>JAZHRO010000024.1:181647500-182972500 GCA_037157565.1 Thalassia testudinum | reverse complement strand
TACTTTAACATATTTTATTAATAACTTCAAACCACTCTACCAGGTACAACGGGAGTAATGGGGGCGTGATCTGGATTCCCGCGTGCCTCGCGACTCCCAAGACTGCAACTGAAGGAGGTCCTATCACAAGGATCAAACACAAGGAGTGTCTCAAAATAGTGTATAGCTACTGTAGACGGGTAGAGGAATTAATTCTGAAAAGAACGCAACTCGAATCGCGGAAAACGGAGCCCGAACGGGCCCTAAACGGGTCGAAAACGACGATACTGTGCAAAATCAGACGTCTGGAACTTCTTCCAGACATCTTAAAAACTGGATCAGAGAATTACCTTGTTCTGTGAGGTTTCTCAGATGTCCAGAAGTCTGCGGGGACGTCTGGCCTAGTTCCTAGACGTCCGATGGTCACCCCGGACGTCTGGAGGTCGCTCCCGCCGTCTGGTACTACAGTCAGACGTCTGATTCGCGATGGATGACGAACAGCCAACTCCCTCCCTCAGTACGGTCAGTCGACAGGAAGGAAGAAGAAAGCGGAATACTCACCTTTCAGACGTCTGTATGATCTTCCAGACGTCTCCCTCGCCGTCTGGCTATAAACCCAGACGTCTGGTTATGGAAATTTTTCCAGAACAGGGCACCGCTCGGCCTCAGCTCGCGACGCCATCCGCGTCGCACCTCGCGCGTCTGCTGCTCAGACCGCAGCAGGTCCCTCTCCGCGTCGTTACGCGCCTCCTGCGCCCTCCGCCGGCTGGCCAAGCCGCTCCGGCGAGCTCGCCCTCACGGCAGAGCTCCGCCCTCGCACGCCGCACCTCCTCCGCGCTCACTGCGACCGCCGCTGCCGCCCTCGCGCTCGCTCGCTCTCGGGCACAGGAAGGAGAAGAGGAAGGGGACAGTGGAGACGACAGGAGGGGAGGCGTGGCCTTTTAAGGCCACGCGAGGAGGAGGGAGAGAGAGCGCGGCAGGTCTGCAGCCGCAGAGAGAGAGGGAAAAAGAGAGAGAGAGAGAGGAATCGCGGGTCTGCGCGCGCAGGCGCGCAGACGAATCTCTCGTGCAAAAAATAATTGTTTTACAGACGTCTGGAAACTATCCCAGACGTCTGGTCAGACGTCTGGATGTGCTCCCAGACGTCTTGTCAGACGTCTGGGCCACCTCCCAGACATCTTAAAATACGTCTGGGGCACGCGTTCGTTACAATATAACAAACTCAAAGGAAGTTTTGTCCCCGAAACTTGTGCCAACTAGGGTGCGGGAAAAGACGTCCAAATAACCATAACAACTCAAAGAGGACCGAAGCCGGTCCGAAAAGACGTACCCGCGAAAAGCTCTGGGTACTACTCCCGCATTGCCACCTCAGGCTCCCAGGTAGCCTCCTCGTACCGCTGGCTCCTCCACAAAACCTTTACCAGGGGTACTTGCTTTCGTCTCAAACTGCGGACGGCTCGGTCTAGGATCTGCACTGGCCGCTCGGGGTAGGTCAGGTCGTCGCTCACCTCGACGCTCTCGTGACTCAGTACGTGACTGGAATCGGCCACGTACTTCCTGAGGTTGGATACGTGGAACACGTCGTGCA
Organism: Thalassia testudinum; assembly: GCA_037157565.1. NCBI lineage: Eukaryota > Viridiplantae > Streptophyta > Magnoliopsida > Alismatales > Hydrocharitaceae > Thalassia > Thalassia testudinum. The sequence continues at coordinate 182,970,933 of JAZHRO010000024.1, read as the reverse complement.
CACCAGAAAGCTGCAGGGGAAGGGCAAGTCTGTAAGCAACGGGTCCAACCCGCTCCAGGACCTCAAAGGGCCCTACGAACCTCGGCGCGAGCTTCCCTCTCACCCCAAACCGCTGTAGGCCCTTCATGGGCGAAGCACGAAGGAAGACGTGGTCCCCAACCTCAAACTGCACCTCTCTGCGTCTCCGATCCGCGTAGCTCTTCTGTCTGCTCCTGACAGTGCGGAGTCGTCTGTGGATCTGCTCAACTACCTCCTGACTCTGCCGGATCAACCTGGGGCCAACCTCCCACTTGGTCCCCACCTCAACCCAACTTAAGGGTGCCGTACACTTCCGTCCGTACAGAGCCTCGTAGGGAGCCATGCCGATGCTCGAGTGATAACTGTTGTTGTATGCAAACTCCGCCAGGGGCAGGTGCTCCTCCCTAGAGCCCCTCCAATCCAGTACACAGGCACGCAAAAGGTCCTCAAGTGTCTGTATCGTGCGCTCAGACTATCCGTCCGTCTGGGGGTGGTAAGCCGTGCTAAACCTCAACCTCGTCCCCAAGGCCTGCTGAAACTCAGCCCAAAATTGGGATGTAAAGCGGGTATCCCAGTCGGATACGATCTCCCGCGGAACTCCGTGTAGTCGTACCACATCACGGATATACCTCTCTGCCAACTGTGCTGGTCCCAAAGTGACTCGGATCGGCAAGAAACGCGCCGTCTTCGTCAGTCTATCCACTATTACCCAGACTGCGTCGTGTCCCCGCTGGGTAACAGGTAAGCCCACCACCAAGTCCATGGTGATGCTCTCCCACTTCCACTCTGGCACTGGAAGCGGCTGAAGCGGCCCTGCAGGCCTCTGATGCTCGGCTTTCACCTGCTGGCATACTAAACGCTGTTGCACGAACTCATCCACATCCCGCTTCATCCCTCTCCACCAAAACTCGCGTCTCAAGTCGTGGTACATTTTCGTGTTCCCGGGATGTATGGTGAATCTGGAACCGTGTGCCTCAGTCATGAGCTCTCTCAACAGCTCCTTGTCTCTGGAAACGCACAACCGTCCCCTCAAACGTAGCACCTGGTCTGTGAAAGAGAAGTCACCTGGATCTCCTGACAGTACTCTGTCGCGCAAAGACTACAAGTACAGATCGGCCATCTGCCCTATGATGATGCGGTCTATCAGCTCTGGCCTGGTCTGCCGTGTCACCGTCACTGCCCCACAGTATCCTCGTAACTCTAGAGGTCGCCAACTGCCCACCTCCTCCAAAAGGCTCCAACTCTGTAACTGTAGCTGGCCAAGCGTGCGGGCGCCTTACGGCTCAAGGCGTCAGCCACCACATTGGCCTTTCCCGGGTGGTAGGAGATGCTGCAATCGTAGTCCTTCAGGAGCTCCAACCAACGTCTCTGTCTCATGTTGAGCTCCTTCTGGTCAAAAAGATATCTGAGGCTCTTGTGATCTGTAAAAATCTCGAAGGTCTCACCGTACAAATAGTGCCTCCAGGTCTTCAGCGCGAAGACAACAACTGCCAACTCTAGGTCGTGGGTAGGGTAGGTATGCTCATGGGGCTTCAGTTGCCGCGAAGCGTAAGCGACAACATGACCCCTCTGCATGAGGACACCTCCTAACCCCTGCAAAGAAGCGTCCGTGTACACAACGAACCCGCCACTACTGTCAGGGATGGTGAGCACGGGAGCTGAGGTCAACCTCTCCTTCAGCTCCAGAAAACACACCTCACAGGCGTCTATCCAAGCAAAAGGCACGTCCTTCCAGGTCAACTGTGTCATAGGACGCGCAATCTATGAAAATCCTCTGATGAATCGTCTGTAGTAACCCGCCAGTCCTAGGAAACTGCGAATCTCAGTGACAGAACGCGGTTTCTCCCACCTGAGCACTGCCTCGACCTTGGCTGGGTCCACCACCAGGCCGTCTCCAGAGATCACATGACCCAAGAAGGTCACCTCCCTCAACCAGAACTCGCACTTGCTGTATTTGGCGTACAGCCTGCGTCGCCTCAGAGTGTCCAGAACCATCCGCAAGTGCTGTCCGTGCTGCATCCGATCTCTAGAATAGATGAGTACATCATCTATGAAAACCACCACGAACTGGTCCAAGTACGGTCTAAACACTCGGTTCATCAGGTCCATGAAAGCAGCGGGGGCATTGGTCAGCCCAAACGGCATGACCAAAAACTCGTAGTGTCCGTACCGGGTGCGGAAAGCTGTCTTGGAGATGTCAGTCTCCCTGATCCTCAACTGGTGGTATCCAGACCTCAAGTCTATCTTGGAAAACACCTTGGCACCCCGCAACTGGTCAAACAAATCGTCGATCCTCGGCAGCAGATATCTGTTCTTGATGGTGACCCTATTCAGCTGTCGGTAATCCACACAAAGGCGTAGGGTCCCATCCTTCTTCTTCACAAACAGTACCGGGGCTCCCCAGGGAGACGCACTGGGCCTCACGAAACCTTTCTCCAAAAGGTCCTGCAACTGGGACTTGAGCTCTCGCAGCTCAAGCGGTGCCATCCTGTATGGCGCGGTGGAGATGGGGCTGGTCCCTGATACTAGTGAGATCTCAAACTCGATCTCACGCTCGGGCGGTAGTCCTGGTAACTCGTCTGGAAACACGTTGGGGTACTCTCTGACCACCGGGATGCTCTGGAAGTCTGCCACAGGGCTGGGCTCTGCCACCACACAGGCTAGGAAGCCCTCACACCCCTGGCTCAAAAGTCTCGCCGCCCGAAGTGCCGAAATGCACCTGAAACCTCCATCCACTGGCTGTCCGTGAAACTCGAAAGAAGGCAACTCCGGAATGGAGAAGACAATCTTCCTCTCAAAACAGTCCACCAAGGCGTGGTAAGCGGACAGCCAATCCATCCCCAGAATCACACCAAAGTCCTCCATCTGGATCATAATCAGGTCAGCTGGCAGGCTATGTCCTCCAACGCTGACCTCGCAATCCGTGTACACCTCCTCAGCTACAAACAGCTGACCACTCGGACCTCTGATTACGAACGGATTTTCTAACAGTGTATAATCCTGGTCCAAACTAGCTGCGAAACTGGCTGCGACAAACGAGTGCGTAGCATCGGAATCGAAAAGCGTGTAAACGAGTCTGCCAGAAACTGCAACCATACCTGCTACCACAGATCCCGAAGCTCTGCCGTCCCTGTGTGTTAGGGCGTTCATACGCCCCTCAGCTCTAGGTGCGGACGAAGCAGCCACTCTCTGCGTCGGACGGGTAGGTGCTGGCCGGTACCCTCCTCACGACTGCTGTCCTCCTCCTCGTTCCTGGGAATCGCGGCCTCCTGCGTGCCCTCCAGTGTTCTGCACGGGAAGTATCTGCTGACCTCCTGCCCTAGATGGGCAGTCCCTCCTGACGTTGCCCGGCTAGCCACACTGGTAGCAGAGGGGAACCCGACTCCTGCCCTCAGTGAGTCCCTGCTGTCGACTAGGCGGGGGTACGATGCTGGCAACTGGCCCCTGTCGAGGGCCCCCAAAGGCCACTGATGGCCCTGCACAACGTGACGGCTCTCCTGCGGACGCCACGTGTCTCCGTTCTCGCCGGCCCTGTGAGAAGTCTGGCTGAAAGGGCCTCTTCCGCCCGCCATCGGTCTCTCGCGCGGACGGGTTGGTCTCCTCGTAAGTCATAGCTGCCTCTACCACCCTCGAAAACGTAGGTAGCTTTAGGGGTTTGACATACCCCCGGATCGCAGGCCGGAGCCCCTCGGTGAACCTCCAAAGGCGCTCCTCCTCAGTGGCTACCGCTGTCGTTGCAAAGCGGGACAGCTCCAAGAAACGTGTGCGGTACGCGCTCATAGTCATCGTCCCTTGGCGGAGAGTGTGGAACTCCCACCTCCTCTGGTCCTGCCACGTCTAGGGAAAGTACTGCTCGCAGAAGAGGGTGACGAATTGGTCCCACGTCGGCTCGTCCCTCTCCTGTCCCCGGACCGCCCTCCACCACCGGTGTGCCGCACTCTCCAGCTGGTACGTGGCAAAGGCCACACGGCACTCCACCGGGGGGCGAAGGGTGTCGAAGATCTTCTCCAACTGCTCAAGCCAGTCCTCTGCCTCGGTCGGGTCCTCATCCCTCTTGAAGGAGGGGGGCTTCAGCTTCCGGAACTGTCCGAAAAGCTCGAAGTGGCGTTGTAGCGGAGGTGCTGGTGCACCTCCATGCGAAGGTGCCTCGTGTACAGAAGTGTCAGAGGAAGGTGGGGGCGGCAGGGGCCCATCCCCTCCCTCGTGTCCAGCGCCGTGTCCGTTGCATGGTCCCACAGAGGACTCCCCGTCTGCAGCCCCAGGAGGAGGCGCTCGGGGCGGTGGGTGGAGCTCCTCTCGTACAATATCTCGTATCAGTCTGGCGAGGTCCTGGGCTTGGATGCCCGGGAGTGGTGGCTGGTCCACCGAGACGTCAACAACAGCACATCCACCTCGCCGACCACGCCCTCGGCCGCGCCCGTGGCCAGTCTCGCCAGTCCCGCGACGAGGCATCTCCTGCAAGGAGACGCGAAACCAAACTAAAACGTCAAAACTGACGGTACCTAACGAAACTTCTAAGAGCTCATGTCAAGAGATATCTTGTGGTGGCTACTCTAGTTATAAACATGTGAATTGGTTATTTTCCAGTCAATTGATTCACTTCTCGGGACGACCTTGCTCTGATACCATCTTGTAACGACCCGGTTCCCGAGTCCCTACGAGACACGAGAACCGGACCGACTCGACTAATCCCAAGACCTAGTCGTCCAACGAGGAAGTAACCAAAAGAGCAGTAAAATAAACCCCATTCAGCATGATCATAACTAACAGTAAGAAAGTACAGCAGTAAGGAAAAAAGCTACTACAGTAGATACCACCACAACAGTAGAACAACATTTATCAAATAACATGAACTGCAGGTAAAGAAAAGTACAGCGGAAACAAGAACTACTCACTATAACGGAAACAAAGAGGTACAAAAGACAGTAGTAACTCTACTGGACCCTACTCGGCCCAGCATCCTCTGCAGCCGCTGACCCTGGCTGCTCAACACCTGGTCCTGAAAAAGGTAACGAGTGTAACACGTCAGCAAAACGCTGAGTAGAGTGGCAACTAAAACTAAAGACAACAGTAGAGTGTACAGTAGCTGTTATGTTTTATTACTTTCTTTATTTACATCTTTCAATTGTCTCACTATTTCATTTATTTCTCAGATCTTTTACTTGATCTCGAATGTTCCTCGTGGGAACGATCTTGATTGCAGTCTTTTCCAAAAAGTAAAAGTAGCACTTGGTGCTCTCCTGGCCGGGAGAGTCCCCCGTGGTGATCCTACCCTCAGTCAACCACCCCAAGGTCACTGACAGACGTAACGGTGACTACGGCACGTGCGATAAACGCACAGGTAGCTAACCCGTACTGGCACGCGGTCAGTCGTTTCCGTTAACAGGTGTGCCCAAAGCACAGCACGGAACCAGTCCAGGGCAGAGCCCTCTCAGTAACAGGGGTCCAACCCCTCCACAGTAACCAAACCGGGGCCTTGCCCCTCCACAGTCCGCGCACCCTCGCCTGACTACCCTGGTTTGCCCCAGCGGGCCTAACAAGTCGGTGTGGGAGGCTAGCAGAACCCCGGGGCCCGTGGGGTAGCTAGTACCTCCCTACACTAGTAGCTCTCCTCGGTACTACGTGCGCGAGGACCAGCAAGTCGGTATAGACTGGCCAGTCCTAATCCCGGGTCCCTGGGGCGGCTGGCTCCGCTCTGCACTAAACAGGGGGACAGTCGCTCTCCTTGCTACTCCATACTCAAGGGCCAGCTTACTTCCCCAAAACTATTCCATTCACTTTCCAGGAGTTCTACTCCTACCTCCCCGTAGGGTTCATCCTTTTTACTCACACATCCAGGTTTCACTTTCCAGTTTCACATTCTTACAATCCATGTTCTCAACCACGTTATCTATTCACAACAGGAAGTTGTTAATTCAAATTACAGGCAGCTTTATATCTCTTTCCATTTTCCAAGACTGCAGTATTATACATTCCACTAGTTTTCCCATCCTAGGATTCATGCCATATCCTAGGATCTATCATACAATCTAGTTTTCCAGTCCTAGGATTCATGCAACACCTAGGAGCTATCATTCCATCTATTTCTCATTCCTAGGGTTCATGCAATGTCCTAGGTTCTATTTATGGTTTCATAATTTAACAGATTTTAATAACTTAAAGCCACTCTACAGGTACAACGGGAGTAATGGGGGCGTGATCGGGAATCCCGCGTGCATCCGCGACTCCCAAGACTGCAACTGAACGAGGTCCTATCACAAGGATCAAACACAAGGAAAGTCTCAAAACAGTGTATAGCTACTGTAGACGGGTAGAGGAATTAATTCTGAAAAGAACGCAACTCGAATCGCGGAAAACGGAGCCCGAACGGGCCCTAAACGGGTCGAAAACGACGATACTGTGCAAAATCAGACGTCTGGAACTTCTTCCAGACGTCTTAAAAAGTGGATCAGAGAATTACCTTGTTCTGTGAGGTTTCTCAGACGTCCAGAAGTCTGCGGGGACGTCTGGCCTAGTTCCCAGACGTCCGATGGTCACCCCGGACGTCTGGAGGTCGCTCCCGCCATCTGGTACTACTGTCAAATGTCTGATTCGCGATGGATGGCGAACAGCCAACTCCCTCCCTCAGTACAGTCAGTCGACAGGAAGGAAGAAGAAAGCGGAATACTCACCTTTCAGACGTCTGTATGATCTTCCAGACGTCTCCCTCGCCGTCTGGCTATAAACCCAGACGTCTGATTCTGGAAATTTTTCCAGAACAGGGCACCGCTCGGCCTCCGCTCGCGACGCCGTCCACATCGCACCTCACGCGTCTGCTGCTTAGACCACAGCAGGTCCCTCTCCGCGTCGTTCCGCGCCTCCTGCGCCCTCCGCCGGCCGGCCAAGTTGCTCCGGCGAGCTCGCCCTCACGGCAGAGCTCCGCCCTCGCACGCCGCACCTCCTCTGCGCTTACTGCGGCCGCCGCTGCCGCCCTCGCGCTCGCTCGCTCTCAGGCACAGGAAGGAGAAGAGGAAGGGGACGGTGGAGACGACAGGAGGGGAGGCGTGGCCTTTTAAGGCCGCGCGAGGAGGAGGGAGAGAGAGCGCGGCAGGTCTGCAGCCGCAGAGAGAGAGGGAAAAAGAGAGAGAGAGAGAGAGAGGAATCGCGGGTCTGCGCGCACAGGAGCGCAGACGAATCTCTCGTGCGAAAAATAATTATTTTACAGACGTCTGGAAACTATCCCAGACGTCTGGTCAGACATCTGGATGTGCTCCCAGACGTCTTGTCATACGTCTGGGCCACCTCCCAGACATCTTAAAATACGTCTGGGGCACGCGTTCGTTACAAGCATGGTTAGGTGGTGTTAGGTTGGTTTGGTGCCAATTTTAGGTTGGTTTAAAGGTGGCACCACTTATGAAGGGTTAGGATGGCTCCATGTGGTGGTAGTTACATGTAACGAACGCGTGCCCCAGACGTCTTTTAAGACGTCTGGGAGGTGGTTTAGACGTCGGACCAGACGTCTGGGATCACATCCAGACGTCTGACCAGACGTCTGGGATCGCTTCCAGACGTCTGGAAATCCGTTAATTTCGACACGCGCGATTCGCTTATTCCTTCTTTCCCTGCAGCTACAGACGCCTGCCGCGTCCTCTCTCTCCTCCTCGCGCGGCCTTAAAAGGCCACGCGCTCCCTCCCGTCGTCTCCACCGTCTCCTCCCTCTTCTCCTTCAGCCAGTGAGCGTGAGTGCGAGCGCGAGGGCGGCAGCGGCGGCAGCAGTGAGTGCGGAGGAGGTGCAGCGTGCGAGAGCGGAGCTCTGCCGTGAGGGCGAGCTCGCCGGGGCTGCTAGGGCCGGCCAGCGGAGGGCGCGGGGAGCGTGGAGTGATGCGGAGGGGGGACTGCTGCGATCTGAGCAGCAGGCGTGCGAGGTGCGACGCGGGCGACGTCGCGAGCGGAGGCTGAGTGGCGCCCTGATTCTGGAAGAATTTCCAGAATCAGACGTCTGGGTTGATAGCCAAACGGCGAGGACGACGTCTGGAAGACCTTCCAGACATCTGAAAGGTGAGTTTTCCGTCTTCTTCTTCCTTCCTGTCGACTGACCGTACTGAGGGAGGGAGATGGGTGTGCGCAGGCTCGGTGATTCACCATCCAACGCGAATCAGACATCTGGCTGTTGTACCAGACGGCGGGAGCGACCTCCAGACGTCCGGGGTGACCATCGGACGTCTGGGAGCTAGGCCAGACGTCCCCTCAGACTTCTGGACGTCTGGGAAACCACGCTGAATAGGTAATTCTCTGATCCACTTTTTAAGACGTCTGGAAGAAGTTCCAGACGTTTGATTTTGCACAGTGTCGTCGTTTTCGACCCGTTTAGGGCCCGTTCGGGTTTCGTTTTCCGTGATTCGAGTTGCGTTCTTTTCAGAATTAATCCCTCTACCCGTCTACAGTAACTATACACTGTTTTGAGACACTCCTTGTGTTTGATCCTTGTGATAGGACCTCCTTCAGTTGCAGTCTTGGGAGTCGTGGAGGCACGCGGGATTCCCGATCACGCCCCCATTACTCCCGTTGTACCTGGTAGAGTGGTTTTAAGTTATTAATAAAATCTGTTAAAGTATGGAACCATAACTAGAACCTAGGACGTTGCATGAATCCTAGGAATGAGAAATATATGATAGCTCCTAGGTGTTGCATGAATCCTAGGGCTGGAAAACTAGATTGTATGATAGATCCTAGGATATGGCATGAATCCTAGGATGGGAAAAACTAGTGGAATGTATAATACTGCAGTCTTGGAAAATGGAAAGAGATATAAAGCTGCCTGTAATTTGAATTAGCAGCTGCCTGTTGTGAATAAATAACGTGGTTGAGAACATGGATTGTAAGAATGTGAAACTGGAAACTGAAACCTGGATGTTTGAGTAAAAAGGATGGAACCCTATGGGGAAGTAGGAGTAGAACTCCTGGAAAGTGAATGGAATAGTATTGGGGAAGTGAGCTGGCCCTTGAGTATGGAGTACCAAGGAGAGCGACTGTCCCCCCTGTTTAGTGCAGAGCGGAGCCAGCCGCCCCAGGGACCCGGGGCTAGGACTGGCCACTCTGTACCGAATTGCTGGCCCTCGCGTATGTAGTACCGAGGAGAGCTACTAGTGTAGGGAGGTACTAGCTACCCCACGGGCCCCGGGTTCTACTAGCCTCCCACACCGACTTGTTAGGCCCGCTGGGGCAAACCAGGGTAGTCAGGCGAGGGTGCGCGGACTGTGGAGGGGCAAGGCCCCGGTTTGGTTACTATGGAGGGGTTGGACCCCTGTTACTGAGAGGGCTCTGCCCTGGACTGGTTCCGTGCTGTGCTTTGGGCGCACCCGTTAACGGAAACGACTGGCCGCGTGCCAGTACGGGTTAGCTACCTGTGCGTTTATCGCACGTGCCGTAGTCACCGTTACGTCTGTCAGTGACCTTGGGGTGGTTGACTGAGGGTAGGATCACCACGGGGGACTCTCCTGGCCAGTAGAGCACCACGTGCTACTTCTACTTTTTGGAAAAGACTGCAATCAAGATCGTTCCCACGAGGAACATTCGAGATCAAGAAAAAGATCTGGGGAATAAATGAAATAGTGAGACAATTGAAAGATGTGAATAAAGAAAGTAATAGAACATAATAGCTACTGTACACTCTACTATTGTCTTTAGTTTTAGTTGCCACTCTACTCAGCGTTTTGCTGACGTGTTACACTCGTTACCTTTTTCAGGACCAGGTGTTGAGCAGCCAGGGCCAGCGGCTGCAGAGGACGCTAGGCCGAGTAGGGTCCAGTAGAGTTACCACTGTCTTCTGTACCTCTTTGTTTCCGTTATAGTGAGTAGTTCTTGTTTCCGCTGTACTTTTCTTTACCTGCAGTTCATGTTATATGATAAATGTTGTTCTACTGTTGTGGTGGTATATACTGTAGTAGTTTCTTTCCTTACTGCTGTACTTTCTTACTGTTAGTTATATTCATGCTGAATGTGGTTTATTTTTACTGCTCTTTTGGTTACTTCCTCGTTGGACGACTAGGTCTTGGGATTAGTCGAGTCGGTCCGGTTCTCGTGTCTCGTAGCGACTCGGAACCGGGTCGTTACATTACAAGATGAAGGGCTAGGTTTAGTTGGCGCCACATGAGGGGATGCATAGTTGTTTTTGGCACCAACCTAAGTGGTAGCTATAGGGTGGTTAAGGTGCTAAATGGGTGTGTTAAGTGTAGGGTTAGGATGGCTTGGTGGCTTAGGTGTATGGTGGTGATAAAGGGAGTTTTTAGAGGGAGAGTTGGCGCCAACTTGTAGGTGATCGTGGGTGTAGTTGGCACCAGTTTTTGGTGGCTCTTGAAGGTGGTGGTGTGAAGAGGTGAAGATTGGTGGTGCCAACTATGGGTGGAGTAGGTAGCTTAGGTGGTGGACTTAGAGTAGGGTTAGGGTGGAGTTAGCTAGGTAGGCTCTTGGGTGATGGTGGATGGTCATGGAGTAGAGGAGTAGGTGTTGAGCTTAGCTAAGCTATCTTAGCTAGTAGGGTAGTAGTGGAGGAGCTAGGGTTTAGCTGGAAGGAGGTAGCGAGGAGTTATCTGGAGCTGAAATAATTCTCCCGAAGCTGATGATGGTTGAAGAGGTCTTCTTAGGAGCTCAACTACTTAGTGATGACTCTGCAATGTTCAGTGTTAATATTATCAATTAGAGTCAATTTCGAGGATACTTGCGTGATAATGACATATTATAATGGACTCGGGAGCATTGCATGCATATTGCTTGATCTTTACATTTCATCTCTTAGAATCAATGTTTGATGATCATGTGCACAAGTCCATTTTGAAATAGGTCTTAGATGAGTGATTGGACCATACGGATGGATCTGGATCGACGAACAGAGTCCAACGGACTCGAAATCACTTCGATCCAACCTCCGTAGCTCCCACAACAAGTTGAGAAAGATCAAAGGCTAGGGGGTGACATCCTTACGGGCTTCGGATGAAAAATCCAACCATACGGATGGATCCAGAGTGACAATCGTAGTCCAGCAGTGTGGAAATCATCACAATCCGAGTACCATGGCATCTCCTACAACAAAAAGAAGATGGACGACCCAGATGGTGCTACTTGGAGCCATCTCAGTTGCCCAACACTGGCCATCACCCCTCCATCTCTAGCACTCCATCAACCAACCTAAGCTATCCGATCTATGATCGGACGACTGAGGTGCGCAGGTGCCAGATGCAAAGGCAAGACTAATGTGCGGCCTCACCGCATTGGTCAAGACTTCATGCCTCCACCATACGACGCGGGTTCGAATCCTGCCACACCTCAATTTTGCAATTGAGGCGTGGCGCAGCTGGAGCAACGGTAGTGTAAGCAACAAAGTGCGCGCGAAGCAGCATGCTCGAGGCAGCGCCCAGAGACCAGCATGCGCTAGAATGTGCGCGTGACACGATGCATGAGGTGCATGACACAGCACAGAGCTTTAAAGGTGCAAGGGTAGGGGCTACAGCGACGCTTCTGGCGGGTCTTCAGCAACATCTTTGAATGTCGCTATTGAGCTGGTGATGAATTTGAGCCCTCTCCTCAACTATAAAAAGGGACCTATCCCTCTCATTTGCATCCATCATCTACCTAAGAAACTCCACCACTCTTTAGAGCTCCAAGCAAGGTTGTGACGATGCCGAGCCGTGGAAGGAAGCTCCACCACCGTGGCTGCCACGATGCTTTCTTCTTCCTTGTTCTTAGTTTTATTTTCTTTGGATAGTGTAGTTCATTTTTTTCATTTAAGCATTCATCTACATATTGTTGAACACTACATTTGATAGTCAATAGAGTAAATAATTAATATATTGTTCTCATATCTCTATTATGATTCTCTAACCCTATCTCCCTCTCGGTCTCTCTCTCTATCTCTCTTTCTCTCTTGTTTTCTCAAATCGATTTTCAAGTGCACAAATGACATATTTACGTTATACAAAAGTGACTATTGATCTAATTACTACCTCCATATTTTTGACACTCAGACTCACCCCTGATTCTTTATTTTAAATTGACGTTGTAAGTGCACTACAACGAATGGTTTTACGCAAATGTGTCCAGCGAATGTCAGTTTTTGGCGCCATTACCGGGGAGGCAACGGATCTCTTATTCGCTTTCATTGTCTTGGTCATATTCATATTTGTGTTATCTAACTTGCTCTTCTGTCTCTTCTTGTGGTTGTAGGAATCTCATGCATTGGCAATGGGAGGAGAACGAGCCGAGTTGGAGCAAAGGAAGTGCAAGAAGAAGACCGCCATCAACCCAAAAGTTTGATCTTGTCTTCCCATGACCCAAGGGTTACTTCTCATCTTTGGACCAAGAAAAATGGTGGTGTGTTAGAAAAAAAAAAACCCTCTCATTTGTCTATCGAAGAAAAACACCACCATTAAGTCCGCAACCCGTTAATTTCGCAATATGATTTTCTGGATTCAGGTTAAGGACAAAATTTAAGTACCCTAAACACCTCTAAAAATTTTGATAAAATCTCATATGTGCTCCTTCCAGTAGTAAAACTCCACCTCAAATTTCATAGCCAAACTCTTTGAGGTTTGGCCGTGAGAAATTTTCTACTAGAAGTGCGCAAGGTTGTTCTAATTTCTGGAGATCTATAGATTGTTCTTGCTGCTGCAAAATCCACATAGCTCGGATTTGTGAGGGATTTATTTTTTTGGAAAGATATTGAAATTATCTTCACTTCATTTGATGACTACTTTTGCATTTGAAATTGATTAGTGCCAGTTTCGATCAAAATCTTAAACTTGCACACTAATCTAGAAGTTTTGGACAGATTGACCCTCTCTTGAAAAAATGTGAATTTGGGTGGTCTATCATCCTCAAAAAATTTTGAAATTAATTTTTTTGAAAATCTCATTCGATTTCAGTCAAGATAGGATCATTGATTGTTTTTATTGGACCCTTCTTGACAAAATCTTAAAAAAGATTCATTGAATACAAGCTACACACCCTAGGATTTTCCACACTATGGAGTTTTTGATTTTATAGGCACAAAAAAGGCCTTAAAGAAAATCAATCTTCACCAATCGTGTGACTATACAATTCTGCCTTGTTTGAATGTGTAAGAAAATGGAATTTTTAAAATCCATTAAAGCAAGATTCAAACCCTAAAAATCACACATCTTAATCTTGCTTGCTAAAGAACACTTGTTTTGGCATTGGGTCCTTGCACCCAATTGTGCACGAACATGACCCAGATATGACCAATCTATGTCTTGGAAGTGTGATTGTGTTTGTAAGTGCTTGGCCTTAATTTCCATTGTGGAATCCGATGTCTAGGTTGCGGGGAAGTGTCAAATGATAGCAGTTGTGGGGTACAAAGGAACCGGCGGCGCGAGCCAAAGGAAGAACCTTCCCTTCAATCCCTTCGTAATCAACCTGGCCAGATTAACTTTGGGAAAAGAGGTTTAAGTGATTACAGATTTTATCACTCTCTTCAGGACTTCTAGGTCACCTAGGTTTACGTTGAAGGGCCTAGCTTTGCATGTTTGATTGTGCACACTTAATTTGCTCATCCCTCTACTTCTTCCAAACCATGGATTTCTACGCCTATCCTTCATTTCCAAACTATCCCCAACATGATTTGTATGGTAACCCAAGTGGGCTGTATCCATAGTTTACTTAGGATAACCAACCACCTAGTCGAGGACTTAATCGAGACTTGAGGACCCAAAATACCTCCCTTATCCCAACTATCCCAACTTTACTCAACATGCATCAACTTCCTATTGGGATACTTCCAACCCACCCACTCAGGGGTATGATCCAAACCTTGAGGATCCTTACCTTGATTCTCCTTTTGATGGCTCTTCTTTTAGGTCCCACCCACACACTGATCAATTTGATAGGACCTACACTCTAGGAGAACACCAAGACCACTACCCTTCCCAAGACCATAACCAAGATAGGTCATCTGAATTCAAGGATATCTCCTACTTGACCTATGGATTGGAAGGGATGATAGAAAAGTGGAAATCAAAGGATGATCATAAACCTAGGAAAATCAAGAATGATCAAACTTTGATTTGGACCCCTGATGAAGAATCTGACTGGGAGGAGGACTTAGAACCTCAATTATTTTGGAGTAGGACAAAACAAAAAATGGTTCTTCTTGAAGAATTGGACCCTGAAAATGATAGAATAGAGGACCCACCCAAAAACTTAAACCCGAGTACGGACTCTAGCACACATCCTCAGCCATACCCTCCCAACTCTGATTTAAATACTAAGGAGGAAATCCAAGGGAAACCTAATGATACACGATCAGTTCTTGATAGCCTTCAGTTGGAGTTACAAAGATAGAATCAAGAATTGATTAAAGGGCAACAAGCCATGATGGATATGTTCCAACAATTGGATGAAGAGGGTCAACAGAAAGTGATGAAAGAAACTTCTTTCTCAGAAACAATGGAATAAGGCCCCATCATAATTGATTGGACCACACCTAATTGCCCTAAATTGGTGCAGTCCACTATCAACACTTCCCTATTGTTGGAAAGCATTGAGGACCCTTTGGAACACAAACAGGTAGAAAATGAGGATGAATCTAAAAATTTGAATGATATGATCGGGGTCGATGTCCAAAATTTAATGATAATAATTTAGTAATAGGGACATCAAGATTTGGGGATGGGGAATCTGACTCTGAACACCTTGATTATGAAATACTTAAAGACCCCATCATGGATTTAAAGGAAAGGCGATGGGAAGAACTGGGGTATGAAATGAATGATGAAATTAGCTCCATCACAAGTCCTTCCCTGATGATTGAATATGATTTCGAAGAGATGAATAGGATCTCAGCCTCCAATGGTGATGAGGAATTAGACAAAGAAATCATGATTGAGGAAGGGGAGGATTTTCACTTTGATCAACCTGAATCAATCATGATTGATCAAACACATTCTTTTGTAGCTAACCCAAGTCTCAAAAGAATTAATGTAACCAATGTGGAGTTGGCTAAACATTTGGAGTCTAAACTTTCAGAAGAAGAAGAGAACATTTCATTGAAATCAAGTTTGTGGATGAACAATGAAATGACACCCCCTGAGGACAACAAAATTGAAGAAGGAAATATTGACTGAAGGGGTCTTGAGTTGATCAAACCACCGACCTTTTATCAGGACCCCTATGACCTTCATGACTTAGATCTAGGGAGGAATAAAAACCCTATGATTCATCATCACATCGAACCTAATTTTCTAAGGTCAAGAACTACTTCTTCCGACAATCTAAATGTCCGACTTTATGCATTAGGGTTACATTTGTCTACACAAACTTCTGCTCTACATGCCCACAGACTAAGAGAGGAACAGACATGGGCATGCATGTTACACCAATTGCAGAGTTCCCGTCCCTTAGGGATGGGACTCCACCACAGCCTAGTTCGCAACTGCAGACTTCAAACTCTGGGTCTGGCTGATTTTGTTTTCACCTTCTTGACCTAAACCATTCTTGTTTGTGCACTATGCCCAGCTGAAGGCACTAAACTCAAAGCTTCCTGGGAGGCAACCCAGAGGTTTCAAGCTGACAGGATTCACGATTATAACTCAGGTGATTTCTTTCCTTACTCCCTTGCATACATTTCTTTTTCCAATGAGGACATTATCCAACTTAGGCATGGGAGGGTGGTAATTCATAGGATCTAAGTACAAAATTGTCAGCTTGAGCTAATTTTATTTCTTTTGATAAAAAAAATTAAAATTAGGAAAAGAAAACTTACGTATTAGAAACTTGTCGACTTTAGGAAATGATACATTAGGGACCTAATTGCTTAGACCCTTCAGATCTTCAGACTCAATCAGTCCGAGTGTCCACTAAAACGTGGACTTGGTCTCGAGTCCTCAACACCTTAATTTATTTTAATCTGGACAATAAAGTAGGGTGATAACTATACGACTTATCAACCCACCCTTTGATTTGGGGGGGGTTTAGTCTAAGCATCTATACATGTTTTGCATTGACTCACACATTGGCGGTTCTAATGGAAATTGGGTAGCTAATGAACCTTCTAGGGTGATATGACTGGCAAGTTGTCGTGGGTAACAGGCCATTGGCAGGTTGTCCAGAGCCCAGCCACAAGACCATTCTCTTTCACTATTACCTTTAGGTAAATCTTAGATCAAGAAAGCTACCTACTTAAAAAATAAATAAAAAAGGAGAAAAGGAAAAATGAAATAAGCCACACTTCACCGCACGAGCATGGCTGGCAAGTTATCATGAGTAACAGCTCATTGGCCGGTTGTCCAAATCCCAGCTCATAAAATGCACAATAATTTCAAAACACTTAAGGAAAAAGTGGGGAAGTAGCATAATCTAGGAAGAATGCACTGGGTTCGCCCTTGTGTTGACCCCACAAAAATAAAAAGTAGGGAGAAAGCTACCGGCCAGATAGATACACCTTTAGGCAACATTTTTCTTTTGGGTCACCTAGGGGCATAGAAACCCGAAGTTCGTTTTAATTGCCATTGAGTGAGTCTATCACTTTCACAATAAGATGCTTAGTACTAAGAATCCTTTTTGAGTCTTGAGTGGATTGGGTAGCTATAAAAAGTTTCCCTAAAATCCTCAACACCAAAAAATCCAAAAAAAAATAGAAAAGATGAAAAAGAAAAAATATGTATTTGCTTCTATATAGAATAACTCAAGGACTCAGGCGGTCGATATTTTGGCAGGCAACCCAGGCACTATTGAGTCTTAGCTAGTTAGGTTTTTAGTAGAAATTTCCTCTTGTTGATAAGCAACGTTTACCTAAGCAATCAATTCCTAATTTTAGTTGTAAATAGCATTTAGATTAAACCTTTCTAGGGACTAGCAAGGGATGGGCATGGGGGTATGATGACTCTACAATGTTCAATGTTAATATTATCAATTAGAGTCAATTTTGAGGATACTTGTGCGATAATGACATATTATAATGGGCTTGGGAGCATTTTATTCATATTGCTTGATCTTTACATGTTATCGCTTAGAATCAATGTTTAATGACCATATGCACAAGTCCATTTTGAAACAGGTCTTAGATGAGCGATCTGATCATATAGATAGATTCAGATCGACGAACGGAGTCCAACGGACTCTAAATCACTTCAATCCGACCTCCGTAGCTCCCACAACAAGCTCAAGAAAGATCAACAGCCAAGGGGTAATGTGACATCCTTACGAGCCTCAGATGAAAAATCTGACCATATAGATGGATTCGGAGCGACGATAGCAGTCCAGCGGCGTGGAAATCATCGTAATCCGAGCATTGTGGCATCTCCTACAACAAAAAGAAGATGGACGACCCAGATGGTGCCATGTGGCACCATCTCGACTACCCAACACTGGCCATCACCCCTCCATCTCTGGCACTCCTTCATCAACCAACCTAAGCCATCTGATCTATGATTGAATAGTTGAGGTGCGCAGGTACCAGACGCAAAGGAAAGACCAATGCGTGGCCTCAGCGCATTGGTCAAGACTTCATGCCTCCACCACACGATGCAGGTTTGAATCCCGTCGCACCTCAATTTCACAATTGAGGCATGGCGCAATAGGAACAGTGGCAGCACAAGCCAGCAATCACGCACTTGGGGAGCAGCGTGCGCGAGGAAGCGCGTGGAGACCAGTGTCCTCCAGCATTCACACGCGACACAACGCGTGAGGTGCGCGGCACAGCGCAAAGCGTTGAAGGCGCGAGGGTAGGGGCTACAGTGACGCTTGCAGCAAGTCTTCAGCGACATCTTTGAATGTCACTATTGACCCAGTGACGAAATTGAACCCTCTCCTCAACTATAAAAAGGGACCTATACCTCCCATTTGCATCCATCATCTACCTAAGCAACTCCACCACTCTTTAGAGCTCCAAGCAAGGTTGTGAAGACGTCGAGCCGCAGATGGAAGCTCCTCCACTACCATGGCTGCCTCCATGCTTTCTTCTTCCTTGTTCTTAGTTTTATTTTCTTTGGATAGTGTTGTGCATTTCTTTCATTTAAGCATTCATCTACATATAGTTGAACACTACATTGGATAGTCAATGGACTAAAAATGTTATATATTGTTCTCATATCTCTATTATGATTCTCTAACCCTATCTCCCTCTCTTTCTCTCACACACACACTCTCTCTATCTCTCTTTCTCTCTTGTTTTCTCAAATTGATTTTCAAGTGCACAAATGACATATTTACGTGACACAAAAGTGAGTATTTGATCTAATTACTACCTCCCTGTGTTCGACACTCAAACTCACCTTCGATTCTTTATTTAAAATTGACATCGCAAGCGCACTACAATGAACGATTTTATGTAAACGCGTCCAGCGAACGTCACTTAGCTTAGCTAGTTAGTTCTTATGCTAGTAGCTAGGCTTGAGTAGTTGAGCTAAGTTGAGCTGGTTTTAACCTAACTGAAGCTTGGTTGAGCTAGACTGCCTCTGATGAGAACTCCCGAGCTAGCTTAGCTACTAAGTAGGCAAGTTGTAGCTAAGCTGAAGGGAGTTCAGCTGTTGAGAGCTAAGTGGAGCTAGGTAAAGCTAGACCTGAGTTGAGGTGAATTTTTGTCAACTAAGTTGAGCTAGCTAGAGCTCCCAGTGAGCTGATTGGAGCTAGCATGAGCTAGACTAAACTAAGTTGAGTTGGATCTAAGCTGAGTTGAGGTGAGTTGAGCTAAGTTGAGCTACCTTGAGCTACCATCCAGCTAAGATGAGCTGAATGGAGCTTGAGGGAGCTAAACCTAGCACATGTGGGTTGATAACTAGCTGATATGAGCTGGATCCAGCTAGGGTTCAGTTGAAATGATCTTCTTCACTTTCTGTCTTCTTAAGTGCTTGGGTTTTTAAGGTTTGATCATCTGCTTATCCTTAACACTCAAGTAGACATGTCAAAAATACAAAAAGAGTGAAATGCATGCCTAACAAAGATTATGCCTAAATGCAACCTGAAAACCTATTTGCGAAGTTAAAAACCTAAGAGCTAGATCTGTTTTAGGGCATAAAAATGATGATAAACTGGCGTTTATCAGCTCTCCATCTTCGACGATCACCACTCCCTTTGATCGACCATTTGGATCGATCATGGTACACTCTACAACTTAGATTAAATCTTAGATTAAATCTGTTTCTTTTGGATTTCTCTTAAGTATAGATGTGCTATGACTTGATCTTATGATTTTCTTATGTGATCTTGTGTTTGCATGCCACCTTTGATAGTATTTGTGAGCTTATCTCTAATGAAAACCTCTTTTTTTTTCCAGTCTGTTCGCTTTTGGTCGACCAAATTCCTTGGTTGATCGACCAAAAGCAAGTTTTTCAGAAGTCTATCCAGATTACTTTTGATCAACCAAAACTTCTTAATTGATCGACCAATGTGGTTTTTTTGATCTAAAATGGCTCCGAAACGTGCACGTGCCTCCTCTTCGAGTTCTCATGATGACACCTTTGATTGGGTTTTGATCACTGAGGCTGCCCGTGAGTGTTTCTCCATACTCACCAAGCTTTCCCCACATGTCGGTTGTCCTGTCGATTTCCCTTATTTTGAGTCTATCTTTCTAGGTGTCTGCAAAAAATTTGATATCATCAGATTTGACATCTTTTTCATTGGAACTTTTATGCAGGTTCCAAGAATAGCTGCATACCTAGTGTTGATTCCATGGCTTGTCACCTATTTTATGCTAATCTCAAGAATATAGGTGAGGGTTTCAACATCGAGCTTACCTCGAATGTCTACGGCATAGAGGTTTTGGTTAAGGTGGAGTCATTTCTGAGATTCTCGGGTGTCTATCTGTTGGACCTACTTTTCTTGAGCTTCACTAGCAAACACAGATGGATTCTATTCGGGAGACCCTGCTCACTCCCACACACTATGACTTGGGCCGTCCTGCCAAGTCAACATATTTTCATCGTCTTCCACGTTTTCTTAATAGAGTTTTTTTGTGGAATTTCATGTCTAGGTCTACCTCCTTTGTGAACTACCCTGGTATCATTCTCATCGCCCTCTACTCAATTCTTATGAACAAGCTATTCAATTGGAACCACTTGATTCTATATTTGATAAGCAAGCAACCCACCAGCTCCTTCCAGTTTGGGACACTCCTCTCTCACGTCTTCCTCATTTTAGTGTTCCAATGGATATTAACCATAAACAATTCATTACGAGAGTCTCCATATTTGATAAGCTCACTTATACAAAGATGGAGCAAGCTTAGGGAGCTCATTGTGAGGATGTAGACCAGCAGCAACAGTAGCAACATCAGGAGTCCTCTGTCATACCTCCTCCTTTCCCTCTATACAAGCACTTTACAGAAACCTGTCCTCCTCTGATGCGACCTACTCCGTCCTTCTACAACTAGGAGTGGGGCCTTCTTGACAGACTGCTTACAGGCAAAGACTACATCAGGATTAAGGATGTTACTGATGGTATTTCCTTGATGATGCACCAAAAGAGAGAGACAGATATGATGATGATTGATAAATGCTAGTTTATCATTCTTATTCCCTAAAAGAAATCTATCTCTTAGGATTTTAACTTCGAAAATGAGTTTTGGTTGCATTTAGGCATCAATTAGGATAGGCATGCATTGCATATTTTGTTGTATTTTTAATATGTTTGTTTAAGTGTTAAGGACAAACAGATAGATAGATCCCTAAAACCCTAGCACTCATGAAGGCAACTGGTGAAGAGGAAGCTCATTCCAACTGGGACTCTGCCAAATCTAGCTCATCATAGCTAGATACCAGCTCACTTGAGTTAGGGTTAGCTCCATTAAGCTACATTCAGCTCATCTTAGTTGAATGGTAGCTTAGGGTAGCTCATCTTAGCACACCCTAGCTCAAGTTAGTTCAGACCCTACTCAACTTATTTGAGTCTAGCTCACCTTAGCTCCAATCAGTTCACTGGCAACTCTAGCTAGCTCAACTAAGTTGATAGGAGTTCACCTCAACTCAGGTCCAGCTACTTCCAGCTCCACTCAACTCAAGTTAGCTGAAGATGACTTCATACAGGTCAAGCCAGCTCAAGTCCAGCCCCTGGGGACTCCACTTAGCTCAACCTAGTTGAGCTAAGCTACCTTAGCTACTCCAGCTAGCTAGGTCCTCCCCAGGAAAATCACAGCCAGCTCACCTCAGCATATTTCAACAGAAGACAGCTTACTTTAGCTTGGCTTAGCAGCTAGCAAAGAACAAGAAAGCTAAGCCTGCTAAAGTAGCTCCTTGCAACTCCCTTCAGCAGCTACCAGCTCCAGTTCAGCTCCAGACATTCCTTCCTCAGCTCCTCTTCCCAAAACCCTAGTGATTGCGCAGCAATCATAGGTCTTAGCTGACCTAAATTAGGCTAGGACTTAGCATAAGTTAGGGTAGTTCATGCATGCATAAGCATTATTTGCATCTTTACTGCTTTCTTTTAGCTATGCATAAAATAATGCCATAATGTACTGATTAGGTGTATTATGTCAATTGCAAGTAATAAGCTGATCAGAAGCAAAATCTGAAGCTGGATCTAAAGCTGGATGTGAAGAATAAAGAATAACTGGTGTTGCAGCAGAGCTAGAGCGGATGACCTAGATTAGATGTAGTAGATAATAATGTAAGGGAGTTAACGTATGCTATTCTATTAAGTAGGAATAAAGCAATAAATTGTGAAGAACTTAGGTCCATCCTAGCCTTAGGACAGCCTAAAAGCCTCCCCAAGCCTTAACCACCATTAGTTTAGGTCACCGCACCCTAGGAAACCTTAAAACCCTAATTCCAACCTCTATCTGGACGTCCAAATGAGTTATAGAACATCCATAACCCTTAGCTAACTCCCACACACCATAAACCCACTTCTGCAGTGTTATTGGACGTCCAGACACTTGGTCAGACGTCCAATTTCTGCAGAAAACCCAAGATAGAACCTAGAAACCATCCTGACTCTGATTGGACAACCAGACAAGAAGTATAGACTTCTAATTTTTCATTATAAGATGTCTGACAACTTTATTAGACATCTGGAACTGCTCTCTAGTTCCTATTTTTGAATTCAAGCTTGGATCTTGAATTCCTAGGTCTCAAAACCTAATTCCAACCCCATAGGAACCTAAATTAAGGTGCCTAACCGTAGTACATCACCTCTAGACCTCTCCAAGGACCTAATTAGGTCCTCACTAAACCTAATTAACTTGGATCATAGTCAGTTTCATCAGCCTATTCAATTGAACTCATTAAGTGCAATTGAGCCTTGATCTCAGCACACACTATCCAATTGGATTCAGTGAGAGTCCAATTGACCTAGACTTGACTTAATTGAGTTATTTTACTCTCAATTAGGTTTCCACACTCCCAATTAAACTTGTATTAAGTTTAATTACACTTTACCTTAGTGAATTAGGGCTTACAACCTTAATTTGAGACCTATCTTGACCTAAATCCACTAGAACCTAACCTAATCAACCTAGCCACCTAAGTTTCGACACACACACCCACACACACCATCCATACGAAAATACCTAGCCTAGAGTTCTCTAGAGCTCTCTACCATGTGTTGTTGCCTTGGTTGCTAAAATTAGCAACCAAGAGCCATTCAATTCTTAGATCCACATTTGGTGGATCTAAAAACCACCATACATCCTCTCTCTCTCACTCTCCCATGAGCTCCCACCATATGCCTCTCTAAAGAATTCCATAATTCTCTAGAGAGCTTCCCTTAGGTCTAGAAAAAGACCTAAGGGGTGGCCATTTACACCCATCCACTCTTGGTTCAATTTAGCTTAGTTTCATTCCACATCCACTCCACCTCCATTTCCATGAGTAGCTTCACCATGGCCACCACCACCTCCACGTCAAGATGCTGGATCACCTCTCCAACCTCTCTGCAAGGGCCAGCCTAAGCACCATTGGCTGCCCTTCCTTCTCCTCTCAACCAACTCAAAGGCCATCGGAGCCACCTCCAAATGCCCTTATTTCTGCTAGATTAGATTATAGTTCTTCTTAGATTTACATGCTTTATTTACTGCTTAATAGTGTAGCTCTTTATTCTCCCCCAATGATGCATGCATAATCCCCCCTTAGATTCATGTTTGCAATCATTTTCTGCTAGCTAGATTTATATTTCCATGCATTCCGCTATAAGCTTTCCATGAGCTTAATGCTATAGCCACCATCATGAATTGAATGAATGAAAATCTTTTTCTATATATATATTTATGTGTTGAGAATCACCATGAGTTTATTGCAATATATTTTGTGTGATTGAAGTTTCCTACTTTTAATTACTATCTTTTGGCAACTAGAATGTCGTCAATCAATACGTAAATCACCATAAACCGACATGAGATTTTAAGCAAGTAGAGTGAAAGAGATCGATTTCAAATCTGCATTTCCATAAACGCCTCTCAGAGACTAACGACTGGGACTCAAGTCTCGTTACCTTTATAAATATTTTTGTTGATCGTATTGCACACTATAGTACGACGCTTTTTCTTATCAAAAACGAGCTCTACAATCACAACAAAATGGCGCCGTTGCCGGGGAGGCAACATCATTTTTTATTTCGATCTCTTGAATTATCACAGATAAATCTTCCTCTGCTTATCTCTTGATGTGCAGGAAAACATGAGACAACGGGAATCTACGCATACATCAAGCGCGGAGAAAAAATCAAGTGCACATCTCCTCTTAGATCAGGATTTCCCTTTCCGAACCCTAGGTTAGTTTTCAATTGAAAAAAAAAACTATTTATTTTCGAAAAAAAGAATAATAAAAAAAAAGGTAGTAGAATAGCTTTCCCTTTTTGAATCTTAGGGTTAGCTAGTTAGTCTAAAAAAAAAGCAAGAACAAAAAAGTAAATTTGAAATCTTTTATAAAAAAATCTTTCTTGAAAAAAAAATTCAAAAGTTTTTGAAAAAAAAAATTTGGTGGAAAGTTTGAATTTCAAATTCAAATATCTTTCAAAAGCTTTCCCACCACCCTCTGATTTTCGGCCAGGTTATAAATTTTGATTTAAAAATTCAAATGCCAAAAACCTAATGAGCAAAAAATTCTGAAATTCAGGCTAAACCTTCATTTTTAAACCACCTTTCAACCAACATCGTTCATTTGAAAAAATTCAAGGTGAAAAATTTTTTAAAATTCACGGAGTGCAAGGGGATCAAACTGACCCAGATTCAAAATTTTTCAAAATTCAAAAATCAATTCCTAGCAATCCGCGAATCTGTTTTGAATAAAAATGGTGGGGTTTGAAAGCAGATCTCATTGGCTTTAATTTCCAATTTTTTCCCAAATTTTTGAAGATCATTTGATACTACTTCAATTTGAAGAACTGACCAGGGGTCAAAATTCCAGATCTGACCCCCTGACATTCAAAAATCTTTAGAAATTCGGTTGAAGTAGTAAAAATCACAAAAAAAATTCTTTGAAAAAGGAATCTACTTGCAAAATTTCAAGTTATTTGGGTTCTAATTTTTGCCGGAGGAGTATTTTTATTTCGTGGTCTACTAAAAAGAAGAAGAAAAAAAAACCCCTAGAATTGCATGAACCTTAGGGTACACCTTTAGGGTTACAATCTAGAGACCACATTTAGGCTAACCTAGACTTAGTCAAGTCTAGTTTTAGCTCGTGAGCTTGGTCACCTTGTGGCCACTCACCATAAACCCCATCTGAAGAAAAACAGGCTAAAATTAATTTTAAAATACGTAAGCAACCTGAATTCGTTGTCGTACTACTGGGTGGCTTCAACCTCTCTTGCCGAACCTGGTGACTAAGTCTGTGGGGTAGTGTCAAACGACAGTGGCTCGGGGGTCAACGAAGCCAGAGGCGTGAGTCGAAGGAAGAACCTTCCCCTTAGTCCCGTCGTAACCAGACTGGCTAGGTTAGCTTGAAAGGTAGGAATCACTTTTAGTCGACTGAACAACGAATTTTTTCTTCAGGAATTCAAACTTCTAACAAAAAATCTGGTCATTTGATTCATAAGGACCATCTGATTGACAGGGCCTTAGCCTTGTCTGGTTGGCTGCACCAACTCAGGGGTTGGGTGGTGTATGCAAGGAAGGAGGTCACTTAGACCTCAACTGGTTGGACCTTGGGAGTCGCTCCCAATGAGGCGAGTCACCTCGCCCGAACCATCTTCTCCACCGCCCTCTTCTTCTATCTGCTTAGTCGCAATGGCTAACCTTGGATCCGAACCTAATCAGGATCCAGAAGAGTTGGACCCACGAGCTTATTTGAGAGCCCAAGTCACTGAATCAGGTCAACCTTGGGATTAGAACCCAAGGTGGCGAAGATGACTTTTCACTTCGCCTGATCCTTCTCCTTGGGTTACCAAAATGGTTAACACATATCCTGACCCTGGATATTATGACCCATACCAGTCGATCCCTCAAAGGACCGCATCTTATAACCAAGGGTATGGATTTCACACTCCTGCTTCTCACCCGTGGAATATGGGTAGACCTGATTCACCCCCAGGAACCCCTGATGAGATACTGGTGGACATGCAACTGCATTATAGAATACAGAGAGCTATAGCTAGCGGTAAGGAGAAGGTCTCATTCTACCTACACGAAATCCAAGCTATCACTGAGCAGAACCAAAGACAAAGCTAGATTCCATATCAACAAGCTGTGATGGATCTCCTTCAGGGAATAGCAGGGATAACAAGGCTAATTGGACAAAATCGGGAAACTCAAGAACTACTGCTTTTGAGATATCAAGTGGAAAATAGCCTTGAAGACCTCGAAGAATCTGAAACGACTACGCCGGAAGGACACACAGAAGATTCTCAGGAGCAGATGCTAGAAGATCATTCAGGGGAAGAAGAATTCAGCTTGGATATGAGACAAGAGCAGGAAGTATTTAGAATGGGTTCATCTGAGAACTCCATTCAGGAAACTGAGGAAAGGACTGATATCTCTAGGACTGAGCTACAATCAAATTATCCTGAATCATGGAAGATACCTCATGGGTTAGAAAACCCAGCTAAGATAAGGGAAGTAGATCCAATTGAGGATATGGATCTTGAGGCAAACATTACATGTGACACTACTGATTAGTATAGGCCACTTCCCATTGTAGGTGAAACTGTGCTAGGGCCAACATCTTCTGATCTGCACTCTTCTTCTTTCACCTTCATCCCTAATTCAGATGCTAGAGATTCTGAGATGACACTTTCTATCCCTCAACCTGACATCCGAAGGCCATAAGTAGTTATGGATGATTTAACTGAAGAAATAAATATGCTACCTAAGGTAGGAATTACTAAGGAACCCAATGCATATGAGGGTGAAGCTTTGAGTAGAATGAGCTGGGGACGCACCTACCATCCTAGTCAATCTAATGGATGGCTCGACTCAGAGCCTGAAGAGTCAGCCTCCAATGAATCAGAGATGAGTACTGATGAGGATGAAGTAATTTTTGATGAGGATTTCAGTGACCTTCCCACAGATCTTCTACTTTCACGAATACCCCCATATGACCCAGAGCCTGGAGAGGGCATGATCTTTGATGTCAATTATCATTATGAGGATCCTTATGACTTAGATTCTGGTTCTGAGATACATGTTGATCTACTCCCTCATCAACTTCCTGCTGAATTGTGGGACATGATAAATCAGCTGAATCAATATCATGATCCCCCCTCTGATTATCCTTTATTTTCCACCACCACACCACACTTTCTTATAGCTAGACCTTTTGGAGTACGGGTGCACAATCAGTTGGTTCGCATCTCCGGACCACTAATTCTAGGAGCATACGAGAATATCTTTCTCTTAATCTTGACCGGCTCCTATGCTAGAACTGATACATCTGATTGAGTTTTCACCTAGCTGGAGGCGTTAAACTCAGCATCTACTCCACATCCATCACCCTATACATATTCATTTTTATACATAACATATTCTTCTTTTAGCATATTTTCTTTCTGCATATTGCATACTGTTAGGTTGGCCGGTGCTAAATGTATATTTTCAGGAGCAATTCCAGGTGACTTCTACTCATTCATCCTCTGTCAAATTTATTTTCCTTTTATTCATGCATGAGGACATGCAAGAACGTAGGCATGGGGGGGTAGATACAGTAAAACTGAAAAATTTTTATGCTAACCCTTAGGAAAACCACGGAGCTGCATGTTACACATACTTTAGTATCCTAAATAAAAGAACAACCGACTCCACCTCCAATGCTCACATTAGAGCTAGAAGTCGTCTGTAATAGCCATTTTCGACTCACCCGCTCACCCTTCCTATTCTGAAATTTAGGATCAAGCTGAATGTAACTCGATACGGGAATTTTATGAAGTACAAATTATACGAGGTTACTTGTTTATAGCATATATACATAGTGTATTCATGAATAAGATTTTTATCAAGAGAATGCACTAGGGATTTTATCTTTTAGTCGATTCTTGTAATCTGGAATCCGGTATAATTTTTCACACACACGTAGAATTTGCAATGGATTCACGGTGAAGGCTGATAAACGTCTTTAATCTATCGAGAAGAAGCAGTGCTTCTTTTCCTGAACCCCTGGACAATGTTTTGGGAGTCAAGCAGATCTTCTTCCAAAAAAGTCCACCAAATAGTATGAGATGAGAGTAGAGTGTACTGGTGCTCTAAGATTAGTACAAGGAATCCGGAATCTTAGATAATTAGGTAATGATACTTACAAATTAGGCATAGTTTTCGCTCTCGGTTCCTGCATATACATTTTTGTGTGAATTTTGAGAGTCACCAAATAAGGCAAATACGCGGAGAGCGAGTTTTCATAAAACTAGGGCGAAGGTGGATGGTTAGGACCATTCTTTACGGAATCCTCGGTTGAAGGAGGGTATTGATGTCAAGGTTAGAAATACACCGTCCTATCCATCTCTCCCAGTGCCGTGAATAGGCACTTCCACCAAATAAGCCACGCAATGTCTCTTGAGTACCACCAATCCTTAATAATGCCTCTTCAATAAAATTCATGAATGTGTTGCTAGATTATGTTGAGTTAGAAAAATTATAAATGAAAAAAAAAGAATATAAAAATGAGAAAATGAGAAAAAAAGGAAAAAAAAAGAAAAAAAGAGAAAGAAGGAAAAGAAAAAAAGAAAAGAGCAGAAAAAGAGTTTGTGAATATTTAGTGTTGATTTCATTTGCATTGAGGCAATACCACCAAATAAGTTTGAGGTTCACCAAATATGGCCTTAACCTATCTTTCTGTGTTTCTGACCGCCTGAATACTGGCTGAGGAATTCCAACTTAGTGTTAAGGTTATGAGAACTCCATTAAAGTGTTAATGCCAAGTGAGACCACCAAATATGGATCATACATGAGAATTTGGTGAGATTGTGAGTTCTAAAAAAAAATATAGAGAGAGAGAGAAAGAGAGAATCAATACAAAGGAACTAGAAGAGAGAATAGGTTTTCTTGTCTTTCTCTGAGTTGAGTTACTTGAAAATCCAGGAATCTAGATTCTACAATACTAATCTCTATGTAGCACCAAGTGAGAGTGAGCTACCAAATAAACACCCATATCCCTCAAACATTCTCTACCCATGCTTAAAGCCGAGGTGGAATTCATAGAATATCTTGAATATCCCGAGGGAAAAAGTCCTCCTATCCCGCTAGAATTTTACTAGGGGTCAAGTACAGGCTTTAGAGTGAATTAGTTTTTCAATCTAATCCGTTGTAAAAGCTACATAGCTACACTTTCACGATTGTCTGGATTTCTAGAGCATAGGATGAAAACAAAAGGAGAAAAATATCTAGGCATACACTTGATAAATCCCTTAGGGACCCTTCTGTGAATGATTTAGTCTTGCATTTGCTAGGGACTAGCAAGATTTAGGCATGGGGGTATGATTGCGCAGCAATCATAGGCCTTAATTGACCTAAATTAGGCTAGGACTTAGCATAAGTTAGGGTAGTTCATGCATGTATAAGCATTATTTGCATCTTTATTGCTTTCTTTTAGCTATGCATAAAATAATGCTATAATGTACTGATTAGGTGTATTATGTCAATTGTAGGTAATAAGATGATCAGAAGCTAGATCTAAAGCTAGATCTAAAGCTGGATTTGAAGAATAAAGAATAACTGGTGTTGCAGCAGAGCTGGAGCGAAAGAACTAGATTAGATGTAGTAGATAATAATGTAAGGGAGTTAAGATATGCTATTCTATTAAATAGGAATAAAGCAACAAATTATGAAGAACTTAGGTCCATCCTAGCCCTAGGACAACCTAGAAGCCTCCCCAAGCCTTAGCCACCATTAGATTAGGTCACTTCACCCTAGGAAACCTTAAAGCCCTAATTCCAACCGCTATCTGGATGTCCAGATGAGTTATAGGACATCCAGAACCCTTAGCTAACTCCCACACACCTTAAACCCACTTATGCAGTGTTATTGAATGTCCAGACACTTGGTCAGACGTCCAATATCTGTAGAATACCCAAGACAGAACCTAGAAACCCTCCTGACTCTGATTGGACGTCCAGACAACAAGTTTGGACTTCTGATTTTTCATTATAAGACGTCTGACAACTTTATTAGGCGTCTGGAACTGCTCTCTAGTTCCTGTTTTTGAATTTAGGCATGGATCTTGAATTCCTAGGTCCCTAAACCCAATTCCAACACCACAAGAACCTATGTTAAGGTGTCCTAACCATAGTACATCACCTCTAGACCTCCCTAAAGACCTAATTAGGTCATCACTAAACCTAATTGACTTGGATCATAGTCAATTTCATCAGCCTATTCAATTGGACTCATTGAGTCCAATTTAGCCCTGATCTCAACACACATTGTCCAATTGGATTCAGTGAGAGTCCAATTGACCTAGACCTAACTTAATTGAGTTATTTTACTCTCAATTAGGTTTCCACACACCCAATTAAACTTGTATTAAGTTTAATTGCACTTTACCTTAGTGAATTAAGGTTTACAACCCTAATTTGAGACCTACCTTGACCTAAACCCATTAGAACCTAACCTAATCAACCTAGCCACCTAAGTTTCGACCCACACACACCATCCACATGAAAATACCTAGCCTAGAGTTCTCTAGAACTCTCTACCATGTGTTGTTGCCTTGGTTGCTAAAATTAGCAACCAAGAGCCATTCAATTTTTAGATCCACATTTGGTGGATCTAAAAACCACCATCCATCCTCTCTCTGTCACTCTCCCATGAGCTCCCACCATAGGCCTCTCTAGAAAATTCCATAATTCTCTAGAGAGCTTCCCTTAGGTCTATAAAAAGACCTAAGGGGTGTCCATTTGCATCCATCCACTCTTGGTTCCATTTAGCTTAGTTTCATTCCACATCCACTCCACCTCCATGCCCACGAGTAGCTTCACCATGGCAACCACCACCTCCACACCAAGATGCTGGATCACCTCTCCAACCTCTCTCCAAGGGCCAGCCTAAGCACCATTGGCCTCCCCTCCTCCTCTCAACCAACTCAAAGGCCATCGGAGCCACCTCCGAATGCCCTTATTTCTGCTAGATTAAATTATAGTTCTTCTTAGATTTGCATGCTTTATTTACTGCTCAATAGTGTATCTCTTTATTCTCCCCCAATGATGCATGCATAATCCCCCCTTAGATTCATGTATGCGATCATTTTCTGCTAGCTAGATTTGTATTTCCAAGCATTCCTCTATAAGCTTTCCATGAGCTTAATGTTGTAGCCACCATCATGAATTGAATGAATGAAAATCTTTTTCTATATATATATATATATATATATCTATGTGTTGAGAATCACCATGAGTTTATTGCAATATATTTTGTGTGATTGAAGTTGCCTGCTTTTAATTACTATCTTTTGGCAACTAGCATGTCGTACATCAATACGTAAATCACCATAAACTGACATGAGATTTTAAGTAAGTAGAGCGAAAGAGATCGATTTCAAATCTGCATTTCCATAAATGCCTCCCAGAGATGAACGACTGGGACTCAAGTCTCGTTACCTTTATAAATTATTTTTTATGAGCGTTGTAGCGCAACTATACTACGATTTCCGACGATTTCAAAACACGCAAAAATGGGCTTCTCACCTAGCTCCATCCCACCTCCTCCTCCACTAAACTACTAGCTAAGCTAGCTTAGCTTAGCTACATCTCAGCTCCCACTAGCCATCCACTACCTATAACCTATCTCCACCTCATCACCTAACTAATCCACCTACTTAAGTCCCCCTAGCTCCACCTACTCCTACCTATGTTGGTGCCAACCAACATGCAACCCTTGGCCCCTCAACCACCACCAAAAGTCACCTTGTTTTGTTGCCAACTCACCCTTCTAGAACCCCCCTCTTTTGGCACCAAACACACCCACATCCTAGCCCTACACATCTCCCTTAAACCTATCTCCACCATCCACCTAACCCCCCTTCTAGAAACCTAAGTTGGCGCCAAGGATAAGCACCCTTCCACCACCTTCTAACCACCCTAAGTTGGTGCCAAAATACCCTACACACATCCCTACAAATTGGCGCCAACATCCACCCTAATCTCCACCTTACACCTACCCCCATAAGGCCACACCACCACCCAATTTGGCACCAAATCCTTAACCCACAAACCCCATCCTAATTCTCTTCTAGTTGGCGCCAAAAACCCAATTAACCAACATCTATGTTGGTGCCAACTTACACCCACATATCCACCCTCCATCCACTTCACAACTGCATCCTAACCTTCCATTCTCCAAACCAACCACCAACACCTTAACCCTCCTATGGTTGGGGCCATTAATGGTGCCTCTCCACCAACATAACTACCACCCACACACCTCTGCCCTTGGCGCCAAATAACCCTAGCCCTATGATCATCTAACCACCCTCATAAGCCCATCCTAACCCTACACATCACCTACACCTACATCCCCATCACCACTCTTATATATACCCCCTACCTACCACCATTAATCTTCATCCTTTGGCTTCATATTCTCCACCTTCATCCCACCATACCTACTGCCAATAGAAGAAGGAGAAGAAGAAGATTAATGGAACACTCTGTCCCCTTGGTGCCTTCCCCTCTTCCCTTCTCTCTTGTGCCCCCATCAGCCAGAGGAGCAGCAAGGCAAGGAAGACCTTACGAGGAGATCTTGAGGGTGGTGATCATCCACTCTTGGAGGAGCAAGGGCACACCCCCCTAGGGCTTGCCAAGGAAGACACCACTTTGGAGGAGCTTTTCAAGGAAGGAGTTGGAGAGACCCTTTTCAAGCCCAGGAGCAACTGAGCTTGGATCAAGGACTCTCTCCTCTTCACCACCATCATCAGGAGGATTTGTGTTTTACTTCTTCTCTATTTTCATTTTAGAGTAGAAGCATTCCTCTACTTGTCTTTTGTAAAACATAATTCTACTTAATTAAAGTTGCCTTTTCTTCATTTTTGTTGCATCTTTGCTAATTGTTGTTTCTAGCACTTTTCACTCCCTCTCTCTAATTATTCTAGGTCTCCACATACCTAGGGTGAGCTCAGAGAGAGGCCACTTTTGTAACTTAGGTACTAGCATTAGCAATTAGGTGTGTTCGTTTTCCCACATACATTTGCATAATTGCCCGTTATTTAAAAAATCCAAAGAAATCTTATATCCAAAAACCTAAAAAGAAAGTTGATTTCTATTTTGTCAAGCAAGATTCTTAAAAAGTGCATTTCCACCTCCTTGGATGACCCTAGATACTACCACTATCTAGGTTTACAAATTTTAAAAGCGATTGCGAATTAGCATGTTACAACGACTCAAAACTCACTTTTTATAAATCACGCTTTTCTTTGCACCAATGATGAGACATGGGCATCAGGTATCTGAATACCTAAATGCTCAAGGCCAATTTTTGGATAGACTTGGAGAGTCTATTCACGGAATTCAGCAACAACTTCACAGACCTCGTCATCCTCGCTGATCTACTATAGTGCCTCCTTCATCAGCAGCACCTCCTCCTCCTACTACAACAATAGATTAGCAGGTGACACATCCTCACTGGACATCTAGGTAGCCAACCCCAGATCAATAGCTCAAAGATGCCTTTGTCTTGGCCACCCTGCTTCTTCAAAGAGATCTAACTCGATGGACCTCGAGTTAGATACCAATCTTCAGAGCACTATGGATGCCTTTATGGCCTCCTTAGAGTAGCTATATTATATTTTTTGTTGCTTCTATTCATCTCTAGCATTATGGTTTGTAGTACTATATTTTAGACACATTTATCTTCTTAGGCTTTTCTGGACTCATTTATATTGCTTTATAGTTATATGCATGGTTATTATCTCTCTCAGCTGAATATTTCTTTCTTTAAATTGCATGTTATAATTATTATTGCTTCAATTACATGTTTAAGGGGGAGATATTTCAAATTAATAGCTGCATGTTTTACCTTTTCCTGAAACAAAAAGGGGGAGATATTATGCATAACTCTTTATATTTCTATCTCTATACATAATTATAATTTTGTTGTCATCAGAAAGGGGGAGAATGTAAGTACCTCTATTTTGATGCACCAAAATTAGGCTATCTACAAAACTAATATTTCAGGACTCTCTCATGGACCAAAGCTAGAAGAATGCTGACATGTGTCTCAGTGCCTTTTTATCTTTATTGAGTCCAGATTATGTTGTAAGGAACCTCAAAATAAGTTTCAAACAAATTTTTGCACTTCACATTAAAAAAACAAGTTAGGGAAACATGGAGGAGTGGATGGAGAGAAGGGGCGATGGCGACCAGGTGACTAAGGTTAGGAAGCAACGAAAGGAAGATGGATGGAGGACTTGGAGACCCAAATCCTAGAGGAGAAGGGAGTGTAGATGGTTTTTCTCATGGGGAAAGGATGCAAGGGATGGGATGAGAGAGGTTGGGAGGAGGACTAAGGATGACATCCTTTGCAACCGATGCAAAAGAAGAGGGCATATGGCTACGATCTGCTGCTCCCCTCTTGTGTGCCTGGCATGTGGAGGACATGGTCACAAACATGATTCGTGTGTACAAGCTAGTATGAATCCAGCAAAGGAGATTCGGTCATGCTCTAAGCCGAAGGGTTTTGATGCACCACTGCCTCCACCACCGCCTACAAAATTCAGCCATACGGTTAACGTTGAGGTCCCGATGTCAGAAGACATTCAATAGGAGAAGATGGTGCTACAAGGTGCGTTGATAAGAGAGGTGATGATGGGGAACCCATCACCTGAATGTTTTCATCAACTGGTGAGTTCTATTTCCCTTACTTCGTCAGGTTGGAAGATCGCTGCTTTATCCCCATTACAGTTTCTTATAGTCGGGTTGGGAATGATTGATGTTGAAAGGCTTAGATTTCAGTCAAGTAGCTTTAAGAATATCACGGTGCTATGAAGATTGGTTTCTCCATTTGATGGAGCACTGCTGAATCAACCTCCTCAGAGAATAGGAACTAGGCATGTTAATCTAGAGATTAAAGGTCTACCTCTGCATCTGAGATCAAGAGGTGTGGTAGCCTCAATGATTGCTGGTTTCGCCAAATTATCTGATGGTGCTGATGTGGTCATCTGGGAAGGTGATGCTCATGTGCTGAAGGTTGGTGTTGAAGTTTTCAAAAGTGGATCTATGCCAGAGAAGATTATACTAAGATGAGGGGGAAGCTCGTGGCTTATTTGGCTAGCTCTTGGTGCTTTTGAGATAATACATCAACAGCAAAAGCAAGATAAGACATCTAAGGAAGTGGCAGGTGATGAACAGATTTTAGGGCAAGATGGCCACAAATCTTATGATGAGGCACCAGAATTAAAGAAGAGGAAAGACCATCATCATAATGTATCTGATGGGGGTCAGATAGAGAACATGGAGGGGGAATATTTTGGAGTGGACAATCATCAAATGAGGGAGGCATCTGACAAGGCTTTTAGTAAGGAGATTGTGCTGGTTGGTAACAAAAAGGAAAGAAGTATTCTGGGTGATCACAACCAGGTACCCTTTTACGCTCCTGAAGACCTTAACTTTGGGAAAGGCACATGCCTAAAGAAGGGGATTGGGAGATCCCCTTATATGCTCAAAAGAAGGTAGCACAAGGGGGAATGCAATTTAAGGGATGAGAATGTTATCTTGGAACGTGCGTGGGATGCGCAACAGTGTGAGAAGAGCTTCTTTTTCAAGATATCTGCTGGAATGGGAGATTGATTGTGCTCGTATTCAAGAGACACACTTAGAGGAGGGGTCTGATGATGCATGGAATGTGCTCCTGCAGTCTGGCAGAGCTGATCACATTACACTAGTAGCAAATGGGAGATCTGATGGGATGGCATTTTGGTGGAGGAAATCTTGCCTTAAAGTGGTTGATGTTCTTTTGGCAAGGCATATGCTCACATGTAGGTGCCAAAATAGTCAAGGGGATTTGGAGTAGTACATTAGCTGTGCGTATGGGCCCTGTGCAGTACCTACTAGAATGGAGCTTTGGGAAGATCTGACTGTAGCCCATCAGATGGTGCAAGAGAGGCCATGGCTTATAGGTGGGGACTTTAATTGCACCTTGGCGAATGGAGACAAACCTCATGGTAGTATTGATAGTGCTGCCACTGCATTTCAGTTGACTATCCAGAACCTGGGTCTGAATGAATTTCCATCCAATAGGGTAGAATTTACATGGCGAAATGGGAGTGGACAACTTTCCAAGCTTGACAGATTCTTTGGTAACACTACTTTATTGGAGAGATTTCAAGTTTCCTTAATCATGGGTATGGAAAGACCCTTTTCAGACCACACACCAATTGTGGGATAGTAGGGAAAATGTTTATGTGGGATCTTATTTTAAATTCACGAGATCTTGGTTCAGGGAAGTTGGATTCAAAGACATGTTGACAAACTAGTGGACAACCAAGACAAGTGCTGGAACTACAACTCAGAGACTGTTGTCCAAGCTTTCTGATATGCATGTGATGCTGAAAGAGTATGGACAGGTAGTGCAGACCCTTCGTGAACAGAGAAGAGCTGAGGCGTTGGTAGCTGTGCAATAGCTTGATACCAAGGAAGCTACGATGGCTTTGAGTTTTCAAGAACAAGAAATGAGAAAATGATGGCAAGAAGTTGTCGCCAAGAAAGATCTGGAAAAAGAAATGGATTGGCGAGAGCGATAGAGGCAGTTGTGGCTTAAGGAGGGGGATGCCGATACGAAATACTTCCACCTTGTTGCAAGTGCTAGAAGAAGAAGCAATCTAATCTCTTCAATTAAAATTGGAGATAGAAGAATCACATCCATTCAGGAGATTTGAGTTGAAGCTTCACGCTATTTTAAAGAGGCTTCGAGGGCTGCTCCAAGGGGAACATGGAAGATAGCTACTATAGATTTTTCATGTGTGGATGAAAAACATTCCAAAGTGCTAGTGGCTCCCATCTCTAAAGAGGAGGCTGTGGAGGCAATTAAGGACCTAAATAATGAAGGATCTCCGGGCTCAGATGGAATTCAAGTTTTCTTTTGTAAAGAAATGTGGAGTGTTCTGAGGGAGGTTATGGAAGTTATTCATGAATTTGAAAAGGGAACTTTGGTTTTGAAAGGATAAATAAGTCATACTTATTTATGTTGCCAAAGAAGTCTGGGGCTGAGTGTTTTGCAAATTGCAGGTCAATCGCCTTGTCAAACTCTATATATTTGATTCGTGGTGTTCTACAGAATCTAATCATGCCAGCCCAATCTACTTTTTTGCTAGGGAGATCATTGCAAGAATCGTTTATTGTGGCCCAAGAGATGGTGATGGGGTGGCATAGGAAAAAATACAAAGCTTTTCTTTGGAAGGTAGATTTTAGAAGAGCTTATTACTCGATTTCGTGGTCGTATTTATGGGAAATCTTCGAAAGGAGAAGGTTCCCACCAATATGGGTCCAATGGATAAAGATATGTATCACAACAGCTTCTTATTCTCCCCTAATTAATGGGAAACCATGCAGAGCCTGGGTACAACCACAATGTGGGGTACGACAAGGATGTCCCTTATCTCCTTTGATCTTTAATCTTGTAGTGGATACTCTAGCCAGATGCACGTGTAGACTTGTTGAGAATGGTTTGATCAAGGGCTATTCGTTATCCAATAGAAGGGCTATGGCACCTGTTCTCCAATATGCAGATGACACCATTTTTTTGTGGAAGGTAGCTTAAGGGAATCTCAAGCTATTTATCATATGGTCAACATTTTTGGAGAAATCTCTGGCCTAAAGCTGAATGAAGGAAAATCAACTTTGGTGTGTTTTGGTATGAACGGGAACAAACAAAATTATATCTCTTCTCCAGTCAAATATTTGGGGCTACCTTTGAAATGCACTAAACTGAAGAAGAGTGATTGGAACATATTGTTTGAGAAACTATTAGTCAAATTAAAAGGCTGGACTAGCCGCTACTTGTCGAAAGGGGGGAGGCTCATTGTTTATGCATGAAATCGATGTTTTAAAAGATGTATTGTAGTATATGTCTAAATCGCTCGAAGGCAAATAATATTCATAACTCGAAAGATCGTCAAGAAAATCCGAGGTCGAACGCAGGGAGAAAGTGTTGCAATTAATCTCAAAGATCATAATATCACCACAAATATAAGCAATTATAATAAGAAGAATAATAAGAAATGATATATCAGATATCTCAAGTTTGAAAGTGCAAAAAGATTAGAGTAAAATGGTGATTTGAATCACCAAATTACTCTTTAAGTTTTACAGGCACACTTAATGTATGAACGTTTTAACCACAATATCAGAAGAAACTTCCTCAGAATATCAGACGACAGGAATAGGTGCTCAGATGCCTTAAATGACACCCAGCTACAGTGCTTTCGCAATGTTCCCTTCAGTAGTTCTTCTTCTTCAGGCCTTCACAAACAAGGCCAAGCACAACACAGAGGCATGAAAGCCTCTCAAGACTAAGTGTTGAGAGAGCACAGTAGAGGGAAAAAGCCCCCCCCCCCCCGCCGACCTCTTTCTCTCTATTTCTTCTTTTCTCTCTCAGAAACCCACTCAATCGGATCTCTAATCGGGTAAACAGGCGGGTAACCAAATTTGGCCAGACCCACGTGGTGTGACCGCAAGCGAGGCGTGCATTGAGGCGAGCGTGGGGACTCGACCCCCATGTCTTGGGCGAGGGGTCATGGGAAGGAAATCAATATATCTCACGCAGAGGCTTCTGAAGTTTCCGATGTGGGACTAAAAGTCCCTTTGTTCTTCGCACGAAGGCAGCAGATGACCTCCTTCAATTGAAGTAGCAAACGAGGTTGGGGTCTTCAATTGAGTACCTGGAAGGCTACAGGACCTGAGGCCGCATCGATCAAGAGCTGCAGTAGGTTGATTCAAAGCCTAGAGGTGACGAACATCTCGGAGAAGATGGTGGCGGCGGTGGCTATCCGGCGGAGAACCTTAAACATGAAAATGGCCTTACGGCCCTGTCAAAACAAGTTTAGAAGGTTTGCCATAGTGCGGCGATTGCAGTGATGGTGTTTGCATGGAGTAGAGGTGCTTGTGGTGGTGCGGCGATGTCAGCGAAGGTGTGTGAAGGAGGGGGTGTTCGGTGGATGGATGCAGTGCATGAATCCCCCAATTTCTTGAGGGCTTTAGTCGAGTGTGGAGTTGCAAAGCTTGTGGAGTCGATGAGAGGTGGTTTGGTGGTCTATGGAGGCCGAGCGAACTTGTCGGAGTTCAGCCGGTTGTGAAGAAGATGAAGTGCGGGAGGGTGGTGCGGTGGTCGAGTTGTAGTGCGAATGAAAGAGAATATTGTCTAGAGGGAGAGAAAGCGATGGAGGGACTTAGGGATGAAGTAGAGGAGCGGAGAGCTCCGGTGTTGGTCTACCAAAGCCGAGGAAGATGGAAAGGGCGGTGAGACAATGACAAGGAAAGAGGTAGGGAAACACCCTCTCTTTGACCGAAGTGGCGTGCAACAAGGAGAGGAAGGCAATGGGTAGTCCAATTTGACTGTTCGACGGCCAGACGAGGAGAGCGAAGAAGGTCACCGAAGCAAGGTGCGAAGGTGGCCGAAGGAGGAAGAGAGCTTTTCTGAGGTCAAAACTTGCTAAGGAGGTGAGGTTGTGCACAAGGAAGCTTTATAGAGCTTCAAAGTGAGCTCTAGATCAGGAAAGAGCCCTGATTGCTTTGTGATTTACTGGGAAAAGTTCCCAAAAATCCTCAAGCTCGCTTGAGCTCTAGGATTCATTTTAGGATCCACGAGATGCCTTAATAGATCAGGAAACTCATCAAGATTCTTCCCTCCAATTTTGGAGGGAATTGATTGGCAAATCAAGGCGAGATCCTTGATTAAAGCTCGTCGAGTTTGGGTTTAGGAATCAGTATAGGATTCAAGAGGCAAGGGGGCAATCGATGAAGGAGATGACAAAAGTAGGGGGGTTTTTGTAATAGATTTCAAAAGTTAGGGATGCACATGTGATAAAAAGTGTCAGGCTTGAACTAAAATCAGACTAGGTCAAGATGATCTCTGATTGGGCCCAAATTTTGGTACAAACCTAATTTGGACCCAAGGAATTTGATGGTGAAGTCAGATTTAGGTTTTAACCAAGTTTAACTAGGTAAATTGTGCAAAAACCCAAATTAGGGCAACTGTCTATCTAAGATTATTTTAGGTCAGATTGGATTCCAATGGTCAAATCAAACATACCAAACCTTAGAGAATATTTTTATATGATTTTTAGAAGGTTTAGGTGAATTTTATTCTGACCGAAACCTCAATTATTTAAGCAGGTCTGTTTTTAGAGTTTCAGATGTCCATTAATTCTTGCATGTGTGAAAACCCGTTTCATTCTGCATGGACCCACTTATCAGACATTAATGACCATATGACCTTTAATAAATCCCTGAAATACCCCATGGTTATTCTATTTTTATGAAGTGTTGTTAATTTTGCAGACATAACCTTGTAATCTTTTCTTCTTTTCAAAATAGGATATTGCACCCTTAAGACCTTTTGATAGATAAGTAGGAGCTTTTATTAACCTTTCTAAGATCAAAATCAGCTAGTTAGGGCTTATGATGGTGTTCCCATCATACCCCCATGCCTATCTTTTGCTAGTCCGTTAGCAAAACCCTATGGACCAAACCAATTATCTAGGTCAAATGGAACCGTCAAGATGTCTTACTAAGCCGTATCTCTAGGAATTAGATCTTAATACCAACAATAGGCCTAAAGGTACTCAAGTACCAGCCCAGATCCAGACCTGATGATGTGCATACATCTGATCAACCTAAAATGTCTATTAATGCATGTTCTTAGTGTCACATTAGCATCATACATTGTAAATAGTGCATAACATGCATAATCATGCATTTAGATCAAAGTGTATAAATTGTACAGTAATTGTCTCCATTTTATGGTCAAGGATAGGGCGACCTTTTATAGAGGCCTCAGATCAAAGATCCAACAGTACAGATCTAATCAGGGCGACTATTGGACTTTAATGACTCCAACATCGCCCTAATCATATATCTATAGCACCAGATAAAGACCAAGGAATCCTAAAGATCAAGAGCCAAGATGGTGTTAATCCGCACCTTAGATGACAAATCTGACCGCACGGATGGATTCAGATCGACGATCGCAACCAAACGGCATGAAAATCGGTCTAATTCGACACCCGTGGCACCATGCACAATACTCAGAAGATGGATGGCCAAGATGGCACCACGTGGCGACATCTTCACCGCCCAACCGACCCCAAGGACCCGAAGCTGCCTTTCCTTCTTCACCCGCCCGCTCGATTTCGACCATTGGATGCTAATCCAACAGCTACAAGCTCGCGCGCACAAAACAAGCGCGCGACACAAAAACGGCCGCAGCGCGTTGGTCGAGTGCGCTATGCAAGACGCAAGGCATGCGTTCGAAGCCGTAGGCTCTTCAAATTGGAGAGCAGGCGAGCGAGCACTCAAGGAGCAGAGCCATGCAATGAAGATCATGCGGCGTTGAGCGGCCGATAGTGCCCATGCACGATCAAACGCGCAGCGCTGACGCGAGATAACACGCGGGCTTACAGCGCAAGCAAGGATTGTTTAAGTCATCCAATCTCTTGATCGGACGGCTGTAAGCGCGTGGATGTGCATGTGCGATGCGCGACACGGAGGCGAGGAGGCACGCAGCGCGCGCACACGAAGGCCACGTTCAAGCCTTTAGTGACGAATTTATCCGTTACTAAAGGTTCTGAATTAATGTTTTTCAAAGTATAATGTCCAAAATGCTCCCACTCCTTGCAACTTTAAAAGGAGACCGCCTCCATATGAATTTCTCATCCCTTCCTTCTCTTCTCTCCCTCTTCAAAGCTCAAGAGAAGCTTGTCCCACACTCGAAATGCTCCTGAAGAGATAAATCAATTTTTCACCCCCATCCCGGAAGCGGATCCCGCGACGACGATGTGTTGCCTTGTTCCCGTTCCTCCTACTTCGTCCTCCTCCTTCCTGCTCCATTCCTCGTCTTCCAGGCGTCGTCTCGTCTGGCTCATCCTCCAAGTGATCGTCGAGGAGGATAACTTCTCTCTCCCGTTCCTTTTTCCAACTTTCTAAAGTAGAATTTTCCTGCTTTCTATTTGTAATAGTTTTCCTACTTTCTAGTGTAATTTCTCGCTTTCTTAGATGTACAAACATTTTGCAACTTCAAGTGGATGTTTTCTCTCTCTTTCTCTCACTAATTCTTTATATTGATTCCATTGCATTGTAATTACTCTACTCTTTAACAAAAATAAAAAAAATATAATTGCGAATTTTGATTGACGTAGCCTCCCTGAGTTTGACCTGGGATTTCTATTCTGGTATAAATTTTATTTGTTGAACCTGAGTTCTTCGCTATTCAAACTACAACGACATTTTTTCAAAAACAAATCCGATAGCCCAGTCCTCCGACGTTCAACATTTTAGCACCGTTGCCAAGGAGGCAACGATTTTCCGATCTTCTTTTCGCATTCATGCACTTTACTGTCTTCTAACTTGCTTTCTCTTGTGTCTATTGTTTTGCAGAGACCTCTATCAAGGAATCGTCAAGCAGTAAATCGGAGTAAAGTGCAGTTGAAGACAACTATAAGTGCTCCCCATTCTTTCCCCCTCCATAGATTTCATTTGTCACATTAAATTCAAATTTCAATTAACCTAGGTGTTTGCATAAATCCTACGATTAGTTTGGTTGTTTGGATTTCCATTCACACTCACATTTCACCCTTGCTTATATAGAAAAACAAAAAGATAATTTTGTGGGGTAATTTTCAACATACACACAACATACATCCACATTCAAGGCACTTAACCTACTTGATTTTCTTCTACTCAACCGGATTCTAATCTGTGGAATCCATACACACAAATCAACACATAAAAGAGTAGAAATCATTCTAGGTTAATCATTTCTGTGTGCCTAACCTAGTGGTGCAATTGTGACCAATTGTTTGAGTTGTTTGGGCCGCACCACTCAACTTAAAATCAACTCACCAAATAGCTTCCTCTTAGGGTTTTCAATCTAGGTTCATACCAGGCACTCTATTTTATTTCTGATTTTAAAGGAAAGCAATCTTCACCCGTGCTTGAAAACCTGGTTTGCCTCAAACTTGATTGAAATCAACCTAATTCTAAACCCTAAAAGCTACTTAAGCAAGATTTGAACATTAAAATCTATGCATCACAAATAATCTTGCTTGAAAATCATGGTTGTGCACTCACACATAATCAATCATTAAGGGCACAACCCATTTTAAGGGCCCATCACATTCCATAAGCACTACAATCCCAGGCCTCAATAAAATCGAGTAGACGTTGGCGTTAAGGACTGATTCGCTCTTCGGGGCCTAGTTTGAGATTGTTTACGATTAGCCTACTTGTACTGATTAATCTGATGTCTAGCTAGGTAAGTAGCGTCAAACGACCGTGGCTGGCAGGTACACTGGGAACAGGAGGTGCAAGCTGAAGGAAGAACCTTCTCCCCAGTCCCTCCTTCTAACTAGTTGGATTGAGCAGACATAAGTAGAGTAAATCATTTATAATCTTAAGGCGGGTTTTGGGAGTCTGTAGATCCTTAGGCTACCCCACTTAAGGACAGGCTTATTTTGTTGTGCTGTAGGGTCCTTATCCCCAGTCCTTCCGACCTTTTCCTAGTTTATGCTGGGAAGAAGGTCATTGAATCCCTGATTGGAAGGACCACTAGAGTATTCTAGGAGGCATAGAATGGATTTTGACCAAATTGATCCCATGGCCGATCAACAGCCTCCTCTGCCTCAGGATCCACAGGAGGAATTTTGAAGGCAGCTAGAACAAATGCAAAGAATGCAAGAATGGTTCCAGAGAATGTAGGGCGCTCAGCCTTTGAAGGATTTTTATGATCCTTCAAATTATGGGGAATGTCCCAGTGTCTAGATTCCTACCGGAGACGTAGAAATCAAGCCCCAAGTGTTAAGCCTGATCAAGCATTACCATTGGCTTGGCTCTAAAGACCCATTTCAGCACTTGGAGGACTTGACCACTTTGGTCCAGACCACCAAGGCGCGAAACGTGAATTAGGAGCAAATGATCATGAGGCTCTTCCCTCACTCTCTTAGGGATAAAGCCGCTCATTGGTACAGGACTATAGGAAGACCAATTGCAACTTGGACTTAGTTGAAATTGGCCTTTTTGAAGAAATTCTTCCCTGTCGGACGTACCAATGCTTTGAGACGGGCAATCACTACCTTTACCCAGCGGTCAAGGGAGTAGTTTCATGTGGCCTGGGAGCGATTCCAGGACCTATTGCGGAGGTGTCCACACCACGAGGTGCCAAAATGGCAACTCATGCAGATCTTCTACCACGGGTTGATTGAGCAACTCAGAAATCACGTGGATGCTTCTTGCGGAGGCAATTTCCTCAACAAAAATGCAGATAGCGCGCACGATTTGTTTGACGAAATGAGCGAGAATTCGATCAATCATGCCTCCATGGATACTTTTAACTGGTCCCAACAGCCCAGATCGAATGTTAATGAAGTCCAAGACTCTCATTCATTCGATATGGAATTGATTTGTAATAAACTTGATAAGGTGGACTTGGTTGCTAAGAGAATGGAGGAGTGGATGGCTGGAAATTCAATGAACAACTCTAGATCCACTCAATCCCAGAATTCGGGATTCCATTGGTCGTGAGCTCCTTTTGAACGGGAGTTCGTGAATCAACTTGATGCGACTCAACCTACAAGCTAGCATTATTTGGAACCCCACGAGTTCCAAACTGGGGCCTTTGATCCCAGTTTCTTTGATCCTTCCCTTTCTTTCTCTCCATCCTCACCCTATGAGGATGTTTGTGCTGTACAAGAGAATGTTAGATCCAACCCCTACTCTAATGCTTATAATCTGGGTTTGAGAAACCACTGTTTATGAGAGAGCGTAATCAGGTTTGTAAATATTGCGTTGCAAAAATAAATGAAAGTTTATTACTCGAATAGCTATGAATCCGAGGTCGAACATGGGGAGCAAATTGGGATTTAAAAACTAAGAATACAACTTCCAACTTGATAAAATGTAATGATCAATCAAA
The DNA here is from genome assembly GCA_037157565.1 of Thalassia testudinum. Lineage (NCBI taxonomy): Eukaryota > Viridiplantae > Streptophyta > Magnoliopsida > Alismatales > Hydrocharitaceae > Thalassia > Thalassia testudinum. Next base: position 182,926,466 of record JAZHRO010000024.1, on the reverse strand, counting down.
TTATGAAGCAATAGAACTAATTTCAATGTATATAGAAGCTGAAAAATATGAATAGAGATGTAAAAATCAGATGCTTCTGGCTTTGGGCTTTCTCTTCTTCTTCTTCTTTCTTTTTCTCTAACTTCAGCCGAGGCCTCTTCTTCCTTTGCTTTTCTACTGAACCTTCCTTCTTTCTTTGGCTTTGGTTCTTCCTTTGTCTGCTTCTTCTTCCTTCCTTCTTCTTTCTCTTCCTTTCTGCCTTGACTTTCTTTGTCTTCTATTTCTCTTCAGCTTTCTTCTTCTTCTTCTCTTTCTTCGTTGACTTCTCCTTCCTTTCCTCTGCCTTGGCTTCTCTTCTCTTCTTTCTCTTTCTCTGCTTCTGACGTTGGCTTCTCTTTCTCTAACTTCTCCGTCCTTCTTCTTCTTTGCAGCTTCTTCTACCTTTAGTTTTCCTTCCTTAGCTTCTCCTTCAGGGGTCCTCTTCCTTCTTCCTTTCCCTGCAAGCAAGTGCAAAACCTACCCCTACCCACCCCCACGAACTCTCTCTCTTTTCTCTCTTAGGCTCGCTCTCCCAGAGCCTTTCTCGGGTAAATGGGTCAGGTCAGCGCACCCAGAACCAGGTGCACCGACGTGGGTGATGCGTGAGGAGTGCACAGATAATCAAGTCAGGGTGCCAGGTCCACGGAGGAGTGAATCGCGGATGAGGCAAGAGTAGGTGAGAGGGACCTCACCCTATGTCAGGAGGCGATAAGCCCCTGACACAATTACAACTTATACCACACAACCCACTCCAAACTTACCGAGGTGGGACTAAAAGTCCCACCCGCTTCTTCGTGTGCGCCCGCAGGGGTCTTCTCCTGATTACTGAAGCTGCAGATGATGGGACTCCAATTGCTAGGCATAATTCGTTCGCGAAGGAGTTCCGCGCGCCTGGAACCTGGAACTTGGAGCGGGGCCGCCTGATGCAAGCTTCGCTCCTTCTCCAATGGCGGATAGGGGTCAGGCCCTGTTAACACAAATACGACCTCATGGCCCTGTTGAAACACTCAGAAAGCTTTGCCGTGACACGGCGAAGGTGGCTCGGGTGCTAGTGTGGTGCAGGATAGACTAGGCATGCATGCCTAGGTCATCCTGTGGCCGTGAAGGTGGGTTTGTTCAGGGGCAGTGCATGGAGCGTGTAGCGGTCGATGGAGAGGTGGAAGATGATCAGTGGAAGGTGGCAGAGCTTCTAAGGTAGTTGGCGAGGCATGTGTGTGCATGGAGTGGTGGATGCACCTCACCGGTGGTCTACCAAAGGTGGAGAAGGTATGGTGGTCTGTGGTTGTCGAGGGGTGAAAATAGAAATAAAGAGGGGGGAAATGAAGAGGAGGGGAAAGAGACTTATCTGTGAGTGATTGGACGAAGGGGGAGGTAGAGGGGCAGACGACGCATATATGCCGTCGCCGGAGACGAAGACCTTGAGATGGAGAGGTAGTGACGATGAGAGGGAGATAGATGCAGGCGTAGGTATGGCGCGACGCGAAAGAAGGAGGCGAATATGACTTTGCCACTGGTATGGTGGCAGAGTGACGAAAAGAGGGAGGAGGAATTGCTGGAGTTTGCAGGGTTTTTGGCCAGAGGGGAGAGAGGAGGAATTTTGGGGGATTCGTCAGCTAAAACAAGCTTGGGATGGACGGGAGGATGTAGGGGCCTTTAAATAGTCGTAGGCAGAAGGCCTTGTGCTTGGAAGGCAAGCTTCCAAGCACGGAAACCTCACCAAACTTGGAAGGTCGAGAGATACCCATATCTCTCATGCGTTCGCATGAGAGATTGGGTGGGAATCAGAGCGCCTAATTGGGTTCAAATGGTCGGGAATTCCTTAGAGAATCTCCCTTTCAAATTTAAGAGGGATTCTCTGAGAAATCATGGAGATATCCCTCTTGAATCCTCACCAGATTAGGATTCCTCCACTGTAATGGTAGAGGGACCAAATTGCAAAGAATGATGAGGAAGATAGGGGGCTGTATGCAAGGTTTTCAAAAGCTAGGGGCATAAAAGTAATTGGGTTGGACTATTTTGCAAAGTAGGTCAAGGTGAACTCCCCTTAAGTCCAAATTTTGGTATAAACCTAATTTGGACCCAAGGAATCCAATGGTGAAGTTGGATTTTAGGTTTGACCACGTTTGACTAGATATTTTGCATAAAAACCTAATTTAGGGCAAATGTTTGACTAGGACCCCTATTTAGGTCAAAATGGGTTTTAAAGGCCAAATTGAAGATTCTAAACCCTAGAGGATATTTTTCCATGAATTTTAGAGGGTTTAGTTGAATTTTATCCTAACCAGAACCTTGTTAAATTAAGTTGATTTTTTTTAGGGTTAGAAGAAGTCATTTAATTCTCAGATTTCATATTAACCCTTTTCTGATTGAACCAACCCACTTTTTATCTTGTTAAGACCAATTAACCCATGTTTAACCCTTTAGAAATCCTGTTGTACTGTAATGGTAAAATTGCAGTTTTACCATTTGTTTCTTGCTTTTCTTTCAAACCAGTTATTCCTTGAGTTAGGCCCTTCACTTGGTTATGTAGGAGCTTTTATTCTCTTTTCTAGGTCAAAATGAGCTAATTAGGGCTCATGATGGTGTTCCCATCATACCCCCATGCCTAGCTTTTGCTAGTCCCTTAGCAAAATTTTAAGGTTTTAACTTCTATTCTAGACCATGAGTTTCTGTCACAATTTATGATAAGTGCTTTTTCTTTTTCTTTTTGATTAGGTTAGAATGCCGACAGTAGGCCTAGAGGTACTCAAGTACCAACCAAGATTCGAACCTGACCAGCTCTAGCCTCAGTCCTCCGCGAAGGTTTCTAAGGCCCGCAGGAACTATCCTAAGGTTCATTGGACTCCGTGGTTAAAGCACCCGTGCTTGAGACATATTTTAGCCTTGGTTTAGTTTGTAGGGCATTTTTTGTAAGAGAGAGATAGAAGATTTATGTGTTTGGAGAGTTTTCTCTCTATTTTCTTTTTATTTCTAGCTTCAAATTGGCTTCTCAACACGGTCTGTATTGGATTCCTCATCCCCATCATCAATCCTCAAAGGTCCCTGGCAATCGATGCTTCATGATAGCACCGCCCATGGCAACCCCCAGAACCCTGGATTTCGAGATTTTGAGATAATCCCACCCATGGCTTTCTGTAGCCAAATCTAGACCCTGGCAATCGACATTTTGTGATAATGCCGCCAATGGTATCTGAACCAGCAGGGTGCTTACGTGCCCCTAGTAGGATATGTAAATATCCTAGGAGACAAGCACCGAGGAGACGATATGTTGTTACGCATCTTTGAGGGGAATTTCCCACCTCTCCGCACCGAGAACTCGTCCAAATCAACTTATGTTGATCAGCTGCTCCTAATCTAGGCAACTTTTTTTTCAGAACATTTAAACACTTTTGCGTGATTTTGATAATTATGTGCATTGAACCAGACTGTGTGTAGATTAGGGTGCTTAGGTTACCAAGTCCTGCAAATCAAAGGTCATCTAACAAGGCCGAATACTCCCTAAGCCTTAGACTTAATACTTAAGCTTCGTATTTTCCCCAACCTTTTGAGGATTATCCAAATCTTAGTGGGTACTTGAATTTTTAAGCCTAAAAGTCTAGCCTAAAAGGCCTAAGATCAACATTCCTACTAATCTCTCATGTGTCTCATTAGCACTATTTCCTTCATTTTTCTTTCTTGATGTGGTTTAGAACTTCGGTTAATTCATTAATCTCTTACTAATGACTATCTCTTTTTTCTTTTTCATTTTGTGCTCCTTTTTTATCATTTTTCTCTTTTCCTCCTCGTGGATTGTATGGCCTAAAAAATTTTCTCTCTCCCCCTCAGTTTTTTTGTTCCTTTTTCAAGATTTTTTCATTTTTTTGGTCTTTTTTGTGATATGTGATTATTTTTTGGAAACCTTTTCTTTGTGAGATGAGTTTTCATGAAGTTTTGCACTTTCATACCCCCCCTTGCCTACGATTTGCAATGTCCCCATTGTAAATTAGGTGGGTCCAAGTTCAGCTTAGTTCATTCATTTGGACAGGTCTTGGGTGGGCGAACGGGTCGAGGTGACTGTTGCGAACGATTTCTTAACTCGGGTACGGGTACCTGAGGTGGAGTCGGGTGTTCTAATGGATGAACCCTAAAGTGCAATATGAATTCAGCATAGAAATGTCAAGAAAGGTTTCAGGTTTTTCAAAAATGACGGGTTGCCTCTCGTTAAGCACTGAGTTTTACACCATCAGCTGGGCACAATGAGCTCAGATAGAATGGAGGATAAAGGATATCTTAGCCAAATTTGTATCGGTCACGTCAATGAACGGCTTGAGTCTCTAATCGTTCACGACGAAGGGTTCGGAATCGTGGATGAGTAGACTGATTTCAATGGCTCCATTTCCAAAGATTCATCAGACTAAGTAGGGTCCAATCCATTTTGATCGTAGTTTTCCTAGGAACAGTTTGAGTCTGGCATCGAAGAGTAGGACCTTTTGACTAGGATGAAAGATCTTTCTAGATATGTGTTTGTCGTGAAAGGCCTTAACCCGTTCTTCGTAAATTCATGAGTTCTCATACGCGTCGTGGCGTAATTCATCGATCTCGCTCATTTGAAGCTTTCTATGGGCTCCAGCCTTAGAAAGATCTAGGTTAAAGTTCTGTACTGCCCAATAAGCTTTATGCTCCAATTTGACGGGGAGGTGAAATGCCTTCCCGTACACCAATCTCGGCAACGGTGCCAAAAAGCTTATGCGAGAGCGAAATCGGGGTTGTAAATATTGCGTTGCAGTATAGTTGAAATCGCTTCGAAAAACAAATGAAAGTTTATTACTCGAAAAGCTATGAATCCGAGGTCGAACACGGGGAGCAAATTGGGATTTAAAAACTAAGAATACAACTTCCAACTTGATGAAATGTAATGATGAATCAAATTATGAAGCAATAGAACTAGTTTCAATGTATATAGAAGCTCAAAAATATGAATAGAGATGCAAAAATCAGATGCTTCTGGGTTTGGGCTTTCTCTTATTCTTCTTTCTTTCTTCTGATGTCTTCTTTCTTTTTCTCTAACTTCAGCCGAGCCCTCTTCTACCTTTGCTTTTCTACTAAAGCTACCTACTTTCTTTGGCTTTGGTTCTTCCTTTGTCTGCTTCTTTTTCCTCTTCCTTTCTGCCTTGACTTTCTTTGGCTTCTATTTCTCTTCAGCTTTCTTCTTCTTCTTCTTCTTTTTCTTCGTTGACTTCTCCTTCCTTTCCTCTGCCTTGGCTTCTCTTTCTTCTCTTCTTTCTCTTTCTCTGCTTTTGACGTTGGCTTCTTTTTCTCTGACGTCTCCATCCTTCTTCTTCTTTGCAGCTTCTTCTACCTTTAGTTTTCCTTCCTTAGCTTCTCCTTCAGGGTCCTCTTCCTTCGTCCTTTCCATGCAAGCAAGTGCAAAACCTACCCCTACCCTCCCCCGTGAACTCCCTCTCTTCTCTCTCTTAGGCTCGCTCTCCCAGAGCCTTTCTCAGGTAAACGGGTCGGGTCAACACGCCTGGGACCAGGCGCACCAACATGGGTGATGCACGAGGAGTGCACAGATAATCGGGTCAGGCTGCCAGGTCCATGGAGGAGTGAATCGCGGACAAGGCGAGAGTACGTGAGAGGGACCTCACCCCGTGTCAGGAGGCGATAAGCCCCTGACACAATTACAACTTATACCGCACAACCTGCTCCAAACTTACCGAGGTGAGATTAAAAGTCCCACCCGCTTCTTCGCGTGCGCCCGTAGGGGTCTTCTCTTGATTGCTGAAGCTGCGGATGCTGGGACTCCAATTGCTAGGTGCAATTCATCCGCGAAGGAGTTCCACACGTCTGGAACCTAGAACCTGGAGCGGGGCCGCCTGATGCAAGCTTGCGAGCAAGCTTCGCTCCTTCTCCAATGGCGGATAGGTGTCAGAATGGCCATGTCAAAATGCTCAGAAAGCTTCTCCGTGACACGGTGAAGGTGGTTCGGGTGCTGGTGTGGTGTGGGATGGCCTGGGAGTGCGTGCTTAGGTCGTCCTGTGGCCGTGAAGGTGGGTTTGTTCGGGGGCAGTGCGTGGAGCGTGTGGCAGTCGATGGGGAGGTGGAAGATGATCAGTGGAAGGTGGCAGAGCTTCTAAGGTAGTTCACGAAGCGTGTGGGTGCATGGAGTGGTGGATGCACCTCGCCAGTGGTTTGCCGGAGGTTTAGAAGGTGATGGTGGTTTGTGGTTGTCGAGGGGTGAAAATAGAAATAAAGAGGGGGGAAATGAAGAGGAAGGGAAAGAGACTTATTTGCGAGTGATTGGACAAAGGGGGAGGCAGAGGGGCAGACGGCACGTATATCTCATCGTCGGAGACGAAGACCCTGAGATGGAGAGGCGGCGGCAACGAGAGGGAGATAGACGCGGGTGCAGGTATGGCACAACGTGGAAGGAGGTGGAGATGACTCTGCCACTGGTATGGTGGTAGAGCGATGAGCAGAGGGAGGAGGAATTATCGGAGCTTGCAGGCTTTTTGTTCGGAGGGGAGAGAGGAGGAATTTTGGGGGATTCTTCGACTAAAACAAGCCTGGGATGGACGGGAAGATCTAGGGGCCTTTAAATAGTTGCAGGCAGAGGGCCTTATGCTTGGAAGGCAAGCTTCCAAGCATGGCAACCTCACTAGACTTGGAAGGTCAAGAGATGCGCATATTTCTCATGCGTTCGCATGAGAGATTGGGTGGGAATTAGAGCACCTAATTGGGTTCACATGGTCGGGAATTCCTCAGAGAATCTCCCTTTCAAATTTGAGAGGGATTCTCTGAGAAATCAAGGAGATATCCCTCTTGAATCCTCGCCAAATTAGGATTCCTCCACTGTAATGGTGGAGGGACCTAATTGCAAAGAATGATGAGGAAGATAGGGGGCTGTATGCAAGGTTTTCAAAAGCTAGGGGCATAAAAGTAATTAGGTTGGACTATTTTGCAAAGTAGGTCAAGGTGAACTCCCCTTAAGTCCAAATTTTGGTATAAACCTAATTTGGACCCAAGGAATCCAATGGTGAAGTTGGATTTTAGGTTTGACCACGTTTGACTAGACATTTTGCACAAAAATCTAATTTAGGGCAAATGTTTGAGTAGGACCCCTATTTAGGTCAAAATAGGTTCTAAAGGCCAAATTGAAGATTCTAAACCCTAGAGGATATTTTTCCATGAATTTTAGAGGGTTTAGTTGAATTTTATCCTGACCAGAACCTTGTTAAATTAACTGGGTTTGTTTTAGGGTTACAAGAAGTCATTTAATTCCCAGATTTCACATTAACCCTTTTCTGATTGAACCAACCCACTTTTTATCTTGTTAAGACTAATTAACCCATGTTTAATCCCTTAGAAATCCTATTGTTGTACTGCAATGGTAAAATTGTAGTTTTACCATTTGTTTCTTGCTTTTCTTTCAAACCAGTTATTCCTTGAGTTAGGCCCTTCACTTGGTTATGTAAGAGCTTTTATTCTCTTTTATAGGTCAAAATGAGCTAGTTAGGGCTTATGATGATGTTCCCATCAACCACCCTAACTTCTCCTAGAAAAACCCGGGGCAACAGACCCAATTCCAACCCAGAAACTATGCTCCGCAACGACGAATGGGTCAGGGTCATGTTTATACTTAGTTGCCCCCGAATCAGGTCAATCAGCCAACTTGGAATGCCCGTCAACCCAGAGGGCAGGCTGATTTGAACTGACTAATGGTAGAGATGCAAGGATCCATGCTCCAGCTCATGCACCAAATGAAAACCTCATTGGACAACTTGCAAACCAGGCTCATAGCTAACTCTTGTCAACTCGGATCTCTACCATCTCAACCCATACCCACCTACGAAATATCCTGAATCCGGGCAATCAAGCCCATGGGTACGAAAATCAGAGGGACCCACACACACATGCATAGGTAGTTGAGAAGGGTCCTTCCTCTTCTTCTTCTGCAAATCAACAATTCTTGGATAATGAAGCCCCTCCAATCTTTCCTGACCCTCCGCAAGACCCAAACTCGTATGCATCTGCAAATTATGTTGCCTTGAGGAGTGGTAAACAGACTCAGGATCCACAACCACACTGTTTTGATTTACTGAATCCTGAAGAACCAGAGGAGAGAAAGGAGAACTCTAGAGAAGAAATCAAGGCTCAGGAACCTGATTCCAAAGATCCGACTCATGTTCCTTTTCCTGAAGCCTTGATCAGATCAAGGAAGAAGTCTGTTGATAGTAATGAGGAGCTTATGAATATTTTCAAGAATGTCGAGATCAATATCCCGCTCCTCGACACTATCAAGCATATACTAGCTTACGTGAGATTTTTAAAGGATTTATGTACACGAAGAATAAGTCGAGAGAATCTATTCTGAGGAATGTGGTACTCTCCGAGCAGGCTAGTTCTGTTATCCTGCACCACCTCCCTCAGAAAAAGAGAGATCTAGGTGCTCCATTGATTTCTTGTGTCATCGGAGATTACACTTTTGATAGAGCACTGCTGGATCTGGGTGCATCCATCAACCTAATTCTGACTTCTCTTTATGAGAAGTTTGGATTAGGTGAACTTTGGCCGACTTCAGTAATGCTGCAGTTAGCGAACTGTTCGATCACAAACCTGCGAGGCGTTATTGAAGATGTTATTGTTAAGGTTAAGGATTTCTATTTTCCTATGGATTTCCTTGTCCTTGACATGGATGTACCTGAAAATCTGAGGAACACTCCCATCATTCTAGGGCGTTCGTTCCCGGCTACCATTAAGGCCAACATCAACTGTGAAAGCAGTAGCATGGAAATCGCCTTTAGGGATCAACGAATGAAATTGGATATTCTTAAGGCGATTGATAAATTTGAGGATTGTGGATTTATCGAGGAACTTGAGGATGATAATGTGAATATTGAAACTTGTATGATGGTTTCTGCATTTGAAAGTTCCTCCTTTGATGATGAATTGGACCCACAACCCTCTTTGGCAGACCCACCTTCTTCTGAAGAGGTTATTGATTTTGTTCACTCTCAACCTCTTCCTCTTGATGAGTCATCAACATCTTCCTTACCTTCCATCATCAAACCACCCCAGATTAAACTGAAACCATTGCCTGAGAATCTGAAATATCAATTTTTAGGACCACACAAGATGCTCCCAGTGATTATCAGTGCTAAATTAACAAAGGAGCAGGAGATTAAATTGATTAAGGTCCTAAAGGAACACAAGGAGATAATTGGTCGGACCATTCATGACCTTAGGGGGATCGAGCCATCTTACTGCAATCAGAGAATATTTTTGGAAGATGGATCATGCTCTTCTCGCCAGATGCAGAGGAGATTAAATCCAAATATGCGAGAAGTGGTCAAGAAGAAGATTATTAAGTGGCTCAATGCAGGAATCATTTATCCGACTCTGATAGTCCCTAGGTAAGTCCCATGCAGATTGTTCCTAAGAAAGTCAGGAGTACCGTTGTGACTAATGAGAGAGGAGAATCTGTCACAACTCATTTAGCTTCCACTTGGAGGGTTTGTATCGATTACAGGAAGCTAAACATGACCACGAAAACGGATCATTTCCCTCTACCTTTCATTGATCAAATCTTGGAAAGATTAGCCAGGCAAAAGTACTTCTGTTTTTTTGATGGCTACTCGGGATACAACCAAGTTCCTATTCATCCCGAGGATTAGGAAAAAACTACTTTCACCTGTCCCTATGGAACCTTTTCTTTCCATAGGATGCCATTCGGTTTATGCAATGCACCTGTGACCTTTCAAAGGTGTATGCTAGCCATATTCTCTGACATGGTGGGAGAGTTTATGGAAGTCTTCATGGATGATTTCTCTATTTTTGGAGAATCATTTGACTCTTGTCTAGCTAATCTTGAAATGATTCTTAAATGATGCATCAAAACAAGATTGGTCCTTAGCTGGGAAAAGAGTCATTTCATGACATAAGAAGGCATCGTCTTGGGTCATGTAATCTCTAAACGGGGAATTGAAGTGCATAAAGCTAAGGTTGATGCTATCGCTAAACTTCCTCCTCCCACATCTGTTAAACAAATTCGATCATTTCTTAGTCATGTGGGATTCTACAGAAGATTCATCAAAGACTTTTCGAAGGTTACTCGTCCTTTGAGCAATCTTCTCGCCAAAGAAATGCCATTTGATTTTGACAAATCATGCCGTAAGGCATTTGATTTTCTTAAAATGGCAGTCACTTGTGCCCCAGTACTGCAACCACCGATTTGGACAGCCCCTTTTGAGATCATGATCGACGCTTCTGATTATGCGGTCAGGGCTGTTTTGGGTTAGAAAGTTGACAGGAAACCCTCTACCATCTACTACTCTAGTAAAACTCTAGACGAGGCCCAGAGGAATTACACTGTTACTAATTACTAGTCATAGTATTTGCTTTGGAGAAATTCAGGGCTTATCTCTTAGGGTCTCATGTCATTATTTATACCGACCACTCGGCCTTGAGACATTTCTAGGCCAAAAAGGATGCCAAACCCCGACTTATTCGTTGGATTCTTCTGCTTTAAGGATTTGATCTTGAAATCAAGGATAAATCCGAGGTACAGAATGTGGTGGCAGATCATTTTTCGAGACTTCTGAGTGATTCTTCTCATCCGGACATCCCAATTGCTGATACTTTCCTGGACGAAACCATCCTTGCAGTTTCAGGCATCCAAACCCCGTAGTTTGCTGACATTGTTAATTATTTGGCCGTTGGTCAAATCCCCCAGGATTGGACCAAGAAACAACAGGATAGACTCAAATCTAAGGCCAAATACTACTTCTGGGAGGACCCTGAACTATACCGCATCGACTCTGATCAGATTATTCGCTGATGTGTTCTGGAGAACGAATTCAACAGTATACTCGAGTTTTGCCATGCATCTAAGTGTGGTGGACACTTCTCTGGGAAAAAGACGGCTGCAAAAATTTTGCAATCTGGATTCTATTAGCCATCTTTATTCAAGGATGCCCAGGATTTCTCAAGGTCGTGTTCCCGATGCCAGGCACTCGGGAGCATAACTAAGAGAGATATGATGCCCCTAAACCCAATTCTTCTTGTCGAAATCTTCGACATTTGAGGCATTGATTTCATCGGACCCTTCCTTCCTTCATTTGGACATCAATACATTCTCGTCGTTGTTGATTATGTGTCCAAATGGATTGAGGCGATTCCCACCCAAACCAATGACCACAAGGTGGTCATAGATTTTGTCAAGAAGAACATCTTCAGCAGGTTCGGGATTCCGAGGGCCATCATCAGTGATGGTGGCAGTCATTTCACTAATGCCCAGTTCCGTAATTTTCTAGCTAAATATGGGGTTAATCATCGAATCTCCACACCTTACCATCCCCAGACGAATGGACAGGCTGAGATCTCCAATCAGGAGATTAAGAAGATTCTGCAGAAAATGGTTAGGCCTGATCGCAAAGACTGAACTCGAAAGCTTGAGGACGCTCTTTGGGCCTACCGTACGACGTATAAAATGCCCATCGGCATGTCTCCATTTCGTCTGGTGTATGGAAAGGCGTGCCATTTACCCATAGAGATTGAACATAGGGCATTCTGGGCAATCAAGCAGTGCAATCAAGATCAGAGTTTAGCCGGGAAGACGAGGAAACTCCAACTATCTGAGGTGGAGGAGCTTAGAAATGATGCATATGAGAATGCCAAGAAATACAAGGCTCGGACCAAAGCTCTACATGACCAATTGATTTCCCGCAAGAGCTTTGAGCCAAACTAGAAGGTCTGGTTATTCGATTCTCGACTTAAGCTCTTTCCCGACAAACTTAGGTCGAAATGGAATGACCCATTCATTATCGACCAGATTTTTCCAAACGGAGCTATTCAGATCTCTGACTCGAAGAAGGGTAATTCATTCAAAGTCAACGGTCAACATCTGAAGCCTGTTATTGACCGTACTCTTCCAGAACTCGTCTCAGACACGGTTGCTCTAGCCATGTTGTGACTTCTTTAGCTGGACTTCGCCTAGCTGACGACATTAAACTCAGCAGTTGTACATATGACTCAGAGCTGACCCAAGCTTCATATTCAGGTGATATCTTCCATACTCCACCTTTCCTTTCATGTCTCTTTTTCTCAATGTGGACATTGCATCAGCTAGGCATGGGGGGGTGGATTCATTTTTGAATTATTTTGTCAACTCTGTGAAATTCTTGTAAATTCTATTTCTCTCCTTATATATACATAAAAAAAAATTGAATTAGGAAGGAATACTTGGACATTACGACTTTTCAATCTTAGGAAATATTACATTAGGATCTGAACACAAAGACCCTTCAGGTCTTTGGGCTTAATTAGCCCGGGTATCCACTAAAATGTGGATTTGTTTTTCGAGTCCTCACCATCATGAATTCTATTGTAATTTGATTAAATAAGTTTGGGTGATAAGTATACGACTTATCAACCCGCCCTCTGATTTGGGGGAACTTTAAGTCTAAAGCATCGACACACTATCTTTTCACTGACTTGTTGATCGGCGATTTTAACGAAAATTGGGTAGCTAATGAACCTTTTAGGGTGATATGGCTGGCAAGTTATCGTGGGTAACAACCCATAGGTAGGTTGTCTAGAGCCCTATCACTGGACCATTCTCTTCTTACTGCTTTTAGGTAAATCTTAGACCAGGGAAGCCACCTACTTAAAATAAAAAGAAAAAGAAAGTCAAAAAGAAAAGGAGAAAAGAAGGAAAAAAAAAGAAAACAAAAGAAATAAGCCACACATCGCCGCACGAGTATGGCTGGCAAGTTGTCGGTTGACGGAGAGATTTTCGCTTATTTATGAAGATGATAGTAATAAATTGATATGTCATTGTGTTTTATGTGGTGGAAAATCTCTCAATCAAAGATTAAAATAAATATCAACTTGAGCCACAATAAAAATGTCGCATCCACAGGGAGGAATAGAACTAATAAATTCACGAGTAGAGGATTATAATGTTTGTAGATAATGTTGCGACTTCAATTTGAGGAATATGCTACTCTAAATGGAGCTTGCAATTTCATTAAAGTTTAAGGCTATTTATGCAATTTTCATGTCAGGAATCAAGCTCCAAAAAGTATGTATATGATGCATGTGTAATGGCATATCATGTAAATTTGACTTGCATGTAAATCTGATTTGAATTTCAATGTTGAACAATGCACATAACACTAATTAAGTAAATTCACGAAACTATAAGTGCATCCATGAAATGTGGCCTAAATAAAATAATAATATTAAAGTGCCAATGGTGGTGACGCAGCGGTCGGAGGTGGCCAATGGCAGTTGAGCGGTGGAGGAGAGGAATGCCAGTGTTGGGTTCTGTCAGAGGAGATGAACCATGCGTGGAGAGGAGGAAGAGTTGCTGCCTGCGAGCGTGGCTACGCTATGGCGCGTGTACAAGGGCGTGCGAGGGCGCGTGCTGCCTGCGGGCGTACTTGGCTGCCTGTGGGAATACTTGGCTGCCTGCTGGCGTGCGATTGCCTACGGGTGTGCTGCTGCCTGCTGGCGTGGCTTGGCCACACGCGAGTGCGGTGAGGCAGCGCTTGGTGAAGGTGCTGGTAGCTGCGGTAGCTGCTTGGCGCGATGAGGGTATTGTGGTGCGGTGTTTGCTTTACGCGCGGTGGCAAGGGTGCTTGCAAGGGTGCAGCTGCAGGCGCACGATGGGAGGATGGTGCAGCGCACAAGGGCTGGAGGCGGTGCTGCGGGAGGATGGTGGCACGTTTGCAGGTAGGCTGGATCCACCATGCATGCCTTCTCCATGGTAGGGAAGGTGGAGATCCTCAGGGAGGGAATCCCCGCCAGGGGGAGAAGAAGAAGACCCCCCTCTCGCCAAGAGCCTCCTTTTTTTATCTCCTCCCCCCCCCCCCCACCCATCCGCAAGTTAAGGGATTTTCAAATCCCTTACTAAACATGGCCGGCGGCTGTTGAATTTGTTGAGGCCGACAGCTGTTGGGGGAGGAGAAATTGCTTTTACCACCCTTTTCTTTGCAAAATTATTCCTACAATAATGAAACATAAAATAATTACATACTAAGTTATAGAATGCGATAGAATAGATGTAAACTTAAATAATGATGCATGTAATCATTCTATAACCTAATGTAGTTATTAACAAACATAAAATGTAAGAATAGAGTTAACTTAGGCGTAACAATAGTCCATTAAAATGGACTCATCATCAGTGGTAACAGCTCATCGATCGGTTGTCCAAAACCCAGCTCAAGAAATGCACTAAAAATTCTCAAAACACTTAGGAAGAAGCGGAGAAGTAGAATAAACCGGGGAGATATACACTGAATTCACCCTTATGTTGACCCCATAAAAATAAAAGTAGGGAGAAAGCTACTAGTCTTAAAGATACACCTTTAGGCAGAACTCTCTTTTCAAGGTCACCTAAAGGCGTAGAAACCCGAAGTCCATTCTAATTGCTGATCAACGAGTCTATCATAGCCACAATAAGATGCTTAGAACTTAGGGTTCTCATCAAATCTTGGGTGGGTTGAATGGCCGTAGAAAGCCACTCTTTAACCCTAAACTCAAAAATTCAAAAAAATTAGAAAAGAAGAAAAATAGAAAAAGAAATTTTTCTTTGAATAAGGCAAGGGTTTGAGGCGGTTTGTATTTTGGCAGATACCCGGGCGCTGTTGTGTCTTTAAAAGTTCAAATCCTGAGTAAAAGAACCTCTTAATGTTGAAAATGACTTATGGCCAAGTAATCCAACCTAATTCTTTTATAAATAGTATATAGTTTTTGCTAAGGACTAGCACAAGATAGGCATGGGGGTGTGATGTGCATACATCTGATCAACCTAAATTATCTATTAATGCATGTTCTTAATGTCACATTAGCATCATAGATTGTAAATAGTGCATAACATGCATAATCATGCATTTAGATCAAAGTGTATAAATTGTACAGTAATTGTATCCTTTTTATGGTCAAGGATAAAGCGACCTTTTATCGAGGCCTCGGATCGAAGATCCAACCATACAGATCTAATCAGGGTGACTATTGGAGTTTAATGACTCCAACATCACCCTAATCGGATATATGTAGCACCAGATAGAGACCAAGGAACCCTAAAGATCAAGGGCCAAGATGGTGTTAATCCACACCTCAGATGACAAATCCAACCATACAAATGGATTCAGATCGACGATCGTAGCCTAACGATGCGAAAATCGATCCAATCCGACACCTGTGGCACCATCCACAATACTCAAGAGGTGGTCAGCCAAGATGGTGACACGTGGCACCATCTCGACTACCCAACCGGCGCCAAGGAACCACAGTTGCCTTTCCTTCTTCACCTACCTGCTCAATCTCAACTGTTGAATGTTAATCCAATGGCTGCAAGCCTGCGCACACAAAACAAGCGCGCGACACAAAAGCACCTGTAGCGCGTTGGTCGGGCGTGCTATGCGAGATGCAAGGCGTGCATTCGAAGCTGCAGGCGATTCAAATTGGAGAGCGGGAGAGCGGGCGCACGAGGAGTGGAGCCGTGCAATGAAGATCGTACGGTGCTGAGTGGCCGATAGCACCCACGTGCGATCAGATGCGCGGCGTTGACGCGAGATCACACGTGGGCACGTGGCCCGAGCAGGGATTGTTTAAGAGATCATATGGCTATAAGTACCCAAACGTGCGCGTGCATTACGCGATGCGGAGGCAAGGAGGTGCGCGGTGCGCGCACACGGAGGCCACGTTCAGGCCTTTAGTGACGGATTTATCCGTCACTAAAGGTCCTGAATTAATGTTTTTCAAAGTGTAACGTCCAAAATGCCCCCACTCCTTGCAACTATAACAGGAGACCCCCTCCATACGAATTTCTCATCCCTTCCTTCTCTTCTCTCCCTCTCCAAAGCGCAAGAGAAGCTTGTCCCACACCCGGGATGCTCCTCAAGAGATAAAATCAATTTTTTGCCCAATTCCAGAAGCGGATCCCGCGACGACAATGGCATGCTGCCTCGTTCCCGTTCCTCCTGCTTCGTCCTCCTTCTTCCCACTCCGTTCCTCGTCTTCCAGGCATCGTCTCATCCGACTCATCCTCTAAGCGATCGTCAAGGAGGATAACTTCTCTCTCTCATTCCTTTTTCCAGCTTTCTAGAGTAGAATTTTCCTGCTTTCTAGATGTAATAGTTTTCATACTTTCTAGTGTAATTTCTCGCTTTCTTAGATGTACAAACATTTTACAACTTCAGGTGGATGTTTTCTCTCTCTCTCTGATTGTTTATATTGATTCCATTGCATTGTAATTACTCTGCTCTTTAAACAAAAACAAAAAAAATATAATTGTGAATTTCGATCGACATAGCCTCCTCGAGTTTGACCTGGGATTTCTATTTCGGTATAAATTTTATTTGTTGAACCCGAGTTCTTCGCTATTCAAACTACAACGATAGGTTTTCAAAACCAAATCCGATAGTGTAGTCCTCCAACGTTCAACACCTGACTAGCTCTTGCCTCAGTTTGCCGCAAAGGTTTCTAAGGCCTACAGGAACTATCCTAAGGTTCGTTGGACCCAACGGTTAAAAGCACTCATGCTTGTAACATGGTTAGCCCAGGTTCAATTTTCCAGTGCATTTTTGTAAGAGAGAGTGGGATAGAAGAATATTTTCATTTGTGGAGAGCTTTCTCTCTTCTTTTTTTCATTATATTTTTCCTTAGATCCAACCTCAGATTGGCACTAAACATGTTCTATATTGAATTCCTTGTCCCCACCATCAATCCTCCCAGGGTCCCTGACAATAGATGCTTCGAGATAGCACCGCCCATGGCAACCCCCAGAACCCTGGCTTTCGACACTTCAGGATAGTGCCGTCCATGGCATTCTGTAGCTAAATCCAAACCCTAGCAATCGACATTTCGTGATAATGCCGCCCATGGCACCTGAATAAACACAAGGTGCTTACGTGCCCCCGGTAGGATATTTAGATATCCTAGGAGCCAAACACTGAGGAGACGATATGTTATTGCGCATCTTCGAGGGGAATTTCCCACATCTCCGTGCTAGGAACTCATCTAAATCAACTTGTGTTTTCGAGCCACTCCTAATCTAGATCTTAGGACCATTTTTCAGAACAGCATAAATACTTTTTGGCATGATTTCATATTTAAGTGCACTGAACCAGACTGTGTGTGATTTAGGGTGCTTAAGTTACTAAGTCCTGCAAACTAGAGGTCAGTTAATGGGGTCGAATAATCCCTAGGCCTTAAACCTAATACACAAGCTTTGCATTTTCCTTAACCTCTTGAGGACTAATCCGGATCTTGACAAGTACATGAGTGTTTAAATCTCATAACAAATCCAAGAGGCCTAAGGTCAGTATTTGCCACTAATTCCTTAAGTTTTAGCCTTCCAGGTATTATTTCATCATAAGATCCAACCTAGAAGTTAGGTGAGTTCCATATTATTTTGAAGGGACTCCATTTTTTAATTTATCTCTTTTTGCTCCTTTCTTTTCTTTTCAATTTTCCTCCCTCCTTTTTCTCATTTTTCTTGCAAATGGACATTCTTTTTCCTCAACCACCTTTTCTTTTTTATACAAAATCCTTTTGTGATTTGATTTTCACGATGTTTTGCACTTTAATACCCCCCCATGCCTACTATTTGCAATGTCCTCATTGTAAATTAAGTGGGTTCAAGTTCAACAAAGATCGTACATTAGAATAAGGTCAAAGGGTGGGTAGGCGGGTCGGGGTGACTGTTGCAGATGATTTCAAGCTTTAATACAAGTACCAAAGGTGGAGTCGGTTGTTCTAATGGACGATCCCTAAAGTGAGATATGATTTCAATGAAGAGATATGTCAAAAGGGTTTCGGATTTTTTTTTCAAAAGATGACGAGTTGCTTCTCATTAAGCTCTAAGTTTAACGCCATCAGCTAGGCATAATAAGCTCAGGGAGAATGGAGATCAAAAGAGACAATAGCCAAGTTCGGGTCAGTGAATTCGATGAATGGTTTGAGTCTCTGACTGTTCACAATAAAAGGCTCAGAATCATGGCTGAGTTCATTAATTTCAACAACTTCATTTCCAAATACTCGTCTCACCAAGAATGGTCCAATCCATTTAGATCTGAGTTTGACTGGAAAGAGTTTGAGTTTGGCATCAAAGAGTAGGACATTTTGACCAGGATGAAAAGATTTTCGTATAATGTGCCTGTCATGGAAGGCCTTGACCCACTCTTTGTAGATTCGTGAGTTCTCGTTCGCATCATTGGATAGTTCCTTAATCTCGCTCATTTGCAACCGGCGGTGTATTCCAACCTTCATAAGACCCAGATTGCTCTTTCGTACTGCTCAATAGGCCTTGTGCTCCATCTCTACGAGAAGATGACATGCCTTTTCGTACACAAGTCTGAAGGGAGACATGCTTAGTTGGGTCTTGTGGGCAGTCCTATAGGCTTATAAGGCTTCCGAAAGGCGCATAGACCAGTCTTTTCTGTCAGGCCAAACAGTGACCTGAAGGATCTTCTTGATCTCTCGATTTAACAGTTCAGCCAGTCCATTAGTCTAGAGGTGGTAAGGAGTTGAGATACGATGCGTCACCCTGTACTTTTTCATCAGGGACTGGAAGTGAGCATTGTTGAAATGTGACCCACCATCACTGATGATGGCCTTAGGAACCCCAAATCTGGAAAAGATGTTCTCTTGAATGAATCAGAGAACTTTGTGATCACTAGTTCTGGTGGGGACAACTTCGATCCATTTTGAGACGTAATCAATAGTGAATAAGATATATTCGAAGCCGTTAGATCCTGGAAAGGGTTCCATGAATTCAATTCCCCATATGTCAAAGATTTCGCACACAATGATCAGGTTTAAGGGCATCATATCCCTTGGGCCCATGTTGCCAAGGGTCTGACAATGAGCACATGCCATACAATATGTTTGTGCGTCTTTGAACATCGTGGGCCAGAAGAACCCACATTGGAGGATTTTTGCTGCGGTTTTTTGCACAGAAAAATGGCCACCGCAAGCCTGGTCATGGCAAAATGAAATCACGTCATTGACCTTGTTGTCAAGAATGCATCTCTAGATTACTTGATCATTGCCAATGTGGAAGAGATACGGTTCCTCCCAAATATAGTACTTGGCCTCCGAAATCAACTTGTCCCGCCTGGAAGTCGCCCAATCTGGTGGGACTTTCCCCGTAACCAAGTAGTTTATCATATCAACAAACCAGGGGAGACCGTGAATAGCCAATAGATGCTCATACGGAAAATGCTCTGTGATTGGATGGGATGTGTCAATGACAGAAGAAGGAAGGCGGGACAAGTGATCAGCTACCACGTTCTATTTTCCTGCCTTGTCGTGAATCTCGAGATCGAGTTCTTGCAATAGCAAGATCCAGCGGATTAGTCGAAGTTTCGTGTTCTTCGCAAGTAAGTGCCTCACTATAGTGTGATCTGAGTGGATGATGACATGGGAACCTAGAAGGTATGATCTAAATCTTTCCAGGTCGAATACTACAACCAGCAACTCTTTCTTAGTAACCGTGTAGTTACGTTGAGCCTCGTCAAGTGTCTTGCTGGCGTAGTAGATGACCACGGGTTTCCCATCCATTTTTCTGCTCAAGCATTGCACCAATTGTGTAGTCAAATGCATCGCACATGATCTCAAAGGGTAGAGACCAGTCAAGGTATTGCAGGATCGGTGCTTGGGTAACTCGGTCACGTAGTCTTTCAAATGCATGAATGCACTCATTCGTGATCTCAAACGGGACATCTTTTAATAGGAGATTAGTTAAGGGCATGCGATTTTCAAGAAATTAGGAATGAATCGATGATAAAAATCGATGTGCCCCAGAAAAGATCTAATGTCCTTGATCGAGCTAGGTACAGGTAGTTTGGAAATCAAATTAACCTTAACTCGATTAACCTAGATGCCATTCTCGGAGATAAGATAGCCCAGGACAAGTCCCTCAGGAACCATGAAATGACTCTTTTCCTAGGAAAGAACCAGATTCATGTCAATGCATCACCTGAGGATTTGGACCAAGTGCAGGAGGCAATCATCAAAAGATTCCCCAAATACCAAGAAGTCATCCATGAAGACTTCATGGTAATTACCTACCATATCGAAGAATATGGCTAGCATGCACCGCTGAAAGGTGGCAGGTGCATTGCAGAGCCCAAAGGCATCCTGCGAAACACGTACGTCCTGTAGGGGCAGGTGAAGGTAGTCTTCTCTTGGTCCTCAGGATGGATTGCCATCTGATTATAACCAGAGTATCCATCCAAGAAGCAGAAGAATTGATTTCCTACCAATTTCTCGAGTATCTGATCAATAAATGGCAGTGGGAAACGATCCTTTTTCGTGGAGGCATTCAGTCTTCAGTAATCAATGCAGACTGTCCACGAGTTTGCGATACGGGTCTGAATGGTTTCTCCGATTTCAATCGTAAACATGGTTAGCCCTGCCTTCTTAGGCACAACCTGGATTGGACTCACCCAACGACTGTCGAAGATCGGGTAGATGATCCCAGCGTCTAACCACTTAATGATCTCCCTTTTCACGACATCCTATAGGTTCGGATTCAAACGTCTCTGCATTTCACGGGATGGTCGTGAGCCCTCTTCAATATAGATGTGGTGCGTGCAATACGAAGGGCCAATACCAGTCAAGTCATCGAGAGTCCAACCAATGGCTCTCTGATGCTGCTGGAGGACAGAAATCAGTCGTGTTTCCCTAATCAGAGGTTAGATGGGAATTGATGATCACAGGAAATGTGCGATTAGAACCCAAAAAGACTTATTTTAGATGATCAGGGAGGGGCTTCAATTCCATGATCAGATTATCAACAACAGTTGATGGTTCAGGGTGGGGTTTAGCAGCAAAGGCAAGGGTTGTAGGTGTGTTTAGGTCTGGTCTAGGCTCCTCTAATTGTGGGGCTTGATCCTCTTGTGGTTGAATATCAGGGATAAGCAGGTTTTCCTCAATAAATGGATCTTCAACAACAGATTCGACATTGTAGATCTACTCGATAACCCCACAGTTTATTCCTTTTTGGGTGTTAAAGATATCAATTTTCAAAGTTTCATCCCTAAATTTCAACTCAATCTAACCCTCTTCACAATTGATGTTGGCCCTAGCTGTGGCCAAAAATGGTCTCCCTAATATGATCGGTGTATCTTTCAATTTCTCAGGAGCATCCATGTCTAGCACAATGAAGTCCACGGGAAAATAAAAATCACCGATGCGAACTATAACATCCTCAAGAATTCCTTTAGGTGACTTGATGGATCGAGCTGCTAATTACAAAGTCATCTCTGTTGGTTTTAGCTCAGATTCTTCAAAGTGGTCTAGTAGGGATGTGGGTATCAAATTTATGGAAGCTCCTAGGTCTAATAAAGCTCTATCGAACTATATATCACCAATTGCACAGATTAGAGGGGTACCTAGGTCTTTTGCCTTAGGCGGGAGTTTGCTCAAAATGATGGAGCTAGCTTGCTCCAACAATACGATCGGATTCCCGCCTTTGGTTTGTGGCTTACGCTTAGGTGTACATATATCTTTTAGGAATCGTGCGTAGGTCAGTATGTGGCATATTGCATCCATCAAGGGGATGTTTATTTGGACCTACTCAAAGAGCTTGACCAGGTCCTCATCAAGTGGCACAATTTTGGGTTTCCTTTTTCCCTTGGTCAAAGCCTCGAGAAATGGAACCTCAGTCGATTCCTTTAGAATTGGCTCAGGCTCTTTATTAGGGATAGGGGTGTCCTGGATGACCAATCTAAGGTTAGGGTTTGCAGTATCAGGCTTGTTGTGCTAGGAAATGGTGGGTCTTGTGTTGTTTTGCCACTACGGGTGATGACAGAGTTTAATCCTGCCTGATTCTGGTTTAGGTTAGGCAAAATAGGTGTCTGCTGCTGAAATCCAAAGTATGAAGTTGAAGCATCCACCCCGTCAGGTGATGGAGCAGAAGGGGCCTGATAAACATAATGTGCTTGGCCCCGATTTGGGTTCATAACGTGCCTTTGGTTCGGCACGTTATTTGGGTTTGGAAGAAGGTGACAAGGAAGTGCACCAGGCTGGCGAGCACTTGCCAGTTGGGCTAATTGATTGCGCAGTTCAGAGATCTCTTTTTTGTGTTGTTTCTGCATATCTAGCAAGGTCTAAAGAATCAGGGATGTCTGATCCTCCTTAGGTGGGCCAGATTGGAAATTTTGATTGGGCCTTAGTTGAGTGGGCTGATACAGTTGTGAGTTTTGTGGTCGGGGTTGGAATTGATGTCTCGGATTTGAGTTATTTCCTGACCATGAAAAGTTGGGATGATTACGCCATCCATGGTTGTAGGTATTAGAGATAGGATTGTTTTGGATGGCATGGAGATCCTCGCAGGTCTGAGGGACTCCAGGAAAATCAGGATATGAGGGTTCAGAGTTCCCCCAACTATGGTAGGTTAGCCTAGAGTTTCCTCCAAGATCGAAATCAGACGGGGGTGGATAGGCATCCATCCCCTGAGAGTGGTAGATGTTGTGTGTAGCCTCCCTACCTGAGGGCAGGTGTGCGTATGGGCTTTGCAGTGTAGTGGTGGTTTTGTGTAGATGTCGAGTGATGTCATCCACCTTTTTCTTAATGATAGAGACCTTATCCAATTGATTAGCTACCAACTCCAAGTCAATAGATGTGGGAAAGCCTCGGGTCTCATGTACCCCCCGATTATTTGTCAATGCGCGGGTGGACGTCCGGTCGTATGCACCCAATGACTCATTGTTTAGGGAGTTCTCACACATATTTTCGAGAATTATCCAAATCTCGTCTTCATGTTGACCCATGATGCTGCCACCACAGGTTACATTGACAAAAGGCTTGATGTCATCATGGAGCTTGTGGTAAAAGGATTGGACTTGTTCCCACTTTGGGACTCCATGATGGGGGCATTTGCGCATGAGATCCAGAAAATGATCCCATGCCTCATGTAGAGATTCTCCTGCACCTTGCGAGAAGTGCGTGATTTGGTGCCGCATTGCATTAGTTCGACCAATAGGATAGAACTTTTGTAGAAAAGTAGTCTGAAGTTCTTCCCATGTGTTCATCTGGTGAGGTTATGTCTGAAACCAATTGGCGACTTTGTCAGCTAGAGAGAAGGAGAAGATTTTCAAGAGTAGACCATCTCGATTATGCAAGTCTACCCTGAATGTGTGGGCCAGATGCTTCAGATTCTTGATTGTTGGAAAGGATCCTCGAAGTTCAAGCCATGAAATTTTGGGGTCATGTGAAGCATACTAGGCTTAAGCTCCACCTCGGGTCCTCCCACAAGAATGTTGATTCAAGATTTGATCTCCACCGTAGTGGGATTGTAGTGATCTCGCATTTGAGGATGCGGTGGTGGGTTGATGTAGGCATTGATCTGATCTCTGAAATCAAAGAATTGTTGTGGTTCAAAGTTAGGTTGTTCTGGATGATCCATGATTGTGGCTGGAGAATTGGGCTCAGAAGTGGAGGAGTTGGAAGAGATGTTGATGTGATCGGATAGTTGCACAAACAAGGAAGTCGAGGCTTGGCCTCGACGAGAGTGGAAAACTAGTGGAGGCCT
Organism: Thalassia testudinum; assembly: GCA_037157565.1. Taxonomy (NCBI): domain Eukaryota; kingdom Viridiplantae; phylum Streptophyta; class Magnoliopsida; order Alismatales; family Hydrocharitaceae; genus Thalassia; species Thalassia testudinum. The sequence continues at coordinate 182,902,921 of JAZHRO010000024.1, read as the reverse complement.
CAAGGGTGGTCTTAAGGACCTCCTCTCGTACATACACCAATGGAATAGACGAGGGACAGAAGGAGTGATGGACCCAATCAAGACACCCAAAGATTTTTGGATGACTATAGACGTTTGAGGCGGATGATACCTCTAGATCATGAAGTCATCCACCTGAGAATTACCTGGGTAGCCAGGAAGGGAGAGTCCCGCAAAGACCCTTATAAGGTAGAGCGTCCCCACGGGTTACAAGGTTTCCCCCACCAGACCTTCCTTGTCACTGTGGATCCAGGTAGACCAGAATGGATAACTTGACCTCTTAAGTCTACCAATTTTAACTTTAGAGAGAGGGTGCTTATGATTTCACTTGAACCTTAAGATGTTTTTATGAGTGGTGACCTAATTTGAAGTTTGGTTGACCCCACAAGGTGGGTCAACTTCACCTAATTTTTCCTTGATTATTAGGTCCCGCTTTTTAGGATTCAAGTGATGTTTAGAGCTTGATTTTAGGGTTTTCTTGTTTAGGTAAGTTCAATCAAGGCTTAGGAAACACACAATTTGGGAGAATATATTCTTGTTTAAGCAAGTGTGTCTCTAAAATCCTAAAATGGAATCCCTAATGTGGCTCTACTTGGTCTAATTAATTTCTTCCAAATCTGGCACCTAAGGCTCAATCAAGAAGGTGCGTAGCCCTAGGTATTTTAAATCCCTAAATAGGTGCAGAAATCAAGTTCGGGATGTTTCTAGAAATGAACAAAATCAGTCAACTTGTGATGATTGAATCTAAATATAGAAAGCAAGTTGGTCCTAATTGATTTCTATCCTTTTTTAGCTTTTTTCATAATCAAGGGCTTTAATGGAAACGAAGATGAGATTACTTGCCCCTGGAGTGTTTGATGTGTGGCTGCTCTTCCTCCAATGAATCCCTAGACAGATCACAACCAAAGAGATAAAGCAAGTTTGCACTAGATCATAAATTGTAATCAGAGAGATCAAACTGCATGCTGCTCCCCGACAACGGTGCCAAAACGTTTATGCAAGAAATCGATGTTTTAAAAGATGTGTTGCAGTATAGGTCAAAATCGCTCGAAGACAAATAATATTTATAACTTGAAAGATCGTCAAGAAAATCCAAGGTCGAACGCAGGGAGCAAGTGTTGCAATTAATCTCAAAGATCACAATATCACCACAAATATAAGCAATTATAACAAGAATAATAATAAGAAATGATATATCAAATATCTCAAGTTTGAAAGTGCAAAAAGATTAGAGTAAAATGGTGATTTGAATCACCAAATTACTCTTTAAGTTTTACAGGCACACTTAATGTATGAACGTTTTAACCATAATATAAAAAGCAACTTCCTCAGAATATCAGACGATAGGAATAGGCGCTCAAGCACCTTAAATGACACCCAGTTACAATGCTTTCGCACTATTCCCTACAGTAGTTCTTCTTCTTCAGGCCTTCATGAACAAGGCCAAGCACAGCACAGAGGCATGAAAGCCTCTTAGAGACTAAGTGTTGAGAGAGCACAAAAGAGGACAAACTACCCCCACCTCTTTCTCTCTATTTCTTCTTTTCTCACTCAGAAACCCACTCAATCAGATCTCTAACCAGGTAAACAGGCAAGTACCTGAATCTTGCTAGACCTACGTGGCGTGACCACAAGCGAGGCGTGCGTAGGGACCCGACCCCCATGTCTTCGGCGAGGGGTCGGGGGAAGGAAATCAATATATCTCTCGCGGAGGCCTCTAAAGTTTCCGATGTGGGACTAAAAGTCCCTTCGTTCTTTGCACAAAGGCAGTGGGTGACCTCCTTCAATTGAAGCAGCAGATGAGGTTGGGGTCTTCAATTGAGTACCTGGAAGGCTACAGGACCTGAGGCTGCATCGATCAAGAGTTGCAACAAGTTGATTCAAAGCCTCTAGATGAAGGACATCCTGAAGAAGATGGTGGTGGCGGTGGCTGTCTAACAGAGAACCTTAAACACAAAAGCAACCTTATGGCTCTGTCAAAACAAGTTTAGAAGGTTCGTCGTAGTGCAGTGAGTGCAGTGATGGTGTTTGCGTGGAGTAGAGGTACCTGTGGTGGTGCGGCAATGTCAGCGAAGGTGTGTGAAGGAGGGGGTGTTCGATGGATGGATGCAGTGCGTGAATCCCTCAATTTCCTGAGGGCTTTAGTCGAGCGTGGAGTTGCAAAGCTTGTGGAGTCAATACAAGGTGGTTTGGTGGTATATGGAGGTCGAGCAAACTCACCAAAGTTAGACCGGCCGTGAAGAAGATGAAGTGAGGGAGGGCGGTGCGGTGGTTGAGTTGAAGTGCAAATGAAGGAGAATATTGTAGAGAGGGAGAGAAAGAGATAAAGGGACTTAGGGATGAAGTAGAGGGGCAGAGAGCTCCGGTGCTGGTTGACCAGAGTCGAGGAAGATGGAAAGGGCAATGAGACGATGACGAGGAAAGAGGCAGGGAAACGCCCTCTTTTTGACTGGAGAGGCGTGCGACGAGGAGAGGAAGGCAATGGGTCATCCAATTTGACTGTTGGACGGTCGAACGAAGAGAGCGAAGAAGGTTGCAGGAGCAAGGTGCAAAGGTGGTCGGAGAAGGAGGAAGAGGGCTTTTCTGAGGCTAAAACTTGCTAAGGATGTGAGGTTGTGCACAAGGAAGCTTTATAGAGCTTCAGGGCTAGCTCTAGATCAGGAAACAACCTTGATTACTTCATGGCTTACTGGGAAAAGTTCCCAAAAATCCTCAAGCTCACCTAAGCTCTAGGATTCGTTTTAGGATCCGCAAGATGCCTCAATAGATCTGGAAACTCCTCAAGATTCTTCCCTCCAATTTTGGAGGGAATTGATTGGCAAATCAAGGCGAGATCCTTGATTGAAGCTCGTCGGGTTTGGGTTTAGGAACTTGTGCAGGATTCAAGTAGAAGGGGCAATCGGTGAAGGAGATGACAAAAGTAGGTGGGTTTTTGTAATAGATTTCAAAAGTTAAGGATGCACATGTGATAAAAAGAGTCAGACTTGGACTGAAATGCAAACTAGGTCAAGATTATCTCTGATTGGGTCCTAATTTTTGTAAAGACCTAATTTAGACCCAAGAAATCTGATAGTGAAGTCAAATTTAGGTTTTGACCAAGTTTAATTAGGTAAATTGTATAAAAACCCAAATTAGGGCAACTGTCTGTCTGAGACTCTGTTTAGGTCAGATTGGGTTCCAATGGTCAAATCAAACATACCAAACCTTAGAGAATATTTTTATATGATTTTTAGAAGGCTTAAGTGAATTTTATCCTGATTGGAACCTCAGTTATTTAAGCGGATCTGTTTTTAGGATTTCAAATGTCCATTAATTCTTGACATGCGTGAAAACTTGTTTTGTTCTGCATGGACCCACTTATTAGACATTAATGACCATATGACCGTTAATAAACCCTTGAAATACCTCGTGGTTATTCTGTATTTATGAAGTAGTGTTAATTTTGCAAAAATAACCTTATAATCTTTTCTTCTTTCCAAAATAGGATATTATGCCCTTAAGACCTTTTGATAGATAAGTAGGAGCTTTTATTGACCTTTTTAAGATCAAAATCGACTAGTTAGGGCTTATGATGGTGTTCCCATCACTCATCTTATTAAATTCGGTAATCACGTCAATCCCGGTTTTCTATTTTTCTATCTTCAAGGCACCAAAGTCAATTAGGAAGAGACTTGATATTATGCGCAAGAGGTTTTTTTGGAAGGGCGCTTCTCATCAAGGACATTTTTTCAACTTGTCAAATGGGACCTTTTGTGTTCTCCCAATGATTATGGTGGTATGGGAATTCGATCACTCAAAGAGTTCAATAAAGCCTTACTCTTGAAATGGGCAATCAGGCCATTACAAGGGGAGAAGAAGCTTTGGGTAGAGATTATCAAAGATGGTTATGGGGCTTCAAATGATGAGATGGCTAGATTGCATCCAATTAAACCCTCTCCCTTTTGGGCCTCAATGATAAAGGCTTTATCTGAGAATTGGAATATGCTAACTCCGGTCTTGGGGGATGGAAGAAATTTTCATTTTTGGCATGAGAAATGGACCCCGATGGTGGTGATAAAGGACAAACATCCATTGGATTTCTCTGATGCTAATGACAAACAGGCGATTGTGAGAGACTATTGGGATGTATAATCTGGTCAATGGAATTTAGCACATATGAAGTTAGCCAAATTGGGATAAGAACTTGGGAAGACAAGGAGCACCTATTGCAAGAGTTGAAGGCCTTTAAGCCCACACTAGAGGAGCAAGATACGTGTAAGTGGAAGGGGATTTTTACTCCATTGGCAGCATATGAAAAGCTTATATTACTATCTCGATCGGCTGAAATGAATGCAATAGGAAGGAAATTTTGGAATTTGAAGGTCCCCCTGAAGGTACAAATTTTTCTATGGCTATGCAGAAGAGACAATTTGATAATGGGGGACTTGCGCTATAGAAGGATGGGAACTCCCACCCAGTTCTACCAACTATGTGGATTACATAATGATAGTAGCCGACACATTTTTTCCTCATGCATGGTGACAGATTATGTCTGGAGGACTGGTTGTAGGGAGTCGATTCCCACTTGGGAAAATTTATGAGATTCATTTTTATTATGTAATAAGCCACATGTGTGTATGGTGGTTGTGTTAAGGTGTGTGTGGAGAGCAAGAAATGAGCTTTTATTTCAGGAGAGGCCCATGTGCGTGGAATGTATTGTAAGTAATTGTTGGTCTCTCATACACATGTGGGGATCTTGTAATACTATTTTTTTTATAGTAAATAAAGCTCTCCTGGATTGCTATCGGTGAATCGATAGCCTTCCTTTCTATTTCGAAAAAAAATAAAAGAAAAAAAGTTTTTAGAGTATTGATCGACCAAATAATTTAATTGATCGACCAAAGTCTTTAATCAACCAACCAACTTAATTAATCGATCAAATCAGCCCATTTTAGAAAGTTGATTAATACACTTTTGATCAACCATTTAGGTTAATTAATCGACCAATCATTAATGGATTAAATAACTAGTTTGACCGATCAAAACTCATTTTGATCGACTAAACTACCTTAATTGATCAACAAATTTGATTTCCTTTTCTGGTCAATTTGCTAATGTAAATAGAGGTTGTACGCAGCCTTTTGAAAACTCACTCTCAAGTAGAAAACCATTCAAAAGAAAGAGCTTTCTGTGCTTCTCTTTAAGTGCTTCTACGCTTCTACTTTCACGCCTTCCAAAGTATGATGATTCAAACCTCCGCTAAAATTCTAGTTTGACTTTTATTGAGGTTCCATAGGTTTATACTATTCTTATATCTTGTTGCTTTTGATAATAGATCCCAAGCTATTGAAAGAAATCTGTTGTTGTTGTTGTTGTTGTGCTTCTCTTCAGGTTAGTAAGAGAAGGGATCATTATAAGAGGTTGTGCCACCCTCGTTCAAGTGGTATGATAGTGGATTAACTAGCTTCGCCTAGTCAAAAAAATCCTAAGCTGAGAGGCTTAGGTAGTGGTTTTCACCCGGGAAGGGTTTCCACTATAAATCCAGGTGTTATCTATGCTCGATTCTTTTGTGGATTGATCTGAGTATATTTCATTTAAATTTTTAAGCAATACTATTCACCCCTCCCCTCTAGTATATCATTAAGATCTGCAAGCACCCTCAAGATCATCAAAACCAAAATCGCTCAAGAATGAATAAAGACAAGGCACCAAGCTACATTAAAAATAAAGGGTTCAACATACATGCCAACGTGCATGAATTAAAATACATGCCAAAGCTAAAGACACATTGTTTGTGAAAGCCAAAGGTTCACAAGTACATTTAATGCTAGATACTGTAATTCTAAGTGCTTACATTGACGAAAACTAATGCACACTACACTAATATTGCGAACGCATGAAAAAACTAAGTAGAATGGCATGGCCTCCAAAGCTAGTCATGGCATCTTCCTTTCCCTTTAGAAAGTGCCTGACATCTTTCTTGAGGGAGGAGATGTCTTCGCTCATCTCGAATAGTTCTTAGGCAAAGTGTTGATGGACATTAACATAATGGTTGTTATACGCCTCATTTTGAAGGCACATACTCTCAATGGAGTGGGCAAGGAAGTTGATGCCACCAACAAAATTGATTGGAGTGTAGGAATAAAAATCCATGCGAGGATTAGGATGAGATCAAGCCCATGTCCAAGGTTGTGGATAGGGCATTTCTTCAAGAAAATAATCATACATGTACAAGGTCCCATGAGAGCTTCCTCCCGCCTCTTATTCTTCTTCATCTTCATCCACGTGATCCTCATTGTCATCACCCTCACCAACATCCTCTTCATCATCATCGTCATCAACATCATCATCAAGAATATTCATCTTTTGTGTGGTGGTGATGTTAAAGCAATGATGTTTTTGAATTTTGGAACACTAAAGAGTGTCAAAACGAACACCAAAGTGGATGGCAATACATTCAATGATGTTTGAGAATGGAACAAACGAGACTGAGTCCTTGACCATTTCATTAAGGACGATCTTTGGCCAATTTAGAGCCTTTTTGGTGATGTTAAAATAGTGATGTTTTTGAATTTTGGAACACTAAAGGGCATCAAAATGAACACCAAAGTGGATGGAAATACATGCAATGATGTTCGAGAATGGAACAAAGGAGACTGGGTCCTTGACCATTTCATTAAGGACAATCTTTGGCCAATCTAGAGCCTTTTTGGTGATGATAGCATAGGTGACAAAGGCCAAGTCCAAAGAAATGTGGTTAAACCCACTAGATTGCTTTTTAGGAAATAGACCATAATAAAGAATCCTAGCCACCAATTTTGGAAGGGCAAACAACGTGTTTGGGGCTAGGTGATAGTTCCCAACAATGGAACTATTCAAAGGTCCCAAAATCCCTTAAGATGTTGTGGTATCCAATGTCATGAGCTAGGGATTGTGTAGTATGACCTTCATGAACCACCCCAAAGATACAAGCGATCCTACGGGAATCAAACATGATTTCACAATCAAAGATGTCAGTTTTAAGTACTTTTCTTGTGGTGGGGTGTTCGAACCAAGATAAGTTTGTATACTAAATTTTTCTCAAAAAAGGATGGTGAGTGGAGTTGGAATTATAATCAAAATATGTAGAAAAACCATTCACATCAAAAAAGTGTTTTAAGGTCAAATTTTCTAAAATCATCCCATATGATGGGTCTAATGGGATGTGCGAAGAGAGACCTAAACTTAGTAAGATGCTCCTTGGTTTCATCAAAGCTAACACATTTAAGGAGCTCATTTTGAAATGGATCTAAAGGCACATCACATGATGCAGAAGCCTTGCCCTTTTCCTTCCATGATTTGGGTGCCATTAAGAGATTAAGAAGGTGGCATGAAGATTTGACGTTAAGAGTTGACGAAGAAAGGCAAGATTGACAAAAATTAGAGTACCTAATGTTAGGTCTATGATGCAGGAAATATGTGTTTTGTTAGATATGCAAAATAGTGTCGTTGTACGCATAAATCCGCAATCAACTCTTAAATTTATAGTACCTAGGCAGGATGAGTATCTAGGGTCATCTAAGGAGAACAATTTTGTTAATCACATGAAATGGTTCTCTATTTCACCTCTCAAATCCGTACTAGTATTTTTATGCTTTTGATTTTTGTTGTTTTTAGGGTTTTAAGAAATAACGGGCACTTGAAAGTGAAGAAGGACTACACTAAACCTACACCTAAGTGACAAGAATGAAACCCTCTCTTCTAAGCTCACCCTAGGCAAGTGTGCTTAGGGTAATTAGAAGAGAAGAGTAGTGGTGCACTACAAAGATAACAAGAAACCACACTAACTAGAAACAGAAAATTGGAAGGCAAAATAAATGCTTTGTATTACTAGCAAATGGAGTACATGTAGAGGAATGCTTCTTGCAAAAATAGTAAACTACTAGCTAATTCAAAAGATAAAGTAAAAGAGGAAGAAGAGAAGATAATCCTCCAGTTGAAGTTCAGAATAATCTTCGCTCCAAGCTCAGTAGCTCCTAGGCTTGAAGAAGATAACTCCTTGCTCCTTCCTTCAATTGGTTATCCTCCAAAGTACTCCTCCAAGGGTGGACGTCCACCCTAGATTGCTTCTCAATGCCTGGCCATCCTCCTTGGATGAAAGCTTCTCCTCCTTGGCATGGCGCAAAGGAGAGGAAGAAAGAGGAAGAAGGCACCAAGGGGGCGGGTAGGTTGCCCCCTTGATCTTCTTCTCTTCCTCTTCCTTGGTCGTGAGATATAGGTGGTGTAGGTGGAATTAGAACTAAGGGAGGATATCCCTATGGTGGTGGTTAGATGGGGTACATATAGGAATGGAGAGGGGGTTGGCGTGCCCTTTGATTGGATGGTTAGTAGATCCTAAGGCCTTCAAAGGTTGGATCTAAAGGAAGGGGCATTATGGGTGGTGGTTACCTCCCTTGGTGACTCTTGAGTTGGCGCCACGATGGCTTCTGGAAGGAGGTTTTAGGTGTGTTGATGGGTGAATTCATCATTGTTTAAGATATGCATCATAGTATAAGACAAATGCGCTTAAACAAATACAATTTATAACTTGAATATCTAGAAATGAAGTCTAAGGTCGAACACTGGGAGAAAATAGGAATTCATGCGCTAATCTCAATAAAAATATAAATGATCACAATAAATGAAGCACTAATGATATTCAATGAAATGCTAATCACTCACATTAGATATTCAATGAAGCTCAATGTATTTCAAGACCAAAACAATAACTAGGACAAAATAATGGTGATTTAGATCACCAATTATTAGCCTAAGCACATGTATATCAATTATTCAATTATCTCAAATAAAGGAGCAGTGATCAAACATCTGACATTCAAGTCAAACGACTTAAATGTTCTCTGCTACAATAGTCTTCAAGCTTCTATTCTTCTTCCTTAACTTCTTCTCAGACACGGCAAAGGGTCATCTCCTTCTTCTCAAACCTTTAAGTCTTCTTCTTCAACCTCTGCCTTAAGCTTCTTCTCTCTTCTTCTTCCTTCTGCTCACAGCAGCTAAGTGTTCAGCCTTTCTCTTCTTTCCTTCCTTAGCTTTTCTGCCTTGGCTTCTTCTTCTTTCCAATGACCAAGTGTCGCACAGTTCTTTCCCTTCAGAGCAAAACCCACCCTCCCCCGCTCTCCCTTTCCTTCCTTCTCTTCTCTCTGATCCAGGTTTAATGGGTAATCGGGTATGCGCACCCAAGTCCAGGCTCACCGGGGGTGGTGATGAGCGAGGAGTGGTAGGTCAGGTCAAGTCAAGTGCAGGTGAGAGGGACCTTACCCCATGTGTTCGAGGCGATAAGCCTGTATCACAAAATCAACTTATATGCTTGTTGCTGCTTTGTCCTATACGATGTGGGACTATCTTCAGGCCTTCTCTTCGCATGCACTGCTGCAGTGAAGACCTCCCAATTGGAATCGCAACTGTGCTTGAAGTCCCCGATTGAGTACCTGGAGAAGGTCCTAAAGTGAAACCGTGTCTCCTAGAGCTAAGACTTGGGCTCTTCGTGGCCTTTGAACACGAAGAACAAGGTGATGATAGCGATAGCAACGGCGAAGATCGACAAGACCTGAAATTCAAGAATAAGGCCTCACGACCACATTAAAATAGCTCAGGACCTTTGTCGTGGGGCATGGAGTACATTGGCAGTGGTTTTGTGGTGATTGGTGAAGCGTGGAGGTTGGACGAGCTTGAAGATGGTGGTGTGAAGGTGGGTTGTTCGACGGGGAGTTTGGGTGGATGGAATGGAAAGATAAGAGAGGGGTTTTGATCACAAGGTGATGGCAGAGGTTGTGGGGTAGGTGGTGAGGTGATTGGTGGCTTGTGGTGTGAGATGGGACTCGTCGGAGTGGTGACCAGAGATGGGAGAGATGACGGTGAATGTGGAGGTCGAGGGGTGTTTTTGGGTTTTTGATAGTGGAAACTAACCTACAACTCTAAAGGAACCTAACTACCTACTTTAAGGGATGAAAGGGATAGGAAGGACACCGACATTGGCAAGCCGACGCCATGGAAGATGAAGTCTACGGTGGGGGATGGCGAGGAAGAATGAGGTCTAGGAGCCTTCGCTTTGGCCGGCGACAAGTGGAGGAAGATGATAGGCCACTTGATTTGACCATCTAATGGCTAGAAAAAGGAGTTTGAAGAAGCTTGCCATAGCTCAGTTGGAGAGGGGCCAGAGGTAGGGTTAGGAAGAGGTTTTGGGCCCCAAACCTCGCTAAGTAAGGCATGCCTCAGGGGATCTTTTATAAGGCTTAGGATGGAGTTCCAAGCTTGGAAACTCCAAGCTTCTTGTGCACGTATGATACATGTGCATTTAAACCATTCATATGGGACTTCTAGAGGGTTTTAGGATCTATGGACAGTCTCATTTGGAAGAGAATTCCTCAAGGAATCTCCCTTTCAATTTTGGGAGTGTTTGATTGAGAATCGAGCGAGAAATCCTCGCTCAAATCTCGACGGTGAAGTTATGACTTTCCAAAAATGGTGTGTGGACCTATTTGCAAAGAATATGATGAGGTTAGGGGCATATGTGCAAGGATTTCAAAAGTTAGGGGCATATGTGTAAGAGGAAAGAGCCAGACAAGACTGAAATATAAACTAGGTCAAGGTGACCTTTGATTGGGCCTAAATTTTGGTAGAAACCTAATTTGGACCTAAGTAATATGATGATGAAGACAGATTTAGGTTTTGGCCAAATTTGATTGGGTAATTTAAGCAGAAATCCAAATTAGGGCAACTATTTGTTTGAGACTCTATTTTAGGTCAAATGGGTTCCAATGGTCAAATCAAAGGTACCAAACCTTAGAGAATATTTTTCTATGATTTTTAGAAGGTTTAGGTGAATTTTATCCTAACCAGAACCTTTGTTAATTAAGCGAGTCTATTTTTAGGGTTTCGAATGTCATTTAACTTTCGAAATGTGTGAAAACTCATTTCTATCTGCATGAACCCACTTATTAGGCATTTATGATCATTTGACCTTTAATTAACCCTTGGAAAACCCACCCTTGTTCTGCATTTAGGATATTCTGTTAAAACTACATATTTACCCCTATTTTACTTTTAATCTCTCAGAATGGATATGCAGTGAATTAGGGCTCTTTGGCGGTTATGTAGGAGATTTATCAATAAATTATGACTAATTTAAGCTAGATATGGCTGATGATGACGTTATCATCAAGGTGGCGCCAAAATTGGAGGGTGGAGATGGCATATGTGGTGAGGTGTAGGGCTAGAGATGGGTGGTTATTTTGGCACTAAGATGGGGGGGGTGGTTAGGTGTTTTTGGCGCCAAGAATAAGGTGCCTCTTAGTGGTGGTGGTGGGTTGAAAGGTGGTGTGTGTGTTGGAGCCAAAGTGGAACTGGAGTAGGGGAGCTTAGGTGGACTTAGGTAGGCTTATTTGGTGGAGCTAATTAGGTGGGGTTTAGGGTTAGGTTGGGATGCCATGGAGGTGGGTTAGCTAGTAGACGAATGGAGTAGGAGGTAGAGGGAGCTAGGGTATTGGAGGAAGAGATGAGGAGGAGCTGCATGTTGCGAAGCATTCGAGTCGAGTTTTAGGAAAGAGAGATGCTTGCATCATAGTATAGTCGACAAAACCACTTTACAACATTTAAAATTTATAAAACTCGAAATCAAGAAATGAGTTAGAAGTCGTTCGCAAGGAGCAAATATGGAATTCACCCACTAATCAAAATATAAAATAGATGACCACAATGATTAATTGTCACAAAGATATGCAATGAATAATCTACTCAAAGAAATGTATTCAATAATAGAAATGGTATCTCAAGAAATCAATGGGATAAAAAAAGAATATCAAACCCTAAAAATGATGATTTAGATCACCAATTAATCCACAATTTAAGTACGTATCACAATTATCAAATAAGCCAAATATTTCGACAGTATCTTGAACAATTAATCCACATCAAATATTGCCATAGTATCAAATCAGACATCGGCCACAAGTGGCAGACAACTTAACTACTTAGAGCACAACCAAGGCACAGAGCCTCAACAAAGCAGATGCATAAGGATGCCAAGCATAGCCCAAAGCCAAAGCATAATGCCTAAGAAATAGCTAAGTATAGAATATGTGGGCATGCATCCCGAGGATGCACAGTACAAAACCCCCTACCCCCTTTAGAATTTCTCTTCCCTCAAATCAGAATCGGGTATATGAATTTAGGCAGTTAAATGAATCCATATAGGGTTCAGACCTGTGGGCAGTGGCCGCAGGTGAGGAGTAAGAGTGTGTGGGTGAACGTGTGCATGGGGGACCTCACCCTTTGTGTGATTGAGGCAATAAGGCCTCTTCATGAATGCGTATTATACGCTATTGCGCACTTGTCAGCAACCGATGTGGGACTAAAAGTCCACACGTTCTTCCTCGCTTTGCAACAGCTAAAGTCCTTCTCCAATTCGAGTTGTTGATGCGTGTCCTCACTCAATTGGAAACTTGGGACGCTACCTAGGGGTTGTCTACAATGAATGGGCATAGTAGCGTGGTTAGATGATGACAAAATACGGCGGACGATGGCGATGACGATGATGGCTGCAAAGAGATGTCCAGCAAACACCTGCAAGTCATAAGACAACCTCTTGACCCAATTAATCCAGCACAATATGATCGCCGTGAGGCGAGGAAGTTGGTGATGGTGATGGTGAGGTGTTTGGGGGTGTATGTCGGCCGGCCGAAGTCGGGGATGAAGGTGGGAAGGCGGGTTGGTCGACCGAGGGTTTGGGTTAGCAAAGATGTCAATAAGAAGATGGGTTTTGGTCTATGAGTCGAGGCAGAGCTTTTGGCAGTGGAAGAAGGTGAATTGGTGGAGTGTGGCGGTAGTGCGACTTCGCCGAAGGTGTCACCCGCCATGGAGAAGACGAATGGGGAGAGGGCGATTCGGCGGTTGAATTGGTGTTGTAGTAGGTGAAATCTATGCTAGGGAGAGAGAGGAAGAAGATAGACCCAATTATGGAAGATAGAGAAGGAGATCCATGCCGACTTTGATTGCCGGTGTCAGAGGGGACAAAGACTCCGGTGATGAGAATGACGAGGAAGAAGAGGTCTGGGAGCTCCTGCTTGGTATGGCGAGAAGTGAACGAGGTCAGGGAAGAGGTTCCTCTACCTATTGTATGTGGTAGAGGGCGATGAAGAGAGATTGAGAAGCTCACTGGAGCTTGGTCGGAGCAGGCCGAAGGAAGGAGAGGAAGAGGTGTTTTGGCCTTAAACCTTGCTAAGGAGAACGGTGGAAGCTTGGGGAGCTTTTATAGAGCTCAAACCTAAGCTCTAAATAAGGAAAGGGGCTCAATTAGCCATGGTTTCAAAGGGAAGAATCCCTCAAATTCCTTGAGCTCAACTGAGCTCTGGGATTTGATTAAGGGCTTTTGAGATGGCTCAAATGATCGGGTATCTCCTCAAGATCATTCCCTCAAATTTTGGAGTGATATGGATCTGATTTAACAGAGATTCCTTCTCTCGAATCTCAGCCGAAGGTGCTTTCACACCTTCAATGGCGGCAGGGGCATTCTTCTAGGAACGATGATAAACTTAGGGACCTGATTGTAATAAAATCAAAAGTTAGGGATTTTATGGTGAGAAACTAGGATTTCAGGGACTGAAATGCAAGGTAAGTCAAGATGGAGTATGATTGGGCCTAAATTTTGATACTAACCTAATTTGGACCAAAAAATTTGATGGTGAAGTTGGATTTGAGTTTTGACCACTTTTGACTGGGAAATTTGCATAAAATCCTAAATTAGGGCAAAATCTCGTCTGAAACTCTGTCCAAGGTTAAAATGGGTTCAAATGGTCAAACCAAGGCTACCAAACCTATTAGAATATTTTTATATGAATTTTAGGAGGTTTAGATGAATTTTATCTTGACTAGACTAAAATTAGGGTTTTGGTGTGCTGTTTGGTTCTCGAAATATGTTAAACCTCATTTCTGTCTATGTGGACCCACTTTTTGAACTTTAATGATCAATAGACCTTTATTTAACCCCTGGGAGACCTTGTGGTTACTCTCCAATTATGATGTGATGTTAAAACTACATAATTAACCCTATTTTAATGTTCTCTCCTCAAAATGGATCTAAGTGGAATTACGACTCATCCAAGAGCGTTTATCTTTGGATTTACACTAATTCAAGTTAGTTATGGCTAAGGATAGTGTTACCATCATACCCCCATGCCTAACTTTTGCTAGTCCCTAATAGAATCTTATGGAAATAACTAGATCTCTAGACCATGCATTTGATGTTCAGATGCTTAATTTGTGCCACTCTTTAGAATTAGAATAGAACGCCAACAATAGGCCTAGAGGTACTCAAGTACCAGCCAAGATCCAAACTTGACCAGCTTCAGCCTGGGCCTGCCGCAAAGGTTTCTAAGGCCCGCAAAAACTACCCAGAGGCCCTTTGGGGTTAAAGCGTCCGTGCGTAGACATATCATGTCCAGGTTCAGTTTGCTAGTGCATTTTGATCAGAGAGAGAAAAGGATTTTTCATTTTGAGAGTTTTCCCTCTTTTCATTTTATATTTCACTAAATCCATACTTGAATTTGCCCTAAACATGATCCCTATCGGATTCCTTGTCTATTGAAGCGAATCCGTCATTGTTTAAGATATGCATTGTTGTATAGGACAAATGCGCTTAAACAAATAAAATTTATAACTCGAATATCTAAAAGTGAAGTCCGAGGTCGAACATAGGGAGCAAATAGGAATTCACCTGCTAATCTTAATCAAAATATAAATGAGCATAGGAAATCAAGCTAATAATGATAATCAATGAATAATATCTACTCAAATCTGATATTCAATGTAGAACATGGGTATATCAAGAGTTTAATGAGTCAAAAAGATATCTAAGTTAAAATAACGGTGATTTGAATCACCAATTATTAGTCTTAAGCATATACATATCAATCACTCAATAATATCAAATATATGCACAATGGCCTGAACCACTTAAACCATATTTCCACGCCAATAGTGCATAATCTCTCAAGGCCTCTCCTTTTCACCTCTTCTTCTTCTCTTCTTTTCTTCTTCTTTCAGAGCTTCCCTTCTCTCTTCTTCTTTCCTTCATAGCACAAGGATGCAATCCATCCAGCAGCTAACTGTTGGCCGCACGAACAAGAGAGCAAAACCCCGCTCCCCACCTTCTCTCTTTCCTTCCTCCTATTCCTCTTATTCTCTCAAATATTCAGGTCGTAATTGAGTATTTGGATCACAAACAGTAACCAGGGCTACCAAGGGTGTGTGGTAGCCACGGAGTGCTCGATAGGTCGGGTTAATGGGTCATGCGAGTGAATGGGGACATCACCCCCAGTGACGAGGGGATAAGGCCTCTTCACATATTCAATTTATCTGCCATTAGGAGCTTGTAACTCCACGATGTGGGATTATATGTCCCACATGTCCTTCAAAAACCTGCCAAGGTGAGGCTTCTGAATTGATGCGGCTTGCGTTGTCGTCAGCTAGAATTGAGTGCCTGGGAAGTCACCTGGAAGAATTTCGTGCAGTCTAGGAGTTTCCTTGGTGAAGAACTCAGCCTGATGCAGCTGCTATAACCGGAGAAACAAGTGGTGACAGCGGTGCTATGATGTAGGACTTGAGAACATGAAATAAGGCCTTGAAGCCGCATTAGAATATCTCAGAAGCTTCACCTGGTCTTGGCGAAGGTGACGGTGGTGGTAGCATGTCATGAGAGGGCATAAGGTGGTCGGCAATGGGTTTGTTCGATGGGAAGCTAGAGCAAGCGATGGAGCGAAATAGGAGAAAGGTTTTGAAGTATGGAGGTCGGCGATGCTTTTGGGAGTTATGGCGAGGCGAATGGTGGCATGTAGCGAGCTCTCAACCTCACCAGAGTATGGTGGGAGCGAAGGAAGACGGAGGGCGAATGGTGTGAACGGCGGTCAAAACGAGAGGAAAACGAGGGGGAAAGAGAGTAGAGAGAGGGAGAAAGCTAAGGGTCCTAAACTAATGGACGAAAAGGCAAGGATGGCACCGACTTTGATTGGCAAGTGTCGGGGAAGGTGAAAACTCCAGTGGAGGTTCGGCGAGGAAGAGGGAGATCTAGGATGCCTCTGAGTTGACCGTCGAGAGGCAAAGGAAGTCAGGGTGGAAGGAGACACTCCCAATTTGGCCATTAGGAGGTCGTAGGATGACGGAGGAGGAGGCTCATCGAAGCTAGGGCGGAGGTGGCCAGAGAGGGAGTTTGAAGAGGGTTTTTGGGCTAAAACCTAGCTAAGGAGCACGGCATTACATTGGGCATGCTTTTATACGGCTTAGGATGGAGCTCCAAGCTTGGAAACAAGCTTGGAAACTCTGAGCTTCTTACACATGTGGAATACCCACATCTCCCATGTGTTTGCATGGGATATTGGGAAAGACTTAGGGTCCAAGGTCGAGTTTGATTGAAAGAGAATTCCACAAGGACTCTTTAGTTCAAATCTAAGATTGATTGATTGAGAAACGAGCGAGAAAATCTCGCTCGAATCTCGCCAGAGGTGTTATAGCTATTTCTAATGATGGCAAGGACCTGGATGTGAAGAAGATGAAGAAGTTAGGGGTTCCTTGCAAGGATTTCAAAAGCTGAGCGGTTCTTTGTAAGAAAAAGAGTCAGAATAGGATTAAAATGCAAACTAGGTCAAGATGATCTCTGATTGGGCACAAATTTTGGTACAAGCCTAATTTTGACTCAAGGAATCTGATGGTGAAGTTGGATTTCTAATTTGACCAAGTTTGACTGGGTAATTTCGTAGAAACCTAAATTAAGGCAATTGTTCGTCTAAGACTCTATTTTAGGTCAAAATGGGGCTCTGATGGTCAAATCAAGGATTCCAAATCCTAGAGAATATTTTTCTTTGATTTTTAGATGATTTAGGTGAATTTTATCCTGACCAGAACCTTAGTTAATTAAGTGGGTCTATTTTTAGAGTTTTAGATGTCATTTAATTCTTGAAACGCGTGAAAACTCGTTTCTGTCTATATGAACCCACTTATTAGACATTTATAACCATTTGACTTTCAATAAACCCCTGGGAAACCCTGTGATTATTTTGCAATTAAGATATTCTATTAAAATTGTAGTTTTACCCATATTTTCATGTTTATCTCACAGAATGGATATGCATTGAATTATGGCTTTCGACAGTTATGTAGGAGCATTTATTAATGGATTATGACTAAATAAAGTTAGATATGGTCGATGATGATGTTATCATCATTGCCCCCACCATCAATCCTCGAAGGGTCCCTAGCTTTCGATGGTTTGGGATAGCACCACCCATGGCAGCCCCCAGAACTCCTGACTTTCGACACTTCAAGATAGTACCGCCCATGACATTCTGTAGCTAAATTCAGGCCCTAGAAGTTGACATTTTGGGATAATCCTACCCATGGCAACATGGAAGGAAGAAAGGTGCCCTGAAGTACAAACAATCAAACTTGTCCTTAAATGGGATAACCTAAAGATCTACAAACTCCTAGACCCGTCTTGAGATGAAAAGAATGATTTGATCTACTTCCTTCCGGTCAATCCAACTAGTTAGAGGAAGGGATTGGGGAGAAGGTTCTTCCCTTGGCTTTTGCCTCAGGTTCCTTTGATACCCCCAACCGCGGTCGTTTGACTCTGATCCCCTAGCTAGACATCAGATTGAACAGTAAAGTAGATTAATCGAAAATAATCTCGATCTGGGCCCCGAAGAGCAAGTTCAATCCTTAAGTCCAACATCTACTCTATTTTAATTAGGCTTAGGTTTGAATGCGCTTTGGAATGTGGTGGGCCCTTTATCTGGGTTATGCCCTTAAAGATCAGATTCAATGTGTGTGCATGCACAATCAATGATTTTCAAGCAAGATTATTTTTTAATGCAATGAATTTTAAGGTTTAAATCTTACTTAGTAGCTTTTAGGGTTCAACTTTAGGTGTCTTCAATCAAGTTCAGTTGGCACACCAAGTTTTGAAAGCATAGGTGAAGATGTTTTCTTTGAAATCAATTGATGAGTTATTTTTAGATGAAGTGGTGTGACCCAAATAACTCAAGTAATTGGCCTTAATGCACCACTGAGATAAGTACACAAATGATTACCTAGTCTAATTTCTACTTAATTATGTGTTGATACCAGTTCCAAAGATCGGATTACCGGTTGAGTATGAAGAATCAGAAGAAGTTGTGTACCCCTATGAGAATTTTTTTATATCTTTTTTTTATAAGTGGAGGATGAGGTGGGTGGATGTGGAAATCAAAGCAATCAAACTAATCCTAGGGTTTATGAGAACACCTAAGTTAATTAGGGTTCGGATTAGGGTGATGGAATGAAGTCTATGGAGGGGGAAAGAATGGGGGAGCACTTATAATTGTCTTCAATTGCACTTTACTCCTTTCTACTGCTTGAAGATTCCTTGTCGGGGTACCTACAAGATAATAGAGAAGAAATAAAAGAGAGCTAGAGAGCAATAAGTGTGCGGAATGCGGAAAAGAAATTGAGATCCATTGCCTCCCCAGCAATGGTGCCAAAATGTTGGACGAAAATTTCTACACAAAGAATTTGAGTTTTGAAAACCTTATCGTTGTAGTCGCATAAAAATCCGTCAAGCTAATAATTTAACCGAAACTCTAGTGAGTCCCGGATCGAACACAGGGAGGGGAACATTTGATCAAAAATCACGTTTATATTTGTTTCCATAAAGTAGATTGGCTGGTCGAATTAAATCTACACTAGCTATCTACTTAAAGAATAATTAATAGAAAACATAGAGAAAATAATATAAATAAAGACAAAATAGGGAGAGAATAAACAAATATTTCACAACCATGGATTCAGGTTTATTACATCTAATTGCTACACTAGAAAGCAGGAAATCTATACTAGAAAGCGATAAAAGAGAAGGTGATGAGAAGTTATCCTCCTCGATGGCTGCTTGGAGGGCGAGCCGCATTGGCGGAGCACCTGAATGAGGGTGGTGAGATGTTGGACGAAAGAGGAAGAAGATGGAGGACAGAGCAGGGTGACGTCATAGCAGGATCTGCTTCCCAAACGACGGTGAGAGGACAACCGTAGGAGCTCCACGAATGGGGGTAAGAAGGTGGAAAAATTGTATTTAAGACTCTAATGGAGCATCCTGGATTTGGGACAAGCTCGTAGAGCTTTGGAGGGGGTGAAAGAAGAGAGGAAGGGATGATATAAAGTGGAGGGTGTAGGGTCCTATTTATAGTTGAGGTCCAAGGGCAAAAAGGTCCTTTCAAAAGTTTAAAAATAAATGTTGAGCCTTTAGTGACGGCTGCATATGTCGCTGAAGGTAAGTGTCGGTGAAGACACGAATGGAATCTCGACTGCTTGATGAAGATCAGAGTACTAAGGATTGGCCACGTCATCGCCTTTTTATCTTCATGCATTCACTAAGCACGCGCGCTCCGTCTAATCATATGATCGGACGTCTTAGATGTTGCGATCGCTTCACCTTCGTGTGTTAAGAGGCCATGTAGCCTCTTTTCCCACCATCAGATGAAGATTGGATGGTCAAGGAAGGCACTTGCTTACGCACCTCATTGTGTTAGATCGGGTGTGGACACTGGCATCAAATCACACAGGCTCACTCGTTCATCTGTGCGGCCATGTAGTCGCTTCTGCTGTCGCACGGTTGCCATCCAACGAGTGAATTTCACCCGCGCTCGCTTTCAGCGGGTTTTGCCTGCTCCACGCGACTCAAATGCATGCCTCGCATTGTGCGTTAAGATCGTGACCGCTGCGCTATCCCTCTCTTTTTGTCATGTTTACGAATTAACGCTCACGCGCCCTCGGCCATTAGGCATGCTAGTTTTGCCTTCAGCTGAATGCATGCGCGGCCAAGATTGAATCTCAGCTGTTGGATTGATGATCCAACAGCTGATATGCATTGATCATTCGATGAAGAAGAGCTGTGACAACCGTGGGTGGCTTGGATGGCTCCACGTGGCGTCATCTGAGCTATCCATCTTCTATTGCTCATAGTGGTGCCATGGATGTCAGATTGGATCGATTTTCATGCCGTTGAGCTGTGATCGTTGATTCGAACCCATCCGTGTGGTTGGATTTGCCATCTGAAGTTTGAATTTTACATCACCTTGCCCCTTGACCTATGGTCTTCCTCGAACTGCATTTGATGCTACGGAGGTCCGATCGAGGTGATCTCAGAGGCATTACACTCCAATCATCACCCTGATTAGATCCGTACGATTGGATCTTCAATCTGAGGCCCCAATAAATATTTCCTTGTCCCCTAGCCACAAAAAGAGAAAATTAACCTAGAATTTATACAATCTAACCTAAATGCATGATGATGCATGTTATGCAATATTTATAATGCATGATGCAATTATATGCCTAAGAACACGCATAAATAAGCAGTTTATGTGACAAAGATGTGTCTATATCAGCGAGTCAGGGTTGGGATAGAATTTTGAAAGGCTCTGAATGAGGTGTAGTTGCTTCGAGGTTCAAATCATCGGCCTTAGAATCAAAAACAAAGAATGAATCATGGATGCTAAGGTCGTAAACTGGCTCATAATCATTTGGAAACAAAGGTTTTCCGAAATCAAAGTATGATTCGAAATCATCAGAGAATCTATGAAAATCAATTTCTGAACCTGATTCCAGATCGGGATTTCCACCATAGAACAAATCATGATGCATATAATCAGCAACCTAACTTGGATCTAACCTAATTTCAAATTCCAAGCTCAAAGAGGTGTCTTTATTAGGCATAGGCTCAGGTTCTAGGCTCCTGGGGTAGATCCAATCAAATCCCAACTCTTCTAACTCCTTTATTTCTGTATCATAAATCAATGTGACCTGTGAAAAATCAATTCGTTCTTCTGATGAGTCTAGAGAGGTATAACCATCAAATATGGGCCCAAAATCACAATTCAAATCTGAAATCTGATTCTCATCATATTGGGCCTCCTAATTATCCCAAATAGGCTCAGATCTAGATTCTAGGTTAAAGGTAGGAATTTGATCACTAGAATTTGGACATGGTTCTATTGGGATGTCAGAATCACTCTTGAGGATTACCTTAACAGGATAAGGTGCGGGAATTACATCCTCAAGAGACTCTGACTCTACGTTGTCATAGGTGTTTGGGGAATCAAGGCATGATGGACCAGCTTCATGGATCTCTATGGCTGGTTCATAATTAGGCACACTTGCAACTGGATCCACCCAACCTACAAGAAGATCAGGTATGCCATTCTATACAAAGTTTGAACCTGATTCCATTTGGGTTAGGGGTCCACAACAACCTCGATTTTCTAACCCAAGCTCTGGGAAATCACATTGATCCTCAATATTACTCCAAGATGTCTCATCAATTTCTGAATATGGGTATCTCTGATCTATGACTTGGTGTATTATATTTAGCATATACCCTCTTTTCTCAATGAGACCCTGGTGTATCTCCCAAAGTTGTGGATTTGACAAACATTGTATATACTCAGCATTGTGTATTCCCCACAATTCATTATATTCTGGTAAAAGATCATCCCAGGTTGAACCATGTATCATTTGTTTTAACATCATTTCAGCATGGTTGATAATGAGGTCTATTATTTTGGGTACATTAACCTGAATGTTCCTAAATGGATCTGAGGTCTTGTATTACTCATCATGATGTCTAATAGCAACCTCAATCATTTTCTCTTTGGTGCTCATTTGGGATTCAGGTTTATTGAAAATCTTTCCTATGTTGTTAGGTTTCATTTTCAAATCAAGTCGTGGATCAGGATGTAGAATCAAATTCAGGTCCAGATTGAATTGATCAGATTCGATCAGAATTCCTCAAAAGATCAACCTAGGACCTTTACTATGTATGCACACTATAAATTAGATGAGAGACTAGATGTGAATTGGACCCAATCAAGGCACCCAAAGATTATTGGATTAATAAGGTTGTTTCGAGGTGGTTAATACCTCTGAATCAGAAATCCACACACACAAGAATTACTTGGGCAGCCAGGAAGGGAGAGCCCTGCAAAGACCCCTACACGATAGTGTCCCCATGAGTTACAGGGTTTTTCCCACCCGACCTTCCTTGTCACTGCGGTTCCAAGTATACTAGAATATATGAATTGAAATCTCAAATCTACCAATTTTAGTCCTAATTTGTGCTTTGAATTTCACTTGATTAGAAATTGATTCAATTTGGGACCAAACTTGGAGGTTCATTGGCCCACAAAGTGGATCAACTTCACCTGACCTGCCCTAAGGATTGAGGATAAAATTTGGGTGAAGACACAAAATTACCCTGAATTGACTCAGGTTATTAGGTCCAAATTTTAGAGTTCGAGTGAATTTAGAGCCTTGATTTTAGGATTTTCTTGAATAGATCTTTTAAAACAAGGGATTGAGTAGCACACAAATGCAAGAGGGTCGATTTCCTTTATTGGATGCAAGTGTGTACTAACACTTCAGAACTCTAATGTAGAAATCCTAGTTGTCTCTATTTCAAGTCCAATTTGATCTCAAATGTAACACCTTAGACTCAAACAAGAAAGTGAGTAGTCCAAGATGTCGAGAAAATTAAGCGTAAATCCCTAATAGGTACAGGAAATCAGAATGGGGATCTCTAATCAAATCTTCTCACTTCAATCAGATATTAATTAATTTCTCAAATTAGGAAATGAAATGCCTTCAAATGATAATTACTATAAAAATAAGGCAAGTGGATCCTAATTCATTTGTTTCCTTTTCCTCTTCCCAGGATTACGAGGTGATTAGGGAAGAAAAAAAATTTTACCTGCCCTTGGAGTGGTGATTGTGCGGAAGATCATCTCGTGATGTACCTCGCAAAATCACAAGAAAGACAAATAGGGCAAGTTAGTAATCAACTCAATCAAATAAGATAAGACTAGTGGTGAATTGTGCGTTGTTCCCTGGCAACGGTGCCAAAATGTTGCGAGGCGTTCGAGACGAGTTTTAGGAAACAAAGATGCTTGCGTCATAGTATAGTTGACAAAACCGCTATACAACATTTAAAACTTATAAAACTTGAAGTCAAGAAATGAGTCCGAGGTTGTTCACAAGGAGCAAATATGGAATTCACACACTAATCGAAATATAAAATAGATGAGCAAAATGATTAATTGTCATAAAGATATGCAATGAATAATTTACTCAAAGAAATCTATTCAATAATAGCAATGGTATCTCAAGAAATCAGTGGGACAAAAAAAATATATCAAACCCTAAAAATGGTGATTTAGATCACCAATTAATCCCATAATTTAAGCACATATCACAATTCTCAAATAAGCTAAATATTTCAACAGCATCTTGAACCATTAATCCACATCAGATAAGTTCACAGTACCTGCTCAACTATTGCCACAGTATCAGATAAGACGTTAGCCACAAGTGGCAGACGACTTAACTACTCAGAGCACAACCAAGGCACAGAGCCTCAACAAAGCAGATGGTGCCAAGCGCAACCCAAAGCCAGAGCATAATGCCTCAAAAATAGCTAAGTGTAGAACATGTGGGCACGCATCTCGAGGATGCACAGTTCAAAACCCTCCCCTACCCCTTTCAAAATTTCTCTTCCCTCAAATTAGAATTGGGTATACAATTTTAGGTGGGTAAATGGATCCAAATAGGGTCCAAACCTACACGTAGTGGTCGCGGGTGAGGAGTAAGAGCTGGTGGGTGAGCGCATGCATGGGTGACCTCACCCCTCATGTGACTAAGGTGAAAGGCCTCTTCACGAATGCATATTATACGTTATCACGCACTTGTTAGCAACCGTTGTGGGACTAAAAGTCCACACATTCTTCTTCGCTTTGCAGCAGCTGAAGTCCTCCAATTCGAGTTGCTGATGCATGTCCTCGCTCAATTGGAAACTTGGGATGCTGCCTGGGGGTTGTCCACATTTAATGGGTGTAGTAGCATGGTTTGATGATGACAGAATACGACGGATGATGGCGGCAAAGATGACGGCGGTGGTGAGATGTCCGACGAACACCTGCAAGTCACAAGACAACCTCTTGGCCCAATTAAACCAGTGAAGTATGAACGTTGTGAGGCAAGGAAGTTGGTGATGGTGGTGGCAAGGTTTTTGGAGGGTGTATGTCGGCCGGCCAAAGTTGGGGATGAAGGCGAGAAGGTGGGTTGGTTAACCGAGGGTTAAGGTGAGCAAAGATGTTAATAAGAAGAGGAGTTTTGGTCTGTGAGTCGAGGCAGAGCTTTTGGCAGTGGAAGAAGGTGATTTGGTGGAGTGTGGCGGCAATGCGACTTCACCGAAGGTGTCGTCGGCCGTGGAGAAGACGGACGAGGAAAGGGTGATTCGGCGGTTGAATTCAGGTTGTAGTGGATGAAATCTATGCTAGGGAGACAGAGGAAGAAGATAGACCCAATTATGGACGACGAAGAAGGAGGTCCTTGCCGGCTTTTATTAGCTGATGTCAGAGGGGACAAAGACTCAGTGATGTGAACGATAAGGAAGAAGAGGTCTAGGAGCTCCTGCTTGGTATGGCAAGAAGCGAACGAGGTCAGGCAAGAGGTTCCTTTGCCTATTGTATGTGGTAGAAGGTGATAAAGAGAGATTGAGAAGCTCATCGGAGCTTGGTCGGAGCAGGCCAGAGGAAGGAGAGGAAGAGGTGTTTTGGCCTTAAACCTTGCTAAGGAGAACTGTGGAAGCTTGGGGAGCTTTAATAGAGCTCAAACCTAATCTCTAAATGAGGAAAGGGGCTCAATTAGCCACGATTTCAGAGGGAAGAATCCCTCAAATTCCTTGAGCTCACCTGAGCTCTGGGATTTGATTTAGGGTTTTTGAGATGGCTCAAATGATCGGGTATCTCCTTAAGATCATTCCCTCAAATTTTGAAGTGATATGGATATGAGTTGAGAGAGATTCCTTCTCTCGAATCTCGACCGAAGATGCTTTCACACCTTCAATGGCAGCAAGGGCATTCTTACAAGAATGGTGATAAACTTAGGGACCTGATTGCAAGAAAATCAAAAGTTAGGGGTTTGATGGCGAGAAATAGAGATTTCAAGGAATGAAATGCAAACTAGTTCAAGATGGACTCTGATTAGGCCCAAATTTTATTACTAACCTAATTTTGAGCCAAGGAATCTAATGGTGAAGTTGGATTTGAGTTTTGACCACTTTTGACTGGAAAATTTGCACAGAAGCCCAAATTAGGGTAAAATCTCATCTAAAACTCTGTCCATGGTCAAAATGGGTTCAAATGGTCAAACCAAGGCTACCAAACCTGTCAGAATATTTTTATATGAATTTTAGGAGGTTTAGATGAATTTTATATTGACTAGAACCTCTTCAATTTAAGCAGATCTAGAACTAGGGTTTTGGTGTGCTGTTTGGTTCTCGAAACGTGTTAAACCTCATTTCTGTCTATGTGGACCCACTCTTTGAACTTTAATGATCAATAGACCTTCAATTAACCCCTGGGAGACCCTTTGGTTACTCTATAATTATGATGTGATGTTAAAACTCCAGAATTAGCCCTATTTTAATGTTCTCTCCTCAAAATGGATCTAAGTGGAATTACGACTCTCCGATGATCATCCAGAAGCGTTTATGTTTGGATTTCCACTAATTCAAGTTAGTTATGGCTAATAATGGTGTTACCATCACTTCATCTAAGCTGTACTGGAGCTGATAGCTGCTGAAGAGAGCTGCAAGGAGCTACCTTAGCTGGCTTAACAAGCTAGTTCTTTTCTTGCTGCTAAGCCAAGCTAAGATGAGCTGGCTTCTACTGATGTGAGCTGAGGTGAGCTGGGTCTGGTCTTCCCGGAGATTACCTAGCTTGCTGGAGTAATTAGCTTAGACCAAGTAGCTCAGCTCAATCAAGTTGAGTTGAGTCTCCAAGAGCTAGACTTGAGCTGGCCTGAGTTGGTTGAGGTCTTCTTCAGCTGACTAGGCTTAGCTAGTTGATGGCAGTAGCTAGTCCTAGTCAGGTAGAGCTTCCAGTGAACTGTTTTGAGTTGGAGGAGCTGGCATGGAGCTGGGATCAACTGTCTTGAGCTAGTTTGAGCTGCTGTTTGCTGAAGTGAGCTAAATGGAGCTGAGGTGAACTAGCTAGAGCTCTCATTCAACTGAAATGAGCTGAATGGAGCTAAGGATGAGTTGATCCAGCTAGAAGGAGTTGGGATCTAGCTAGGATGAGCTGGATCTAGCTAGGATCCAGCTGATGTGGGCTTCTCCTTCATCTTCTACCTTCTAGAGTGCCAAGGCTTATGGGATCTGATTATCTACCTATCCCTGACACTCAAGTAAATGCATCAAAAATACAATAAAATGTAATGCATGCCTAGCCTAAGTGAATGCCTAAATGCCGCCCGAAAACCTATTTTAGGAGTTAAAATCCTAAGAGCTAGATTAGTTTTAGGACATAAGAATGATGATAAACTAGCATTTAGCAATCTACTGTTGATCACAAATCCTGGGCAGAAAAATAGTACCTAACATTAGGTGGTTAGTGCCTAACCTTAGATGACCCCTAGAATGCACAATGAAGGTATGAAATGTGGGTGAATGAACACAAAAGATGAATGTGATGATGAATGATGATGTAAACCTATAATAATCATCAAAAGAACACCAAAATCATCTTGAATAATCATCAATCACAAATCCCCCAAATCTAGCCCTAAAAAGGAGAGAACTAGAGGGAATGTGTTGAGAAAGAGTGCTTACCACAAGCACAGCCCCTTGGAAGCTTTAAAGAGGATGTAGATCCCTTCCAAAGCAAGTGAGCCTTCTTAATCTTTGATGGAAAAATGTGGGAGGTGTTCTTGGTTGGGGTTTTTAGAGGAGAGGAGAGACTTGGAGTTGAGAGTAAAGAAATGGGGTGTTGGGATTGCAATGGGTATGTACGGGTTGAATAAAATAACCCATTAGTGAAACATTTTCAATCCCACACTCAAAAAATTTAAAAAACAAATGTGACTCTCCTGGAATGCCACACCTCCAAATGACATCACTTAATCCTATTTAATCAAGATTGCTAAAGTGAATGCATGAAAAATTAGGATTTAATGTCACTTTGCTTACATAAGCCTAATTTCCTCTTAATTTCACCAAACCTCTCGTAATTAAGCAGTTAACTGAAAATGTCTACTAATTGATTCTCTGTAGAGATAAATTTAATTTCATCTCATTCTTTAGCACATTATCTCTAAGGAAATGATTCCTAACATCTGTATGTTTTGTCCTATAATGGTTTATTGGATTCTAAGAGAGATTAATTGCACTAGTTTTGTCACAATTGATTGTAGTGCATGCTAAGTTTAATTCAAAGTCTTTAAGAGTTTGTTTCATCCAAAATACTTGTGAACATGCAAAGGCGGCAGCCATATTCTGCCTTATTTGTTGAAAAGGCTGCATAGTTTTCTTTTTTGGAAACCAAGAGACTAGTGAGTCACCTAAGAAATGACAAGTGCTACTAGTACTCTTACAGTTCGTCTTAGAACCCGAATAATCGACATCACTCTAACCTTGCATATTTAGGGTAAAACAAGCCAACTTCACAAGTATCTACCAAATAGTGAAAATTTCTTTAACGGCATTCATATGTAATTTCTTAGGACATTATTGAAATCTAGAACATAAACAAGTTGAAAAAAAAAAATATCTGGCCTACTAGCAGTTTAGTATAAGAGAGAGCCAAACATACTTTAAATTTCCTTTAATCGACACTCTTACCATTTTCATCTGCATTTAAATGAGTGGTAGCACTCATCGAAGTGTTTTTTCCCTTGAATGCCTCCATCCTGAATTTCTTGAGCATCTCCCTTTTATATTTGTGTTGGCTTAAGAATATTCCATCATCCAATTGTATGATTTGGAGCCCCAAGAAATACCTCTCCCATCATACTCATTTCAAAATTTTCCTACAAAGACTTTACAAAATTCTTGCACAATTCTTAATTAGTAGCACCAAAATTTATGTTATCTACATAAACTTGTACTAGGAGAATGTCCTTATTTCTTCTTTTAATAAAAAAGTTGGGCCAACCTGACCTACATGGAATTTTGACTCTAACAAGAAGGTTCTCAACTTCTCATACCAAGCTCTAAGAGCTTGCTTATAAAGAGACTTCTTGAGCTTATAGAAAGTCTGGATGTTCTAGACTCTCGAATCCTAGTGGTTTCCTAACAAACACCTCTTCTTTAAGAACCTCATTCAAAAAGCACTCTTCACATCCATTTAGAAGGGCCTAAAATCTAAGGAGACAAAAGTGAGAAGCATTCTAATTGATATAAGCCTGGCAACAAATGCATTGGTCTCATCAAGATCTATGCCCTCCTCTTGTTTATAACCTTGGGC
The DNA here is from genome assembly GCA_037157565.1 of Thalassia testudinum. Classification (NCBI taxonomy): domain Eukaryota; kingdom Viridiplantae; phylum Streptophyta; class Magnoliopsida; order Alismatales; family Hydrocharitaceae; genus Thalassia; species Thalassia testudinum. The sequence goes on along the minus strand of JAZHRO010000024.1, from coordinate 182,874,572 downwards.
AACAAGCCTAGCTTTATTCCTAACTACCTTTCCAGACTCAACCAATTTGTTCTAAAAGATCCATTTTGTACCAATAATGGTGTGGCCTCTAGGCTTAGGAATCAAATCCCAAACCTCATTCCTCTTAAATTGGTTGAGTTCTTCTTACATAGCTAGGATCCAAAACCCATCACCACAAGCCTCTTCAATAGACTTGGGTTCTATAAGAGAAAAAAAAAGCATCAAAAACAAATAAACCCCTAAAATTCAACATTGTTTGAACATTCATTGATACATCATCTAAAATAAGATCTTTGGGATGATCTCTTTAAAATGTCCAATCCTTCGGCAAGTCATGGACATTTCGAGTGTCGAAAATGTTAGAAACATTAATAAAAGAGGATGCCTCCTCATCATCATCAACTATAAGACGAGTTGATGTGAATGATTCGTCAAAAGACACATGTAATGTCTCCTCTACAGTTGATGTCTTCTTATTAAAGACCTGATAAGCTTTGTTACACAAGGAATACCCAATAAAAACCCCATCATCATACTTAAGGTCAAACTTATCCAAGTTGCCCTTGGTGTTAAGGATGAAGCACCTACAACTAAAAGCTCTAAAATAAGAAATCTTAGGGACTTGATTGTGAAACAACTCAAAAGGGGTTTTCTTAAGAATGGGTCTAAGGAGCACATGGTTTAACACATAGCAAGTCGTGTTAACCACTTTGGCCCAAAGATATTTAGGTTGACCTGATTCTATCAACATTATTCGAGCACACTCTTGGAGTGTATGATTTTTACGCTCTACAACTCCATTTTGTTGTGCTTCTCTTGGAAATGTGAACTCATGATGGATCTCGAAAAACTTGCAAAACTCTCATTCTCAAATTCTCTACCATGGTCCCTCATAATCCGAGAGATACAAATACTCTTCTCAGTTTGTATTCTCTTAGCTAACTTATAAAAGCTTTATCCTTCTAAGAAAAATCACCCATGAAAAAAGCGAAAAATCATCTACAACTACAAAACAAAAATGGCAACCATTGATACTCTCATGTCTAGTCAATCCAAACAACTCTAAGTGGAGTAATTCTAAAGGTATAAAAGTTGGCACTACTCCCTTACTCTCAAAAGAAGATTTAGTTAGTTTTTCTTTTTCACATGCATCACAAATACAATCTTTTTGATAATTTTAGGCAACCCAAGAACAAGATCTTTTCTAACTATTTTATCAATTAGTCACATATTCACATGACCTAGTCTTCTATGCCACAAGTTGTTTTCTTCATTTAAAGCAAGAAAGCAATCAACTACTTTAGTTTTATCAAATTCAAGGACATAAGTATGTTTCTATCTTCTACCTTTCGAAAGAATACTAAAGTCTTTTTATCAATTATTTCAAATCCACCATCATTGAAAATAACTTTACAACCTCTATCGGATATTTTGCTAAGCTAAGAAGATTATGCTTGAAATCACCAACTAAAGCAACATTTCTAATTTGATTAGAAGCATTACCTACCATACCTTTACCTATAATATGGCATTTTTGGTTGTTTCCCATCGCTACGTGCCCTTCATCCACCTCCTTAAGCTTTAAGAATTACATACAATCGTCTATCATGTGTCTTGAACAGCCATTGTCCATAATCCACTTGCTCATCCTCTTCAAGGCCTGTAAAAGAAGATTCTAAGCTGTTTTTAGGTACCCATGCCTTCTTGGATCCTTGAGTGTTAGGATACCTCTCCTAAAAATAGTTTCTCTTTGGAATCCATTTGTTTTTGGCCTTATGGTCGTAAATGTATGCATGATGAGTTGGTTTTTGAGCCTTGGGTGGCACAAAAGTATTTCTACCTTTGGGCTTCACAAAAGTGGTCGGTTTCTTGGTTGTAGAGGAAGGTCCACTATAACAAAGACCATACTTAGAAGTAGATCGCAATTGAGCTGCTAGTAGCTTCTCCAATTTGTTTCTACCATTTATGAATTTCGCTAAGTCATCAATCAAATGGTTTGTGTTAATCCTAAGTTCATGCACATCCTTTTCTAGACATGCAATTTTCTTTTTCAGCTCGTTTGTTTCTTCTTTCAAGAGATCTCTTTCAACAACCAAGCTAGTGTTAAAAGCAATAAGTTTTTCATTTAGCCTAGCTAAGTCCAAACATTCACCATTCAAGTTCATATTTTCTCTTTCTAAAGCTAATTTCTCATTTATAAGAAGCCCATGATTCTTTAGCAAATCATCCCATTCTATTCTATGCTTTTTCAAGGCTTTGTTTTCATGTTTAATCTTCTTGCATTCATGAAAAAGCTCATCATATGCATGAGGTGATTCATCAAGAGAAGTAGAGTCGTGTACCTCAATCTCATTAGCCGTAAGACAAACATGTGCAACCTCTTTGTTGCTTGAGTCAAAGATGGAGTCGGTATCATCATTTGAACTCTTCTTCAAATCATCCAAAGTCATCCCAAAAGGCTTCTTCTTCTTGAATAATTTCTTCTTTAACTTTTCGTCGGTCCATCGCTCCTTTTTCTTCTTTTCCTTTTTCTCCTTCTTGTCTCTCTAGTCCTCATTCAGTAGAGGATAATCCTTTCTTATGTAGCCCTTCTTCTTACATCCGTAGCACGTAGGAACTTCATCACCTCTTCTCTTCTTGAATTGTTTCCTCATTCTTATATACTTCTCAAACCTTTTAGAAAACATGGTCATCTCCTCATCTTTATCTTCTTCCTTTAATTTCCTTACCATCAAGATCGGAATCACTTTCAATTTTGGCCTTGAAAGTCAAGATCTTCTTCCTAGAAGTTGAAGCTTCATTTTCTTCCTTCTTGTTTGCTCAAGCTTCACTTCATGAGCCATTAAACTTTTTGTAATTCCCCTACTTGGAGGGGGTGAGATATGCGTGACATAATAAAGTGCGGAATAAAAAATAGACAATCTCACAAAATTAAGCAATCACACAATAGGCACAAGAATTTTTAGGTGGAAACCCAAACCGGGTGAAAACCACCACTTAACCCTCTCGAGTTAGGATTTCCCGATCGACCTAGTCGATCAAATCCACTAAACCCAGTCACTTAAACTACGGTGACTGAACCTCAATTACAACCACACTACTTAGACCAAAGGTAGTGTACCTCAACACCCCTTCTCTCAACAAGAAGGAATTTGTCACACGAAGGAGATGGGAATTCGCAAAGCGAGTAACCAACCAAAGACAATATAAAGTACAACAATCTATAGAGCCTCAAATATTTAATCCTAGCTTCTATAGGAGTTAGGAAACTTCCCTTTGGTGGAAGTGCGTTGAAATGACGACGCGAGTGCGTGAACCACGCGGCGGCACTTTTTTGCTCTCGTAATCTTAGAGGGAGAGCGGGTGCGCAAAGGGATGAAGCTCTCTAGATATGAAACAGATGCTTGGAGATCTAGAGCTTCAACTACTTCTCTTGGACACAAAAGATGTGGAAAGTGGTTTGCTTAGTGTGTCTTGGTGTTTCTTACAAGCCAAGGGGTCCTCCTCTATTTATAGAGGCCCTAAGAAGGCTTTGGAAGGCCTTGGAAGGCTTCCATAGCTGTTGGGTGCAAAGCCAAAGAGAATCAGGCCGTAGTCAGAATTAATCATGATTCTGACAGGGTCATCAGACATCTGGTCCTGGCATTAGACGTTTGAAAAACCTGTTTAAGATGTCTGATTTTAGGTAGGTTTCCTTCATGACTTGAATCAGACCGAAACAGGGTTCTAGTGAAAGTCCATCAGATGACACACAGGACGTCTGGCACAAGGTCTGGACATCTGGAAACCTATATGTTCTCTAGAAATGGATTCCCAATGAGTCTAACGGCTTTAAAATCTCTGAAGGAATATTTTGGGTCAGTCAAGGCAAAACGGTCATGTATCAGACGTCTGGGGTCCTCTACAGATGTCTTATACGAGGCTAGCAGTTATTTCCTCAGTGTTTGCTAAGGAAGCCAACGGTCCACTAATTGGACGTCTGGCAAAGGCCTCAGACATCTCCTAAGACGTCTGGACTAAGGTCTGGACGTCTGATTTCATCAGACAGAACCAACTAAGTCCAGCCTAAATAATCGGACATCTGAGTCAACAGTCACATGTCTTGAAAGTTTTTATCAGATGTCTAAAATTTAGATTAGACGTCTGAAAAGGCTGTCTGATCCCTATTTTGGTTTTCTAAGTTCTCTATAGAAAACCTAAGTATCCTAGGGAAGTGCAGGCGTTCCTAGGACTACTTTAAGGATCCTTTGAGGCTCTTTAACAGATATTCTAAGAAATAAAAAGAGCAAGGATATAAAGACAAAAGTACATAGAAAAAGATAAATAGAAATCTATCCTATTCTTCTTGTCCTTCCATCTTCAAGCTTTCGCTCCTCGCGAAGCTCCTCCTCCTCTGTCCAGCTTCTTCAATCCACCATGGATGCGAGCTAGAGCTCCATCTAAACACCTGTCTCCATTTGCAATTTGACCTGAAAACTAGGATTCAAAAGCAAATGTTAAAAGACACGTGTTTTGTTATCATCAAAATAAACGATTGTGGTGCTCTACCACCAACACTTTCAAGTATCTTGTCCATACTTACACTCTTCAAATCCTTCACCTCTTCAATTGCGGTGAACTTAGCCTTCCATTCCTTGGTTAGAGCCCTCAAGAATTTGGAAACCATCTCATTTGAGGGGTAACTCTTCCTAAGCTCCTTAAGTGGATTGATAATGTTGGAGAATCTCATGCTCAAATCCTTTATACTTTCTCCCAACTTCGTTTTGAACACCTCATACTCTTGTGTTAGAAGCTCAATCTTAGTCTCCTTCACCTTCGATGTTCCTTCATGTGTCACCTCAAGACGCTTCCAAATTTCATGCATCATTTGAAGCTGTGAAATACGATTGAATTCATTGTTATAGGGAGCACAATAGAGTATACTTATAGCCTTACAGTTTATTGAAATTTTTCTCTCATCCTTTGGCTTGAAATCTCCAGTCATGGGGTCCTCCTCCGGCATTCTGAATTCTCTTTCCACCATCTTCCATAAAGAGAGATCTCAGATGGCCGACTTGGGATAGATCACCATCTTACGCTTCCAATGGGTGTAGTCGGTCCTGTCAAAGTAATGAGGTCAGTGGGTCGACAACCTGATGGTAACACCATCATCCTCTATATATAGCTCAAATTGACTAATTTCCAAAGCTAAATTCACCTAATTGATATATCAAAGGATATAACTTAATCATATTAAGACTTTTGAGGGGCATGCATAAAATTGGTTAATTATGCTTTTTTAATGAAGAAATACAAGTGTAGATTAACAAAAGGGTAAACCAACACTTAATTAATGGTCAAGTAAGCCTAAATTTCCAATAGGTGAGCTTGCATTAATTGAGGATTTGTATAAAGAATAAAAGCTAAATCATTATTAAAAACCCTAATTTTATCCTCACTTAAATTCAATGGGTTATAAGTGAAATAAATGCAATCTAAACCTTATAAAAATCATTGAAAAATATTCTTTGAGGTTCAAAATGATCATTTTTATAAAAAGAGCCCAAATTGACCTAAAATAAAGACCAAAGTCAATATTTAAATTGACCAATCAAACTTCATCAAAACCCAAAGTTTAAGTCACGACTAGATTCCTTGGGTCTTAGTTAGCCTAACCCTAAATTTTGAGCCTAATCAGATTCCATCTCGACTAAGTTTGCAATTTGCTCCCTCAATTATTGATTTTTGCAAAAACCCTCTAACATTCTATTTTCCTTTCAAATGTACCCCTGTGCCCATCTTCTTCATTTGATCTCTGCCTTCACGCGCAGCAAAGCTCCAACCGTTTACCATGCCTTTGATTGGAAAGATCTCGCAATGCTAGTCGGGGAACCACGCCAAATCTAGAGGGCACTTTCAACAAGAAACTTCGCGTGTGATGGCATCTTCTATGCACGCATTCCTCACTCCTTGATCACCACCATCACCTCCATCATGCACTCAACGGCCGCCAACTCCAGCCATCATTATGCTACGTCTCTAGCACAATCTTCTCACTTCAAGGAGTTATAAAGCTCTGTCTTGCCCCCATTAGTTTTGGCAATCAAGATTTGGTCGTGATCCTACCCTTCTTCTTCACCGCGACCATCATTGTCTCCGACCCTGGTAGTTCCTCCAATCTCCCCCTTCTTGCACGCTCCAACCATAAGAGCTGCACCATTGTGTTCCTCCCTGCAGCCTTCTTCCTCTTACCCTTTGTCATCTTCGCATCCGACCAACCATCACCAGACATTCTTTGACCTCCTCGCTCACTCATAGGTAGTTATCTCCACTCCTCTCTCTCTCTCTCTCTCTGTAGCTTAATTTAGGTCTCTTAAATTTAGGAATTAGCCTCGATTTCTCCATCCACCTATATTCCTTCCCCATGATCGGCGAAGGTCTAGCGAAGACCTTCAACCAACTCCACTCATCACCTTCGATCCTTGACCACCCCATAAGCTCAGCAAAGCCTTGGTAAGCAAGAGCCCCTAAGAAATTGAGGCTATTACTCATCGAGGCACCCTGCCAGACTTCGCCTCCCTCCACCATCTTCTTCAAGTTTGGCAGACCACCTCAGGTCACCCCACACCAAGCCAACACCATCAATACCTTCGCCAAGGTCCAGTGAAGATTTTTAGGTACTTAACTTTGCTTGAGAGGGTTGTGCTATGCTTGTTAAATCTCAAGTCAAATGTCTCCCCCTCTGACATCGACAGAGTATCTCCGAGCATCGAAGCTTTGTGAGAAGTTTTGTGGAGGCACATAGAGCATTTTGCGATCTTTAGAAGGGGTTCGACGCACTAAGCTTCCTCGTCGACCTCCACCATCGCCGCTATCTTCCCTGACATCAACAACCATCCCCGACCATCTTCGAGCGCCAAAGCTTCACGAGAAGCTCCATGGAGGTGCAAGGAACAACCAACAATATTCAAGAGGTGATTCCATGCACTAAGGAGCTTCTCCAAGCACCTTCATCAACCCCCCTTGACAAAGAACACAAGCTCCATTTGCTAGCAAGGACCTATTTGAAAGAAAAGAAAAATTTGCAAGGACCTAATCATAATTATTTAGGGACCAAAATGTAACAAAACTAATAACTTCTAAATTTCCAGGGAAATCTTTTGATTAGTTAATGACTTGTCTTGACTATTGAATATTTGGAGATTTTATTGCATTGTTCTTCACACATTATATGAATTATTTAATGCTTAATCATAATGATTTTTCTTTTATTTAGTTAAGCATTAAATAAGTAGAAAGGTCCTAATTGTCTTAATTAAATCACACAAATAAATTTCTTGTTGCTGCATGTTTGAAAATTTGTTCTCTGCATGTCTGAACTAGAATGCTAGTATTTAAGAGCTAAATTAATCGCATCTAGTTCCTGAAATAAAATCTTGTAAAAAGCCAGATAGTAATAAGTCATGCACTTGTTTTGCTCCCAATGAACAACCTCAGATTTAATGTTTTATTTTCAGGATTATAAATTTAAAAGTTGTTTGAACGTGTTTCGACTATACTACGACGCATTTTACAAACCCTCAATTTGTGCTCATCAAATCCCTTAACCCTCAAGGCATTTGAATCTATCATTTATCATCGGTGCAAGGAAGTCATTTGAAAAGACACAGGCAAGGCATGGAAATCACGAGTTTTAGGAAAACGTCGTAGTATAGTCGCAAAATCCCCTTGACAAAAATATTTGTAATAATGAACCTCAATTGATTTTATTTTTTTGAGTCCCGATCGTTCATCTCTGGGAGGCATGAAAATGAGTTGAAATTTGAATCCACTTTTTCTAACCTAAATCTAATCTAACCTAATCTTTTTCGTCTTTTTGTATTTTGCAATTTTTTTGTGTGTTTTATTTTTATTTTGAAAAAATAAAATGAAACTTAATATGACACCACCTAGATCTAACTAGGATCTGCAACCTTAACTGACTACATGCATCTAAGTGAGGCCATGGTCGCCATGCATGGTGTGACAAACCTAAAGGGGACATTCCTAAATACACTAATAGGCATGCATCAAAGTTGTAAGCCATGAAGATAATAGCATATACATAAAACCACTAGACAAGAGTATCATGCATCAAAAATTAAGTCACTATAAAATCCGGATACATGAAAATAAGGCTAAACGAAAGTAAGGGATCAACCAAGAAAGGCTATGGAGAAGCCTTCTTAGCCATCCACTAAGAGAGGAGTAGAGAGAATAGGGTGGCCGTGCACCCTTGTAGACCTTCCCTTGCTAGCCATCCATGGAGGTGCTTGGAGGAGGAAGAGAATCCCTTGGATGAGAGGAAGCCTACCTTGATGTTGAGAGGAGAAGAAGATAGACGGCCTCCTTCTTCTTGCTAGCAACCACCCATGGAGGAGCTTTGGAGGAGGAGGAGCACCATGGGTGTCCTTGAGAGGAGGAGAAGGTGTGGTCGCAAGTTGAGAGGGGGAGGAGAGAATGGTTGGAGCGTTGGTCGTCCATGGGGGCTTAGTAGCAGGTTCTTAGGTTGGGTTTACTAAAACTAGGATGGCTAAGAATAGGTGTTCTAGAATAGGCTAGGTAGAAGAAGTGTGTGTGTGTTTCGAATTTCGTAGAGCTAGGTTGTGTGGGCTTTGGTAAATCTAGGTTAAGTCAACCTAGATTAGGTGGGTGTGGACCTAATCAGGCTTAGGAGGGTCTGATTGGATAGGAATGAACCTAATTAGGTCAAGGTCAAGTCTAATAGGATGTGTGTGTGAGATTAGGCTAAGGTAATCCTAATAGATTGGGTTAAGGATAGGACAAGTAAGGGTATATATAGTGGGATAGCCTTAAGAGGTCTCTAATTAGGTTTCGTAAGGTGTTTGGTGGGGTTTCTAGGTCAAAAGGGGCAAGCTAGGGCTTCTAGCACCAAAAACAGGAACCAGAGATGACCTCCAAACGTCCAGACAAATGATCAGGCGTCTTGCATTCCAAAATTGGATGTCTGGAAGTCAAGTTAGACATCTAATTTTGTGTCAGTGTGAGTTTTGGCTTCTTAGATTGATTTTCTACAAAAATCAGACGTCTAGTCTAATGTCTAGACGTCCTAAAAGGTGCTGGAGAGTGGGTTTTTGGTTTTCTAAGGTAGGTTTTGGTTCCCAAGTATTTGGGAGAGGATAAGGTGGATAAGAACATGGGTAGTGCTATCCATGTTTGGGTTCCAAGGCTAAAATGTCCTAATGGAAGTGGTTATGGGTTTGGGAAGGCTATCCTCGAGTTTCTAAGGGTAGGGATAAGGCTATTCTCCTCACTCCTCTTGTCTGGATCAGTCTTCTTCTTTCTTTAATGCTTTATTCCACTCCATCTCGCATCTTGGATCACTTTATTACCTGCAAATAGCAACAAAAATATTAAATAGCAAGATATCTCATCTTATTCTATATAAAATGATGCAATGCATGATATGCATGATATAAGTGCAATATTCACAAATTAAGCTAGGTTCAGACATTATTTAGGTTGATTAGGACCTATGATTGCTGTACAATCGTACCCCCATACCTAAACTTTGCTAGTCCCTAGCAAATGTATGACTAAGTTATTTACAAATTTGGTCCCTAAAGGAATACTTATTCTTTTTATCAAAGAGTCTAACTAAGGATTTTTCTCCTTTTGTTTCATCCAAAAATCTAGAAATCCAGGCCATCGTGAAAGTGTAGTGATGGTAGCTTAAGCAATGGATCCAAGTGAAAAGCTAATTTACACTTAAAGTTCATACTTGACCCTTAGTAAATATTCTATTGGGATAGGCAAATTCTTCCCTCGGGGATATGTAACAAATAATCTATAATTTTACCTCGGCTTTTTAGCTTAGGTAGAAGATGTCTGACTCAAATGGTTTTATATTTGATGGCTTACACTCATCTGGTGCTACATATAATCTAGTACTACAGATTCTAGATTTCCAGACTATCAAACAAATCAACCTAGAGAAAGGCTAAAAACTGTGCTCTCTTTAGTTCCTTCATACTCGCTCTTTTTCTTCTCTTTTTCTTTTCAAGGTCACAATCTCACCATATTTTTTTTTGAAGAAGGAATGCTATCAAAAATGATAACAAACTAGGAAAATTTTATTAAAATGTCAACTATAAGTAATTACAAAGAATCACTCCACTCTCCATATTTTGTCAATGTGCTCAATATTTGGTGGCCTCACATGGCACTAACACTTAATTAAAATTATGATAACCCTACAACTAAGTCAGAATTCCTTAACCTGTATTCAGGCGATCAGAAATACGAAAAAGTAGGTATGGGCCATATTTGGTGGATTGCAATGGTAGGGGTTTTGTTGCCTCAATGTAATTAAAATAAACACTCATAAACTCATTTTTTTCTACTTTTTCTTTTTCAAATTTTTTTCTTCTCACCTTTTTTCCATATATATTTTTTCCCCTTTTTTTCTTTCTCTTTTTTTTCTTTTTTCTATATATTTTTTTTCTTGTTTTTTCTTTCAACATAATGCAATATAGCACACAACATATGCGAATTTTATTCAAGAGGCATTATTAGGGATTGGTAATGTTCAAGAGATATCAGGTGGCTTGTTTGGTGGAAATGCCTACTCTCGACACCAGGAAAAAGATGGATAGGACAATGTATTCCTGACCTTGACATCAATACCCTCCTTCAGCCGAGGATTCCATAAAGAATGATCGTAACCATCCACCTCAATCTTAGTTTTATCAGAACTCGATCTCTGCGTATTTTCCTTAGTTGGTGTCTCTCAAGAATTCTCACAAGATTCATACGTAGGAACTTGAGAGAGAAAACTATGCCTAACTCCAAGTATCATTATCAAATTATCCAAAAACTGAGAATCCTTGCACTAAACTTAGAGCACCAGCAGACATTCTACTCTCACCTCACAAATGTTTGGTGGATCTACTAGAAAATAGTTTTCCTGACTCCCTAACCACTGTCCAAGGGTTCAGGAAAAGAAGCAATGCATCTTCTCGACAAACTAAAAATGTCTATTGGTTTTCATAACGGATCCATTGCAAAATCTACATGCAAGTGTAAAAATTATACTGGATTCTAGATTTAGAATTAACTCAAGAATAAAATCCCTAATAAAACTTCCTTGATAAAAAATTGATGCATGAATGGAATATATATAAATGCTATGTGTAACCTTTCAAAGTTGTACTTCAAAGATTTACCTAATTTGGGTTACATTCAGCTTGGCCCTAAATTTAGAACAAAAAGGTGAGTGGATGAGTTGAAAGTGGCAGTTGTAGACAATTTCTAGCTCCAATGCGAACATTGGAGGTGGAGTTAGTTATTCTTAATTTAAGGACCCTAAAGTGCAATTAGCATGATGTACGAAAGGTTTTTCCTAGGTGTTGGTATAAATATTTTTCAGTTTACAAGTACTACCCCCCCATGCCTACTTTCTTGCATGTCCTCATGCATGAATATAATGAAAAATAAATTAAGACAAGGAGTACATGGGTAGAAATCACCTGGAATAGCTCCTGAATTTTTCGTTCCGCTTATTCCAACACCTAAAAATACATATGCAGGAAAATATACTAAATAAAATATGCTATATATATGTGCTAAGATTAACACCACCAGCTAGGCGTAAACTCAAAAGGATATATCAACACAGTATTGAGAATGGTGAATAAAATGATAAGAATTTTAGTCTCATTCACCAACAGCTGGCCGCAAATGCGAACCAGCTATCCATGAATTCCAAGCCCAAATAATCAAAAAAATATGTAGATGGGGCTTGGGATTATCTGCAGCCAGATGCTACAGAAGAAAGATAGATAAATACGGGTGCCTAGAAGAAATGAAGATGAAGGCATCCCAAAGAGGTGATGGAGAACATGGGTGGTTGGGGTATGAGTGGAGTCGTGTGGGGTAAAGTCATATGGGTCCTGATAATGGTTATGAATGGAAGGCATGACCCAAGTGATGTGGTCAAATCTGGAAATCAAGGTCCAGTGATCAGTCTCTGTCTCTACCAAAGATGTTTCTTCCTAAGTATCATCTATTTCATTTTTCCTCTTCCAAATTTCTCAATTCTAATTCCCAATTATCACATGATTTGGAAAAATTTTTAGCTTTCTCCGATAACTCATCATATGTTATCCCTGATGAATCCATTAAAATGGACTAATATTAAACCTAAGAATATTTAATTGTATAGTTTAGGTGTGTTAATAATGGCAATTAAGTTATAGAATAATTCTACACCTCATGATTGAAGTTATAACATTCTATAACTTAATGATTTTATTGTTTTTATGTGCAGGTAATAAAATGCACAAAGAGCAAGGGTGGGGGGATAAATTTCCCACCACAACTCTTTCCCCCCTCCCCTGCCGGACATTGGGGTAATCTTCTCCTCCACCGCCTTTCTCAACAACTGTGACCGGGGATTTGGGAAAATCCCTAAACTCACGCGCAAGGGAGAAGTTAAAAAGGAAGAGGAGGGGAGCAACGAAAAGAGAATTTCCCCCTTGCGGGGAACAATTGCAGCGTGCACTGTGTCCTCTTCCCCCTTGCGGAAAAAATAAAAATAAAAACCTCCACCAGCACGCACGCCTCCGCCCATGTGCCTCTTCCTGCCACAAGCACCGCTCACCAACAGCAGCTCCAGCCCTCCTGCAGTTCAGCGCGCCCTCACCAGCGTGCACGCCCACGCGCACCAGCGCACCCCTCATCTCCAGCACGCCTTCCTACCCATCAGCGCACCTGCAGGCGCCAGCCTCTGCAGCGCACCATCCAGCGCGCCTTCCCGCCTTCGCACCCTGCAAGCGCACCCGCACTGCCACCCGCTAGCCATCTTCCAGCGTGCGCACCAGCGCGCCCCACCACTCCACCTTCCTGCAGACCGCCACCCATCTGCAAGCGCTCTCCACCACCATCTGCAGGCGCTCTCAACCGCACGCCATCTCCAGCCCTGCTGCAGGCGCACTCCACCCTGCACGCATCCACACCACGCCACTCCTCCCTGCAGAAGGCACTCACGCACCGCACAGCAAACATCGCACCCTCTCTGCCCGCAAGTCTTCTCCGCCCGCGCACCTCCACCCACTTGCAGACCACAGCCTGCAAGCGCCTGCCCGCGCACCAGCGCGCACGCGTGCACGCTCGCACAACCGCAGCAGTAGCTACACCCTCTTGCTCCATAGGCCAGAGCTCTGGCCACCGCCTCCGGCCACCTCCATCACCGCCGCTGCCACCGTCGGGAAGCTCTCGACCTCGCCATCCTCTTGGGCCTTGCATCGACCCCTGCGATTCTCTCTCTCTCTCGCAAGGAGGAGAGAGGAAGAAAGCTCTGTTTTCATCTTAATTAAAAATTACATTCAATGCCATTGCCACCAATTTGATTTTTTATTATTATATTGTGGCAGAATTGCATTCAAGCACTCATAGTTCTTTATAATTGCATGGTATTGATATTAACTAGCTTAAAGATTGATTTTGAGCTTAACTTAAGTACTAATGGTCTTTAGTACACATCACGTGAAAACTGTATGAATTCATCCTAAATTTATTGAGGATTTCTGTGAGAGAAAACTGCACTTATACCCTTAACTTTTTAGGTTATTGCAAATCTACTTTGCTTCACATTTCAAGTCTGTTTTGAAAAGGGATTTCGCACTATCCGAAATAACAGTAAATAATTAAGTATTGATTGCATCATTGCCTCCCTGTGGACACGACCCGCTCTTCTGCGAGTGGTTATTTTCATTATTTTTTATTAGTCGATTTTTCCACCACTTAAATACTATAACGCAAAGTGAAAAGTCGTCTACCAATCCCCAATAATCTTTCAATCTCTTGAATATCCTTTTCATAAGGGGATATTTCCTCTTTCTCACTTGGATAAAATTTGGCAGTAGATTCGGTTGTGAGTCCCTCCATGAAAGTTGAATGGGCTGAATCATTGATTGAGGACTTAAGGTCTTTTTGATTTTGTTGCTCCATGTATGTGATTTGAATCATTCTTAATATTACAACAATAATGTCAAGTATCAATGTGCAAAAAGAATAAAGTAAAATGGTGATTTGAATCACCAATTACTCATCGCAATAACACCAATTAGATTAACAGTATCAAGGAAATAAAACCTCAAATGTATGTAACCAGATGGCAGAGGCTTGTATCAAACGGCTTAAACAACCGATTGCTACAGTGCTTCCAAGAGACTCAAGGGTCTCTTCCTTCTTTCTTCTCTTTCTATCTCAGCTGCTCTCCTTCTCTTTTCTTCTTCTGCGGCTCCTTGTCTGAGTTCTCTCTTCTTCTTCTCCTCTTCTGGCTTTGCCTTCTTCCTTCTTCACATGCAAGGGAGGCACTCAGATTTGGCTAAGTGTCGCACAGGGCAAAACCCTCCCCTGCCCTACACTCTCTTCTTCTCTCTATAGGATCTACCTTCCCAGGGCCACAGTTCGAATAGTCGGGTTATCGGGTACACGCGCACCCAACACCAGGGCTGCCAATAGTGGGTAGCAGCTGAGGAGTAAGTGACTAGGCAGTAATCGGATGCATTAGACCTGTGTGAGCAGTGTCACGGGCGAGGTGCGTGGGGGTGTATGGGACCTCACCCCGTGGCTAGGAGGTGAACAGCCTATACTACTTTTTCAATTTATGCGGGAGTGGTTGCTTGTCAACTTCTGAGGTGGGACTAATCCCGCCTCCCTTCCTCTACGTGCAACTGTAGCTGCTTCTTCGCATGATTGCGGTCAAAGGCTCAGTCAAAGAGCTAAATTAGACCCTGGAATGCGATCCTGGAGATGTTCTGTTGTGCCTGGGGCTTCGTCTGGGACCTGCAGGTGCTGGAGCAAGCTTCCATCTTCGCTCGAAGCTTCGCTAATGGCGATCAAGGTAGAAAGACCTGAATGAAGAACACAGCCTTGCGGCCTCGTCAGAAGGTTCAGCAGGCTTCGCCATAGCAAGGTGGATGCGGTGGTGTGTGCGGTGTGACGTGAAGATGACTGTGGTGGCCGGATAGTGTCGAAATTGGTGTGCGGAGGTGGGTGTGTTCGGCAGAGGGTTTGGAGGCATAATAGGAAGAAATAGGATGGGGGTTTTGAAGCGTGGAGCACAACAGAGGTCATGAGGTGGTTAGCGAGGTGTTTGGAGTAGTGGAATGAGTGGGGAGCCTCACCAGAGGTCTGGTCGGAGCAAAGGAAGGTGAAGGTGGTCGGTGTGATACGGCGGTCGAAATGAAATGTGGTTGGTGTGTAAATGCAGAGTTAGGGAACTTATCTAGGTGATTGACGGACGAAGAGGGGCATAGGCGACACCGGTTGTGGTATGGTTGGCACCGGAGACGAAGATGACTCCGGTGAGAAGGAAATGACGATGATGGAGATAGGAGCTCCCACTGGTATGGCATGATGTGGAGGAGGATGAGGAAGGAGTTTCTATCGTCAATATTACGGTCAGATGATGAGGAGAGGCAGGGAGAGTCGTCGGAGCTCGAGGAGCCTTTCGATCATATTAGGAGGGAAGAATTTAGGGTAGATCCAGTCAAAATCGAGCTTGAGAAGTTTGATATGATCTGGAGGTCATTTTATAGGCCTTTAGAGGGAGTTTTGATCTTGGGAAGAATGCTCCCCAAGCTTGGAAAGCTTCGCTGGGGATAGGAATTCTAGGACACCCAAATCTCTCATGCATTCACATGAGATATTGGGAAGGTTTTGGGGTGTGAGAATTGGCTCAAAAGGAAGGGAAATTCCTTGACAAACTTCATTTTCAAATCTGAGAGGGATTCGTCTAGGAATCAAGGAGAACTTGCCAAATTTAGGTCACTGGAGTTTGTAAGACGAGGATTCATGGTGGTAGGGACCTATTTGTGAAAATGATGACAATGTTAGGGGCCTTTTTGTAGGGATTTTGAAAGTTAAGGGCATATGTCTGATCAAACAAGACCAAATTGCAAATTGTCATAAGGTCAAGACAATCTCAGATTGGGTCCAAATTTTGTTAAAAACCTAATTTGGACCTAAGGAATCCAATGGTGAAGTTGGATTTTGGTTTTGACCAATTTTGACTGGGTAATTTATGCAAAAACCCAAATTAAGGTAAATATCTGTCTAGGACTCTGTTTTGGGTCAAGATGGGTTCTGATGGTCAAATTGAAGGCACCAAACCCTAGAGAATATTTTTATATGAATTTTAGAGGGTTTAGGCAAATTTTATCCCGACCAAAACCTCATTTAATTAAGCAAGTCTATTTTTAGGGTTTCAGATGTCATTTAATTCTCAAAACATGAGCAAACCCTTTTCTGTTTCTATGAACCCACTTGTTGGATATTTAAGACCATTTGATCCTTAATTACCCCCTTGGAAAAACTATGATTGTACTGCATTCAAGATATGATGGTAAAATTCAATTTTAACCCTATTTTCTTGTCTTTCTCTCAGAATGATTATGCAATGACTTAGGGCTCTCTGGTGGTTATGAAAGAGCATTTATTCCTTGATAATGACTAAATTGAGCTAGTTCTAGCTCATGATGTGTTCACATCATCAACCATGCTATCAAAGATTTGATCCTATATTGATGGTGACTCTTGTGATTTAGTAGATTCTTGATTCAAGTCATGTGGTCCTACCCAGGTGTCAATTGCCATGATTTCTTCCGAATTACCCTCCGAATCACTTTCTGTATCATCCAAAACATATCCTGACTTCATTTTCTTAGCGGCTACATAAATATCAAAGTGAATCTTCTCATTGCCACTACTCATTTCCATACATCCTGAGTAACAATCAATTTGTGCATTAGCCATAGCCAAGAAAGGGCGACCCAGAATGATGGGTGAATCACTTAGCTTCTCCAGTATATCCATGTCCAAAATAATAAAATCAACCAAAATGCTAAGACCTTGCACTTCAATGATCACATCCTGAACTAGCCCCTTAGGTGTTTTGATGGAGCCATCTGCCATTCTAATGGTGACAGGTGTGTGGTGCAGATCTCCAAGTCTAGTGTGGTCAAAAAGGTGGTAGGAATCAAGCTAATGGAAGACCCTAGATCCACAAGGGCTCTATTGAAGGTGAATCCCTTTATGGCACAAGATATGAATGGTTTTCCAAGGTCAATCTTTTTAGGTGGTAGAGTGCCGAAAACAAGTGCACTTATGTTAGCCGATAAAACCACCTCTTTAGGTGTGCAAGTCTTTTTCTTTTCTTGTGACTCTTTCTTTAAGGCCCCAGAAAAGGGAAAATAGGTCAAATCAATTTCACGAGCCTTTTTCTTCTTTTTGTCCCTAGAGTCTGTGTTAGAACTGGATGCAGGTTTGGTCTTAAGATTTTTGGTTGAACCCCAATTAAATTATTTGGGTGGGCTCTTAGCTTTCCTCTTCCTTTTAGAGGACAAAGGATTGGCACCTGCATAATGGAACATATGATAAATTGGAGGAGGGGTCTGAAGAATGGGTGGAGAATAAGAGTGAAGAGGAGTGTGCATGCGGGGATAAAATGATTCTTAAAGTCTCTTGATTTGATCCCCTTGAGATTTCACTTGATTTTCCAAATTAGTCAACCTTTCTTCATTTTTCTTGTCAAAGTCGAACAAAAGGTTCATGATATCCTCAAGGGTGGTTGTGGGTTGGGTTGGACTAGATGGTTGCCCTAAAGTGGTTTAAGTGGAACACTAGGATGGCCTAGATTGATATTCAGTCTGAGTCAATCTCTGTGGTGGCCATGAAAGATCAGGATTGTCTCTCCACTCAGGGTTATACAAATCAGGATATGAATCAAAGTGTGTATCACCCTAAGTGGGGCTGACTATAGAGGGAGTTGATTGAGAACCTAATGTGTGGTCCTGTACTTATGATCCATTGTTCCAATTTTTAAGTGATATGTCATCAAGTATAGGTGTTTCAGAAATGGTGCATTCCCCAAATGATCTACCCAAATCATGGAGTAGGTCTAAAGGTTCCTTCTGGGTTGGGTGAGCCCAGGATGCCTCCCTAGGGTAGCAAGAGTCAGTAGAGTAGCTAGTGGGTCCAAAATATGAGTCACTTGATCCATTAGGCTGGGTATTCCAAGTCTCCTGTACCTGAGAGGAGTGATAAGATTGAGATTATGCCTGGCATTGTCTAAGTTGCTTTAAGATTTTGGCACGTTAATCCTCTAACCTCTTATTAAACTCCCAAAATTCAGCAACTATGGTGTTCAATCGATTCTGATCTAGATAAGGGTCGAATTCATGAGGTTCAAGTTTTAAATAAGCTGGGGGATAAGGAGCATGAGAATAATCATATCCCTGCTACTGAGGATGAGTCTCCCAACTAGGAGGAGTCGAAATCATGGTTGGGTTGGGAAATGGAGGACCCTGTAGGTCAGAAGGATGATATGGGTTCATGGATATTCGAGAAGAGAAGAGAAAAGAGATAAGAGAAGGTCTTCCTCAAGAAGACACACCCAGCTACAAGGGGCTAGTGAAATCGAGGCCAAGGCCTAGGATGAGAGATGAGTGAAAACCCCAATTCAAGCAAACAATCTAGCCTTAAATTGTATACCCTAATTAGGTCTAAACCTAGTATCCTGAAATGGACTTGAGTTAAACCAACCCTTGAATTACTTGGCTAGCCAGAAGGGTGGGACCCCTTAGGACACCCCGCACGATGGGACACCACTAGAGGTTAATGCGGTTACCGCTCTGACCTTTCTTGTCACCAATTGGTCCAAATAGACAAGGCCTTGATTTTCACCCAATCAAATTTCGATTACCAAGTAAATTAGTCCTACCTAGGGCATGTCTATTTAGTTTTAGGCTTGGGCTTAGAGTGATTTTGGAATGTGATTGAGCGTTTTGGGGGTGTTGCCCTTAAAATTGGATTTAGAAGTGTGAAGTGCACAGATAGAGGATTTTCAATACAAGCTTTAATTGGTGTAGTGGCTTTTGTGGTTCAAGTGCTTGTATTAATTTATTTTAGGATTTCCTTGTTTAAGTCAATTCAAACAAGGTTGTAGTAGAGCACACAACAAGTTTTGCAAGTCCCAATTTGTTATATGAATTTCCTTTAAGTATGTAATGCAAATGTTCTCCTTAGTGTGGAAACCCTAATATCAGATAGGTCTATACGATGATTTTAAGTCCAATAAGGTAGAAGTGGTGCAACCTAATCAGAGAAAACAATGGCCCTAATGCACCACTACTAAGTGGAATAGACCTAAATGGTTGCCTTAGTTGAAATGTAAAGCAGTTTAATTCAGATAAGTGAGGGGGTCAATCAAGAAATCAACCTCACCTACTAGGAAACTAAATTGATTCAAATTAGTTTAGGTCTCTATAAAAAATTAAACCCTAAGGTTTTATGTCCTAGGGTTTTTGCACTTTCAAAAATCTACAGTCAGACCTTATTCTGACTTGAAATCACTTCTCAGATCAGTAAAGGAATCTAAATAAAATGAAATTTGATGGAGATATTCCTTTTTCAATAAGGCATTCAGGGAATATTTTTTTTGAAATTTTTATTATTTCAACCGAATAAATAGGAATTTTTAATTGTCTAGAGGTCAGATTTGGGATTTTGACCCCTGGTCAAGTTTCTACTTTGAAACGGTATCAAATAAACTCTAGAAATTCAGGAAAAATATGGAAATTAAAGCTAATTAGATCATCTTTCAAACCCTACCATTTTTTGTCAGATCAAAAATTCATGGATTGTTCGAAAAATTTTCAAATTTGGGTCAATTTAACCCCTTGTAATTCATGAATTTTTAAAAATTACACAATTCGAATTTTCTAAATAAATGGTGCCATTTGAAAGATGGTTTGAAAATGAAGCTCTTGCTCAGATTTCAAAATTTTTCACTCAATATAGTTTCGACAAATGAATTTTTAAATCAAGTTTAAACTCTAGCCGACAATCAGGGATGTGGTTGAAAGGCTTTTGAAAGGTTTGAAATTCAAATTTCAAACTTCCCACCAAAACACTTTTTTTTTCAATTTTTTTTAACTTTTCCAAACTTTGTTTTCTTTTAGGAGGGAAATTTTTTTTCAAATTTTCTCTCTTCTTTTTTCAAGCAAACTAATTCTAACCTAAAATTCAAAAGAAATCCTAATCTAACTACCTTATTTTTTTTTTATGAAAATATGCAGATATTTTCTTTTTTCAGAAAGCAAAATCTAACTAAGATCTACCTAGGGTTTATGAAGAGAAACCTAAGACTAAGGTAGAGAAGATGTGCACTTGATTTTTTTTTTATTGCGCTCGATGTGTACGCAAATCCATTCTTCCTATTTTCCCACACATCAAAAAGCAAAGATGTTAAGCAAATTCAAATCTAAATGCTCACCTGTTGCCTCCCCAGCAATGGTGCCATTTGACAAGGCATGGAAATCACGAGTTTTAGGAAAACAATGTTGTAGTATAGTCGTGAAATCCCCTTAACAAACATATTTGTAATAACAAAACTCGATTGATTTTATTTTTTTGAGTCCCTGTCGTTCATCTTTGGGAGGCGTGAAAACGAGTTGAGATTTGAATCCACTTTTTCTAACCTAAATCTAATCTAACCTAATCTTTTTGGTCTTTTTGTATTTTGTGATTTTTTTTTATGTTTTTTATTTTTATTTTCAAAAATGAAATGAAACCTAATATGACACCACTTAGATCTAACTAGGCATCTACAACCTCAACTGACTACGTGCATCTAAGTGAGGCCATGGTGGTCGTGCATGGTGTGACAAACCTAAAGGGGACATTCCTCAATACACTAATAAGTATGCATCAAAGTTGTAAGCCATGAAGATAATAGCATGCACATAAAACCACTAGACAAGAGTATCATGCATCAAAAATTAAGTCACTATAAAATTCAGATACATGAAAATAAAGCTAAACTAAAGAAAGGGATCAACCAAGAGAGGCTATGGAGAAGCCTTCTTGGCCATCCACTAGGAGAGGAGTAGAGAGAATAGGGTGGTCGTGCACCCTTGTAGACCTTCCCTTGCTAGCCATCCATGGAGGTGCTTGGAGGAGGAAGAGAATCCCTTGGATGAGAGAAAGCCTATCTTGATGTTGAGAGGAGAAGAAGATAGACGACCTCCTTCTTCTTGCTAGCAACCACCCATGGAGGAGCTTTGGAGGTGGAGCACCATGGGTGTCCTTGAGAGGAGAAGTGTGGTCACAAGTTGAGAGTGGTCACAACCGTCCATGGGGGTTTAGTAGTAGGTTCTTAGGTTGGGTTTACTAAACTTAGGATGGCTAAGAATAGGTGTTCTAGAATAGGCTAGGTAGAAGAAGTGTGTGTGTGTTTTGAATTTCGTAGAGCTAGGTTGTGTGGGTTTTGGTAAATCTAGGTTAGGTCAACCTAGATTAGGTGGGTGTGGACCTACTTAGGTTTAGGAAGGTCTAATTGGATAGGAGTGAACTTAATTAGGTCTAGATCAAGTCTAATAGGATGTGTGTGTGTGATTAGGCTATGGTAATCCTAATAGGTTGGGTTAGGGATAGGACAAGTAAGGGTATGGATAGTGGGATAGGCTTAGGAGGTCTCTAATTAGGTTTCCTAAGGTGTTTGGTGGGGTTTCTAGGTCAAAAGGGGCAAGCTAAGGCTTCTAGCACCAAAAATAGGAAACAGAGATGACCTCCAAACATCCAGACAAATGATCAGATGTCTTATACTCCAAAATTAGACATCTGGAAGTTAGGTTAGACATCTAATTCTGTGTCAGTGTGAGTTTTGGCTTCTTGGATTGATTTTCTGTAGAAATCAGACGTCTAGCCTAATGTTTAGTCGTGCTAAAAGGTGCTAGAGAGTGGGTTTTAGGTTTTCTAAGGTAGGTTTTGGTTCCTAAGTGTTTTGGAGAGGGATAAGGTGGATAAGAACATGGATAGTGCTATCCATGTTTGGGTTCTAAGGCTACAATGTCCTAATTGAAGTGGTTTTGGGTTTGGGAAGGTTGTCCTAGGGTTTCTAAGGGTAGGGATAAGGCTATCCTCCTCACTCCTCTTGTCTGGATCAGTCTTCTTCTTTCTTTATTGCTTTATTCCACTCCATCTCATATCCTGGATCACTTTATTACCTACAAATAGCAACAAAAACATTAAATAGCAAGATATCTCATCTTATTCTATATGAAATGATGCAATGCATGATATGCATGATATGAGTGCAATATTCACAAAATAAGCTAGGTTCAAACATTATTTAGGTTGATTAGGACCTATGATTGTTGCGCAATCAGACACCAACCTAAGCTCTGATACCAAAGGAAAGAGCTAAAGACAAGGTTAATATTGGTTAAGGTGGTAATTAAAACAAATTTGAAATTTAATAAAAATTTAAAATAAAATAATTAAGCTAGAATGAATGCACAACTGACAAAATAGAGAAAACCACTACCTAGGTCTCGCAACCTAGAATTTTGCCTTGAGCAACTCTCGAAAAAGTAAATGGTACTTATAGGGTACCAAACCATTTGTACAACCACTCTTGATCGCCTAATCAAGAGTAAACCTCTCTCCTTTAAGAGGATATATAGGAACATATAACCTAGGCTCTCAAAATTACAATTAGATGAAGTAGAAAGAAATTGAAGTAAATAACTCAATTTGCTCCTTGCCCCAAATACTTATGCAAATCTAATGCAAGAGCTATCTAATAGAGTAAGAATTACTCCCTTCTGCTCAGTAAGTGAGAAGTTGATTACATCACAATTTTGAATAATTTTTTCACCTATTTTTAGAGTATTTTTTGGATTTTTACTTTTTGCATTTGTAAAAAATCAAATTTATTTAATTTTTAAATGGAGGAAAATAAAAATGAGAAAAGTATACCAAATATAGGTCTCATATGAAAGAGCATGATATAAGGAAGCCAATGGTGAAGACAGATCTAAAAAATGATGCTTGTGCAAGTCGTAACAAAGAAATGAAGAAAATTGAAAGAAAAAAAAATTCCATAGAGCATGTGCTCCCTACACGCCAAACTCTTCCTCCACACACCATTCATGCACCTACCCATGTGCAACCTATCCCAACGCCTCCTATCTCTTGTGGCACAGCTTAGCAACAACTCAGCATGCTAGATGCATGGACCATGTGCCTTACATCCTTGAGTGAGATTTTGGCTCCTACCATGTGGTAAATCCTAATCCTGATGTGATTTCTTTTATTTTTTCCTATATTTTAATCTTAAACCTATTTGGAGTAGGATTAAGGGGGGTAACAAATTTAAGGGTCTCTTATCCCTATAAATGTCCCTTCACACCCCCCATTATTCCACATCTCTCATTTTTTCTTCTCTCTTTTTCCTCCTCTCTCTCTCTCTACCCCCCTCTCCCTCTCCCTCTCCCTCTCCCTCTCCCTCTCTAGAGCATGAGGAGCCTTGAGTGCATTCCTGCCATGCATCACCTTAGTCAACATCCACACCACCCTCGCATTGTCACCATTGTGTTGAGATCCTTCCCTGGACTCATTCTCTCTCTCTCTTTCTCTTTATACTCTTTCCCCCTCTGTCTCAATCGTAATTTGGCATAATTTTGTATTAATAAATTTTTGTTAGCAATTTATTTTTATTTAAATTAATTTCTTAATTTCTAATGAATAGTAAGTTTATTTCCTGCTTTGTGCACATTTTTATTTGGGATTTTTACGTAAATGCCACTAAAATATTTTGAAATTATTTAAATGTCATTCAATTCACTATATTTACAGATATGTCATTGAAAAGGTAGTGTCGTTTTCATATTTGTCACTTCGTTAGCCATAACCATTAAACTTAGCGATTTTGGACTAAAATGTAATAAAAAAATTATTTTTTTAATACTCAAATTTTATTTTTTAGTCCTCAAATTTTTATTCAAAAATTTTTTTAATCCTTAAATTTAATTTTTTTAAATTTCACCCCCTCCCTCCCCTTACTAGTTCACCTCTCTTCCTCCTCACCTCTAACCACCTCCTCCTCCCCCACTCTCCAACCTCCGACTACCTCCTCCGCCCCCTCTCTCTAACCACTTCCTCCTCTTAAGGCTTTAGGGATCTTTTCGATGTCGCCTTGGGAGGAGGAGGAGGTAGTTAGAGAGAGGGGTGACAGAGAGATTTTCGCTTACTTATGATAGCAATAGAAGAATATGTCGTTGTAATTAATGTGGTGGAAATCTCTCAATCAAAAATTAACATAGATATGAATTTAAACCACAATGAATTAAGCTCCAAAAATATGTGTATGATGCATTTGTAATGGCTTATCATGTAAATTCAACCTTCATGCAATTCTAATTTGAAATTCAAGGTAAATCATGCACATAACACAAGTAAAATATTTTAGGAAAGTGTGAGTGCATCAGTGCAATGTGGCCTGAATAAAATATTAATATAAAATTGGCAATGACATTGAATGTAATTATTAATGGAGACAAAAATAGAGGATTTCTCCTCTCTCCTCCTCGCGTGTGCGGCCGTGCACGGTTGGCTGCGAGAGTCAGCGGGGAGGTGCGCTTCGGCGAGGGCTACGCAACAGCGGTGACGGGCTGCTGAAGGTGGCCGGCGCGGCCAGCCGGCGGAGGAGGGCAACTGGCATATTGGAGGAGGATGGCCGCTACTGCAGCCACGCAACTGGCTGCGCGCTAGATGCGCAAGCATTGGTGTGCATGGGTGCACGCCAGCAGGGAGCTGGTGGCGAGGCAGAGCGCCTGCGACCGTTGGGCGTAGGTGCAGGCGCTTGGTGAGGGAGCGGGTGCCTGTAGGGCACTGGTGGTGAGGGTGCGGGAGCCTGCAGGGTGCTGGTGGCGAGGCAGAGCGCCTGCAGGCGTTGGGCGCAGGTGCAGGCGCTTAGTGAGGGCGCAGGTGGGGTGGTGCACCTGAACAAGCCGGCAGGCGATGGAGGAGGGGGTGCGCTGCGGTGGGCGCTGGAGGGAGCATGCTGCAGGTAGGAGTGCAGGGGGGCACGTACAGGAGATGGTGAAGGCGCGCAACACCTGCGGGCGTGGGTTCTTCTGCAGTCTTGAAGGGGTGCCTGCGGGCTTGAAGGCGAGCACCTACGGTGCTTGGCGTGCGACGCCTGCGGGGGGCCTGCAGTGGAGAGGGTGCTGTGCCTGCGGGCAAAAGCCTGAGAATCGTGTTGGTTGGACACAGGCGATGGCGCGGGCGTAGGCTTGAAGGGTGGTGAGGCTGGAAAGGGGCGTGTGCTTGTGTTGAGTATTGGTGGGAGGCATTGGGGAGCAGTGATGGTACACAGTGCAAGCGGCTTCCCACAGTGCACGCTCCACCCCCAATTGGGTCCCCGCCAGGGGGAGAAGATGATCCTCTCCTATGCTCCTCCTCCTCTTAACTCCTCTCTTTTGCACTACAAGGGATTTTCAAAATCCTTTTTCTAATTTTAGCCAGCAGCGGTTTGCATTTGTTGAGGTAAAAGTTGCGGCTGGCCGGAGGATGAGGGAGGGATTGAACCTATTTGTTGGGGAAATTTATTCCCCCCTCCTTGTTCTTTCTAACTATCATTCCTGCACATAAAAATATAAAATCATTACATATTAAGTTATAGAATGCTATAAAATAGACGTAAACTTAAATCATGATGCATGCAAACATTATATAACTTAATGTAGTTATTAACAAACCTAAAAGGTAAGATTAAAGTTACTTAGGCGTAATATTAGTCCACTAAAATGGACTCATCAAATACCCCCATGCCTAAGATTTGCTAGTCCCTAGCAAAAATGAAAAATAATAGAAGTAATCAGAAGATTTCTTCTTTTCTTATTTCAAAACTTTAGAGATCCAGACAAATGTGAAGTGATGATAGCCTAGGTAACAGATCCAAGTGCAAAAGCCAATTAACATTGGGAGTTCGTACTTTACCCTTGGTAAATATTGCTGTCGGGATAGGAAACTACTTCCCTCAGGGATAAAGCACAAGATAATCTGTAATTTGACCCCGGCGTTTGGCTTAGGTAGGAGATATCAAGTTGAATGGATTTGTATTTGGTGGCACACACTCATCTGGTGCTACATGTAGTCTAGTACTACAGACCCTAGATCTCTAGACTATTAGACAGGTCAACTCAAAGAGAGGCTAAACTGTGCTCTCTTGATGTTCCTGGGTGCTCACTCTTTTCTTTCTTTTCTTTCTGAGATCACAAATCTCGCCAGACTTAGCAATTGTACTCACTATTTGGTGGCCTCACATGGCATCCACACTTCAATTAAAGTCTCAATAACTCTACAACTAAGTTAGAGTCCTCAACCAGTATTTGGGATATCAGAAATACTAAAAGGTAGGTATGGGTCATATTTGGTGGAACGCGATAGGTGTTCTGTTGCCTCAGAAACAATGTTACATTATAAACTTAGACTCATTTTTTTTTGTAATATAACTGTTTCTTCTTTTTTTCTTTTTCTTTTCTTTTCTCCCATTTTTTTAATTTTATTTTTTATAAATCGACACAGACTTTTATTTATGAGGCATTATTAGGGATGATGATGGTCAAGAAGATATTGTGTGGCTTATTTGGTGGAAGTGCCTATTCTCAACACCGGGAAGGAATGAATAGGACAGGCGTGTTTCTGACCTTTGACACTATTACCCTCCTTCAGCCGAGGACTCTATGAAGGACAGTCGTAACCATCCACCATAGTCATAGCTTTATTAAGACTCAATCTTTGTGTATCTGCCTTATTTGGTGACTCTCAGGAATTCTCACAAAGTACGCACACAGGAACAGAGAGTGAAAACTACGCCTAACTCTAAAGTATCATCATCTAATTGTCCAAAACTTAGGAGTCCTTGGACTAGCCTTATTGCACCAGTAATCTCTCTACTTTCTTCTCACAGATATGAGGTGGATCTACTAGAAGATAGTATGCCTAACTCCTTATGAACTGTCCAAGGGTTTAGAAGACTACAAATGCTTATTGGTTTTCTTTAAAGATCTATTACCAAGTCTACATGCACATGAAATAAATGTACTGGATTCTAAACTTAAGAAATAATTTTAAGAAGAAAAACCTCCAATGACAAAGGTATTCTGCTAGGGACTACCCATTCAGCTCAAGAAAAGAGAAATTCTTTTTTTATATGCTAACCTAAATGCATGAATACTTCCTAAAATGCAAATGCACCCCCCCATGCCTAAATCCTACAATGTCCCCATTGTAAAATTAAAATAGGAGGAGAAAGGAAAGAAATCACCTAATGATAGTGTAATTCAGACCGCTGCGTTGCCTCCCAACAAGTGCTGCATTTTCTGTTAGCAGCCAGACTTAGAAGGAACCTGTAAGTCTGGTTCCAGACAGAAAAAGTTAGGCTCTAAAAATATGCGTGATAGTGCGGGCCTAGAAAATAGGTAGCCACGGATGTTAGCGAGCTGATGATGCAATGTAATACCAAATGCTCACCAGAAGATATGAAAGCGAATAACCGCGTTGTCTACCTTGGGAGGTTTAGGAATAATAAACAGAATATGAAAAGGGACCTCTCGAAATGGAATAAGTGGAGGATAACAAGGATCCTCCAGAGAAGGATGGGTTTTAAAAGATATACACATTATTAGTTCAAACCCTTGAATGGCGAGAATAAAAGTACAAGCATCAATCCACACTCGCCATTCTACCCGAGGATGTACTGGCCTGATATGTTCTCTAGAAACAATGTACATAAGCAGAGATCTGAGCCAAGGATCGGTTAGGGAGTATAAGGGTTGTTTGTAGTGTTGGAAGGTAATGGTCAAGTCCAATGAGGGCTTAGTCGATGTTAGGTCTAATTCCAACAATGATTCAGATTGTGTATACTCCCTAATAGTTGTAGACAATAGGTTACCCTGCCTAGCACTAATGATCAGAGTCATATTTGAATCAAGGGTAGACTCCCAATTACAACTCTTCGATGGCAGGGTCAAAATGTCAGAATCATTATTATTCAGCTCATCCCCATATTCGTTTGGTTCACTCAAATTTGTGTCGGGGTGTATATGTGATTCATTAATGAAGACAGGAGTTGGATCAGTATCCTTAATTATTCCTAAAGGAAGATCAGTTTTAATATTTTGGAGCAAGCCTATATCATTGAATTCATCATTCCTCTCGGGGTATAAATCCTCAATTGACGTGTTTTGTTCCCGAGAGTCTCCCATAGACTTCTCATTATTTTGTTTGTCGTCCTCTAATATCAACTCCTGCTTTGATAGAGGATGACTCTCAAAAGAAAGGAGGAATATGGATTTCACCATATGGTTTATATCCTTTGGAGGTAAATCCTCAAATGATAAATAATTCCCCTGTGATTCACTCCAGATTTTCAGTCCAAGTTCCTCTATTAGGGCATCCCCATCCTCTGAAATAGACTCTTCATATCCCTGAGACCAAAATTGATCATCCTCTATTCCCTTAGGGTCACCTTCATTTGGTGCATTTAAATCAGGATGGTGAATGGTAGGTGTTGATTCCCTAAGTGGAGGGTCAGGAGTAGGCTCACTAAAGGTAGAATGGGATTCCACTAAATAATCAATAGGGGAAGTGATAGGAATAATAAGACCTTGACTCGGGTTGGTAGGGGTAAGGAGAATACTGTCATCGGGGTCAAGGTCCTCAAGAGGTACCATCTTCCCTTGCTTTTGACTCCAATATAGTTCAGGTGGATAATCACTATGATCGTTCTTCTCTCGTGGCCATGTCTCATTGAGAGAATCTAAGTGATAGCTACATAAAATTGGATCCCTATTGTCATTGGGATCCTCCGAATTATTTTCATTATCAGGGTCATATGGGTAGGGATCAGAATTACTGGGAAGCGTGTAGCTAAGTTGTCTTATTTCTTCATTTAACTGTTGACTATTCCTCAACATCTCTCCTATTGATTCCATCATTTCCTTTTGCTATTTTTGCATTTCTATCATAAAAGAGGAGAGGCTACTATTATCAGGTTGGGGAGGATAGTCAATTTCAGGCTCTGGTTGCCTAGGGGTATCAGTCCAACCTCGATATGAAAAATCATGAAGGGTGGGAGGGTTGGGTGTTTGCATGGAAGTAGGGATTTCAGGGTCAGAAAATCCCGCTCCTAGGCTCTGCTCAAAAGTGGGAGTTATCAAGCCAGTACTCCCAGGATAAGAATAAGAATGATCCCATGAATTATCAATGTACCCATCAAAGGATGGATATGCTCGCAGCAAGGGAAGTATTGACTCTAATAATCTGACTGATAGGAGTAAGGGTGATCCATTTCTTTAAGCAAAACAATTTTAACTCTCTTAGGATTTAGAAGAATTCAGAATGCAAGCAGAAACTTCCTAGAGAGTTCTACTGTCAAAGCAAACGCAAATTCAATGGGATCTATTTTTAGTAGATTGTAGGTCTTAGAATTATATGTTTAGTTAGTGGCCAAACAAGTTTTGCAAAAAATTACGCTTCCTAGGCCAACCTTCGCTGGTGCCTATAACCTACTCGCAAGGGATGGACGTCTCAAATTGAGCCCACACACGAGGAACCGAAGTAACTTGGTGGATAGGCTTGTTGATTTCTAACTAACTTCCCTTGTGGTGCAAAAGAGGAGAGGTAGAAATTTATCTAGTGACCTTATGTGTGAGGTGCACAGTGTCTCAAGTGTGCAAGCATACGATCGTGTTTTGATTTTTGAAATTCCGTAAACAGGATCCTTTTGCACATAATTTTCTATCACAGATTTTAAAGTCCAACCTCTTAACAGTCCCAATTTTTAAAGTGACCACTGAATTAATTTGATTCAAGCACTTAGTGGTCTTAGATTTAAGTTCAATGCATATACATGACAGGTAATTGATGCTCAAGAGAAGACGTGCCTTACTCCAGCTTTCTTCGTGCAATGTATGCCATGCAGTAAAAATAAACTAGATGCTGCTCATTCAGTCCTAGATGGTCGTCCTACAGATATGCAGCTTTTAGTAGGTAGTTCGAATTTTTTTTTAATAATAATAATAAACAAACTGACCTAATCTAACTAACTAACCAAAATGCAGTTCAAATAATGCAAATAATCCTACAATCTAAATAAATGGGAACACGCTCCCAAAAATATGCTCCCACCTACAAGAGCGATAAGAAATAAAGAGGCACTGGGAACACGTTCCCAAAAATACCCGACAAGGGTCCAAAAGAAAGAAATTAAATTCTAATGTCTATCTAAACTAAATCTAACTAAGATCTACTGACTAAATCAGAAATAGGCTTCTCTGTAAGCCTATGTGCGTGGGATCAAGGCCCACGTGTTCCTGTTGCTGGCCTCCAGGTGGCGTCAAGGTCCACCAAAAAGATCGTCTCCACCGTGTGTGTCGTTCAAGTTCAATGTCGTCGCTCCGCTGCGCCTGTCGCCGTGTCAGATTCCTCGCACAATAATAAAAAATATGATCAAATAACTGCGTAACTCAGAATATTCAAAATAATAATAATAATAACATGAATCTATTGCGTCTGTTGCCTCCCCGGCAACGGCACCATTTTGACGAAGAGATTTTCGCTTACTTATGATAGCAATAGAAGAATATGTCGTTGTAATTAATGTGGTGGAAATCTCTCAATCAGAAAATAACATAGATATGAATTTAAACCACGATAAAGGATGTTGTATCCACAGGGAGGAATAGACCAATAAATTCACGAGTCAAGGAATACACAGTTCGTAAACTTTTCTGCAACTTTAATGCGAGGAATATGCTATTTTAAATGAAACTTGCAATTTCCTTAAAGGTTCAGGGGTATTTATGCAGTTTTCATGTCATGAATTAAGCTCCAAAAATATGTGTATGATGCATGTGTAATGGCTTATCATGTAAATTCAACCTTCATGCAATTCTGATTTGAAATTCAAGGTAAATCATGCACATAACACAAGTAAAATAATTTTAGGAAAGTGTGAGTGCATCAGTGCAATGTGGCCTGAATAAAATATTAATATAAAATTGGAAATGGCATTGAATGTAATTATTAATGGAGACAAAAATAGAGGATTTCTCCTCTCTTCTCCTCGCGTGTGCGGCCGTGCACGGTTGGCCGCGAGAGTCGGCGGGGAGGTGCGCCTCGGTGAGGGCTACGCAACGGCGGTGACACGGCAGTCGGCCGGCGGAGGAGGGTTGCCGGCCTATTGGAGGAGGATGGCCGCTGCTGCAGCTGTGTGGCTGGCTATGCGCTGGACTCACAGGCGTAGGTGCACGCGGGTGTGCGCCTGTAGGCGTTGGGTGCGGGTGCAGGCGCTTGGCGAGGGTGCGGGCACCTGCAAGGTGCTGGTGGCAAGGCAGAATGCTTGCGGGCGTTGGGCGCGGGTGCAGGCGCTTGGTGAGGGCACGGGTGGGGCGGTGCGCCTGAACATGCCTGCAGGCGATGGAGGAGGGGGCACGCTGCGGTGGGCGCTGGAGGGAGCGCGCTGCAGGTGGGAGTGCAGGGGGTGCATACAGGCGGTGGTGAAGGCGCGTAGTGCCTGCGGGCATGGGTTCGCCTGCAGGCTTGAAGGGGTGCCTACGGGCTTGAAGGTGAGCGCCTGCGGTGCTTGGCGTGCAGTGCCTTCGGGGGGCTTGCAGTTGAGAGGGTGCGGTGCCTGCAGGCGTGGTGCCTACGGGCAGAAGGCTGAGAAGAGTGTTGGTTGGACACAAGCGATGGCGCGAGCGCAGGCTTGAAGGGCGATGAGGCTGGAAAGGGGTGTGCGCTTGTGTTGAGTATTGGTGGGAGGCGTTGGGGAGCAGTGATGGTACACAGTGCAAGCGGCTTCCCACAGTGCACGCTCCTCCCCCAATTGGGTCCTTGCCATGGGGAGAAGAAGATGATCCTCTCCTATGCTCCTCCTCTTAACTCCTCTCTTCCACTCTACAAGGGATTTTCAAAATCCTTTTTCCAATTTTAGCCGGCGGCGGTTTGCATTTGTTGAGGGAAGAGTTGCGGCTGGCCGGAGGATGAGGGAGGGATTGAACCTGTTTGTTGGGGAAATTTATTCCCCCCTCCTTGTTCTTTCTAAATATCATTCCTGCACATAAAAACATAAAATCATTACATATTAAGTTATAGAATGCTATAAAATAGATGTAAACTTAAATCATGATGCATGCAAACATTCTATAACTTAATGTAGTTATTAACAAGCCTAAAAGGTAAGATTAAAGTTACTTAGGCGTAATATTAGTCCATTAAAATGGACTCATCAAGGGGGTGGAGGAGGTGGTCGAAGGTTGGAAAGTGGCAATGGAAGGGGTGATCAGAGGTGAGGAGGAAGGGAGGTAAATTGGCAAGGGGAGGGGGAGCAAATTAAAAAATAAAATTTATGGACCAAAAAAAATTTAAGGACTAAAAAATAATTTTTTTATTACATTTCAATCCAAAATCATTAAGTTTAACGGTTATGACTAACA
This sequence comes from Thalassia testudinum, assembly GCA_037157565.1. Classification (NCBI taxonomy): domain Eukaryota; kingdom Viridiplantae; phylum Streptophyta; class Magnoliopsida; order Alismatales; family Hydrocharitaceae; genus Thalassia; species Thalassia testudinum. The sequence continues at coordinate 182,842,239 of JAZHRO010000024.1, read as the reverse complement.
AATGGCAAATATGAAAATGGTGCTACTTTTTCAATGGCATATTTATAAATATAGTGAATTGGATGGCATTTAAGTAATTTCAAAATATTTTAGTGGCATTCACGTAAAAATCTATTTTTATTTCGTTAATTTAGGATTTATTGTGAAAATTAGGAATACTTCTCATTCCTTGTTACAAAATTTCAAAAAAATGAGCATCTATGGCGGATACCTGGGATAAGGCCAGCGGCTCTTGGCAGCTGGCAGGCCTAGAGTTCTGCAGGGAAGGCTCGTGGACATGGGAGGAGAAAATGCAGCTACAGCAGGACTTGTGTGCTTTCAAACCAGCGATGGGAGTGGATCGTTTTGTGTGGCAAGGAACTTATACCCTTGCAGATGTGTATGAGAAGTTGGTACTGATGGGCAGGATAGGAGAATTTGATTTGGTGTGTTTAAATTTATGGAAATTGAGAATTCCCTTGAAGGTTCAAATCTTTCTTTGGCTTTATAGGAAAGATGGTTTGATTACGGGTGACTTATGTCACAAGAGGATGAACAATCCAGCCTAGACTTGTCACTTATGTGGGTTCGACTCTAACTGTTCTAGGCATATTTTTTCCTCTTGCATTGTGATGGACTACATCTGGAGAGAGGTTTGTGGTGTACCTATGCCTGTGTGGGATGTCTTGTGGAACAATTTCATGCTACATGGGAGTCCTTAAGTATCTATGGCAACTTGTTTGTGGTGTGTATGGAAAGCTCGTAATGAGAGACTTTTTCAAGATAGACCCGTTTGTGTATGGAGAATTGTAAATGAGTGTAGGGCTCTCATACAAAATTGGGAGAAATCTTTGTAATAGCATGATTTGACCTTTTAATAAAATTTTCTTTGGACTGCTATCGTCCTCAATAGCATTCCTTTCAGTTTCCAAAAAAAAAAATCAAAAAAATCTAAAAAATTTTCAAAATTCCCAAAAAAAGGTTAGATTAGTAGAAAGTAATTTAGACAATTTTTCCTCCTTAAGGATGACTCAGACTCCTGTTATACTTATTTCTATCTATTTTGAGAGTTTGATAATTTTGTAAACAGTTGTGTTTTTGCTTACAATGCACTTCTTATCCACTATAGAAACAGGCAGGATTTGCGATGGTTGTAAACCGTCACCAATTCCATCAAAACCATCGCCAGTGACCTTCACCGAATGAGTCGTCACTATCTTGATTTTGCGACGGTTTAATTCTAGTATCGTCACCTTTTCGTCACGTGCAGGCGCTAATGAACCTTATAATTAGTGACAATTATTTAATCATTGTTAAATTATTCTAGTGACAGTTTTGGTTATAATTGTCGCCAACTCCTGTGGCGCGGGAGTGGAATTCACACCAAAATTTTTTGCATGTTTAGCGATGACGATTTCGTAAACTGTCCGGAATACATTAGGCAAAACTATTGCCAATGGCAAAATTTTTTACAAGTTTAGTGACGACGATTTCGTAAACTGTCAGGAATACATTGGGCAAAACTGTCACCAATGGCTATATAACTATCACTAAAGAAGAGCTAATACCGGGGCAAAAATTAACACGTAGTAAAGTAACCATTAGGCAACAGTTTAAAATTTGTCCTTAATAATTATTAGCGATGGTTTATAAATAACCATCGCCAAAAGTATGTCATTTTTTTTAAATAAACTTATTTTTTAGAATAATAATTGAATAAAATAAAATAATAGAATACCATATAGAAATATTCAATTACAACAAATTATATAATCGAAACAATTTATATATATATATAAGATGTTCAAATATTACAACAAACCAAGAAATATCAAAACATGCAACACTATGCTAGGGCACCTATGCCACCAGTCCCAGATCCACCCCCATCATTGTCGTCACCACACCTCGGTATGTGGAACATCGAATGATCAATTCGGATCCTCGAAGATATGCCAAGGCCTCCTCCCACTGCTTGTTTAGCCACTCCATTCTGGTAGTGGCTGCTTGCAGTTGAGAGGTGGTGTCCTTCAACCTCTTCGCCCTCTCCCCATCTCAACATTCTAATGTCTCAATCTTCTTGTTGAGGCTATCGACATGGGCTGACGAGGAGGATCCTTTCCTATCATACGAGGAAGAGATTGTCACACTCCTCCCACTGCTACGGAAGAATCCTCTATGCTCTGGAGGCATCACGGTCCTAAAGGCCTCCTCTAGTGTCAAAGCAATCTGCGAAACAATCCTAGAGTTCTCATCCACGACCTCAGGAGGATGGATTAAGTCCATCATACAACCCTGTAAATATATATAATTATAATTATTATATATATGTTATTATGAAATTAATGTAACTTGCAATTACTTACATGTCACTCCTGGTATGTCTATTGCATCCATCCACGGGGTCTGTCGAGTGTTTGTTTACTATGAGTCTGCTCATAAAATCTCACTCGATCTAGCTCAACACCCTCATGTGCCTCTACTGATGATAACATCATCATCGGCCATATCTAGCTTTATTTAGTCTTAATCCATTAATAAATGCTCCTACATAACCGCTAGAAGACCGCAATTCACTACAAATCCATTCTGGGAGATAAACATGAAAACAGGGGTAAAACTATAGTTTTAATAGAATATCTTAATTGTAGAGCAATCACGGGGTTTCTTAGGGTTTAATTAAAGGTCAAATGGTCATAAATGTCTAATAAGAGGGTCCATGCAGAATAAAATAGGTTTTCACGTATTTCGAGAATTAAATGACATATGAAATCCTAAAAATAGACCTTCTTAATTAACTGAGGTTTCGGTAAGGATAAAATTCACCTAAACCTTCTAAAAATCATATAAAAATATTCTTTAGGATTTAGTATGCTTGCTTTGACCATTGGTAGCCTAAAACAAAGTCTTAGACAGATAGTTACCCTAATTTAGCTTTCTATGCAATTTACCCAATCAAGCTTAGTCAAAACCTAAATCCAACTTCACCATCAGATTCCTTGGGTCCAAATTAGATCTATACCAAAATTTGGGCCCAATCAGATATCACTTTGACCAAGTTTGCATTTTGGTCCTGTCTAACTCTTTTCTCTCACATACATATGCCTAACTTTTGAAACTTTTGCAAAAACACCCCTAACTTCATCATCTCCTTCACCAATAGGTCCCCACCACCTTCAACTCCTAAACCCACTTCATCGACGACCTTCAATCAAGGATTACTCCCTGATTTCACGGCCAAACTCTTCCAAAATTGGAAGGAAGAATCATAAAAGATTTCCCTACAATCTGAGCAGCATCTTGGGCTCCAATTCCTATTCCAAACTTCATACGAACCTTTCAAAGGTTCAGCTTTCCTTCTTTGGCAAGTTGTTGTGCCTTCAAGCTTGGAACGACCATCTAACACTTATAAAAGCATGCCTATTGCAAGGCCGTGCTCTTTAGCAAGGTTTGGGGCCAAAAACCTCCTCCGAACCCTACCTCCGGCCCCTCTCCAACCGAGCTCCGACAAGCTTCTTCAACCTCCTTCTTTTGGCCATTAGAACTAGCCTATCATCTTCCTCAACTTCCTCCACCTCTCACTGGCCAAAGCGAAGGCTCCCAGACCTCATTCTTCCTCGTCGTCCCCCTCTGGAGATCTTCACCTTCCACAGCGTCGATGAGCCACAACCAGTGCCAATCCTACCTCCTTCGTCCCCTTAGAATAGGTAGTTAGGTTCTTTTAGAGTTATAGGTTAGTTTTCCTATTCAAAAACCAAAAAATACCCCTCGACGCACACGCTCACCGTCATCTCTCCCACATCCGGCTGCCCTCCGGCGAGGCTCTCCCGTCACTCCACCGCACCACATGCCTCGCCAACACTCCCAAAAGCTCCACCGTTCCACCATGACCAAAACCCCTCTACCTATTCGCCACTCCACCCACCCAAATCGCCCACTGAACTCACCTACCTTCACTCACCTCCTCTGACTCCGACACACCACCATACGCCACCATCCTTCATGAAACACCCACCATCACCTTCACCATACTTCGGCGAAGCTAGGGAGCTATTTAACTGGGGCTTTCAAGCTAGTATTCATGTTTCAGGTCATGCCAGCCACCGCCCATCACTGCCTTCATCTCCGACCACGACCAAGCTCCTCCGACGTCAAGACACCTCAATCCCACTTCCAGGTGCTGTGGACTTCATCCGCATACCCAGTTACAGCCTCAATTAGGTAGAAGGACCTTAGCCGCTGCTCCAATTGGATGAAGCAACCACTGCATTTCTACACCGTGAAGGGAAGAGGCGACAATAGAGGATAAATTGATTTTGTGTTCTGGGCTCTTTGCCTCAGAACACCAGGTGAGGTCCCCTTCACCCGACTACACACTCCTCGGTCACCACACATGCCCGGTGACCCTAGTCCAAACCCGACTACCCGTTAACTCGTATATGGATCTGACTATGCTCTAGGTTTGAGAGAAGAGAAGAGGGGAGACAAGAAAGAGAGAGAGAGCAGGGGAGGGATGGTTTCGCTGCGTGACTGTCTGCCTTGTGCTAAAGAGAAGAGGGCCTTGTGATCGATCAATTTTCTCTTAAGAATGATTTTCGCACAAGGAAATAAGTTGTCGAAGTCGAAATTAAGTGGTGGAAAATCGATCATCAACAATTAAATAAACCACTCATAGGAAAGTAGGTCGTATCCACAGCGAGGAATAGATGCAATGCATTCAAGAGTAGAGAGCCGTCATGTTCGCAGAAACATTCGCGAAGTCAATTTAAGGAATATGTAGCTCAGAATGTAACTTTCAATTTCATGAGAAGTTGAGGGCTATTTACGTAAATTTCACATCATAAATCAAGCTCTCAAAAATATGTAAATGATGCATGTGTAGTGGCAAAGTAAGTAATTTCTAGTCGCATGCAAATCTGATTCCAATTTCAATGGGAATTGATGTGCACAACAGGAGCAAATTAAATATGAGAAGAAATAAGTATAATGTTACAATTTCACCCTAATAATTTAATCCAACAAAATATTTGAATAGTATTCCGCAATGACATTTTTGGTAAATATTAATAGCACCCAAAAATAGAGGAAGTCTTCCTCTTGATCTCGTGCAAGGAGGAAGCGACGGTGGAGGCTGAGGAGCTCGAGGAAGGTCGATCGTGACGAGGGCTTTCCAATGGTGGTGGTGGCTCTCCGAATGGCGGCCGGAGTTGACGTCGGCGACGAGGAAGAGAGGCAGCAGTGTCGACGGCTCGCTGGCGATCATGGCTGTTGTGGGCGTGTCTGGAGGCGTGGCCGAGCTCGTGGGGTCAAGGAGAGCTCAACGGGGGTGACGGCGCAGAGAATGGTGGTGCGAAGAGGTGGCTGCGTGTGGGGCGTAACCGGCGGTGTTGGGTTCCTTCGTGGTTGTCTGGAGGGTGGAGATGAAGAAGGAGAGGAAGGGGAATGCCTAATGGAGGTGTGGCCGCACCTGTTGCGCGAGGAGGAAGGCCACAGGACCGACGCGTGAGGGGCTGCGCGCACTGCTAGCTGCACTGCTGCGAGTGCGTGAGGGGCCGCGTGTGCTGCTGGCCACGTTGCTGCGGGTGCGTGAGGGGCCGTGCGCGCTGCTGCGCCTATTGTGGACGCGAGTAGCTGCGCGCGATAGAGAGGGCGGAGGAGAGCAAAGGTGGCCTCTTGTGCGCGCATTGGTGGCTGGCGGTGGTTTCAGTCGGCACGAGTGGCTGTTGTGGTGTGCTGAACTCGTGGTGGCGAGAGGAAGATGTCACACGGGGCTGTCGGTGCAGTTGATGGTGAGCGCTGTCGTGAGGAGTCACAGTGGAAGGCACGCAGTCGTGGGTGAAGGCCTCGGTTGGACGTCTGTTGGAGGGGTTGGACGGCTTAAGTCCTTCACCCTTTGTCGGATGTTGAGAAGGCTCGCGCTCGGGGCATGGTCTTAGTGGCTTGCGGTGGTGGAATTAGGCGCACAGTGAAGGTTGAGTGGTTTGCCTGAGGAAAGGAGATGTGGAGAAGGGGCTTCTTCCCCGTGGAGGGGAGAGATGGCTTCCTTGTCCTGCCGTCCCTATTAAATAAGGAGAAAAAAGAGAGAATGAGAGAGAAAGTCAGAGAAGGAAGGAAAACAATCGTGATTTACCATTGCCATTTGAGGGAGAGAGAGATAAGGAAATGAGAGGGAAGAATTGGAAGGCATTTTATTTGCTTTTCTTTCTTCCCTTTTATTATCTCTAGGAAATCAATACATATTCTATTGACATTTGTTGTGAAACTTATTAAAAAAATGTCCTTTCCTAGATGACCTTACAATCACATAAGTAATGAACCCTTTTTATATAAGGATTAATGCAATTGACACATAAAATGATAAATCTAAGGTTCATATGATTTATCACTAACATGAAAGTTTTAAATTAATCTCATCCAAATAATAATGCACTTAAGCATTAAATTAGTCCACTAAAGTAGACTTATCACCCTGCACGACACTTAGTCGCTCAAGGGAGTTGGGTTCCCTGTGTTGTGAAGAAGAAGAGAGGGGTCGTGCCTGAGAAAGAAGAGAAGGCTCAAGACGAAGAAGAGAAGAAGAGGAAGAGGCTGAAGAGAAGAAGAACAGAAGAAAGCTCTCTTAAAGGCAATGTAGCAGGCGACATTTAAGTCGTTTGACTTGGGAGCCAGAGTCTGATTATTGTTGGATTATTTGATTTAATTGAGATATTTGTGATGCATATCTAAAGGGCTTAGTTGGTGATTTAAATCACCAATTTTTGCTTTTCTATTCTTTTTATCTCGAGATACATTGAGCATCATTGAATATCTAATGTGACAGATTAATATTCATGGAATATCTTTATAGTGCTTCATTTCTTGTGCTCTTTTATGTTTTAATTGAAGATTAGCGTGTGAATTCCTATTTGCTCCCTGTGTTCAACCTCGAACTTCATTTCTTGATATCTGAGTTTATAAATTATATTTGTTGAGAGATCAATTAAGGATTTTGCACTACAATGATGATAACTTAATCTTAATTCTCTCTAGATCTCTACAACATCTACTTGACAATTAAATAAAATTTTTATCTTTTCTTAATGTAACTAAATTTTTTATTTAAATTTATAATATTGATTTAAAATACTTCCATATCTACCTCTTAATGAGTCAATACTCATTTGACCCAAGCAGTGGGTCTGGGGAGGAGCTTGGGCCCTATTGGCCTTATTCTTCCTTATTTGCTCCTATTAAGAAATACAATTTATATTAGTAAAAGATTTTGTAATTTGCAGTTATAAAGTGTAATTAATAATCAAATATAAAATTATTTTTTTACCTCATCTGCTACATCTCTCCAATGCTAACACTCCCTCCAAATGTTAGGCACAATCATTAGAAGCACATTTCTGAATGCCTCCTTATGCGACCTATTGTTATAAAATTGAAATAGTTTTATAATTTATTATTAGAAATGGAAGAGTTGATATAAATAAGTCAATAACTTGTGGATTTATTCTTACAGTACTCTTCATCTCCTCTCTCCATCCATGATGTTACAGGATAGCCTTGGGTGCATTGGGATTGTCACCCTAATCAAAAGTCCCCTATATTCAATAATATATAAATCAATTCTTTTTGATATATATATGCAAAAAGGAATGATATCCACATTTATACCTGTAACTCTAGAATAATGGATGCCTTCAACTCCTTGGCGACCCTCCTCCAGTCAAAGTAGGAAAGTGGCACGATTGCCTTAACAATCGTGGCCAACCAAATGGTAAAGCTGGGGTAGTTCTTCACTTCCCCAGCTGTAATAATCATCACCACAATCCTGGTGTCCTCAGGTAGTCTGTCGAGGTCTGCATTTCATGTCAGTCCTTGTGTGTTTTTCTTAGCTAAGCACATTAAACAATATATTATAATCGATAATACAATAAATGAAATAAACTTTTTTAAAAATTTCTTATAAAGTTTACCACCGCTGATGCCGACCAAAGTAGCAGATGATAAGTCCACTTTTGTGAACTATTATTTAGCTTAAGTATTATTTAATTATTTGTTCTTAGTTGTTAAATGATTAGGAGTTATATGGCCATTCACCTTGACCTGCATTTAATTTTATGCTTCAATTTTTACATTTAATAGCATACTTTATGATAATATAATTGATTTGATAAATGCAGGTTAGGTGTAAGATCAGGAGTTAATTTTTACTTATATAAGAAGTCTGCGACTTGGATTGGACATCTGGAATTATTAATTACAAATCCGCGGCATTATATTTTTAAGACGTCTGATGATCCATATAGACGTATGATGAAGGAACCGGCCGTACTTATCTACCGTTCCAACAACTCGCGATCGTCGCGAGTAGTTGGAGATACTTGCGACCGAAGGAAAAGGAGGAGAGTGAGGGTTCAAAAAGAAGCGGCATCCTCCGAGGATAGGGCGGATCTTCATCTTCCCCCTTGCGGGAACTACCCTAGCGTGCACTGTGGATCAGCGCGCACCCTATTCCTTCTCCGCGCACCCATCTCCGACTGCATCCTCCTTTCAGCCGCATCTTCCAGCCAGCGCCCCGCCCCGCAGGCGCACGCCCATCGGCAGGTTCTCCATCGCAGCGTTTCTCCTCTCTGCAGACCACCAGCGCCCACACCGCTTCTGCCTTTCCAGCACACCAAGCCCTCCAGCGCCCCCTGCTGCAGGCGTTCACGCCACCCCACCCGCGCGCCTACCTCCGTCCAACTACAGGCGCACCTCCCTGCAGGCGCCCGCAGACGCACAGGCGCGCCCAACCACTTCGCCCATCTGCAGGCTACAGCGCCTGCAAGGCCATCAACAGGCGCGGCACCGCTTGCCCGCGCACCGCACCCGCAGCGGCCACTTCACCCATCTGCAGGCCACAGCGCCCGCACTGCCATCAGCAGGCGCAGGACCGCACCCGCAGCAGCCACTTCGCCCATCTGCAGGCCACAGCGCCAGCACGGCCACCAGCAGGCACGGCACCGCTCGCCTGCTCCTACAAGCGCTAACTGCAGACCGCCACGCCCACACGAGCAGACCCGCGCCATAGCCGCGGCCACTGCAGCAACCTTCGCCGGTCCTAATCTCCTCCGCTGGTCGGCCGCCTCCGGCCGTCGCTGTCGACGCCGCTGCCACCATCGGAGAGCCCCTGTCCTCGCCGTCCTCTTGAGCATCGCAATTGCCCCACCGGTGCTCTCTCTCTTTCGCGAGGAGGAGAGAGAGCAAATGCTCTGTTTTCTCACCATTAAAATTTACAGAAAATGCCATTGTCAAGTTACTATTCATTTATTTTCTGAATTAATGTATTGCTGCACAATTTACGTGGACACCCCTTGCTTAATTCAAAATTACATATAATTGATTTCTCCTTCCGAATGACATACAATCTGAGATATTAATTATAGTATTATTAGTTAGGAGATTAACATTAACATTGTTTGCTATTACCAAGGTCATTATTTAGAATATTATATTGTGGTAATTTTGCATATGCACCCTCATCTTCTTGATTAGTTATCTATATTGCAAATTTATGTGAGAAAAAGAAAAGCACGAAGTAGCATGCATATCTATCGAGTTTCCTGAATAAACGTGACACTATTTATTAAATTAAATAGGCTAATTCCTCCTTGTGGCGACGACCTAACTATTCGTGGTTAGATTCTGACAATTAAAATGTTGTTGAAAAGCGATTTTCTACCACGCGATTAAATACAACGATACATCATTTTATGATAAAGTTTTAAACAAAAATGGAGATCGCTCTTTCAGCAAACTCCTATGACATACTAACCTTAGTATCTGGCTACTGGAATGGTTGTTGTACGTTGGACTGTTGTACGTCCTCACCCTCGTGCTCAACCCCCTCCTATCTGTCATCCTCCTCGGGCTAGGTCTAGAGTGGGGAAGTAAAGACTAGCCCCTTACCCCTACTATGAAGGTGATGGCACTAGGATAGAGTATGTGGAGCCATGAACTGGATATACTGGGAGGGAGTCTAGATATAATGGGAGAGTAGCTGGGAGTGGGATACAGGTAGAGGGTAGGAAACAAGTGGAGGCTGAGTATCGAGAGGAGGCTAGGAAATGGGAAGCTAGGATTGTGCCTCCTCTCTAACCTCATAGGTAGGCAAATGTCTCCCCCTGTCAGCTAGCTTCTTCTGTAGCCTCATCTATACATAAATAAAAAAGAATTAATTAAACATATTAGAAAATTTATATGATAAATGAAAAAATTTAAACAATGAAATTTAAGAAACTAACTAAATGATGTTAACTTCATTAGAAATATGTATAAATAAATTTTGGAATGAAATTCATAAAAAAAGTAAATGTTATTATACCTTAAACATCGATATCTATTGCACCGAGATCTATTTCTGCTTCTTGTGGAAATTCACACGATTTGTAAAATGCAGGTTTTAAATGTCGTTGCAATGCATAACATCAATCGCTTTTAAAATTTATAGTCCTAGATAGAGTGAATATCTAGGATCATCCAAGGAGACCAAATTGTTAATCACATGAATTGATTCTCTTTCTTGCCTCTCAAATCAACACTTGTATTTTTTTGTGATTTTCATTTTGTTGTTTTGAGAGTTTTCAAAACAATCAGGTATTTGGAAGGTGAAGATGAACTACGCTAAAACCTATGCCTAAGTGACAAGAATGAAGCCCTCTCTTCTAAGCTCACCCTAGGCACGTGTGCCTAGGGTAATTAGAAGAGAAGGGGTGTGTACAATAAGACTACAAAAACATGAAAAACACACTAAGATAAAAACATAATTTGGAAGGTAAATAGAAATCTTGTATTGCTAGAAATTAGAGTACATGTAGAGGAATGCTTTTTGCAAAAACAATAAAACTACTAGCTAATACAAAAGATAAAGTGGAAGATAAAGAAGAGAGGGATCCTCTGGTAGAAGTTCTGGATGGCTCTTGCTCCAAGTATGGTTGCCCTACACTTGAAAAGAGTTCTCTTTAGCTTCTTCTTCCAGTAGTCCTCCTCCAAGCTATCCTCCAAGGTGGGCATCAACCACCTTGTCCCTCCTCTTGCTTGGTTGTCCCCCCCTATGTAGAAGATCTCCTCCTTGGCATGGCACAAGGGAGAGAAAGATAGAGAAAGAAGGCACCAAGAGGGCGGGTAGGTTTCCCCCTTGATCTTCTTCTCTTCTTCAACTTCCTTGGTGTGGGATGTAGGTGGTATGTGTGGAACCTAACTAATGGAGAAGATGGTCTTTAGGTGGTGGTTAGGTGGGGTATATATTGGAAGAGAGAAGGGTGGTTGTCATGGGGATTAGGTGTAAGGCTAGGATGGGCTTTAAGAGGTGGTTAGGTGATCCTATGGTGGAGGGTATTTGGTGTCACCTAAAGGGTTGCTATGGGAGTGGTTATGGGTGGCTAAGGGACACCTAAAGGTGGCGCCAACCATGGAAGGGTGCCATGGTTTGGCGCCAACGTTGTTGGCTTCTAGAAGGTGGGTAGGTGGAGGGTTAGGATGGGTTGTAAGCTTAGGTGTATAGTGGTGATGAGGGGGATTTTTGGAGGGAAAAGTGGAGCCAACAAAGGGGTTAGTTATGGGCATTTTGGTGCCACTTTTGTGGTGTCTCTTGGTGGTGGAAATGGTTGAAGGGATGTGTAAGGTTGGTGCCAAAGTGGAGTAGGACCAGGTGGCATAGGTGGACTTAGGTTTAGTGTTGTTTGGTGGAGCTTAGGTAGGTGGGTTTTAGGGTTATGTAGGGATGCCAAGGAGGTGACTAGATAAGCAAGCTTAGCTAGTAAGGAGTAGGGTAGAGAGGTAGAGAGGGCTAAGGTTTTAGAGGTGAGGAGCATGAAGTAGCTGGAAGGAGCTGCACTAGAGCTGGTGACTGCTGAAGAGAACTGCAAGGAGCTACCTTAGCTGGATTAGCTTGCTAGTTCTTTGCTAGCTCCTAAGCCAATCTAAGATGAGTTGGCTTCTGCTGATATGATCTGAGGTGAGTTAGGTTTGGTCTTCCTGGAGATTACCTAGCTAATTGGAGTAGCTAGCTTAGATCAAGTAGCTTAGCTCAACTAAGTTGAGCTAAGTTAAGCCTCTGGGAGCTGGACTTGAGCTGGCCTGAGGTAGTTGAGGTCATCTTCGGCTGACTAAGTCTAGCTAGTTGATGGTAGTAGCAAGTCCTAGTCAGGTTGAGCTTCCAACGAACTGTTCTGAGCTGGAGGAGCTGGAATGGAGCTGGGATCAGTTGTCTTGAGCTAGTTTGAGCTACCATCCAACTAAGGTGAGCTGCATGGAGCTGAGGTGAACTAGCTAGAGAAACCATTCAGTTGAGCTGAGTAGAATGGAGCTAGGATCCAACTAAGAGGAGCTGGATCTAGCTGAGATCCAGCTGATAGGAGCTTCTTCTTCATCTTCTGCCTTTCTGAGTGCCAAGGTATGTGGGATCTGACTTTCTATCTATCCCTGACACTCAAGTAAATATATCAAAATGACAATAAAATGCAATGCATGCCTATCATAAGTAAATGCCTAAATGTAGCTCGAAAAGTCATTTACGGAGTTAAAACCCTAAGAGCTAGATCAGTTTTAGGGCATAAGAATGATGATAAACTGACATTTATCAATGATCCACCCATTCCTGCTATAACAGGGCACATAGAAAACTTATGATACTTGGCAGGCTAGTGTGAATGGTTCAGCTGTTTGAAGAATTCGATGGCTCTTATTTAAACTAATAAAATAATGTTTGTTATCTTTTTTGAAACCAATCCCTTCCTTGAAAACATCAAACCAATCACACTTAAATAAAACCACCCTGCAGCCATATCTGAAACTCATCTCGACAATCTATACGATTTGCCCATAGTAGCCATCATAACCCATTCCAATATCACAATTTAAAAGAACTCCAGCCTGTTGCGATGCTTTTACATAATCAATTGACTTTATTCTAAATCTAAATCCATTTATTTTGTACCCAGAATGATAACGTCCATAACTCAGCGAAGATTCACATATTACATCAAAGCCATCCACCCAACGTGGCTCATTGTTATCTTTCATATGATATACACGTTACTTAAACCAATCAAGGAACTGCAGCTCGTGGATAGGAGGTGAAGAGTGTTTAAATTCATCAAAAAGTTGATCTACCTTGGGAATTTGTTTCAAGATATACAAGTGAGCTAATTATTGATCCATTAAATCTATCATTCTATATTCTATGCGGAGGATCAACCTTCCCCTCTTATCAAAAATTGATAGGGTATCATCATTCATTTCATTGTATCCCCATCAAAATTTCTCTCAAGTCGATTAAATCTATTGTCAATATTGTCCATGTACATAGCACAGAAGTTTATGCATTCTTCTAAAAGGTAACCCTCAACAATTGACCCCTTTGGCTTTGCTTTATTTAGGATGTAATCTTTGAGCTTCTTCAGAAAACACTTAACTAAATACATCCATCTATACTATACTAGCCCAGCAACTCTTGCTTCATTTGCAAGATGTAGCATTGATGCACCATGACATCGAAGAAAGCCTAAGGGAAATTTTATTCCATCTTGTAGAGTATTATGACAATTTGATCATTCCAATTGTCTAACATTTCACAGTTCAGTGTTTTTGAGCAAACGACTTTAAAAAATCAACTCATCTCTATGAATGAATCAACCACTAGATCAAGCAACACTCCATGAATAGCAAATGGAAACAAGATCTGCATGTAAACATGTGAATCATGGTTTTTCAATTCACTGATTTTATTCTGAACTTCATTGATACAACATGAAAGCTGTGAAGAATACCCATCTAGGACACAAATATCCTTTAAGAAGGAGAATATCTTATCCCTCTGACTTTGATTAAGACTGTACATTGCTAGTGGAAATTCCTCTCCTTCAGAGACATGCAACTCAGGCCCAATAGTCATTTCTCGTTCGTAATGTCTTTGGGATTATCAATTAAGTTCAACACGTCTAAAATGTTGTCCATGACGTTTTTCTCAATATGCATCATGTCAAGGTTGTGACATATTGTGAGATCTTTCCAATATAGAAACTCCATGAAGAAGATACTCTTATTTTTAAAACCCGACTCTATTAAAGTTGTTAGATCTTTCTTAAATGGACAATCGAGTCATACGTTCGCAAGCTTTTGCAATTTTGTAAAACTTCATACCCTGACAACCTAATGGAATTTGTGCTCAACGTTTGTAAGCATTTGCAGTTCGTACGTTCCTACTTGAATACCGACAAGGTTTACTGTCAAAACTGTTTGATGGGAATACCATCATGAGCCGTAACTAGCACATTTTGACCCAATTAAGTTAGTAAATGCTCCTACATAACCACTAGAGAGTCACAAGTCACAGCATAATCATTCTGAGGGAAAAATAAGAAACTAGGGTTAAAACTGTAATTTTACCAGCTTATCATGAATGCAATACAACCACGGGTTTTCTCAGGGGTTCAATGAAGGTCAATTGGTCTTGAAAAGATAACAAGTGGGTTAAAACAATCAAAAAAGGGTTTGCACGTGTCTTGAGAATTAAATGACTTTTTGAAACCCTAAAAATAAACTTTCTTAATTAACTGAGGTTGTGATCAAGATAAAATCCACCTAAACCCTCTAAAATTCATAGAAAGATATTCTCTAGGGTTTAGAACCTTCAATTTGACCATCAAAACCTATTTTGACCCAAAATAGAATCACAGACAGACATTTACCCTAATTTAGGTTTTTGCATAAATTACCCAATCAAACATGATCAAAACCAAAATCCAACTTCACCATTGGATTCCTTAGGTCCAAATTAGGTTTGTACCAAAATTTGGATCCAAGATGAGTTTATCTTGACCTAGTTTGCAAATTGGTTCTGTCTAATTACATTTCTATCCTTAACTTTCAAAACCCTTTCAAATAGGTCCCCAACTTTGTCGTCGTTCTCACGAAAAGGTCCCTACCGTACAGAACTTCTAAACCTACAACTCCAGCTATAATCAATCAAGAATTTCTCCTGGATTGATTGATGAAACCTCCTCAAAATTAAATCGAAGATTCCTCTTGAAATCCTCTTTCAATCAGACTGATTCTTATGCTTCAAATCTTTCCCAATTTCTCATACGAACGCATGAGAAATTTGGGTTTCCAACTTTGGCGACCTTCCAAGCTTGAAATCTTGGCTTCCAAGCTCTAATTGACCCCCTGATACCTATATAAAGACTCCCAAGGCCTGTCCGATCCTTCGAAGCTTGAATTCGACCAGAGAAACCCTCAAATTCTTCTCTCTCTTCCTCCGGTCGATTTTCTCTTCAAGCTCCGGTGACTCTCCCTACCTGCCCTCCATGTCTAACCACAATACCAGTGGCAGACTCTTCCTCCTTGCCTTCTTCCGCATCGCGCAACACCTGCCGGCGCCCCTATCTCATTCGTCCTCACCGTCCACCTCTCATTAGAGCAGCTTCGTCTCCGGCACCGGCCATACCTCAACCGGTGCCAACTCCAATCCCATTCGTCTGCCTCCTTTCCTAAATGACTCCTTATCTTCCACTTTTCATTTCCAAACATCTGCAACTTCGTTTCGACCGCCGACTCGACCCACCGTCCTTCGTCTTCCACCTCACCAGCGTACCTCCAGCGAGCTCGCACGGCCACTACGCTCCACTAAATCGGCCGTCGTTCATCCCTACCCCTCCGCCTTGACCCCAAGAGAAAAAGCCCTAACTTAGTTAGGTCAATTGCTCCTCCACAACCTCCGCCGAACACCGCAAGTTCACACTTCACCTTCCATCACCGTCCAGCCACCTCACGCACTCTCACACCGCACGAACACTGCCATTCACTTCCTCGCCTCACGGTGATGCTATTGAACCTTTTAACCAGGGCTTTTAGCCCGTATTTCATGTTTCAGGTAGCAGGTTCTTCGACCGCCATTGACGAAGCTTCAACCAAAGCTTGAAGCTTGCTCCAGCACTTGCAGGTTCCGGGCATCGACTCCAGTTTGCGCGGAATCACTCCAGGAGTCTGAGTGGACTAGCAATTGAAGCCTTTGACTGCCATCTTGCACAAATTGAATGAAGAAGCATCTGCAGCTGCACGCAGAAGAAAGGCGGTCGGATTAGTCCCACCTCGGAAGCTGAGGAGCGCCCACTGACAAATAAGTTGAATTCCTGCCACGGGTTGTTTGCCTCATCACGCACAGGGGGTGAGGTCCCCGCACGCACGCCTCACGTGCCTCGTCTGCAACCCTAACCTCACGGACCTGGTGCACCCGATAACCCGCCTAACCCTAAGCACTCCTCGGCTGTGACCCACGCCTACAACCCTGGTCCCGAGTACGCTCTAGGTCCGATTACCCGATTACCTGGTACTGTGGAAGGCTCTGGGAGAGCGTGACCCAGAGAGAGAACGAGAGCTTGCGCGGGGGTAGGGGGGTTTTGTTGCAAAAAGTATTGGTGACACTTAGCCAATTTTAGAAGCCCCCTGTGTGAAGAGGCTGAAGAAAAGAAGGAGAAGAGCCGCAGCAGAGAAAGAAGAAGCAGAAGAAGAAGAGAAGGAGAGGAGCCCAGTAGAGAAAGAAGAAGAGGCTAAGAAGAGAGAGAAGGCTATACATTGTAGCTCAAGACTATTAAGTTGTCTGATTAAACACTCAACCATCTAATACTTGATTGCTAGGCTTTATTTGGTTGATATTTGCTGCTATTGTGAGGGATAATTGGTGATTCAAATCACCATTTTACCTTATTCTTTCTGCACTATTGACATTTATTTTCATTTATATATCATTATTGTTTGAATTTCTATTATAAATTGCTTATATTGTGCTTAAATTGCAATTCTTGAGATCTAAATTCCATATTGCTCCCTGTGTTCAACCTCGGAAACTTTTTAGAGTAATAAAATTTATTTGTTTAAGCGCTATTTTGGCTATGCTACAACACGACAATCTTAAAACACCAATTTAGCATGTGAACATTTTGGTGCCATTGCCAGGGAGCAACGGGCAATTTAGAACTCTTGATTACAGTTTCTGATTCAGATTCTAACTTGCAATATATCTTTTGTTGTGGTTGTTTCAGGAGGGATACATTCAAGGAAGATCAGTCACACTGTAAACACACCAGGGGCAGGTGTTTTGTCGAAAGCAAGATTGGGTTTAAAATAATTGTGTCATAGTATAGCCAAAATTACTTTGAAAACAAATAAAGTTTATTACTCGAAAAATATAAATCCGAGGTCGAATACAGGGAGCAAATTGGGATTTGTAAACCAAGAACACAACTTTTCAAATTTGATAAAATATGCAATGAAGAATTAAAGTTATAAAGTAAGAAAGATCATCTCAACGTATATAGAAGATAAAAATGAAATATGGACGTCTGATGTAAAAATCAAACGTCTTAAGTGCTCAATGCTACAATGCTTCTTTTGATTTTTCTCTTCTGTTCTCTATCTTCAGCTTCTTCCATCTTCTTCTTCTTCTTCTCTGATTCCTTCTCTAGCCTCGGCTTCTTCTTTCTCTTTTCTTCTTTCTCCTTCTTCCTTTGGCTTCTATTGTGGCTTCCTCCTTTAGCTTCTGTTGTGACTTCCTCCTTCCTCTTCTTTGGCTTCACCCTCTTTTTCCCTTGAGAGCAAAACCTACCCCCTACCCTCCCCGCATATTCTCTCTTCTTTCTTCTCTCTTAGGCTCGCTCTCCTAGAGCCTTCTCGGGTTAACGGGTCAGGTCAGCGTGCCCAGGACCAAGCCCACCGGCATGGGTGGTGGGCGAGGAGTGCGTGGGTAGTCGAGTCAGGAACCAGATCCGCGGAGGTGTGGGTCACGGACGAGGCGTATGGGATGAGTGGGACCTCACCCCGTGTCAGGAGGCGATAAGCCCCTAGCACTTTTTCCACTTAGAGCGCACTGCCCACTTGAAAACTTCTGAGGTGGGACTAAATGTCCCACCTTCTCACACACGCTCGCAACAGGTGGTCACTCAATTGCAGAGGCAGCAGGGGCCTTGGTCTCCAATAGCTGGCTGGAAATGTTTGCGAAGGAAGCCCACGCATCTGGGAACCTAGAGCCTAATGCCTGGGGCCTTGGATGAAACTTGCATGCTTCTTCGAGCTTGCGCCAATGGAGGCCAAGACTTGAACCTGTCCACAAGAAAAACAGCCTTACAGCCTCATCAATCACACAGAAAGCTTTGTCGTGACACAGCGAAGGTGTCTCGGTGGTTCACTTGGTGCGGGGTGTCCTGGGCATGCGTGCCTAGGTCGTTCTGTGGCAGTGGAGACGGGTGCGTTCGAGGGAAGTGTGTGGAGTGTGTGGCAGACAATGGGAAGAGGGATGATGATCAGTGGGATGTGGCGAAGCTTTTGAGGTGGCTGGCGAGGTGGATGGGTGTGTGAAATGGCGGAAGCACCTCGCCGGTGGTCTGCCAGAGGTGGAGAAGGTGACAGTGGTGTGTGAGCGTCAGGGCGTGATAATAGAAATAGATGAGGGGAAAATAAAGAGCAGAGGGAGAGGACTTATCTACAAGGGGATAGACGAAGGGGGAGTGAAGGAAGTAGACGGCTCATATGTGCTGTCACCAGAGACGAAGGCCTAGTGAGAGAGGGACGATGACGATGAGAGAGAGGTAGGCGCAGGCGCAGGTGTGGCGCGATACGGACGAAGGAGGCAATGACAACTCTGCCATTGGTATTGTGGCAGAGCGATGAGAAGAGGAGGTGGAAGTCACCAGAGCTTGCTAGGATTTTGGCTGGAGGGGAAGAGAGGAAGATTGGGGGGTTTTCTCAGGCCAAATCAAGCTTGAGAGGAACGGGAGGATCTGGGGACCTTTATATAGCCTCTGGCAGAGGGCCTTGTTCTTGGAAGGCAAGCTTCCAAGCACGACAACCTCACCGAACTTGGAAGGTCAGAAAAGACCCAAATCTCTCATGCGTTCGCATGAGAGATTAGGTGGAGATTGGAGCTCAAGATTGGGTTCACATGAATGGGAATTCCTTAGAGAATCTCCCTTTCAAATTTCAGAGGGATTCTCTGAGGAATCAAGGAGTTGTTTCCCTCAAATCTTTGCCGGAGTAGGATTCCTCCGCTTTAATGGTGGAGGGACCTAATTGCAAAAAATGACTAGGAAGCTAGGGGGTGTCTGCAAGAGTTCTCAAAAGCTAAGGGTATAATGTAATTACGTTGGACTATTTTGCAAAGTAGGTCAAGGTGAACTCCCCTTAGGTCCAAATTTTGGTATAAACCTAATTTGGACTTAAGGAATCCAATGGTGAAGTTGGATTTTAGTTTTGACCACGTTTGACTGGGTATTTTACACAAAAACCTAATTTAGGGTAAACATTTGACTGGGACCCCTATTTAGGTCAAAATAGGTTCTAAAGGCCAAATTGAGGGTTCTAAACCCTAGAGGATATTTTTTCATGAATTTTATAGGGTTTAGTTAAAATTTATACTAACCAGAACCTTGTTAAATTAAGTGGATCTGTTTTAGGGTTACAACAAGTCATTTAATTCCCAAATTTCACATTAACCCTTTTCTGTTTGAACCAACCCACTTTTTATCTTGTTAAGATCATTTGACTTGCATTTAGCCCCTGAGAAATCTCGTTGTTGCACTATAATGGTAAAATTACAGTTTTACCCCTTGTTTCTTACTTTTCTTTCAAACTGGTTATTCCTCGAGTTAGGCCCTTCATTTGGCTATGTAGGAGCTTTTGTTTTCTTTCCTAGGTTAAAATGAGCTAGTTAGGACTCATGATGGTATTCCCATCATACCCCCATGCCTAGCTTTTGCCAGTCCCTTAGCAAAATTTTAAGGTTTTAACTTCTGTTTCTAGACCATGAGTTCCTTTCACATATTATGATGAGTGCTTTTTCTTTTTCTTTTTGATTAAGTTAGAATGCCGACAGTAGGCCTAGAGGTACTCAAGTACCATCCAAAATTAGAACTTAACCTGCTCTAGCCTTAGTCCTCCGTGAAGGTTTTTAAGGCCCACAGGAACTATCCTAAGGTTCGTTGGACTCCGCGGTTAAAGCACCTGTGCCTGAGACATATTTTAGCCTCGGTTCAGTTTGCAGTACATTTTTTGTAAGAGAGAGACGGAGGATTTATTTGTTTGGAGAGTTTTCTCTCTCTTTTCTTTTTATTTCTAGCTTCGGATTGGCTTCTCAACACGATCTGTATCGGATTCCTCATCCCCATCATCAATCATCAAAAGGTCCCTGGTAATCGATGCTTCATGATAGCACCACCCATGGCAATCCCCAGAACCCTGGCTTTCGAGATTTCAAGATAATCTCGCCCATGGCATTCTGTAGCTAAATCCAGATCCTGGCAATCGACATTTCATGATAATACTGCCCATGGCATCTGAACCAGCAGGGTGCTTACGTGCCCCCAGTAGGATATGTAAATATCCTAGGAGACAAGCACCAAGGAGACGATATGTTGTTACACATCTTCGAGGGGAATTTCCAACCTCTCCACATCGGGAACTCATCCAATGCGCACTGAATCAGACTGTGTGTGGATTGGGGTGCTTAGGTTACTGAATCCCACAAACCAAAGGTCAGTTAACGAGGTCGAATACTCCCTAAGCCTTATACCTAATACTTAAGCTTTGCATTTTCCCCAACCTCTTGAGGATTATCCAGATCTTAGCGGATACTTGAATGTTTAAGCCTAAGAGTCTAGCCCAAAAGGCCTAGGATCAGCGTTCCTACTAATCTTTTTTTGTGTCTCATTAGCACTTTTTCCTTCATTTTTCTTTTCCTTGATGTGGTCTAGAACTTCAGTTAATCCCTCAATTTCTTACTTTTCTTTTTCATTTTGTGCGCCTTTTTTTGACATTTTTCTCTTTTCCTCCTCATTTTCTCCTCATGATTTGTATGGCCTCAAAAATTTTCTCTCCCCTTAGTTTTTTTGTTCTTTTTCAAGATTTTTTTCTTTTTTTTTTTTTGATATGTGATTTTTTGTTGAAACTTTTTCTTGTGAGATGAGTTTTCATGATGTTTTGCACTTTCATACCCCCCATGCTTACGATTTGCAATGTCCCCGTTGTAAATTAGGTGGATTTGAATTCAGCTTAGTTCATTCATTAGGACAGGTTTTGGGTGGGCGAACGGGTCCAGGTGACTATTGTGAATGATTTCTAGACTCGGGTATGAGTACCTGAGGTGGAGTCGGCTGTTCTAATGGATGAACCCTAAAGTGCAATAGGAATTCAGCATAAGAATGTCAAGAAAGGTTTCAAGTTTTTCAAGGATGACGGGTTGCCTCCCGTTAAGCGCCAAGTTTTACGCCATCGACTGGGCATAATGAGCTCAGGGAGAATGAAGGGTAAAGGATATCTCAGCCAAATTTGTATCGGTCACGTCAATGAACGATTTGAGTCTCTGACCGTTCACAACAAAAGGTTCGGAATCGTGGCTGAGTGGACTGATCTCAATGGCTCCATTTCCAAATATTCATCGGACTAGGTAGGGTCCAATCCATTTTGATCGTAGTTTTCCTAGCAACAATTTAAGTTTGGCATTGAAAAGTAGGACCTTTCGACCAGGATGGAAGATCTTTCTAGATATGTGTTTGTCATGAAAGGCTTTAACCCACTCTTTGTAAATTCGTGAGTTCTCATATGCATCATGGCGTAATTCATCGATCTCACTCATTTAAAGCTTTCTATGGGTTCCAACCTTAGAAAGATCTAGGTTGCAGTTTCGTACTGCCTAATAGGCTTTATGCTCCAATTCGACGAGGAGGTGACATGCCTTCCCGTACACCAATCTGAAGGGAGACATACCTAATTGGGTTTTGTGGGCGGTCCTATAAGCCCACAAAGCTTCCGGAAGCTAGGATGACCAGTCCTTCCTGTCAGGTCGAATAGTAACCTGGAGGATTTTCTTGATCTCCCAGTTTGATAGCTCAGCTAGACCATTAGTTTTAGGGTGGTAAGGAGTAAAGATTCGGTGTGACACCCCGTATTTGGTCATCAGTGACCTGAACTGAGCATTGGTGAACCATGCTCAGATGATCGTTGGAAATTATAGCACGTGGAATCCTGAACCGTGAAAAGGTGTTCTGATGAATGAATTTGATAACAACTTTATGATCATTGGTTCGGGACAGAATGGCTTCGATCCATTTGGACACATAGTCAACAGCGAGTAAAATGGACTCGAAGCCGTCCAAGATAGGGAAGGGTCCCATAAAATCAATCCCCCAAATGTCAAAAATTTTGCATACCAGAATCGGCTGTAAAGGCATCATATCACGATGGCTCATGTTGCCCAAGGTTTAGCAACGGGTACATGCCTTACAATGATTGTATGCATCTTTGAAAATTATAGGAAAATAGAAGCCGCACTAGAGGTCTTTTGCTACAGTTTTATGACCTGAAAAATGTCCACCGCATGCCTGGTCATGGCAGAAAGAGAGTATGTCTTGGATTTCCACTTCCGTGACGCATCGTCGAATTATCTGATCAACACTGATGTGGAAAAGATACAAGTCTTCCCAGAAGTAATACTTGGCATCAGAAAGCAATTTGTCCTTCTTGGCCTTCGGCTAATCGGACGGGATCTGATGTGATGCTAGGTAGTCTACTATATCAGCAAACCATGGAAGCCCAGTATTGATAGTCGAAGGTGCTCATCAGGAAAATGTTCCGTGATGGGTCCAAAAGGATCGATAATCTCAAAAGGAAGGCGAGACAAGTGATCAGCTACCACATTCTGTTTTCTCCCTTTATCATGAATCTCACAGTCAAATTCTTGCAATAGCAAGATTCAGCAGATTAATCGAGGTTTTGAATCCTTCTTTGCAAGGAGATGCCTCACAGCTGTGTGATGCGAGTAAATGATAACACGGGAACCCAGGAGATAAGATCTGAATTTTTCCAGGGCAGATACTACGGCTAGCAGCTCTTTCTCAGTAACTGTGTAGTTACGCTGAGCCTCATCAAGTGTTTTGCTAGCATAGTAAATGACCATAGGTTTCCCGTCAATTTTCTGCCCCAGTACTGCTCCTACAGCGAAATCAAATGCATTGCACATGATCTCAAAGGGTTGAGACCAATTAGGGAACCATAGGATCGAGGCTTGGGTAACTCGGTCACGGAGGATTTCAAATGCTTAAGTGTATTCCTTGGAGATTTCGAAAGGTACATCCTTAGAGAGAAGAGTGGTCAAGGGGCACACGATTTTTGAAAAATCAGGAATAAATTGACGATAGAAACCAACGTGCCCCATAAAAGATCGGATGTCCTTGATCGAGCTAGGAATTAGGATTTTGGAAATCAAGTTCACCTTGGCTCGATCGACTTGGATGCCTTTTTCTGAAATAAGATGTCTCAGGACAATTCCTTCAGGTACCATGAAATGGCACTTTTTCCAGGAAAGAACCAGATTCACGTCAATGCACCGCCTAAGGATTTGGACCAAGTGCAGGAGGCAATCGTCAAATGATGCTTCGAATACTGAAAAGTCATCCATGAAGACTTCCAGATAATCACCTACCATATCTAAGAATATGGCAAGCATGCACTGTTGAAAAGTCGCAGGTGCATTACAGAGACCGAACGACATCCTTTGGATTGCGTACGTCCTGAAGGGGCAGGTGAAAGTGGTCTTTTCTTGGTCCTCAAGATGGATTGCCACCTGGTTATAACCGGAGAACCCATCCAAAAAGTAGAAGAACCTATTTCCCGCTAGTTTCTTGAGAATCTGATCAATAAATAGTAGTAGGAAATGAACCTTCTTCGTGGAGGAATTGAGTCTTCTATAATCAATGCTGACTCTCCACGAGTTAGCCACATGGGTCAATATGACTTCTCCAATTTCAGTCGTAATGACGGTGAGTCCTACCTTCTTAAGAACAACCTGGATTGGACTCACCCACTGACTATCGGAGATCGGGTAGATGATCCCTGCATCTAACCACTTAATGATCTCCTTTTTCATGACCTCCTGCAGATTAGGATTCAAACGTCTCTGCATTTCCCACAAAAGTCGTGTGCCCTCTTCGGTGTAGATACGGTATGTGCAATAAGAGGGGCTAATTCTAGTCAAATCCGAGAGTCCATCCGATGGCTCTACGATGTTGCTGGAGAACAGTAATAAGATGGGATTCCTGGTTAGGTGTGAGTCTGGAGTTTATAATCATAGGAAACATCTGATTGGAACCCAAAAAGATGTATTTCAGATGGTCGAGAAGAGGCTTAAGTTCCAGAATGGGGTTATCAGCAGCAGCGGGTGGTTCAGGTTGTGTTCAGAAGCAAGGGAAGGAGTTATGGGTGTATCTAGATCAGGGTTAGACTCCTCTGTTTGCAGGTTTTGAGCTTCTTGTGGATGATTGGGAGTAATCAGGTTGTCCTCGATATACGATTCATCAACCACGGGATTGTATCACATATTTGTTCTATAACACTGCAATTAATCCCTTTTTGGGCCTTAAAGATGCCAATCTTCAATGTTTGGTTCCTGAATTTCAGTTCTATGTGGCCCTCCTCACAGTTTATATTGACCCTAGCAGTGGCCAGAAAAGGTCTCCCTAGTATAATCAATGTATCCCTTGGGTTTCCAAGTGCATCCATATCCAAGACTATAAAATCCACTGGGAAATAGAAATCTCGTACCCTAACAATGACATCCTCGAGTATTCCTTTAGGTGACTTAATGGATCGATCAGCTAACTGCAATGTCACCTCTGTCGGTTTAAGCTTAGATTCTTCAAGGTGATCAAGGGGGGATGTAGGTATTAGGTTTATGGAGGCACCTAGATCTAATAAGGCTCTGTCGAATTGGGTATCACCAATAGTACATGAAATCAGGGTAGTACCTGGGTCTTTAGCCTTAGGTGGGAGTTTACTCAAAATTACAGAGTTGGCTTGCTCTGACAGTACGATCGGACTCCTACTTTTAGTTCACTGCTTACGCTTAGGTGTACACATGTCCTTTAGAAATCGTGTGCAAGCTAGTATGTGGCGGATTGCATCCATCAAGGGGATGTTTATATGGACCTATTCAAAGAGCTTGACTAGATCCTCCTCAGGAGCCACGGGTTTGGTTATCCTCTTTCCCTTGGTCAAGGCCTCGGGAAATGGAACCTTGGTTGGTTCCTCTAGAATAGGTCCAGGTTCTTGATCTGGGACAAGGGTGTCCTGGATAACTATCCTAGGGCTTGGGTCACTACCAGGATTAGAGTGGTTTGGATAAGGTGGGTCTTGAGTTGCTTTACCACTACGGGTCGTTACGAAGTTTAGTCCTACCTGGTTTTGGTTTGGGGTTGGTAAAATAGGCGGCTGCTGTTGAAATCCCGTGTAAGATGTCGAAGCTTCCATCCCGTCGGGTGATGGAACAGAAGGGGCCTGATAAATCATGTGGGCATGGCCCAGATTTGGGTTCATAATGCACCTCTGGGTCGGCACGTTATTTGGATTTGATAGAGGTTGCGAAGGGAGTGTTCCAGGTTGGTGGGAATTCGCCATCTGGGCAAGTTGATTGTGAACCTCTGTGA
Source organism: Thalassia testudinum (assembly GCA_037157565.1). Taxonomy (NCBI): domain Eukaryota; kingdom Viridiplantae; phylum Streptophyta; class Magnoliopsida; order Alismatales; family Hydrocharitaceae; genus Thalassia; species Thalassia testudinum. The sequence continues at coordinate 182,816,764 of JAZHRO010000024.1, read as the reverse complement.
TCTCGTCCTTGTGCTATTTTTGTATTGCCACATTCATCTTATGAATGTCGGCCAGAGTCTGAAGGATGAGAGTCATTTGATCTGCTCGGTTTGGCCCAGATTGATAGGTGGAGTTGGGCCGAGGATGAGGCTGCTGATATGGATGAGGAGCTTGTGGACGGGGTTGATAAGGTGGTCTTTGATTCTGCGTATTTCCCGCCCATAGGAAGTTGGGATGATTCCGCCATCCAGGGTTATAGGTATTGGAGAATGGGTCATTCTGGATGGCGTTGAGGTCCTCACGGGTCTGAGGAAGCTTAGGAAAATCAGAGTACGAGGGTTCAAAGTTCCCCCAACTAGAGTAAATCGGATCGGAGGTCCCTCCGGTCCTTGAGTTAGACGGGGGTGGATACGGGTCCATCCCCTGAGAAGATCGGTGATAGATGTTCTGCACAGTTTCCTCCCAAGAGGTGGCTCGTTGCAGATGTCGAGTTAGCTCATCAACCTTCTTCTCGATGATAGAGACCTTGTCCAACCAACTGGCCATCAGTTCCAAGTCGACGGATGCGGACAGATCCTGCGTCTCATGTGCTCCCCTAGGATTCGTCGATGCGCGGGCATTCGTTCGATCGAATAAGCCCATGGAGTCATTATTGATGGAGTTCTCGCACATATTCTCGAGAATCTCCCACACAGTATCTTCATGTTGACCCATGATATTCCCTCTGCAGGTTGCATTGATGAATAATTGAATGTCTTCACGGAGTCCCTGGTAAAAATACTGGACTTGTTCCCATGTAGGAACTCCGTGGTGGGGCACTTTTGCATGAGATCCAAGAATCAGTCCCATGCCTCATGAAGAGGTTCTCCAGATTGTTGAGTGAAGTGAGTGATCTGGTGGCGCAAGGCATTCGTCCGACCAACAAGGAAGAACTTTTTTCAAAAATTTAGACTGGAGTTCAACCCACGTGTTGATCGAACGTGTCTGAGTCTGATACCAATGAGCTGCCTTGTCCATGAGGGAGAAGGAAAACATCTTCATAAGCAAAATATCCTGGTTTTGTACATCTGACCCAAAGGTCTGGGCCAGATGTTTGAGTTGTTTGATGTGCTGGAAGGGATCCTCAGAGTTAAGCCCATGGAACTTTGGAATAGCATGAATCATGTTGGGCTTGAGTTTAGAATCAAGACCTCTAGCCGAGATTTGGACTCGAGGCTCGATCGCCACCGCAGCGGGATTATAGTGATCTCGCATCATAGGATGCTGCGGAGGGTTAACAAAATTCTGGAATAGATCATTCAAGCGCTGGAGTTGGTGTTCAAGGTTGTTCTCTTCTTCAATTGGTTGTGCCATGATGGAAGAAGGAGAACTTAGTTCTGATGAATCAGAGGAGAGGTCTATGTAGTGGGGTTGCTGCACAAACAAGGGCGTCGAGGCCTGGCCTCGGCAGGAGTGGATTTCTAAAGGAGGTCTTAAGGATGGTCTCAAAGACCTCCTACCAAACATGCACTGAAGGATTCGACGAGATTAGAATGTGCTGGACCTAATCAAGACCCCCAAAAAATTTGGATGACTATAGAGGTTCGGGGCGGATGACACCCCTTAGTCAGAAAAGCCGTCCACCTGAGAAATACCTGGGCAGCTAGAGAGGGAGAGTCCCGCAAAGACCCCTACACGGTAGAGCATCCCCATGAGTTCAGGGTTTCCCCCACCCGACCTCTCTTGTCACTGAGATTCCAGGTAGACCAAAATGGGGACCTTGACCTCTTAAGTCAACCACTTTTAATTAAGATCAAAGGCGTGGGCACAGGTGTGGCGCAACGCGGACAAAGGAGAAAAACACAACTTTGACACTGGTATTGTGGCAGTGCGATGAGAAGAGGAGGTGGGAGTCGCCGGAGCTTGCTAGGATTTTGGTCGAAGGGGAAGAGTGGAAGATTGGGGGGGTTTTCTCAGGCCAAATCAAGCTTGAGAGGAACAGGAGGATCTGGGGACCTTTATATAGCCTCTGGCAAAGGGCCTTGTGCTTGGAAGGCAAGCTTCCAAGCACGGCAACCTTGCCAGACTTGGAAGGTCGGAAAAGACCCAAATCTCTCATGCGTTCGCATGAGAGATTGGGTGGAAATTGGAGCTCAAGATTGGGTTCACATGAATGAAATTCCTTAGAGAATCTCCCTTTCAAATTTCAGAGGGATTCTCTGAGGAATCAAGGAGTTGTTTCCCTCAAATCCTCGCCGGAGTAGGATTCCTCCGCTTTAATGGTGGAGGGACCTAATTGCAAAAAAAAACTAGGAAGCTAGGGGGTGTCTGCAAGAGTTCTCAAAAGCTAAGGGTATAAATGTAATTACGTTGGACTATTTTGCAAAGTAGGTCAAGGTGAACTCCACTTAGGTCCAAATTTTGGTATAAACCTAATTTGGACTTAAGGAATCCAATGGTGAAGTTGGATTTTAGTTTTGACCACGTTTGACTGGGCATTTTACACAAAAACCTAATTTAGGGTAAACATTTGACTAGGACCCCTATTTAGGTCAAAATAGGTTCTAAAGGCTAAATTGAGGGTTCTAAATCCTAGAGAATATTCTTCCATGAATTTTAAAGGGTTTAGTTGAAATTTATCCTGACCAAAACCTTATTAAATTAAGTGGATCTGTTTTAGGGTTACAAGAAGTCATTTAATTCCCAGATTTCACATTAACCCTTTTTTATTTGAACCAACCCACATTTTATCTTGTTAAGATCATTAGACCTATGTTTAGCCCTTGAGAAATCCCGTTGTTGCACTGCAATGGTAAAATTATAGTTTTACCCCTTGTTTCTTATTTTTCTTTCAAACTGGTTATTCCTTGAGTAAGGCCCTTCATTTGGTTACGTAGGAGCTTTTGTTCTCTTTCCTAGGTCACAATGAGCTAGTTAGGGCTCATGATGGTGTTCCCATCAGCAGGTAAATTCTAACTACTCTCTCTCTCTCTTAAGCCCCTCATTCTAAAAAGGATAAAAGGAAAAAAAATCAATTAGGGCTACTTGCATTCTATCCATAGATAATTCATCAAGTTGCCTGAGTTGAAACATTTTATTTGGACAACAAATTCTGATTTGTGCACCCACTCAAAGCTTAAGGTATCTAGGGCTATCACATTCTTGTTTGAGCCTTAGGTACCACATTTAGACAAATTAAATTGGACCAAATTAGAGCCAAGTAAGGATTCCAGTTTAGGGTTTTTAGAGACACACTTGCTTAATCAAGAAATCATCTTCCCAAACAATATGTGCCTAGACCTTGATTGAATTGATCTATTCAAGAAAAACCCTAAAATCATGCTCTCAAAGTCATTTGAACACTAAAAGAGGGACCAAAATTTTCAAGGACAATGCAGGTGAAGTTGACCCACCTTGTTTGGGTCAACCAATCTTTTAATTTGGTCACTTTTGCACTCAACACATCTTAAAGTTCAAGTGAAATTCTAAGCACCCTTGCTCTTAATTAAAACTGGTAGACTTAAGAGGTCTAGTCCCCATTTTGATCTACCTGGAACATCAGTGACAAGAGAGGTCAGGTGGAGGAAACCCTGTAACCCATGGGGGCGCTCTATCGTGTAGGGGTCTTTGCGGGACTCTCCCTCTCTGGCCACCCAGGTAATTATCAGGTGGACGGCTTTCTAACTAAGGGGTATCATCCGCCCCAAACCTCTATAGTCATCCAAAATTTTTGGGTGTCTTGATTGGATCCATCACATTCTACCTCTCATCTAGTCCATCAGTGCATGTTCGGGAGGAGGTCTCCAAGAACATCCTTGAGGCCTCCTTTAGTCACTCATTCACGTCGAGGCCAAGCCTCGACCTCCTTGTTTGTGCAACAACCCAATCCTATTGATATCTCTTCCAGTTCATCTGAACCTAATTCTCCTTCATCCATCATCATGGCACAACCCATAGAAGAAAATAATCTCGAAAATCAACTCTAGTGCCTCAATGATCTATTCCAAGACTTTGTGAACCCACCGCAACATCCAATGATGCAAGATCACTATAATCATGCTGCGGTGGTAATCGAACCTCAAGTATAAATCCCCACTAGAGGTCTTGACACTAAACTCGAGCCCAACATGATTCATGCCATTCCCAAATTCCATGGGCATAACTCTGAAGATCCTTTCCAGCATATCAAACAACTCAAGCATTTGGCCTAGACCTTCGGGTCAGAAGCTCAAAATCAGGATATTCTACTCATGAAAATGTTCTCCTTCTCTCTCATGGATAAAGCTACTCACTGGTACCAAACCCAAACGCATCCGATCAACACCTAGGCGGAACTGCAATCCGAGTTTCTAAGAAAGTTCTTCCCTGTTGGTCGGACAAATGCTTTACGGCACCAGATCACACATTTCACACAACAAGCAAGAGAACCACTTCATGAAGCATGGGATCATTTTCTGGATCTCATGCGAAAGTGCCCCCATTCGAAGTTCCTAAATGGGAACAAGTCCAGTCTTTTTACCAGGGACTCCATGAGGATATTAGATTATTCGTCAATGCGACCTGCAGAGGAAACATCATGGGTCAACACGACACCATGTGGGAGATTCTCGAGAATATGTGTGAGAACTCCATCAATAATGAATCCATGGGCATGTTCGACCGAACGAATGCCCATGCATTGACGAATCCAAAGGGAGCACATGAGATGCAGGGCCTATCCTCTTCCGTCAACTTGGAACTGATGGCTAGTCATCTGGACAAGGTCTCTATTATTGAGAAGAAGGTGGATGAGCTGACTCGACATTTACAGTGAGCCACCCTACGCAAAACCCGATCACACAACCACCCTCTGGCTATGAGGTCGTGCACAACATCTATCATCGACCTTCTCAGGGGATGGATCCATATCCACCCCCATTTGATTATAGCTACGAAGGAAACTCTGGATCCACCTACTCTAGTTGGGGGAACTCTGAACCCTCATATTCTGATTTTCCCGAGGTCCCTCAGACCAACGAGGACCTCAATGCCATTCAGAATGATCCATTCTCAAACACCTACAACCCTTGATGGCACAATCATCCCAACTTCACATGGTCAGGCAATAATCAAAATCAAAGACCTTAATATCCGCCCCAACCACAAGCTCCTCGTCCATATCAGTCGCCTCAGCCTTGGCCTAACCCAACTTATCAATCTGGGCCAACTCAGACAGATCAAATTACTCTTATCCTTCAGACTCTGACCGACATTCAGAAGACAAATGTGGCTAAGCAAAAATAGCACAGACGAGATCACAGACGTTCGCAATCAACTTGCCCAGATGGAAAATCCTCGCCAACCTGGTGCACTTCCTTCAACCCTCTGCCTAATCCAAATAACGTGCCGGACCAGAGGTGCATTATGAACCCAAAACCTGGCCAAGCTTACTTTGTTTATCAGGCCCCTTCTACTACATCACCCGACGAGATGGAGGCTTCGACATCATATATGAGTTACCAGCAGCAAGCACCTCTTCTACCCACTCCAAACCAAAACCAGGTAGGATTAAATTCTATTACTACCCGCACTAGCAAAACAACATAGGACCCACCTTATCCAAGCTAAACCCAGCCTTGTAATACAAACCCTAACCTAAGGATAGTCATCCAGGACACCTCTATCCTAGATCAAGAACCTGGACCCATTCTAAAGGAACCATCTAAGGTTCCATTCCCTGAGGCCTTGACCAAGGGAAAAAGGATAACCAAAACCGTGGCACCTGAGGAGGACCTAGTTAAGCTCTTTGAGCAGGTCCATATAAACATCCCCTTGATGGATGTGATACATCACGTACCGACTTACGTACGATTTCTAAAAGACATATGTACACCTAAGTGTAAGCCACAAACCAAAGACGGGAATCCGATTATACTGTTAGAGCAAGCTAGCTCTGTCATTTTGAGCAAACTCCCACCTAAGGCAAAAGATGCAGGCACCCCCTTGATCTCCTGTGAAATCGGTGATATACGATTTGATCGAGCTTTATTAGACTTAAGAGCCTTCATAAATTTGATACCCACATCCCTACTAGACTACTTTGAGGAATCTGAACTTAAACCGACTAAAATGACTTTACAACTAGCAGACCGATAAATTAAGTCACCAAAAGGAATTCTCGAGGATGTCATAGTTAGGGTGCATGATTTCTATTTCCTAGTGGATTTCATCGTTTTAGACATGGGCGCTCCTGAGAATGTGAAGAATACACCGATCATACTAGGGAGACCCTTTCTAGACACTACCAGGGCCAGTATCAATTATGAGGAGGGTCAAATTGAATTGAAATTTCGGAGCAAGACACTAAAGATTGACATCTTTAAAGTCCAACAAGGAATTAATTGCAGAGTCATAGAACAAATTTGCGATATTGAAGAAGTGGTTGACGACTTCATCGAGAACTTGACTATTTCCGATCAACCACAAGAGGATCAAAACCTGCAATTAGAGGAGCCCGAACTCAACCTAGACACACCCATAGCACCTTCCTTTGCTCCTAACATCCATCCTGAACTACCCATTGCTGCTGAAAACCCAATTTTGGAATTAAAGGCTCTTCCCGATCATCTCAAGTACATCTTTTTGGGTTCCAATCAGACGTTTCCTATGATTATCAACTCCTAACTCACACCTAATCAGGAAACACGCCTGATTTCTATTCTCCAGCAACATCGAAGAGCCATTGGATGGACTCTCGACGATCTTACTGGTATCAGCCCATCATACTACACACACCACATCTACACTGAAGAGGGCTCACGACCATCCCATGAAATGCAGAGACGCCTGAATCCCAATCTATAGGATGTCGTGAAAAAGGAGATTAGCAAGTGGTTAGATGCAGGGATCATCTACTCGATCTCTGATAGTCGGTGAGTGAGTCCAATCCAAGTTGTGCCTAAAAAGGCAGGGCTCACCGTCATCACGACTGAAACCGAAGAAACCATACCAACCTGTATAGCAAACTCATGCAGAGTCTGCATTGATTACAGAAGACTCAATTCCTCCACAAAGAAGGATCATTTCCCACTACTGTTCATTAATCAGATTCTCGAGAAACTAGCGGAAAATCGATTCTTCTGCTTTCTGGATGGGTACTCTGGTTACAACTAGGTCGCAATCCATCCCAAGGACCAAGAAAAGACCACCTTCACCTACCCCTTCGGAACTTACGCATTCCGAAGGATGTCATTCGATCTCTGCAATGCACCCGCTACTTTTTAGCGGTATATGCTTTCCATATCCTTAAATATGGTAGGTGAGTACCTTGAAGTCTTCATCGACAACTTCTCGGTATTTGGTGAATCATTTGATGATTGCCTCCTGCACTTGGTTCAAATCCTCAGGCGGTGCATCAACGTGAACTTGGTTCTTCCCTGGGAAAAGAGCCACTTCATGGTACCTGAGGGAATTGTCTTGGGACATCTTATCTTTGAAAAAGGAATCCAGGTTGATTGAGCCAAGGTGAATTTAATTTCCAAACTCCCTATGCCTAGCTCGGTCAAAGACATTTGATCCTTCCTAGGGCACATCAGTTTTTACCATCGATTCATTCCCAATTTCTCGAAAATCGCACGTCCCCTGACAATCTTCTATCTAAGGATGTCCCTTTTGAAATCACCAAGGAGTGCACTCAGGCATTTGAAGTCCTATGTGATCGAGTTACCCAAGCACTTATCCTACAGCCCCCTGATTGGACTCAACCCTTTGAGATCATGTGTGATGCATCTGATTACGCTGTAGGTGTGGCACTCGGGCAGAAAATAGATGGGAAACCCGTGGTCATTTACTACGCTAGCAAGACACTTAATAAGGCTTAGTGTAACTACACAGTTACTGAGAAAGAGCTGCTAGCAGTAGTATTTGCCCTGGAAAAGTTCAAATCATATCTTTTGGGTTCCTGTATTATCATTTACTCAGATCACACTGCTGTGAGGCATCTCCTTACGAAGAAGGATGCGAAACCTCGACTAATCTGCTAGATCTTATTCTTACAAGAATTTGATCTTGAGATTCGCGATAAGGTAGGAAAATAGAATGTGGTAGATGATCACTTATCCCACCTTCCTTCTGATATTATCAACCCTTCCGGACCCATTACTGAACATTTTCCCAATGAGCACCTCTTGACTATCAGTATAGGACCTCCATGGTTTGCTGATCTAGTAAACTACTTAGCATCACATTAGATATTGCCTGATTAGCCAAAAGCCAAGAAGGAAAAATTACTTTCCGATGCCAAGTACTACTTTTGGGAAGACCCTTATCTCTTCCGCATTGGTGCTGATTAGATCATTTGACGATGTGTTCCGGAAGCGAAAATTCAAGACATTTTGTCCTTCTACCATGACAAAGCATGCGGTGGACACTTCTCGGGTCATAAAATCGCAGCAAAAGTCCTCCAGTGCAACTTCTATTGGCCCACGATTTTCAAAGACACATACAGTCACTGTAAGGCATGCACTCGTTGCCAGACCTTAAGCAACATGAGCCATCATGATATGATGCCCATACAGTCGATTCTCATATGCAAATATTCGATATCTAGGGGATTGATTTTATGGGACCCTTCCCTGTATCGAACGGCTTCAAATACATTCTTCTCGCTGTTGACTATGTGTCCAAATGGATCAAAGCCATTCCAACCTGAACCAACAATCATAAGGTGGTTATCAGATTCATTCATCAGAACATCTTTTCTCGGTTTAGGATTCCACATGCCATAATCTCTGATGGAGGGACCCATTTCACGAATGCTCAGTTTAGATCACTAGTGACCAAATACGGGGTGTCGCACAGAATCTCTACTCCTTATCACCTACAAACCAACGGTCTAGCTGAGCTATGGAATCAGGAGATCAAGAAAATCCTCCAGGTCACTGTTCGACCTGACAGCAAAGATTGGTCATCCCGACTTCTGGATGCTTTGTGGGCTTATAATACCGCCCATAAAACCCAATTAGGCATATCTCCCTTCAAATTGGTGTACGGGAAGGCATGTCACCTCCCCGTCGAATTAGAGCACAAAGCCTATTGGGTAGTACGGAACTGCAATCTCGATCTTTCTAAAGTAGGAACCCATAGAAAGCTTTAAATGAGCGAGATCGATGAATTACGCCACAAAGCGTATGAGAACTCATGAATTTACAAAGAGTGGGTTAAGGCCTTTCACGACAAGTACATATCCAGAAAGATCTTTTTCCCTGGTCAAAAAGTCCTACTCTTTGACACCAAACTCAAGTTATTCCTAGGAAAACTCAGATCAATATGGATTGGACATTACCTTGTCCGACGAATCTTTGGAAATGGAGCTGTCGAAATCAATCAACTCAGCCACAATTCATAACCTTTTGTCGTGAACGGTCAGAGACTCAAACCGTTCATTAAACCCACCGACACAAATTTGGCTGAGTATCTTTTACCCTCCATTCTCCCTGAGCTCATTGCGCCTGCCTGATGGCATTAAACTCAACTCTTAACGGGAGGCAACCCGTCATTTTGAAAAACCTGAAACCCTTCCTGACACATCTTATGTTGAACTCATATTGCACTTCAAGGTTCATCCACTAGAACAACTAACTCCACCTCTAGTACCTGTACTTGAGCTTGAAATCGTAAGCAACAGTCACCCCGACCCATTCACCCACCCAACACCTATTCTAATGAATGATCTAAGCTGAACTCGAACCCACCTAATTTCTAATGGGGACATTGCAAATCGTAGGCATGGGGGGGTATTAAAGTGCAAAACGCCGTGAAAATCACTTCACAAGAAAGGGTTTCATCAAAAAAAAATACATATTCCAAAAATACCAAAAAAATAAAAAATTTTAAAAATGAACAAAAATATGAGAGGAGGGGAAATTTTGATGGCATAGCAGATTTTGCGGAGAAAAAGGGAGAAGATAAAAATGTCAAAAAGGAGCACAATTTGAAAAGAAAAGAAAAAGAGATAGTCATTAGTAAAAGATTATGAAATTGACTTAGTTCTAGACCAAATCAAAAGAAAGAAAATTAAAGGAAAAAAGTGCTAAAAGAAGAGATTAGTAGGAATGCTGATTTTAGGCCTCTTGTGCTGCAATCCTAGGCTTAAAAGTTCAAGTACCCGCTAAAATCTGGATAATCCTCAAGAGGTTGGGGAAAATGCGAAGCTTAAGTATTAGGTCTAAGACTTTGGGATTATTCAGCCTCGTTAACTAACCTCTAGTTTGCAGGACTCAGTAACCTAAACACCCCAATCCACACACAGTCTGGTTCAGTGCACCTAAGTATCAAAATCACGCAAATGCGTTAAAATTGTTTTGAAAAAGTTACCAAGATTAGGAGTAGTTGATCAACACAAGTTGATTTGGACGAGTTCCAGCGTAGAGAGGTGGGAAATTCCCCTCGAAGATGCGCCTCCTCGGTGCTTGTCTCCTAGGATATCTACATATCCTACCAGGGGCATGTAAGCACCCTATACTTGTTCATATGCCATGGGCGGCATTATCTCGAAATGTCGATTACCAGGGTCTAGATTTAGCTACAGAGCGCCATAGGCGGGATTATCTCGAAAGCTAGGGTTCTGGGGTTGCCATGGGAGGTGCTATCTCGAAGCATCGATTGCCAGGGACCCTGCGAGGATTGACGGTGGGGACTAGGAATCCGATATAGACCGTGTTGTAAAGCTAATCCGAATCTAGAAATAGAAAGAAAAGAGAGAGAAAACTCTCCAAAAATAAAGAAAAAATCCTCTATCTCTCTCTAATAAAAATGCACTGCAAACTGAACTTGGGCTAAAACATGTTACAAGCACGGTGCTTCAACCACGGAGTTCAACGAACCTTATGTTAGTTCCTATGGGCCTTAGAAACCTTCGCGGCAGACTGAGGCTAGAGCTGGTCAGATCCGGATCTTGGTTGGTACTTGAGTACCTCTAGGCCTACTATCAGCATTCTAACCTAATCTACAAAAAGAAGCACACAGCAAAGTTTTTAAGCATCAAAAGGTTCTATGGTCTAGAATCAAAATTAATACCTTGAAATTTTGCTAAGGGACTAGCAAAAGCTAGGCATGGGGGTATGATGGGAACACCACCATGATCAATAACTAGCTCATTTTGACCCAATTAAGTCAGTAAATGCTCCTACATAACCACCAGAGAGTCACAAGTCACAACATAATCATTCTAAGGGACAAATAAGAAACTAGGGTTAAAACTATAATTTTACCATCTTATCATGAATGCAATACAACCACGGGTTTTCTAAGAGGTTGAATGAAGGTCAATTGGTCTTAAAAAGATAACAAGTGGGTTAGAACAATCAAAAAAGGGTTTGCATGTGTCTTGAGAATTAGATGAATTTCTGAAACCCTAAAAATTGACCCGCTTAATTAACTGAGGTTTTGATCAAGATAAAATCTACCTAAACCCTCTAAAATTCATATAAAAATATTCTCTAGGGTTTAGAACCATCAATTTGACCATCAAAACCCGTTTTGACCCAAAATAGAATCACAGACAGACATTTACCCTAATTTAGGTTTTTGCATAAATTACCCAATCAGACATGATTAAAACCAAAATCTAACTTCACCATTGGATTCCTTAGGTCCAAATTAGGTTTGTACCAAAATTTGGACCCAAGATGAGTTTTTCTTGACCTAGTTTGCAAATTGGTCCTGTTTAATGACATTTCTGCCCATAACTTTCAAAACCCTTTCAAATAGGTCCCCAACTTTGTCTTCGTTCTTACAAAAAGGTCCCTACCACACAGAACTCCTAATCCTACAACTCTGACAACAATCCATCGAGGATTTCTCCTGGATTGATTGATGAAACCTCCTCGAAATTGAACCGGAGATTCCCTTGAAATCCTCTTTCAATCAGACCGATTCTTGTGCTCCAAATCTTTCCCAATTTTTCATACGAACTCATAAGAAATTTGGGTTTCCAACTCCGGTGACCTTCCAAGCTTGAAAGCTTGGCTGCCAAGCCTAATCGACCCCTTGATACCTATATAAAGACTCCCAAGGCCTGCCCGATCCTTCGAAGCTTGAATTCGACCAAAGAAACCCTCAAATTCCTCTCTCCCTTCCTCCGGCCGATTTGCTCTTGAAGCTCTGGTGACTCTCCCTGCCTCCCCTCATCGTCTGACCACAATACCAGTGGTAGACTCTTCCTCCTTGCTTTCTTCCGCATTGCGCAGCACCCGCCGGTGCCCCTATCTCATTCATCCTCACCGTCCACCTCTCATCAAAGCAGCTTCGTCTTCAGCGCTGACCATACCTCAACCGGCGCCAACTCCGATCCCCTTCGTCTGCCTCCTTTCCTAAATGACTCCTTATCTTCCACTCTTCGTTTCCAAACATCTGCAACTTCGTTTCAACCGCCGACTCGACCCACCGTCCTCTGTCTTCCACCTCACCAGCATACCTTCGGCGAGCTCGTACAGCCACTACGCTCCACCAAATCAACTGTCGTTCATCCCTACACCTCTGCCTCGACCCCAAGAGCAAAATCCCTAACTTAGTTTGGTCAATTGCTCCTCCACAACCTCTGCCGAACTCCGCACTTTCGCACTTCACCTTCCTTCACCATCCGGCCACCTCATGCACTCTCACACCTCACGAACACTGCCATTTAGTTCCTCACCTCACGGCGACACTGTTGAACCTTTTAACTGGGGCTTTTAGCCCGTATTTCATGTTTTAGGTAGCAAGTCCTTCGATCGAAGCTTGAAGCTTGCTCCAGCACCTGCAGGTTCGAGGCGTCAACTCCAGTTCGTGCGAAATCACTCCAGGAGTCTGAGTGGACCAGCAATTGAAGCCTTTGACTACCATCTTGCACGAATTGAACGAAGAAGCATCTGCAGCTACACGCAGAAGAAAGGCGGTGGGATTAGTCCCACCTCGGAAGCTGAGGAGCACTCACAGACAAATAAGTTGAATTCCTGCCATGGGCTGTTTGCCTCAGCACGCACAGGGGGTGAGGTCCCCGCACGCATGCCTCACACGCCTTGTTTGCGACTCTAACCCCATGGACCTGGTGCGCCCGATAACCCGCCTAACTCTAAGCACCCCTTGGCTGTGTCCCACGCCCGTAGCCCTGGTCCCAAGTACGCTCTAGGTCAGATTACCCGATTACCCGGTAATGTGGAAGGCTTTGGGAGAGCATGACCCAGAGAGAGAAAGAGAGCTTGCATGGGGGTAAGGGGGGTTTTTCTGTAGAAAGTAATGGCGACACTTAGCCAATTCGAGAAGCCCCCCTGTGTGAAGAGGCTGAAGAAAAGGAGAGGTGCCACAGCAGAGAAAGAAGAAGAGGAGAGGAGCCGCAGCAAAGAAAGAAGAGGCTGAGAAGAGAGAAAAGGCTATACACTGTAGCTCGAGACGGTTAAGCCGTCTGATTAAACACTCAGCCATTTGATACTTGATTGCTAGGCTTTATTTGGTTGATATTTGTCATTATTGTGAGGGGTAATTGGTGATTCAAATAACCATTTTACCTCATTCTTTCTGCACTATTGACATTTGTTTTCATTTATATATCATTATTGTTTGAAGTTCTATTATAAATTGCTTATATTGTGCTTAAATTACAATTCTTGAGATCTAAATTCCATATTGCTCCATGTGTTCGACCTCTGAACCTTTTTCGAGTAATAAAATTTATTTGTTTAAGTGCTATTTTGGCTATACTACAACACGACAATCTTAAAACACCGATTTAGCGTGCGAACACTATCCTTGAACTGTGATGTCCACCATCTTTGTTGAATAAGAAGAAACCCGCGGTACCGTAAATAACAAAATTTGTTCCTCTCAGGAAAACACAAGTGATGTGTATCATCCATACATATTGGGTAGGAAAACTTCCCTTTTATACTCCATCTAGACAAGTTTGCATACACTGGGAAGTCATTTATAGCCCCAACAATGCTGCATACATCCAAAAGAATTCTTTCTTATTTACGTCAAATGTTTAAACATCGTCATGCCATAGCTACTTCAGTTCATCTACTAACGGTTGCATGTAAACATTGATTGCATTTCCTGGTTGCTTTGGACCAGAGACTAGGAGTGTCAGCATCATAAACGATGATCGCATGCAAAGCCACGTAGGTAAGTTGTAACTATCATGACTGGCCATATTGAGCATGACGAGTACATGTTCTTAACGAAATTAAACCCATCGCTTGCAAGACCCAATCTAACATTATGCAAATCCTCTACAAATAATAAATGTGTGTTATCGAATTTTTTCCATTCTTCAGAATCAGTTGGATGGCGTATATGACCATCTTCTAACTTGTTCACCTTATGACATGTCATCCACATTGCAGTTTTACTAGAAAAAAAAGTTGTAACCTTGGAATCAATGAAAAATATCGTAGAACCTTTCTGGATTGTTTCTTCTCTCCTCTATATCTTTCCTTACTACATTCCAAGCATAAAGTCAAGGCAGCATACTCGTTTCTATATAACATGCAGTCATTTGGACATCCGTGAATCTTCTCATAATTCATACCAAGTACTTGTATCTATTTTTTTGCTTTATACCACTACTCTGGAATACCAGTGGGATTATTTAAGAATTCTCGTATGAATTAGAGCACCTCCAACATCAATTTCGTTGTCGCTCTATTCATAACTTTCATATAAAATAATTTCAATAGGAAAGACAGTCTCATCATAAAATTGATTCCAGGCACTATAGGCTCCACTGGTGCCTTCATTGCATCATAAAACTGGTTACAACTATTGAATGCTTCTTCATTTCCAATTTTAAGATCAGCCACTCTCATCTCATGAAGCATCTCATAAATTTGATTATCATCAACTTCATCAGACTCATCCACTTCCATTGTATTCTGTGTGTCATCTTATATTGGTTCCTCTCTGTGTGTAGTCCACTTCGTGTAATGCTGCCACCAACCATTACAAATCACATGCTCTAGAGCTATTTTTCTATCCTAGACAAATCCATTGAAACACTACTGATGGGAACACCATCATGAGCCATAACTAGCTCAATTTGGTCTAAAAAGGTTGACAAATGCTCCGACATATCTATCAGAAGGTCCTAAGTGTTAGTTCAACTCCTCATATATAATATTTTGATGATTTTACAAAATGAAGAAAAAGAAATAAAATATAAGCGTAGTATATTGTTTCTCTCTATAATAACACAATTGCAGGTTTCATGAAGTTTTCCAAGATGGGAGATTAAAAGTGTGAAGACTAAGTAGCATAAGTATTAGGTCATAGGCTTTTCATGTAAACTTTCAAAGGTTGTAATTTTCATTTTATTTAAGTCTAGAGATGTTGTAAAGAGCCCCTAAACATAACCTATATATAGCTAACTTAGGCTCTCTACACTTAGGATAAGTTAGAAACAAAAACCTAACACTAAGACTCTTATCAGACGTCCATAACAACAGACGTCTAATTACCTATAGCACTACCTTCAATTTCTGTCTTCATAAACATCAGTCGAAGCATTCTTCTATCAAACGTCCATAGCCTCATCCAGACGTCTGATACTTTACCTAGACATCCTCAAAATAACCATTAGACTAAGCACCTATCTTCCTTCTATATATAATGGGCAAAATGCATTTTCAGACATCTGGACATGCTTCCAAACATCTACCTTTGGACCGTTGCCCATGTATTTCTGTGCGTATCTCATTACGAACCAAAGATCTTTTATCAGATATCGCAGCCAAGTCTTTTTAGGTTTCCAAACGTCTAGAGAATCTCTCAGATGTCCATACAGATGTCTGATTCTTCAAATCTAGAACCCTGTTTGGATCTGATCAAAATAGGAACGAATCCACACATAATTAGACGTCCAATAACTTTATCAGACATCCTTGTTTCGATCCGATGAAATCAGTATAAGCTGGCTAATAGTATTAGACGACCATAATTATAATCAGACGTCTGACCCTAAAATTAGACGTCTGATATTGCTGCCAGACTCATCATTACCCTAATTTGTGGTGGATTTCATCCCAATCTCTTGGGATTTGTCTCCAACGACTAGGAGATCTCTCCCAAGTGTTATTGAAGGTTCCAAACTTGCCTATAAATAGAGTACAATCCCTCTTAGGCAAGACACACCTCTTGAGATTCAATTCCCTTAAAAAAATCACTTGCTCACTACTCTAAGCTTCATCTTACCCTTGTGTTGTGCCAACACTCTAATCAAAGGGCAAGTCCACACTCCCGGCTCACTCCGTTCTGCAAATTCTCAGGAGTTCTCTTTATGATTAATAGATAAGAAAGTAATCAAAGTATTGGGGTGCTCTATAGGTGTTGTTTTAATTCTTACTTTTGTACTTTGGATATCCAGCCTATTAGGTCCCCGTCTCTTCATTGTGAAGGGAGAAACCTCCGTTTAAGGATCGGAGGTGGGATTTGTAATTGAGGTACACTACCCTCGTTTAAGTAGTGTGGTTAGTGGATTGATCACCTTGTGATCGAAAATCCTAAGTTAAGGGATTGGCTTAGGTGGTGGTTTTCACCCATCTTGGGTTTCCACCTAAAAATCTGGTGCCACTTTTTGTGATTGAATTTTTTGTATTACAATATTAAATAAATTCACTATTCACCCCCCTCTAGTGCAATTTCACTATGGGCACAAAATCCCATTTTGAAAAGAAGAGAATAATACAAGGTTATTTCTGTAAAATTAACAGCATTTCAAAAATATACAATAACCATGGGATATTTCAGGGATTTATTAAAGGGCATATGCTCATTAATGTCTAATAAGTGGGTCCATGCAGAACGAAATAGGTTTTCACGCATTTCAAGAAGTAATGGACATCTAAAGCCCTAAAAACAGACCCGCTTAATTAACTGAGGTTCTAGTCATGATAAAATTCACCTAAGTTCTCTAAAATTCATACAAAAATATTCTAAATTGTTTAATATCTTTGATTTGACCATCAGAACTTATTTTGGCCGGAAACAATCATAGATAGAAAGTTGCCCTAATTTGGGGTTCTATGTAATTTCCCTAGTTAAACATGGTTAAAACCAAAATCCAACTTCACAATTAAATTCCTTGGGTCCAAATTAAGTTTACACCAAAATTTGGGCCCAATCTGAGATCACTTTGACCTAGTTTGCATTTTAGTCCAACTCTTTTTTACAAAAAGCCCCTCAACTTACAAAAATCCTTGCGAACTGCCCCCCAACTTTGTCTTCTTCTTCACAGACGGGTCCTTACTGCCATGGTAGGTGTGAACCCACACACCCAAGCTTACAATCAAGGATTCCTCCTTGATTACTTGACCAATCCCTTCCAAAATTGGAAGGGATGATCCTGAGGAAATCCTTGATCATCTAAACCTATTTCTAGTTTCCAAATCCTTCCTTGTGGCTTGTGCGAATCCTTGGACCTCAAGCTTTCTTTCCCTAAAAATTCGAGCTTCTCAAGCTTGTTTCCAAGCTTGGAAGCTCACTTAAAGGCCTGTAAAGGAACTCCATGCACAACCTCACCTCCTGAGTGAGTTTTTGAGCCAAAAATACCTCTTCCTTCCCTACCTCCAGCTTGCTCCAACTCGTCACCGATGTCCCCTCTACCTCCAGCCTCTTCGCCAATTACCACATACCATAGGCGGCTGATTCTACTTCCCTGACATCTTACGCATCTCACCATACCTGTAAGACGTCTCCTAACCCTGTCTTCATTGCCGTCTACCTCATCGGAGCCTTCACCTTCGCTGGTGCTGGCCATACCACAACCGGCGCCTCCTCCACCCCTCATTGTCCATTAGCTATCCTTGTTAACTCTACTCCATCTACGCATCATCACCGTGCTGCTACAACTCCGCTTCAACCACACACTCGCCTGCTCCGACTCCATCTTCCATCTCGCCGACTTACCTCCGGTGAGGCGTTCCCGCTGCCACAGACCACCATTGCCACGCCACCACATTCGCGAGCATCGCCTCGCCTCACTGAGTAAAAGCTCTAAAGAAATTTGGGGTTAGCTCACTCTATCATCTCACTCGACACCTCTCACCTCGCACCACTTTCCTAAGGTCTTCAAACCTCTACACTCACTCTCTCGCCCTTCCACGCACGCCACCACATTCATCGTTCCACGATAAAGGTTGTTAAATGCTCTGACGTGGCTGAGAGGCCTTATTTGTGATTTTAGGTACGTAGGTTGTCATGCCATTACCGAAGCTTCTTCGAGCAAGCTCGAAGTGAGTTCTTCAGACATCTGCTCCAGGTCTTCGTCCCTGGTGAAGTGGATTTTCCTCAAGAACATTCCCAGCTGGTCAATTGGGAGCGTTGACCACTCCAAGGATGTCAATTGAACGGGAGCTACTATTGTTGCTGCACGAGAAGAAGACGAGGACTTTAGTCCCATATTGTAAACGGCAAATCGGTTGAAGCCGCATAAGAGGAAAAAGTGTTTCCACTTGGTTGCCCAAGACACACAGGGGTCAGGTCCCCACTCACACGCCTCCTCACGCTTACTCCTCACCTGCTACACCACACAGGTAGGTCTGGTCTCTGGTCCGATTACCCAATTAGTTGGGTTTGAAAGAAAGAAGAGATGAGAAGGAGAGAGAGGGGGTTTTTGCCTCACTCTCTAACTCTCTAACACTTAGAAGATTTCAGAGAAGCCTTTGCCTCTGTTGTTCATGGCTGTTGTGCCTCTCCTTGAAGGCTTAAAGAGAGAGGCCTGTGCCTCTGCTGATTAAGGTGTCTGAGCGCCTATTCTTGTATTCTGATATTCTGAGGAAGTTGCTTCTGATATTATGATTAAAACGTTCATACATTAAGTGTGCTTTTGAACTTATAAATGTAATTTGGTGATTCAAATCACCATTTTACTCTAACCTTTTTGCACTTTCAAACTTGAGATATCTGATATATCATTTATGATTATTCTTCTTGTTACAATTGCCTATATTTGTGGTGATATTGTGATCTTTGAGATTAATTGCAACACTTGCTCCCTGCGTTCGACCTCATATTTTCTTGACGATCTTTCAAGTTATAAATATTATTTATTTTCAAGCGATTTCGACCTATACTGCAATGCATCTTTTAAAACATCAATTTCACATGTTAACAACTACCTACACGGACAGAATATTGTCTAAAAAAATTCTCCACATCTGTATTGTTTCTTATCTTCATGGAAGGCCCAATCCAAGAATGAGATCACTCCACTCTTATATTAAGTGTAATCCAAATTCCTTAGACCAATCCAAGACTTGTCCATGTTAACCTAAAATTTTTAGTAAACCACCCGCAAGTTAGGAGAAAATATATGAACAATATTTATATTTTCAAGAAGGTTTTCATTTGATAGCCCATCCTTGAAGATTTGATCACAACGCTACTTATTACATGCAACTTGTGTGTGGAGAAATTTCGGCAACATCTCCCCATACTTCTCCAGTATAGCCCCCAAGACTAGCTTTAACTACATTCCCAATAGCCCCAACTAAAGGGTGCTTTAGGAATGAAACTATGATTAGTTGGTATATCAGAGAAGAACGAGAAAATGCAACTGAAATTTCTCTACACACTAGTTACATGTAACAAGTAATCCTAAGTTGTGATCAAATCTTCAAGGACCCTCATTTGCCTGATACTTCACCGAACTAAAGATGATCGACACTTATGGCATGCTTCAAAGACAACACATCAAGCAAGTAAGTGGCATATACACGCACTCTGCATTGTCCATATAACATGATCATAAGTCTCGATGAGCGAGTATTTTGACACAATTATATCTCTCCCACAACCTATAACCTAGGGATTAGAATTCCTATTATTTGTAATGAAGTGCTTCTAAAGTTTTGCAAATGTGTAAAGCTAAATGATATAATCTAAATATTGATAATAAAATATTTAACAATTTTAATTTACTTTTATGTAATAAAGGGAAACAATAACCTCAAAATGCTTGCTAAATCATAACCTAAATTCTAAACTTAAAACCCTAAATCCTTAATAGAAAATCATAACCTCAGAACGCTCCAAACCCAAAACAAAAACATTAAATTCAATATAAAAAAACCCTAAATCAAAAACCAGAAATTCATAACCAAAAACACTAAAATCTAAACGTAAGACTCGACACCCAAAACTTTAAACTCAATACTCTAAACCCTAAACTCTAAAGCCAATATATACCATATAACTATTGATTCTAATTTCAAAACCCTATAAAGCAAATATCCTAAACTCTAAACCCAAAGATCATAAATAAATGTACTAACCTAACCCAAAGATCCTAAACTCTAAACTTCAAATTGTAAGTACCATAAACCCTAATCCTAAACTCAAAGTCGAAAAATTTTTGAAAAAGTTTCCCCTATAATTTAGACTTTTTCCATTCCCTACAAAAATTATACAAGAAATCATACTATATATGTGGGCACACCCCCACCTTTAAAACAATAGATATAACATGAAACAATTAACAATGTGGGCAGTCCCCACATTTATATCAAACAACACAATTTAACTTTTAAAGGAAATATATGGGCACACCCCACAATTAACATTTGTTAAATACACAATTGATAAAATCAAACAAAATTAACATCTCTAACAAGTTATTAAATATAATTAATTACATGTAAATTTAACAAAGTTCATTTTACAAGCAAATTTAATTCCCAAAATTAAATTTACAAGCAAATTTAAATTTAAAAAAAATAACAGGCAACAATTTTATTTACAAATTTAAATTTATAGAAAAATTAATTTACAAAAATTAATTTGTAATTTTTTCTAATTTAGGGGGGGCTGCAAGGAGGTGGAAGGGTAGGGAAGAGGGGTTGAGGGCTGCAGAGGTGCTAGGGCAGGGGGAGGAAGGGGATAGAGGTGGCAATAGGGCAAGTAAAGGGAGAGGGGAGGGGCAACGCGGCAAAAGGGGTGAAGGTGGAGGGGGTGTGAAGTGCGGGGGGGGGAGGGGTAGTGGTGGAGCGGGGTGGGGAGGTCGTAGCATGGGGAAGGGGAAGGGCGATGGGGGGAGGTCGACGATGGGGCAAGGAGGAGGTGCGGTCATGGGTGCGGATGACGACAGCAATGGTGAAGTAGCGCAGGTGAGGAGGAGAGGAGTCGAGTGGGGGAAAGGCATTCGGTCGAAGCCTAATATCTCAATAGTGGAAATGATAGTCTAAAAATCGTCGCCAAATAGATTAAAATATTAATTTCAAAGTGTTGCTTCCTAAAAAACGAGTACGATTTGCAATAATTTTTAATTAAACTGTCGCTAAATCATTTTCTAATAATATTTTTCCCTTTGTCAACTTTTGGAGGCACGTGCTAATTTCAAGGAATTAACAACGATTGGACTATAAATCGTCGCCCCTACCAACATTAGGCGACGGTTATCGAAAAAATGTTGCTAATTATTATCTTTGAGCGACGGTTAGACAATAACTATTGTCAAATCTCTGACCGGATATTAAGGTTGGTGGGGGATGGGAGGATTAGTCTTTAGGTGACAGTTATTATAATAACCATTGCTAAATACAACCTATAGCGATGATAAAATAATCATCACCTATGAACCATCGCAAATCACGTGATTTCTTGTAGTGATCACCTTGCGAATCAGACAATCAGTTCTTGGCATCGTTGCCAGGGAGGCAAAGACTCTACATTGCTTTTTACTACGTTGTGTGCATTTAGTTAGATTTTTCTTATTTTTTCTTTTCAAAGCTTCTGACTCATCCACCTTTATTTTGATTTATGCATTTTGCAAGCAAAGACCTTAGGACAATTCAGACCAGTCCAACAAGTAAGTCAACTCATCTCATCTCATAATTAGTTCAGGTTAATTTTCTTTCAAAAAAATAAAAATAATTTGAACAATGTTGAGCTTTGATTGCTTGATTGATTGCTCTGCACTACACAATTATATTGATCTTTAAGGCAATTACCCCAAAAAAATGCCATCACATTCCATGCACTTTGGTCCTAAGCCTTTAAAATTGAGTAAACATGTCCCTAGGTTGGATTTAATTTTCCAAGTACTTTGGAATTTAGATGCAATTAACTTGAGGCTTTGTCTACTTGGAACCACTAACGACAAGGTAGGACATGGTGGTAATCGTCTTAACCGCTTGGGTGAACCACTATGTGAATTATCCAAGTGGGTCCCTCTCACCTGGTTGTCCAAGTAATTCAAAGGTCAAGGAGATTCAATTTAGGTCTCAAAGGTACTAGGATTAGGTCTGTTGGGGTGACACACAAATTAAGACTAGATTTGTTTGATTGATTACTTAGTACCCACATGAGATGGCTTATTCTTACTATAATCAAACTCACTCAAACCTTCCATATGAATACTACCTATCTATCAATACTATTGTAACACTACTAGAAACATCGGCTATGTAGTCGGTTCATTACCATTGATTCAAAAATCGACGCCAATTAATGATTTGTTGTCGTTTATATTTAAAATCGATGGCAAATCAACAATCAAAATTGTTGCGCGTACTTAGTCACATTATCGTTGATGGCTTTCTCAAGAGATGTAATTTGTTCATTTTTGCCATCATTTATTTAATAAGCAACGGCGAAGAATGGGAGAGCACGCGCACTTCACACACCTAGGGTTGTAATTTCTTAGCTTTTGTCATCGGTCCTTAATTAAACTGACGGCGAAGTGCAACAGATGTATGCACGTGCTGCCCGATCCTCCCCCCTACCACTCCAATACACTCTTCGTCTTCCTCCCTCTCATGCACCGCCCCTCCTCACTGTTGCTTCTGGCCTCTCCTCCTCATCGCCCCTCCTCGACATCGTTCCCATCCTCTTCTTCCTTAGGTGAGTCCTCTTTCTCATTGTCACGGCCTCCTCCCCCCCCATCACCGTTCTCCTCCTCCTTTCCCCATTTCCATCATGCCCCTTCCTGCCCTACCTCCTCCCCCCCATCACCATGTTCCTCCTCCTTTCCCCATAACCATCACACCTCCCTTATTGCTGCTCTCCTCCTCCACTTGCCCCTTCTCCTCCTCCTCCACCTTCTCTTTGTCGTCGTCGTCCTCCTCCTCTTCCCTTCCCTTCCTCTTCATCCTCCTCCTCAACCTCCTCTGCCTGCCCATTCCTCCTCCTCCCTCCTTCCCGTCCCCCCTCCTCCTCATCCTCCTCCACCTACCCTTCTTCCTTATCCTCCTCATCCTCCACTGCCCCTTCCTCCTTACTGTCCTCTACTTGCCCTTTCTCCTCCTCCTCCCTACCATTCCTCCTCATCCTCCTCCGCTTGCCCCTCCTCCTTCTCCACCTCCCTCCCAACCCCCTCTTCCTTCTCCTCCTAACTGTCATCCCCCATCCTCCTCTTCTCCTTACTACCACCCTTTTCCTCCTCCTCCTCCTCCCACATGCCCTTCCTCCCCATCCTCCTCCACTTGCCCTTCCTCCTCCTTACCCTTCCTCCTCATCCTTCTCCACCTGCCTGATCCGAAGAAATCGCTAAGTAATAAAATGTTCATTGTAGTGCAATTTTTTCAAGAATAGAAATAAAAATAAATGATACTCGGTGAGTCCTGGGTTGAACATGGGGAGGGTGTCAGATCTAACTAAATGCAGAACGATGAGCAAATATGAACTAATGTAAAGAAGGAGATGAGAAGGAGGAAATCACAATCAGGCAATTATATAGAGAAGGGGGGTGAGAAGCAGGATTTGCAAATGATAAAGATGAAAACTAAACTTTTATTGCTACTAGAAAAGATGTCAATATTACAACTAGAACAAGTAATAGAATGACTACTAGAACTAGAAATAAAAGACTAGAAGATGATGAGTTGGAGCGTGGTCCATTGCAGTAGTCACCTTGGAGATGAGGATGAAGCAGAGATGAGAAAGAAGCAAAGGAGGATAGCCACCAGAAAGCAATAGCATGTGTGCATGAAGAAGCTTTTTAATGGAGGTGAGAGGGTAGACCAAATAGGAGAGCTAACGACAAGGTGGTGAGATGTGGGATTTATTCTAAACTAAGGAAGACTTAATGAAGGAAGGGGGGAGGGGTAGACTCCTATTTATAGAATTTATTAGGTCTTTGATGGATGAAATGACCTGTTGCCTTTTTAGTTGGATAAGACGTCTGGAGCTTTAGTCAGACGTCTGTCCAGACGTCTGGACACATGCCCGGACGTCTGAAAGTGGGAAATTTCATACTTCGCTTTGTGCTGTACGCGTAGGCAGCGCGTAGAGGCTTCTCTCTCCTCCACACCCTCACCCCTAAACCCTAATGCCCCTCCTATTTAAACCCTCCCTTCTCACCATCCTCACCCCCTCACCACCAGCCACCACCACCTCCAGCATTTCCTCCCTGTGCGGCAGTGGCAAGGGAGAGCGAGAGTGACGAGAGGGAGGGTGAGCAAGGGAGGACGAGAGGGTGAGAAAGGGAAAGAGGAACGAAGAGAGCGTGGAAGGTCAGAAGACCTTCGGGAGCCCGATGGAGCTCACACGACAGGAGACGGGCACGTGCACAAGGAGGAAGGGCTCGACGAGGCAGCCTCCTGACCCTCTACAACTGTTGAAGCTACTGCGATGCGCTGCGGGCACAGTTGCAAGGAGAGAAGCGTCGCGGAGGAGGTTCTGGTACTGGAAGTTTTCCAGTATCAGACGTCTGGGGTATCATCCAGACAACTGGTGAGGCACCAGGATGTCTGGAGCTGAAGCTAGACGTCTGAAAGCACATATCGCGCGAGGTACATATCTTCCTACGCTACTTTCCGTCATGCAGTTTGTAGCGCAAGAGGTGTCAGGCTGATTTTATGCCTACGTTGTTTGTAAGTAGGTGAAGGCTTTGGGAAGGCACGCAATTCATTTTCCTAAGTACTTTTGGATGTCTGACCGCATTACCAGGCATCCGATGACCCTTCCAGACAACTGGAAGGAGGGTGAGAGTCTAGAGCTACCCCAGACGGTCACAAAGGGATCCAGACATCTGAGAATACCGCAGGAAGTGCAAGGTGAGATCTGACGTCTTTTAAGACATCTGGAACTACTCCCAAACATCTGATTTTGGTTAGTAACCGTGTTTTTGGCCCATTTAGGGCCCAAACGGAATCAGATTTCCGCAAACGAAGTACCACTGTTTTCCACTCGAGTTCCTCTACGAGTTCGTGTTGAGTATCTACTATTTTTACCTCGTCTAATGTAAATTAGTCGCTGGTATAGGTTACCAGCTGGTGGCGTGTTCGAGGCCCGTGGAGACGACGAGATCTGTGGCATAAGCCCCCATTCCTCCCATGATACCCAGTAGAGTGGTTTAATTCAGTTGTTAATATTTAAATAAGAATGCACTTGGTTGGAATAATTGAATTGAACTCTAGGATGTGGAATGAACCCTAGAGTAGAAATGTATGAGCCTGTTTGAGCTATATTGTTTACTTGAGTGCATGTTAAAATAAATTAGTAGTAAATGACATTAGTATAATTATGAGATGCATGTTAAAATATGAGTTACCTATATATGAATGAGAAAGTGAACTGTGAAACCACAAGTTGGATGTATATGATTGAGAATTAAATTGTGAAAACATGAGCTACTTGTATATGGATGAAGAATGAGTTATGAAACATGAGATCTGAATATGGATAAATGAGATGAATATGAGCATGAACCCTACTGGGAATTACGAGTAGAACTCCTATATATGCAAGGAATCTGGAATGTAGACGGGAAGTGTGCTGGCCCTTGTGTACGCGGTACCAAGGAGAGCAATTGTCCCTTTTTAGTGTAGAGTGGAGCTAGCCGCCCTTGGGTTGAGACCCAGGGTTAGGATTAGCCACTCTACACTGACTCTTGTTGGCCCTCACGTACGTGGTACTAAGGCATGCTACTAGTGTAGGGAGGGAACTAGCTACCCAATGGGGCTCGGGGTTAAGCTAGCCACCCTACATCGACTTTGTTAGGCCCTCTGAGAAAACCAGGGTAGTCAGACGAGGGTACACGGACTATGGAGGGGCGAGACCCCTATTTGGTTATGAGGGGTGAGACCCCTGTTCTGAGAGAGCAAGGCCCTATACTATTCCATGTTGTACTTTGGGCGTACCTGCTAGCGGAAACAACTGACCGTGTGTCAATGCGAGGTAGCTACCTGTGCACTTATCACGTGTGCCGTAGTCACCACTATGTCTCGACAATGACCTCGAGGTGGTTGACTAGGTGTAGGACTACCGCGGGGGACTCTATCGGCCAAGAGAGCACCATGTGTACCTTCTACTCTATGGAAAAGACTGCAATCAAGATCGTTCCCATGAGGAACATGCAAGATCAAGAAATACTTAGATACTTTGAGAAATAGATGAACCAAAAATACATAAATGAGATAAATAGAAATGAGAATAAAACCTGCTTGTTGTTTTTGCTTTACTTGCACATAAATAATGTAAACACTACTCTACTCAGCATTCGCTGACTCTGTCTTTTCGTAAACCTATTTAGGACCAGGAGTTGAGCAACCCAAGTTTCTGGTTGCAGAGGGAGTTGGGCCCAGCCGAGCCCAGCCGTAGTAGTTTCTTTCCAGTTCTTTGTTTCTTCTGTAGTTGTGAGTACTAGACTTTAAATTATTGTTCTCGTTACTTTCTATTTCCTGTTGTTGTTGTGGTAGCATGTACTACTATTCTGAGACAGTTGTTCTACTTTCCTTTACTGCTTCGTTCTTTCCTTCTGCTTAGTTATATTGCATGTGTGAATGTGGTTTATTTTTATACTTTTGGTTATTTCTCGTTGGACGATTAGGTCTTGGGATTAGTCGAGGCGAGCTAGACTAGGGTCTTGTAGGGATCCGGGAACCGGGTCGTAACAATGGAGGGCTTGGATTTAATGGTAGGATGATGAAGGGTGGATGATAACTCCAATTTATTGGACATTCTATTAGCGTAAGTGTATTTACATACATTTCCTTAGAAGTTAATTATTTAGTACTTAATGTTAATTTATTTTAGTGGAGGGATGCATCTTATGACAGGTCTTATATTTTATAGGTACATGCTCACAATTTTCTAAAATTTCCACTAGCACGCGACCACTTTCCACCATCAATCGGAGTCGCTCGCTTCTTCTCCGAGCATCTCGCACCCTCATCGTCCAGCCACTCGTAATCCTCGTCAAGTGGTTGGAGAAGCTGTCAGCCGTGGCAAACAAACAACATGCTTTAAAAAGGAGGGCAAGCCATCATTAAAGGCCATCTTCTCTTTTCCTCACTCTCCATGGTGGGCCTCTCACCTTCACCGTGAATTCGAAGCATGCACGGTGGCCCTAGCCTCCTCCACCAATGCTCGTGCGTACCACCCTTGCGTGCGACCTGCCTCCTCACTACGCAGGCAACCATCTCGTGCGACCAAGCCACTGCGCGGGAAGCCACCTCGTGCCCTCCACAACGTGAGCCCATCGCCCTGCACTAAGCACGGCTACACGCTCACACTTCTCGCATGCGGCCAGCAGCAGCAGGCCTTCCCCCTTGCGCAGACCCTCATGGATGCCCTCCTCTTCCTCTTCTTCTTCCTCCTCTCTGCCAACCGAAAGCACCCAAAGCTACCAAAATGCAGCCATCGACTCTAGCCATGAAGCTTCGTGTCAGGAACTCCATCGAACTCGCCTCGACCTCCTGAGCACAACCACGTCCTCCAACAGACCGATCGGCCACCGTCTCGCAGATCGGAGAACCTCATCGCCGATGGCATCCTCCCCACCGGTCGGCCATCTCCGACCTCCATCGCCAATGCCGTCACCACCCACGCATGGCCCTTGTCGCAGTCAACCTCTTCCGAGCTCCACATGCTTGACCGCGACCTCTTCTTCGCACACACACGAGGCAAAGAATTGCGTTATTTTGGGTTCTATTAGTATTTACATTTGCTGCCATTTCCACCGATTTTATTTTTAAATTTTGAATATTATATTGAGGTGAAATTACATCAGAGCACTTATACTTTTTCGTTATTATTTAGTGCATATTTTCCACTTTCAATTGCAGCAAATTGTAACTCAGATTTGCATCATTCTTTTCTTGTACGAATACCGTTAGAAATTATATGAGATGCCACTAATGATCACATCTTTTAATGAATATTTTATTGAGGAAAAACTGCACCCATAACCTTACATTCTCTAGCTATTGTGTGTTTCCTTCTTTTCACCTTATTTCGTCTCAAACAATAAGCACATCTCTTGCACTGATTGGGTAGATACAAAGGAAAATATTCATGAATTTATTACATCAGTTCCTCCCTGTGGATGCGACATCCAAATCATTATGGTTAGATTTAATGAATTTTTTATACAAAATTTCTACCACATAAAATACATCAACACATCTTTTTATTGCAATCATCTTGATTAAGCGTAAATCTCGCTATCAGTGGAGATTAAAGAAAGTTTAGGATGGAGGTTGTTGCAACAACCTTATAGGATTACCCTCACTTGTCTCGAATGTTTGGTCTTGTTTTGTTTTGAATTTCAAATTTCACATAAAAGAAAATTTGTATTCCTCGAAATCAACTTCCCAACACAACTTGAATAACTCAATTTGAATTTAAAATACAAAGTTATGGCTAAAATACTAGATATGTGTTAGGTTGTTACGAATTTCAAAATTAGGAATAAGATTTGGTTTAAGGTTTTAGGATAGGGCTTTAGGTAGGTAATTTAGGACCCTAAGATGTAGATCTAGTGGTGGATAAATTATGGTGTGATTTGACCATCCAAAATAGTATTTATTTGAGGATAAAAGGGATGATCAAGTAAGGTTTGTTGGGTTAAGATATAGAAATAGGTTGGGTTTAACTAATGGGTTTATAAAATCAATTAGGCTAGCCAACCAAATTGGTTGATTAATTAGGATCATGGCTAACCATCTAAGGTGGGAAATTAGGCTTGGTCATTCGACCTTGGGTTAAGGAAAATTGGGTCTCTAAATGGGCTAACCTAATTGCTAAATAAGCTAGGCCAGATAATATAGGCTCATCTTCTCTGCAAATGTGAGCTCAAACATGAAAGTCCAGTCTCTAAGGCTCAAAATTGCTCCAAACTTGGTACCTACATATAATATAACAAAGACATCAAGGTACTAGATATAAGTTTTAGAAAATTTGTAGAAAAACCTAAAATTGTGTAATATTTACAAAATGCACTTATATGACCAAACTGACCTAACTAAATGCATTCTACCCTAATCAACCCTCAGATTAGCATTAGTTAGGCATAGTTAATGTAAATACATATAGAAATATCACACCCCATGCCTATCACACTAAGCAAAAATCACACGAGAAAACATTATTTACACAAGAAATCAATTTGCGAGTTTTGAGCTAAGCTAACTCGAAATCATCAATCCTAATTTTTCACCAAAACAAACAAAACATACACAAAATATGAACATCGAAGACTTAGCAGTTCTAAAGTATCGACTTAAATTCGGACCACCCAAATCAAATCAGGAATCTTATTAGCCATAGAACTTGGGTCGCTAGAGTAACTTGATTACGCAACAATCATAGGCCCTAATCCACTTGAATTAAGTTAGAACCTAGCCTAATTTAGGCATTCTGCATACATATGCATCATACTTTGCATCATTGCTTATTTATTAGTTTTGTAAATAATAATGTCGTATTATGTTCTAATTGAGAGATATTAATAATCGTGGGAAATTCAGGGCTGCGGATGACCGATCCAACCTTATGGATTTTCTCAGAACGACGATAGGTGTCCAACACTTCCGAGATCACATTGATCAGACTCCCGTAGCACCCTATGGAGTTTGCAGAAGAGGAAGAACCAATAGGCAAATAGGTGAAAATCCGGACCTCAGATAGTAAATCCAACCACCTGGATGGAACTGGATCAATGATCGTAGGCCTATGGTGCAAAAATCATCTCGATCGGAGGCCTATAGCACTGTCTACGAAGAAGAGAAGATGAACGACCACGATGGCACCACGTGGCACCATCGCAGCCACCTAGCGTCACCGCCCCAACTCTTGAAGGCATCTCCTCATGCTTTGTGGACCGTTGGATCGTCATCCAAAAGCCACAAAGCAGCAACGTCACTGCTCCAAGCATGCCTCATCAATGAAGGATGACACTCAGCCGTTGGATGGAGATCCAATGGCTGAGGGCACACGAGCGGGAAATAGCAGCTGAAATAATATGCACCTCTAGCTCATTGGATAGCGTGCTTAAATGCAAGCCATGGGCAAGCGTTCGAGGCACAATCTGCAGGAGATCAAGGTATCAACGTGTGCAGGTGAATCTCAAGTGTCCAATCAACATTGAGCGGCTAAGGCGTGGCTACGTGGAGCATTAGCAGGCGTTGGATGAAGATGCATGTGATAATGTGAGAGTAAACACGCGTCCACATGAAGTGGGAATTCAAAGGCGGTGCTGCAGCTTGTTTTAAGCCATCCAATCGTAAGATCGGACAGTTGTGATCTGCTAAAGTGCGTTAGGCACAATAAAAGGGCAAGCAGGTGCGCAAGGAGAGAGAAAGTTGGAGCGACATTGAAGGAGCGCACGAGCCGTGCGATGAGGATCCAAGCAATGAGAGGCCGCCATGTGTCGACCTGAGAGCAAATCCGAGCGTAGAAAGTGCAAATGAAGGCCTATTGAGGTGCAATCTGATCCGTTGATCTCCCGATTGATGGATCTGATCACCAGAGTGTTGTTGCACGATTTTGGGGGCACAAGTGCCCTCTTTGCCCCTCAATGAAGCTATAGAAGAAGGCCCAGGGCCCCCCAGTTGAAGGTAGCTCTTCCCAACTCTTCCTAACTCCTAACAACTCCTCCAAACTCTCTCCAACTCTTCAGAGCTTCTTCGTCGTCTCTCTCCGTCTCCAACTATCCTTCTGAAGCACCCACCAAGCCACGTTGGCAGACTGCCATTGCTCTCCCCAGCCTCTCCAAAAGGCCACCATGGACCACCCATGCTGCCCTTATTCTGCCAAATTAGATAGTGATATTCTAGTTTCTTTCTACAATTCAATTACTCTTGTTCTAGCATTACAAAGCTATAATTCTAGAATTATTTGATCAAACTCATGGATGCATTCTCTTTATATATTGTGATTATTATCTAGTTGGTATTAGATCCAAATCAGTTTAAGATCGAAAATGTTTCTGCCTCCCTGAGTTCGACCAAGACTCACCTGTTTCATTAAAATTTATTTGTCGACACGTATTTCACGCTATACTATGACATATTCATCTTCTTTATGCGATTTACGCCACGAACATAACTTTCTCTGACTAAGTCGACCTACCCAAGGTTTGAATTGAATGTGAGAAATAAGCATCTTGTGTGTGAAATAATGTGACTCACTAGACAAGCAACTAAGTTGATTCTAGGTATTCAATAAAACTTAGAATATTTCTTTGCACTCTCTAGGACAACCTATCTTTGGTTAGGCTATACTAGGATTTGGTTGTGTTCTCCTGACCACTTTCTATCCCGTGGTCAACACACAAGGTGTATATCTCCTCAGCTAGACTCTTAGGTCTCTTGTTGGCTACCCCACTATGTTTGGGATCCACTCATGTAGGTAAGAGATGAAAGGGATATATTTTTGCTTTGCTTCTCTCTTTCTTTCTCTCTTTTCTTTATTCTTTTTCTTTTTTTTCTTATATATATATAACTTCCTCTGACTACTCATTTTTCTAGGTTATCTTCTTTGTTACACTCATTTTTCTAGGTGAGTGGATCTCCTTCATTCGTTCTAAATGCATCCCCTACAAATAGGAATAGTCCTAAGAGCTAGAAACATGGCCAAGTCCTTTAGATCTTTTGCCAAAAGACTAAATCTTATTAACCACTAAGGACTCAACAAAATCATCCAGAAGACAAGTCAGTGCAATGTGCAAGTGATGATGCCTAGAACTCAAAGACTATCCAAACCACAGGGTGGAAAGATAAGTCATTCACTTGTCACCCCTTTGACTTAATGCTTTTAGCTTTTTCATATCCTTTCAAGGACTCAGGAAAATAAATCCAGATTTAGGTAAATACTCAAGATAATTAAGTTGACATACAACCTATAGAGTCTAAGCAAAAAGACTTTGTTCATACTTTTTCTAAGATCGGTAAGCCCTCAAAATCGATATTTTTCACTTTTTCACAGCTAAAACTCTAAAAACATTGATTTCTTTTCTCTTTTTTTTCTTTTTTTTCTTTTTCTTCTTTTTTCCTTTTTTTCTTTTCCTTTTTGAAAACTAATATACAATGAATGAAACCACGCAAAATAGCAAACACACATGTGAATAGCAACTATGACATAATACATGAATTTTGGAGACTAGTATGAAAGTGACTCAGTCAAAATATGTAAATCCACCCCCCATGTAATTTCATGCAATGTCCTCATTGTATACTATAAACATAAAGAAAAGGGTAGAAATCACTAAGAAATATCTAACTATATATGATATAACTTGACTAGCTCCAAATCTACAAACTAAACTAAGATGCAAATATATATATAAGAAATCTAACTATATATATACAAGTGCTAAGTTTAACGCTTTTAGCTAAGCACAGACCCTATAAAGAAGATATCAATGATTCAATGGAAGGGTGTTTACGTGTAAATTTGTCGTTATTTAAGAGATGCGTCGTAGTATAGGACAAAATCGCTCAAAACAGATAAAATTTATACTCAAATGAAAGTCCGAGATCGTTTGCTGGGAGCAAGTAGGAATTCACACGCTAATCTCAACAATTAATGTAATTGAACACAAAATATTACTTAAAAACTAATGTGCAGTATATGGCATTAGTATATGAAGAGTAAAAAGTAACCTTAGACAAAAAATGGTGATTTAGATGACAAATTATAAGTCTAATACATAGAATAATTACTGAAATCTTAATCAAAGGTAGGAATTTGTGATCAGACGTCTGATTTTGCAATCAGACGTCTTAAAAAACATTGCTACAATACCCATTTATGATTTTTCTTCTGTTTCTTCTTCTCTTCTACCTTAGTTCTCTCTTCTCTTCTTCTTCTTCTTTGGCTCAGGTCTTCTCCTCTTCTTCTTGCCTTGGCCTTCCTTCTTCACGCATAGGGGATTTCTTCTTCAAATGGCTAAGTGTCATCCGTTTATCTTCAGAGCAAAAACCCCCCAACCCCCGCACTCTCTCTCTCTGGGTTTCGCTCTCCCAACGCCTTGCACAGTAACAGGTAATCGGGTCTAGAGCGTACCCAAGACTAGGGCTGTCGGCGTAGGGTAGCAACCAAGGTGTGCATGGGTTAGGCGGGTCGGGTTCGAGCCAGGCCTGCATGATGCATGTCACGGGCGAGGCAAGTGAAGGGTGTTGTAGGACCTCACCCTATGTTTGGAGGCGATAAGCCCCAAACACAAAATCAATTTATTTGTCTTCAAGTGCTCGGCTGCTTCCGATGTGGGACTATGTCCCTGCTTCCTTCTCGTGTAAAATTCGCAGGTGATGAAGCTCTCAATTGCAGTAGCTACGAAGGATAGGGTCTTCAATTGAGGCCTTGGGGATGTTCCTGGAGAGATTCCACACACCCTGGAGTGAAGACCTGGAGCTGTAGGTCTGAAGAATGCTTGGAGCAAGCTTCAAATCTTGTACGTTAATGGCGCGTCCAACTTGGATACCTGAAATCCGAAAAATGGCCTTTCAGCCCTGTCAAATAATCTCAGGAGCTTCGCCGTGGAACGACGAGTACGGTGGTGGGTGCGGTGTGTTGTGAAGGTGTGTGTGGAGGTCATACGACCTCGAAAAGGGTAGATGGAGGTGCGTAAGTTCGGTGGTGGATTTGGGTGAGTGGAGTGGCAAATAGGGAGAGGGGTTTGGTTGGTGGAGTTGAGGCAAAGGTTATGAGGTGGTTGGCGAGGCGGATGGAGGGGTGTAGCAATGGATACGCCTCACTGGAGGAGTGGTCGAAGATGGAGAAGACGATGGCAATTTGCGGCTTCGGGGGTTGAAACAAGGTTTTTGAGGGAGTATACTAACCTAAGATACTAACCTAACTAAACTAATCCTAATCTAATGGACGAAGGGAACGAAGCGGTGTCGGTTATGGTATGGCTGGCGTTAGGGAAGAAAATACTCCAGTGAGGGTAGGACAGCGAGGACGAAGGAGATAGAGGCACCGACGGGTATAACACAACCCGAAAGTGAACAAGGAAGATAAATCCGTTGCCAGTATTGCGTGCGGACGAAGGAAGGAGTCGGAGGAGCTCGTTGGACATCGAGGAGCTTCGATCGGATGAGGAGAGATGAAATTAGAGGCGACTTCAGTCAAATTCGAGCATAGGGAACTCGGCAAGGTCTAGGGGTCCTTTTATAGGGGTCTAGAGGGAGAAAAGAGCTTGGAAGCCAAGCTTCCAAGATTAGAAGGTTTGCTGGAATAGGATACCCAAAAGATACTCGAATATCTCATGCATTCACATGAGAGATTGGGAAGGTTGTTGGGCTCAAGACCGGATTCATTGGAAAGAGGACTCCGTAAAGAATCTCTCTTCCAATTTTGGTAAGGATTCATTGATCAGAGAAGGAGTTCTCTTCAATCATAGGTCCTTGAAGTTGTAGGATTAGGATTCTAGGGTGGCAGGGACCTTTTTGTAAAGAAGACAAAGAGGCTAGGGGGCTTTTTGTGAGAAATTTAAAAGCTAAGGGGCTATTGGAGATAAAGAAAGTTAGGCTTGGACCAAAGTGCAAACTAGGTCGAAACAATCTCAAATTGGGCCCAAATCTTGGTACGAACCTAACTTGGACCTAAGGAATCCAATGGTTAGTTGGATTTTGGTTTTGACCTAGTTTGACTGGGTAATTTATGCAAAAACCCAAATTAGGGCAAAAGTCTATCTATGGCTCTATTTTGGGTCAAGATGGGTTATGACGGTCAAATTGAAGGTACCAAACCCTAGAGAATATTCTTCTATGAATTTTAGAGGGTTTGGGTGAATTTTATCCTGATCGGAACCTCAGTTAATTAAGCGGGTCTATTTTTAGGGTTTCAGAAGTCATTTAATTCTCAAAACATGCGAAAACCCTTTTTTGTCTATACTAACACACTTGTTAGACTTTTAAGACCATTTGACTATTAATTAACCCTTGAGAAAACCTATGATTGTACTGCAATTGAGATGTGATGTTAAAACTGCAGTTTTACCCCTATTTTCATGTATTTCTCTAAGAAAGGATTTGCAATGAATTATGGCCTTCTGATGGTTATGTAGGAGCATTTAATGATGGAATATGACTAAATAAAGTTAGGTATTGTTGATGATGACGTTATCATCAAAGGGCCAAATATTATTGCAAGAAGGGTCAAGATTAATATGAAGATATGGTCATGTGTCCAAGAATCAATGGTCCACAAATGCAGATCAACTGATGAGGTAGTCCCACTCTAAAGAGTTTTTCTGGTCTGGGGTAGAAACTGGAGAGAGAAATATGGAGGTAGCAAAAACAAGGTTCATGATGTTGGCCCTGCTCATTGATCCTATTCCAAAGTTCGAGAAGAGGTGGTGAAGGATCTGGATTGACGTTCAGGTCTGACTCGGAATCGAAATCATCTGGGTCCATGTAATCAAAGATCATAATTTCTCTAAATTGTGGGTCGTACATGGATATAGGGAAGACTGTGTTGAATTCCTCAAAATCCTCATCAGAAATTACCTCTTCATCATCAAAAATCATCTTTTCCTCATAATCAAGCCATCGATTTGAACTAGTTGGATTATAATTTCTTCCCCAATCTATATGATTTGAGCTCCATTTTTTGAGGTTGTATGTTGATTTTTCTGATACATTGAATCATGGTTTGTGTCATTTGACTATTCAATTTTTGGAACCTTATCAAAATCCAACAATTCTTGAATTTCAGGGTAGCTATACTAAGGATTCTTTATATCATCAAATAATTCATCATAAAACACTCCCAATAGTTCCTCAATCTCATGAATGTCTCTTTCATAGAAGGGTATTTCAATTTGATTACCTATGGGAGGCTGCAAATGAAAATCATCTTCAAGTAATTCATTCTCCTCATCACATCCTTGCCTCTCGTATTGATCTTGAAGCTTGGTAGGAATCAGATTATCCATAGTATGAAATGCCAATACTTCCTCAATTGTTCCCACAACCTCAATAGAACCACAATTCAATTTATTCTTTTGGGAAACCTTAAAGATATTAAGTTGGCATGTTTTTCTTCCAGAAGTGATTTGCATATTCCCCATCTCACAGTTGATCAGAGCCTTGGCTATAGCCAAGAAAGGTCTTCCTAGGATTATCAGGGTGTGGTTCAAGTTGTCTGATGACTCCATATCTAAGACAAAAAAGTCTACAAGGCACTCAAAATCCCGTACTTTTACAATCACATTCTGTAAGAGTCCCTTTGGAATCTTGGTTGACCTATCAGCCAGCTGAAGGGTAACATCAATGCGTTGCAAGGGACCTAAATCCAGCTCTTCATGTAAATTAGTAGGGATTAAATTGATGGAGGCACCAAGGTCTAGTAAAGCTAGATCCAAGATAAAACCATCTATCTCACATGAAATTAACGAGGTCCCTAGACCTTTCTTTTTAGGAGGGAGCTTATTTAAAATTATGGCACTATCTTGTTCAGAAATCATGGCCCTCCTACAATCCTTGGCCTGGCACCTGGGGGTGCATTTTTCCTTTAAAAATTTAGCACGTGCTGAGATATTCTTTTTCCTAAGTCTACTTAAGGCTTCAAGAAAAGGTACTTCAGTTAAATCAAGGATAGTTGGTTCTTGAGCCTTATTTCCATTGTTACCTTGGTCATCTTGGTTCCCTAGGTCAGAATCAGGCTGCTCAAGATTCAGGTGGGAATTGGTTGTGGAAGGTTTAGAATTTTGAGTTTTCTTCCCCTCCTTAAGATAATAGTATTGGCAATGGTAGTATAATTGGGGGTTGATCCTTGAGGTGGGCTCTGGAAATAGGTGGGGCTTGGTTAACCAGAGTGGGGATTTGAGTGAATCCAAGGGGAATAGGGGGAGCAAGGCTAATCATATGAGCTTGATGTTGTGGCTCCCTATTCTGGTTCAAGTTCCTAGGATAGTTCCTAAGGTAGGGGACTAGTTGAGATGGAAGCATCTCGTGCTGTCTAAAATCTACCAATTGATCTATTCATCTCGTTAATTCAATCCTCAGTTAATTCATTTCCTCTGTATGTCTCAGATTCCTTTCCAGCATTTCTTTGAAGACAAGAGCCAAATCAGTAGGTTGGGCTTCCAGAGTAGGTTGAGCTTGATAAGTGCATGGTTGTGTGCACCTACTAGCTTACCCATAGTTATTCCGCCTAGCTAAGTTAGAACCATAGGTGGGTTTCTAACTTGACTAAGAAAAATTTGGATGGTTATGCCACCCCAGGTTGTAGGTATTCGAGTATGGGTCATTCCTACTATAACCCTGAATAGCATTAGCATCCTCAAAATAATTAGAAATCAGGTTGCTTAATCCAAAATTTGAGGGAATCAAGGTCCCTTCTTGGTAACCTAGAGAGAGAAGGGTCCAAGTACAACTGGCTCATGGGTTGAGCCATGGGCAGGTCATTTATGTTTTGCACTGACCTAAAGAGGGTGGGAGTTGGGTGCGAGTCAAAACAGAGGTCCCTTGGTTAATCGTAGGATTTACATAGGTAGCTATACCTAAGGGATTCCTGCACTTCAACAGATTATCGAATCTATCCAATTTCTTATCCAAGTTTTCCACATTCTTTCTGACCAGTTCCACCTTATCCAATTGTTTTGAAATAATTTCCAAGTCAACCGAGCTTGAATTATCTCGAACTTCATAAACTCCACTCTTTGGTTGATTTGATCTACTAAAGGTGGACATAGAGGCATTGTTGAGGGAGTTTTCACTCATATTCTCAAATAATTCAAAGGCTCCCTCCTCATCTTTACTAAAAAAGTTACCCCCACATGCCACATCAACAAAATTCTTCATATTATCATTTAACCCATGATAGAATATATGGGCCAAATGCCACTTAGGAATACCATGATGAGGGCACTTCCTAACCAGATCATTGAACCTCTCCCAAGCCTCATGAAGTTGTTCCCCAAAGTTTTGCTTAAAGGTGATAATGGCACATCTAAGGGCATTGGTCTTACCTATTGGGAAAATTTTCTTTAAAAAGTCATATCTCAAATCATCCCAAGTCAGAATAGGTTTACCAATTGTCCTCAACCATTATGCAGCTTCATCTTTGAATGAGAATCGAAACATTTTCATCATCAAAGTACCTTTATCCATATTTCTAGGGCCAAAGGTCCTTATATTTAGGAGTTCCTCAAGGTGTTGGAAAGGATCATCAAAGTTATGGCCATGGAAGTGAGGAATCAGGTTGATGATCTGACGATTAAGATGAAAATCAACCCCCTCCTGGGGTATCCTAACATATGGTTCAAACTGGGCATTAGGAGGGTTGTCATAATGTCTGAGAGATCAATTTGTTCTACCATTTTGGATTCGGTTCAGGGCCTGTACCGAGGTGTCAATCTGATGATAATGATGCTAGCCCTACCTCTGGGTTTGTCTCTAGAGGTTGGCAATGGGATCAAGGATGGGCTCCTCTCCCCCACTCAACTCTTCCTCATGGTGACTAGCCATGGGAATGGATTCAAGTTTAGAAAAATCAAGTCTTCTCTTAGGAGTTCTTTCTAAAGGTGGTACCAACATAGGATTCTGAGATCTTCTACCATTCATGCATCAGAAGGAAGTTGATAGATGAGAGAGAGAAGATAGATGAGAGAATCCCTAATCAAACAAACAAACTAAGCCTTTAAGGTGTAGCCTTAGATGACTCAGAAACTTTAGATGGACTAAGTTAAAGGTTTGGCCCAACTTAGTACTAGGCTCCTTTGTACCCCTTAAACATGGCCTTTTGGCACCACCCTGCAACCTAAACATCAGGTTTTACAAGAGAAATTTAGATTCTTCACCTATTTTCCCTACTTAGGTTCCAAAGCTTAGACTCAAATGATTCCTTATGGCCAACATCTAATCACTTTTATTAAGCTTAGGATATGTGTGCTTAAAGAATGTGATGGGGCATTGTTTAATGGATTGTACCCCTAAGAGATAGATTTGAAATGTATAGTGCACAAATAAAGGGGTTCACAATGCAAGCTTAATTAATGTGGTGGCTTTTAAAGTTCAATGCTTGTATTAATGTATTTTAAAGTTCACTTAGTTAAATAAATTTAATCAAGGTTCTATGGAAGCACGCAAGAAGTTTTGCAAGTCCCAATTTTTTGATAAATTCCCTTTAAGTATGGAAATGCAAGTGTGCTCTACCTTAATGTGAAAACCCTAAGGGAAGATAGTGCTAAATGATGAAATTTAAGTCCAACAGATCAATTGTCGTGCAATACAATTAAATCATTCAATGGTCCTAATGCACCACTAACTAAGGAAATCATAAAAAAAAATTATAATTTTTAAAGCACATTTTATATTTTTTTCAAATTTAAATGTGCACTGGGGTCTTCAGGTTTGTTTTGACCCCCATTCAATGATTGGATTTTCAGTGGAATCAAATATGATCAAAATATTTTTCTCTAATTTGTCCATGCTAGTCAATTACCATGAGAATCTAACATCGTAAAAT
Source organism: Thalassia testudinum (assembly GCA_037157565.1). Lineage (NCBI taxonomy): Eukaryota > Viridiplantae > Streptophyta > Magnoliopsida > Alismatales > Hydrocharitaceae > Thalassia > Thalassia testudinum. The sequence continues at coordinate 182,777,160 of JAZHRO010000024.1, read as the reverse complement.
TTAGATCAATCGAAGTAGCATAAAAATTCTTATGATTTTTGGACTGATGCAAATCAAGAAGTAAAATCAAAACAGATATTAAAACTTCAATATAAATCATATTATCGCAAAATTTGGACACACTCTTTCTGACTTCAATATCTACGTCTAGGAGCAATTTTATAATTTTTGGATGAATAAAAATGCATAAAATGATTTTTGAAAATAGAATTTATTTGCAATCCAAATTTCAAGTAGGTGGTTTTGTTGATTTCAAAGGGATAACATCCACCAAAAGAGTTTTTTTTATACAAGCAAGCCAAGCAAATGACTAATCCTAAGGATTAAATGAACACCTTATCTAAATGGCCGAAACTTTTTTTTTTGGGATGAAGATAAATGACTCCTAATGCAAAATTTATCTTAAGATGAAGATGTGAATACCTACCTCAATATATCTACCCGCACTTTTCTCTGAGTCTACCGTTTATCTTCAGAATCCCCCATGAGATCCTACACACAATCAGAGAAATAGAAATAAGAGGTTAGAAAATTGAATGCAAACAACAAAAGCAAATATGAAAACGAAATCCATTGCCTCCCTAGAAATGACGCCAAAATCTGATCCAAAGAAATTGTTAAATAATAGAACATTTGTTGTAGTGCAATTTTTTCGAGAATAAAAAATAAAAATAACCGAGACCTAGGTGAGTCCTAGGCCGAACACAGGGAGTTATAGGATCTATCTAACTAAATGTAGAATGTAAATGATTGCATAACAATCATGAGACTTAATTAACTTAAATTATGTTAGAACCTAGCATAACTTATGATTAATGCATCCATAGATAGCATATCATGCATTACATGCTTTTATTTAGCTGCATATGTTATAATGCTTTACTATGCATATTAGGGTTTATTCTTGTCTCTAGGGAATAAGGAGCTCAGAAGCTATCTTGAGTAGAATAAAGCTGGATAGAAGCTAGAGCTGGATCTTTGAAATAAGGTTGGAATAAAGAAGCTTGAGAACACATGAAGAGAGAAAGAGGAAAGATGTTGACTACTTGTTTAGAATAAATGCAAAAAATGAAAGAGCATAACTAAGATATCCCTATCCTATCCCTAAAACCCTAGGATAGCCCTATCTCAATACCTATACCTGAACCAGCTCAACATTAGGATATCTAAGCTCAAATCCATGTACTTATCCACCCTATCCCTAGCCTTATCCTAATATCCATAACCCTAGTCCACCTATCCAAAACCCAATCCCTAGCCTAGAAACCTATTTAGGTTCATACCACACCTAATTGACTCAATTTGAGTCAATTGGGTCCATGGGACCTGATTAGACTAACCTTAAGTTGATTAGACACAATTGAGTCTAATTAGACTCAACCTAAACCCTAAAGACCTAGCCACATCCATTCAAGTGCTTTACAACCTGATTGGGTACACCCAATTTTAATTAGGTTCAATTAGAACCTAATTGGATCGGCCTAGCCAAGACCATGTGCTAATTAGACTCTTTGAGACTAATTAGACCTAACCCTTACCTATGTCCAATTAGGATCACCTAGAACCAACCTACACAAGTTTAATTAGGTTCATTAGAACCTAATTAGATTTATCCTTAACCTATTTAGGATTCCCTAAACCCAATTACATACACATACACCTAATTAGACTAGAGCCTATTTAATTAGACTCAACCCATTACCTAATAGGCTAACCCAACCTATTTATAACCTATTTCTACAATCCTTTCTACAAAAACCTATTCATATACCTTATCCACCAACAAAACCACCAATAGGTGGCACCACTCAACAAATTCTATCCCTTAGGTGCGCCACCTATAGTCTTGGACACCACCATAAAAGGCCACCAAGGTTGGCAGTCCACCCCCCCTCCCCTAGACCCCCTTAGTCCCTCCTCCTTCCACCTTAGAACCTCCACCTTGAAGGCCTCCTCCTACCACCTTCAAGGCCATTCACCACCACCATAGATGGCCGGCCACCACCTTCTTCCCTCAACCCTTCCAAGGCCACTAAAAGCTTCCTCTTGGAAGCACCTTTGGTGCCCTCATCCTAATTCCTAGTAGATTAATTATTCTGAATTTTTCTGCATTAATTCTAGTAGTTATTCTAGTTCTCTTCTAGTTGTTTAATCTAGTAGTTCTAGTTCTAGTAGATCTATTGTTCTAGTTGCTTTCATTGAATATCAAGTTCTATTTCAATCTTTCATTGTGTTGTTATTGACTATATCTCTTTATATGAATATAATGATCAATCTATTTTGATATCTTTATTGTGCACTTGTGCCTAATCTACATATATTATCATGCTTGATTCTAGTAGATTATTTAGTTATCTTTCTATTTTCCAAAAATCAAAAATCACAAAAAAAATCATAAAAAGGAAAATCGAGAAAAAAATATGCATGGCTACTCCTACATGGGTTAATGATGCTATGATCCATCAAAACTCTCTCGATAGCATTACGTACTTAGAGAATTTCATGATGAATGCTACACTTACACTTCTATATCTATCTAAAGTATACTATGATTGTGCGCTTTGAGATTTCTACCAAAGAATTTGTCATGCAAGAGATCTGCCACGCCCAGTAGATTTTAGATTAGTTAGTTTTAGGACTTAGATCTAGATTTAGGATTAGGAGTAAGTCAAGTATCAATTTCAAATCTTGTTTTATCACGCCTCCCTGAGTTTTATCGAACTCCTTTGAGTTTCATTATTTTAAGTTTTGTTGGGATCGATTTCACGCTTATACTACGACACTTAAAAATCTATTTTTCATAAATCAAACACTTCGATTAAATGGCGTCATTGTCGAGGAGGCAAGATGATTGCTAAATTGATATTTGATTTATTTTTATCTACCTTTGTGTGCAAGAAATTGGTCAGGTCAGATCTATGCACACAATGACCTGTGGACGAAGATAAGATCAGGTGCACACATTCTATCTTAGTTAGGACTTTAGATTAGGATTTGCTTTGACATTAGGATAGGAGTTATTAGAAAAAAAAAAGAGAGAAAAAAAAAGAGAGAGATTTCTACTTAGGACCTTATCCTCTAGGTAGTTAGTTTTGCATTGAAGTTTGCTTTGAAATTTTATTTTTTAAAAGAAAAGAGAGATTTAAAAAATATAACAATAAATCCAAATTTTTGAATTTGGGTTTGTTAGGAAGATATTTTTGAAAAAGCATTTATTTGTGTGTTGTTTTGGCTTGAACCTTATCCTAAACACACTTACAACAATTTCTAAAATTCAACCAGAAATAATTTTTTATTTTTAAAAATTCATGGTCATTAATCCGAACATCAAAAAATTCTGAAATTCGATCTGGTCTTGGATAACCAAGTTAGCTTTTAAACGCATCCTTGTATTTGAAAAAATTTTCACTATACTATTTTTAGAAACTCTGATTGTGTGAAGGGGTCTGCACAAAATAGAATTTTATCATATTTTCAAAATTTATTCTGACCTCTAAAGAAATTCAAATTAACTGAAATTTATGGGGTTTGAAAGCCACTGAAACTGATATTATCCAGTAATTATTGAAGAATTTTTGGGATGTCTTTGATACTATTTTAATCTGATATAGTAGCAGGGGGTCTATTTGTCTTAATTAACCTCCTGTCACTTAAAAAGTCATAGAAAAGTGTATGGATCAATAAAAATATTGAAAAAATATTCTCTGGAAATCTATTTGGAAAGAAAAGTCTATCAATTTTCATTCTAATCTAATACTATTTCAGTTCTAGAGAGTAATTTAAACCAAGATCAAGGTCTGCTGGCCTGAATTAAGTCGCAAGCATAAACCCTAGGTTTACACCTTAGGGTTTACATCTTTGATAGAGTCACACATCTGACCTAATTGAGCTTAACTAAAGTTTCCTAGTAGGTGGGTTTGTAGCTTACTTGACTCCTCACCTACCTAATCAAGAATTGAATTATTATTAACCTAGGCAACTATTTTAGGTTTAACCTATAGGTTGAGTCACCAGCCTGTGTAGGTGGTGTATGCACAATAGATGATCACTTAGACCTAAATTAGTTGGTCCTTGGGAACTTGCCCCAAGGCAACTATCTACCGCTCGTAGGTGACTCTTTCCACCTACCCCTTCCTCCTCTACCCCTTCTCCTTCTTCCTTAGCTCCAATGGCTAGGCAAGATCCTCTTCTTCCTCCCCTTGAGGGGAACGATGATGACATTATGGCAAGGTTTGAGGCTAGAATGGCTACTTCAGATTGGTAGAATCATGTATGCTTTGATGCCATCCTCAACACCTTGGATAGAATGCAGCACCCCCCGCACAAAAAACAACTACAGAGTTTCTATGATCTGACTGCACGTAATGTGCAACCTTAAGTTCGAATGCCTGCAGGTGGAGATGCATTCGAGTTGAAGACAAATGCAATAATTCTAATTCAGACTTATTTTCATGGGAAGTTGAATGAAGATCCATTCTAGCACTTAAAAGACCTAAGTCAGATTATAGAAACAATTTGACCTAGGAATGTTGATGTTGGGATTGTTCTCATGAAGCTTTTTTCTTTTTCACCGAGGGATAAAGCATCTTATTGGTTCAAGACCATCGAAAGGCCTATATTTATTTGGGAGGAATTACATAGAGAATTCCTTCAAAAGTTCTTTTTGTTTGGTCGAACAAATGCAATAAGCTGAGCCATCACAACTTTCACCTAGCAACAGGGTGAAAAGTTGAACGAGGCCTGGGATCATTTCCATGACCTTCTCAGGAAGTGTCCTCACCATGGAGTGCCTCGATGGCACCTTGCCTAGATCTTCTATCATGGGCTAGATGAGGCACATTGGTGTTTAACCGATGCATCTAGTGGTGGAAACTTCCTTACCAAGGATGAGGTAGGTGCCTTCGACCTGTTCTAATCCTTGATGGAGAATTCATTGAACGCAGCCTCCATGAACCAATTTATGCACCCCACCTAGCAAAAAGTTTTAGTCCATGATGCCCAGGCAGAGTTAGTCTAAGATGAAATGGACATTATCATGAAGAAACTAGATAGTATGGATCTGTTGCACAAGAAGTTTGACGAGTTCAGTCACTCTTGTCTAGCAAGATCGGGTGTTGCATCTATTTATTCCTCATATTCATCCCAAGCTCCTCCTTCTAGACCTTGTCTACTCACTCGAGATGCTTTCGTTCCTCCTCCTCCTTCTACTTGTTCATGGGCTCCCTTGGCTCCCTTATTTAGGGAACCTATGAACAACTTGGAGTTGGCTCCGATTGACTAGGGTTACACCTACAAAGAAGATGTAAGCATTGACTCATATGATGACTATATATCTCAAGCATCTTTGGCCTACGAGGATGTCAATGCTCTTCAAGGATATGGGCATAACAACCCTTACTCAGAGATGCATAACCCTGGTTGGCGCCAGCATCCAAATTTCTCCTGGGCTGGAAACACACAGAGATTTGTTCCTGCTCCACAGCACCAGCCCAGGGAATATGGGAATGTGACACACACATACCCTAAGTAGCAACCAGTCCTGTATCAGCAATAGTCTCTACCTATTTACCAATCTGTTCATGATGCCACTCCTGACCCTCCACCGCGGTCGAACGTAGTGGATGAATTGAGGAAAGCTTTTTAGTTTTTGGAAAAGGGTCAGGTACAACTAGCGAGCCAGATGCTAAACTTCCAGAACTCGCAAAACTAACTCATACAGTTATAGGAAACTAGATTATAGGGAGCTTTGCTCTCCCAACTAGTCCCAAACCCAAGAGATGTGCAGAACTAGGGTGCCCCACCTACATTCCAAGCACCACAGCCACAGGGACTAACGCAAGCAGTTCGTCAGGCACCTCCTATACCACTTGGGTATGCTTAGCCTACTTTGCTACCTATTCCTACCCAGACTGGTCCCTCCGCTTTTCCCCCACCTCATGGACAGTATGTCGATGCAAAAGCTGTCACCTTGAGGAGCGGAACCACTACATAGGATTCGCCATATAAGTAAGCAGATTATGACACATCATGACCTCTTCCTCTGGAGGGCTCTTCTTCTCACTCTCACTCTAATTGGGAGCCACCTAAGGAAGATTAAGGAAAAAGATCGGTGACTGTTGACCCTGAGATTTGCCTCCCTTTCTCTAGAGCTTTAACTAGAGATATATCAAGAAAAACAAAGGGATCAAAAAATTACGAGGACCTTAGATCTATGTTCAAAGAAGTACACATTCAAGTCCTCCTCCTTGACGTGATAGATCACATCCCTTCTATTGCCAAGTTCGTTAAGGACTATTTCACTCTAAGGCAATGAAGAAGAAGGGATCAAAAGGTCGGGCGATTTTGTCAAAAGAGGCCAGCGCAGTGATTCTGAGTGACTTACTGCCTAAAAAGAAAGACCTTGGTACACCACTCATCTCTTGCTACTTCCAGGATTCTCCTTTCGATAGGGCCCTTCTAGACTTGGGCTCCTCCAGTAACCTAATCCCTACAGCCGTATGTGATCATTTTCAATTTGGGGAGTTAAAGCCCACCTCGATTAAGATTCAATTAGTGCATCAGTCGGTGAAGACATTGAAGGGGTGGTTGAGAATGTAATAGTCAAAGTTCATGGATTCTACTTTCCAACGAACTTTTTCATGCTGGACATGGAGGTTCTCCTAATCTCCATGATGCACCTATCATTTTGGGTCGCCCGTTTTTGGTGACTGCTCTGGCTAACATCGACTCTTCATCCGGGTGCATGGAGATTGCTCTTAGTGAGGAATACTTAGACTGGATATTTTTAGGGCATCCAAGAATTTTGATTGTGATCTAATTGAGGACTGTGAAGATGAGGACCCAGCATATTGTGGAAACTAATAGCGAAAATACGTGTTTTGTTAAATATGCGAATTAAGTCGTTGAGACACGTATCTTTGCAATCGCTTTTAATATTTGTAAACCTAGATATGGTGAGTATCTAGGGTTGTCCAAGGAGGCAAAATGTTGATTGATAACTTGATTCTCTCTCTTGCTCTCTCAAATCGACACTTGTATTTTTATTTTTATATTTTTTTTGGGTTTTGAAGAATAATCCAGAATTGAAATGCAAAGATGCAAAAAAATAGAATTCAAAACTACGCGAAGAGAAAACTGCCTAAGTGACAATAATGAATCTCTCTTCTAAGCTCACTCTAGCTACATGGAGACCTAGAGTAATTAGAGAAAGTGTGTGTGCACAAAGTTACTAAAGACAAATTGCTTGCAATTAAACACAAAATAGAAAGGTGAATCACTTTTTGTATTAACTAAATATGCAGAGTCACAAGTAGACAATTGCTTGGAAATTAAAACTAGATAATACAAAAAGAAGGAGAAGAAAAAGAAGAATGGATCCTCTAAAGATGCTTGAGAAGTGCTTCACTCCAAGCACGGTAGCTCCCAGACTTAAAGAAGATCTTCTCAAGTTCCTTCCAGATTGGATAATAATGATCAACTCCTTCCTTGAAATAGCTCCCTAGGGTGGACGTACACCACCCTCTCACCTCTATGCCTAGCCATCCCCCACTAGTATGCTCCTTGGCTTGGACCAAGGAAGAAGGGAAAATGAAGAAAACACCAAAGAGGCAAGGGATATCCTCCTTAATTTCCTTCTCTCCACTCCTTCCTATGGCCAGCTATAAGGTGGATGTAGGTAGCAATAATGTACCCAAGGATGGGTAGAATATGGTGGTTACATGGGGTATTTATAGGAGGGGCAAAGGGGGGTTGGTGTGGGATTATGATGGAGGGATAAGATTGATTTTGGGAAGGTGGTTGTGGAATCTAGGGTTAAGGATAAATTACGCTAAGTGTAGGGTTGCCTAGGTGGATGGTTAAGGGTTGGAGGCCACCCTTGGTGGCAATGAGCTAGATTTTATACGCGAAAAGGATTCAGTTAAAAACTTGTCATTGTCGTTGCATAAAACTTCGCTACCAGATAAATTTACGAAACTCTGGTGAGTCCAGGTCAAATGCAGGGAGGTGTACGTTTGATTAAAATCCATGTTTAGAAATTATTATCACAAAGCAGATTAGTTGGTGAAAATTCATCTACCGAGCTACTCTACTTAAAGAATAAATAATAGAAGAAAGAGAGAGAATAATACAATGAGAATAAGAGAGAGAAAAGAAAAAGAGAGATATAGAGAAATATTGCATTAAACTAAAGTAGAGTTCATTGCAACTACTTGCATAGAATAAAACTATTCTAGAAAGCTGTAAAAGAGAGAGGTGAGAAAATCCTACTCGACGGCCACTTGGAGGACGAGATGCACTGTTGGAACCCGAAAGACAGGGATGGGATGCTGGAAGAAGGTGGACGGAATCAAAAGATGGGGATGAGATGCAAGACGTTGCCAGCACAGGATCCGATTCCCGAATGGTGGAGAGAGGACAACCACGGGCGCTCCACAAAGGGGATGAGAAGGTGGACAAAAATTCTTTTTTACTCTAGAGGAGCATCCCAGGTGTGAGACTAGCTCTTAAAGCTTTGGAGAGGATGAGAGAAGCAAGGAATGGATGGTGAAATGTGTGGGAGGGGTAGGCCTTTTATAGGTGTAGAAATGAGGGCAGAAGAGTCTTTTCCAAGGCCTTAATATTAATACATGGCCTTTAGTGACGCATGTAAGCATTACTAAAGGCACATGTTGCTGAAAGCACCCATACAAGGAGGACCCTTAGATCACAAACGGACTGCTCAGATCGCGCGTTGAATGAGCTTTAGCCGTTGAAGCTCAGATCGTACCCCATCAAGATCAGTCGTCCGATCATACGATTGGATAGTTTAAAAGTCACACCTCATCTCATGGCACGTCAAATCACACATGCGATTTGCCATCATTACACACATTCAATGTGCTCGCCATCCACAATGCCACGTCGCCGCCTCTGCAACTGCTCGAATGCTCATCAACAGCTGAATTTCAGCACTCGCGCTTTTTCGCAGATTAAAAAGGCTCCACGAGATTCAAACCCACATCGTCCCTTTACAAACGCAATGCGTAACCGCTATGCTATAACTTTGATTGTGGCGCATTTTTGTTTTTCCCCTCAAGTGGTCCCAGCCGTTGGATGATGATCCAACTGATGGGATCGCTCATGGCTTCTTCTTGAGTGCTAGAGAGGTGGGTGCGAAGAATAGACCTCAGCCGTTGGATCTTGATCCAACGGCTAAGATGCGATGGCGTGGATGAGGAGTGCTACAGTGGCTTGTGGGTGATCATAGGTGGCTAAGATGGTGCCACGTGGCACCATCTGAGACGTCCATCTTCTTTTACTTGTAGGTGGTGCCACGGATGTTGGATTGAATCAATTTTCACGTCGTTGGGCTAATCGTTGATTCGAACCCATCTGTGTGGTTGGATTTGTCTTCTGAGGTCCGAATTTGCACCACCTTTCCCCTTGGGCTTTCATCTTCCTCGAACTGCATATGATGCTACGAAAGTCCGATCAAGACAATTTCGGAGGCGTTGAACTCCGATTATCATCCTAAACAGATCCGTATAGTTGAATTTTCAATCCGAGGCCCTGAAATGAATCAACCTATCCCCTAGACATGGAAAGAGAAGAATTGTAATACAATTTACAACATTTAATCTAAATGCATGATGATGCATACTATGCAATATGTATAGTGTTGGATGCAATTATAGGCCTAGGAGCACACATAAATAGACATTTTATGTGAAATAGATGTGTTTACATCAGTGGCCATCCATGGGGGCAAGGGTGCCTTAAAATTGGCACCATAGGAGGGCTTCTAGAAGGGGGCTTTTGGAGGGAAAAATGGGCAGTGGTGATGGCCTTTCAAGGTGGATGCATGGTGGTGATATGGTGGAGATTTGGAGGGAAAAAGTGGCACCAAAAGGAGGGGGTGGTTAGGGTTGATTTGGTGCCAACTTCTGGTGGCCTTTGGTGGTGGTTAAGGGGTGAAGAGATGGCTATTAGTTGGCTCCAACTTAGATTAGGAATGGGTAGCTTAGGTAGACTTAGGGTTAAGGTTATTTGGCGAAGCTAGCTAGGTGGAGTTTAGGGTTAGGGTTGGCCATGGTAGGGGAGTAGAAACTAAGCTAAGCTAGCTTAGCTAGAAAAAGTAGTGGAAGAGGAGTAGGGAAATTAGGGTTTGCTGAGGAGGAGCTGAAAAGGAGTTGCATTAGAGCTTATCAAAGCTGACTGCTACTGAAGAGAACTGAAGCTGAGCTCAATAGCTAACTTAGATAGCTAGTTCTTTGCTAGCTGCTAAACCAAGCTAGGTTGAGCTGATTTCTTCTAATCTGAGCTAAGGTGAGTTGAAACTGGTCTTCCCAAAGACTACCTAGCTAGCTAAGGTAGCTAGCTTAGGTTAAGTAGCTAAGCTCAACCAAGTTGAGCTTAGTTAAGTCTTTGGGAGCTGGATTTGAGTTGGCCTGAGCTAGTTGAGAACTTCTTCAAATAACTAGGCTTAACTAGTTGATGGTAGTAGCTAACCCTATTCAAGTAGAGCTTCTGTGAGCTGGATGGAGTTGGGAAGAGCTGAGTTGTGCTGCCATTTAGCTAAGGTGAACTAAATGGAACTAAGTTGAGCTGACCGCAACTAAGTCGAGCTATAATAAGCTGGAATGAGATGGAATGAGCTAGAATCCAGCTAAGGTGAGCTGGATTTATCTAAGATCCAGCTGAATTGGGCTTCTTCTTCATCTTCTGCCTTTCTAGGTGTCAGGGTTTATAGGATTTGGCTATCTGTTTACCCCTGACACTCAAACAATGATGTAAAAATAATAAACAATGCAATACATGCCTATCCTAAGAGAATGCCTAAATGCAACCTAATACCACAATGTATATTGAAAAACCTAGGAACTAGATGTGATTTTTAGGTCCAAGATGATCATAAACTAGTGTTTATCAGAAACATTGGGCTTCTTTGTAGTGACCCAATTAATGTCTCACTCATCTTCATTACCAGGGATTGTAAACCATGATCCACATGGGACTGTGACGGATGCACTACACGTACCATCATTCCCTAATTCTGATTATTTGGGGTGTACCTCTAACCTTGACACCCCAGACAAAGTATATTCTAATTCTGTTGAGGCACTCATGTTTCTGACCCACCCAGGGTAGAATCAGATGTCATTTATGAACTTCAAGCTCATCAAAGATACTCTACTGATTCTTCTCTCCCTTCTTATCACTCCCCCGTGCTGAAACCTTCTCCTGTAGTTGGTTTTATTTCTCTTCCACCCACGATCGAATTGAAGCCCTTACCTGATTCATTAAAATATGTGTTCTTGGGTGATAGTGAGACATACCCATTATTATCAACTCTCACTTAACCCAAGAACAGGAGTGTAGACTGATTTTCGTGCTTCACTAGCATAAGGATACTATTGGGTGGAGCATTTCTAACCTTCATGGTATTCACCCTTCTTATGGCACTCATCATATATACACGTATGAGGGGGCGAAACCAACTCGACGACCTCAAAGACGATTAACTCTGAATATGCTAAAGGTTATCAAGAAGGAAATCATCAAATGTCTAGACATTAATATCATTTACCCTATATCTAACAACCAGTGGGTGAGTCCCATACAGATCATGCCCAAAAAGGCGAGACTCGCCGTGATTAAAAATGAACAAGGTGAATCCATCCCAACTCTTACCCTGACTTCTTGGCGGGTCTGCATTGATTATTGAAAGCTTAATTCAGCTATAAGGAAGGACCACTTTCCCTTGCCCTTCATTGATCAGATCTTGGAAAGATTAGCTGGACAGAGCTACTTATGCTTTTTAGATGGATACTCCAAGTATAATCAAGTTGCTATTAGCCTGGAAGATCAGGATAAGATGACTTTTACTTATCCCTTTGGCACATTCGCTTTTAAGTGAATGCCTTTCAGCCTATGCAACACACCAGCAACTTTTCAGTGTTGCATGATGGCCATTTTTTCTAACAAGATAGGGGACTTCATAGAGGTTTTTATGGATGACTTCTCCATTTTCAGAGATAACTTTGAGTCTTGTCTTGATAACCTCACCAAGATCCTGAAAAGATGCATTAAGGTTAACTTAGTACTATCATGAGAAAAAGTCATTTCATGGTGAGGGATCGTACAGTACTAGGTCACAAGATCTCTGAAAATGGATTAAAAGTTGATCGAGCAAAGTCTGATATCATTTCCCATTTACCTCCTCCTTGCCCTGTCAAGCAAATTAGGTCCTTCTTTGGACATGTTGGATTTTACAGGAGATTTATCAAAGATTTCTCAAAGATTGCTCGTCCTCTGACGAATCTCTTGGTTGTCCATGTCCCATTTCACTTTGATTCTTCTTGTCACAGCACTTTCGAGACTTTATGAAAGGTTGTGTTCGATTCTCTTGTTCTCCAGCCACTCAACTAGTAACTTGATTTCGAGATGATGTGTGATGCCTCTAACTTCATAGTTGGAGCTATTTTGGGCTAACATTGAGAGTGCCACCCTTTTGTAATTCACTATGCTAGCAAGATGCTGAATGAGGTTCAACATAATTACACGGTCACTGAAAAAGAATTGCTAGTTATAGTATTCAGGCTAGAGAAATTCTGTTCTTATCTATTAGGGCCAAAGGTCATTATCTATATTGATCATTCAGCCCTCCAACACTTGTTAGCGAAGAAGGATTCCAAACCATGCCTTATCCGATGGATCCTTCTGCTATAGGAATTTGATATTGAGATTCGTGACAAGGCCTGAGCTCATAATGTTGTGACTGATCACCTTTCATGTCTTCACCCAACCCACATACCTTACTCCCCATCCATTTTTGAAAACTTTCCTGATGAGTCACTTTTAGCTATTGATTCATCAAAGTTTCCATGGTATATGGATATAGCAAACTATCTTGCCAGTGGCAAGATACCTTCAAGATTATCCAAAGACCAGAAACTCAAATTCCTTTCTGAGGCCAAGTACTATTTCTAGGACAATCCCCTATTTTTCTATCTTAGATCTGATCAGGTGATCAGGAGATGCATTTTAGATTCTAAGATTTTTAGTGTGTTATCCTTTTGCCACAATGTGGCTTGTAGTGGTCATTTTAGCAGCAAGACTGCTGCAAAGATTTTGCAGTTAGGTTTATTCTGGCCTACCATATTTAAGGATGCACATGATTTTGCCATAATTGCAAGCGATGCTAGTCGGAAGGTTCCATGACCAAGAGAGACATGATGTTTATCCAACCTATCTTAGTTGTGGAAGTTTTCGATGTCTAGGAAATCAATTTTATGGGCCTGTTCCTAAACATGCATGGCTTTGAGTACATTCTTCTTGGAGTAGATTTTGTCTCAAAGTAGGTTGGGGCTATCCCGACGAGGCAAGCTGATCATAAAACTATTATTTCGTTTGTTCGGGAGTTCATTTTTGCAAGATTTGATGTCCCTCGGGTGCTAATTAGTGATGGAGGAAGTGATTTTATTCACGCCCATTTTTGGTCTTTAGTAAAGAAATATCAGGTACATCACTGCATTGCCACCCCATATCACCTACAGACCAATGGGCAAGCTGAGGTGTCTAACTATTAAATCAAACTCATATTACAAAAAATAGTTAGGCCCGAATGAAAGGATTGGTCTGATCGATTAGTTGATGCACTTTGGCCTTATCGAACCACGTACAAGGCTCCACTTAGAATGTCTCCATATCGCATGGTGTATGGAAAAGCCTGTCACCTTCCGATTGAATTGGAGCACCGTGCCTTTTGGGCAATACAAAAGTGTAATTTTAACCTTAATGAAGGAGGTTATGAAAGGAAGATTCAACTCAGTGAATTGGAAGAGATTCGATGGGAGGCCTACGAGAATGCAAAGAATTATAAGGATAAAACTAAGACCTTTAATGACTGCCACATCTAGAGAAAATCTTTTATCACTAACTAGCAGGCCTGGTTATTTGATTCAAAACTCAAATTCTTTGCAAGCAAATTGAAATCTAAGTGAGTTGGACCATTTATTGTGATTCGCCCATATCCTAATGGGGCTGTCCAAATCCAAGACCCAAAAATTGGGCCTGTATTTACTATGAATGGCCAACACCTCAAGCTGTTCTTGGCCCAGGAACCTCCTCCTCCTAATGGAATCAGTAATCTTATTAAGGACATGTGATTGAGTTTTCACTTAGCTGGAGGCATTAAACTCAGCATCTATACATATACATATAGCTTTTGTTTTTCCTTTTATATATAGTATATTTGTTTTCATTCATTTGCATAAGTTGAATGATAAAGATCATCCAAGATAGCTATGGGGTGGCCAATGATGAGAAGAACCGCCTAAATCCTCATAAGCCATCTCCTTTCTGGTCATCTGTGGTGCGTGCCTTGGCAGATAATTGGAGTCTATTCAAGTCTGTCTTAGGAGACGAGAAAAGCTTCAAATTTTGATTGGAAAAATGGCTGCCTAGTGGGGTGATAAAAGATAGGTACCATCTTGCATTTTCAGCTGCTACTAATAAAAATGCTTTGGTATATGACTACTGGGACACGACCTCTAAGAATTGGTCGTTGAACAATGAGGTGGGGAATGGTCATGAAACAAGAACAGGAGTAGAAAATGAACATCTTATGCAGGAACTTGCTGCGTTCAAACCCACACCTGAGGAGTGCGACACATACAAATGGGAGGGAACATTCTCCTCAGCGGCTGCCTATGATAAGCTTATCAATTCGTCCAGAATGGCTGAAGTTGATGAGATTGGGAAAAAGCTATGGAAATTGAAGGTACCATTGAAGGTATAAATTTTTTTGTGGTTATGCAGAAGAGATGGCCTGATAACGGGAGATTTGAGGCATACGAGAATGGGCACCCCCGCTCACTTCTGCCATTTGTGTGGGATGCATAATGACTCTAGTATTCATATTTTTTCCACTTGCATGATTACAGATGGAGGAAGGTGTGTAGGGAAACTATTCCCACATGGGAGAGTCTTTGGAGTTCCTTCTTGAGGGTGAATAAGCCATATTTGCCCACGGTGGCAGTTTTATGGTCGGTATGGAGAGCTAGAAATGAGAGTTGGTTTCAAGAGAGTCCAGTGAATGTGGATAATATTGTCAATAATTGCTGGAATCTCATACACCAATGGGGTTCACTCATATAATTTTTTTGCTATCTTTTAATCAATAAAAGCTCTCCTGGATTGCTATCGGTGATTTGATAGCATTCCTTTTCAATTCAAAAGAAAAAAAAAGTTGAATGACATTGTTCAGGAGCTATTCTCGATGAATTTTTCCCTTTCTTTATGCACTTCATAGTCATATTCTATTTTTATTTTATGTTTATTTTCATACATGAGGACATGCAAGAATTTAGACATGGGGGGTAGCATATATATACTGGACATTTTTTTTGCCAACACCTAGGATTTCTAGTAGGAATTGCATTTGCATCTAGATGTTTTCCTGCCATATTCTATCTGAATAAAGGGTTTTTGAGAAAAAAATTGAGATATATATAGTCTATCTATAAAAAAAAGTAAAAGCAGAAAGATTTTGAGAAAAAAAAGAAAAAAAATGCTTTTGATGTTGGTTTTGGAATTTAAGCTAGGTAGGGTTAAGAATTCTCAATTTGAGGATTTACCGACCTTGGGAAATGTGAAATAAAGTCTTTCTGCCTAGACTCCTCAGGTCCTTACGGACTTAATTTTCTTGAGTATTTATCTAAATCTGGATTTATTTTCTTGAGACTTTGAAAGGAGACTGAAAAGTTAAAAGTATTAAGTCAAAGGAGTGATGAGTGAATGACTTATTATTCCACCATTTGGTTTGGATAGTCTTGGAGTTCCAAGCATCTTCACTTGCACATTGCACTGATTCATCTTTTAGGCGATTTTGTTGAGTCCTTAGTAATCAATAAAATTTAGTCTTAGGGCAAGTAGATCCAAAGGACCTTGCCATGTTTCTAGCTCTTAAGATTGTTCCTGTTTGTAGGGGAATGTATTTAGAATGAATGAAGGAGAGCCACTCACCTAGAAAAGTGATTTGAAGAAAATAAAATAGATATCCATCCTTAAAAAAATGAGAAGAAGAAAAATATGAAAAAAAAACCACCAAATAAAGCACCTCGCTACAAATGGGTGCAATTCCACCAAATAAAAGCATCTCACTACATATAGGTGCTATCCTTTCCATTTCCAAAATAAAAACACCTCACTACAAATGGGTGTTTATCCTATAGAAAAGCAAAAGAAAAAAATGTAGAGAAAAAAATTAGGAATAAGAGACCAATGACTCTAGCTGGGGAAATATACACTTACTGTGTTGACCTCGGGGTAGAAAAGTGGTGAGGAAAAAGCTGCCAAATCTTAGTATGGTCTAACCGAAGACAAGATTGTCTCAAAGAAAGTATAGAAATATTCTAAGTTTTATTTAATACTAGGTATCAACTTAGTTGCCTGTCTGACGAGTCACACAAAAATCACACACAAGATGCTAGTTTCTTACATTCGATTCAAACTTTGGGTGGGTCGACTTAGTCAAAGAAAGTAGCTCTTGGAACCCAAGTCTAATGGCTAATAAGACTTCTAATTTGATTTGAGAGGTCAAAATTTAAGTCCGTACTTTAGAGTTGTTGAGTCTTTATCGTTAAGGATTTGTCTACGATTTCCTTTCGTTGGTGAAAAATCTTATTAGGATTTTTTATTTAAACTAGCTGGGTTCCACGACAACAATGTGTGTTGAAATAAAAGATAGATATATATATACAAAAAAAAAAGTTTTCCGAGAATAAATGAACCCATGTATCAAATTTTCATAGGTTATTCAGATGTTGGTTTTGTTAGGGACCAGTAAAGTTTAGGCATGGGGGTATGAGTGCACAACAATCATGGGACTTCATTAATCTAAATTATGTTAGAACCTAGCATAACTTGTGATTAGTGCATCCATAAATTGCATATCATGCATTGCATTCTTTTATTTAGTTGCATCTGTTATAATGCTATTTTACTATGCTTATTAGGGTTTATTCTTGTCTCTAGGGAATAAGGAGCTCAAAAGTTGTCCTGAGTAGAATAATGCTAGATAGGAGTTAGAGCTGCAGTAGAGCTGGAGCTGGATCTTTGAAATAAAGCTGAATAAAAAAGCTTGAGAACACAAGAAGAGAGAAAGAAGAAAGATGTTGGCTACTTGTTTAGAATGAATGCAGAAAATGAAAGAGAAGAACTAGGATATCCCTACCCTATCCCTAGAATTTCCTCATCCACCTCCTCCACTACCCCTTCCCCCTTATCCTACTTTGCCTACCCTTCCTCCTCCTCCCTACCCTTCCTCCTCATCCTCCTTCGCCTGCCCCTCCTCCTTCACCAGCTCCCTGCCAACCCCCTTATCCTTCTCCACCTAACTGTCATCCCCCATCCTCCTCTCCTCCTCACAGCTACCCTTCTCCTCCTCCTGCCCCATGCCCTTCCTCCCCATCCTCCTCCGCCTGCCCTTCCTCCTCCTCCCTACCCTTCCTCCTCATCCTTCCCTGGCTGCTTGATCTGAAGAAAGCACTAAGTAATAAAATGTTTGTTGTAGTGCAATTTTTTCAAGAACAGAAATAAAAATAACCAAGACCTGGGTAAGTCTCGGGTCAAACACAGGGAGGCATTGGATCTATCTAACTAAATGCAAAACGTAGAGCAAATATGAACTCAGGTAAAGAAGGAGATGAGAAGAAGGAAATCACAATCAGGCAATTATATAGAGAAGGGGGGTGAGAAGCAGGATTTACAAATGATAAAGATGAAAACTAAACTTTTATTGCTACTAGAAAAGATGTCAATATTACAACTAGAACAAGTAACCGAATGATTACTAGAACTAGAAATTTACTAAAACTAGAAATAAAAGACTAGAAGAAGATGATGAGTTGGAGCGTGGTCGATTGCAACAGTTGCCTTGGAGATGAGGATGAAGCAGAGATGAGGAAGAAGCAAAGGAGGACAGCCACTAAGAAGCAACAACGTTTGTGCGTGAAGAAGCTTTTTAATGGAGGTGAGAGGGTAGACTAAATAGGAGGGCTAAGGAGAAGGTGGTGAGATGTGGGATTTATTCTAAACTAAGGAAGACTTAATGAAGGAAGGGGGGAGGGGTAGGCTGCTATTTATAGAGTTTCCTAGGTTTTTAATGTAGGGCTAGGATTTATTGGTAGGATGATGGAGGGTGGAGATTAAAGGAGGTTCAGGATGGAGGTTGTTGCAACAACCATATAGGATTACCCTCACTTGTCTTGAATGTGTAGTCTTATTTTGTTTTGAATTTCAAATTTCACATAAAAGCAAAGTTGTAGCTCTTAAAATTATCTTTCCAAAGCAACTTGAATCACTCAATTTGGATTTAAAGTGCAAAATTTATGGCTAAATTACTAGATATTTGTTAGGCTTTTATGAATTTCGAGATTAGGAATAGGATTTGATTTAGGATTTTAAGATAGGGCTTTAGGTAGGTAATTTAGGACCCTAAGATGTAAATCTAGTGGTGGATAAATTATGATTTGATTTAACCATCCAAAATAGTATTTATTTAAGGGTAGAAGGGATGGCCAAATAAGGTTTGTTAGGTTAGGATATAGGAATAGGTTTAATTAATGGGTTTATAAAATCAATTAGGCTAGCCAACCAAATTGGTTGATTAATTAGGCTGATGGATAACCACCTAAGGTGGGAAATTAGGCCACGTAATTGGATCTTGGGTTAGGGAAAATTGGGCCTCTAAATGGGCTAACCTAATTGCTAAATAGGCTGGGTTAGATAAAATAGGCTACACTCTGCATAAGTGAGCTCAAACATGAAAGTCCGATCTCCAAGGCCCAAAAATTGCTCCAAACCTAGTACCTGCACATAATATAACAAAGACATCAAGGTACCAGATATAAGTTTGGGAAAAATTATAGAAAAATCCAAAATTATGTAATATTTACAAAATACACCTATATAACCAAACTAACCTAACTAATTGCATTTTACCCTAATCAACCCTCAAATTAGCATTAGTTAGGCATAATTAATGTAAATATATATAGAAATATTGCTGCCCCTACTTCTCCATCTCTTTGCTAGTCCCCTCCTCCTTCTCCTCCTTACTTATGTCCCCCATCCTCATCTCCTCCCTACTGCCACCCTCCTCCTCATCTCCTTCTCCTCTTCCTTTCCTTCTCCTTCTATTAAATAAATTACATAAGTTATTAATAACATAATAGTTTTTTATTTAATTTATTATGTGTTATTGAATTTTCTGGTTGTTGGTCACAAACGTTCTCAAAGGTTGTAGTACATTAGAGGTACAATTTTAATTTTTATATTATATTTTTATGATATTTTAAGATTATATTAGATGTGAAGTGTGCCCACTTTTATTATGTGTGTTATTTTAATATACAAGTTTATGGAAAAAAATTAAAAATTTAAAGGGAAACTCTATCAAAATTTTTAAAATTATTTAATGTTCAATGTATTAGTTGGTTGAGGGTTAAGGGTTTTGTTGGGTTTTGGTTAGGTTATGTTAGGATTTGGGTAGGATGATGGTTAGGTTTAGGATAGAGTTGGAATGGTTTGGGATGGTTAGGTTAGGGTTGGGGTGGTTAAGACTTAAGGTTGGGGTTTGGGTTAAGGTTGGAGTTTAGGATGGATGATGATTTGTTTGTGTCAAGTCAGGTTTAATATATGTTATTTAGGTTTGGTAATGGGTTGGGTATAGGGTTAGGGTGGTTGTGTTGGGCTAGGGTTTAGGGATTGAGTTGGGCAAGGATTAGGGTGGTTGGGTTGGTGATGACTCTACAATATTCAGTGTTAATATTATCAATTAGAGTCAATTTTGAGGATACTTGTGTGATAATGATATATTATAATGGCTGGGGAGCATTGCATGCATATTGCTTGATCTTTACATTTTAATTGCTTAGAATCAATGTTTAATGACCATGTGCACAAGTCCATTTTGAAACAAGTCTCAGATGAGCGATCAGACCGTATAAATGGATCCGGATCAACGAACGAAGTCCAACGGACTCGAAATCACTTTGATCCGACCTCCGTATCTCCCACAATGAGCTCGAGAAAGATCAATGGCCATGAGGTAATGCGACATCCTTACGGGCCTCGGATGAAAAATCCGACCATATGGATGGATCCGGAGTGACGATCGCAATCCAGCAGCACGGGAATCATCGCTATCCGAGCACCGTGGCATCTCCTACAACAGAAGGAAGATGGACAACCCAGATGGCTCCACGTGGCACCATCTATGCAGCCCAATGTCGGCCATGAACACCCAGCACCGGCTCCTCTTCATCCTCATCATCAAATCTCGACAGTTGGATCAAGATCCAATGGTCAAAAAGCCGCCTCCACCTCGCTGCAGAACTCCACACAAAGGCCCTCGTGGCACATTGGTGGAGATGCCCACTCTCAAAGAGAGGGCGCGGGTTCGAAACCCAATGCCCCCTCAATTGGACGCTTAAAGCACTACGCAACAATTGGAGCAGCGATAGCACAGCAAGGCACGTGAGCGCACGCGCACGCGCACGTGCGAGGAGCAACACCAGTGCACAAGTGCAAGCGCGGGACAGCAAGGTGCGTACGTGTGGCACAGCGCATGCCAGCGCATGCACACGCGGCGGGGCATGTGGAGGTAGTTGGAGCACTGAAGGAGCGAGGGCAGGGGCAAGGGCGACGCATGCAGTGGGTCATCAATGACGTTTGTAGCTATCACTGTTGACCCAAGGATGATTTTTGCCCTTCTCCCTCCATTATAAAAGGGCCTACCCCCCTCCACTTTTGCTCATCATCTACCTAAGCAACTCCACCACTCTTAGAGCTCCCAAGCAAGGTTGTGAAGATGTCAAGCTGCCGATAGAATCTCCTCCACTGCCGTGGCTGCCTCAACACTTTCTTGAGCCTTGTTCTTAGTTTAATTTTATGTGATAGTGTAGTTCATTTCTTTCATCTAAGTATTCCTCTATATTTTCTGGATTACAACATTTGACAATTAATTGACTAGATCTTTTATATATTATCCTCATATCTTATCATGGATTTCTAACACTATCTCTCTTCTCTCTTTCTTTCTCTCTCTCTTTCTCTCACTTTCTTTCTTGTTTTCTCAAATTGATTTTCAAGCACACAAATGACATATTTACATGACACTAAAGTGAGTATTTGATCTGATATCATGCCTCCCTGTGTTCAACACTCGAACTCACATCCATTTATTCTTATTTAAAAGTGATGTCGTAAAACGCATTATAACAACAATTTAATGCAAACGCATCCAGCGAACATCAGTTGGGCTAAGGTTTAAGGATCAAGTTGGGCTAGGGTTAGGATAGTTGGTTTGGGTTAGGGTTTAGGGATTGGGTTGTGCTAGGTTTAAGGTGGTTAGGTTGTGTTAGAGTTTAAGAATAGGGTTGGGTTGGTTATGATTTTAGTGATTTAATTTATCTTGTAATTAAATCATAATTTATTATAATTATTAGATACACACCCTTGGACAATTTTAGATGCACATGAGGTCAAACACTAGGTATTCTAACCCCTAACGTAAAAGTTGTCCGAGTTTAATTATGTCAAAATACTCAACTGTCAAGTCTTATAATCATGTTATATGGACAATGTAGTAGTGTATGTATACCTTACTTACATGCACAATGCGTTGTCTCTATAACATGCCAAAAGTCTCAATCATCTTTAGTTCGACGAAGTAGCAGGCTAAAGAGGGTCGTTGAAGATTTAATCACAACTTAGGCATCACAACTTAGGTGTTACTTGTTACATGTAACTTTTGTGTGGTAAATTTTTGGTAGCTTCTTCCTGCTCTTTCTAATATACCAACTAACCTTATCTAGTTTCCTGTGGTGCCCTTAATTGGATGCTAAAGGGAATCTAACTAAGGTTAGTCTTAAGGAGTATACTGGAGAAATGCAGGGAGGTGCTGCCGAAATTTCACCGCACAAAGGTTGCATGTATCAAGTAATATTGTGATCATCTTCAAAGATGGGCTATAAACTGAAAACCTTAATCAACATGCACACATCATTGATCCATTTCCTTCCTAACTAGTGGGTTGTTTACGTTAAATTTTAGGCATAGACAAGCCTTGGATCGGTTTGAGGAGTTCATATTATACCTAATATAAGGGTAGAGTAATTTCATTCCTAGATTGGGCCTTTCATGATGATAGGAAGTCATCTAGGCAAGAACTCTTTGATAAGATCTTTTATCCATGTAGAAGATGTTTGAATGGATCCCTCCATGACCATAACATTGATCTCAAGCACATCATTTGTAATGGCTAGTGACAGCATTACACTAACTGGGTGGCTCATGGAGAGGATTTAACGAAGGAAGTCTGATTCAATGAAATGGTTGTTGATGAACAAATTGCTGACAACGAAGGTGAAGAAATTGAAGAATTGCTAAATGAGGTGAGAGCAGCAAATGGTGTAAATGCAAATGAGGAAGATGGATTAAGAAATTGTGATCAGTTTTATGATGTTGTTAAGGCGGCCAAGGATCCTATTGCTCCTGGAATTATGAGCATGTCTAGATTGTTATTTTTGTTGAGGATGTTTCAGCTTAAGGTTATGAATAAAGCAATAGTTAAATTAATGTCACAAATATTTCAATTCATTGCTAAGCTGTTGAATAACTCCAATAGGTTTCCGAGTTCATGGTATGAAGCAAAGAAGCAGATACGTAAGCTTAGTTTGGCTTGTCAGAAGATTGATGCATGTCTGAATGACTCGTTTTATTTAGAAAAGAATATGCAAACTTGATTAACTGTCCCCAATGTGGACATGAGAGATATAAAAGAGGTAAATCTGGAAGTAATAAGAAATAACTTGAGAAGGTTCTTCATTATTTTCCATTGACACCAAGGCTGCAACATCTTTTTATATCAAGTAAAACTATAGGGTGGATGACATGGCATGAGGATCACAAATCCCAAGATGGAAGAATACGTCATCGTACGAATTACGAAGAGTGGAAGAGATTTGACGACAAACACATTTACTTCGCAAGGGATGCACGGAATGTAAGATTGGATCTTGTAAGAAACGGATTTAATCCATTTAAGAGTATGTACCCATCGTACTCGATATGGCCAGTGGTAATGATCACTTATAACTTACCTCCATGGTTGTGTATGAGATCATCATTCATGATGCTAACACTAATAATCCCCAGTCCAAAGCAACTAGGAAACACAATTGACGTTTACCATCAACCATGGATTGATGAACTTAAATAATTGTGGTACACCAGCATTAAGCGGTACAATGCACAGAAGAAAGAGTTACTCCAAATGTATGCAACATTGTTGTGGACCATAAACAATTTTCCTGCATATGCAAATTTATCAAGTTGAAGCACTAAGAGAAAGTTTGCTTGCGCAATCTATATGGAAAACTCATCACCTACAGCTGCCTACGAGTAAGAAGTTTTGTTACTTAGGACACCGTAGATTTATGCTCATTGAACACAGATAGCGGACGTCACAATTTAAGGAGAGATATAATGGCAGGATGTGTCATTATTCAAAGAAAAATCCAAAAAACAAACTAAGTCAAATGGGGCCATTGGATGAAGAGTTGATGGTGGATGATAGGGCCTCATGGTCGACCATGATGGAGGGTCCAAGGAGCTTAGTGGTTGGCCATTCTAGTCTAAAAATAGCCTTGAGATGGTGTCCTTTGGATGGTAGATTTATGGCTTAGGTTGGCTAGGTTTAGATTACTAAGAATAGGCAAGTCCTAAGTGGCCTCTGAATAGAAAATCAAGGGTTGAGAAGGTTCTTCTATATTGAGTTTAGGACATGGTAGTGTAGAAAAATAGGTTGTCCTAAGGTTTAAGGGTAGAAAGGGTTTAGGTGAGGCCATGTGTCCCTTTTGACTTTCTTCCTCCTTGCTTGTGCGCCTTTCTTTATCTAATCTTCTTGTCCCAAGCTTCCTTTATTTATTATTATTTGACTTCTAGATAGGTGCTTCACCTCCCATAGTAGAATCCTAAGATCCTTAATTTATTCTCTTTCCTTCTTGATACCTAAAGAACAATTAGACATTATTAAGCATAAAATATGCATAAACCCTAATAATGCATGTAAGCTTAAATTATAGTATTTAAATCTAAATGTGTGTTTTTACCAACAAACTAACCCTAGATTAACCATGTTAGGAATATAAGTTAAGATGTTATTAGTCATACACCTTAGGACCCTTCCGTAGTGCTCTTAGGTTCCATAGCCTCCATTAGTGCACCTTAGGTCTCCTTCTTCCTAGCCTTCCTCTTCTTCTTCCTCAGCAAACCCTAACCTCCACCTTCTACCTTCCTCCACAAGCCCAAGCTTCTTCACCACCTTCTCTAGACTCCAGTTAGGTCTATTAGCATCCTTAGGCTCCCTATTTCCCTTAGGTTTCCCTAGAATCATTCATCTACCTCCATTTTTCTTCTTCTCTATCTACTACTTCGAGTTCTTCACATTCTTCAAAGTTCTTTGAGCTCCCTCATCTCTTCCTCACACTTCAAACATTAAGGCAAACCTCTCCACAACCGTCATGAGTTCTCCAAGGATTCTTTGCACCTCTATGAGTTGCTCTCTAGTCATTCTCTTCTTCTTCTTCTTCTTCTTGCTATTTACTTCTTGTAGTTTCTTGATTAGTGTAGTACTTTGATTTGATTTGCAATATGATTTCTTGAGTTTTCTTGTCTCTCTATTGTACTTGCTTGTGATTGCTTTATTACTGAAAAATATCAAAATCCCAAAAATACCAAAAAAAAGTGCCCTATGGTTGATAATTTAGGAAATTTAAATACCCATGAATCCTTCACATTAAAATATAGATGTAACCCCTAGGATTAAATCCCTAATTCACTATCCATCCTATCATGGGTAACACATTTTTCTTGTTCTCCTTATATCATAAGGACATGAATGAAGATCAAATCCTTTCCCAATGGACTATTTTCTTCTCTTTCATGTATGGATCTGATCAGGACTCGTATGACTATACATGGAATTTCATACTTCCTAATATGCGCAAAGTGATTCCAAGTCTCCTGATTTGCTGCATACACCTACGATAGCAGATTTGTGTGATCCCCTCAAGAGATCCTGTGTCTCTTATGGACTTATATACACACTAGCTTTCCAATTTCAACACCAAGGTGAGTGTATCAACTATAGGTCCACCAAATGTGCATATTCAAGCACATACTTGTCTCAGGTCAAAGGATACACCTTCTCCATGATAGGGATAAAAAGACTTCTGCACCTCCATCTCATTGAGTCAACTTCTTGACTCAACTTGCGTGACAGCCCCAAATTTCTATTTCTACGCAAAGTATGTGCATCAAGTGCATCAGTCAAGCAACAGTCTCTATAGAAGATTGCCATTATTCTTAGGCTAGAGACTATAGTTGGATATCTTGATGGGTATTGATGAATTATCAAAATCCTTAATCCAAATAATTTGGATCCTTTGATACCTATCATCGGCACATCCAACATGGCTATAGTACATTAACCCAATTCTATTAAGGGGCCCATCTAACCGTATTAGTGTGTCCACGTGATCTAGCACTTAGATCTGAATCATAGATCAAGCAATTTGACTCAAATAGACACATAACTCTAGTAGAAGTTTCTTTTTTGAGATTGCATGTGGTGATCGACTGCTACCTAGTTAAATCTAACCTTAAAAACTAATACATCCTATGCTATGTTTTAATTTGCCAAATTAAGATAAAATTAGAAATGTGCATGAATGTGTGAATAAGTATTAAATGCTAATTTAAAAGATTTGCATGTGAATGTCTATGAACTATAGCTAAAAAGAATTCGTGTGAATGCTTGTAATGTGTGAATGTCTCAACATATGTTCAAACCATGATACAGATGTCTTTCTTTGTAGTTTCTAATGGTTTCAAAGAAACTTTATTTCTACCTTTTTTTGGAGAGGTGCCTCTTGATATTCTAATTATGTACATGTTCTTTTTCTGTGTGGCAAAATATGCACCATGGTATTTTTATTTTTGCTATAAAAAGCCTTTGCACCTACACATGCTTATAGTCAGTTGCCAAATGACTTCGAACTAATTTGGTTGTTAAGTGAACGAAAATCCATTACTCATTAACTGAGTAATAGAATAGATTGAAGAATATAAATAATATATATAAGTTCAGAGACAAATATTATAGAAATAGACTCGTACCAATCATCTGTGTTGACAAGATGACACATTTGCTAGGAATTTAAGATAGATGCTTCTAATGGTTCTTGAATAATTATGGATGCACCATTTCAAAAATAAAAATCAGATGCAATAATGCTATGATTTTCCCAACACAACACTTTCTTTGTGTATAAGGTATTGTTGCTTTCAATAGAGTAGGTGAAAGTAGCCCCTCAATCCTTTTCCTTTTCAAAAAAGTAAGCATTGTTGTTTTATATTGTTATCCCTTGTATGGGTCATGTGTCTTGTATGCATTCACTTGTTTAGCAAAATGTTTGGGTACTGATTCCTAATCCTACGTCAATTGTGGTAAGGGAGTATAAGAGGTGTTTATGCTAAAAATCAAAATTGATCATTCCATTTAATTGGCAAACTTGTGCATTTACATTGAGGGAAATTATTAGGAGATTATTTCCTAGACACATGCATTAGCTCCATTGCATATTTTATTGTCTTGTAAAATCTTTATTTATCTTTGATCTTATGTAATCATATGTCCCATAAATAGGCATGTTGTCATTCTCTTAGCGCATGGCAAATCAATACGAGTTATATTTCCACCAAGAAGCCTCTCTGTGTCAACCTTTCCTATTTTAGTCTTTATCATAATTATTATGATTGTCTTCAATTTATTCCTATGTTCCTACTAATTTTGGTGATGCAATAGAAAGCCAACCTGAAGTAATCTATTTGAGCCAGTTCTTTCCTATGAATCAAGGTGTATAGGCTTGCACCCTGCTAAATAGTTGTTCTTGTTATACTCTTCTCTCTTGTTTAACTTTTGTCACATTTCTCAAAAGTCTAGTTCATGAGGTTTACTTAAAATACTTTTGTAGATTTGGAAATGCAACTCAAGATAGTAAAAGCAACAATTCGAAGGAAGTAATTTAGAATTGTGCTTTGTCATTGTCTTCATCATGAGCTCTATTTCCTCTTGTCTGCAATTATGGGTCTGAATTTCCTTTAGATTATGTTGCTCATTCATTTTCCAATAATTGACTGTCCCTTAAAAGGTCATCTCACATGCAATTTTCTCTAGATTTTATATAAGCTTTTACTATGCACACTTTTTGTCTTGGTATAACTTCAAACATGCATCTTTTAACTTCCTGACAAAAGTTCTTACCATAGGTTTTGGGAGGTCCCTAAACCTTCTAAAGGAGTCTTTATATAGTCATGTCATTACATTTGTGAAACTAAATACAAAGCAACTAGTATCATGCAGATACACATATTACACACATATGCATGATTTTAGCTACATATATATGAATGTACATCACATGTAAAAATATGACTATTTACATGAACTATATTATGAGCAAGCATTACTTAAGTCAAAGATTTCTTTTTTCAAGATACTATCAACTAAATATCACCTTAAGCAAAGCCAAATCAATCGCATATTCAAAAGGCTAGATGCAAATAAATTTAAGCCACTTGAACACTTATATTTTGCCACAATATCATAATAAATTATTTTCTACATCATATCATAAAGCCTGTTAAATCTCCAAATGATGTGAGAACTTCAAATGCTATGATTTTTATATTGCTCAATAATTGGGTTTTCATGTGAAACTCCATGTGATATGTGTTTTTACAAAAGAAAAAATCAAATGTAATGTAGGGAAGCTTTATGTAACATGCATGGCTGCCTTACATATCCTTGGTGTGCATTCACACCATTCCTTTCAAGAAAGAAACTTTAATAAATAAGAAAGATAATACCAAAACCCTAAACCTACTGAGGAAAATACACAGGTGAACAATTAATACTCAATAAATAATGAAGAAAGATAAATAACAACAATCTCAATGCACCCTTGTTGAGAGCGAAAAACTACGTGATCGAAGTTGGATTTGAAAAAAACACGTCGTTGTAGTTCGATTTGCGAAGCAATTCATCAACAGATAAAATTTTTCTGAAATTCGTAAAGAAATTTTGGGTCGAACATAGGGAGGCTACGTCAATCTAAAATCCACTATTATATTTTTTTTGGTATTTTTGTTTGAAAGCGAGATAATTACAATGGAATTGATATTAACACTAAGAGAGAGAGAAAACAATCACTTGATATAAGAATACTATTTTTACAGCTAGAAAGTGGGAAATGATTATAGCTAAAAAGCGGGAAATTCTATTCTAGAAAGAGATAAAAAGAAGGGAGAGAGATGTTATCCACCTCGACGAATGCTTGGAGGATGAGTCGGACGGAGCGACGCTTGGAAGACAGAGGACAGAGCGGGAAGAAGGAGGACAAAGTAGGAGGAAGCGGTAACGAGGCAGCACGTCGTCGTCATTGCGAGATCCACTTCCGAAACGGGGGCAAGAAAACTTTGAATTTGGCTCTCAAGGAGCATCCCGGGTGTGGGACAAGCTTCTCTAGAGCTTCGGAGAGGGAGAGAGGTGAAGGAAGGGATGAGAATTTCGTAGGGTAGGGGTCTCCTTTTATAGTTGCAAGGATTGGGGGAAATTTGGTCATTCCATATTCAAAAACATTAAAATCAGGTCTTTAGTTATGGATTTATTCATCACTAAAGACCTGTCATGGGCAACATGTGCGCGCACCGCGCGCGCCTCTTCTCCTTCTGCATACACAACATTTTCGCACGTTCAATGGATCTTAGCTGTTCGATCAAGAGATTGGATGGCTTAAACTTCATCTCACTCTTACCTTCTTCTGCACATGAGATCAAGTGCTCGAGGGTGCGTCGAATCATGTGTCTGGCCGATCGCTTCATCTGACCCGTCGACGCTTGATCGAATGGCCCAAATCGCACTCTCATGCGCGAGGAGACGTGCACTACACCAGAGTCGAACGAGCGACCTCTTGCCCTGTAATGCCTCATCCACTATGCTACAAGGCTCTTTCAGTCGCATTTTTGTTTTAACGCTCAGCAAATCTTGGCCTTTAGAACTTCATCCAATGGCCGAGATTTTTCATTGCTTAAGCCTTCAGATGAGGAGAGGCACCGGAGGAGAGACAGTGAGATGACGTGGCAAGTTCTCAGCCATTGGATGGGCATCCAACAGCGAAGATTCGTCGAGCGGGAGAAGAAGAAGAGCTACGACTGGTGATGGGCGGCTGTGATGGCACCACATGGGGCCATCATGGCCCTCCATTTTCATTGAATTGTAGATGGTGTCACGGATGTCGGATTGGACCAATTTTCGCGTCGTTAGGCTGCGATCATCGATCCGAACCCATCCATGCAATTGGATTTATCATCTGAGATATGAATTTGCACCACCTTGGCCCTTGACCTCTGATCTTTCTTGAACTGCATCTGATACTACTAAAGTCCGATCGAAGAGATCTTGGAGTCGTTGAACTCCAATCATCATCCTAATCAAATCTGTACGGTTGGATCCTCAATCTGAGGCTCTGATTAATAGTCACCTTGTTCATAGCCATAAAAGGAGACAATTACTATACAATTTGTATAATTTGACCTAAATGCATGATTATGCATGTTATGCAATATTTACAATGCATGATGCTAATATGGTACTAAGAACATGCATTAATAGACATTTTTGGCTATTTAGATGTATGCACATCAACCCTCAACATGGATAATAGATATCAAGCATGCTTAGCTTGGAATAGCATGTCAATTGCTTAAATTTTTATGCACTGGGATACTAGAACGACAGAGACAAAAAGCATAACAAGAATGACTACAAATGTACATGCAGATGCAGGCACAGATGTAGGAAATCTTAGATGCATTGAGAGAAGGTGGCATAGATCATTCTTCCCTTCACTTCCCACCTCGTCGACCCAATGATGATTTGGGAGGGTCTGGCATAGAAGCCATCACATAGCTGGTCTTCTATTTCCATTTTCACAACACGTGTAATCTTCATATGTATACATTTCTTATATAGTTCATGTACACCTTTATTTAAAAACTTTGCAAATCACATGTATATTAGTTGTGTAATTGTGAATTGTACATGTGTTTTCTTGATGAGTGAGTATTATGTATGTGGTAAATGGTGGTCATGTGGTATATGAATGTGAGAAAGATTTATATAAGTATGTTTGCATTTGTGGTGAATGTATATGGCAAGTGATATAGGTTTCTTGGTGAAATATAGAAAAAAATGAGTATATTTTTTCATGAAAATGTGTTTTAGTCACAATTCATGAACCATGATAGAAAGTCTTTGGTCATGAGCTCAAGCAGAACCATGACCAAAAGTCTATAATCATGATTTTTAAGTTGTGACAAAAAAATTGAGACTTTTACTCATGATTTTAGGTGGAACTGATGAGTCCATTTTAATGGACTAATATTAAGCCTAAGTATCTTTAATCGTACCATTTAGGTGTGTTAATAACTGCAATAAAGTTGTAGAATATTTGTATGCATCATGATTTAAGTTTATAACATTCTATAAGTTAATATGTAATAATTTTGTTGTTTTTATGTGCAGGTATTATATTTAGAAAGAGCAAGGGTTGGGGAGCAAATTTCCCCAACAACCGGTGGGATCTTTTCCCTTTCCTTCGGCCAGCCATAACTCTCCCCTCAACGCCCGCTGGCCAAAAATAGAAAAGGGATCTGAAAATCCCTTGATTGGCACAAGCAGGGAGAGAGAGGAGTTAAAAAGCACACGGAGAAAGGAGAGGGATATCCATCTTCCCCCTTGCAAGGAACTACCCAGCATGCACTGTGGACCAGGATCTGCATCTTCTTCGCGCGCACATCTCCAGCCGCTTCTCCAATCCAAGCACATCGCCTGCACCCACCTTCAAGCACCACCCTCGCCTCACCCCGCGCCTACCGTAGCATCCGTGCCTCTGCAAGTGCCTGCAGGCATCCGCTCGCGCCCCACTTCAAGCCGGGCCATCTGCAGCGCGCGCCCACCCGCAGGCGCACACCACTCATCTACAACGCTCCTTCCAGCCGTACTGCTGGCATTCCAGCGCAGGCACTCTACACCACAGGCACCCTTCTCCAGCGCCCACAGGCACTCGCTGCCACCATAGGCGCTTCCTCCTGCCAGTGCCTAGCGCTCCTCGCAGGCTCCCGCACAGCACCTTTCTTCAGTCGGCACCTGCTCCTTCACCACCGCTCTGCCTCACGCGCACCCCTCCTGCAGGCGCGCATCACCCGCCACGTCTGCAGACCGCCTCACCCTCCAGTGCCTCCCCACAAGCGTGCCCTCTCTGCAGGCGTGCGCTCATCTCCAACCAGCCCGCAGGTGTGCGCCCCTTCACTGCAAGCGCGCCTGCTTCACTTCCACCCTCCAGCGCTACCCCACAGGCACACCCCCTACTGCAGGCGCTACACCCACAAACACCCCACCGCGCGCCTCAGTCGTGCCCTCACCTCTGCCTACTCCAGCCCTTCTACAGGCGCCTTCACCACTGCCGCACACCTCCGCGCGCTCTCATCGAGCAACGCGCGGCAGTAGTAGCCTCTCCACCGCCGCCACTTCTCCTCCGCCGGCCGGTCACCTCCGGCCATCTCCGTCAAGGCCACGACCTCCATCGGATAGCCCTCATCCTCGCCGACCTCCCTAGCCCGTCCACAGCCCGCTGGTGCTCTCTCTCTCTCACGAGGAGGAGAGAGAGCAAATGCTTTGTTTCCTCCGCAATTAAAATTTATAGAAAATGCCATTGTCAAAGTTACTATTCATTTATTTTCTGAATTAATATATTGTAGCAAAATTTGCATGGACACTCCTTGCTTAATTTGGAATTACATATAATTGATTTCTCCTTATGAATGACACACAACATGAGATATTGATTATAGTACATTAGTGTCATTAGTTAGGAGATTAATATTAACATTGTTTGCTATTACGAAGGTCATTATTTAGAATATTATATTATGGTAATTTTGCATGTGCGCCCTCATCTTCTTGATTAATTATCTATATTGAGAATTTGTGCTGGAAATGAGAGCACTAGTTAGCATGCACCTCTATTAATATTCCCGATTCCTTTATGCATTATTACTCATTTTTTTTAGGCTAATTCCTCCCTGTGGAGACGACCTAACTCTTTGTGGTTAGTTTTGAAAATTTAAATGTTTTGAAAAGCGATTTTCTACCATGCGATTAAATACAACGGCACATCATTTTATGTTAAAGTTTTCAATGAAAATGAAGATCGCTCTTTTAGGAACCGTGACCAAAAACTCTTCTATCGCACGATGATTGACAACTCTAATTGGTGATAATTTTTAGACTTTTGGTCAATGTTTCTAACCATGACCAAAACCCTTTTTCGTTGTAGTGTCTTATCACCGTCACAGAGGAGTATCCTTTGACTTGAGATACATATATGTTTCTGTGCTTGAATATACACATCGATGCTCTCACCATGGTGTTAAGACTGCAAAGCTAGTGTATACATGAGAGCACAAAAAACACATGATATCTCAAAGGGATCATATAGATCTACTATTGTAAGTGTTAATAGTGGATCAAAAGACACAAGTTCACTCCACATATATTAGGATGTACAAAATTCCATTCATGGTCAAATAGGTCCTAATCAAACCCATAGATGAAATAGAAGAAGACAATCGTTTTGGAAAGAAGTAGGCCTTCATTCTCGTACCAATGATACAGGGAGAACATAAATATATGTAACCCTTGATAGGATAGACTGTGGATTTGGGAATTAATCCTCAATGTTACATATGTCTTCCAATGTGAAGGATTTTTAAGTATTTGGAATACCTAAGTGATAGATACACAATTATTCATGATAAAATGTTTATTTATGTGTGTTCCTAGGCTCATAAAAGCATCCAGCATTATAAATATTGCAAAACATGCATCATCATGCATTTAGAATAAATTGTATAAATTGTATATTAATTTATTCCTTTTAATGGCTAGGGGGAAGGGCAACACATTTATGGCCCTTGGATTGAAGATCCAACTGTACGGATCTAATCAGGGCAACGATCGTAGTCCAACGCCTCTGAAATCACCCTGATTTGACCCCCGTAGCATCATATGTAATCCAAGGAAGATCAAAGGCCAAGGGGTAGGGTGACGCAATTCAGAGCCTTAAATGACAAATCCAACTGCACGGATGAGTTCGAGTCGATGATTGTAGCCCAACAGTGCGAAAATCGACCCAATCCGACATCCGTTGCACCACCTATGAATAAAAGAAGATGGACGGCCAGGATGGCGCCACGTGGCGCCATCCTAGCCACCCAAAAATTGACCTTAGTCATTGCCCATCCTCAAAGGTGCGTGTGGGATGCAATCTAGGCCATTAGATCTTGATCCAACGACGAAGATTAGGCCACGCCATTTCCTCCATCTCACCCTTACATTTTCAAAGGGGAAGTTCTTAGATGATCTCAGTCGTTGGATCTATGATCCAATAGCCCTAAGCACTCTGCCTCGACACAACGGAGGAGGCGCTCTTTCAAGCTGAGGATGCAAGTTCGACTTCCAATTCACAGCTCCTCTCAGCATAAGGAGGAGGGAAATTCGACCGTGCAATGGCCTACAGACGCACCAGATGAGGCCATGTCGACCATGGGGAATGCTCCTCTCACACTAGCACACACTCGTGCATGACAAGGGCCACATGATGCTAATCAATCGGCACAGCAGTGGCCACGTGGCCGCATGGATGACCTCAAGCGTGATGACGCACAATTTGACGCGGTTAAGGTGCAATGTGAAGCACACGTTAGGCACGATCTCAACCCTCTGATCCTCATCCAATGGCTGTGGCCCTGTGTTATCTCGCCAGCTGCTCATGCACAGCTGCGTGCGGACCTGCCCCGCAAACTACGCGTGATGCATGTTTACATGCACGGGCGCTGCGTGCGAAAGCATGCCTTGTGCATGCATTGAATGGTTTATTGTACCGAATCATTTGGCATGGCCCCCTTTCCCCCTATAAATACCCTCCTACACCCCCTCCATCTTCATCCCTTCCTAATCTCTCCTCACCCTCTTCAAAGCTCTATAAGCTTGTCTCAAGCCCAAGATGCTCCATTAGAGTGTAGAAAATTATTTTTACTCCCTTGCTCCCATCCCCATTCGTGGAGCGCCTGTGGCCATCCTCTCACCCCCATTCCAAAAGCAGATCCTCACTGCAACACCATCCTACCCTATCCCTCTTCCTCCGACTTCATCGTCCTTCCTCTGACTTCATTCTACTTCCTCTAATCTCTCACCTCCTTCATTCAGGTGCTGGCGGAGCGAGTCGTCCTCCAAGCAACAGTCGAGGGGGACTCTTCTACCTCTTCTCTTTTACAACTTTCTAAAGTTGATTT
This sequence comes from Thalassia testudinum, assembly GCA_037157565.1. NCBI lineage: Eukaryota > Viridiplantae > Streptophyta > Magnoliopsida > Alismatales > Hydrocharitaceae > Thalassia > Thalassia testudinum. The sequence continues at coordinate 182,742,636 of JAZHRO010000024.1, read as the reverse complement.
TGATTTTTGCACTTAGTTGTAATAAACATTTGAATTATCTATAATATATGTTTTTCTCTCTCTCTCTCTTACTCTCTATCTTTCTCTCCTTCTCGCTCTTTTATGTTGCAAGTAGAGTAGAATAGCTAAGATATTTCTCCAACCTAATCTTCTACCCTAAAAAAATACCAAAAAAATTACAAAAGATAAAAACACCAAAAATAAATAAAACAAACGTGGATTTCTTCCAAATCAAACGTTCACCTCACCGTAATCAACTCAAAACTCACCTAAGTTTCGGTTATTTTTATTTGATAAGCGGATTTTCGCGACTGCGACGACCAAGTTCCCCAACCTTGATTTTTCTTGTGTAAAATATCGTCGATCACTAAGGAAGGCATAATGTCATAAATCCTATATCCTAAATGCTTCATTATTAGCATGATGGAATCAATAATGATTTTGGTGGGTTTTTAATTGTAAAGAAATTAAATATTATTTAAGGAGTTATATAGTATTTGATTTGACATTTAATTTAGCTAAAATGATTTGGTCTTGATCCAAAAGCATTTTGGATATAAATTAAATACACTTTGGGTACTAAAACCCAATTAAGTAAATTATTGGAAGGACCAATTACGATTAATCTCCAACCATTGGATTTAATCCAATGATTCCCATCATATTAAGATTAGTAGGATTCCCTATATATATCTCCCAAAGGCAAGGCATAGAAACCTTAATCAATTGTAGTTTGTGCAAAACTAATCCTCCATCAAGAAGAGAGAGAGAAGAAGAAAGAGCAACACCACCGATACCCTTCCTTCTTCTTCTTCTTGGACTACCAGCAACCTCAAAAGTCCTGAGGCACTACTAGATGTCCAACACTTCAAGAGGACATCTAGAATCATTATCTCTTAGATGTCAAGTGTAATGACATTCACCCCACCAATCAAGTAAACCTGATGAGACTCGATCGTCAAGTATGGAAAAACATCAACACATAATAGGATTGCAGTCACCTAACACATAATCGCAAAACATCAATAGCCAAATAAAAATTTATAATATATCAAGTAAAAGAGTGCTAATAGAACAATAAGAGTTCACCACCAGAAAACAATAAAGGAAAAGAGTACATACAAGATAAGCAGGGTACAATCACTGGAAAATGAAAAGAAAATATATGTAGCTAAGGAAAACTATTGTCCACACGAACTGCCTTCTACTGCTACATTAGGTCCTATGATAAAAGGACCAATCACAGCCGCTACACCAGGCTGCTCAACTATACCCGAGTACAAAACATAAGGAATCATGTCAGCAAAAGCTGAGTAGGGTAGAAAAACAACGTAAATAAAAATATGAAGAGTGGATACTATTCATATGTTAGTCCATTTATTTAACCCTGTGAAGGGTTCAATCATATTGGAACTATGGCATAGCGGAAGCATGAAAACATGAAAACAAGCATTTTTAAATTTTTCCAAACACAAGATCAAAACGATGTCATAAATTGATCAAGTAATTCAAACAGAAACACTAATGACCGAAATCACAAGAAAGGAACTAGTTTCCTCCTGTTTCGAGATCCTATGAGTTAAGGGATTATACCTTGGGAAGACGACACGGTGCAGCATCTGAAGATGTGGTGCCTCAAATAAGTCCCAGAAGAACTTTAATCGCTCCTCTGCGATTGGTGGATGAGGCTGTCATGTTGTGAAGGATGAATTCCACATGTAATTTGTGAACTTCTTTGTGAATCCAAAGCAACACTCGCCTCAAAATCCAAATTGAACCACAAGAACACCTTCAAGAGGACTAGCAGCAACCAACCCAATAGTAGCCGATCAGCTCAAAGAAGAGCTAGTCGATTGACTACTAAAGAGGGGTGGGGGGGGGCATGAGGAAGAAGGCTACAGCTACCCCCTTGATTGATTTCCACCAAATTCACCATAAACAACAGTTGACGTAGCATCAAAAGGAAACAAGCAGTAACCCCCTTTACTGCCCTTAGTACCAGGTCAACCAGTTTACTAACAAGTCAACCAGTTATAGCAATGGGCACCAACCAATATTAATATTGGTCGACCTACTACTAAAGGCAGCAAATGGGGTAACTGCTTGTTTCCTTTTGATGCTATGTCAACTGTTGTTTATGGTGGATTTGGTGGAAATCAATCATGGGAATTGATTGAATGAAGCAATTAGGGTTTCTTCCTTTGGGAGTTATTTATAGAGACTCCTAACCAAACCCTAATTTGATGAGATTTATTAGATCTCCATCCAATGTATGGGATCAAATCCTAATTGCATTTGCATCATAAGCCCACAATAAATTGTGGGAAGTTTAGATATAGTGTCCAAACTTAAATTCATTGCAATTCAACACTTGAATTTTGTACCTAATCAAATTAGGTGCAATTAATTGCCAAATAAAATATAATTTAACTCTTTAAATTACAATTGATTCATTCTTCAATTAGAAACCCATCAAAATAAATATTGGCTTCATCACTACAATAATGAACCAATAGGATGGGTGGAATTTTGGTACATAGCCCCCTTAAGTACTCTGAATACTCATGCATCCTTCACACTTGGAGGAAAATATTATCCTGAGGTCTAGTCCCATTAGACTGTTGTCATTCCTCCTTGGATAATATTATTCTTGATATCTCCTTGTATCATTAGGATGAGAACAAAGATCAAAACCTTTCCCAAAGGTTTATCTTCTCTTCTTGCCTTGAGTTTGATCAGGACTCTGCGAGCACATGTGGAATTAGCTATTCGCAATATACACAGAGTGAGCTCATGCCTCCAATATGTTACAAACACGTGTGCAACAAATTTATGTGATCCCTTTGAGAGATCATGTACCTCTTGTCCCTTCCCACATACACTAGCTTTTCCACTATCAGCACTAAGATGGATGCATTAACTACCTTTCGCTTACCCCATGCACTCGCATGTGCACCGCTATCGATGTTGCACCTTTTCTCTCCTTTTCCCTCCTCACTTTTCTTCTCTTTCTTCCTCTCTCTTGTGATTTCTCGAGATGTGCACACTGTTAGAGGTGATAAATGATGAGAGTCCACCCTAATAACCTATTTATAAGGTTTCCTAACCCTAATTTGATCAGGGAAAATCCTATTTACCCAAAAAATCCCCCATTATGGGTTTATTTATGTCTTCCCTCCATTTATCATATTTTTTTACATAACCATTGCTATAAACCTTGGATTTTCACAAAAAAAGTATCACTGGAAAGCTTAAGGTGAGAGGAATCCAATGATATCACACATTACCCCCTTTTAAAAATGTTTGACTAAGGGTTGACCACAATTATGCATTTTTAACACTTTACGAGGCATTTTGAATCTACCCAACCGTGATGGGAACCAACAAGTTCAAAATGACACAATCAACTCCAAAACAACTCAAAACCCAAGTTTCGATAAATACAATCCCCTAGACCCTCAATTTCAGTTCGTGTACGCCTATATCACCATGTTTGCATAGCAATCATAGGACCTAAATTGGCTAAATTAAGCTAATGACCTAGCTTGCATTATGTAAATAGAGCATCTATCTCATGCATTGTATGCATCATTATCATATGTTAATTCTTATCCTAAATTCTATCATTTTATGGCCCTATTGATAATATTAGGATTTCATATATGTACGGCCATAATGGAGAGCTACATCTGGACCAAAAAGATGCAGAGAAGCCATTCCCACATTCAGAGGATAGAGAGGAGAAGTCAGATAGTGAAGGAAAGGAAGGAGGCAAGAGCATGCAGAACCAGGACAAGCATGGCCCCATCAGGTCAAGGCCACGCAAGCCCATGCACGCCATCCTACACGTCCACCCATATGCACACACTAAATAGACACAAACACATGTGTATAGATCGGGCGGGTTTCGCGTGCTAGAAATCGGGGTTACAAGTAACCCATCATCGTAGTTGCAAAGCACGTCAATCAAATAAAATTTATACCGAAACTCCAAGGGAGTCCTAGGTCAAACACAGGGAGGCGACGTTTACTTTAATTGAAAACCGCGCTTCAATTTGTTTCTTTTTGGAGTTTTAGGGTATTTTTTTTGTTTTTTTTGAAATAAAAGACAAGCAATCACAAGATAGAAATGGAATCAAATGTGATGTATTGCATTAATGTCTATTACAATCAACTATGAAAGCATAAAAAGAGAGGGGGGTGAGAGGAAATCTCTTGAATCGGCTGTTCGGCAAGACGACGATGCCTGGCGGAAGCTCGGACGAAGGAGGTGAGGAGCGGGATGATGGAGGTGAGGTGCAGGAGGATGTCAGGTTGAGGAAAGCTTCGGTGTGGCTCTGGAATAGAGGTGAGAAGACGGAGATGATCTGCTACCGGAATGGAGGTGGGAGGACGACTCCAAGGCGACCTATGAAGTTGGAGGAGTATTTGGTGGGGCAGAAGTCCGTTACACTAATAGGCACCTTAGGAGCTTGAGAATAAGCTCTAATGGAGCGTTGGTAGGCTTGCTAGAGCTTAGGAGTAGGTAGGAGTAGTGTAGGTAGAGATAGCTTGGAAGGGAGGGGGTGTAGGTCCTTTTATAGTGGAGGAGAAGAGGCAAAAATAGGTATAGGACCATTAGTGACATTCAGGCCGTCACTAGAAGCGTCGCTGTAGGCAGCTCATGCCCGCTCACACCCATAACTAGCTTTGCTAGCGCGCGAAGAATTAGCAACAGCAATAAGCATCGCTATATGTCCAGCTCATGCATCGCTGGCGGTGTGCTCCCCGCCTTTACCCCACGTGCTAGCACTGCGCTGTGCTAATGCGCACTACTGCACGTGTGCGGTGGAGCGTGTGTGCGCTAGGCAGCCTGGGCTATGCCACATGGTGCAGTCTGGGTCATCCATCTTCTTCTTGTTGTAGGGGCTGCTACAGAGGTCGAATTGAGCCGATTTTCGCACTGTTAGGCTACGATTGTCGACCCAAATTTATCCGCGCAGTTGGATTTGTCATTTGAAGCTTCGAATTATGTCTCCTAGTCCCTTGGCCATTGATCTTCCTCGGACTACATATGGTGCTACGGGACTCCAATCGAGGCAATTTCAGAAGCATTGGACTCCGACCGTCGTCTTAATCAGATCCGTCCGGTCTGATCATCAATCTGAGGCTCTGAAATAAATATCCTTCTCACCTAACCACAAAAAGGATGCAATTAACCTAAATTATATACAACTACTCTAAATGCAGAATGATGCATGCTATGCAATATTTATAACATGAAATCCAAATCTAAGCCTAGGAACATGCATGAATAGGCATTTTACCCTCAATAAATGTGTTTACATCATACCCTCCTGCCTATCTTTGGCTAGTCCCTAGCAAAATTAAACTATATGCTATGTGTAAAAGCATAATTAGGATTATGCTTAGGCCTAAGTCATTTATTAACAATAGAAAATTTCAACTAAGATCCTAAACTACGAAAACTCAACAGTACCTGGGTGCTTGCCAGAATGTAGACCGCCCAAGTCCTCGCCTTATTTAAAAAGGGAAAATAAAATTTTTTTATTATTTTTCTTCTTTTCTAATTTTTTTGTACTTTTGGAGTTTGAGAGTTTCGAGATAACTTTTTGAAAAGTTATCTTAAAGTGCTAAGAATCTTATGAAAATAGTGAAAGACTCACTAGACTGCCGTTAAAATGGACTTCGAGTTTCTACGACCCGAGGTGACCTTGCCTAGAGGTTTATCTTTTCGATCAATAGCTTTCTCCCTACTTTTATTTATGGGGTCAATACAAGAGCGAACCCAGTGTATATCTCCTCGGTTTATTCTATTTCCCTGTTTCTTCCCTAAGTGTTTTGGGAATTATTGTGCATTTTTTTGTGAGCTGGGTTCTGGACAACCAGCCGATGAGCTGTTACCACCGACAATTTGTCAGTCATACTCATGCGGTGAAGTGTGGTTTTATTTATTTTCTTTATTTTCTCCTTTTTCTATTTTTATTTTCTCTATATTTTATTTTCTTTTTTTTTTAATTAGGTGGCTTTCCTGATCTAAGACTTACCTAAAGGCAGTACAACGAAAATGGTCTTGTGGCTGGGCTATGGACAACCGACCGATAAGCTGTTACCACCGACAACTTGCCAGCCATACCACCCAAGTCGGTCCATTAGCTACCCAATTTCCATAAAAATCGCTGAAAAGTGAGTCAATGCAAAAAATGTGTGCAGATGCTTAGGCTTAAAGTCCCCTCAAATCAAAGGGTGGGTTGATAAGTCGCATACTTATCATCCCAAATTTTTTACCAAATTAAAATGAATTTTAATTGGCAAGGACTCAAGACTAAGTCCACATTCGAGTGGACACCCGGGCTAATTAAGCCTGAAGATCTGAAGAGTCTAAGTGTTTAGGTCCTCTCGTATCATTTCCTAAAGTTAATAACTTCCAAATGCCTAAGTTCTCTTTTCCTAATTTCTTTCTTTTTTATCTTTTTCAAATTTTTTTTTAAAGAAACTAAAAGAAATTCTACAGAGTTAACAAAATGATTTCAGGAATTGATTATCCATCCCCCCATGCCTAAATGATGCAATGTCCTCATTGTAAAAATAAATACATGAAAAGGAGTAAACAGAATATCACCTGAATTACGTGAGGAATCCGGTCAGGTCCACAGAGAACGTGAAATATAAACATGTGCTAAATTTAATGCCTTCAGCTAGGCATAATATGCATACAAAGAAGAATTTAAGAATTCACATGTGTGGGTCAGAATCAAAATAAAAATATTGATCCTGAAACCCGCCAACAGAAGATGTCCACAGATGTGGACCAAGTTATGATGCAGACCCATGGGTCGAGTGGTTCTCAGGTTCTAGATGAAAATCACCTAGAACTGAAGGTTGTTGTGTTTACAGGGCCGAGCCTATGGTTTAGTGGTGTGCAACCCAAGACCAAAGTGTCGGACAACGGGTAAAAATGGCTCGATAGGTGCGGTTGTCCACTTAACATCTAGCTCAGAAAAATAATCAGTTATTTTGAGCTTGGGTTGCACGTGAAAGATATCGTAAGGGTTCTGGTAGAAAGTAGGTGGTTTCAGGTCAATAGGTACCCTTAGATCCAAAATCAAAGTTCCCTCAGAATAAGCCTCCCAAATTTTTATTTCAACAATTCTATCTTCCAACATCAAGGGCTCAGGCTCTGGGACCTTTAGCATATCATTCGCCCCATATGATTCTCTCAAGTCCAAAAATCATGGCTAAATCAAGATTGACTTAGGCACAATGATCTCAGAAGTCAGCTCTTCGAGGTGCAGATGAGGAATGGGGCTATTGATTGAATCTTCTAGTAAATGAGGATTCGAATCCTCCAAGTTAGACCCAACCGAATCCAAATCTTCAATAATTGGCTATCAACTGGTTCGTCAGATTCCTCAAGCCCACTTATCTCACTAAAATCATCTTCCTTAAGTTCAAGTGAGACTTCACCAAAAGATTCTTCACCCTCAAAGTCAAAGAATCCATGATCCCCATTTATTTATGTCTCAAAATCATATGTCATTCCATGGTCCGTAGAGACATATTTTTCGCCATTCCCTGGCTCTAGGATCTTGGGTGAGAAACTCGATTCATCCTCAAAGGGTTACTCTAGACCAATCTGGTCATCTCCAATCTCCGAATATGTATCCCCCCCAATAGGCGCCTGAGCAGGTTCAGACATTGGCTCTCCTGAAGAGGGTTCATCTTGAGAATCATCCCAAGATTTGACTAGTGCAACCACAAATTTCATCCTCAACCTCGACAATTTCCCAAGAAGAAACTCACCCAGGTCCCTATCCGTAACATTTTGGAGCAAATCCAATAAAGAATTATTAAGTTCATCAATCATTTTGATCATATGCTCCAGTGCTTCAGTGCATGGTGTTGGCTGAGCTTCTAACGATTGTATAGTGTTCCTCAAATTAGCCAACACCATACCCTGGATCTAGTCCACCTGAACCGACTAGTTCGATTCAGGTTTGGGCAGGTTTGGGTTAAATCTAGGGGAGTCAAGATGTCGAGGTTCTTGGGTCCCTCCCTGAAAGTAGGTCATTCTAGGTTTTTCAAAGGATGGTGGCAACCTATATTCAGTGGAATATTGGGAAGGGTAGGTGTTATAATCATTATATCCTTCCTGATTGTAGATCGGGTTGGTTTAGTGATCAAAGGATGAAGATCTATAATCATTGTAGCTCTATGAAGGATAATAATCATAGTCTTGTTGTCTAGGGTTAGGCCCTGGACACTAAGGTCCGGATTCGTATCCCCAATTAAAGTCATCCCAGCTGATGGATGGGTAATTACAAGTCAAGTCAGAATAGTAATCATCTTGGGGATAAGTGGTGGTAGGAGGATAAGATTGGAAATGTGTGCAAGATGTGAAAGGGTACATGGTGAAGTAAGGAGGGAAATCAGAAGAGAAAGGAGCCCTACAATACAAAAATACAAGCCTGTCCTTAGGTTGGGTAGCCTAAAGGTCTACAGACTCTCAAAATCTGTCCTAAGATTATGGACGATTTACTCTACTTATGTCCAGGCAATCCAACCAGTTAGAAGGAGGGACTGGGGAGAAGGTTTTTCCTTTGGTTTGCGCCTCCGGTTCCTAGTGTACCCCCAGCCACGGCCGTTTGATGCTACTCCCCTAGCTAGACATCAGATTGACTAGTATAAGTAGGTTAATCATGAACAATCTCAATCTATATCTCGACGAGCGAACCAGTCCTTAGGGCCAACATCTAATTAATTTTAGTTAGGCTTGGGACAATGGTGCTTCAGGAATGTGATGGGCCCTTTAGATGGGTTGTGCCCTTAATGATCAGTTAAAATTTGTGTGCGTGCACAACCAGGGTTTGTAGACAAGGTTATTTAATGATGTGTCTTTTAGGATTTAACCTTGTTTAGTAACTTTTAAGGTTTAATTCTTAGGTTGGTTCAATCAAGGTTTAGTAGAATGCTCCAAGTTTTTGAAAGCACGGGTGATGATATGTTCCTTTAACAAAAAAAAATAATGTGGAGTGCCTGGTTCAACCTTAAGAATCAACCCTAAGTGGCAAGCTACTTGGTGGATCAATTTTAGATTGAGTGGTACAACCCAAACAGCTCAATCAATTGGCCTATTGCACCACTTAGTTAAGGCACACAAGAGTGCTTAACCTATTCAGATTTCTACTCACTTATGTGTATTTAGTTGAAGTGTATCGGGTCCACAAGTCAAATCCTGGTTAAGTGGTAGAATCAAAGTGATTTTGCTCCTTAGGATAAGAAATAGTGGGTGTTAAGTGTGTAGCTTCTAGAAAATCCCACAATCAGATAACACTTTTTTATTTTTTATTTTTATTTATGTGGATGGCGAGGTGAGTAGAGTTGGAAAAAAAACAACCAAATCTATCCTAGGGTTTATAAAAAGCACCTAAGTTGATTTGGGTTTGAGTTATTAGGTTATGGAATGAAAACTAAGGTGGGGGTGGTGTGGGGGACACTTACAAAACACTCTACCCGCACTTTACTCCGGTCTACCACACTTGGATCTCCATGCTAGGGTACCTGCAAGACAATACATCAGAGATAAGCGGGGTTAGTGTTATGTAAATGCAAAGAAGCGTAGAAAACAATAAAGTAAATTCCGTTGCCTCCTCGGCAACGGCACCAAAATGATCAGGCAGGTTTCGAGTGTTAGAAATCGAGGTTACAAGTAACCTGTCGTCGTAGTTGCAAAGCACGTCGATCAGATAAAATTTATACCGAAGCTTCGAGGGAGTCCCGGGTCGAACATAGGGAGGTAACGTTTACTTTAATTGAAAACTGCGCTTCGATTTGTTTCTTTTTGGAGTTTTAGGGTTTTGTTATTTTTTGTGTTTTTTTAAATAAAAGACAAGCAATCACAAGATAGAGATGGAATCAAATGTGATGTATTGCATTAATGTCTATTACAATCAACTATGAAAGCATAAAAAGAGAGGGGGGTGAGAGGAAATCTCCTGAATCGGCTGTTCGGCGAGACGACGGTGCCAGCGAAAGCTCAGACGAAGGAGGTGAGGAGCGGAACGACGGAGGTGAGGTGCAGGAGGACATCGGGTTGAGGAATGCTTCGACATGGCTTCGGAATGGAGGTGAGAAGACGGAGATGATCTGCTACTGGAATGGAGGTGGGAGGATGGCTCCAAGGCGACCTATGAAGGGGGATGGGAAGTTGGAGGAGTATTTGGTGGGGCAGAGGTTCGCTACACTAATAGGCACCTTAGGAGCTTGAGAACAAGCTCTAATGGAGCGTTGGTAGGCTTGCTAAAGCTTTAGAGTAGGTAGGAGTAGAGTAAGTAGAGATGGCTTGGAAGGGAGGGGGTGTAGGTCCTTTTATAGTGGAGGAGAAGAGGCAAAATAGGTATGGGACCATTAGTGACATCTAGGTCATCGTTGGAAGCATCACTGTAGGTAGCTCATGCCTGCTCACACCCACAGCTGGCTTTGCTGGCACCCGAAGAATTAGCGACAGCAGTAAGCATCGCTGTAGGTCCAGCTCATGCGTCACTGGCACTGTGCTCCCCGCCTTTGCCGCGCGCGCGCGCCCATGCGCTAGCACTGCGCTGTGCTAATGTGCACCTGCGCGGGCGCACACACCCTCATTGCTGCGCGCATGCAGTGATGCATGCATGCGCTGGGTGACCTGGGCTGCGCCACATGGCGCTGTCTGGGCCATTCATCTTCTTCTTGTTGTAGGGGCTGCTACAGAGGTCGGATTGAGTCGATTTTCGCATCGTTAGGCTGCGATCGTCAACCTGAATCCATCCGCACAGCCAAATTTGTCATTTTAAGCTCCAAATTATGTCTCCTAGTCCCTTGGCCGTTGATCTTCATCGGACTACATGTGGTGCTACAAGACTCCAATCATGGCGATTTCAGAGGTGTTGAACTCCGATCGTCGTCTTTATCAGATCCGTACGGTCGGATCGTCAATCCGAGGCTCCGAAATAAATATCTTTCTCTCCTAACCACAAAAAGGACGCAATTAACCTAAATTATATACAACTACTCTAAATGTAGAATGACGCCTGCTATGCAATATTTATAACATGAAATGCAAATCTAAGCCTAGAAACATGCATGAATAGGCATTTTACCCTCAATAAATGTGTTTACATCATGTACACATTATTATCCACACACACTTAGACACATGTAAACATATTGTGCACAATTAAAGTATTACACATGTTCCACACACATTATCTTATCCACACTACACTACTACAAAAATGGGTTTTGGGGATGCTTTAGAGACGACGATTTTAGTTAAAACCATCGTCTACATTGACTATCCCCTCAATTCCATTAGATGGTCAAAAAATTGCATAAACGACCATTTGACTAATATAGATGACAATGATAGAATCATCATTTATTAAAGCTAATGGCGGGTCTCTCGATAACCATCGTCATAAGTAGTGAAAAACGCTCTTCATGATTTGTTAAGCACCTCCTAATTCGTTATTGTTTCAGCGAAATCATCGATGTATAGGAAATATGTTGTAGTATAGTTGACAAGATTGCTCAAAACACTTAAATTTATAAATCTCAGAATCAAATGCGAGTTCGAGATCGTTTACAGGGAGTAATTGTGCAATTTAATTCACCAATCACAATTTAACAAAAAATATATATACAATTGAAATCAATAAAATTCTTAGAATTATATTTCAATGAAGTATAGAGTATCAGTGCAAAAAGATTGGGTTAAAATGGTGATTTGAATCACCAAATTAACCCTTTAAGATTAAGCTCAAAAATATTCAAATAAATGAACAATAAACCACAATGATTAAGCCACGTCAGTCAAGTACTCAGATATTCCAACAGTAACTAGCAGGATGCCTCAGACGACAGAACAAGGCATCAGACACCTTATCAGAAGAGGCACAACACCAACAGAACACAAGGCTCTCATAAGAGCCTCAGATCGTAAGGCACAGCTCAGCAAAAGAAGCTCAAGGGCTTCTCTCTTTCAAGCCTCAGAAGAGGCATAGCAGCAACACCAACAGAGGCTCAAGGGCCTCACACAAAGCCCACAGAGACTAAGTGTTGAGAAAGGGAGAGGGTACGAATCCCAAGGCAAAGCAAAACCCACCCCCTCTCTCTCTGATTCTCTTTCCTCTCTTTCTAGTTCAGAACGGACCAGACCTAGGTACCCAGGTAAACGGTCAGCTCAGACCCTCGTGGCGTGACCGCAGGTGAGGGCTTGTGTATGCACGTGCATGAGCGGGAACCTCACCCCCTGTGCGTGCTGAGGCGATAAGTCGTAGGCGCTTTTTCAATTTATCTGTAGTTGCGCCTTCCTGAATCCACAATGTGGGACTAAACCCATAGTCCTTCTTTGTGTGTGAACTGTAGGAGGTGAAGATTCCAATTGTGAGCAAAGGAGTAGCTGACAACTTCAATTAGCTGCCTGGGAGACTTCCTGGAGCTGGGCCACAACACCTGGGAGTATCAACGAGGAAGAACTCAGCTTAAAGATGTCGGGCGGAGCTGGAGAAGGTGTGGCGGCAACGGAGCTCCGGCAGCGTACCTGAAATGCAGAAACGCAAGCTAAATGCCCTAATCAGTATGCTCAGAAGGTTCGTCGGACCACGACGAGTGCAACGAGGTCGTGGTTTGGTGTGTACACATGTGTGGAGGGCTGACGATGATGGAGAAGGTGACCAGAGAAGGGCATGTTCGATGGAGTGTTGGATAGCAAAAAACCCTAAATTTCTTTAGGGCTTTTGGAGGGTGAGTCGTTGCGGAGCTAATGGAGGTGGTAGCAGGCAGATTGGTGGCTTGTGGAAGACGTGTGACGTCACCAGAGCTTCGTTGGTGAAAAGGAAGACGGAGTGTGTGCGTATGGAGTAGCAATTGAAAGTGCAGTTTAAGTGGGTAGAAATGAAGTAGAGTAGGAGAGGAGTTTAGAGGGAAGGAAGAGGAAGAGCAGGGGAACAGAGGCTTTAGCATTGACAGGCTGGTGCCGGAGAAGGCAATGGAATCCGGTGTGGTGATGACCATGATGAAGAGGCGGAGAGCAGTCCCTCTTTGGCTGGAGAGACGCTGAAGAGGAGGAAGGCAGAGGGTCATCCAATTTGATGGTTGGATGGCCGGAAGAGGTGGGAGCAGAGAGTCATCAGAGACAAAGGTGTAAATGGCTGAGGAAGAGAAAGAGAGGGTGATTCCGGCTCTAAACTTCTCTAAGGAGCTCGGTTTCTCAAGAGGGTCCTATTTAAAGACCTCAGAAGGTGTTCCAAGAAAGGTAGGAGGCTTGGAGAATTCGCAAACTTAGGGAAAAGGATCCCTAAGATTGCGAGTGTTTGCATGAGCTTTCTAGAGCAAATCAAGGTTCAAGACATTTTTCAATTGATAGAGGATCTCTCAAAGATTCTCCCAATTTTGGGAGGATTTAATTGAGTATTAAGCGAGAAAACCTCGCTTAAATCTCGACGGAGGAGCTCCATTCACACCAATAGCAGTAGGGACCTTTTTGCAAAAATAATGATAAAGTTAGGGGCCTGATTACAAATATTTCAAAAGTTAGGGGCTTAATTGAGAGGAACAAAGTATAAATGGACTAAAATGTAAACTAGGTTAAGATGGATTTTGATTGGGCCTAAATTTTGGTACAAACCTAATTAAAACCCAAGAAATCTGATGGTGAAGTGAGATTTAAGTTTTGACCAAGTTTGACTGGAAAATTTTCCCAGAAACCCAAATTTAGGCAGAAATCTGTCTATAACTCTGTTTAAGGTCAAAATAGGTTCAAATGGTCAAATCAAGGATATCAAACCTCAAGGAATATTTTCTATGAATTTAAAAGATTTAGATGAATTTTATTCTGACCAGAACCTCTATAATTTAAGAGGGTCAGAAATTAGAGTTTTGGGTGCTATTTTAGTTCTCGAAATGCGTGAAATCCCATTTCTGTCTGCATGAACCCACTTATTAGTCTTTAATACTTATTTAACCTTCAGTTTACCCTTGACAACCTCGTGGTCATTCTGTGTTCATGATATGCTGTTAAAATTACATAATTAACCCTAATTTCATGTTCTCTTCTCAAAATAGAATGATGAGGAGTTACAGCCCTCAGATGGTTATGTAGGAGCATTTATCTTTCAATCCTGACTAAAAGTAGCTAACTAAGGCCTATGATGGTGTTCCTATCATACCCCCATGCCTATCTTTTGCTAATCCCATAGCAAAAATCCTATGGATTAAACCAGGTCTCTAGGTCGAATGTAACCATCAGGATGCCTTACTAAGCTGCATCACTAGAAATCAGATCAAAATACCAACAATAGGCCTAGAGGTATCAAGTACCAGCCAAGATCTAGACCTGACCAGCTTCAGCCTAGGCCTATCGTGAAGGTTTCTAAGGCCCGCAAAAACTACCTAGAGGTTCATTGACCCCAGCGGTTAAAGCACCCGAGCATAGATGTAACATGTCTAGGTTCAATTTGCCAGTGCATTTTTGTAAGAGAGATAGAGAAGGATTTTTTAGTTGGAGAGTTTTATCTCTTTTCTTTTTTTTCCCCTAAATCCAAACTTGAATTAACCCTAAACACAGTCTGTATCGGATTCCTTGTCCCCTCCATCAATCCTCAAAGGATCCCTGACAATCGATGCTTCGAGATAGCACCACCCATGGAAACCCCTAGAACCCCGACTTTCGACACTTTGGCATAGTGCCACCCATGGTGTTCTATAGCTAAATTCAGGCCCTAGCAATTGACATTTTGGGATAATTTTGCCCATGTCACCTGAACCAGCACAAGGTGCTTCCATGCCCCCGATAGGATATTTAGATATCCTATGAGACAAGCACCGAGGAGATGATATGTTATTACACATCTTCGAGGGGAATTTCCTACTTCTCCGCACTGGGAACTTGTCTAATCAACTTGTGTTGTCAAGCCACTCCTAAGCTAGATCTTCGAGATGATTTTTCAAAACAGAACACTTTTGGCTTGATTTTCTTTATTAAGCTCACTGAACCAGACTTAGTGTGTAATTTTGGGTGCTTAGGTTACTAAGTCCCGCAAACCAAAAGGCAGGCAACGAAGCTGAATAGTCCCTAAGCCTTAGACCTACTACATCAGCCTCACACTTTCCTCAACCTTTAGAGGACTAATCCGGGTCTTAACAAATACGTGAGTGTTTAAACCCTAAAACAGGTCCAAGAGGCCATTAATGTCTAAGGTGCTTGAATGTCTGAGGTGCTTGAATTCAATGGAGAGCTTTCAAAAAATCTGAAAGGTTACCCAGAGATAGGGTATGAAGCAAAGAAACAGATTCATGTCCTTGGTTTAAATTGCGAAAAAATTGACACATGTCCAAATGATTACGTCTTATATAGAAATGAATATGCAGAGTTGAGTAGCTATCCATTGTGTGGTGTGGATAGATATAAAGTGGAAAAATCACTAAATACAAGGGGAAAAAAATAGCCTGAGAAGGTTATATGTTACTTTCCATTGATTCCTAAGCTTCAACACCTTTTTATTTCAAGTAGAACTGCGAATTTGATGACATGGCAACATGATAACAAGTCACGAGATGGTCACATTCGTCATCCTGTAGATTCAAAAGAGTGGAAAAAGTTTGACAACACTCATTTAGCATTTGCAGAGGAAGTAAGAAATGTCGGATTGGGTCTTGCAAGTGATGGGTTTAATCCTTTTAACAACATGTACCCATCCTATTCAATTTAGCCAGTTGTGATGGTAACTTACAACTTACCTCCATGGCTCTGTATGTAATCGTCGTTTATGATGTTGACTCTCCCCATACCAGGTCCAAAGTAGTCAGGGAATGCAATAATAGATGAACTAAAACTGTTGTGGTATAATGACATTCATACATGTGAAGCACACAGAAAAGAATTCTTTAATATGCATGCTGCATTATTGTAGACCATTACTGACTTCCCCGCATATGCAAATTTGTCAGGATGGAGTATTATGTAGACACATTTATTCACGATAAAATGCTTATTTATGCATGTTCCTAGGCTTAGATATGCATTCCATACTATAAATATTGCATAGCATGCATCATTCTGCATTTAGAATAGTTTGTATAAATTTTAGGTTAATTCGTGTCCTTTTATGGCCAGGAAAGAAGGAGATCTATTTTGAGGCCTCAGATTGACGATCCGACCATATGGACCTAATCAGGATGACGATCAGAATCAACGCCTCCAAAATCACCTTAATCAAAGTCCGGTAGCACCATACACAATCTGAGGAAGATCAATGGCCAAGAGGCTAGGTGATGCAATTCGAAGCTTCAAATGACAAATTCGACCACGTGGATGGGTCCGGATCGATGATCGCAGCCCAACAGCTCAAAAATCGACCCAATCCGATGTACATGGTGCCACTTACAAGCATCTAAAGATGAATGGTCCAAATGGTGCCACATGGCACCATCTAAACTACCCAAAGTCGGCCATGTCTCTTCGCTCAACTTCATCGTGCAATCCCAGTTGTTGGATTGAAATCCAACGGCTGGAAATGGACCCTGCCTCGCCTTCACAAATAAGAGGAGAGCTCAAGATCTCATCGTAATCGTTGGATTTCAATCCAACGGCCACGATCACATGATCAACGAACGCCGATAACTCTTCAACTAGAAAATCTCACCCCTTTGGCGCATCGGTCACCTGCGCTCCTCTCAACGCCGTGGCGCAGGATCGAATCCTCCAAAGCCTCCAATCCAACCCAGCAGCAAGGCACGCCTAAATTCCATCGCTTGATCGTGATCGAGAAGTCGAGACCTCACCACGCGGCACAACAGATGCGGCTACACGCACATGCGTGATCGCATGCCCAGTTCAATGCCTAATCAGATGCGCCAGATGAGCATGTGATCCTCGCGCAATCATGATGTCGATCGAGCATCTGACGATGAGAAGGCGAGCGTGCAAGCACAGTTGCAAGCGAGCATGAGCTGGCAACCTTCAGCAACATTTAAAGCGGAGCTTCAGTGACACCTTTGATATCGCTAAATGCATATATACGAATTGTCCTCCCCCCTTCCACTATAAAAGGACCAACACCCCTCCATCCACCTTCATCCCTTCCTATGCTCTCCTCACTTACTCTAGAGCTCAAAACACACTTTGAGCTTGTGTCCCAAGCCTTTAGGATGCTCCACTAGAGAAAAGAAAAATTATTTTCTACCCTCTCATCACCATTCGTGGAGCTCTTATCAGCCGTCTTCTCAACCCCATTCCAGGAAGCGGATCACGTCGCGACGTCACCCATCCTCCCCTCATCTTCCAACACCGTTCTCCTCCCTCCAACTCCACAACATCTTCATCTGGGCCACGTCAACGCAGCTTCATCCTCTGAGCAGTCAATAAGGAGGATTTCTCTCACCACCTTTCCCTTTTACTACTTTCATAGTGTAGAAGCATTTGTAACAAACATTTGTCAAGTATTTATATAGAAGTAGTTTTTTATTCTCTTTCTTCCTTCATCTTAGCAAGTAGAATAGTTCTTTCATGTTTTCTAGAAAAGCTTAGTATAGATAATATTCCTGCTTGTTCCCACACTATCATAAAATGCCAAAAAAATAGCAAATACAAAATACCAAAAAGAAACAAAGCAAAACGCGGATTTTAAGAAATAAATGTCGCCTCCCCATGTTCAACCCGAGACTCCCTTTCGAGTTTTGGTAAATTTTATTTGGTTAGCGGATTTTGCGATTATGACGACGGGTTTCCCAAAACCCTAACCTTTCTTCACAAAAACCCACTCATCAAAGTACAAAAGGGAAGTCTGCTTGTTCAGTATGTATGGATGACACTCATCATCTTCAACTGCCTAAAAGCAACAAGTTATGTTATTTGGGATACCATAGATTCCTTCCTATTGAGCATAGTGATGGTAGCACCATCATTGGTGTTAACTAGCCTAATTTAGCCTAATCACAATGATATCAGAAGATCATAATTCTGTTCTGAGTTGGGTTTGAAAAGAAGAGAAAATAAGTTAATTATGTTGTTTAACACCAAATCACTAATGAAGATTAACTAAAGGGTTAATAAAGGCTTAATTTAAGGTCAAATGAGTTTAATTTCCCAAGAAGTAGGCTTGAGCTGATTAAAATAGGGTTTTTTGCATTTCGAGGAGTATTTATTAATAAAAACCCTGACTACAACCTCACTTCAAATAAACAGGTTCTGGTGGAAATAAATGTAAACTGAACTCCCAAAAATCATTTAAATGTATTCTATGAGGTTTGGAACCTTCACTTTGACCAAAGGAACCCATTTTGACCAAAAATAGAGACTCGGGTGGGAATTTATTCTATTTTGGGCTTCTGTGTAAATTACCCAATTAAACTTGGTAAAAAATCAAATCTTAGATCACCATGAGATTCCTTGAATTCAAATTTCGTTAACACCAAAATTTGAGCCCAATCAAAGTCCATCTTGACGTAGTTTGCATTTTAACCCACAGATCTCTATTTATTACACCTGCCCCCTATCTTTTGTGTTCTTATTACAATAAGGCCCCTATATTTCAATTTTCCTTGGAGAAAGGTCGTTGCCTCCACTGCCTTCTTCATCGCCATTCATGGCAATTATAAAGGATTGAAACCCATCACTAACGAGTTTCAATTTGGGATTTGAAGGATCAAATCAAGATCAAATCCCACCAAATTTGGTGGGATTGATCTTAAGAACATTCCACATCCAATGAGCCTCTCCTTAAGGTCCATCTGGCCGTATTCCTCTCCAAGAATCGAATTTTATGGAACTCAAAAATGCAAGCTAAGCTTGCATTTTCTTGAGTCAATTACCTCACTTTCACCTCTATATAAAGGTCCCAACATCCACATGCAAGATTCCATACACAATTGGCCCAAAAATCACCTCTTCTTCTTCATCTCCAGTGCCAATGTCCACCTCAGAGCTTCTTCTCCTTGCCTCATCACCCTCTACTACGAACAATTGGTAGAGGGCTTCCCTTCCTCTTCCTCCCACGAAGCTTCTCGCGAAGTTTCGAGGACCAATTCCTCTTCTTCGACTCTGACCACCTATTGGTAATGCCATCATTCATCATAAATAATTGAAATTAGTCAAAATCAAGAGATAAATGCTCCTAAATAATCATTTAAGGAGCATAATTTCACACTAATCTGATTTGAGAAGATAAGAAAACATGGTTAATTCAGCTATTTAAACAACACATAACAAATGTAAAGTAACCAAGGGGTTGATTAGGGGTTAATTAAATGTCAAATGAACTTAAAAGATCAAGAAGTGAGCTCACACTGATAGAATCAAGATTTTACACATTTCAAGACAAATAGGACTAAAAACCCTAATTATTACCCACACTTGAATTGAAAATGCTCTAGTCAATATAAAATCAATCTAAACCTCCTCAAATTCATGGAAAAATATTATAAAGGGTTTGGTACCTTTGGTTTGATCATCTGAACCTATATTGACCTAGAACAGAGTTTTTGACGGGAATTTACCTTGATTTGAGCTTTTATGCAATTTACCTAGTCAAACATAGTCAAAATTAAAATCCAATTTAACCATTAGATTTCTTAGGTCCAAATTAGGTTAACACCAAAATTTTGGCCCAATCAGAGTCCATATTGACCTAGTTTGCATTTTAGCCCCTAAAAACTCTATTTCTCACAGTCAAACCCCCTAGGTTTCAAGTTTATTACAAAAAGTCCCCTAACTTTGTCATCTTATTCACACTTCAGTCCCTACCACCTAAATAGTATGAACAGAATCCCAAACCCAAAGCCGGGAGTGTTGACCGTGGATCTCTTGATGGATTTCCAATCAAATCACTCCAAACTTAGAGGGATTGATCTTAAAAGGATCTTCTTCCAATCAAACGAGATCTAGGATCCTATGTTGGAGCATAAGAGGTCAACGAGCTTAAAGAAATTGAGGTTCTCGAGTTACCAAATTCGCGAAGAAGCTTCGCAAATCTTGGCAATTGAAGGCCTAATCAACATTATTTGAGCTCTACAAGCTCCTAGCAAGCTTCCTAGCTAGGTTTCAGGCCAAAACAAGTCTTCCCCCTCTCCTCTGACCTAAGCTTCGACGGCCTCCTCCTCTGTCTTCTGGTGGCCTCTCAACTATCAAATCGAGAGCATCACCTTCTTCCTCAGCTTCATCTGCGCCTGGTAGACCAAAGCCAGGGTGTCCTCCCCCTCTCGTCGCTGCCATCCACATCACCAGAAATTTCATCTTCTCCATGTCCGACAAGTCACACCAACACGAAATTCACTCCCCTTCGTCCAAATAGCTAGTCCTTTACCTTCCCCTTATTCCCTAAGTTAGGTTTAGCCCCTTTAGACCCCGATTCGATCAACGACCTCTCCTGTGTATGTGCACTATAGAATAAATGAGGGACTGGATGTGAATTGGACCCAATCAAGGCACCCAAAAATTTTGAATGCCTAAGGCTGTTTCGCAGTGGATGATACCTCTAGATCAGAAATCCACACAGCCAAGAATTACTTTGGCAGCTAGGAAGGGAGAGTCTCAAAAAGACCCCTACACGGTAGAGTGTCCCCACAGGCTACAAGGTCTACCCCACCCGACCTTCCTTGTCACTGAGTTTCCAAGTAGACCGGAATGTGCGAATTGCTACCTTAAGTCTACCAATTTTAGCCCTAATTTGTGCCTTGAATTTCACTTGATTTAGAAGTTGATTCAAATTGTAACCTAATTTGGAGGTTGGTTGGTCCACCGGGTGAACCAACTTCACCTGACCTACCCTAAGGTTGAGGATGAAATTTGGGTCAAGACCCAAATCACCCTAAATTGATTCTCAGGTTATTAGGTCCTAGCTTTTAGAGTTCAAGTGAATTTAGAGTCTTGATTTTAGGGTATACTTGAATAAATCAGTTTAAACAAGGGATTGGGTGGCACACAAATGTAGGAGGGTCAATTTCCTTAATTTTAGGACAATGTGTACTAATACTTCAAAACCTTCATATGGAAACCCTAATTGGCTCTATTTCAAGTCCAATTTGATTTCAAATGTAACACCTTGGACTCAAACAAGAAAGTGAGTAGTCCGGGATGTTGTGAAATTTAGCTCAAATCCTAAATTGGTATAGGAAATTAGGATGGGGATTTTCTAATGAAATTGTCTCAACTTCAATCAAATTTAAATCAATTTCGCAAATCAGGAAACTCTTTGCCTTTAAATGATATTTACTAGGAAATAAGGCAAGTGGATCCTAATTAATTTGTTTCCTTTGTCTCTTTCTCAAGATTAGGAGATGATTAGGGAAGAAGAGAAATTTTACCTACCCTTGGAGTGGTTGATTGCGCAGAAGATTTTCTCATGATGTACCTTGCAAAATCAAAACAAAGTAGATAGGGCAAGTTAGAAATCAACTCAATAAAAATATGACTAGTGGTGAATTGTGCGTTGCTCCTCTACAATAGTGCCAAAATGTTGATAAGCGAAAATCGTCATTTTAGGAAATGATTGCATCATAGTATAGTGACGAAAATCGCTACAACACTTAAATTTACAATCTCGAAAATAAGAAATGAGTCTGAGGTCGTTCGCAGGGAGCAAATTTGGAATTCACAACACTAATCGCAATCAATAACAATGAGCATAATAAGATAGATATGCAATGAAAAAAATCGACTCAAAATGATATTCAATAGTAACAATTATATCTCAAGAAACAATGGGATAAAAAAAAGAATAGAAAACCTTAAAAATGGTGATTTGAATCACCAATTATATCCACCAATCAAGCACATATCCCAAATATCTCAATTTCTTAACCAATTCAAATATCGCTACAATGGTCGTGAACCACTTATTCCAAATATCCACGTCAGCACAAGAGCCAATATCTCCATAGTACCCACAATCAGACAACAGAACAAGTGCATCAGATGCCTTAAACACCCAAGCACAGCACAAGACTCAAGGCCTCAGCATGAAGAACCAACACAAAGCATCACCTCTAAACAACTAAGTGTTGAGTGGGCATGCATGCATCCCCAGGCATGAACAGTGCAAAACCACCCCCCACCCTCAGAAATTCCTCCCCAATCGGGTCGCTAATCGGGTTATCGGGTCGAGTATGGTGTCCAGAACTGCGGGTAGTGGGTCACAGGTGAGGAGTGAAAGGCTAAGGTGAGTGGGGACCTCACCCCCGAGTGAAGAGGCAACGAACCCTCTTCGTTCTTTCTTTTTATGCAGCATTGGCAACTTTATAACCCATGATGTGGGACTAAAGGAACGTCTCCCTTCACGTGTGCGCAGATGGAGAAAGCCCCTCTAATTGGTGTTGTTGCCGTTGTTTGATCCTCAACTGCTACTGCTAGTGGTTGCATGGAGTGGGTCCACATGGATTGCAAGTAGTATCAGCAGTAATGATGATCGGAGGAAGGACGATGATGTCGGAGAAGATGGAGCTCGCTAGCGAACACCCTGAAACACAAATACAGGTTCAAAACCCCAATTAGAACATTCAATAGGATCACTGTGTTGCGAGGAGTTCAACGGCAGCGTTCTCATGGTGGTTGGGAATGTGTGAAGGTGTGACGGTGACGACAGAGGTGACCAAAGGATGGGTTATTTGGCGGATCGAAGGAGTGAGTGAAAGCTAAAATTGATAGAGGGTTTTTGTGCAGGGAGGTGAGGCAAAGCTCATGGAGGTGGTGGTGTGGTGTTTCGAGGTGTGCGATGGGATGGTGGCCTCACCGAAGGCGTGGTCGTCGTTGGAGAAGATGAAGGGGGAGGTAGTGGTTCGTTGGTTGAATCAAGAAGAGGAGGTAATAGGGATCTAGAGAGGGAGAGGAAGAGGTTGGACCTAAATTAGGGACAAAAGGGGAGGATTTTGTGCCGGCTATGGTTGACCGACGCCAAGGACGAAGGATGCTCCGGTGGGATGAGCGGCGAGGAAGAAGGGTCGAACCGGCCCCTGCTGTGATGGGCAAGGAGCGGAGGAAGTTGAGGAAGAAGAGGAACCAACCAATTTGACCGTTGGCCGACCTAACGAAGGGGTTTGGGAAGCTCGCCGGAGTCGCAATCAGAGGTGGTCGAAGAAGAGGAGGAAGAGCGATTTATGGCCTTACCCGGACCGGTTTGAATACTGGAACTTCGTTGAGCTTTTATAGAGCTCCATCGCAAGCTCAATTAGGAAGAATTCTTGCAAAAGAATAGTATTTCAAAGAACTTCTAACTTTGGAAAATCCTTGAGTTCACGCAAGCTTCACGCTTCGAATCATAGCTCAAGATTACGTTCAGATGCAAGAGGATCTTATTGCAGTCAACTCCAATTTTGGAGGAGATTGGGTGTTGATTAAAGGAGAGGCATATCGTCAAAGTCAATGGAGTTAGGGTTGACCATGGGTTCACATGGTGCAAGCGATGGGGACTGATCTGTGAAGAAGATGATAAAGGTAGGGTGGTATGTGCAAGGAATTTCGAAACTTAGGGGCTTGAATGTTGGAAATAGAGATTTAAGGGACTATATTGCAAACTAGGTCAACATGGACTCTGATTGGATCCAAATTTTGTTGTTAACCTAATTTTGACCCAAGGAATCTAATGGTGAACTTGGATTTGAGTTTTGACTACATTTGATTGGGCAAATTACATAAAATCCCAAATTAGGGCAAAATCCCGTCTGAAACTCTGCTCTAGGTCAAAATAGGTTCAAATGCTCAAACCAAGGGTACCAAACCTCTTGGAATATTTTTCTATGAATTTTAAGAGGTTTAAATGAATTTATTCTGACCAGAACCTCTTTAATTTAAGTGGGGCTCATAATTAGGGTTTTGTATATTGTTTCTTCTCCCAAAATGCGTGAAACCCTATTTCTGTTAGTGTGGACCCACCTCTTAGTCTTTAATGGTTATTTGACCTCTAATTAACCCCTGGGTGTCCTCGTGGTTACTCTGCATTCATGATGTGATGTTAAAATAGTAGATTTAACCTTGCTTTGTTACTTTCTACTCAAAATGGATCAGAATGGAACTATGGTCCTCAGGCGATCATTTAGGAGCATTTATCTCTTAATTTCAGCTAATTCAAGCTAGTTATGGCGAATGATGGCATTACGATCAGTGCCTAGCACTTAGGAGAAATTCAGAGATTTAAGAGGCTGTTGTGCTTGATAAGTTAAGCCATCTGATATGCCTTGGCGACGTCTGATCTTAGCTACTGTAGAGATATTTAGTTACTCTGCTCTGG
This sequence comes from Thalassia testudinum, assembly GCA_037157565.1. NCBI lineage: Eukaryota > Viridiplantae > Streptophyta > Magnoliopsida > Alismatales > Hydrocharitaceae > Thalassia > Thalassia testudinum. Next base: position 182,718,385 of record JAZHRO010000024.1, on the reverse strand, counting down.
CATGGCTAAGTGTTTGAGGTTACTGTTGAAACATTGAGATTTGACTTGACTTGAGATTAATGTCGGCAATGAGATTGAGTTGGGATCTGTACTTAATTGTGGGGCTTAATTAGTGGTTCAAACCACCATTTTTAGGCTTTGATTATCTTTTTGTCATTTGAGTATTGAGATACATTATTTGATTCTTATTGAATATAGTTTTCAATGGACTATTTATTCATTGCATATCATTATTGTGGATCATTGTGCTCATTATTTATCATTATTTGATTAGTGTTTGAATTCCATATTTGCTCCCTACAAACGACCTCAGAACTCACAGTTTTTCGAGCTTTATAAATTTAAATGTCATATCGATTTTGATCGCTATACTATGACGTAACTTTTTCCCAACTACGATGAATTTTGACATGCAACACTACCAACCCATCTTCCTCTACTCCTTCGTACTATCAGCAAGCTACTCCTCTTCTCCTTTCATCAAATTAACTTAGGGCTTCTCTTCCTCTCCCCTCCAATTAGCTTCCTGGAGCTCTAAAGCTCCATCTATCTAGTCTATCTCCCATGACCACCACCAACACCAACGACCACCGCTTCACCATTGCAAGCCCTCTATCTTCTTCTGACTCAATTGAGTTGGGCAAAACGTCCTCCTCACTCCCACAACCTTTTGCCCAACCTAATTAGACTCTACGCTGCCTCCTACACCATCCACCATAACCACCGGAGAAGCTTCTTTGAAGCTTCTCCCATGCACATATCTAGCCACCACACATCAAATTACCTCCACCACCACCTTCGTCATCACACGATAAAGGTTTTTGCATATTTGATTTGGACCAAAAGCTCGTGTTCTTGCATATAGGTGTTCACCGAATTGAGCTTTTTCTCTGACTCCATTTGACATCTCTGGCGAGCCATCAATGAAGAACCCCCCCTCACTAGCTGCGGAATCACTTAGGCATCACATCTGGGCCATTGGATTTGAGATCCAATGGCGAATCAAGCTCGAACCACCAGCTGCCCTTCCATGTGAGGAAGACGAAGAAGAAGCTAAAGCTTTAGTCCCACATCGGAAAGGGACAAATTTGAAATCCCTTCATAAGGAATCCCACCCCCTACCCATCACTCAAAATTAGGGGGTTAGGTCCCCATACACCTTACACCCCATGCACATGCCCTTACCTGCTCACTCACGATTGGGCAGGTCTAGGCCTGAACCAGATCTGATTAGAGAGAGAATTGAACTGGTGTTTGTGCTTAGCTTGAGAAGCTTTCTTTGGGCTGCAAACTTTAAGACATCTAATAGCCTAGTATGGACGTCTAATAGCTGCGAATTTCATTAAGTGTTGAGGCAATTGAGCTTAGTTGAAACAACCACTTTTTTTAGCCTTATTAACACTTATATCTTTTTGTTGAGTTTTATATATGTCTTACATTGAATATATTTCTTGTTATATCAAGTTCTTGAGCTTTATTTTGACTACGTGATTAGTGGTTAATTGTGATCATTTTACCCCCTAAGATGACCTTAGACTCACATTCAAGATTATAAATTTAAATGTCAATTCACTTTTGTTGACTATACTACGACACATATTTTAAACTCAACAAAAGCACGTTAACATTTTGGCGTCGTTGCCAGGGAGCAACACTCAATTCACCACTAGTCATATTCATTCTGATTTGATTTCTAACTTACTCTTCTTGTTTTGAGGTGAATTCATAGAGAAGATCGTTCGCTCGAGCAACCATACCAAGGTCAAGTTAATCATTCTGACTCCTTCCATAATCCCTCCCTCTCTTGGAAAGACAAAAACGGAAACAACAGAAATTAGGAGTCAATTCTGCCTTACTTTTCTAGTAATCATCATTCAAGGCAAGCATTTTTTCTAATTTATCTTGATTCATTGTGATCAGATTTGATTGATTCTGATTTGATTAGAGACACCCAATCCTGATACTTGCACCTATTAGAAACATAAAGCACCTTGGACTATTCACCTTCTTGATTGAGTCTAAGGTGCTATCTTTGGAATTTATTGGATTTGGAAAAAAAGCCAATTAGGGTTTCAAGTGCTTGTACACACTTTCCATTCAAAAATGGAAACAAATCTTCTCGCATCTGTGTGCCACCGAAGCCCTTGGTTGAATTGATCTTATCAGCAAACCCTAAAATCAAGGCTGTATATTCACTTGAATCATTAAAAGTTGGGACCCAATAACCTATTTAAGAATAAGACAGGGTGATTTGGGTGACTTGACCTGAATTGCATCCTCAATTTTAGGGCAGGTTAGGTGAAGTTGGTTCACTTAGTGAATCAACCAACCTCAAATCAGGTCACGATTTGAATTGACTTCTAAAATCAAGTGAAAATCCAAGGCACAATCAAGTTTAAAATTAGAAGACTTAGGTCTCAATTCACACATTCTGGTCTACTTGGAATTGCAGTGACAAGGAAGGTCAAGTGAGGGAAACCTTATAACCCGTGGTGACGCTCTACCGTATGTGTAGGGGTCTTTGCGGGAGTCTCCATTACTGGTTTCCTAAGTAATTCTCGGGTGTGCAGATTTTCCATTCAAAGGTACATCTGCCTCGAGCAACCATAGTCATCCAATCCTTTTCGGTGCCTTGATTAGGTCCAAGACATTTCCAGTCCTTTATATATTTCTTTAATGCAAGTACGGGACGAGGTCTTTGAGACCCATCTTGAGACCATGATGATAATGTCATCATTAGTCATATCTAGCTTTAATTAGTCATAATCAATAGACAAATGCTCCTACATAACCACCAAAGAGCCATAACTCACTGCATATTCATTCTAAAAGAAATGTATTAAAATAGGGGTAAATGTACAGTTTTAACAAAATATTCTAAATGTAGAACAATCATAGGTTTTCCCAGGGTTAATTAAAGGTCAAATAGTCATAAATGTCTAACAAGAGGGTCTGTGCAAATAGAAATGGATTTTCACGCATTTCAAGAATTAATGGACATCTGAAACCCTAAGAACAGAACTGCTTAATTAACTGAGGTTCTGGTCAGGATAAAATTTATCTAAACCTTCTAACATTCATATAAAAATATTCTCTAAGGTTTGGTATCCTTGATTTAACCATCTGAATCCAATTTGACCTAAAATAGAGTCTTAGACAGATAGTTGCCCTAATTTAGATTTTTGCATAAATTACCCAATCAAACTTGGTCAAAACCAAAATTAAACTTCACCATCAGATTCCTTGGGTCTAAATTAGGTTTATACCAAAATTTGGGCCCAATCAAAGATCATCTTGACCTAGTTTGCATTTTGGTCCAGTCTGATTCTTCTCTCAAATGGCCCCTCAGCTTTCAAAATATATTGCAGAGACCCCCCTAAATTTTTCATCATCTTCACATCTAGGTCCCTACCGCCATTAGGAATAGCTACAGCTCACCGACAATATTCAAGCAAGGATTTCTCACTCGATTCTCAATCAATCAATCCCAAATTTGAACTAGAGATTCCTTGAGGAATCTCTTCCAAATGAATCTGGCCTTGGACCCCAAGTCTTTCCCAATCTCACATGCGAACGCATGAAAGATTTAGGGATCCTTTTGTGTGCAAATCTCTCAAGCTTGAAAGCTTCTTTCCAAGCTTGGAAACACCCCCTAAGGCCTATAGAAAGATTCCTCATGCATCTCCTCACCTCCTTAGCTTATTTTTGGCTGAAATACCTCCTTCCCTCCTCTCCGATCGAATGCTCCACAAGCTATGGCGACCTCCTCCAACCACCTTTTTCGTCCACCCTCACAGACTATAGTGAGTGGATTCTTCCTCACCTTCTTCCGCGCGTCACAATACCAGCGGCTGCCACCTACACCCCCTCGTTGTCACCTCTTCTACCACCGGAGATTTCATCTTCTCCATCGTCGGCCTGAAAAAATCGATGCAGATCCTCCCTTTCGTCCCTTAGATTTAGGTTAGTTAGGTTCCCTTATAACCTTAGGTTAATTCCCTCTATTCAAAACCCAAAAATCAACCCTCGAAGCCACCGCACGCCACCTTTGTCTCCACCTCCAGCCACACCTCTAGCAAGGTCTTTCGCTCACCTCACACCTCCAAACACCTCACCAACACCCTCACAACCTCCACCACTCATCCCCACACAAAACCCCTCAACTAATTTCGTCTTTCACTCACCCAAACCACCCACTAAACAACCCCACATTCTCCGACCTTTTCCACCTCCACCACACTCACACAGGCCTCCTTGCACTTTGCCGCACCCATTGTTGCACTCGCCGCACCACGGCGAACCTCCTGAGCAAGTTTGACGTGGCCGTGAGGCCTTCTTTTGTGTTTCAGGTATAGAACCTTCGGCCTCCATTGATAGAGTTTCACGCGACCTTAAAGCCACGTTCCAACAGCATCTACGCACACCTACACCTCCAGGTGGTGTAGAATCAGCACCTCCAGACTCCCAGATTCTCAATTGGGAGAAGAAGGTGCAACTCGACTCCAATTAGCGAAGACAGTTCCAATAATTTCATGCAAAGGGGCTATGGGATTAATTCCACATCAATGGGAGAAGAGCATTTGGCAGCACATAAATATCTTTTGTGTTTATGGCTTACTGCCTCAGACACAAGGGGTGAGGTCCCCTTCACTTGCACGACCCGAACCCGCCTAAGCCTATTTACTCCTCAACTGCGACACCACGCACGCAGCCCTGGACCCAATACTTCATGATCCGAATACTCGATTGGTTACCCGGTTATCTGAGGAAGAAGAGAGGAGGAAGGAAAGAAAGAGCAGGGGAGGGGAGGGTTTTGCTCTCTGATGTTTAACTTTATGCAGACACTTAGCCGCTGAGAGGGGTGTGTTCCCCTTATGCATGAGAAGGAAAGGCCAAAGGAACAAGGAAGGAAAGAAAAAGAAGAGAGGTCATGCTTGAAGAAGAAGCTAAGATAGAAGAAAGAAAAAGAAGAAGAAGAAAGCCTGAAGAAGAGAAGAAAAGCACTATAGCAGGGCTGAATTTAAGTTGTCTGATTTGCCAGAGACACATCTGATCACTGTAGCATTCAAGCTACTATTGGTTTATTTGATATAATTGATAGTTGGATGCATGCTTAAATTGAGGATATAAGTGGTGATTCGAAACACCATTGTTTTTTATCCTCTCTTCTTTTTGTCCTTATATTCTTGAGATACATTGGATTTCATTGAATAGTTAATGTGACAGGTTTTCATTCATTGAATATCTTGCATTTGGTTTATTTCTTGTGCTCATTTATATATTCATCTTGATTAGCGTGTGAATTACAATACTTGCTCCCTGTGTTCATCCTCGACTTTATTTTAGATATTCGAGTTATAAATTGTATTTGTTGATGGAGCTATTTAGGAGATTTTGCTACAACGAAACATAATTTAAAACTCCTGAAAAGCCCTATCAACAGACCTCCACTAATGGTTCATTCTCGTTAGGGCCAAACCTCGACCAACTTGTTTGGGTTCTCTTCTGATCCATCTACATCTAAACCTAGTTCTCCATCCTCTAGCTCTATGGAGAACCAAGATCAAGAAGGGGGTGAGATTCAAAACCTGCAGAACCAGTTGCAGACTCTTACCGATCTGATTCATGCACTAGCCAACCCTTGACCCCATCCGCAGGTGGGGGATCATTACAATCCTACAGCTGTAGCAATCGAACCCAGGGTGCAAATTCCGGGTGAGGGACTCGATACTAAGTTGAAACCAAATATTATCAACTTGATCCTCCACTTTCATGAATTGGGCTCTAAATACCCCTTCCAACATATCCAAGAGTTGAAACATCTGGCCCAGACACTCTGGCCTAATGTTCAAAATTGGAACAACCTACTCATGAAGATGTTCCCCTTCTCTTTGAAGGATAAGGCTACCCATTGGTATCGGTCTTTGACTCGACCAATCAACACCTGGGAGGGTTTACAAGTTGAATTCTTCAAGAAATTCTTACTGATTGGACACACTAATGCCCTGAGGCACCAAATCACGCATTTCACATAGAATGTGGGGAAACCACTTCATGAGGCATGGGATCGCTTTCTAGATCTCATGAGGAAATGCCCTTATCATAGAGTTCCTAAATGGGAACAGGTCCAGTCTTTTTACCAAGGACTCTGTGAGGATATCCGATTATTTGTCGATGCAGCCTGTGGAGGCAACTTCATGGGTAAAGATGAAGACACTATTTGGGAGATTCTCAAGAACATGTGCAAGAACTCCATAAACAATGAGTCTATGGGTATGTTCAACTAGACGACTACCCATGCATTGACAAACACCAGAGGGACACACGAGACCCGAGGCCTATCTACATCTGTCAATCTGGAGTTAATGGCCAGTAGATTGGATAAGGTCTCCATTATTGAGAAGAAGTTGGATAATTTGACTCACCAACTTCAGAGGGCCACTTCTTCTCAGTAGAGCATGTATGCGCATTCGCCCACAGGGAGGGAGGCCGTGCATAACATGCACTACCACTCATATCAGGAGTTGGATGCTTTTCCACCCCCATCTGATCATGGTTTCGAAGGAAACTCCAAGACATCCTACTCCAGTTGGGGGATCTCTAAACCCTCGTATTTTGATTACTCAGGAGCTACTCAACCCTACAAGGAGCTCTACGCCATCCAGAATAATCCATTCTCCAACTCTTACAACCCTGGATGGAAAAATCATCTGAATTTTGTGTGGTTGAGAAATAATCAGAACTCTAGATCTCAATTCCAACCTTGACCTCAGAATCAGCACTCATATCAACCCGCTCATCCTAAGCCCAGCCCGAATTTTCAAATCAAGCCCAGCAAGGAAGACCAAATGAGCATGATTTTACAAACCCTGGCTGATATGTAGAAAACCAATGTTGCCTTGCAAAGATAGCACAGTGCAGAGATTACAAAGGTTCGTAATCAACTCACATAAATGGCTGGGACTCGTCAACCTGGTACACATCAGCTAGTGCATTGCACCCAGCTGATGGCGTTAAACTTAGCGCTTAATAGGAGGCAACCCATCTTTTGAAAACCCGAGATCCTTCTTACCAATCTTCAAGCTACATTCCTGTACACTCTAGGGTTCATACCTTAGAACAACCGACTCCACCTCCGATACTCGTATTGGAGCTTAAAATTATTTGCAACAGTCATCCTGACCCGATCATCGACCTATGTGAACCTGTTCTAAAATATGAACTAAGATAAATTCAAACCCACCTGGTTTGCAATGAGGGCATTGCAAAACATAGGCATGGGGGTATTAAAGTGTAAAACGAAGTGAAATTTGATTCTTTTGTGGGGTTCTCATACCAAAGAAAAAAAGAGGATAAAAGGGGAGGAAAATTTTTTAGCTGGATTGCAAATCTATTTTGAGGAAAAAGAGGAGGAAAACAGAGACAAAAGGAGCAAAAGATAACTATGTCAGTCCCAGTAATTGAGTATGGAACATACCTAAGCTCTAGGATGGATCGAATGATGAATCAAGCCCTGAAGTGCTAAAGAAAAGGAGATAAGTGAAGGATACCAACTTTATGCCTCTTGGGCCTGTTTTAGGCTTAAACACTCACATATTTGTTAAGATCTGGACTATTCCTCAGAAGGTTGAGGGAGTTGCGAAGCTAATGTATTAAGTCTAGGGCTTAAGGATTATTCAGCCTTGTTGTTTACCCTTTGGTTTGTAGGACCTGCTAACCTAGGCACCCAAAATTCACACACTAGTCTAGTTCAGTGAACTTAACAAAGAATAATGCCATAAAGTGTTCCATTCTGAAAAACAATGATTTCTCAAAAATTTAACTTAGGAGCGGCTCGAAAACATAAGTTGATTAAATGAGTTCTAGCTATAGAGAAGAGTAAATACTTCCGTTGAAGATGCGTTATAACGTATCGTCTCCTCGACGCTTGTCTCCTAGGATATCTAAATATCCTACTGGGGGCATGTAAGCACCTTGTGCTGGTTCAGGTGCCATGGGCAGAATTATTCCAAAATGTCGATTGCCAGGGTTTAGGCTTAGCTACATCAATGCCATAGGTGGCACTATCATGAAGTATCGAATGTTAGGGTTCTGGGGGTTGCTATGGGCAGTGCTATCCTAAAGCATTGATTACCAAGGACCCTTCAAGGATTGATGATGGGGACAAGGAATCTGATACAGACCGTGTTGAGTGTCAATCCCATGTTGAATTTAGGGGAATATAAAAAGAAAGAGAAAAAATTCTCAAAAATATCTCACTCTCTCTCTTCTAAAAATATACTGGCAAGTTGAACCTGGACCTTGCTGTACATACACTTGGGTGCTTTAACTGTTGGGGTCAACGAACCTCTAGTAGATTATGGGGCCTTAGAAACCTTCATTGCAAACCCAAGGATGAGGCTGGTCAAGTCTGTATCTTAGCTGGTACTTGAGTACCTCTACGCCTACAATTGGTATTTCAATCTAATTTATAAAGTGGTGGCACAAGCAGGCTTCCTGATGGGTAAAATCCGACCTAGAGATCTGGTTCATTCCAAAGGATTTTTCTAGGGACTAGCAAAAGTTAGGTATGGGGGTATGTTACCATCATTCATCATAACTAGCTTAATTTAGTCAAAATTTAGTGATAAATGCTTCTTGATATTCATCGGAAGATCACAATTCTGTTCTAAGTTGGGTTTGAGAAGAGAAGAGAATAAGTTAATTCTATTGTTTTAGCACCTAATTACAATTACAGAGTAACTGAGGGGTTAATCAGGGCTTAATATAAGGTCAAATGAGCGTAATTTTCCAATAAGTGGGCCTAAGCTAACTAAATCAAGGCTTTCTGAGATTTGAGCATTAATTTAATAATAAAAACCCTAATTACAGCCTCACTTTGATTAAACGGGTTATGGTAGAAATAAATATAATCTAAACCTCTTAAACATCATTGAAAAATATTCCATGAGGTTTGGAACTTTCACTTTGACCAAAGGAACCCATTTTAACCAAAAATAGGAACTTAGGCGAGAATTTTCTTTATTTTGGGCTATAATGTAAATTACCCAGTCAAACTATGTCAAAACCCAAATCTTAGGTCACCATTAGATTTCTTGGGTCCAAATTAGGTTAACACCAAAATTTAATCCTAATTAGAGTCCATCTTGACCCAGTTTACATTTTAGCCCATAGGTTTCATTCATTACAAAATTGCCCCGAGTTTCAAATTTGTATTACAACTAGGCCCCTATCTTTTGATCTCCCTTACAAAAAGGCCCCTACCTCCACCACCTTCATCACTCGAACATGGCAACTACAGGAGATTGAAAACCCAAAATGCCGAACTTTAATCTGAGATTTGAAAGATCAAATCAAAGTCAAATCTCACCAAAATTGCTGAGATAGATCTTAAGATCCTTCCAGATCTTCTGAGCATCTTTAAAAGCCCAATCACCTTCGGATTCATCACCGGCGACCTCGAGGAACTCGAGCTCAAAAGTCTGCAAGAACACATGCCAAATGGGTATGTCTTGGCTTGTTGAGATGGTATTCACCTCTATTTAAAGCCTCCTACATCTACAAGTCAAAATTCATGCCCAATTGACCCAAATTCCCCCCTTTCTTCCTTGTCGTCGATGTTCTTTGGTTGCACCAGCGGAGCTCCTCGCCATCCTTCTTCACCCTCTACCACGCACAATAGGCAGAGGGCTTTGCTTGCCCTTGCTTCTACAAAGCTTCCTACGAAGTTTCAACCTTGCCTCATCTTCTTCCGCTTCGATCGACCTCACCTTCTTCCTCATCGCCAGCGAACTCCGGCAAGCTTCTCCACTTCTCCTCTCCCCAAATTTATTTAGGGCTTCTCTCCTTACCTTCAAGTAGGTCTAGGGAGCTCTGTAGCTCCGTTCTTTCACCCTAGCTTCTTCCTTGACACCGACCATCGCCGCCACGGCCAACTCCACTACCTCACCCTCTTCATGTTCCCCCGACCCAATTAAGTTAGGCTAAAGGTTCCCCACCTTCCCTGACACCTCTTTCCCAACCGAATTGGACTCCACATCACCTCCATGACCCTCCACCATTGACGTCGACCGAGCTTCGACGAAGCTCCTCCGCCACCACTCCACACACACCACCACTTGTAATTAACTTAGGGGTTTAGCACTAGAGGTTTTGATGGCTTTAATTGGGTTAGAAGGCCACGTTTCCTTGTGCAGGTACTACGTCGGACGACAATGTCTTCTCTAGCTCTGTCCGACTACCTCCGATGACCTATCGACGAGGGTAACCCCCTCATCTCACGCGGCATCAATGAGAGAACAAGTCTTGCTCGTGGATTGTCCATCCCACAACCAATTGATCATCCAATTGGCAGCTAACCTCCATGCTAGGAAGACAAAGAAGACATGAGGAAGAAGGGACACCTAAAGTCCCACATCGTGAGAAGATGTTTTTTAAACTCCATAAGGAAACCTGACCCCTACCCATTGCTTAGAATCAGGGGGTCGGGTCCCCAGCCATCGCATGCCTTACGTGTGTGCCCTCACCCGCCTACGTGGAGCCAAATTCAATTAGAGAGAGGGGCTTTGGTGTTGGGCCTAGAGGAAAGGGTTGGTTTTACCTCAATTTACGTGCAGATTGGATCGGGTTTTAGCCTTGCTTTGTGCGAGCTTTGGCCGAATATTGCACTCACTTTAAGATGTTTGATCGTTAAGTGTTGAGCTCCTCTTATGCTTGAAATTCTCTAAGTGTTGAGGCCTAAGCTTAAGTTGAAAAATCACATTTTTTCTTAAGCATGTACATTAATTTTTAGAGTTTGATAGTGTAATCAATTGAGTAATATATTTCTTTTTATATCAAGCTCTTATGCCTTATTATATTCATTTGATTAGTGGTTAAATTGTGAATTATTTGCTCCTTAAGACGACCTCAGACTCACATTTGAGATTATAAATTTAAATGTTTTCATTGCTTTAACCACTATACTACAACGTGTATTTTAACACCTGATTAAAGTCCATTAACAAGTGGGAGACGAAATTAGATGGGAGGGAAAGTTCTTTACAAACAATGGTGACCAAACTTTAGAGACGTCGAACCTATCTCAAAAAGAAGTAACCAATTTTTAGGGACTATTTTTCTATCACCTACCTCTTTTTGGTCACTAAAAATAAGTTTGTCTTTAAAATATGGTCACCAAAGACATATTTTGTTGTAGTGCCACCTTGATCTATATCCTCACCTAGGTTATACCCTACACTAGAACCTTCCAACCTAAAGGATGTACCTCTTAACCTATGCCCTACACACCTCCCTAGGAACAACACACCTAGGAGGCCCCTCTCTATAAAAATAGAGACCCCCATAAGCGCCCCCACTCCATTTCTCTCCATCTCCTCCACCTTCCAAGTTTATTCTCAAGTACTCTTCTTAGCCTAGGCCAATGGCTACCTATAGTGCCTACTTGGTCTTGGTCTCTCTAGGTGAAGAAGGGTAGGCTACACGCCAAGGACCCCTTCCCCTCCCAATAGATGTAGTGCCCACATTGGGAGGACACCTTGTTGCTGCGTAGAGAGGAGATTTTAAATATGCATTCGTTGTAGTACACTCCTAAATCGCACAACAAGATATTTAAATTTATAAGCTCACATTCTAAAGGGAGTCCAGGATCATTTGCAGGGAGCAAATGTGGAACTTACACATTAATCTTCATTTAAAATAGATGAGTATAATCAATTGATTGTAAAAACAAATATTCAAGAAATGAAACTAATCAGATTGATATTCAATGTAATCTAATGTATTCTCAGAAAATGAAGAGACAAAAAGAATAAAGAGAATCTAAAAAGTGGTAATTTAGATCACCAATTAGGTCTTCTAATTAAGCATGAATCTCATATTCAAATTATTCAATAGTACCTTCAATCAGATAATCAATGTTAACTTAGTACTTAAATAACTCAACAGTGCTCAAAATAATCCTCAATCAGATGTCACCTTCACATAACAAACGACCTAACCTTCACATTAACAGAGTGCCTCACAGAAGGCACAAGGCTCTTGAGAGAGCCTTCTTTCTTCTACTTCGCAAGCCTTTCCTTCCTCAAACACAGAGCATGGCCTTTCTTCTTCAGAGGCTAAGTGTACGCCTCTCTTCCTTGGCACAAGGGCATCTTCCTCAGAGAGCAAAACCCACCCCCTCCTCTCAATCCTATCCTTTCTTCTCTCTCAAACTCGGGTATAGGTTCGAGTAATCTATCAGGTATTAGGATCCAGACAAGGGACTAGGCTTGCAGGCGTGCGTTCACAGGCAAGGTGTGCATAAGTGGATGAGCGAGGACCTGACCCCCTGTGCTTGGGCGATAAGCGGAGAACACAAATTCGTCTTATACGTCTCCGCGAGCCTCTCAACTAACGATGTGGGACTAAATGTCCCTGCCTTCTTCGCATGAACGCTGCAACCGATGCCTCTTCTAATTGGAGTTGAATACGCCCTGGCAGCTACAATTGGATGCCTGGGAGGCTTCCTGAAGCTAAACTGCAATGCCTAGGCATGTTAGCGACGAAGGACTTGACCGAAACTCTGCTGCTAGAACCGGAGAAGATGGTGGAGGCAGCAGAGTGACGGTGACCACCTGAAATGAGAAATAAGGCCTTGCGACCGCATCAAAATAGTTCAGGAGGGTCGCCAACTGATGGCGAAGGTGATGGCGGTGGTTGTGTGGCATTTGGGTGTGTATCGTGGTCGGGCAAACTCAAGGAAGGTGTTCGGAAGTGGGTGAGTTTAGTGAGGCGTTTGATGAGCCAATCCCCTCAATTTCTTGAGGGGTTTTGGTGGGAGAGGGATGGCAGAGCTTTTGGGACAGATGGCATGGCATGTGGTGGCTTGTGGAAGGCAATTGACCTCACCAGAGCTCAACTGGAGAGGAGGAAGATGGTGGGGTTGAGGGCGAGTTGTCAGTTGAAATAGAAAGGAAAGGAGCTAAGAGGATTCAGGAGGAGAAAAGGGAGAAGTTTGAACTAACTAAAGGACAAAGAGGAAGAAGATTCCTATGCCCGTGTGATGGCTGGATGTGAAGGAGATGAATTCTCCGTTAAGGTATGGCAGCGACAACAATGAGGAAGGCAACTCCTGTTGTGGCTAGCGAGGAGCGGAGAAATGAGAGAAAGGTCGTGTTACTCCCAATTTGGTCGTTGGGAGGTCGTAGGAAGATGGGGGAGGAAGCTCACCGGAGCTGGTCGAAGGAGGCTGGAAGGAGAGATTTTAGTGAGGAAGTACAGCCAAACCAAGCTAAGGAGTTAGGTTTTGCAATGAGGAAGCTTTTGTAGAGCTTCTAAGCAATTTCTAAATAGGAAACAAGCCTAAATTGGCTTGTTCTTGAAGCACAAGAGACCCATGAATCTCGAGGGTTCACTAAGGCAAATAGGGATGATTTAGGATCCCAAATCGTCTTCAGATGATTCCTCTCAATGTGAACACCAATCCCACCAAATTTGGTGGGATTTGGTGTTGATTTGAGTAGGATTAGGAGTAGTCAAATGCTCCTTAAAGGTCGGTTGACCTCCAATGGCAGCAGGGGCCTTCTTGCAAAGAAGAAAAAGAACTTAGGAACCAAACTGCAAGAATTTCGAAAGCTGAGGGGCTAATTAAGAGAGAAAGAGTCTGACTGGACTAAAATGCAAACTAGGTCAAGATGGACTCTGATTGGGCCCAAATTTTGGTACAAACCTAATTTTGACCTAAAGAATCAAATGGTGAAGTCGGATTTGAGTTTTGACCAAGTTTGACTTGGCAAATCATGCAGAAACCCAAATTAGGGTAGAATTGTGATTGTGACTCTATTTAAGGTCAAAATAGGTTTCAAAGGTCAAATCAAGGATATCAAACCTCATGAAATATTTTTCTATGATTTTTAGAAGGTTTAAATAAATTTTTATCTCGACCAAAACCTTTATAATTTTAGCAGGTCTGAAATTAGGGTTTTAGGTGCTATATTGGTTCTCGAAATACGTGAAACCTTGTTTCTATCTGCATAAACCCTCTTATTAGACTTTAGTGCTCATTAGACCTTAGATTAACCCCTAAGAAACCTCGTGATTATTCTGTATTCATGATATGATGCTAAAATTGCAGAATTAGCCCTGATTTAGTGTATTCCTTTCAGAATGGATGTGTAGGGAATTACGACTCAGGCGATTAAAGGAGCATTTGTCACTTGATTCTGATTAATTAAAGCTAGTTATGGCTCATGATGATATCATCATCACACCTATCCTTCTATCTGTTTCTCTTTTTCATTTTCTTGATAGTTGTTTATTTCCTTGCTTAGTATTTCCCTTATTTATTTGCTTAGTAGTGTAGTGTTTCCTTTAAGCATTGCCTTATTTCCTTGCTTTTTAGTTAATAATATCACACACACATTCACATTCCACCCTCATTATCACCACCAACATCCACATTTCACACACCCAACACATCTCACTCACTCTCATTTGCATGCCACCACCATTTCCTTACACACACTCACATCATCCACTATTTTCATCTACATCACATGCTCACCACCACCACACTTCACTCCACTACACTCTACTCACCACACTCACACACACACCATTAGCGCACGCCCTCCCTAATAGGACCAACCCTTAGCATCCCAACCTATCACCCAACAACACCATCACCACCCTTAGGGCCTTAGTCTATTGTCGTTCCCTCTCCATTCCATCATGCACACCAAATAAACTCATTTGAAAATAGTGTTTTTTTTTTTAAAGAAATTTGAAAATAGTGTTATCGAGCAAACACTAGTCACACCTAAATATAGAATCCACATATCCCTCTCACTCAATTTTGCCATAGTGATTACCACCAACATTAGGACGCCTGAGCACATCATAACCTACAACATCGAGCCGCTCACCGCAAGTCACATTAGGTCCCTTTACCACTCTATATTAACCTAGTTAGATAGCCTATTACCTAATCCTAATCAACCCCATTATCACCACCACCATCTTTGTTCCATCTCCCACTTACATCCCATACCTTCATGAGACCCCTCGTCAAAGGAGACATTGAGTTGTGCTAGTCATTACCACCATCACCATGAGTGTGTAGTGAAGAGTGTGTTTGTATAAATCTTAAGTTTCTTGTATAAGTGGCTCCAAGCTACATTTGTTGATGTAATGAGTAGATTTAGCATTTGCTTCAAGTTGTAGTGTTGTCTTTCTTGAATGAAAAGCAATAGTTAGTTATATATACTTTGTGTTGTGTTCTTTATATTCAAAAGCCAAAAAAAGTGCAAAAGATAAAAATCACAAAAATATGTTGTTTTACTTAGTGGTTGTAGATTACTTTTTGCTTTCTCGACTAAAAACAAAAACAAAAAAAATCTACAAAAGAGAAAAGACAAACAAAAAAAGTTCGCTTTCTCACTTTTTGCAACCAATCAAAAATCCCAAAAAAGGAAAGGAAGTACCATTAGAGTTTTTGCTTATTTCGTCTCTCATTAAAAAAGAAAATAAAAAAACGGCAAAAGATAAAAATACAAAAATAGAATAAGGAACTCCAATCTAGGCCCTTTATAACTTAGCCTCCCCATGGATCCCTTAATTGAAATCAAATCTAGTTCCGTAATAACTAAATGGCCTAGCATGTAGATGTGAAAATAACGCTACAACAATACTTAACTTAGATTTTGTATCTATCCCTCGCTAGTAGCACATCACTCATTAAACGAGTTTTGTGCGCAACTTGTTCTACAGAACTCAGATTTCTGTGAAATAGGAACTATTAGAAAGCATACGACAAAAGGTACCATTTATAAAGTATTTCGAGAAATTTTCATTAGGGTTAATCGAGTTTGACCAAAATACGTGTTTTCCTTATTTTGTACGCAACTTATGCTACAGAACTCAGATTTTTGTGAAATAGGAACTATTAGAAAGCTTATGAAAAAAGGTACCATTTATAAAGTATTTTGAGAAATTTTCATTAGGGTTAATCGAGTTTGACCAAAATACATGTTTTCCTTGTTTTGGGGGGTACACAGACCCAATTCGCACCCAACAATTTTTGATGAGTTCATTTTAACATGCTTAAGTCCAAAATGACTCCAGAATTCAGGTTTGTGGCTTTACATAAAGGTTGAGGATGAGAAGAGATAAAGAGTTTCTAGACGTCTAGTAAAGTAACTGGACGTTGACTATGTCTCAGTCGTGAGTTTTTTGACCAACGTTGCCAAGTCTTTGGAGGAGGAAGGCGAAGGTCACTTCAAGATTTGTGAAGAGCTCATGTTGCAGACATAATTAAGTGTTCTCGGCACCAAGGGCTTTATTCACCTATCAAGAAGAAGGGAGTCTTACTCCGTCGAGACTTATAATAAGAGGCACAACACGTTGGATGTTGTGCTATGCCACCCCAGAGGTATCTCTCAATACTCATCGGCACCCCAAAAATGGGAAGAAACTAGCTCTTCCCATGTGGTTCTTGTTTAGATTGTTTCATTGATCCATATTATTCAATTTTCTAGGCATCTAATCGATGTCCTAAATCAAAGTTTTGAACAATTGCTTTTTACACTTCCACAATGCCATCAAATGAATCATTCGTCCAACAGTGGTATCAAATCCTAGGTTGATTCGTATTTTGTTGAAAATACATGGATTTAGGATTTTTGCATCATGAAAATTCGATTAACAAATTGGATTTGCAAACATAATTAAGAATCATGTTGTTAGTGGAGGTCTAATACATGTATTGGAAGCCTGGAGCATTGACTAAACGTATAACACACTTGTTAGACGTCCAGTCTCCGAGGCAAAGGACATTGGACATCTAACAAGCAAGCCAAATGACTTATTTTATCATATAACTCATCTGATCAATTTGTTAGGCATCTGATCTACAAGGAAAAAAATAATTTTTGTTCTCTACGTGAACCAAGGAAATATTAAACATCTAACTTACTTGTTAGACTATCGAAATGATGATTTAAGTCATCCAATAAGTGAACAGTGTTGATACCATTGTTTTGATGTAACAAAATTATGTTTTATTGTGGGATAATCATTTCTAGTCATATTAAGATGGATTCTTGAAGAAATGATTATGTGCTAAGAAATACCAGTTTCAAGAACTTTATTTGTCTTCAAGTTGTTATTTTATCTTTGAGTTTAGAAATATGTAAGGAACCTCAAAAAATATCATTCGTTTCATTTTAACCTTCTATACGTAACAAACTTAGGTCAAACTCTAAGTCTTCACTATTGTTGATCAACCAATAAACTTACCCTGATTAACCAAATGCCAATGATCGACCAAACCTATATTTTTAATCGATCAAAATCCTCTGATGATCAAATCTTGAAATTGCACTTCAAGTCAATCAAATTCTTAGATTAAGTGATTAACCTATAATCAATCAAAATATTGTTTAATCAACCAAAGTTCATTTTGATCGACCAATGTATAATTTTTGCAAACTTTCTAGAACAAGCTTGAAAACACCTATAAATAAGACCCCTCGACCCCCATTTCGAAACACCCTCTCAAAGCTTCTAAAAAGCACAAAGTTCTCTATCTCTCTTGTGCTTTCATGCCTTTATGCTTGCTTTCAACGCTTTCTAAAGAACACTTTTTCTGTGACCTCAAAATCCATGATTTGCACATTTTTATGAGGTTTCATAGGATACATTGTTATTTTATATTCCTGTTACTTTGATTTGGGACCCAAGTTGTTAGAAAGCCCATTGTTTTTCTCATATTTAGGTGTAAAAGAGAAGAAGGTATTACAAGAGGTTGTGCCACCCTCGTTCAAGTGGTGAGATAGTGGGTTTGACTAGCATCAACTAGTAGTGAAATCCTAAGTTAGTAGGCTTAGGTAGTGGTTTTTACCCAAAAGGGTTTCCACTCTAAAAATCAAGTGTAATCTATCTTGTTTGTGGTAATTGATTTATTTTAATTTTATATTTTGCCTTGGTACACTATTCACCTCCCATCTAGTGTAAACCTAATAGATCCTACAGTCACTCTGTGCACCCACATCTGGTATTAGAGCACGATCTTTTCTAAATCAGAACAATGTCAAAGTCTTCTGAAGTCTATGCTGAAGGGTAATCGACCGTGAGACCTCCCCCTTTTGATGGCATAAACTATGGCTACTGGAAGACCAGAATGCAGATTTTTCTAGAGTTAATAGACTACGAGGTGTAGGATGTGATAGCATCCAAGTACACACAACGTCTAGAGAAGAAAGGAGTAGCAGTCACTTCAAACCAGAAAAAGATGGCTACTCATAATGCCAAGGCAATGGATGCCACTTTCTGCGGGTTATCAAAGGAGGAGTTCAACAGAGTTTTCACTTGCAAAGCTGCTTATGAAATATGGAACACTCTGGAAGTCACACACAAAGTTATTTCGAAGGTTAAAGAAAATTGAATCAACCTCCTGACTCAAACATTTGAACACTTTCATATGAAGAAAGGAGTGACCATCAAGTAGATGTATACAAGATTCACTGATATCATAAACTCCTTGAGGAATCTTAATCAGGAGACTGCTAATGAAGACCCTGTAAGAAAGATCCTCCGATCACTCACAAGTGATTGGGAAACGAAGACAACTGCGATCTAAGAATTAAAGGATCTTTCTCAACTTTAGCTAGATGATCTCATAGGAAGCTAGAAGGCTTATGACATCTACCTAGAGCATATGAAAGAACATGAAGGAGGAGGAAAGAAGAAGAAAGATGTTGCTTTGAAGGCTCATATTGATACAAAAGGGTCAGATGATGAAGAAAAGGATGAAGATGATATAGCACTTCTCTCAAGAAAATTCAAAACATTTTTGAAAAATAAGAAGAACTGGAGAAAGAAGAAAGACAAACCAAAGGGCAATCAAGTCATCTACTACAATTGTAAGAAGAAGGGTCACATGAGAAAAGAATGCCCTCAACTGAAGAAAGTAATTGATAAGAAGAAAGCCAAAAGGCAACCCAAAAGAAAGGGAAAGAAGAAAGCCCTACAAGCTACCTAAGACGACAGCAATTCGAGCTCATCAGAAGGAGAAGAAGATGCATCAAGTGAAGAAGCCCTCTGTGAACTTATGGCCATCGAAGATGAGGTATCTTGATGAACTCATAGAAGCTTTTTATGAATTATATGACTTAGCCAAAGCACTAAAAATAGTTGACAAAAAGTTGACCAAATATATAGATAAGGAAATTGAATTGAAACACAGATTTGCTTCACAAAATCACCAACTTTCACAAGAAATCACTTCTTTAAAAACACACATAGATTCACTTCAGATAGAATTAGATAAGCTTAAGCAAAAATTGATTACTCTTGTAAATGATTTAGCTAAATTTACTAAAGGTAAAGCTAATCTAGAAAAGTTGCTAGGGACACACACCCAAACCACAACAAAATTTGGGTTAGGATATACTCCAAAGAATGATTTTGAAGCATCAAGTTCACAAACCAACACACATAATACTTCTAGCCCTAAGGTCAAGAATAGGTTCATGCCTAAACAGGCACCTGTCACACCCCAAAAACTACCCCCAACAAGGGTCGAAGTTCCGAGGAATGATAATAGAAGTGTTGGATTATTTAATTCATGTTGCACCAAACAACATCGAGCTACCAAAGAGTTCCATTTTTACATAAAATGGAAGAAAGTATGAGAAGAATGGCACGTAAATGATAACATAACGCATAAAATAAGCATACACTAAGCAGGCATAAAAGACAAAAATCCATTATAAAACCAAAGCATAAAGGTTACCTGCGAAACGACAACCGACAAATCTGGCTTTGCGACAATTTTCACCTGTCAACAACTCATGACGGCCACAACCTGAAAGTAAGTCACAAAATAGGAGCGAGCCAATCGACTTATTAGGGAACAAACAACTATAGTATCACACTCAAAAACACAGGGTAGTGTACAGTTTCACTAACTAGCTAGATCCCTAGCCCACACCCAACACCCCAAGTTTTGACTCCCAAACCCAATTATACCTTACCGACGACCAAGGTCCAAACCCATTAACCATGTTGCCCCATTACCATGCGATTTGGTATTATATAATTTATTCTCTCACTCACCTCAGTGATCGGATTCTAGGAATCATCCCTCTCTACCAGAGGAGATTGACATGCATCCTTGAATTCCAACCTGATAGTCTCGCCCTAACCAAGGGAGAGGCTAACAAGTCTATTGATCCTCGAAAAAGGTGTGTCCATTCACAACGAATCAGGAATGTTGTTGACCTCATCCAAAAGAGTCGAGCCTTTTGGGAGCTACCCAAGCCTACTGATAGCGAAATACGCGTGATTTGTAAAAGTAGGTTTTTAACGTCATTGTAACACACGAATTTGCATACGCTTCTAAATTTATAAACCTAGATAGGGGAGTATCTAGGGTCGTCCAAGGAGGCAAAAATTGCAATTCAATTCTCTTGCTAAAAACACATCTCAACTTTCTTTTTGGTATTTTAAATATGTAATTTTTTTTTGTTTTGAAAAGACGAGGGCAAAATGCGAATTGTAACGGAAAGTACTAACACCTACAATTGCTTAACTAAAATTTAAAAGATAGAAATATCTTCTTCCTAAGCTCACTCTAGGCAAGTGGAGGCCTGGAGTAATTAGGAAGAAGAGGTGAAACAAGTGCTAGAACCAAAAGTAACAATTGCAATAAAAAGCTAAAAGAAGGCAATTTAATTGACTAGAATTAGTGTTCTTTTCAAGGACAAGTAGAGGAATGCTTCTACTAGAACTAAAAAAATTTAAAAGCAAATAAAGAAACACTAATCCTCTTGCAAAATTTGGTGAAGAAGGGAGTCTTCTTGCTCCAAGCCTAGCTGCTCCTTGGCTTGAAAAGGGGGCCTCCTTCTTCTCCTTCCTTGAGAGCTCCTCCAAGGTGGAAGCTACCACCTTCAATGCTCTCTCCAAGGGGTGGGCGTGCACCACCATCAAAAACTCCTCCAAGGTGGCGTGGACCACCTTCAAGATCTCCTCCAAAGATCTTCCTTTCCTGGCTTCTCCTTTGGCTGGCGTGACCCAAGAGAGAAGGGAAGAGGGGAAGGCACCAAGGGGATAGAATATCCCCTTAATCTTCTTCTTCTTCTTCTCTCTTGGACGTGGGCTTCTAGGTGGAATATGAGAGTGAATTTGCTAGCCAAGGATGCCTTGAATGGTGGTGGGTAGTGGTCTTTTTATAGGGTAGGATGGGGGGTTAAGGTGCCCCTTGAAATGGAGGGCTAGGATGGAAGGATGGAGGTGGTTAAGGATCCAATGGCCAAGGTTAATTGGTGCCACCTTAAGGGACACCTAGGGGGTGGTTATGGGTGTTGACACCCCTTGATGTTGGCGCCAAAATGGCTTCTAGAAGGGGGTCTAAGTTGGCACCAAGAAGGGTTCTAGAAGGAGGGGTAGGTGGATGGCTAGGATGGGTTATGTGGGTAGGTGTAGGGTGGATGAAGGGCTGAAATTTGGCGCCAAAATAGAGGTGGTTAGGGGTAGTTTTTGGCGCCAACTTTGGGTGTCTTTTGGTGGTGATGATGAGGTGAAGGGGTGGCTAGGAGGTGGCGCCAACTTGAGTAGGGTAGCTAGCTTAGGTAGGCTTAAGTTGGTGGAGCTAGCTAGGGTTGAATTTGAAGGTGGTGGATGGCCAAGGAGCTGGTTGCTAGCTTAGCTAAAGGGGGAGTAGAGGAGAAGGTGTTGGAGCTAGGGTTTGGAGGGAGGAGCTGAGGAGGAGAAGTCTGGAGCTGGAGCTGGAGCTGGCTGCTGCTGAAGAGGCTGGCATAGGGCTACTCTAGCTGGCTTAGCTTGCTAGTTCTTTGCTAGTTGCTAAGCCAAGCTAAAGTGAGCTAGCTTCTACCATAATAAGCTGAGGTGAGCTAGGTCTAGTGCTCTCGGGGAGGATCAAGCTGGTTGAGACAGCTAAGGTAGCTTAACTCAACTGAGTTGAGCTAAGCTAAGTCCCCGGGAGCTGGACTTGAGCTTCCTGAGCTAGGATGAGTTCTTCTTTAGCTGGCTGGAGTTGAGTGGAGCTGGATGTAGTTGGATCTGAGCTGGGGTGAACTCCTGTCAACTCAGCTGAGCTAGCTAGAGCTCCTTATGGACTAGTGGGAGCTAAGATGAGCTAGACTCAGCTAAGTTGAGCTGGATCTGAGCTGACTTTAGCTAGGGTGAGCTAAGATGAACTCTCTTGAGCTACCATTCAGCTGAGATTAGCTGAATGGAACTGGGATGAGCTAACCCTAGTTCAAGTGACCTAGGTTCCAGCTGTGGTGAGCTGGATCAAGCTGAATTCCAACTAGTCTGAGCTTCTTCTTCACCATTTGCCTTCTTGAGTGCTAGTCTTTTAGGGATCTGTATATCTGTTCATCCTAACACTCACAAAAACATATCAAAAAGACAATGACAAATGCAATGCATGCCTAACCTATTTTATGCCTAAACGCAGCCCAAAAACCCGTTTGCGGAGTAAAATCCTAAGAGCTAGGTTTGTTTTAATGCATAAGAATGATGATAAACTGCCGTTTATCACCTACGCCTTGCGACCACGAAGAGCAAGCTTGGTTTGTGTCTAACAAGGAATAGTCACAAATTAAACCAGATCATTATCACAGGATTGACCAGAATTGTCGAGCCACACCAATGCTCCCACTAGGAGCACCAACTCAAGGTATGCCCTCCCAATCCACCGTCGGACAGGATCTTAACCAATCCATCATGGTAGCCAGGCAACTTTCGTACATATGGGCGCCAAGTGAGCCCCTAGCTACAAGTACCACATACCCCGACATCTCTTGCTATGCATTCGGGCATCAACAGAGCCTAGAGCCATGAGTACCTCCGCATCGAGTCGGATTTGGGTACATCCAAGTACCTTGTACCGATGGCAACCCAAGGCTATCTAGGAACTCTTCAAGTTTCGAGGTAGATTCCTTTGGTAGCCTCCAACTACTGCCACACCTCGGGTCCCCCTACCTGAACAGTGAACCCATGGTTCACCAAGTCCAAGGGTGCAGTCTTATAAGCACACTTTTTCGACCTAAACATTCTCAATCCTTTTTCCCTGATTGGTACCAAATCAGGCACCCCTAAGGACCTACTGGATCACCTAGGGTCTTACCCAATACCTTAGGATCCAAGCATTCCATTTATTAAACTCTGACCGAGTCATTACAAGTTCAACATTTTAGATTCAACCCTTTACTTAGCCAAATTCAATCAACTTTTAATCCTCTTCTTAGAGTTCAAGCAAGGTGGAATGAGTACACCAGTACCAGTCCTAATCATAGGTACCAGTGCTGGGCACCCATTGTCCCAGCTAGGCCATAGCGTACCAGTACCGGTACTGAGCTCTAGCATAGGTACTGACATTTAGCACAGGTACTGGGAACCCACACTGGGCCAGCCAGTACCGATACTTAACCTTAGTACCATTACTAGGCAACCCCAATACAATTTCCACACCTCCAGCCAGTACCGATACTGAATGTCAGTATTGATGCTGGGTACCCCCAGTACCATTTCACAACACCAGCTAGTACCGATACTAAATGCCAATACCAATGCTAGGCACCTACCAAACCCTTCCAAGTAACCCAACCAATACCGATACTGAGCACCAATATCGGTATTGGGCAACCATTGTCATGGCTACTGTATCGATACTAGTGACCGATACCAATACTAGGTGTCTCCAGTACCCAGTTCTAAACGTTAATTTCCGCCATTCATTTATCCACATACAACACTTAGCACTACAAATTTAGAATCCATTCTGAATAGTTACAAGCATGAAAGAACACATGCAACTAGGAAAAACCATGGCTGACCCCTCTCCATTTATCTGAAACTCTTAAGCCCGAGACCACCCTCAAAACCCTTGGGATCAAGCATGAAAAGGGGTTTCTCTCCTATAACCCAACACCACACACACACGGACCAATCCCACGTCCTCTATTTTCAGTTAAGAACACAGCTACTGCTTACCTTTAAGTTAAAGTCATTGGCCATTCTACACAATTTTCTCCCATGAAACATCCTCTGCAACAGAACCACAATCCTTCTCAAGAACAAAAAAAATCATATACAACAATTTATTCTCAGTTCTAATTTTCAATTGAAACCTCAAAGGCTTTCTTTTTCACTTATAAACCTAGTAGGCATGGAATAATATTGATTATCATAGGCACACATGCATTTACGATGAAAAGATAAAAACTAAAAAACACAAACACAGACGGAGGTAACTACTATCAAAAATAAGAAATAGAAGTCCAATAGAACTCACTATGTATTAATTTCCCATTGTTTTCTAAGAAAAAAAAGAGAAAACAACTTATCCCTTTCTTTCCAAAGGAACTTATATAATGGTATAATCAGCATTTCTGTTCACAAACATACAGAGAAATAACATAATCAATTAATGAATTGCCATCAGAATCAGTCGTAAAACTGCATCTTATAGACCAACAACATGATCAGCAGACTTTGTGTCTGAATCTTGAACTCAAATTTTGTTACCATCATTTCCAATTTGCTTTAATTAGTTGAAGAGCTTCTGTGATCATTCATGTCCAATTAGGATTCCAGAGTCATGGCAAAACGTAACAACGTCATGTGATTAACTTTTATAGGAATATTAACTTCATTCTACAAAGTCGTTCACTGGCAAAACAACTGAGATAGACATTAGAATGCAAAACCTGAAATTTAAAGATTCTACTCTACCTGAATAACTCAATCATTTCTTTTTCTTGAAAAGCAAACCAAGTCAATAATAGTTTCTCCAATGAAGAAGCATTTATTCTACCATCTGAACCTTAAAGGAATAAACTTCTCTAACCTAAATTTAGAACAAATTCCCACAATAAGTCTTTCACCCAACAATTAACTTCCCATTAAGTAGGCAATATCCAGATTCCACTCTTCAAGAGTTTTCTGTTGGGGTTAAACCGTAATTGACCCACTTCTAACTTAGGATGGACCTAAACAATAAACAATATCATCTGAACTTTATACTGAACAGGTACTAGTACTGGTGTACTGTTCGGGCGATAAACCGATGTTTTAAAATAGCTTCATTGTAATATAGTCGAAAATAGTGCTCAAACAAATAAAATTTATACTCGAAAAGTTTGAGGTTGTTCGTTGGGAGCAAGTAGGAATTCAATTCTCAAGATTGCAATTTTAAACAATAGAGATAAGAAATTATAATCAGGAATTGACTCAGAATAATGTGGCAATAATGTCAAGTGTCAGACTGCAAAAAGAATGGAGTAAAATGGTGATTTGAATCACCAATTACTCCCTACAATAATATCAAATGGAACTCAATAACTATGTATGAAGTAAACTCAAATTAGCCGTCTGATTCAATGATCAGTATGAATAGTACTCTGCTTCTTCTTTCTCTAATTTCTTCTTCTTCTCTTCTTGCCGTGGTCTTCCTTCTTCTTCTGCCTTTCTTCTCTATGCAGCTTTCCTTCTTCTTTAACTCTTCTTCTTCAAGCAGAGGGGTAAGGTTCCTCAAATTTGGCTAAGTGTCAGCCAATTCTCCAGAGAGCAAAACCCCCCTAACCCTCGCACGTTCTCTCTCTTTCTCTCTCTGGGTCACATTCTCCCATAGACTTCTACAGTACCGGGTATTCGGGTATTCGGATCAAGCGCGCACCTGGGTCCAGACTCACCGGCAGTGGGTGGTGAGCAAGGAGTGATGGCTTAGGCGGGTAGGGTATACTAGGTCCGCGGAGGCGAGGTCGCGGATGAGGCACGTGATGGGTGTAAGGGACCTCACCCCTTGTGTCTGAGGTGATAAGCCCCAGACACAAATTCAATTTATGTCACAGCTGTCGCTCGTAAACTTCCAATGTGGGACTATCCGTTCCCCCTTTTCTCGCACACACTGCTACTGCTGCCTTCGTCCAATTCGCGTGCAAGGAGCAGTCAATGGCTCCAATTGACCGGGTGAACATGTTCCTAGACCAAATCCACTTCATCTGAAGTCGAGGACCTAGAGCTGCAGGTCTGGAGAGAGCTTCAAGCAAGCTCGAGGCTTGCAGCATCAATGGCGGAGGGTGCTAGTACCTGAAATCAACAATAAGGCCTTTCAGCCGTGTCAGAAAGCTCAGGAAGGCTCGTCGAACCACGGCGAGTGCAACGGTGGTGGTTTCGTGGCATGGTGTGGTCTGTATGTGTGGGGCGAAGTCGGACTGTGCATGTGAAGGTGGGTGTGTTTTGGGGCGTGCGAGATTGATCAATAGCTCTAACTAAGTTAGAGTTATTGATCTACGGTGAACGGTGAAGGTGTGGAGTGCGGGAGCGTCGGCGTAGGTGGTCTGTGGTGGCCTCTAGTGCTCACCGATGGTCTTCCAGTGAGATGGAAGACAGAGTCGTGGAGGGCGTTGGTGGGATCGAAACGGAGTATTGAAGTTGCTGTTGTGATGAGGGGAAGCTGAGTAGTCGTTTGAAAGAGGTAGCAGATGTTGGGGAACAGAGATGGTGCCAGTTGTGGCATGGTCGACACCGGAGACGAAGGTGATTCCGGTGAGAAGGAAACGGCAAGAAAGACGGAGGGAGAGACGCCTGCTAGTACAGCGTGGCACGGAGGAAGGCAAGGAAAATGAATCCGCCATTGGTATTGCAAACGGACGACGAGGGTGGTCGAAGGGGATCGTCGAAGCTTGAGGACCCTTTCGGTCGGATTAGGAGAGAGGAATTTAGGGGAGATCCCGGTCGAAATCAAGCTTGAGGAGAACAGTTTGATCTAGAGGTCTTTTTATAGGCCTTTAGAGGAGGTTTTGGGCTTGGGAAGCAAGCTTCCCAAGCTTGGAAAGCTTCGCCGGAGTTGGAAATTTTTTGATACCCAAATATCTCATGCATTCGCATGAGAGATTGGGAAGGTTTTGGGGCGTGGGATTTGGCTCGAAAGGAAGGGAATTCCTTGACGAACCTCCCTTTCAAATTTGAAAGGGATTCTCCAAGGAATCAAGTTCTTGCCAATTTTAGGTCGCCAGTGCTTGTAGGAATATGATTAATGGCGACGGGGACCAATTCATGAAGATGATGACAAAGTTAGGGATCTTTTTGTAAGTATTTTGAAAGTTAAGGGCATAAATGTAATTAGACAGGACCAAGTTGCAAACTAGGTCAAGAAAATTTTAGCTTGGGTCCAACTTTTGGTACAAACCTAATTTGGACCTAAGGAATCCAATGGTGAAGTTGGATTTTGGTTATGATTGCGTTGGTTGGGTAATTTATGCAAAAACCCAAATTTGGGTAAATATCTATCTTTATTTTGGGCCAAAACGGGTTCTGATGGTCAATTTGAAGGTACTAAACTGTGGAGAATATTTTTCTATGAATTTTAGAGGGTTTAGGTGAATTTTATCCTTATCAAAACCTCAATTAATTAAGTAGGTCTATTTTTATGTTTTCAAAAGTCATTTAATTCTTAAAACATACGAAAACTTGTTTCTGTCTGTTCTAATCCACTTGTTATCCTTTTAAGACCATTTGACCCTCAATTAACCTCTGAGAAAATCCATCGTTGTACTGTATTCAAGTAATGATGGTAAAATTACAGTTTTAACCTTGGTTTCTTGTCTCTCCCTCAGAATGGATTTGCAGTGAATTATGGCTCTCTGGTAATTATGTAGGAGCTTTTACTGACTTAATTAGATCAAAATGAGCTTAGTTATGGCTCATGATGGTGTTCCCATCATGTACCAGTACCAGTATCCCATATATTGAGTACCAGTATTGGTATCGATGACTTACAGGTTTGGATCCCATATCCAAAGAAGTATCGGTACTGATGCCAAGTACTGGTACTTATGGCTCACTATGTGGGATTAAAGTTCTGATGTACACTTGTCTAGTATTCAATATCTACCGGTACTAGTGATCAATACTGATACCAATGACATACTGGTATTATTCTAGAACCTCACTTATCTCAACGAGTACCAGTACTCATGACAAGTATCAATACTTGAGTACTATCCTCAACCCGTAGCCCACATATACCGATACTGGTGATTAGTACCGATATGTGTCATACAGATTTTGGATTTCTAAAACTATGAACCAGATCTGTAACTCACAGGTATCAGTACTAATCATAAGTAACGGTACTAGTGAGCTACAGTCTTGACACTTAAATTCTGGAACCACAATAGTAACGCACATGTACTGATACTTGTGTCAGTTACGAAAAAGAAAGAAAGGTTTTCAAGGAATGTGAAGCATCTACATGATCCTAGTTTATGTTGAACCTATGATTTGCTAACAAATGTACATATATGAAAAAAAATAAGAAACATAAGAATGAACACATGCTTTCCAACATAAATATATACATATATACATATATATATGTATGTATATATATGAAATATATTGACATCATCATCATCATCATAAATATATACATATATGTATGTATGTATGTATGTATGTATGTATTGAAAACCCAAATAGATGCAATGAATATAAAGGGTACCTATGTTCATCCTAATTGTAATGACCAAGAACTATGGGTATGCTCTTGCAAGAAAACCTTCAATCTGATCAAGGCCACCAAGAGAACCAAGAAGAAGATCTCTCTTCTTCTCTTACTGCTGCTGGGTCTCTCTCTTGTGCCCCTCTCTCAAGTCACGATGGTGTTGACAAAATTATATCTAGAAATCAAAGTTCTCTTGGGGACCATAACCCTCATTAAACAGCAATTATCAAAATAACCTTAATTACTGTGGGTGTTTTGCTATTCTACCCATCAAAGAAATGTATTACACAAAATAGTCTCTGCACATTTGTTTTAATAAAACCACACTAACCATTTGCATTTTATGCCCAAACCAAAATTAACCTTAGTTGATCGCTTTAAACTTGGGCATTAATATTGACAATCCATAAATCTGTATGTTAAGTGATCATATGTATACAATGATGCATATATCAATCCATACATTGTATCAAAATCCAACATTTTCCCCATAAAAGCATAAATATTCATCTAAATGCTACTTGCTTTCTACAAAAATATGTTTCAGGCTTGACAAAGTAGAAACCATGTTTTTTTTTTGAAAGTAAAAATCGAATCTTACTGCTCCTTAGTTTATGCCAAATGACACAAGAATCAATGAATGGCATTGATGTATATCAGTATATGTCATAACAAGTGTTGAAAATGTAAAAGGAGAAAAGAAGATAAACCAAACTGAAGATGATGAATTGCACAAAAGGTATAGTTAACACCAAATAAGAAAAGTTTATAAAATTACAAATGTCACTCAGCCAATATGTTGACTAAAGTGCTAAATTGCTCAATGACCTTTCTTGCAAGATTGTTATGTTTTTGTAGGGCATAAATATAAGAACAATTGTGGAAAGAAAGCAGTAATAACAACATCCAAAAATTATGAAACCTTGATTACAAGTTCCCATGCATATAGGGACCATATTAAACTCAAGAATCCCTTCACCAAACATTAGGGTATCCCTTAAGTAGAAAAATCACATTACCACAATTTTAACCCACTAAGGCTTAATAAAGAGTTCACCAAAGTTAGTTTCCGTACAAGTTGCCCCTCATCTTTTATTACTTAACCATTTGTTAAAATTAGTTAATAATTTCAAGGGGGTTTCTTATTCCAAAGGCCCTTGATCAAACATTAAGAAACCAAATTGAATTTTTAATTAGTCCATGAAGTACATTAAAAATTTGAGCCCGTGCAGCACTTGCTAACAAAAGTGGACCCAAAAGAAAAGTATTGGTACCAAAGAAAACCTTGCAATCTTGTTTTGTAGGTCACCTTGATGAAGGTCTCATAAAATGCACAGACTGGCTATGCAAAGAAAAAGATGGACAACTTGTAGCTGTTAGATGGATTTCTACACCTCACAAGCCTAAACCGATGACAAGTCCAAACCAAAAGATGAGGCATGGACAATGGATGCTCCAAGCACATGACAAGAGAAAAAGGCTTGTTGCTCGAGCTCAACCTCAAGGAAGGTGATACAGCCACTTTTGGCAAGAACCATAAGGGACGTATTATTTGTACTGGCCAAATTGGTAACTCTCAGACCTCTTTTGATAATGTTCATCTTGTTAAAGGTTTAAAATGCAACTTAGTGTAAGCCAAATTTGTGATAAAGGTTATAAGGTTAATTTGTCTTCAAAAGGCTAAAGAAATTCTTTTAACTGGAAATAGATTTAAAGATATCTACACTATTGACTTTATCAACTGTAACAACCTAAATTTTTTAGTTGCATCAAATAATGAGGCAATATTGTGGCACCATCAACTAGGGCATGTTCACATGTGAAATATAAATAAGCTTATGAAACATGACTTAGTGTGAGGTTTACCTAAGCTATCCTTTAAGAAAAAAAACATTTGTGAATCATGTGAACTTGGTAAACTTCATAAAACATCTTTCAAACCTAAAAATATGGTCAGCACTTCAAACCACTTGAGTTGCTTTACCTAGACCTCTTTGGACCAACCAAGATAGAAAGCCTCAATGGGTGCAGATATTCTATAGTCATCGTTGATGATTTCTCCCGATTTACTTGTGTATTATCTTTAAGAACCAAAGATACTACCTTTGAGGAATTTAGAAAGATAGCCAAGAGAAGTCAGACTGAGAAAGGGTATTCCATCACTAGAGTCAAAAGTAATCATGGAGGAGAATTTGAGAACCAAATCTTTCAAGATTTTTGCCTAAATCATGGGATAAAATAAGAATTTGCATTTCCTTGAGTAGCTCCTCAAAATGGTGTGGTTGAAAGAAAGAATAAAACCTTGCAGGAGTGTGCCTGCACAATCCTGCACAATGCCTTTATCTTGTGAATGTACGTCCACAACTAATAAATAAAGGGCTAGAATTCAGAAGGCAGATGCAGGAAGAATCAAAATGATGCAATGAAGACTAAAGAAATTCCTACAATAAAAAAGAAAGAGAGAATAAAGGCAAGTGAAGGAAGAAGAGAGGAAAGGAGATGATTATCCCTACCCATATCCCTATCCTAAACACAATTCCCATAAGCCTAGGCATACACACGCTCTATTCCATGCTAATTAGCCTATCCCTAACCCAATTTCCCATTTCTACCTCCAATTGATCCTTTGGACTTTAGTTGGCTAGTCAATTGGACTCAATTAGTCCAAACCATTTTATTTAGGTTCACCCATCCCAATTAGGTCCACTTAATTTCAATTGGGTTCACCCTTATCTTACACCCCCATCTAACCTTAACTTGATCCCTCACTAACCTACTCCTATAGTGATCCTAAAACCTACCACACCTTAGCCTTAATAACCCCATTCAATCCCATTAAATTGGATCCACAAATTATGGATCTAACTCACCATTATAAGCCCCAACACATAACCCACCCCATCTGAACACCTAATACCCTCCCCCCTAAAATATAACACATGCACGAACACAAACACACACAAGATAGCACAAGCACCTCCCCCCCCCCAACGAAAATACCATCCCTCTCTCACCTCTCGACCTCTCTCCTCACCTCCAACGTGAAGCAAGCATCCCATGGCTCTCCTCCTCGAATGTGAAGACCTCCAAAGGTGTGCACCATTCTCCAAGGTGGACGGCTCTAACAAACTCTGGTTTATCATCATTCTTAGGTCATTTTACACATAGTTCCTAAGAATTTTGCATCTGCACTACAATATTAGGTTTGCATTAGGCATTCATGCACATTTAGGTTTAATGCATGTATTATTAGGTTTTTATTATTTTATGTAACTTATATGTATCACTTTCTTGTCAAAGAATGATGAACCCTTGAAGATCAGCTAAACTCTGACACATTGAAAGGCAGAAACCTCATAAGAAGAAGATAGAAGCTCTTGCAGCAGCATTTCAACTCACCCCAACTTCATCCAACTCAACTCAACCTAGCTTGGCTACTAGCTTTAAGCTAGCTAGCTAAGTTAGCTAATGACTATACAGGCAACTCTACTTGAACTCTTCTTAACTCCATGACAGCTCAAGAGAACTCCACCCAGCTCCTATTATCTACTAGCTAGCACTAAGTTCTCTTCCTACTCCACCTAGCTCCCCACTCTACCCCACCCTCCACCTAAGAATGATGCCAAAAACCACCAAGCAACCACCTCCACATACCCTACTTTTTGGCGTCAACATAGCATAACCACCACCACCTTCTCATCCCCTCACTTGGCGCCAAAAAGATCTTCACACCACTTCACCATGTGGTACCAACCCAACCTAATAACCACCATGGAGTTGGTGCCAACTTTGGTGGTTATTGACCCCCTTCACATCCCATCAATTGGCGCCAACTCCATCATGCCCTTCATTCTCTAACCACCACCTAAACAACCACATCTAGCCATTAATTTAGGTGCCAACCACCATTCTTCTAGAACCCTAAGTTAGCGCCACTTTTAAGCCTCCCTACACCGTAACCACCACCTCCCTCCATTCTTATTTATACCTCATGTAACCGCTATCAAAAACCATCCTTGGTCACTATAATCATCTACCAAATATCCCTACTCAAAACCTTGGAAGAAGAAGGAGGACATGCACACTAGAGGGGCTCGCTACCACCTCCCTCTAGTCTCTACACACCATCTTCTTCTTCCTTGGAGCCAAGCCAAGGAGCTTCATTGGAGGATGGCCAGGTAGGAGGAGAAGGGTAGACGTCCACCCTTTGATAGCTAGGAGAGAAAGCATCATCTTGGATCTTGGAAGAAAGGATGAGATTCTCTTCAAGTTGAGAAGCATATTAGGGCTTGGAGCAAGGATAGATTACTCCATCATTTTGAGATATTTCTCCCTTCCATTTTGTCATTATTTTTGTAGTAGATAATATTTCCCCTACTTGGATATTACTTGTGTGGAACTCCTCCACACAAGTGAGCTCTCCAAGTACTTCTATTGTGCAGATATTTCAACTTCTTTATAAGAAAATTTTCTTTCAATTTATGCTTTCCTTTGATGCATTTATAATTTAGTAATTGCACACACATCCTGCAGGTTCTTAAAATATACTATGTGCACAAACACACTAGAAGTAGATATTAGCAATGTGCAACAAAATAATATTGATACAAAAATCAAACCACAAAAATGAACACAAGATGTATAGTGATTCCCCACATACTTGGGTACTCCACTACCTAAGCCTCCCAGCTTAGGATTTTTAACTCGATTCCCTCAACCCTGAGGGAATCAATTTACTAACTGAGGTAATTAATGGGTTACCTCAATCCAAGTATAACAAACAGATAATTAGAACCCAAATAACGAGCAACAAGCCCAATACAAAATAAGCACTAGTGTAAGATAAAAAGAAATCTTACAATAATTCACCTAAGCTTCCCAACAACAATTAAAAGAATTTACCGATTTGAGTGCCTAGGAAAGACATGAATCAATTCGTAATTGCGAGAAATTAGCCTTAAGCACACATCATTGAGCTTGCAAGAATATAGAGAGAGTGTGGATGACAAGCTTCTTTTATCTCTCCTAAAGAAGTATGGTGGAGATATGAAAGTTGAGCTTTAGGCTTTTCTTTTGTATTTCTTGTATGCAAACTAAAGAACCAAGGGCTTATTTATAGAGTTAGGATCATAGTAATTCGACTACTAGATGTTTGGATTTAAATCCTAATGTTTATATTAACAAATTCAATTTTTTAGCCATTCAGATTTAACCCAATGGATAGCTAGTACCAATACTAAAGTATGGGAACTGGTACTAGTGACTTACTATTTTGTATTTTAAACTAAGTTGCCATAGACAGTACCTATGAGGTACCGATACTAATAATAAGTATCAATACTCGTTGCTTCCAGATTTGGGTTTTAAACACATAACACAAATCTGTAACCCATTAGTACCGGTACTCATTGCCTCCAGTACCGACACTGATCATGAGTATTGGTACTCATAAGGTATAGGTTTGATTCTTTGAAAAAACCCAAACCTGTAACTCACATGTACCGGTACTAATCACTAGTATCGATATTTGTGGGTTAACAAGTACCTTTCTAAGCATGAATTCAATTTGCTTATTAATATTTTTCACAAATACTTTAATCATTAAAAAATGATCTTTTAAACAATACATTCTTTGAAATAAATCGAATGATCATAATGTTTTATCCTAATTTATCTCTATATTATTTTTACGATCTAATTCTTTTTTTTTTTTTAGAGGCATACATTCTAAGATAAAAAGAAAACTGCTATATTTTAATTAACAACTCTAAATCTTGGATTTGTTTTAAAGATGGTCTCCCATCATCATCATCACTGCCTCCTTGTCATCATTCTCTGTTTGCCTTGATTTCTTACAATCTCCATCAAAATCTGAAATATCACACAATTGCAAACATTAATCTGAAATAATTTTATTAACACCAAAACAAGTTGTGGAACATGGTTCCAACACATCCCTCCTAATTATCCTAGGCAACACTTGCCTAGGGTGAGTTTGGGAAGGTTGGGTTTTATTGCTTTCCTTTAATCACAACTACTTATGTGTATTTCCACCCTATGTTGTCCCACATTTCAAAACCCCAAGGATTACAAAACTTAAAAAACCAAAAACAAAGAAGATTTGAGAGAGCAAGAAAGAGAGTTTTATCATTATATAACTAGTGTCGCCTCCTTGGAAGATGCTAAATACTCACCCTATCTAGGTTTACAAATTTAAAAGCTGATTGCATTTACATGTCACAATGACATTAATTCACATCTTTACAAAATCGTGTATTTCTATATCATTTTTTGGCATCGTTCCCAAGGAGGCACGGCTTAGTTATTATTTTTAACCTCTCTTTTACTTAGTTGAATCTTCACTAGTTTCCTTTTTGTGTTTTGCGCAGGTGCAAATCAAGCGAGAGCAAGAGTGAGATTGATTTTCTGTGGAAGCTTCAAGATCTTGCCTTCCCACAGATTTAAGGTAAGTACCTCGCCAAAACCCCCTTTCAAACCCTAAGAAAATGCCAAAAGAACTTTAAAATATCAAAAAAATATAAAAACAAGAAAATTTAAGGCTAGTGGAACCCTAAAAAATCTTGCTTCCTTGTTTAAATCATTTTTGCACCACCTTGTTTCCATTGGTGCTTCAATTTTGAAAATCCAAACTCTGTTCTGATTTTGAAAAATCAAGGCCAAGGATATATAGCTTCTAAAAATTCTTAAACTCTACCATTAGAAGTCCCTTTGCGTCAAGAACTTAAGTTTCAAATTTCAAAAAAAATGGCTAAGTAAAAAATTTTGAAAAATTCATTGACTACAAGGAGGTTAAATCCTAATTTCTTACTATTTTCCTACAGTTCTCAAATTTTATAAATTTTTCTACTCATCAAATTTGAACAAAATTTATATTTCTAGAATCCTTGATAAATTCTCTACAACATATAAAATTTTCAAAACTTTTTGAGGTCATTTAAGGATTCTGTAGAATCAAGTTTTCAAAAAGTATAAATTCTGGATTTTGACACCAGTGTGGACAAAAATCTCTGAAAAAAACCAAATGATTTTGAAAATTCCTAAAAAAGATCATTTTCAAAATCCTTGTTTGATTTCCCTTCCGGTGGTGGTTTTTTGTCTTATTTGGACCACCACTTAAAAAGATATTCAAAATCTATTCATTTTCTTAAGAGTTGCCTACTTAGGATTTCACATTTAGGGTTTATTTTCTCTTATCTTAGTCACACATCAAACCTAAAGGAATTGAATTTCACCAATCTGAAAACTTGTTTGCAATTGTTTGTGTCACACTTCAAACTTATTTAAAAACTTAAAAAGAGGAAATCCTAAAAGCAAATATAAAAATATCAAAACCCTAAAAGACATTCATTAAATCCTTTGTTTGCAAACCCCTTATTTTGGCATTAGACATCACTCCTACCCAATTTGCACACAAAATAAAAAGATTAATCAAGGCAACTACCCCAATAACGCCCTTCACAAAAACTCATGCACGCACTTGTCCTAAGACTAATTAAAATTTGTAGCAACTTAACCCATAAGGATTCATTCAATTTAGGCTTGATACTTGTGTACTTAACTATTTTCAATTGGATTCAATTTCCTTGATTTAACCTAGTCTCTAGGTTGATGGGTCATGTCAAACGACCAGGTGCAGGTTTATACAAGCCCTTAGTGACATTCCTGGGACATTCTTAGGCCCAATCCCCCCTTTAAGTAGCTTGCCTGGGTTAATTAAGGGAATGGCAGCTAATTGTTGATTTTTTAGTATACAAGTAACCAAGTCTTAAGTTTTTAAGGAGTCAACCTTAAGGCTTAGATTTTGTTTGCTTGTGTGCACACAAATTCTCTCATCTTTTTCCTTTTCACCTCCATTCTTCTATTAGTGTATGAATAGGTGACGGTCATAAAAGCTACACTTGGAGGGACCAATTGATTTCGCCCCTTGATGAAAACACCATCATGAGCCATAACCAGCTCATTTTGATCCAATTAAGTCAGCAAATTCTCCTACATAACTACCACAGAGTCATAAGTCACTGCATAATCATTCTGAGGGAAAAATAAGAAACTAGGGTTAAAACTATAATTTTACCAGCATATCATGAATGTAGTACAACCACGAGTTTTCTCAGGGTTTGAATGAAGGTCAAATGATCTTAAAAAGGTAACAAGTGGGTTAAAACAATCAGAAAAGGGTTTGCACATGTTCTGAGAATTAAATGACTTTTTGAAACCCTAAAAATAGACCCGCTTAATTAACTGAGGTTCTGGTCAGAAGAACAAAATTCACCTAAACCCTCTAAAATTTATATAAAAATATTCTCTAGGGTTTGGAACCTTTAATTTGACCATCAGAACCCGTTTTGACCCAGAACAAAGTCTCAAACAGACATTTACCCTAATTTGGATTTTTACATAAATTACCCAGTCAAACATGATCAAAACCAAAATCCAACTTCACCATTAGATTTCTTAGGTCCAAATTAGATTTATGCAAAAATTTGGACCCAAGATAAGCTTGTCTTGACCTAGTTTGCAACTTGGTCCTGTCTGATTACATTTCTGCCCTTAACTTTCAAAATCTTTTCAAATAGACCCATAATTTTGTCGTCGTTCTCACAAAAAGATCCCTTCCTCCATTAAACCTATTCCTACTTGCTTCGGCGACCTTAATTTGGAAAGAACTCCCTCATTTCTTGACGAATCCCTTTCAAATTTGAAAGGGAAGTTCGTCAAGAAATTCCCTTCCTTTTGAACCCGATCCCAAGCCCTAAAACTTACCCAATCTCTCATGCGAACGCATGAGAGATTTGGGTATCAAGGAATTCCCAAACTCCGGTGAGCTTTCCAAGCTTGGGTCCCAAGCCCAAAACCTCCTCCTGAGATCTATAAAAGAACCTCCTGATCACACCGTCCTCCTCACGCTTGAAATCAGCCAAGATTCCCCCTCAATTCCTCTCTCTCTCTCGGCCAAAAGCTCCTCGACATCTGACAAGCCCCTCCGTCCATCCTCGTCCTCCGTTTGTAATACCAGCAGCGGAGACATCCTCCTCGATTTATCCCACGTCGAGCCATACCAGTCAATGCCCTAACCTTCCTCTTCCTCGTCGTCTCTCTCTCCAGAGCTATTCTCTTCTCCGACGCCGGCAACACCATAACTAGCACCGCCTCTGCCCTACTTCATCCGCTAGCTACCCAAATCGATGCCTAGTGACGGGTTTTCTCCCAACCGCAGCTAGTCTTTATTCATTTTAGTGCTTATTACAGTAGTGTCGTTGTGGTATAAAATAAGACAGCTACGGTTGTCGTTACTATCAAAATTTACTCGGAAATAGTTTCCCGAGGTCGAACTCAGGGAGCTACTGGAATTCTAGAAGTACAAAGTTTCTTTATTACAAAAATAAGAGAGAGAGAGAGAGAGATATTTTGTCTTGGCTTCTTCTTCTCTTCTTTCTCTTTGTGCTTTCCCTCTTCTTTCTTCTGCTGCTCTTCCAGTCTTCTTCTCTTCTTTCTCTTTATGCTTTCCCTCTTCTTTCTCCTGCTGCTCTTCCTATCTTCTTCTCTTCTTTCTCTTTTCTTCAGCTGCAGTATCTCTCTCTACGAGTCTTCTTCTTCCTTGGCTCTGTTTGCCTTCAATTCCTCTTCTTCTTCTGCTTGTCTTCTATTTCTTTTCTTCTTCAGTTCTTCTTCTTTTTCTTGTCTTTATCTTCTATAAAGTCTTCTTTTTCTTCCTTCTTCTCTTTTCTTTCTTTTCTGCTGCGGAGCCTTCTCTTTTCTTCTTCTTCCTTGGTCTTTTGCTTTAGCTCCTCTGAAGGTTTATCCATCGTCTGATATCGCAGTCAGACGATGGATAAACAGCGGTCTGCTACAGTGCTTCCCCTCTTTTTCTTCCTTCGCTACTTCTTCTTCTTCTCTTCTTTGGCGAGCCTTCTTCTTCCTCTACTTCTTCTTCCTTGGTCTTCTGCCTTGCTCAGCTGCAAGACTTCTTCAGAGATTCTTCTTCTTCTACTCCTCTTCTTCTTGCGGCTAAGTGTTGAGCTTTCCTCCTTCTCACCCTGTTCCTGCACAAGGCACAGCAAAACCTAGCCCTTCCCTCTACCCACACGTCTCTCTCTCTCTGCAAACCGCTCATAGGAAGCTCTCCCAGAGCTGGGTTATCGGGTCGGGTAGCGTACCCGTGACCAGGCGCATCGGCGTGGGTGGTGCACGAGGAGTGCAGGGTAAACGGGTCGGCCAGGTCCGCATGGCGTGGATCGTAGACGAGGCGGGCGAGTGGGCGAGGGGACCTCACCCCGTGTATTGAGGCATTAAGGTAAAAACACAAAATCAATTTAATGGGTGCGGCACTTCGAAATCTTACGATGTGGGACTAAACTTTGTTCCTTCTCACGCGCGCCCGTAGGAAGAACGCGACCTCGCCTCAGCAGCTGCGTCCTCGTTTCCCCTCGCGTGCCAGCTGCCTGCCTTCACCCGATTCTCCCCAATTCGCATCAACTAGAGATCTGACGCTCTGAGGCCTGGAGCTCACTTGGAAGCTCCTTGCGTCGTCGCCAATGGCGGCCGGGGCAGCAAGTCTATCTAACACAAATAGGGCCTCTCGGCCTAATCAGACCACAGGGGAACCTTCGCCGTGGCACGACGAAGGTGGTGCGAGGTGCAGCAGGCCGCAGGATGGCCTAGGCGTGCGTGCCTAGGTCGTTCTGTGGCCGGAAAAATGGGTTTGATCGAGGGAGTGTTGTGGAGGTGTGGAGTGGCAGTGGAGGGGCGGAGGGTGTTTGGTGAGGTGAGGCGGAGCTTTTGGTGTAGTTGGCGAGTCGTATGGGGTTGTGGGATGACAGGAACGACTCGCCGGAGAGTGGCCAGAGGTGGGGAAGATGAGGGTGGTCAGGCGTGGTCGTAGGGCGATCAAGCAAAACAAGTTGGGGAAAAGAAAAAGGGGAGGAAGGGAAATAACTGTTACTTACCTACAGGGACGAAGGGGGGCCGGAGCGGCGGGCAGCCATACCGACTATCGCCAGAGAAGAAACACCCAGAGGGAGAGAGCGGCGGCGAGGAAGAGGGCAGGGAGGCGCGCGCTTGGTGCGGCGCGATGCGGGGAGATCATGTGAAGGTGGCTCTGCTGCTGGTATTGCAACAGAGAGACGAGAAGAAGGAGGAGCCGCCGGAGCTGGTGGGTTCCTGTCGGAGTGGGGAGAGAGGAAGGGATGAGGGATTCTCCGTCAAGACCAAGTTGGGAGAACCGGCTGGCGATGCTGGTCTTTATAAAGGCGGTGGCAGAGGGTCGGACGCAGGGAGGCGACGTGCGTCCCTCGCCGGAGTATGGTCAAAGATGAGACCCATACCTTCCGCGCGTTCGCACGGAAGGTGTGGGCGTCGTTAGGTGGCATGGCCGAGTAGCTGCGACAGCAGACGTCGCAGGGAACTTCGCGTTTACTTTGCAGGATGCCTCCCTCACCCTGCACGGCGCCATGCTCCGCACAAAGTCGCCGGAGCATGATGCTGTGCAGAGACTTGCAGGAGGGACCAAAATGCAAAGAACGACGAGGAAATTAGGGGCCAAAATGGAAGGGTTTCGAAAGTTGAGGGTCAAAAAGTAAATGATGAGGACCAAATTGCAAAGTCAGTCAAGGAGGTCTCTTCTTAGGCTCAAGTTTTTATGCATGACTAAATTGGACCTAAGGATTTTAATGGTGAATTTTGTTTCTAGGTCAGACCATGTTTGACCGGCCAATTTATGTAAAAACCCAAATTAAATCATTAATTAGGCATGGTTCTCAATGTAGGTCAAAATGAGTTTCTAAGGCCAAATTGAAGGTTCTAAACCCTAGAGATTATTTTTATATGAATTTTAGAGGGTTTAGTTGATTTTTTTCCTACCTCAAACCACGTGAATTGAAGTGGGTTTGTTTTAGGGTTACAGAATGTCATTTAATTCTTTGGAGTTGCTGTAGCCCTTGTTGGATCAGATCATCCCACTTTCCTTCTTATTTGGTTTGTTTGACCTGTGTTTGGACC
Source organism: Thalassia testudinum (assembly GCA_037157565.1). Lineage (NCBI taxonomy): Eukaryota > Viridiplantae > Streptophyta > Magnoliopsida > Alismatales > Hydrocharitaceae > Thalassia > Thalassia testudinum. The sequence goes on along the minus strand of JAZHRO010000024.1, from coordinate 182,677,854 downwards.
CTGAGTTACCCTGTTTGCAGATTGTGTCGGTGAAATTGCATTTTTACCCCTTATAACTTATTTTCTTTTTGAACTCAGAATTCTCTGAGTTAAGCCTTTCTTTGAGTTATGTAGGAGCTTTTTCTTGTATATCTGGGTTAGATTGTGCTAGTTAGGGTTCATGATGAGGTTCTCATCAATGCCCCATCTTCCACTCTTTGTTTCCAAACATTCGCAACTCTGTTTCGACCGCCGACTCGCCCTACCGCCCTCTGTCTTCGAACTCGCCGGCGTACCTCCAGCGAGTTCGCACGACCACTACGCTCCACCAACCTGGCCGTCGTTCATCCCTACACCCCCACCGTATCCCAGAGAGCAAAAACCCTCTAGTGTGCCACCTCCTCCACCATTGACGAAAAGCTTCAAGAAGCCTCGTGCTCGCTCCAGGCCTTGTCTGCCGTAGGTAGAAGTCCCAGGTTGAGCGAAAACAACACGCAAACTCATCCAGGTGGTCAATTGGATGCATTGACCATGCTAGTTGAGGCAATTGGAGGAAGATGTGTTGCTGCAGACGCGCGAGCGAAGCGGAAGCAGATAGTTTCACATTAGAAACAGACAAAGCAACAGAGGCGCATAAGTTGAATTCCTACTATAGCCTTAATGCCTCCAAACACGGGGTGAGGTCCCTCTCACCCACGCACACCTGCACCTCGTCCGCGACACATCGCCCGTGGACTTGGTGCACCCGACCCGCCTAAGCCTTCACTCCTCGACTATGACCACACCCGCAGCCCTGGACCCGGGTACGTGCCTACTTGATTACCTAACTATCCACTGAGAGGCCCTGAGAGGGAGAAGCCTAAGAGCAGAGAAAGAGAGAGAGCTTGCGCAGGTAGGGGGAGGGTTTTGCTCTTGGCGAGAACTGGCTGACACTTAGCCAAATTCAAGAAGCCTTCCCCCTCTATGTGGAGTAGCTGAACAGAGAAGAAAGAAGAAGGAAAGGAAGAAGAAGAAGAAGAGATGGTGCCGCACAGGAAGAAGAAGTGGAAGAAGAAGAAGAACAGAGAAGAGAAAGAAGCTGAGAGACTCCTGAGTCTCTAGCACTGTAGCACAGGGCTATTTAAGACGTCTGATACTTTGATTGCATATACTTGAGGCTTGATTTAAGTGTTATTTGTGAGGAGTAATTGGTGATTTAAATCACCATTTTACTCCATTCTTTTTGCATATTGATCCTGACATTATTCTTATTGCAATCTCTATTCTTGATTTAAATTGTAATCTTGAGTTTTAAAGTCCATATTGCTCCCTGTGTTCGACCTCGGAACTTTTTCGAGTAATAAATTTATTTGTTTGAGCACTATTTTGACTATACTACAATGCAACAATCTTAAAACACCGATTTAGCGTGCGAGCATTTTGGCACTGTTGTCAGAGAGCAATGGGCAATTTAGAACTCTTGATTGCAATTCTTGATTTGGATTCTAACTTGCTATATCTCTTTTGTTGTGGATTATTTTAGGAGGGATACATTCCAGGAAAATCAGCCACACATTAAACACACCAGGGGGCAGGTAAGTTCTAACTACTCTCTCTCTTAAGCCCCTGATTCTGAAAAGGTTAAAAGAAAAAATTCAATTAGGGCTACTTGCATTCTATCCTTAGATAATTCATTAAGTTGCCTGATTTGATACATTTTATTTAGACAACAAATCCTGATCTGTGCACCCACTTAAAGCTTAAGGTATCTAGGGCTATCACATTCTTGCTTGAGCCCTAGGTACCACATTTTGACAAAATTGGACCAAATTAAAGCCAATTAAGGATTCCAGTTTAGGGTTTTTAGAGACACACTTGCTTAATCAAGAAATCATCTTTCCAAACAATGTGTGCCTAGACCTTGATTGAACTAATCTATTCAAGCAAAATCCTAAAATCACGCTCTTAAATTCATTTGAACACTAAAAGAGGGACCTAAATTTTCAAAGACAATACAAGTGAAGTTGACCCACCTTGTTGGGTAAACCAATCTTCAAATTAGGTCACTTTTTACACTCAACACATCTTAAAGTTCAATTGAAATCTTAAGCACCCTTGCTCTTAATTAAAATTGGTAGACTTAAGAGGTCAAGTCCCCATTCTGGTCTACCTGGAACATCAGTGATAAGAGAGGTCGGGTGGGGGAAACCCTGTAACCCATGGGGGTGCTCTACCGTGTAGGGGTCTTTGTGGGACTCTCCATCTCTAGATACCCAGGTAATTCTCAGGTGGACGGCTTTCTGACTAAGGTGTATCATCCACCCCAAACCTCTATAGTCATCCAAAATTTTTTGGGTGTCTTGATTGGGTCCATCACATTCTACCTCTCATCTACTCCATCGGTGCATGTTCGAGAGGAGGTCTCTAAGACCATCCTTGAGGCCTCCTTTAGCTACTCATTCACGTCGAGGCCAAGCCTCAACCTCCTTGTTTGTGCGACAACCCAATCCTATTGATATCTCTTCGATTCATCTGAACCTGATTCTCCTTCATCCACCAACATGGCACAACCCGTAGAAGAAAATAATCTTGAAAATTAACTTCAGCGCCTCAATGATCTATTCGAAGCCTTTGTGAACCCACCGCAACGTCCAATGATGAGAGATCACTACAATCCCACTATGGTGGCGATCGAACCCCGAGTACAAATCCCCGTTGGAGGTCCTGACACTGAACTCAAGCCCAACATGATTCATGTCATTCCCAAATTCCATGGGCATAATTCCGAAGATCCTTTCTAGCATATCAAACAACTCAAGCATCTGGCCCAAACCTTCGGGTCAGAAGCTCAAAATCGGGATATTCTACTCAAGAAAATGTTCTCCTTCTCTCTCATGGATAAAGCTGCTCATTAGTACAAAACCCAAACGCGTCCAATCAACACCAGGGAGGAACTTCAATCCGAGTTTTTAAGAAAGTTCTTCCCTGTTGGTCAAACAAATGCTTTACGGCACCAGATCACACATTTCACACAACAAGCATGAGAACCACTTCACGAAGCACAGGATCATTTTCTGGTTCTCATGTGAAAGTGCCCCCACCACGGAGTTCCTAAATGGGAACAAGTCCAGTCTTTTTACCAGGGACTCCATGAGGATATTTGATTATTCGTCAATGCAACTTGCGAAGGAAACATCATGGGTCAACACGAAGACACCGTGTGGGAGATTCTCAAGAATATGTGCGAGAACTCCATCAATAATGAATCCATGGGCATGTTCGACCAGACGAATGCCCGTGCATTGACGAATCCAAAGGGACCACATGAGATGCAAGGCCTATCCTCTTCCTTCGACTTGGAGCTGATGGCTAGTCATCTAGACAAGGTCTCTATTATTGAGAAGAAGGTGGATGAGCTAACTCGACCTTTACAATGAGCCACCTCTATGCAAAACCCATTCACACAACCACCCTCTGGCAGGGAGGCTGTGCACAACATCTATCACCAACCTTCTCAAGGGATGGATCCGTATCCACCCCCGTCTGATTCTGGTTTCGGAGGAAACTCTGGAACCACTTACTCTAGTTGGGGGAACTCTGAACCCTCATATTCTGATTTTCCCGAGGTCCCTCAGATTTGCGAGGACCTCAACGCCATTCAGAATGATCCATTCTCAAACACCTACAACCCTGGATGGCATAATCATCCCAATTTCACTTGGTCAGGCAATAGTCAAAATCAGAGACCTCAATATCCACCCTGACCACAAGCTCCTTGTCCATATCAGCAGCCTCATCCTCAGCCTAACCCAACTTGTCAATCTAAGCCGACTCAGACAGATCAAATGACTCTTATCCTTCAAACTCTAGCTGACATTCAGAAGACGAATGCGGCTATGCAAAAACAGCACAGAGATGAGATAACAGAGGTTAGCAATCAACTTGCCCAGAGATCGAATTCCGTTACTACCTGCACTGGCAAAACAACATAGGACCCACCTTATCCAAGCCAAACCTAGCCTGGTAATACAAACCCTAACCCTAGGATAATTACCCAGGACACCTCTATCCCAGATCAAGAACCTGGACCCATTCTAGAGGAACCATCTAAGGTTCCATTTCCTGAGTCCTTGACCAAGGGAAAAAGGACAACCAAAATCGTGGCACCTGAGGAGGACCTGGTTAAGCTCTTTGAACAGGTCCATATAAACATCCCCTTGATGGATCCAATACGCCGCATACCAGCCTACGCACGATTTCTGAAAGATGTATGTACACCTAAGCATAAGCCGTGAACCAAAGACGAGAGTCCGATCATACTGTCAGAGCAAGCCAGCTCCGTCATCTTGAGCAAACTCCTGCCTAAGGCAAAAGAACCAGGCACCCCTCTGATCTCCTGTGAAATCGGTGATATACGATTTGACCGAGCTTTATTAGACTTAGTGATGAGCCCATTTTAATGGACTAATATTACACCTAAGTAACTTTAATCTTACCTTTTAGGTTTGTTAATAACTACATTAAGTTATAGAATGTTTGCATGCATCATGATTTAAGTTTACATCTATTTTATAGCATTCTATAACTTAATATGTAATGATTTTATGTTTTTATGTGAAGGAAGAATATTGGGAAAAGAACAAGGAGGGGAGGTAAATTCCCCTTTCAAATAACCGGTGGCATTTTTTCCCTATCCTCCGAGCACTCTCAATGCACCCCTCAACAAATGCAAACCGCCACCGGCCAAAATTAGAAAAAGGATTTTGAAAATCCCTTGGGAGGCGGAGGAGAAGAAATATAGAGGAGAGGCGGAGGTGATTGGAAGAGAGGAGAAGGAACCGAGCTTGCACTGTGCACCACACGCCCTCCACCGCAAACACCAACAGCCTGCACACCGCCTGCCCACCGCGCACCTGTGCCATTTGCAGGCGCAGGCACAGCCGTACCCGCACCCTACTGCCCACCACCCTTGCGCCTTCTCCCTGCAGGCGCTTCCCCGCCTCCAGCGCTAGGCCCGCACCCCTCCAGCCAGAGCCCCATCCTGCACCTGCCTTGCGCCTTCTCCTCACAGGAGCTTCCCCCTCTCCAGCGCCAAGTCCGCGCCCCTCCAGCACCACCCCATCCTGCACCTGCCATGCACGCCCACATCACTGCACCTGCCAACCAACGCACGCAGGCGCTGCACTTCACCTCTGCAGCCCCACTACAGTGCCTTCGCGTGCCCACACGCCAGTCTGTCCACCGCACGCACGTGCGCCCTTGCAACACCACCCAGCGCCCGCAGGCACCGTGCCCTCTCCACTGCAAGTGCCCCGCAGGCGCTTCACGCCAAACTCCCGCAGGCGCTCGCCACCCTTCACTGTCCTCTGCAAGCTCACCTTCAACCCCGCAGGCACCCCTTCAAGCCTGCAAGCGAACCCACGCCCGCAGGCGCTGCATTGCCTTCACCCTCCAGCGCCTTGTGCACCCTCTGCAGGTGCTGCAGAACGACCGCGTGCCCCTGCAATCCCCCTCTAGCACCTTCGTGTGCCCGCACCACCGCCAGCAACCACGCTCCAGCACCTGCAGCACACGAGGCCGACTGCAGCTTCTCCACTGTCGCCACTCCTCTCCTCCAACAGGCCGGCTCTGGCCAACTCACGACGCACCGCTGGCATCACCGCGACGGCCTTGCTCCAGCCAACCTCCCGTGGGAGTCTCTCCTCGATTGAACCTCTCTCCCATGGGCAACGAGGAGAGAAGTGAAATCCCCTGTTTTCTTCCCCATTAAAAATTACATTCAATGCCATTGCCACCAAAAATCAATTTTAATTTATGATTATTTTATTATGGTGAAATTGTGATTGCACACTCATGCTTTCTGATAATTACGCATTATTGATATTCACATGTTTCAACATTGGTTTTGGGATTAACATGTGCACAAATTTTCTCTAATATATGTCAATTGAAAATTACATAAAATCATCACATATTTATTGAATATTCAGTGAGGAAAAATTACACATATACCCTTATATTTTTGAGTTATTATGCATCATCTTTCCATCGCATTTCATGTCGAATTTAATTGGGGATTTCGCACTTGATCGAAAGAATATGAAATAATCGAGAGTTTATTGCATCATTGCCTCCCTGTGGACACGACCTGCTCTTCTGTGAGTGGTTATTTTTATTGTTGATTAGTCGATTTTTCCATCACTTAAATACTACAACAACGCGTTATTTCATATGCGAAACTTAATCGAAAGTGGAAAAATGACTTGTCACTTAGGAGCCTCCATAAATTTGATACCTACATCCCTACTAGACGAGGAATCTAAACTTAAATCGACAGAAATGACTTTACAATTAGCTGACCAATCAATTAAGTCACCAAAAGAAATTCTCGAGGATGTCATAGTTAGGGTGCATGATTTCTATTTTCTAGTGGATTTCATTGTCTTAGACATGGACGCTCCTGAGAATGTGAAGAATACACCGATCATACTAGGGAAACCCTTTCTGGCTACTGCTAAGGCCAATATCAATTGTAAGGAGGGCCAAATTGAATTAAAATTTGGAAGTAAGACCCTAAAGATTGACATCTTTAAGGCCCAACAAGGAATTAATTGCTCAATCATAGAACAAATTTGAGATATTGAAGCTGTGCTTGATGACTGTATCGAGGAAAAACCAATTATTTCTGATCAACCATAAGAGGATCAAAACCAACAATTAGAGGAGCCCGAACTCAACCTAGACACAACCATAGCTCCTTCCTTTTCTCCCAACACCCAACATGAACCACCCGCTTCTGCTGACAACCCGGTTTTGGAATTAAAGCCTCTTCTCGATCATCTCAAGTACGTCTTTTTGGGTTTCGATCAGATGTTTCCTGTGATTATCAACTCCCGACTCATATCTGATCAGGAAACACGCCTGATTTCTGTTCTCCAGCAACATCAAAGAGCCATTGGATGGACTCTCGATGATCTGACTGGTATCAGCCCTTCATACTGCACACAACACATCTACACCAAAGAGGGCTCACAACCATCCCGTGAAATGCAGAGACGCCTGAATCCAAATCTGCAGGATGTTGTGAAAAAGGAGATTATCAAGTGGTTAGATGCAAGGATCATCTACCCGATCTCCAACAATAGGTGGGTGAGCCCAATCCAAGTTATGCCTAAAAAGGCAGGACTCACCATCATCACGACTGAAACCGGAGAAACCATACCGACCCATATAGAAAACTCGTGGAGAGTCTGAATTTATTACAGAAGACTCAATTCCTCCACGAAGAAGGATCATTTCCCACTACTGTTCATTGATCAGATTCTCGAGAAACTAGTGGGAAATCGATTCTTCAGCTTTTTGGACGAGTACTCCAGTTACAATCAAGTCGCAATCCATCCCGAGGACCAAGAGAAGACCACCTTCTCCTGCCCCTTCGGAACTTATGCATTCCGAAGGATGCCATTCGATCTCTGCAATGCACCTGCTACTTTTCAGCGATGCATGCTTGCCATATTCTCAGATATGGTAGGTGAATACCTTAAAGTCTTCATGGATGACTTCTCGGTATTTAGTGAATCATTTGACGATTGCCTCCTGCACTTGGTCTAGATCCTCAAGCGATGCATCGATGTGAACTTGATTCTTTCCTGGGAAAAGAGCCACTTCATGGTACCTAAGGGAATTGTCCTAGGACATCTTAGCTCTGAAAAGGGCATCCAGGTTGATCGAGCCAAGGTGAATCTGATTTCCAAATTCCCTATGCCTAGCTCAGTCAAAGACATCCGATCCTTCCTGGGGCACGTCAATTTTTACCGCTGATTCATTCCTGATTTCTCAAAAATCATGCGCCTCCTGACTAATCTGTTATCTAAGGATGTCCTTTTGAAATCACCAAGGAGTGCGCTCAGGCATTTGAGATCCTACATGATCAAGTTACCCAAGCACCTATCCTGCAGTCCCCTGATTGGTCTCAACCCTTTGAGATCATGTGCGATGCATCTAATTACGCTGTAGGTGCGGTACTTGGGTAGAAAATAGATGGGAAACCCATGGTAATCTACTACTCTAGCAAGACACTTGACGAGGCTAAGCGTAACTACATAGTTACTGAGAAAGAGCTGCTAGCCATAGTATTTGCCTTGGAAAAGTTTAGATCGTATCTTTTGGGTTCCCGTATTATCATTTACTCATATCACACCACTGTGAGGCAACTCCTTGCAAAGGACACGAAACCTCAGCTAATTCACTGGATCTTGCTGTTGCAAGAGTTTGACCTCGAGATTTGCGACAAGGTGGGCAAAGAGAATGTGGTAGCTGACCACTTATCCCGCCTTCCTTCTGACATTATCGACCCTTCTGGACCCATTATGAACATTTTCCTGATGAGCACCTCCTGACTATCAGTGCGGGACTTCCATGGTTTGCTAATGTAGTAAACTACTTGGCATCACATCAGATCCCATCCGATTGGCCAAAGCCAAGAAGGACAAACTACTTTCCAATGCCAAGTACTACTTTTGGGAAGACCCGTATCCCTTCTACATTGGTGCTGATCAGATCATCCGATGATGTGTTCCGGAAGTGGAAATACAGGACATTTTGTCCTTCTGCCATGACCAGGCCTGCGATGGACACTTCTCTGATCATAAAACCGCAGCAAAAGTCCTCCATTGCGGCTTCTATTGGCCCATGGTTTTCAAAGACGCATACAATCACTGTAAGGCATGCACTCGTTGCCAGACTTTAGGCAACATGAGCCGCAGCGATATGATTCCCTTACAGTCGATTCTCATATGCGAAATCTTCGATATCTGGGGGATTAATTTTATAGGACCCTTCCCTATTTCAGACAGCTTTGAATACATTCTTCTCGCTATTGACTACATGTTTAAATGGATCGAAGCCATTCCGACTCGAACCAACGAACATAAGGTGGTTATCAAATTCATTCATCAGAACATCTTTTCTCGATTCAGGATCCCATGTGCCATAATCTCCGATGGAGGGACCTATTTCATGAATGCTCAGTTCAGATCACTGATGACCAAGTACGGGGTTTCGCTCTGAATCTCTACTCCTTATCACCCCCAAACTAATGGTCTAGCTGAGCTATCAAACCGAGAGATCAAGAAAATCCTCCAGGTCACTATTCGACCTAATAGAAAAGATTGGTCATCCCAACTTCCGGAAGCTTTATGGGCTTATGGGACTGCCCATAAAACCCAATTAGGCATGTCTCCCTTTAGATTGGTGTACGGGAAGACGCGTCACCTCCCTGTCGAATTGGAGCACAAAGCTTATTGAGCAATACGGAACTACAATCTCGATCTTTCTAAGGTAGGAACCCACAGAGAGCTTCAAATGAGCGAGATTGATGAACTGCGCCATGACACGTATGAGAACTCATGAATTTACAAAGAGCGGGTTAAGGCCTTTCACGATAAGCACATATCTAGAAAGATCTTTTTCCCTGTTCAGAAAGTCCTACTCTTTGACGCCAAAGTCAAATTGTTCCCAGGAAAACTCAGATCAAAATGGATTGGACTATGCCTTGACCGACAAATATTTTGAAATGGAGCTATCGAAATCAGTCAACTCAGCCACGATTCAAAACCTTTTGTTGTGAACGGTCAGTGACTCAAACCGTTCATTGAACTCACCGATACAAACTTGGCTGAGGTATCTGTTACCCTCTATTCTCCCTGAGCTCATTGCGCTCGGCTGATGGCTTTAAACTCAACGCTTAACAGGAGGCAACTCGTCATTTTGAAAAACCCGAAATCCTTCCTAACACATCTTATGCTGAACTCATATTGCACTTTAGGGTTCATCCAATAGAATAGCCGACTCCACCTCTAGTACCCGTACCCGAGCTTGAAATCGTCCGCAACAGTCACCCCAACCCATTCACCCACCCAACACCTATTCTAATGAATGATCTAAGCTGAACTCGAACCCACCTAATTTACAATGAGGGCATTGCAAATCGTTGGCATGGGGGCGTATTAAAGTGCAAAATGCTGTGAAAATGACTTCACAAAAAAGGGTTTCATCAAAAAAATCACATATTCCAAAAAACCAAAAAAATAAAAAATTGAAAAAGAAAAAAAATAGGAGAGGGGAGGAAATTTTGAATGGATTTCATATCATTTTTGAGGAGAAAAGAGGGGAGGAGATAAAAATGTCAAAAAGGAGCACAATTTGAAAAGAAAAGAAAAAGAGATAGTCATTAGTAAAAGATTAAGGAATTGACTTAGTTCTAGACCAAATCAAAAGAAAGAAAATGAAAGACACAAACCCTCTCACCCACGCACACCTGCGCCTCGTCCACGACACATCGCACGCGGACCTAGTGCACCCGACCCGCCTAAGCCTTCACTCCTCGACTGCGACCACGCCCGCAACCCTAGACCCGGGTACGCGCCTACTCGATTACCCAACTATCCACTGAGAGGCCCTGGGAGGGCGGAGCCTAAAAGGAGAGAAAGAGAGAGAGCTTGTGCGGGTAGGGGGAGGGCTTTGCTCTTGGCGAGAACTGGCTAACACTTAGCCAAATTCAAGAAGCCTTCCCCCTCTGTGTGAAGGAGATGAACAGAGAAGAAAGAAGAAGGAAAGGAAGAAGAAGGCTTGAGTAGAAGAGAAGAAGAGAAGGTGCTGCACAGGAAGAAGAAGAACAAGGAGAGGAAGAAGATGATGATGATGATGAAGAATAGAGAAGAGAAAGAAGCTGAGAGACCATTGAGTCTCTAGCACTGTAGCACAGGGCTATTTAAGACGTCTGATACTTTGATTGCATATACTTGAGGCTTGATTTAAGTGTTATTTGTGAGGAGTAATTGGTGATTTAAATCACCATTTTACTCCATTCTTTTTTCATATTGATCCTGACATTATTCTTATTACAATCTCTATTCTTGATTTAAATTGTAATCTTAAGTTTTAAAGTCCATATTGCTCCCTGTGTTCGACCTCGGAACTTTTTCGAGTAATAAATTTATTTGTTTGAGCACTATTTTGGCTATACTACAATGCGACAATCTTAAAACACCGATTTAGCGTGCAAGCAACCCTCGCACAGAAAGATTGTCATCTTTCTTACATTCTTCCTCTTCTTTCTCAAGGAAAACAATGGAAAATAACTAGAATAGGTCCAATAACAATTTAGCCTCCGCTTCTCAATCACAACACGAACCTAACCCACAACCTGACATCCCCATCCCTAACTTAGAATACGAAATGCCACCTAATGTTGAGTTTCCAAATAATCAAAATCAGAATCCCCTGCCAAATGTTCATAATCCTTTACTTATGATGGTTGAGCAACTTGCTCAACTCCAAACCAATCAATAGCAGTTGGCTAGGACTATTACGAACCTAGCCAACCAAAGGCAAAATCCACCACTTATGTGTATGCATCTGAATAGCCTAAAATGTCTATTTATGCATGTTCTTAGTGTCGTAGAAGCATCATATATTATAAATATTGTATAATATGCATCATCATGCATTTAGGTCAAAGTGTATAGATTATTTAGTAATTTACTCTTTTTGGTGGTCAGGGACAGGCAATATTTAATTGGGGCCTCAGATTGAAAATCCAACCGTATGGATCTGATCAGAGCAACGATCGGAGTTTAACGACTCCAAGATCGCCCTGATCGGACTTCCATAGCATCAGTTGCAGTCTAAGAAAGATCAGAGGTCAAGGGGCCAAGATGGTGTAAATCTGTACATCAGATGACAAATCCGACCGCATGGATGGGTTCAAATCGACAATCGCAGCCCAACATCACAAAATCGATCCAATCCGACATCCGTGGCACCATCTACAAGACATAGAAGATGGACGGCCAAGATGGCACCACTTGGCGCCATCTCAGCCGCCCACACCGCCCAAGGCACCCGCTGCGACTCTCTCTCCTCACACACTCAGTTGACCTCAGCCGTTGGATCTTGATCCAACGACTGAAAGCAAGAGCGCCTGGATTAAAAACCCATCAAAGAAGCAAGATGGCGCATTGGTCTTGACTTCAGACGCAAAGGAAGGAGCGCGTGTTCGAAATGTAACACACCCTAAATCAGCTGAAGGTGCTTGTGCGGCGAAATTAGGTCGTCAGATTGGAGATAGGCGGTGGCAGGAGCGCCACGTGGCACGCCCAGATGCAAGGAGCCCGCACGCGCGATCAGACGCACCTCTGCAAGCGTGATCGCACGCGTGGGGTGTTTCGAAGCCATGGTTGTGATGCATTCTCAGCCGTCGATTGCAAGATCGAACGGCTGAGATTTCACGATCGTGAATATGCATTGATACAAAGGAAGAGGAGGGGGTGACGTATGCGCGGGAGCTACGGCCATGTTCAGGGTCTTTAGTGACGCTTAAATTTGTCACTAAAGACTCCTATATTAATGTTTTAAGGTTAAAATGACCTATTTGCCCCCAACCTCTACACCTGTAAAAAGGCCTACACCCCCCACATTTCATTCATCCCTTCCTTCACCTCTCTCCCTCTCCAAAGCTCTAAAGAAGCTTGTCCCAAACCTGGGATGCTCCTCTAGAGTTAAAAACAAAAATTTTGTCCACTTCTCATCCCATTCATAAAGCTCCCGTGGTCATCTTCTTGCCCCCATTCCGGAAGTGGATCCTGCGACGATGACGTCCTACCTCGCCCCCAGTTCTTCCAGCTTCATTCTCCGTCTCCCGTCTCCACTCTCCATCTTCCAAGCATCGCCTGTTCTGACTCGTCCTCCAGGCAACCAACGAGGAGGATAATTTCTCACCTCCCTTCCCTTTTACTGCTTTCTAGAGTAGATTTTACTGCTTTCTAGTTGTAATATTTCCCACTTTCCAGTTGTTAAAACATTATCCAGTTTATAAAAGTGTTTGGTTCTCTCTCTCTCTAGTTTAGTATCAATTCATTGTGAGTATCTCACCTTTAAACAAAAATTACAAAAAAAATATATTCACTGATTTCAAATCGATGTAGCCTCCCTGTGTTCGACCTGAAATTCTTTTAGAGTTTCGGTAAAATTTATTTGTTGACGGATTTCTTCGCAAATCATACTACAACGACAGGTTTTCAAAACTCAAACTCTATTTGTGTAGATTTTCCGATCCAACATTTTGGCACCATTGCTGGAGAGGTAACGAATCTCGATTTCCTTTCCTCATTTCTGTCCACTTATCTATTTTCTAACTTGCTTTTTTTCTTTTCTATTATTTTGCAGGTACCTCAACAAGGAATCTTTAAGAGGTAGAAAGGAGTAAAGTGTAGTTGAAGACAACTATAAGTGCTCCCCATTCTTCCCCCCTCCATAGAGTTCATTTCATAACCCTAATTCAAACCCTAATTAACCTAGGTGTTCTCATTAATCCTAGGATTAGTTTTGATTGTTTGATTTCCACCTCCACCCATCTCACCCTCCGTATATAAACTAAAAAAATTTAAAAAAAATCTCACAGAGGTACACGACCTCTTCTGATTTTCAATCTCAACCAATCAACTGATCTTTGGAATCAAAACACACACCCAAACACTTAATTGAGTAGAAATCAGATTAGATAACCTCTTATGTGCCTAACTTAGTGGTGCATTAAGGCCAATTGTCTGAGTTGTTTGGGCTGCACCACGTCATCTAAAATCAACTCATCAAATAGCTTCCCCTTAGGGCTTACAATTTAGGTCAATACCAGGCACTCCACTTTACTTTTGATTTCAAAAGGAACAGATCTTCACCCGTGTTTTGAAAATCTGGTTTACCTCTTGAACTTGATTAAATTTACCTAATTCTAAACCCTAAAAGCTACTTAAGCAAGATTTGAACCATAAAATCCACTCATCCAAATAATCTTGCTTGAAAACCCTAGTTGTGCACGCACTCACACATATTCAATCAATCATTAAGGGCACAGCCCATTTTAAGGGTCCATCACATTCCATAAGCAATACAATCCTAAGCCTAAGTTAAAATTGATTAGAGGTTGGCCTTAAGGGCTGATTCGCTCTTCGGGGCCCAGATTGTGATTGTTCACGATTAACCTACTTATACTAGTCAATCTGATGTCTAGCTAGGGGAGTAGCATCAAACGACCGTGGTTGGGGGTACACCAGGAACCGGAGGCGCAAGCCAAAGGAAGAACCTTCTCCTCAGCCCCTCCTTCTAACTGGTTGGATTGACTGGATACAAGTAGAGTAAATCGTCTATAATCTTAAGACGGATTCTAAGAGTCAGTAGATCCTTAGGCTACCCAACTTAAGGACAGGCTTGTTTTGTTGTGCTGTAGGGTTCTTATCCTCAGCCCTTCCAACCTCTTCCTAGTTTATGCTTGGAAGGAGGTCATTGAATCTCCGATTGGAAGGACCATTAGATCATTCTAAGAGGGGTAGATTGAATTTTGGCCAAATTGATCCCATGGCCGATCAACAACCTCTTCTGCCTCAGAATCAACAAGAGATATTTCAAAGGCAGCTGGAACAAATGCAGAGAATGTAAGAATGGTTCCAGAGAATGCAGGGCACTCAGCCCTTGAAGGATTTTTATGATCCTTCAAATTACGGGGAATGTCCTGGTCTCCAAATTCCTGCCGGAAATGTAGAAATCAAACCCCAGGTGTTAAGCCTGATCAAACATTTTCATGGGCTTGGCTCTAAAGACCTGTTTCAGCATTTAGAGGACTTGACCACTTTGGTCCAAACCACTAAAGCACGAAACATGAATGACGAGCAAATGATCATGAGGCTCTTTCCCCACTCTCTTAGGGATAAGGCTACTCATTGGTACAAGACCATAGGAAGGCCAATAGCAACTTGGAACGATCTTAAATCGACTTTCTTAAAGAAATTCTTTCTAGTTGGGCGTACTAATGCACTGAGGCGGGCGATTACTACTTTCGCCCAACAGCCGGGGGAGCAATTTCATGTTGCCTGGGAGCGATTCGAGGACTTATTGTGGAAGTGTCTACACCACGAGGTGCCAAAATGGCAACTCATGCAAATCTTTTACCACGGGTTGATTGAACAACTCAGAAATCACGTGGACGCTTCTTATGGAGGTAATTTCCTCAACAAATACGCAAATAATGCGCATGATTGGTTTGAGGAAATGAGTGAAAATTCAATCAATCATGCCTCCATGGATACATTTAATCAATCCCAACAACCAATATCGAATGTTAATGAGGTCCATAACTCTCATTCATTCGATATGGAGCTGATTTGTAATAAACTAGATAAGGTGGACCTGGTTACCAAAAGGATGGAGGAGTGGATGGCGGGAAACTCTACAAACAATTCTCGATCCACTCAATCCCAGAATTCGAGATTCCATTCTTCACGAACTCCTTCTGGACGAGAGTTCGTGAATCAACTGGATGCAGCTCAACCTGTGAGCAAGCATTGCTCAGAACCCCATGGGTTCGAAACTGGAGCCTTTGATCCCTGTTTCTCTGACCCTCCCTTTCTTTCTCTCCATCCTTGCCCTATGAGGACGTCTATGCTATACGGGAGAATGTTAGATCCAACCCATATTCCAATGCTTATGATCCGAGTTGGAGAAACCACCTTAACTTCTCCTGGAAAAATCTAAGGAAGCAGACCCAATTCCGACCCAGCAACTATGCTCCGCAAAGACCAATGGGTCAGGGTCATGTTTATACTCAGCTGCCCCTGAATCAGGTCAATCAGCTAGTTTGGAATACTTGTCAACCCGTAGGGCAAGCTGATTTGAACTGTCAGATTGTAGAGATGTAAGGATCTATGCTCTAGCTTATGCAACAAATGAAAACCTCATTAGACAACTTGCAAACCGGGCTCATTGCTAATACCCGTCAGCTTGGATCTTTGCCATCTCAACCCGTACCCAACCCGTGCAACATATAGAATTTAGGCAATCAAGCCCAAGGGTACGGGAATCAGAGGGACCCACACGCACATGCTCAGGTGGTTGAGCAGGGTCCTTCCTCTTCTACTTCATCAAATCTGGGGTTTTTGGCTAATCAAGCCCCTCCAATCTTTCCTAACCTTCCCCAAGACCTAAACCCATACGCATCTGCCAACTCCGTTACTTTGAGGAGTGGAAGGCAAACCCAAGACCCACACCTACCCTGCTCTAGTCAAGAAAATCCAGGTGAGCCTGAGGAAAGAAAGGAGAATTCTGAAGAAGAAATCAAGGCTCAGGAACCTGATTTCGAAGATCTAACTCATGTTCCTTTTCCTGAGGCCTTGATTAAACCCAGGAAGAAGAAGCATGTTGATAGTAATGAGGAGCTCTTGAATATATTCAAGAATGTTGAAATCAATATCCCCCTCCTCAATGCTATCAAACACATACCATCTTATGCTAAATTCTTAAGGGATTTATGCACCCAGAAGCATAAGTCGAGGGAATATGTTTCGAGGAAGGTGAGACTCTCTGAGCAGGCTAGTTCTGTTATCTTGCATCACCTTCCTCCGAAAAAGAGATATCCAAGTGCCCCTTTGATTTCATGTATTATCGAAGATTACACTTTTGACCGGGCACTCTTGGATCTAGGTGCATCCATTAACCTAATTCTGACTTCTCGTATAAGTGAACTTCGGTCGACCTCAGTAACGCTGCAGTTAGCGAACCGTTTGGTCACAAATCCAAGAGGCGTTATTGAGGATGTTATTGTCAAGGTTAAGAACATCTATTTTCCTATAGATTTCCTTGTCCTTGACATGGATGTACCTGAGAATTTGAGGAACACGCCCATCATTCTGGGGCTTCCATTCCTGGCTACCACTAAGGCCAATATCAACTGTGAGAGCAATAGCATGGAAATCACCTTTGGGGATGGGAAACTGAATTTGGATATTTTCAAGGTGATTAATAAATTTGACGATTATGGATTTATAAAGGAACTCGAGGAAGATAATTTGAATATTGAGACATGTATGGTTGTATCTGCTATTGAGAGTTCCTCTGGCACCGATGAACCCAACCCACAACCCTTCGTGGCAAACCCATCACATTCTGAAGAGGTTGTTGGTTTCGTTCACTTTCAACCTCTTCCTCTCGATCGTCCTGATAAATCTTGATCAGCATCCTCCTTACCTTCCATCTTAGACACACCCCAACTCGAACTAAAACCATTGCCTGAGAGTTTGAAATATCAATTTTAGGACCTAAAAAGATGCTCTCTGTGATTATTAGTGCTAGATTGACTAAGGAGCAGGAGATTAAACTAATCAAGGTCCTAAAAGAACACAAAGAGGCACTTGGTTGGACCATCCATGACCTTAAGGGGATTGAGTCATCTTACTGCAATCATAGAATTTTCATGGAAGATGGATCCTGCTCTTCTCACCAGATGTAGAGGAGACTAAACCCTAATATGCGAGAAGTGGCCAAGAAAGAAATAATTAAGTGGCTCGATGCAAGAATCATCTATCCGATCTCGAATAGTCCATGGGTAAGTCCTGTGCAAATTATTCCCAAGAAAGTCGAGATTACCGTTGTGACTAACGAGAAAGGAGAATCTGCCACAACTCATTTAGCTTCCTCCTAGAGAGTATGTATCAATTACAGGAAGCTGAACACAGCCACCAAAACGGATCATTTCCCTCTGCCCTTCATCGATCAGACCCTTGAAAGATTAGCTGGGCAAAAGTACTTCTGCTTCCTGGACGATTACTCGGGATCCAATCAAGTCTCTATCCATCCCGAGGATCAGGAAAAGACGACTTTAATCTGTCCCTAAGGAACCTTTGCTTTTCATAGAATGCCATTCGGGCTTTGCAATGCACCTACGACTTCTCAAAGGTGTATGCTAGCCATATTTTCTGACATGGTGGGAGAGTTCATGGAAGTTTTCATGTACGATTTCTCCATTCTCAGAGACTCGTTTGAATCTTTCCTGGCTAATCTCGAATCGATCCTTAAAAGATCCATCAAAACAAGATTGGTCCTTAGCTGGGAAAAGAGCCATTTCATGACACAAGAAGGTATCATCTTAGGTCATGTAATCTCTAAATGGGGAATTGAAGTTGACAAAGCTAAGATTGATGCTATTTCTAAACTTCCTCCTCCCACATATGTCAAACAAATCCTCTCATTTCTCGGTCATGTGGGATTCTATCGGAGGTTCATCAAGGATTTCTCTAAAGTTGCTCGCCCTCTGAGCAGCCTTCCTGCTAAAGATATGCCCTTTGATTTCAATGAGTCATGCCGTAGGGCATTCGATTTTCTTAAAATGGCAGTCACTTGTGCTCTGGTGTTGCAACCACCAATCTGGATAGACCCATTTGAGATCATGACCGACGCTTCTGATTACGCGGTTCGAGTTGTTTTGGGTCAAAAGATCGACAGAAAGCCCTCTATCATCTACTACGCTGGCAAAACACTGGATGAGGCCAAGAGGAATTACACTATTACTGAGAAGGAATTGCTAGCTGTAGTATTTGCTTTAGAAAAATTCAAGGCTTATCTCTTAGGGTCTCACGTCATAATTCTCACCAACCACTCGGCCTTGAGATATCTCTTGGCCAAAAAGGATGCTAAACCGCAGCTCATTCAATGGATTCTTCAGCTTCAAAAATTCAATCTTGAAATCAAAGATAAATTCGAGGCACAGAATGTGGTGGCAAATCATCTTTCGAGGCTTCTAAGTGATTCTTCTCATCTAGATATTTTGATTACTGTTACTTTTTTGGATGAGACTATCTTGGCAGTTTCAAATGTACAAACCCCTTGGTTTGTAGACATAGTAAATTATTTGGTTGTTAGTCAAATCCCCCAGGATTGGACCAAGCAACAACGAGATAGACTTAAATCTGAAGCCAAATATTACTTCTGGGATGACCTTAAACTGTATCACATCAGCTCTGATCAGGTTATTCGCCGATGTGTACCAAAGAATGAGTTCCAAAGCATACTTGAGTTCTGCCATGCATCTACGTGTGGTCGACATTTCCCCAGGAAAAAGACGGCTGCAAAAATACTTCGATCTAGATTCTATTGGCCGTCTTTATTCAAGAATGCCCAGGAATTCTCGAGGTCGTGTTCTCGATGCCAGGCACTTAGGAGCATAACCAAGAGAGATATGATGCCTCTAAACCCAATCCTTCCCGTCGAAATCTTCGACATTTGGGGCATCGATTTCATGGACCCTTCCTCCCTTCATTTGGACACCAGTACATTCTCGTTGCTGTTGATTACGTGTCCAAGTGGATCGAGGCTATTCCCACCTGAACCAATGACCACAAAGTGGTCATCGATTTCGTCCAAAAGAACATCTTTAGTCAGTTTAGGATTTTGAGGGCCATCATCAGCGATGGTGGTACTCACTTCACAAATGCCCAATTCCGTAGTTTACTGGCAAAATATGGGGTAAATCACAGAATCTCCACACCTTACCACCCTCAAACAACAGACAGGTCGAGATCTCCATCAGGAGATCAAGAACATCCTACAGAAGATGGTTAGGCCTGATCGAAAAGATTAGACTCAAAAGCTTGAGGACGCTCTTTGGAACTACCGTACAGCGTACAAAATGCCTATTAGCATGTTACCATTTCATTTGGTGTATGGAAAGACGTGCCATTTACCTGTAGAGATTGAACATTGGGCATTCTAGGCAATCAAGAAATGCAACTTTGATCTAAGTTTAGCTAGAAAGACCAGGGAGCTCCAACTATCTGAGTTGGAGGAGCTTAGAAACGATGCATATGAGAATTCCAAGATCTATAAGGCTCGAACCAAAGCTCTTCATGACCAACTGATTTCCCGCAAGAGCTTTGAGCCAAACCAGAAGGTCTGGCTCTTTGATTCTCGACTTAAGCTCTTTCCCAGCAAGCTTAGGTTAAAGTGGGACGGCCCATTCATCATCAATCGAATATTTCCCAACGAAGTCATTGAGATCTCTGACCCAAAGATGGGTAATTCTTTTAAGGTCAACAGACAACGTCTGAAACCTTATGTTGACCGTGTTATTCCAGAACCCGTCTCCAATAAGTTTGCTTTAACTTTAATGTGACTTCTTTGGCTGGACTTCGCCTAGCTGATGACATTAAACTTAGCACTTGTACAGTCTAACTCAGAGCTGACCCGAGCATCATGGAATACAAGTGATATTTTCTTCATTCTACCCTACTTCTCATGCATTTTATTTTCAATGAGGACATTGCATCAGCTAGGCATGGGTGGGTGGATTCATTTTTTAATCATTTTGTCAGCTCTGTGAAATTCTTGTAAATTCTCCTTATTTTGCTCTCTCTCAAAAAAAATTAAAATAGGAAAGAATAATTAGGCATTAGGATTTTTTAACCTTAAGGAATAATACAGCAGGATCTGAACACTTAGACCCTTCAGGTCTTCGGGCTTAATCAGCCTGGGTGTCCACTAAAATGTGGATTTGTTTCTCGAGTCCTCGCCATTCTAAATTCAATTTCAAATTGGTTAAATAAGTTGGGGTGATAAGTACACAACTTATTAACCCACCCTCTGATTTGAGGGGATTTTAAGTCTAAGCATCTACACACTATTTGCACTGACTCACTTTTCGATGATTTTAACGGAAATTGGGTAGCTAATGAACCTTATAGGGTGGTATGGCTGGCAAGTTATCGTGGGTAACAGCCCATTAGTAGGTTGTCCAGGGCTCAGTCACACGACCATTCTTTTCCTGCTGCCTTTAGGTAAATCTTAGATCAAGGAAGCCACCTACTTGAAAAAAAAAATAGAAAAATATCCAAAAAAAAAAAGAATAAAAGGAGAAAAGAAAAGAAAAAAAAGAAATAAACCACACTTCACCGCACGAGTATGGCTGACAAGTTGTCATTGTTGGACCCTAGTTCCATCTCTCTTCTGTGTTTTGATGTTAACAAAACAGTTTTAAAATCTAATATGTTTATGAAGTGATTACAGGTCAAAAGAATATATGGATGCAAGCAAAAAGATTGCACATGAATGAAGAAGTTTTTTGAAGATTTTAGTTTTTATTGTATCTTAGAATTTTTGTATGTCTCCAAACAAGTAAAATATAATCTAGGTATTAAAATCAAAGTAGAGATAACTAGGATTCAAAATATCGTTCATTTACTCGATTCTTAACTCAAAGTCGACTCTTTCAAAACAAAGTCGCCTAGAGTAGATTGGATTTCTCAACTGATTAACACTAATGATCTTTGGTACTTGCTTGGCACAGGTTTGGACCTAAGTTCTAAACTGTGAACATCAAGTACCGGTACTGATCATGAGTATCGGTATCAAGTGGTCACAGTTTGTGAACTGGGTTTTTGCCTGGACCTTACAAGTACCGGTACTCATCATGAGTACCGGTACATGTAGGTCACAGGACCCAAGACTGTGCATCACAAGTATCGGTACTCACAATGAGTACCGGTACCCAATGATTTGGCTATACTGACTGTATGTAGTCAGTACCGGTACCAACTAACCGTTGTGACTAGTCTGAACGGCTAATTTGCAATTAATCATAATTCTAATGTTCCTAAAATACCCCTAACGGCTAGAATTCGTGGGAGAGGTGATTAATGGTCTATATAAGCACTCTTTGAGTGTTGTTTTAGACACATCTCAAAAAGAGAAATATACTCTTGCCTACACCTTCAATTTTCCATTTTCAAGCTAAAAGAGAGTTTGTTTTGTTGCATACATTTCAAGGCATCTCATCATTTGCAACAAATCTTCAAAGGCGATCATATTTTTTTTTGTAATCAATCGTTTGTTTTACGCCTTAGTTTTCTTGTTAGATTTGATTATACTTGTTATAAGATATATTCTTGTTGGAGATTTAGGAAATAGTTGTAAGCTTCTATTTATATTTTGCTTACACCCGTATCTTTATCTTTTCTTCATATCTTGTAATTGGGTTGAGGTAACCCGTTAATTACCTCTTATTTTAGTAAATTGATTTCCTCTGAGTTGAGGGAATCGGGTTAAAAATCCTAAGTCGGGAGACTTAGGTAGTGGAGTACCCAGGTGAGGGGAACCACTATACATCATGTGCCTTTTGTGGTTTGATTTGTCTTGCAACTTTTTATTTCCCACACTATTCATCCCCCCTTCTAGTGTGCTTGTCATTTACAGATCCTACAATCGTGGGTAATAGCCCATTGGTAGGTTGTCCAGATCCCAGCTCAAGAAATGCACATATAATTCCAAAACACTTAGGAAGAAGCGGAGAAGTAGAATAAGCCGGGGAGATATACATTGGGTTCACTCTTGTGTTGACCCCATAAAAATAAAAGTAGGGAGAAAGCTACCAGTCGAATAGACACACCTTTAGGTAGAATTTCTTTTCAAGGCCACCTAGGGCGTAGAAACCCGAAGTCCGCTCTAATCGCCGATCAATGAGTCTATCACATTTCACACATAAATCTGCTTAAAATTTAGGGTTGTCTTCGAGTCTTGGGTGAGTTGAGTGGTCGTAGAAAGCTGCTCTGAAACCCTAAACTCAAAAATCCAAAAAAAAATTAAAAAAGAAGAAAAGAAGAAAAAGATCCTTCTTTGAATAAGGCGAAGCTTGAGGCAATCTGCATTTTGGCAGACACCCAGGTGCTATTGTGTCTTTGTAGTTCAGGTCCTCAGTAAAAATCTCCTAGTGTTGAAGAATAACTTTTGCCCAAGAAATCCGACCTAATTCTTTTATAAATAGCATATAGTTTTTGCTAGGGACTAGCAAAAGATAGGCATGGGGGTGTGATGTGTATGCATCTGAATAGCCTAAAATGTCTATTTATGCATGTTCTTAGTGTCGTAGAAGCATTACACATTGTAAATATTGCATAACATGCATCATCATACATTTAGGTCAAAGTGTATAAATTTTATAGTAATTTACTCTTTTTGGTGGTCAGGGATAGGCAATATTTAATCGAGGCCTCGGATTGAAGATCCAACCGTACAGATCTAATCAGGGCGACGATTGGAGTTTAACGACTCCAAGATTGCCCCGATCGGACTTCCGTAGCATCAAATGCAATCCGAGAAAGATCATAGGTCAAGGGACCAAGATTGTGTAACTCCGTACATCAGATGACAAATCCAACCACATGGATGGGTTCAGATCGACAATCACAGCCCAACATCGTGAAAATCGATCCAATCCGACATCCGTGAAACCATCTACAAGACATAGAAGATGGACGGCTAAGATGGCGCCACATGGTGCCATCTCAGCTGCCCACACCGATCAAGGCACCCGCTGCGACTCTCTCTCCTCACATGCTCGATTGACCTCAACCATTGGATCTTAATCCAACGGTTGAAAGCGAGAGCGCCTATAATCAAAAACTCGTCAAAGAAGCAAGATGGCGCATTGGTCTTGACTTCAGATGTAAAGGAAGGGGCATGCGTTCAAAACGCAACGCACCCTAAATCAGCCGAAGGCACTTGTGCGGTGAAATTAGACTGTCGGATCAGAGATGGGAGATGGCAGGAGTGCCATGTGGCGCACCCAGATGCAAGGAGCCCTGCACGCGCGATTAGACACGCCTCTACACGCATGATCACACGCATGGGGCATTTCTAAGCCATGGACACGATGCATTCTCAGCCATCGATCGCAAGATCTGACGACTGAGATTTCACGATCGTGAATATGCGTTGTTATAAAGGAAGAGGAAGGGACGACGCGTGCATGGGAGCTATGGCCACATTCAGGGTCTTTAGTGACACTTAAATCCATCACTAAAGACCCCTATATTCATGTTTTAAGGTTAAAATGATCTATTTGCCCCCAACCTCTACACCTACAAAAAGGCCTACGCCCCCCACATTTCATTCATTCCTTCCTTCACCTCTCTCCCTCTCCAAAGCTCTAATGAAGTTTGTCCCAAACTCGAGATGCTCCTCTAAAGTTAAAAACAAAAATTTTGTCCACTTCTCATCCCGTTCGTGGAGCTCCTGTGGTCGTCTTCTCGCCCCCATTTCGGAAGTGGATCCCGAGACAACAACGTCCTGCCTCGCCCCCAGTTCTTCCAGCTTCGTTCTCCATCTCCCGTCTCTTCTCTCCGTCTTCCAGGCGTCGCTTGTTCTGACTCGTCCTCGAAGCAGCCGACGAGGAGGATAATTTCTCACCTCCCTTCTCTTTTATTACTTTCTAGAGTAGATTTTACTGATTTCTAGAGTAGATTTTACTGCTTTCTAGTTGTAATATTTCCTTCTTTCTTGTTATAAAAACATTATCCAGTTTATAAAAGTGTTTTGTTCTCTCTCTCTCTCTCTCTCTCTAGTTTAGTATTGATTCATTGTGAGTATCTCACCTTTAAACAAAAATTACAAAAAAAAATATAATCATGGATTTCAAATCGACGTAGCCTCCCTGTGTTTGACCCAGAATTCTTTTAGAGTTTTAGTAAAATTTATTTGTTGACGGATTTCTTCGCAAATCATACTACAACGACAGGTTTTCGAAACTCAACCTTTTTGCGACGATTCTCCGCTTCAACAAGCACCCCCTGAGGAGCTTGTCATTCCATTGAAGGATTTCTATTATCCTTCCAACTACGAGGAAAGACCTGAGGTGGTTATTCCTGGGGGAGATTTTGAGATCAAACCAGAAATCCTAAACTTAATCAAACATTTTCATGGCCTACCTAAAAAAGACCCCTTTAGTCACTTAGAGGAACTAATCGTCCTCGCTCAAACCACCAGTTCTCACAATGTGCAATAAGATCTATGGCTAATGAGACTCTTTCCCCTGACTCTAAAAGATAAGGCTACCTACTGGTTCAGGACTGTTGGTAGACCCATTACCACATGACCTCAACTAAAAAGCACATTTCTAAAAAAATTCTTTCCTATAGGTCATACTAATGCCCTTCGACAATCTATTACAGCCTTCCAACAAAAAAAGGGTAAATCTCTACATGAATTTTGGGAGAGATTTCAAAAGCTCTTGAGAAGCTACCGACATCATGAGGTACCACTCTGGCAACTTGTCCAAATCTTCTATCATGGACTCGAACATGAACTCAGAAGATTTGTTGATGCCTCTTGTGGGGGGAATTTCTTGAACAAGGATGCTGAGAGTGCGTACCAATTATTGGAGGAAATGAGTGAAAATTCATTCAATCATGCATCTATGTATACTTTTGGTAGTACAAACCCGAGATTGGGTCTTAACAAGATAGATTCTCACACCAAATCAATCCCAGTCACCCAAGACGACATTCAGATTATCGCTCAAAAACTTGATCAGATGCAAATTCACCAAAAAAAGATGAAGGAAAGATTTAACAATGATGGAGGAAAGATTTAACAGTCACAAAATAACTCCACCCTTGACCGCACCCAACTTCCTAAATAGAGAAAAGTTGCATCATGTCGACGCAGTCCCCATTGAGAATAATTTTACTCCCAAGGTTATACTGGATTTGGCAGGGACTTTTGATTATATGAATCCAAATTCTTCCAACCTAGCCACTGAAAGCGTCTCCACCCTCCAAGAGCATTTTAGAAACCCCTCCAACTCATACAATCAAATTGGAAGAACCACTCGAATTTCTCCTAGATAAAAACCAATCAAGTTCCTTATCAAAAACAAAACCAATTTGGGATTTATAGGCAAAACCAAAATTCATACCACCTTGGACCATCTCAAAAAGATATCAATACCCAGGTTATGACAACCCTGCAAGGAATGCAAAATCAAATGAATGAAGTAACCTGCATTGTCACTAATTTACAAAATCAGATCAGTGTTACACTAGATCAAAGACCTACAAGGAACTTGCCCTCACAACCCATACCCAATCCCAATAATCAAAGGAACCAACATCAGGGTGGGAATAACTATGCACAACATCCCACCCACACTGTGCCTCAAAATCCCCAGGGCTTCCAACAAAATCAGACCCCTCAACCTTCTCCTAGAAATAATCATACCGCAAATTCTGAAACTTTGAGGAGCGGTAAGACAACTCAAGATCCTGGGCCTTCTCATTCAACACATGGAACCCACCCAACTTAAATGCAAGTTGACTCTAGTCCCACCCTAACTCAAGAAGAAAAATAAAAAGATTCAAAAGGCAAAGACCCCATTCCCTTCCCTCAAGCCTTACATTCCACCAACAACAAAAGAATGAAAATTGAGCCCACAAATCAGGAACTCATGGATTTATTCAGGCAAGTAGAAATGAATAACCCCCTCCTAGATGCAATTAAGTGCATTCCTACCTAGGCCAAATTCATGAAGTATCTTTGCTCCTAAAAGGCAAACTAAAAACCTAGGAAGGGTGATCCTTTCTAAGATAGTAAGCTCTATGGTCCAAAGCACACTGCCTCCCAAGAAGAAAGACTCAGATGCCCCGCTCTATGGATTTATCGCACCCTGTTTGATTAGTTCAGTGAGTTGAAGCCAATTGAAGTAACACTACAATTGGTAGACCGATATGTAATTAAACCTAAGAGAATTGTGGAGGATGTGATTGTTTGGGCCTAGAACTATTTATTCCTCGCAAATTTTTTGGTCCTAGACATCAAAGTACCTAAGGCCTTGAAAAATGCCCCCATTATCCTTGGAGGACCCTTGTTGGCCACCGCAAAAGCCAATATTGATTTTAATTCAGGAAAAATGGACATTATGTGTAATGGTCAAACAATTACTTTGGATATTTTTCAAGCTCCCAGGATATTCCACGAGCCCGATTTCTTTGATGACTCAAACTCTGAAACAAAACAGTTGGTGAAAGAATCAATGCAAATTGGGACTTGTTTTGCTTTGACTACTATTCATGAGTTAGATTGTGATAACTCAAACTCCAAAATGGAATAATTAGTTGAAGAAACAATGAACATTTCACATATGGGAACCTGTTGTGCCTTAACCACCATTCCTGAGTCACCATACCCACTCACTCTGACTTCACCACATCTACTAACCCCCGACCATCCTAACCCATCCCCCACTTTGGACCTTACTTTTGAACTACATAAGCCTGACCCTCATTTAAAATTAAAACCCTTGCCAAACTCCTTCAATTATGTTTCCATTAAACCAAATCATACCATACGCCTGATTTAATTCTCATCCTTTTGGGGAACATATGGAAGAACTTCTTGAAACAGGTATCCAAGTTTCCAACTCCCTCCACGATATTACCTAGCCCTGCTTCACACTATACCCAACTAAAAGGCGTAAAAGAAAACCCTTGCTAGGAGGTTCCCCAACACCAATTTTGCATTTTTCCCATTTTTTCTTTATTTTGCATGAATCACAGGTTCTGATAAAACCCTGATCCAAACCTCGACTCTCTTTTTTCTATGTGATATCTTGTACCATTTCTTATGCATGAAGACATTGCATATCTTTAGCATGGGAGAGGTAGTTCATTTTTTTTGTCGGTAATTTCATGTTTTTCATAACCTATAAATAAGGCATTTTATTACTAAAAAAAATGAGAATTTTCAAAAACTCATGACTAAGGTTGTATTCTTATTTAAAGGTACACAAGGGATTTAATCTTAAGGACAAATCTAAGGATCCTTGGGTTAGACTTTTTAGTTCTAAACCAAACTTAGATTAGATCAGTTATCCCTTAAAGAGCTCCTCCTAAACCCCTGAAGAAACTGATTGTCTTGGATTCTATTTAGCAGCTTGAATAGTACTTGACTTGGTTCTCAATCCAAAAATTTGAAATTATTTTGAAACCCAAGAGCCAAAACTTGTTCACACACAAAGCCAACAAACCAAAAAGCAAAAAAAATCTAAATAATAAATCCCCTTGTTTAGCTTAGGATGAAATCCGAAATAGTTTTGGCGGGATGAGTTCCTACCATGGAGAATAAGAAAAACTTTCCTTCCAAGAAGTGATATCAACATGTAACCCCCTCGATGCTTGCTGCATATCTATATTCATATCTACACACGGAGCTTATATGCATATTTTGCAGTTCAGGTGTCTCAGACAGTACTATCTTGAAGTATCGAAGCAAGAGCCTGGATTCACTGGGAGTTCCTCTCATGGTGCCATGAGGTGTTAGGGTGTAGGGTTCCTAGGAGGAGTTTTGGATGGTGCTATTATAGCGTCGGAGCAAGGGCCTCTTCGAGGACTGGTGATGAGGATAATGATTCTGACATAATTCTGTGCTAGGGTTAATTTGAGGCTAAGCATGGGGGAGCAAACCCAACAAAAATATAAAAGAAAGAGAGAAAAAAAGAAGAAAAATTTTGCTAATCACAATGCACTGACACTTGGATTTTCAATGACACACAAATTACAGATCGAGTTCTTAGGTTAAGGAGGTTGTAACTGCAAAGACAAGATTTCAAGATAGCTTAAATCAGAAAGGGTAAATTAGTCGACTTCTTGGGAGGATATGTAGATCCTAATTAGTCTAACCCTTGGATCCAAAGAAGAATCATAACATTTTATCAAAAACAAATCCCGTACCTTCCTTTTTCAAAATCAACCAAGGTCCCATAGAAAAATTTTTCCTATAAAAAAAAAAGTCTTCAGTATTTTGTGAAACAAGTTTTTTTAGGGACTAGCAAGAGCTAAGCATGGGGCTATGATAAACTCTCGTTTATCATCATTCCTGGGCACATTTTAGACCTAGTTCCTAGGTATTTTGCACTCGCATTATAGTAATAGGCTTGCATAAGGCATTCATGCTTATTTTAGAACATTACATGCATTAGTAGGTTTTCTTAATAGTTTATCCTAATGATATTTGTATTACCTGCTTGTTAGGGAATGCAGAACCTTGTAGATTACCTAAATCCTAGCAAACTAAAAGAGAAAGGCAAAACCCTAATTGGAAGAAGATAGAAGCTCCATCAGCTGAATTCTAGCTCATCCCAGCTCCTCTTCAACTCACTTAGCTCTATCCAGCTCCTACCAGCTCAACGTAACTTAACTTATTTAATGGCTCCTAGCTAGCTAACTGAGCAAGATGCTGAGCCCTCATTCAACTCAACATCAGCTCATCTCAGCTACATTCTAGCTCAAGGGAGCTCCTCTTAGCTAGTAGCAAGCTACTTAGCTACCCTCTTCCTCCACCTAGCTACCTTTCTACCTCCACCTTGGTGGCTGCAAAAACCACCATTTAACTACCTCATCTTTGGCGCCAAAACCAACTACAATCACCTCCCCTTCACCTCTCTTCGTTTCCCTCCAAAAGCCACCTTCACATCTCTTCATTTTCGCACCAAAATGGCCCATAACCACCTCCCTACACCCTTAATTTGGCACCAACTTTGACATCCCCATATCCACCCTCCATCCAAGCAACCACCACCATCCTAACCCTTGGTTTTGGCACATAAAATCCAACAACCACCACCCTTCTAGACGCCATGGTTGGCACCACCTTAATCCACCTCTTCACCACCATAACCACCCCCCTTTCATTCCTATAAAAAACCATTATAACCACCACATAAAGACATCCTTGGCCACTACAATCATCGACCTAAAATCCTTACTCAAGGCCTTGGAAGAGGAAGAAAGGCGTGCACACTCAGAGGGATTCACACCACCTCCCTCTAGTCTCTACACACCATCTTCCTCTTCCTTGGAGCCACTCCAAGGAGCTTCATTAAAAGATGGCCAGGCAAGAAGAGAAGGGTGGACGTCCACCCTTGGAGAAGCTAGGAGAGAGAGCATCATCACGGGAGCAAGGAGGAGTCTTCTTCAAGTTAAGAGTAGCTGCACTTGGAGCAAGGATAACTTCGAGCATCACTTTTTCAGATCTCATTTCTATCTTAGTCTATTTTCTTTGTATCTCAGTTTTGTAGTAACAAGCTTTCATCTATATTTGGCGATTACTTGTGTACAAATCCTCTACATAAGTG
The DNA here is from genome assembly GCA_037157565.1 of Thalassia testudinum. Lineage (NCBI taxonomy): Eukaryota > Viridiplantae > Streptophyta > Magnoliopsida > Alismatales > Hydrocharitaceae > Thalassia > Thalassia testudinum. The sequence continues at coordinate 182,648,117 of JAZHRO010000024.1, read as the reverse complement.
AGCTCTCCCAATATCACATTTTGTCTTCTTCCTTAATTTATACAAAAAAGTTTGCCTTTCGAAATTGTGCTTGTAGATTTTCATGCTTCTTTAGCTTTATAATTGCACTCACTTCCTTCTTCATTACTGACGGAGAGATTTTCACTTAGTTATGATAGCAATAGAGGATATGCCGTTGTAATTAAAGTGGTGGAAATCTCTCAATCAAAACTAAATATCAATTTTAACCACAGTAAAGATGTCGTATCCACAGGGAGGAATAGACCAATAAATTCACAAAAAGAGGAATATAATGTTCGCAAACACTTTCGCGACTTTAATGTGAGGAATATGCTAATTTAAACGGAGTTTGCAAGTTTCCTTAAAAGTTCAGGGTTAGTTATGCAATTTTCACGTCAGGAATTAAGCTCCAAAAATATGCATATGATGCATGTGTAATGGAATATCATATAAATTCAACTTGCATGCAAATTTGATTTGAAATTCAATGTAGAATCATGCACATAACACAAGTAAAGTAATTTCAGGAAAGTCTGAGTGCATCAATGCAATGTGGCCTGAATAAAATATGAATATATAATTGGCAATGGCATTGAATGTAATTATAAATTGAGACAAAATAGAGGACTTCTCTCTCTTCCTCGCCTGGATGGCCATGCACGGTTGGCGGTGAGAGTCGACGGGCAGGTGCGCCTCGACGAGGGCTACGCAACGGTGGTGACGCGACGGTCGGAGGTGGCCAGCGGTGGTCGGACGGAGGAGGATGGTCGCCAGCCTATTGGAGGAGGAGGCCGCTGCTGCAGCCCATGCGGCTGCGCGCTGGGTGCGCGCGTGTGCAAGGCGTGCAGGGCGAGTGCGGGAGTGGCACCTGCGGGCATGGGCGTCTACTGCTTGTGGTGCAGCGCCTGCGAGCGCTTGGCGTGGGGGCGCTTGCGAGGCAGAAGGTGCAAGGGCGGTCTATAGAGGGCGTGCATGGGCGTGAGTGAGGGCGCGCAGCGCCTGCGGGCGCAATAGCAGTTGTAGGATGGTGCGGTTGGAGAGGGCGCTTGGTGCAACGCACAGTGAGGCAGGTGCAGGAGCGGAGATGGCGCTGGAGGGGGTGCGCCTGTAGCGGTGCGCTTGTGGGGGTGAGGGCTAGATGGGGTGCTGAAGGGGTGCGGCGCCTGTAGAGGGCGTGCAAGGGCAGGCAGAGGGTGATGGCGTGGCAGGACGCTTGCTGCTGCCTCTTGTGCAGTGCCTACAGGCACTGGTTGGAGGGCGCGGTGGGCGGTGTGCGCCTGCAGGCACTTGGTGCGGCATTTGTGGGCGCTGCAAGGGTGCGCGCATGCGGTGGACAGGATGGTGGAAGTTGGTGCACAAAGACCACGGTGCAAGCTTGAAACACAGGGTGCGCTTGTTCCATAGTGGTGAGAGGGAGAAGATCCCTACCAGGGGAGGAAGATCAGCCCGAAGATCCTGTGCAAGTCCCTCTTTTATCTCCTCTCTCCACCTCTCAAGGGATTTTCAAAAATCCTTTTCTAATTTTGGCCGACGGCTGTTGGGTGTGTTGAGGCCGCCGAAGATTGTGTGAGACCGTTGTTGGGGTAAATTTCTTTCACCCCCTCCTATTCTTTTCCAACTTTATACCTGCAACAACAAAACATAAAATCATTACATATTAAGTTATAGAATGCAATAAAATAGATGTAAATTTAAATAATGATGCATGCAAACATTTTATAACTTAATGTTGTTATTAACAAACCTAAAAGGTAAGATTAAAGTTAACTTAGGCGTAACAATAGTCCATTAAAATGGACTCATCAAATACCCCCATGCCTAAGATTTGCTAGTCCCTAGCAAAAATGAAAAATAATAGAAGTAATCAGAAGATTCCTTCTTTTCTTATTTCAAAACTTTAGAGATCCAGACAAATGTGACATGATAATAGCCTAAGTAACAGATCCAAGAGCCAATTCGCATTGGGAGTTTGTACTTCACTCTTGGTAAATATTGCTGTCGGGATAGGAAACTACTTTCCTCGGGGATAAAGCAGAAGATAATCTATAATTTGACCCCCAACGTTTGGCTTAGGTAGGAGATATCGAGTTGAATGGATTTGTATTTGGTGGCACACACTCATCTGGTGCTATATGTAATCTAGTACTACAGACTCTAGATCTCTAGACTATTAGACAAGTCAACTCAAAGAGAGGCTAAACAACTGTGCTCTCTTGATGATCCTGGGCGCTCACTCTTTTCTTTCTTTTCTTTCTGAGTTCACAAATCTCGTCGGATTTAGTAACTGTACTCATTGTTTGGTAACCTCACGTGGCATCCACACTTCTATTAAAGTCCTAATAACTCTACAACTAAGTTAGAGTCCTTAGCCAGTATTCAGGCGATCAGAAATACTGAAAGGTAGGTATGGGTCATATTTGGTGGATCGCGATAGGTGTTCTGTTGCCTCAGAAACAATGTTACATTATAAACTTGGACTTTTTCTTTTTCTTTTCTACTTCCTTTTTTTTTTGTAATATAACTGTTTCCTCTTTTTCTTCTTTCTGTTTCTTCTTTTTCTTCTTCTTTTCTTTTCTCTCTTTTATTTTTTTTTTATAAATCAACATAATACGACACAGACTTTTATTTATGAGGCATTATTAGGGATGATGATGGTCAAGAGGATATTGTGTGGCTTATTTGGTGGAAGTGCCTATTCTCAGCATTGGGAAGGAATGGATAGGACAGGCGTATTTCTGACCTTTGACACTATTATCCTCTTTCAGCCGAGGACTCTATGAAGGACGGTTGTAACCATCCACCATAGTCATAACTTTATTAAGACTCAATCCCTGTGTATCTGCCTTATTTGGTGACTCTCAGGAATTCACACAAAGTACGTACATAGGAACAAAGAGTGAAAATTACGCCTAACTCTGAAGTATCATCATCTAATTATCCAAAACTTAAGAGTCCTTACACTAGACTTAGCGCACCAATAATCTCTCTACTTTCTTCTCACAAATATGAGGTGGATCTACTAGAAGATAGTATGCCTGACTCCCTATGAACTATCCAAGGGTTCAGTAGACTACAAATGCTTATTGATTTTCCTCAAGGATCCATTACCAAGTCTACATACACGTGAAATAAATGTACTGGATTCTAAACTTAAGAAATAATTCAGGAAGAAAAACCTCCAATGACAAAGATATTTTGCTAGGGACTAACCCATTCAGCTCAAGAAAAGAATTTTTTTTTTTATATATGCTAACCTAAATGCATGAATACTTCCTAAAATGCAAGTGCACCCCCCATGCCTAAATCCTACAATGTCCCCATTGTAAAATTAAAACAGGAGGAGAAAGGAAAGAAATCACCTGATGACGGTGTTATTCAGACCGCTGGGTTGCTTCCCAACAAGCGCTGCATTTTCTGTCAGCAGCCAGACTTAGAAGGAACCTGCAAGTCCGATTCCAGATAGAAAAGGTTAGGCCCTAAAAATATGCATAATAGTGTGGGCCTAGAAAATAGGTAGCCACGAATGTTGGCGAGCTGATGATGCAACGTAATACTAAATGCTCGCCAGAAGATATGAAAGTGAAGAACCTCGTTGGCTACCTTGGGAGGTCTAAGAATAATAAAAGGAATATGAAAAGGGACCTCCCGAAATGGAATAAGTGGAGGATAACAAGATCCTCCAAAGCAGGATGGGTTTTAAAAGATATAAACATTAATATTTGAAACCCTTTAATGGCAAGACTAAAAGTACAAGCATCAATCCACACTCGCCATTCTACTCAAGGATGTACTGGCCTGATATGTTCTCCAGAAAGAATGTACATGAGCAGAGATCTGAGCCAAGGATCGGTTAGGGAGTATAAGGGTTGTTTGTAGTGTTGGAAGGTAATGCTTAAGTCCAATAAGGGCTTAGTCGGTGTCAGGTCCAATTCCAACAATGATTCAGATTGTGTGCACTCCCTAATAGTTGTAGACAATTGCACATTACCCTGCCTAGCATTAATGATCGGAGTCATATTTGAATCAAGGGTAGACTCCAAATTACAACTCTTTGATGGCAGGGTCAAAATATCCGAATCATTATTATTAAGCTCACCCCGGATTCTTTTGGTTCACTCAAATTTTTTTCGGGGTGTATATGTTACTCATTAGTGAAGACAGGAGTTGGATCAGTATCCTTAATTATTCCTAAAGGAGGGTCAGTCTTAATATTTTGGAACAAGCTAATTTGTTATTCTTCTCGGGGTATAAATCCTCAATTGACGTGTTTTGTCCCCGAGAGTCTCCCATAGGCTCTTCAGTATTTTGTTCGTCCTCCTCTAATATCAACTCCTGTTTTGATGGAGGATGACTCTCAAAAGAAGGGAGGAATCTGGATTTGACCATATTGTTTATATCCTTTGGAGGTAAATCCTCAAATGATAAATAATTTCCCTGTAATTTACTCCAGATTTTCAGTCCAGGCTCCTCTATTGGGGCATCCTCATCCTCTGAAATAGACTTTTCATATCCCTGAGACCAAAATTGATCATCCTCTATTCCCTTAGGGCCACCTTCATTGGGTGCATTTAAATCCTCAGGATGCTAAATGGTAGGTGTTGATTCCCTAAGTGGAGGGTCAAGAGTAGCTCACTAAGGGTAGAATAGGATTCCACCAAATAATTAATAGGGGAAGTGATAGGAACAACACAACCTTGACCCGGGTTGGTAGGGGTAAGGAGAATACTGTCATTGGGGTCAAGGTCTTCAAGAGGTACCATCTTCCCTTGCTTTTGACACCAATAAAGCTCGGGTGGATAATCACTATGATCGTTGTCCTCTAGTGGCCATGTCTCATTGGGAGAGTCTAAGTGATAGCTACATAAAACTGGATCCCTATTGTCAATGGTTTCCTCAGAATTATTTTCATGATCATGGTCGTATGGGTAGGGATCAGAATTATTGGGAAGCGTGTAACTAAGCTATCTTATTTCTTCATTTAACTGTTGACTATTCCTCAACATCTAACCCATTGATTCCATCATTTCCTTTTTCTATTTTTGCATTTCTATCATAAAAGAGGAGAGGCTACTATTATCAGGTTGGGAAGGATAGTCAATTTCAGGCTCTGGTTGCCTAGGGGTATCGATCCAACCTCGATACGGAAAATCATGAAGGGTGGGAGGGTTGGGTGTTTGCATGGAAGTAGGGATTTCAGGCTCCTAGACTCTGCTCAAAAGTGGGAGTTATCAAGCCAGTACTCCCAGGATAAGAATAAGAATGATCCCATGAATTGTCAATGTATCCATCAAAGGATGGATACGTTCGGGGCATGGGATCCTGATTAAAAGATGGGAAGTATTGACTCTGATAATCTAAACGATAAGAGTAAGGGTGATCCATTTCTTTAAGCAAAACAGTTTTAACTCTCTTAGGATTAGAAGAATTCATAATACAAGCAGAAACTTCGTAGAGAGTTCTACTGTTAAAGCAACCGCAAATTCAATGGGATCCATTTTTAGTAGATTGTAGGTCTTAGAATTAAATATTCAATTGGTGGTCAAACAAGTTTTGCAACAATTACGCTTCCTAGGCCAACCTTCGCTGGTGCCTATAACCTACTCACAAGGGATGGAAGTCTCGAATCGAGCCCACACACGAGGAACCGAAGTAACCTGGTGGATAAGTTTGTTGATTTCCGACTAACTTCCCTTGTGGTGCAAAAGAGGAGAGGTAGAAATTTATCTAGCGACCATATGTGCGAGGTGCACAGTGTCTCAGGTATGCAAATATACGATCGTGTTTCGATTTTTGAAATTTCGCAAACAAGATCCTTTTGCACACAATTTTCAGTCACAGATTTTAAAGTCCAACCTCTTAGCAGTCCCAATTTTTAAAGTGACCACTGAATTAATTTGATTCAAGCACTTTAGTGGTCTTAGATTTAGGTTAAATGCATATGCATGACAGGTAATTGATGCTCAAGAGAAGACGTACCTTACTCCAGCTTTCTTCGTGCAATAATGAATGCAATGAAGTAAAAATAAACTAGATGCTACTCATTCAGTCCTAGATGGTCGTCCTATAGATATGCAGCTTTTAGCAGGCAATTTGATTTTTTTTTTAATAATAATAATAAGCAAACTAGCCTAATCTAACTAACTAACAAACATGCAGTTCAAATAATTCGACTAGTCCTATAATCTAAATAAATGGGAACACACTTCTGCATACAAGAGCGATAAGAAATAAAGAGGCACTGGGAACACGTTCCCAAAAATACCCGACAAGGGTCCAAAAGATGAAAATTAAATTCTAATATCTATCTAAATTAAATCTAACTAAAATCTACTGACTAAATCAGAAATAGGCTTCTCCGTAAGCCTATGCGCGTGGGATCAAGGCCCACGTGTTTTTGTTGCTGGCCTCTAGGTGGCGTCAAGGTCCACCAAAAAGATCGTGCAAGGCCTATTGGAGGAGGAGGCCGCTGCTGCAACCCGCGTGGCTGCGCGCTAGGCACGCGCGCGAGCAAGGCGTGCAAGGCAAGTGCGGGAGTGGCGCTTGCTGGCATGGGCGTCTGCTGCCTGCGGTGCAGCGCCTGCGGACGCTTGGCATGCTGCCGCTTGCGGGCACTTGGCGTGGGGGCGCCTGCGGGCAAAAGGCGCAAGGGCGGTCTACAGAGGGCGCGCAGCTCCTGCGGGCACTGTAGCAGTTGCAGGATGGTGCGGCTGGAGAGAGCGCTTGGTGCAGCATGCGGTGAAGCAGGTGCAGGAGTGGAGATGGCACTGGAGGGGGTGTGCTTGTAGCAGTGTGCCTGTGCGGGTGAGGGCTGGATGGGGTGCTGAAGGGGCGCGGCGCTTGCAGAGGGCGCGCAAGGGCAGGCGGAGGGTGATGGCATGGCCTGGTGCTGGCTGCTGCCTGTTGTGCAACGCCTGCGGGCGCTGGTTGGAGGGCACGGTGGGCGGTGTACGCCTACAGGCACTTGGTGCGGCATCTGTGGGCGCTGCAAGGGTGCGCGCATGCGATGGACAGGATGGTGGAAGTTGGTGCGCAGACACCACGGTGCAAGCTTGAAACACATGGTGCGCTTGTTCCACAGTGGTGAGAGGGAGAAGGTCCCCGCCAGGGGAGGAAGATCAGCCCGAAGATCCTGTGTAAGTCCCTCTTTTATCTCCTCTCTCTGCCTCTCAAGGGATTTTAAAAAATCCTTTTCTAATTTTGGCCGACGGCTGTTGGGGGTGTTGAGGCCACCAGAGATTGGGTGAGGCCGTTGTTGGGGTAAATTTCTTTCACCCCCTCCTATTCTTTTCCAACTTTATACCTGCAACAACAAAACATAAAATCATTACATATTAAGTTATAGAATGCGATAAAATAGATGTAAATTTAAATAATGATGCATGCAAACATTTTATAACTTAATGTAGTTATTAACAAACCTAAAAGGTAAGATTAAAGTTAACTTAGGCGTAACAATAGTCCATTAAAATCGACTCATCAATTACTCTAGGCCAAACTTTCCTAAGGTGAGCCTAGGAAGGTTGGGTTTTGTTGCTTCCGTATTTCTACTTTAGCACTTATCATCACTTTCAAGTTGCCCCGTATTTTGAAAAACTTAAAAAACTACAAATCCACAAAAGCCCTAAAAAGAAGATTTGAGTAAGTCAAAGAGAGTTTTATCATTTGTATAACTAGTATCGCCTCCTTGGACGACCCAAGGTACTCACCCTATCTAGGTTTACAAATTTAAAAGTTGATCGGATTTCTCTGTCACAACAACATTAATTCGCATTTTTATAAAATCGCGTATTTTTCGCCTCAGGCTCCAATGAAACTCTCCACCTTTGTCCATGACCGTGACTATCGAAGCACTCTCGGGGCATGGATACTTCTCTTCTAAGCATTTCTCTTCTCCTCCCATCTCTTTCTCTTTAGTTTTAATGCTTTATTAGATAGATGTTTTTGTCAGAACTTGTTAGTCATGTTCATGTGTTTTTCTTTTAATTATATTGTGGTTTGTTATGGGCATTTAGAATGAAGTTTGATGTCATTATTTGCAGCATGATGATGATTTTAGTTGTTTGTTGATGCATGTAAGTGATTTCTCTTATTCCTTCTATACTTACATGCCAACCATCTCATTAGATCACTCTTCCACCACCTAATTCAAGACCTTAATACCCCCCTACCAACATCACTACTTAGCCACCTATGTAGCCAACCAAACCCCCTAGTTAATCTACCTATTAGACCACCCCTTAGGACCCTAAACACTCTCCTAAACCCAAATTTCAAATATGTCCCTTACCCTTGTACACCTAGGTTTACTCTTAGTTTAGATCCCCTTAAGTCCCAAAACAGTCCTAGTTAGAGCCCCTTAAACCTACCTAAAGCATTCCTTAGTTATGACCCATAACCCTTAGTAGTTACCCACCTTAGGCACCTTATTTAGGACTTAATCCCTCTCAATTTCAGATCTGAACTTCGGTCCTATTTAGACCTCAAATAGTCCCCTTAAACCTTACCAACCCATCCATAAGTAGCTCCATTAAGGTCTTCAAGCCTACACCCATCTAGGCTTTAGGTTTACATTTTAGCAAACCCAAGCCTAGCGTAAACCACCCCAAATTCAGACATGAAACTACCCACTCCATACACTTTTATTTTATTTCCTCTCACAATGCCATGTTTGCATGTTCACCCTCATTTGAGATAACATGAATATAATTATGTTGTCTCCCTATTGGATCAACCATATTCCCACTATGCAGTGTTCTACATTTGTTAGCGAGATATGATTTTAAATTTGATCATGAATTTTACACATAACCACATCATTGAACTTTTTCCCTCGCAAAATCACGTTATCATTTTTTGGCACCATTGCCATGAAGCAATGGATTTTTATTTGCATGCTATCCATTTTCATCCTTGATTTTTGACAAATTTGTTTCTTTGCCTCAAGTACATTGTCCCAGAGGAGTCCGAATGATGCAGAGGAGCCCGACACGGTGGGGTGGAGACAAAGAGACACAGCATCATCGTCATCATTTTTTTCTACTTTCTAGATTATAGGTTGTGAGTGTTTAGGAATGCAATTTTATTTCATAGACTTGATGTTTAGGATTAGTGTGAGGTTACTTGGCATGAAATAATTTTGGACTTGGGCCCTCTTTTTATTCTCTCCATCCCTATCTCCCTAGCTAGATTTGTATTTCATGAATTAGATTAGCTAGATTAATTGTTTGTTTATAATATTTGAAAAAAAAATACCACACAAAAATTTCTGTTAGGCGCAGCATATTTACGAACACCCATTCTAGGATCTCTACCTCTAGAATTTAATTTTTGTCAACGTATTGCATGGTAGAGATCTAGATTGAGGTTGCATTTTTATCACTACATGCTGTGCCTACTTCATTGCAATTTGATTTGGACTTAATTTCAAGACTATCAAAATTGTTTGAATTTGTTAAATAAGTGGACATTAATTGCATGCAACTGGTTAATTAAAGGTTCATTCTTAAAATCAATTCACAATGTGCCTAAAGAAATTTTTATCTGTTTGTGCATAACTTCTAAATCTCATGTGATTGCACACAAATTAGGCACAGCAGAAAGGCTCAAAACCTTAAGGCGTTAATTTGGCATTGATCTCTTTATCAGTGTAAGCCCACCTATTCCACTTTGAGTTGGTAATATCATCCTTTAATCTAGCTTCTTGGTAATTCAAGGTGGATGACACCCCTTAAAGTAACAACGGGTAGTTAAGGGGAACCGTGAAAGCATTGCCTCAAAGGAAGGGTTCACCCTACTTGCACCCAAATCTTCTGTCCTTGAGTTAGCCTTTTGCAAGATTATTTGATGGTATTAATCAAGCAAGGTGTAAGTCCAACTAAGGCACTCATAGGTCTCTTTTCGTGTGCGTAATTGTTTTGATCACTTATCTCCTAACAAAACAAAAATCAACCTTGCTTTGTGTTTGATTGTGTTCCTGGTGTATTCAAGGAAGAAGGTCACTAAGGCCTATTTTATCTAACCCATTAGAAAGACAACCCAGGAGACGTTGAACACTCTTCCCGTCCATCCCTTCTATTCCAATGGAGCACTAAGACAACCGTAAGAACTTTGACCAAGCCATCCTTAACGAACAACTCATGAATAATTTTGATGTGCTCCAAAATAAATTGTAAACACTTATTGAAATCCAGAATCAACCTCCTCCGCCTGTTATCCAGGATCATTATAATCCTGCAAACCATGTCCCAGAACCTTTTATCCAAGATCCACAGGTAGAAGGGAACTTTGAAATCAAGCTTACCACTATAGCCCTTCTACCTCATTTTCATGGACATGAATCAGAGGATCCATGTCAACATCTAGAAGAGTTCCTTGCAATAAGTCAAACCATGAACTTTCAAAACATGAGCGAGGATGCCTTTGAGACCTAAACTGTTTCCTTTCTCCCTAAAGGACATAGGATATATTGTTATTTTATATCCTTGTTTCTTTAATTTAGGACCCTAGTTGTTGGGAGTCTCGTTGTTCTCCTCTTATTTAGGTTCAAAAGAGAAGGTATTGTAAGAGGTTGTGCCACCCTCATTCAAGTGAGGAGATAGTGGACTTGGCTAGCGTTGACTAATCGTGAAATCCTAAGCTAGGAAGCTTAGGTAGTGATTTTTACTCGAAAGGGTTTCCACTCTAAAAATTAGGTGTGATCAATTTTGTTTAAGGTGATTGATTTATTTTAAAATTATATTTTTCCTTGGTATACTATTCACCCCCTCTAATGTAGACATAATAAATCCTACATATACTCCGTGCACCCACAAATACAACTTGTTTTTATTCCTAGGCCGTGTCTTATGAAGAAACTACACATTTTATATGTTGATCAGATGTCTTATCAGTGACTATTTTGCAAGAAACCTTCAATTAATCTGTTATTTAAATCCAAAATCAAATTGGATTCGAGATGACCTTGAATAAAAAATTTGATATGGATATTAGGGAATATCCATTTATTTTTTGGTGTCTAAGTTTTATTTTTTTGGTTTTGAATAATTGTGCCTATTTTGGGATGTTGATGTGATCCTCATAGAATTAGGTGCATAGATGTTTTCAAAATCTTAAACAAATTGAAAATTATTTTGTAAATCAAACCTTATATTTATAATAGGATTATTTTCTAGAATTAAATTTTTCAAAACAATAAGATGCCTATGTTTGTTTCAAATGAATCTTAACTTAAGGTTTCACTAGTAACAACTGATCACCCTCACTGAATATGATTAAGTAGTAATCATAAAAGAATCAACCACTCTTATCCCCTCAACATCTGATGTTGTATGTCATGTTTTTTCTATAATGTTTTGATGGTTTTAATATTGTGGAATGATGATGTGATCATTTGGTGGCATGAGTGATTTTAAGTGAGTCAAGCTGTAACATGTATATAGTGAAATTTGTGAGAAGCATGCATGTGATGTATGTCTATGAAATGAATGTGTATGTACTTGGATGCATGAGGATATGATCTAAACATGATATATAGGATAATATTAGAATGCAATTCAAATCTAGACTTTGTCAAGATTAGTAATTTAACATGATTAAATTTACTCTTCTTAAATAGACCTACTCAAATCAGTAGGGCAGTATCCCTCAAAAGTCAAGCGAATCATCATAGCGATGATGAACCATTGGTTTCCACCAAGGTGGGGTGGATGTAATTGTGGGGTTATGCCAATGAGTATGCTCTCCAAAGGGAGGGCATTGGCATAGATGCACATGGACTAGATCACCTCATTTCTCAAAAGGGATGGGTCGTATATGGGTGAACCCATTTGTAATTCCTAGCCCCTAGGTTAGGTGCATTTGAAGCCCATGTACATAGTCGTGCACATGCTTAGCGATGATTTTGACCTACATGGTGTAATGTATAACAAAAGGCCAAACATTGCAGATACATAACTTGGACTTATGAGGTGTAAGAGGTGTAAAGAGTTCCCATTTTTCTTATTGAGATTGTATACATAGGCCAAAGTAGCTACACCATCTTAAGGAAGAGGAGAATCCGTACCCACTTGAGACATTAGGATCAACATATTTCTTAATTTGAGAGTTGGAAGGGGAAGAACATTCAAATTGGACATTGTGGGAGACCTTTATTTTAAAATTCCCGAAACGAAGCATTTTTCAAAACATGTGTTGTTTCCAGATGACATTTTTGTAAAACTACCTTTGACCCGAATAAGTGGATGAAATCCATTCATGACAAATGGTTCGTAATGGTTGCGAGCAGACAAAGAGCAAATAACTTGAGCTACGTGTTATGCTCCAAACCATTCGAAAATCCAAGAAATTGGACCATGGAGAAATATAGTGAAGCCTGGCATAACGATAATATGTTTGCGAAACATTACATCATCAAGCATCTACCAATAGGATTGGCAACGATTATGAGTCGTTGCAAATATTCAAGAGACATTCTATTTAAGCTTAAAGCATTGGGTACTCGAAATATAATTTTCTCTATACTTCGAGATTCCAAAATGAGTCTAAAATGTTCTTTGGAAGAACACATATTCTTGATACAAAGATTGTTTCTAGAATATAAAGTGTATGGAGGGATCTTATACGAAAAGGAGAAGCTTGATATGATCGCAACATCTCTCCCTAACTTTTATTCGTAGACCCTCGATAATGAAACTTTAAATGTATAATCCATAAGTTGGCAGAATGTCTACCAGACATATTGGATCATCTTGATAGAGTACAAGGCATCTCAAGAAAGAGGAAGCATTCCTCAATCATGAGAGCTTAAGGACAGACAACTAACACATGGACAAAAGAATCTCACATGAGATACGAAACAATCCATATAAATCACAGACCTTATTAAAGGTCAGAGGAAAGGTTCCTCAAGGTACTATTCATTTCATCATTTATTTATTCATATGATGAATAAAAATTTTGATATGTTTGAAAAAATTGCAAATTATTGCTTACTATTTAGGTGATCAAGACAAAGCTAAGGATGAAGAGGCTTTGTAGATAGAACCCAAGGAAATTTTTTGCAATGGAAGTTGTCAAGGAGTACAAAGCTTACCATCATAAATTAGAGTTTCAGATCATAAAAATTATTTTTGTAATTCTGAATCTATATATAGAAATTATTTCTATTTCCAAAATTTTTTGGAATTGGCTTATTCAAGGACTTATTATAAGTTTTAGCCATTGAATGCTCAAGTGTTTCATAATCTATTTTTAGATACTTGATGCGAAAAATACATGGTTTTTTTAAAAGCAAGTTTTGAGTCGTTACAACGCGTAAATCCGATCAACTTTTAAATTTATAACCTAGATAGGGTGAAGTATCTAGGGTCATCCAATGAGGCAATTTTAGTTTTCAAAAAGTATTTTCTCTCTTGCAAAAACTAGAATCTTCTTTTTTTCTATTTTTGTTTTCTTGTTTTTAGGGTTTTGAAAGGAATAATCGGGTACTAGAAATGCGAAACACACAACTACACTTAAGTGGCAAGAATGAAGTTTTCCTTTCTAAACTCAACTTAGGCTAGTGCACCTAAGGTAATTAGAAAGGAAAAGTGGGCGCACTAAAGTAAGGAACAACTACTTGAATTAAAAACACACAATTGAAAGGCGAAATGTCTTTTTGTATTGCTAAAACATATAAAGTCAACAATAGAAGAATACTTGCGACAAAAAGCTGATACAAAAAGATAAAGATGAAGAAGAAGAATCTCCACGTAGACGGAAGTAGCCCTTGCTCCAAGCTCAATAGCTCTTGAACTTGAAGAAGGGTCCTTCCTTCTAACTGACAGCTTCTCCATGAACTCTCCAATGGTGGATGTCTCCACCCTATGCTCCTCCTCCACGGTAGGCGTGCACCATCTTGAACTCTCCTATGCCTAGCCGTCCTCCTTAGGGTTGATCCTTGGCTTCGACCAAGAAAGAAGGGAGGAAGAAGAAGGCACCAAGAGAGCAAGGTAGCTCTCTTAATCTTCTCTTCTCTCCTTCCTCTAGCTGAATATGGGGGTGGATATAGGGTGAATTATGTGAAGCCAAAGATGGTGGAATATGGTGGTTACATGGGGTATAAATAGGAAGGGAAAGAGGGGGGGTTGGTGTGGATTGATGAAGGGTTAGGATGGGCTTATGGGAGGTGGTTTAGGTTAGGAAGTGGTGGAGGTAAGTGGAGAGGATGGTCGACCATGGTAGAGGTTTTAGTTGGAGCTTAGCTTAGCTAATAGAGTAGTTGAGGATGAGTTAGGGTTTAGCTGAGAAGGAGACTTGAGCTACTCTGAAGCTTGCTGGAGCTGACTGCTGCTAAAGAAGAAGGTCTTGTTAGGAGCTGTTGTAATGCGAAAGAGGAGATTTTAATATGCGTTCATTGTAGTACACTCCAAATTCGCATAACAAAACATTTAAATTTATAAACTCAAATTCTAATTAGAGTCCGAGATCGTTCGTAGGGAGAAAATATGGAATTCACGCATTAATCTTCATTCAAAATCAATAAGCACAACAAATTGAGCACAATAACAGATATGCAATAAATGGATTACTTTAATTGATATTCAGATGTAAATCAAAAGATCATGAGACAAAAAAGAATAGAAAGATAAAATAATGGTGATTTAAATCACTAATTATTCATCTTAATTAAGCATATACTCAAGCATTTATATCATTCAAATAATTCAATAGTTTTCTCAATCAATTCAACTTAGGTACTCAAATGATTCAACAGTACCCAGAATCAACCTCAATCAGACGTCTTAACCTTCACTTATCAAACCGTCACAGAAGGCACTCAAGGGTGCCAACCTTCACAAGGCCTTTCAAGCACAAGGCCTCTTCAAGTCTTCAAGCACAGGAGGCTTTTCTCTCTTAGGCCTTCACAAGCACAGGCTAAGTGTTAGCCTCTTCTTCAGCACGGGGCCAACCTCCTCAGAGAAAAACCCTCCCCCCTCCTCCTCATTGATCTTTCTTCTCTTCTCTTTCTCAAATAACTGGGTATAGCTTTGGGTAAGGTGTCAGGTAATCAAATCCTAAGCATTGGCTAAACCCGCGTGACATGTGCACGGGCGAGGCGTGAGGCATGTGAAGCGGGGACCTGACCCCTGATGTGCTTAGGCAAACAACTGAAGACACAAAATCCACTTATACGTCTGCGAGAGGTTGTCAACTTACGAGGTGGGACTATTGTCCCTACCTCCCTTCACGCACAGTAGCAACCCCATGGAGCGCCAAATTGAAGCAGCTAGAACTCGTATTGCCTTAATTGACACTTGAACTTTCTTCAGGACCTAGAGCTACATCAGGAGAAGACAGTAGCAAGTTATTGGATGACTAGAGATGCACTGCTGTGATCGGAGAAGACGAGGGCGGCGATGACGTCCGGCGTAGTACCTACAAGGAGAAATATGGGCTAAACTCCCTAGTTAGATATCTCCTGAGCTTCGTCGGTGGACGACGAAGGTGTTGGAGATGGTTACGTGGTGTGGGAGTGCGTGTGGAAGTCTGGCGAAGTCGAGGAAGAGGTACGGTGTGGGTGGTGTTCGATGGGACGTTTGGATGGTCAATCCACTCAATTTCTTGAGGGGTTTTGGTCGGCGTGGAACAGTGGAGATTTTAGGAGTGTCGCAGTGGCGAGTGGTGGCTTGTGGAGGGTGGATGGCGTCACCGAAGTTCAACCAGAGAGGAGGAAGACGGAGAGGGAGATTGGCGAACAATGGTCAAATTAAGGTAAGAAGAAGTTGAATCGTAGCTAAGGAGGGAAAGGACGGAAGAGGGCCTATCTATTGGACGAAATAGGGAGAACTCGCGCCAGCGTGCCTTGCCGGATGGGAGGGAGATGAACTCCTCCAGTGGGGGTAGACGGTGCGACGAAAGGGGTTGGAAGCCCTAGCTTTGGCCCATCAGGCAGGGATGAGCATGAGGAAGAGCTTAGCACTCCCAATTTGATGGTTGGGAGGTCGTAGGAAGATGGGGGGGAGGGTCACCGGAGTCGAGGCTGGAGGTAGCCAGAGTTGAAGGAGAAGACTTGATTTTGGCCTAAACCTGACTCAGGAGCTTGGTTTCACAATGGGGAAGCTTTTATAGAGCTCCTGAGCAAGTTCTAAACAGGAAATAGCCATGATTGCTTGGGGAATAGGTCAAAGAAACCCATGGATTTTCATGGATTCACACGAGCTTCCTGCTTCAAATCCGAGCTTGAGATCACATTCAGGTGAAAGAGGATCTTGTTGCGATCATCTCCAATTTTGGAGATTGGATGTTGATTGAAGGAGATGCACATGATCAAAGTCGGTGTAGTGAGAGTTGACCATGTGCATTAGGAAACATTGAAGTTTTAGGTGGAAGGGGCTGATTTTTGAAGAAGATGACAAAAGGTAGGTGGCTATTTGTAATTAATTTGAAAGTTAAGGGCCTAGATGTGAGGAACAAAGATCTTTAGGGACTAAATTACAAACTAGGTCAAGATGGACTCTAACTGGGCCCCAATTTTGGTACAAACCTAAGCTGGACCCAAGAAATCTAGTGGTAAAGTTATATTTGAATTTTGATCAAGTTTAACTGGGTAATTTACATAGAAACCCAAATTAGGGCAAAAATCCATCCGAGACTGTTCAAAGTCAGAATAGGTTCAAATGGTCAAATCAAGGATACCAAACCTCAATGAATATTTTTCTATGAATTTTATAAGGTTTAGATAAATTTTATTCTGACCAGAACCTCTGTATTTTAAGTAGGTCTGAAATTAGGATTTTGGGTATTGTATTGGTTCTCAGAATGAGTGAAACATTGTTCCTATCTACATGGACCCTCTTATTAGTCTTTAATGCTTATTTGACCTTAGATTAAGCCCTGGAAAATCCCGTGGTTACTCTGCTTTCATGATGTGATGTTAAAACTGTAGAATTAACCCTGATTTAATATTCTTCTCTTAGAATGGATATGCATGGAGTTATGACACTCAGGCGACTATGTAGGAGCATTTATCACTTGATTATGACTAATTAAAGCTAGTTAAGGGTCATGATGTTGTTATCATCAGGAGCTCAGCTACTCAGCTTAGTTAGTTAGTTCTTTGCTAGCTACTAAGTTGAGCTAAGTTGAGCTGGTCTCAACTATTCTGGAGCTGAGGGGGGTTGGTTGAGATCACCATGAAGACTCCCTAACTAGCTAAGCTAGCCAGCTTAGGTTAGTTGACAAGCTCAACTAAGTTGAGCTAGGGTGAGTCTTCATGAGCTGGTGTTGAGCTGCCCTAACCTGGTTATGGAGTTCTTAGTTGACTTAGCTTAGTTAGCTGAGGACTAATAGCTAAGCTAAGTTGACTAGGGCTCCCATGGACTAAATAGTGCTGGGAGGAGCTAGAATGGAGCTAGGTTCATTTGAGTTGAGCTAGACTGAGTGGCCATAGAGCTGAGGTGAGCTGAATGGAGCTATAATGATCTGGACCTAGCTAACTAGAGCTGGAATGAGCTGGAATACAGTTGAGATGAGCTGGATTCAGCTGAGATCAAGCTAAATTGGACTTCATCTTCTGCCTTTCTTAATGCCAGGGTTTTTGGGATATTCTAAATCTATTTATCCCTGACACTGAAATAAAGATGTCAAAATAACAAAAATAATGCAATGCATGCCTAACCTATGAAATGCCTAAATGCAACCCACAAACCCGATTGCAAAGTTAAAACCCTAAGAGCTAGGTGTGTTTTAAGACATAAAATGATGATAAACCGGCATTTATCAATACTCAAATTTCTTTAATGATATGATTATTTATGAGAATTTTGAATAAGTGCAAAGAAGATACTCCAACTCTATGTGATGTCTCATATCAGGACATAAATGTCTATGAATAAGATTAGGAGGGTAGTTGAGAATAGACCTGTTAGTTAATTGGAGGAATAACCCCTTCTAATTCAAGAATAAGAATTCCAAGACAATTTATGACCAATCCTTTCATCAAAAGGACTTATGACCAGAAGATATCTTAAAATGGCACATATTGATGTGTACATAGTGGAAGGGATCCTTGGTAGATGGTGACATTTACTAATGTTCATCCCAATTACGATGATGTTTAAATGTGGAAAGAGTCAATGATCTTTCGAAAAGCTCAATGACTTCCACAAGTTCGTTATGGAATTAATGAATTCTAAGAACCATGTAAAATCAGCACATCATAAAAGATTCTATCTGCTTTGATAGTGGATCTCTATCATATGAATATAAATGGAATATTTAAAGAAGTAATTATTTCTAACTGATTCCTCTTAGCACACCTCAACTTAGTCTTTTCTTAAGATGAATTTAAACTTAGAGAAGTTCAAATGATGATGAATGTTGAACTCCCAAAATCCACTAAGGATTCACATTGGAGACTGTGAAAGGATATCCTCAAAGGATCATTCTATTTCCTTGACTACATGTGAGATGTAGACAAGGATCTAAAGCGACAATTTTGGCATTATTGCTATGTCCAGTGCAATTGAGTTTGACCTAAGGACCATTCTTTGGAGATCACAAGCATGACAATAGTCATCATCGTTGTAGTATGAATTAGTCGAGAATTTTGATCTGTGGAATATCAGATTCCCAAAGGGATAAATGCTTAATTGATAATCCAATCCAAGGAATAATGATTCTTGAAGTATTACTCGAACTCGTCTAAGATAAGGCCACCAAGATTGAATCTTACTTGGTTGATTCCCATCCAAGCTAGTTGGATCTAGGGATAAATTGTAATATTCCTGGACTTCACACATATGACAATAGTTGTCATAAATGGGATGAGAATTCCAAAAGAGTGATTTCAACTATGAAATGACAGATTTCATAGTGATGAATACCTAACTGGGATGCAATCCAAGAATAATGCATGTCAGGAGATTCCCGGAATTCATCCTGAATAGGCAATGCAAATTAATGGTTGAGCCCATAATATATCCAAGCTAGTTAGATATACAAGCAATTATTAGTTTCAATGGTCATACAGGATATGAAAATGTTCCTACTCCTAAACGAGAATTCTCAAGAAGTATTAAACTTGCGAGATATTGGATTCTCTATGATAAATACTTAAAATGAGAATCAGATTGAGAGAAATAAGAAATCTCAAAAGGTTGCTAGAACTTAGTCTAGATACAAAACCAAATCTAAAGGGAATCAACTTTAATAGATATACTCAATTACTTGAAAAGAATTTAGGGTAGTAAAACCCACACATAAAAAATTTGGATCTCATGTCTTAAATGCGTTGTCATATGATAAAGCTTTGAGAATCATAACATGAGAGATTGGATAAAGGTTGTAAGCTTGAGACCCATCATGATCCAAATAGGAGTCTAGACTTGAATGATCCATAAAATGTTATGGACACATTCAACCCTCGATAATGTTTGGACTCATGTAAGGGTTTACTACAAAAAAAAATAACCTTTAGCAACATTTTATATTTGCCGCTATATAAATTAATGACACTTACAATAAATGTCACTTACTCGCCACTTTCGTTGGCATCATTAAAGGGTTAGCACCAATCGACAATTCTATAATTACCACTAAATCATCAGTATTAGCATCACTTTAATTGTCGCAATTAACATTACTAATGATTTTTTTTTGCCAATGTATTTGCTACTATTGATTTATATTAGTAACATTTTAATTGACGCAATTAGTGTTCCTATATACTTATTTAATGAGTTTTATTGGTGCCATTAAATTACCACTATTGATTTCTTCAATGATGTTTTCTTATGTTTCTTAATTGCCACTACTGATATTCTATAGTCATAATTTTTTGTGTCATTATATTACCGCTCTTGATTTGCTTTAACGGGCTTATGTCACAAAATTGCCACTATTAACTTGCCTAAATGATCCTTTCTTATGATATTAAATGGCCACTGTTGATTTGCTTTGATAACGCTTTGTTATACCACTTAGTTTCCACTATTGATATTCTTTAGCAAGAATTATTTCTATCACTAAATTACCACAAGTTGATTGTGTTAGCAATATCTATTCATGCTACTAATTCGCTATTATTAATTTGCTTGTATGAGTACTTGGCGCAATATTTTTTGAGATAAACATTATGAAAGGATGCTTTTAAAACTTTTGAGTAAACACCCTTGAAATGTCTTTTTAAATCCTTAAACCAATGTAATAAAGTTCACATCCACATTATAAATCAACAACATATTTTCATTACACCCAGAAACTAAAAGCCATTGCACATAAATAAACATCTTAAATCAAAACAAATGATCTGTATTAACAATTCATTAGAGTTCAAGTTTAAACAACTAAAAGAACAATCTAGAAAAATAAAAAAGAATATTCTTAAACTCAAAACTAAGACATCTAAACTATACTTGAGGGAACATCTAAACGATATACCATGGGCAACATCTTGCTTTGACATTTCTTGATCTTTGACTTCCCATGTGTTGAATTTTGTGTACCTAAACATGGGATTTGCCAAGTGATAAGAGCATTATTGTACCGTAAAATCACGATCGTTTAATTAATTTCCAAACTCCCAAAGAGATCATATCAAGTAAAACAGAAATCCAAGTCGTCTCACAAGGAAGAGAAACATTCAATTTGCTTCCTACTAACCAAACTAAATAGGGATAAGACAATGGAACTTACACTAGTAGAAAATGTATTATTCTCGACGGTGCATTTTTGACCATTCTACCATGATCGAGAATAATAATATTTTTTACCATTATAAGATGGAATAGTGGCCAAAAATCCAATCATTAAGTTTCCCATCTACCTATAAGGCGAAGTGGTTGAAACCATTCTCGATCATTTATAACGATCAAGAATAAGCTTATACCCGACCGTTATTAAATAAACGGTCAATGATATCCTTCTCGAGAACCATCGATGTTCAAAGTTAATTTTGAAATGCATTCATTGACCATTTAGCTAGAACGGTCGAGAAAGGTCGACCTAAATCGATCGAGCGACTCCGACTCTTGCTCCCATCCTCCCAAATCCCCCTCTTCTATTCAACATGGTGCCGCCTGACTCCGACCATCGCATAGTGCCGCCTGATGAGACCACATTTGTGGTCTAATTAATACATAAATGCCTAATTATTATGGTAGCATCTACATATACAAAGCATACTTTGATGTGTAAATAAATTAATGTTTGCATATAGGGGCATACATGCATTTCATGTATTAGTTTAGATGATTTTTATAAATAACCCTATTTGTTTTTCTTTTGTTTTCTTCCTTCCCGCAGAAGGTGCAACTCCTTCCAGCCTCAGCGCAACGGCCGCACACCTCTTCGTGCTCCCACCAGCGTCCAATAGTGCACTCGTGCCCATCCAAGGTGATAGTGCATCCCACAATCTCGCAACTGCCCCATCACCAAGACTGTTGGAGAGGATCTTGGCAGAAGAAACAAACGAAGAAAGTTAAAAAGAGGCACAGCAGGCCCCGAGAGGGATCCCTTCCCTTCCTTTCCACTGTGAAGGAGAGCTTGCACCGTGGAAGCCACGTGCACTGTGGCCCTCTCAATGTGTACCGGGGCGCCACCGCGAACTCCTCATCGACCGGTGGTGCGGTGACAGGGCACTACCCCGCAGCCAACAGTGTGCACCAGGCCGCACATCCCCTTCAGCTTCCTTTCCACACGCTGCCCGCACGTTCAGCAGCGCCGCTCAGCGCCCCCCTCACCGCACAACCACGCCCACCTGCATTCCATGCACTGCCCGCGCATTCAACAGCGCCGCTCAGCACCCCCTCACCGCACAACCACGCTCGCCTGCGCTCCAGCAAGCACGCGCCTTCCCTCTTCTTCCTCTTCCTCTGCTTCCTTCAACTCGCCTGCACACAAACCAAAGGAACCCACCACAGCACCTCCGTGCGCAGCCAACCATCTCGCCGACCACGCTCACGCGCAGCCGAGCCCGCGCGCAGCCACACCCTTGTACGCGCGCAGCACCTCCACACGCAGCAACCACCCGAGTGCAGCTGCAATTCCTGCCGCTCCTCTCCGCCGCCACCTGCTATCTATCCGACCGCCACCAGCCATCTCCTGCCTCACCGTCATTGTCTACGAGATCCTCTCCTCCTGTGGAACTCTTCCACCCGAGCAAACCGCCGGCGACACCTCCTGCAATGTGCTACGAAGAGAGAGGAAGTTTCCGCTGTTTTAGAGTGAATTAAAATTTACATTTTTTGCCATTGTCAATTTAATATTTTGATTACTTTTATTCAGGTGAAATTGCATGGGTGCACTTATAATTTCGTGAATTGGGTTAACTTATGTTATGTGCATCATTTAACATTGAAATTTAATTCAGATTTGCATACAATTCAAAATTACATGATATGCCACTACACATGCATCATCTACATACTTTTGGGAGCTTGATTTCTGACGTAAAATTTACATAAATGGTCCATAACTTCTCATGAAATTGCAAGTTCCATTTAGAGTAGCATATTCATTAAATTGATTTCGCGAAGGTGTCTGTGAACATGATAACTCTCTACTCGTGAATTTATTGGATCTATTCCTCCCTTTGGATACGACATCCTTTTTGTGGTTTAAATTGTTATCTATTTTAATCTTTGATTGAGAGATTTCCACCACATAAATTACAACGACATATCATTCTATTATCTTCTTAATCAAGCGAAATTCTCTCCATCAAATGGCACCGTTGCTGGGGAGGCAACAGACGCAATAGATTCACCTGATTATTTCTAAGTATTCTGAGTTGCGCAATTATCTTATCATTCTTTATCTTTTTGTGTGAGTAATCTGACGAGGCGACAGGCACAGTAGAGCAGCGACATCAACCTTGAGAGAAGCCCACACGAGGAGAAGATGCAGGAGACCTGCATCCTGCATTCACAGGGGATTCTCCTTCGTCACAAATTTTATTTCTGTCTTCTCACCCTTGTAGTAATTGGGGCTAAATTTTGGGGGTCTGTCCCCACATTCTTTAGCTACTAGGGTTTACATTTTTCTGCATGCGTGATTCATTTTTCTGCTTGCTTGCCTTTAAAACAAGCAAAAGAAAATATCGAGCTGCCAGGAATTTCATGCTCTTAGGTGCGTGCATTTAAGGGTGATTGAGCAGCACATTAGATCTCATTGTTACATTGCGAGCATATTGGCACAAAGATTGCTAGAGACAGGTACACCTTTCTAACTTTTGCATTGTAACGACCCAGTTCCGAGTCCCTACGAGACACGAGAACCGGACCGACTCGACTAATCCCAAGACCTAGTCATCCAACGAGGAAGTAACCAAAAGAGCAGTAAAAATAAACCACATTCAGCATGAATATAACTAACAGTAAGAAAGTACAGCAGTAAGGAAAGAAACTACTACAGTATATACCACCACAACAGTAGAACAACATTTATCATATAACATGAACTGCAGGTAAAGAAAAGTACAGCGGAAACAAGAACTACTCACTATAACGGAAATAAAGAGGTACAAAAGACAGTGGTAACTCTACTGGACCCTACTCGGCCCAGCGTCCTCTGCAGCCGCTGGCCCTAGCTGCTCAACACCTGGTCCTGAAAAAGGTAACGAGTGTAAAACGTCAGCAAAACGCTGAGTAGAGTGGCAACTAAAACTGAAGACAACAGTAGAGTGTACAGTAGCTGTTATGTTCTATTACTTTCTTTATTCACATCTTTCAATTGTCTCACTATTTCATTTATTCCCCAGATCTTTTTCTTGATCTCGAATGTTCCTCGTGGGAACGATTTTGATTGCAGTCTTTTCCAAAAAGTAGAAGTAGCATGTGGTGCTCTCCTGGCCAGGAGAGTCCCCCGTGGTGATCCTACCCTCAGTCAACCACCCCAAGGTCACTGACAGACGTAACGGTGACTACGGCATGCGCGATAAATGCACAGGTAGCTAACCCGTACTGGCACACGGTCAGTCGTTTCCGTTAACGGGTGCGCCCAAAGCACAGCACGGAACCAGTCCAGGGCAGAGCCCTCTCAGTAACAGGAGTCCAACCCCTCCACAGTAACCAAACCGGGGCCTTGCCCCTCCACAGTCCGCGCATCCTCGCCTGACTATCCTGGTTTGCCCCAGCGGGCCTAACAAGTCGATGTGGGAGGCTAGCAGAACCCCGGGGCCCGTGGGGTAGCTAGTACCTCCCTACACTAGTAGCTCTCCTAGGTACTACGTACGCGAGGGCCAGCAAGTCGGTACAGAGTGGCCAGTCCTAACCCCGGGTCCCTGGGGCAGCTGGCTCCGCTCTGCACTAAACAGGGGGACAGTCGCTCTCCTTGGTACTCCGTACTCAAGGGCCAGCTCACTTCCCCAATACTATTCCATTCACTTTCCAGGAGTTCTACTCCTACTTCCCCATGGGGTTCCATCCTTTTTACTCAAACATCCAGGTTTCACTTTCCAGTTTCACATTCTTACAATCCATGTTCTCAACCACGTTATTTATTCACAACAGGCAGCTGTTAATTCAAATTACAGGCAGCTTTATATCTCTTTCCATTTTCCAAGACTGCAGTATTATACATTCCACTAGTTTTCCCATCCTAGGATTCATGCCATATCCTAGGATCTATCATACAATCTAGTTTTCTAGTCCTAGGATTCATGCAACACCTAGGAGCTATCATTCCATCTATTTATCATTCCTAGGATTCATGCAATGTCCTAAGTTCTATTTATGGTTCCATAATTTAACAGATTTTATTAATAACTTAAAGCCACTCTACCAGGTACAACGGGAGTAATGGGGGCGTGATCGGGAATCCCGCGTACCTCCGCGACTCCCAAGACTGCAACTGAATGAGGTCCTATCACAAGGATCAAACACAAGGAGAGTCTCAAAATAGTGTATAGCTACTGTAGACGGGTAGAGGAATTAATTCTGAAAAGAATGCAACTCGAATCGCGGAAAACGGAACCCGAACGGGCCCTAAACGGGTCGAAAACGACGACACTGTGTAAAATCAGACGTCTGGAACTTCTTCCAGACGTCATAAAAGGTGGATCAGAGAATTACCTATTCAATGTGGTTTCCCAGACGTCCAGAAGTCTGCGGGGACGTCTGGCCTAGCTCCCAGACGTCCGATGGTCACCCCGGACGTCTGGAGGTCGCTCCCGCCGTCTAGTACAACAGCCAGACGTCTGATTCGCGTTGGATGGAGAATCACCGAGCCTGCGCACACCCATCTCCCTCCCTCAGTACGGTCAGTAAACAGGAAGGAAGAAGAAGACGGAAAACTCACCTTTCAGACGTCTGGAAGGTCTTCCAGACGTCGTCCTCGCCGTCTGGCTATCAACCCAGACGTCTGATTCTGGAAATTCTTCCAGAATCAGGGCGCCACTCGACCTCCGCTCGCGACGCCGCCCGCGTCGAACCTCGCGCGCCTGCTGCTCAGACCGCAACAGTCCCCCCTCCGCATCACTCCGCGCCCCCCGCGCCCTCCGCCGGCCGGCCCTAGCAGCCCAGCGAGCTCGCCCTCACGGCAGAGCTCCGCTCTCGCACGCCGCACCTCCTCCGCGCTCACTGCGGCCGCCGCTGCCACCCTCGCGCTCGCGCTCACGCTCACTGGCTGAAGGAGAAGAGGGAGGAGACGGTGGAGACGACGGGAGGGAGCGCGTGGCCTTTTAAGGCCGCGCGAGGAGGAGAGAGAGGACGCGGCAGGCGTCTACAGCCACAGGGAAAGAGGGAATAAACGAATATCCGGTCTGCGCGCTCAGGCGCGAAGACGACTCGCGCGTGTCGAAATTAACGGATTTCCAGACGTCTGGAAGCGATCCCAGACGTCTGGTCAGACGTCTGGATGTGATCCCAGACGTCTGGTCCGACGTCTAGGCCACCTCCCAGACGTCTTAAAAGACGTCTGGGGCACGCGTTCATTACATGCATCCAGCTCCAGTTCATGCATTTGCATTCAGATTAAAATTTAAGACCACCAAGTTGATTGAATTTACTAATTCAGTGGTCGCCTAACTGAAAGTGGGACTGATAATCAAATTCAACCTTAAAATCAAATCACACTTGATCTGATTCAAAGGGACTTGTCTGCGTTTTCAAAAATAAAAAAAAATAAAAAAATAAAAGATTTGCGGTGTGATGTACACTTCTGACACTGAGCACGCACATTAGGCACCACACTAAGGCTCGATCCCTTAAGGCTATAGGCACCGATCTCTTTATTAGTGTAGACCCTCCTATCGTGCTTTGTGGTGGTGGTACTATCTTTTGACCAAGTGTTTTGATACTTCACGGAGGGGGACACCCCTTAAAGGAATAAATGAGTAGTTAAGAGGCACCACATATGCATCGCCTCAAAGGAAGGGTTCGCCCTACTTGCATTCCTTTGTTCATCCTTGGAGTAACTTCTCACTTGATCACCTGGGAGTATCATCTAAGCAAAGTATAGGTCCTAGGGCACTCGAAGGTTGAATTAGGTCGCATAATTGCAGTGAATAACTTGTTTGGCCATCTATATCAACCAATTCTACCTCTGCAACAAAGAAGGTTAAGACCTCAAGTCATCACCCCTCTTATACCACTTACGTAGGAATGGAGGGATAAGCCTTGAACTTTTGACCTATCTTTGGAGTCTAGGTTTCACTTACTCAATCAACAAGAACTTGAATTGTGATTGATATTGTATGCTTGGTAGAAACTCTCTTGAGGGAGTCTAGTGTTTGATCCTGAGCCCGAGAGAATTCTTAGGAGAGCTCACCTAGGAGAGAAAAGAGAAGGCATGGTTGATCAAGGAGCAAATCAACAAAGGACCCTGAGAGACTATTTTATTCCAACCAACCAACCCGCATAAGCACTAAGACGACCAGCAGGGGATAATCCACATGAGATCAAGAGCAGTACCATATCTTTGTTGCCCTCCTTTTATGGTACTACTAGGGAGGATTCCTACCAGCATTTGGAGGAATTCACCGAGGTCTGTTCCACGAAGAAGCTCCAGGGCTTTACTGATAAAGCCCTGATGAGGACTCTATTTCCATTCTCCCTAAAGGATAAGGTCAAGCACTGGTATCATACCCTCGATGCAAGGGTAAATGATTGGGCCACCCTTAAGGGAGAATTTCTGAAAAGGTATTTTCCTATGAGTAAGACCAACCATTACAGAAGAGAGATTATGGGTTTTACTCAACAGGATGGGGAGCAATTTCATGAGACTTAGGAGCGCTTTAATGACCTTCTTAGGTTATGCCCCCACCATAAGGTGCCAAGATGGCAGTTGGTTGAAAGGTTCTATAACAGATTATCTGAAAGACATAGGCAAACCATCGATGCAGCTTGTGCAGAAACCTTCATGACCAAAACTGAGGATGAAGCCTGGGCATTATTTGAAACATTATGTGACAACTCCATACATTTGTCCTCTACCTATCAAGAAAGAAAACCATCAATCTTGCAGAGGAAGATAGGGGCCCATGAAGCCAGGGCTTCTCAGGATTTGGCTTATCAGATTCAATTATTGAATAAAAACTTTGATAGGCTTTTAGCAAACCTTGGCATGAACCTGCAAGAAGCCTCTATCTTTCAGGTTTCAAGTGAATGCTCCATTTGCCAAAGCACAACTCACGCCACTGTGGAGTGCCACCAGGCAAATCAATTCCCTGAGTTGATTCAGAACAACTTGAATGCGGCCCAAGGTTTTTGCCCACCTCCTCGCAATAACCCTTATTTCAATACCTATAATCCAGGGTGGCGGAACCATCCAAACTTCTCTTGGAAGCAAGGTGATGCTTCTAACTCAGGGAATACAAGACCCTTACCTCCCCAACCCATATACCAGCCATCTTATGAAAACCCTCCTCAGAATAAGCCCTTCGAGATGGATGAACTTAAAGCCATGATGAAAGCGATGCAAGAGCATCAGAATATGGTCATCAAATCTCAGAATAATATGATTACTGATATGCAATCCCAAATTGGTCATCTTACTAAGGCAGTTAGGCAACGTGATTCGGGGAAGCTGCCTAGCTCTTCTGAGGAGAACCCTAAGGGCAAGGGGGCCGTATTCAAGGAGCACGCCCAAACTGTGACCGTGCTGAGGAGTGGAAAGAAAATTGACAAGTGTTGACACGTCTTGATCATGTTTTAACAGTTAGTTATGTCGTAGTATAGGTGATCAAGTGTTGTCAACAAATAAAGATTTATTACTCGAAAACCTAAGTATCCGAGGTCGAACACAGGGAGCAATTAGAATTTATTACTAATCTCAAGAATGTAATTGAACACTTAATTACTCAAAACTTAATTCAAAATATATAAATGCATGAGTTTAAAAGTCAATTATGGAAAAAATAAAGAATTTGGACGTCTAATCCCATGATCAGACGTCTTAAAAGATGTTTCCCTTGTTCTTCTTCTTCTTATTTTCTTCCTTTCTTTGCGCTTCTTCTTTCTTCTCCTGTGGTATCTTTCTCCTTTTCTCTGCGGGTCTTCTTCTCTTTGGGCCTGCTTTCTCTCCTTCTTCCTTCCTCAATTCTGTTTCCCTTGCCTTCAGCTTCTCTTCTTCTTCTGCTTTTCTTTCCTTTTCCTCTGCGGAGCCTCCTTCCTTCTTCTTTTCCTTTGCTAGCAGCGGCTAAGTGTCAGCTTCGCTACTCCCTTCTGCCTTCCCTACACAAACCAAAGAGGAGATAAACCTACCCCTATACCCACACCCGCGTCTCTCTCTCTCTCTGTATATCACTCTTTAGCACGCTCTCCCAGAGCCGGGTAAACGGGTCGGGTCGCGCGCCCGGGTCCAGGAGCACCGGCGTGGGTGTGGTGCGCGAGGAGTGCTCAGGAGGGTGTCGGGTCGGATCGCCAGATCCGTGTGGTGAGCTCACAGACAAGGCGGTGAGTATAGGTGAGGGACCTCACCCCATGTGTTCTCAGAGGCGATCGGCTAATATCACAAAATCAATATAAATCACTCCAGCGCTTCACAGCTTACCGAGGTGGTACTATTGTTCCACCATTCTTTCACGCTCGCCCGCAGGAGAGCATTCTCCAATTGCTGCACTGCAGGCTTCGCAGCGCCACTTGCTGGGACGACTGGATTCGTAAGACCCTCCCAAGTTTGCTGCACCTGGAACCCTGAAGCATTGCAACCTGGAGCAAGCGTGCAGCTTCCTCGAGTCACTGTTAATGGAGGCTGGAGCGTGAAACCTGCCTGACACAAAAGGAGCCTTGTGGCTTAATCAGACCACAGGAGCACCTTCGCCGTGTCACGGCGAAGGTGAGGCGCTAGGTGGCAGGCCGCGGGTCGGCCTAGGCGTGCGTACCTAGGTCGCTCTATGGCCGACCGGATGGGTTTGGTCGGGGGGTAGTTGTGGTGGGGTAGAGGGTATGTGGATGAGTGGAGGATGTTCGGTGAGGTGAGGGGGAGGTTATGCGGTGGTCGGAGAGACTTGTGGGGCTGCGGAGTGACGGGAGTGTCTCACCGGAGGGTGGCCGGAGATGGGGAAGGTGGCGGTGTATCGTGACGGTCGAGGGGAGGTTGTGTGAAATAAAGTGAGGGAAATGAAAGAGGAGATAGAGGAGAGCAATTCTAACCTAACTAAGGGGACGAAGGGGGCGAGAAGGTGGCCGGTAGTACCTGCTGTCACTAGAGAAGAAAGTGTCTAGTGGAGGAAGACGGCGGTGACGACGGAGTTAGGGCAGCTCGCGCGGGTGTTGCGCGACGCGGAGGAGGATGAGGACGGCTCTGCCACTGGTTTTGTGGCAGATCAATGAGGAAGAGTAGGGGGGTTCGCCGGAGCTCACTGGACCCCTTGGCCAGAGAAGAAGAAGAGGAAATTGAGGTAGAATTCCGGCCAAGTCGAGCTGAGGAGGTGCTGCCGTAGTTGAGGGTACATTTATAAGTGCTCGCCGAGCTTCTGGTGCGTGGAGGGAAAGCCTTTTGCCACTGACGTCTCGCCAGAGATGGAAGGTAATTAAGAGACCCAAATCTCTCGTGCGTTTGCACGAGAGATTGGGTGCAATTCTGGGATCAAGATTGAGTTCAGATGGAAGGGAATTCCTCAGAGAATCTCCCTTCCAAATTTGGGAGGAGATCTCTAAGGAATCAGAGAGTATTCCCTCTCTATTCCTTGTTGGAGTAGGATCTCTCCCCAATAATGGTGGAGGGACCTGCTTGTAAGAGTGGCGAGGAAGTTAGGGGGGTGTATGCAATGTCTTTCAAAAGATAGGGACCAAAATGTGATTGGGTGTACTAAATTGCAAAGTAGGTCAAGATGACCTCCCCTTAGGTCCAAATTTTGGTAAAAACCTAATTTGGACCTAAGGAATCCAATGGTGAAGTTGGATTTTAGGTTTGACCACGTTTGATTTGATATTTTGCGTAAAAACTCAAATTAGGTCAATTGATGAGCTAAGACCCTAATCTAGGTCAAACTAGGTTCCAAAGGCCAAATTGAATGTTCTAAACCCTAGGGGATATTTTTCCATGATTTTTAGAGGGTTTACTTAATTTTTATCCTGACCGGAACCTTGTTGAATTAAGTAGGTCTGTTTTAGGGTTACCAGATGTCATTTAATTCCTGGATTGCATATGAACCCATTTCTGATTGAATCAACCCACTTTTTATCTTATTCAGACCATTTGACTTATGTTTTGTCTCTGAGAAATCCCATTTATGTACTACAACAACAACCAAGCCTTTTCCCACACTAAAAATCCCATTTATGTACTACAATAGTAAAATTACAGTTTTAACCTTTATTCCATGTTTTCTTCTCAGAACATTTATTTCTCCAATTAAGCCCTCTTCTAAGTTATGCAGGAGCTTTTATTCTCTTTAGTGGGTCAAAATGAGCTAGTTATGGCTCATGATGAGGCTCTCATCAACAAGCCTGATAACACTCCTACGGTTACGTCTCAGAACTCCCCTTCTACACCAGACCCGACTTCCAT
Source organism: Thalassia testudinum (assembly GCA_037157565.1). Classification (NCBI taxonomy): domain Eukaryota; kingdom Viridiplantae; phylum Streptophyta; class Magnoliopsida; order Alismatales; family Hydrocharitaceae; genus Thalassia; species Thalassia testudinum. The sequence continues at coordinate 182,617,187 of JAZHRO010000024.1, read as the reverse complement.
ATCCACCAAGGAAGAGCCACACTGCTCTCCTTCTCTTGAAATCACCCACAATGAGGATCTCGTCCTTCCACCACCCCTCTCCTGCCATGATGACCCCTCTACCCAGAAGACAAGGGTGCCCTATCCAGAGCGCCTATCTACTCCTGAGGAATCTTCTGTTGGCTCGCCTTGAGCCAAGGATAGGACGGAGGAGATTATGGACACTTTTAGGCAAGTCCAGATTAACTTGCCTCTGTTGGAAGCGATCAAACAGATCCCATCCTATGCCAAGTTTCCGAAGGACCTATGCACCCAAAATCGTCGATCTAGGAAACAGGTTCAAACCAAGGTCATCCTGCTTGACCATGTTAGCTTGGTTCTCCAACATGGAACACCTCCCAAAATGAAAGACCCAGGGGGCCCATATATTTCAGTGGTTATAAGTAACCAACACATTAACGAGGGTCTCCTCGATCTGGGTGCAGGGGTAAACATTTTACCGAGCTCTGTCTATGACCTTTTGGGAGAAGGAAGTTAAAGCCTAGTCCAGTCATCCTCCAGGTCGCAGATAAATCACTTAAGACACCACGGGGATTGCTGGAAGATGTCCTTGTGAGAGTGGAGGACTTCTTCCCTATTGACTTTCTGGTGCTAGATACTGACCCATCTAACAAGCCCACAAAGCCGTCCATTATTCTGGGACGCCCCTTCTTAGCCACAACCAACGCCTCCATCAATTGTAGATCAGGGGCACTTAAAATGGGCTTTGGGAACAAGAAGATCCGATTGAATGTTTTTGATACTTACAAGCAATTCGGATTTGAAGATTGTTCTCAGATTGAGGTCGTTGATGAAATAATTGAAGGGACTACTCCAGCACTCCTATGTAGAGATCCCTTTCAAAAGGTCATATCTAAGGACCATCCTCCGATTATTAAAGAAACTGAAAGGGAAATACCCGAATTAGAAGAGTTGCTGGGGATACACATAGAGTCTCTGTCCCCACCCTGGACTGTGAAGGTAGATCCACCACCTGAGGCAGGGACATCTCAACTTAAACACTCAATCCAAAAGGCTCCTGAGTTGGAGTTGAAACCCCTCTCGAGCACATTGAAATATGCTTTCCTTGGCCCTAATGACACGCACCCCATTATTATCTCGTCTGCAGTATCTGAATCGCAGGAGGGAGCTCTACTTGAGTGTTTACAAAGGCATAAGGAAGAAACTGCCTGGTCAATGGCTGATATTAAGGGTGTTGATCCCTCTCTTTGCATGCATCATATATACACGGACGAGTCCGTGAAACCCTTCCGAGACATGAAGAGAAGGCTCAACCCCAATATGCAAGAGGTTGTTAAAAAGGAGATTCTAAAATGGCTGGATGCAGGGATTATCTATCCCATTTCAGATAGTAAATGGGTTAGTCCTCTTCATGTGGTACCCAAAAAGGCAAGAATCACTATGGAAGAGAATGACCAAGGAGAGCTGGTGACCACTAGACCCTCAACTGGTTGGAGGGTCTGCATTGATTACCACCGTTTGAACACAGCTACCCAGAAAGACCATTTCCCCTTACCGTTTATCAATCAGATTTTGGAACGATTGGTGGGGAACAAGTACTTCTGTTTTCTTGATGGGTACTCTGGGTATAATCAGATAGCCATTTTTCCTGATGATCAGGAGCGTACCACCTTCACCAGTCCGTATGGCACATTTGTGTTCCTCCGAATGCCATTCGGGTTATGTAATGCTCCTGCCACTTTCCAACGTTGTATGATGGCTATCTTTTCTGATATGATCGACGAGTTTGTTCAAATTTTCATGGATGACTTCTTCATTTATGGCTCATCGTTTGACCTATGCCTTTCGCACCTTAATAAGTCTTAACCCATTGCGAAGAGGCAAAGCTGGTGCTTAGCTTGGAGAAAAGCCACTTTATGGTCTAGCAAGGCATTGTGTTAGGGCATATAGTTTCCGAGAGAGGATTAGAGGTGGACACCTCAAAGCTTCCATCGCCCGCCAATGTTCGTCAGGTTAGATCTTTCCTTGGCCATGCTGGATTTTATAGGAGCTTCATTAGAGATTTCAGTAAAATCTCTAAGCCACTCTGCGACCTGTTAACGAAGGATGTCTCCTTCAATTTTGGTGATAGATGTGGCAAGGCTTTCCAAGTCTTAGAGAAAGCCCTTATTACTACGCTGATTCTCCAAGCACCAGATTGGACCCTCCCATTTGAGCTAATGTGAGATGCTTCTGATTTTGCAGTGGAGGCGGTCTTAGGTCAAAGGGTTGATGGCAAACCTCATGTGCTGCATTATGCCAGCAAGACACTTACGGATCCTCAGCCTACACAATCACTGAAAAGGAACTTCTTGCTGCAGTATTTGCTTTGGAAAAGTTTCGATCTTATCTTTTGGGATCCAAGGTTGTGGTGTTCACTGATCATTCTGCCTTAAAGCATCTTCTTGCTAAAAAGGACACCAAACCTCGCCTAATTCGTTGGATTCTGCTACTCTAGGAGTTTGACCTAGAAATTAAGGATAAGAAAGGAGTTGAGAATGTGGTAGCAGATCATCTTTCTAGGATCCCTATTGAGGCATCAAACCCTGCTGGTGGTATTCAAGAGACTTTCCCTGATGAGTCTCTGATGGCTGTGGAGGCCAAAACTCCTTGGTTCGCTGACATTGTGAACTATCTGGTCACGGGCATTACCCCAGTATTTGGGACAAGCAGAAGCGAAACAGGTCTCTTGCTAACGCTAAATTTTATCACTGGGAGGAACCCGAGCTTTCTAGAGTAGGCCCTGACCAGCTTTTTCGCCGTTGCATCCCTGATGAAGAACAAAGAAGTGTTCTGAGTTTCTGCCATGACCTCCATTGTGGGGGACATTTTAGTGGAAAAAAGACTGCCCATAAGGTTCTTCAGTCACACTAATTTCATTATTTCTTTTTCTGTCTTCTCAGGATTAGGAGATGGATTTAGGAAAGAAGAGAGAATTTACCTGCCCTGGAGTGGTCAATTTGCGCAGGAGATCTCCTCATGGAATACCTCGCAAAAATCACAGCAAAACAAATAGGGCAAGTTACTGCTCAAATATAAAAATAATGCAGAGACTAGTGATGAATTACGCGTTGCTCCCCAGCAACGGTGCCAAAATGTTTACAGAGGGCGAGATCGTGGGTTTAAAAGATAAATGCTGCGTCGTAGTATAGTTGAAATCACCTTGAAAACAAATAAATTTTATTACTCGAATGTTAAGTCCGAGGTCGAACACAGGGAGCAAATGGAATTCATACACTAATCTCAATAATAGATGCAATTTGAACACTTAAAATGACTCAAAACCTAATTCAGAATGTAAAGCAATAATATATGAATAATAAAATGTAGCAAAAGAGAAATTAGGAAGAATTGGATAAAAGTGTTTGATTTGTCTCTCCGTTGCTTCTTCCTTTGGTTCTTTCTTCTCTTCCTCTTCTTTTCTTCTTTGGCGTTGGCTTCTTTACTTCTTCTTCTTAGGCTTCTCTTCCTTCTGCTTTGACCCTGAGCTCTTCTTCTTCTTTCTTTCCTTCTGCCTTCTCTGCTACAGTGCCTTCTCCTTCATGTTCCTTAGCATCCTCTACAGCTTCTTCTTCCTTAAGCCCTCAGCTCCTTTTTTGCCTTGACTTCTGATCTCCTTCTTTCTCTTTCTTCTTCAGTTGTGCCTTCTCCTTCCTTTTTCTTTCCTTTAGCTTCCTCAGCTTCCTCCTTCAGTCATTTGCTTTTCTTTCTTCTCTTCGGCTACACCTAAGGCTTCCTCCTTCAGCTTCCTCTTCCTTCTTCCTTTCCCTGCAAACAAGTGAAAAACCTGCCAATACCCACCCCCGCGAACTCCACGAACTCTCTCTCCCTTTCTCTCTTACTCTCGCTCACCCAGAGCCATTCTCGGGCATTCGGGTCGAGCAAATGTACCCGAGTCCAGGTACATCGGTGTGGGTGATGCGCAAGGAGTGCAGGATTATCGGGTCAGGCAAACCAGGTCCGTGTAGCGTCGGCACGGACGAGGCGAGTGTGTGGGCTAGGGGACCTCACCCCATGTTTGGAGGCAAAGTGCCTCTGACACGAATTCATGTTATACCGCTCAGCGTGCTCCAAACTTTCTGAGGTGGGACTAAAAGTCCCACCCGCTTCGCTTGTGCACCCGTAGGAGGATGCCTCTCCTAATTGCTGCAGCAGTAGTGCCCTCTCAAAGCCAATCACTAGTTGGATGTGTGCGTGTGCTAATTCCACACTGCCTGGACCTGGGAACCTCGAGTGCGGCAGCCTGATTGAAGCTTGCAAACACGCTTCACAGCTTCTTCAATGGCAGCCAAGGTCGAAACCTATTTTCAAACAACACAACCTTGCAGCCTCATTAAAACACACAGGAGGCTTCGTCGTGACACGGTGAAGGCATCTAGGTGGGTGGCGAGGCGCAAGGCAACCTAGGCATGCGTGCCTAGGTCGGTCTGTGGTCGTGGTGATGGGTCTATTCAAGGGGAGATTGTGGAGGTTATGGCAGTCGATGGAGATGGGGGAAGTGATCAGTGGATGGTGGCGGTGCTTTTGAGGGGTTTAGCGAGGCGTGTGGGTGTGTGGAATGATGGAGGTGCCTCGCCAATGGTCTGCCAGAGGTGAAGATGGTGGTGGTCTGTGGTTGTCGGGGCGCAAAAATAGAAATAAAGAAGGGGGAAATACAGAGAGGATAGAGGGGAAGAGATCTAACATAATTTAAGGATGAAAGGAGAGAGGATGGTGGCTAGCGCATACCTGCCGTCGTCGGAGACGAAGGTCTAGTAGAGGGGTGACGGCGACGACGAGGGGGTAGTTGGCGCGTGCGTAGGTATGGCGCAACGTGGACGATGAAGGCGGAGATGATTCTGCCACTGATATTATGGTAGAGCGACGAGAAGAGGGTGGAGTCGCTAGAGCTCGCTGGATGTTTGGCCAGAGGAGAAGAGAAGAAATTGGAGGATTGTCTCTGGCCAAACCAAGCAAAGAATGGACGGCCAAACTTGGGGTGCCTTTTATAGCCTCTGGCAGAGGGCCGTGTGCTTGGAAGGCAAGCTTCCAAGCACGGGTATCCTCGTCGGAGATGGAATGTGAGAGATACCCAAATCTCTCATGCGTTCGCATGAGAGATTGGGTGATAAATAGGGCTTGTGATTGCGTTCAGATGATCGGGAATTCCTCAGAGAATCTCCCTTTCAAATTTGAGAGGGAGTCTCTGAGGAATCATGGAGAACATCCCCTCTAATCCTCGCCAGAGTAGGACTCCTCCGCTGTAATGGCGGAGGGATGTAATTGCAATAACGATGAGGAAGTTAGGGGGGTCTTTGCAATGGTTTCCAAAAGCTAGGGGTCTAAAGGTAATTGGGTGGACTGTTTTGCAAAGTAGGTCAAAGTGAACTCCCCTTAGGTCCAAATTTTGGCATAACCCTAATTTTGACCCAAGGAATCCAATGGTGAAGTTGGATTTTATATTTGACCACGTTTGACAGGATATTTTACACAAAAACCCAATTTAGGCCAAATGTTTAACTAGGACCCCTATTTAGGTCAATAGGTTCTAAAGGCCAAATTGAAGGTTCTAAACCCTAGAGGATATTTTTCCATGAATTTTAGAGGGTTTAGTTGATTTTTATCCTGACCAGAAACTTGTTGAATTAAGTGGGTTTGTTTTAGGGTTATAGGATGTTATTTAATTCCCAGATCTCACATTAACCCTTTTCTGATTGAACCATCCCACTTTTTATCTTGTTAAGACCAATTGACCCATGTTTAACCCCTGAGAAATCCTATTGTTGTACTGCAATGGTAAAATTGCAATTTTACCTTTTGTTTCTTGCTTTTCTCTCATATCAGTTATTCCATGAGTTAGGCCCTTCACTTGGTTATGTAGGAGCTTTTCTTCTCTTTTCTAGGTCAAAATGAGATAGTTAGGGCTTATGATGGTGTTCACATCATACCCCCATGCCTAGCTTTTGCTAGTCCCTTAACAAAATTTTAAGGTTTTAACTTCTGTTCTAGACCATGAGTTTCTGTCACAATTTATGATAAGTGCTTTTTCTTTTTCTTTTTGATTAGGTTAGAATGCCGACAGTAGGCCTAGAGGTACTCAAGTACCAACCAAGATCTGGACCTGGCCAGCTCTAGCCTCAGTCCTCCGCGAAGGTTTTTAAGGCCCCCAGGAACTATCCTAAGGTTCGTTGGACTCTGCGGTTAAAGCACCCATGCTTGAGACATATTTTAGCCTTGGTCCAATTTGCAATGCGATTTTTGTAAGAGAGACAGAGGATTTATTTGTTTGGAGAGTTTTCTCTCTCTTTTCCTTTTATTTCTAACTTCAGATTAGCTTCTCAACACGGTCTGTATCGGATTCCTCGTCCCCATCATCAATCCTCAAAGGTCCCTGGAAATCGATGCTTCGTGATAGCACCGCCCATGGCAACCCCCAAAACCCTGACTTTCGAGATTTCGAGATAATCCTGCCCATGGCGTTCTATAGCCAAATCCAGACCCTAGCAATCGATATTTCGTTATAATGCCACCCATGGCATCTGAACCAGCAGGTGCTTACCTGCCCCCGGTAAGATACGTAAATTTCCTAGGAGACAAGCACCAAGGATACGATATGTTGTTACGCATCTTCAAGGGGAATTTCCCGCCTCTCCGCGTCGGGAACTCATCCAAATCAACTTGTGTTGATCGGCCACTCCTAATCTAGACAACCATTTTCAGAACATTTAAACGCTTTTGCATGATTTTGATTGTTATGCACACCGAACCAGACTGTGTGTGGATTGGGGTGCTTAGGTTACCGAGTCCCGCAAATCGAAGGTCAGTTAACGAGGCTAAACACTCCCTAAGCCTTAAACCAAATACTTAAGCTTCGCATTTTCCCTAACCTCTTGAGGATTATCCAGATCTTAGCGGGTACTTGAATTTTTAATCCTAAGAGTCCAGCCCAAAAGGCCTAAGAACAGCGTTCCTACTAATTTCTTTTTGTGTCTCATTAGCACTTTTTCTTCATTTCTTTTTCTTGATGTGGTCTAGAACTTTGGTTAATCCCTTAATTTCTTACTAATGACTATCTCTTTTCCTTTTTCATTTTGTGCTCCTTTTTGCCATTTTGCTCTTTTCCTCCTCATGTCATTATGGCTTCAAAATTTTCTTCCCTCCTCCAATTTTTTGTTCTTTTTCACAATTTTCTATTTTTTTGGTATTTTTGGTATATGTGAATTTTTTTGTGAGAATCCTTCTGACTTTTCTTGATTTTTGTATGTTTACACTTTACCACCCCCCCATGCCCAAGTTTTGCAATGTCCTCATTGTAAATGGAGTGTGTGTGACACAATGTTGGGTTCAGGGACTTCAAACAGGATTTATCGGGTGGGTGAATGGGTTGGGAATGACTGGTGCAGACGATTTCAAGCTCTGGTACATGTACCAGAGGTGGGATCGACTGGTCGAAAGCTGACTTAGGGTGCAATAGAGGTGAAGTACGGACGGATAATCAGACGAATCTCAGGTTTTTTTGGAATGACGGGTTGCCTCCCGTTAAGCACTAAATTAAACGCCTTCAACTGAGCGGGAAATGGTATGGAGAGGGAGTGGTCAAATCAGCAAAGTTTTGTAGAACAAGCACCTTGATTAAGAGCCTGGTTAGTCCAACCAGGTGCTTGTTCAGATCAACAGGCTGATGATGCAGCCCAAGCCCAATCAATCTGGTGGGTTGATAAATGTAGATCAAGAGATGTGGAACCCACCATATGCTATGAAGCTCGGATGGTTGTGGAAGTGTGAATTTGAGGTTTGGCTGAGTCGTATCAGCCTGGTCAGAGTAAGGATCCGTAAAATAATCAGTGAATGGTGCGGAAACCCTACGGGGGTGATCAGAGAATGATGGAGCATGGTTTAGTCTGATCAATGTCCGCAACCCGGTATATGTGTGGAGTTGAATCATTTGCAATTGGCTCAGTGAGAGGGGAATCAGAATAGAAATTGAGTCCGATTACGAGTCAGGGTTGAAAACGGGTTTGGCTGTGTTCTATATATGTGGAAGAGGTGGCTTCAATGAGAATTGTGTATGAGGGTTCTTCTAGAAAGGAGTTACAGGTGGTTTCATTGAGCGAGTCCTCGTAGTAGCTTTCAAAGTCAAAGGTGAATGCTAAAGAGTGTCTATAGGATGAGGGAAGTTTGAGTCAAGAAACGATTCAAACTCTGGGCTGTAGTCACTCTCGACATTTTCTAGTTTTGATTCTTAAGGATCGAAAAGAAATGATTCCATCTCACTGGAACCTAAACTTAAATCAATGATCTCGAGAATCGGGACCTCAGAGTCGGAGTCGGAGAATGAATCATGTGAGATGAGGTCGTAGATTGGCTCTTTGTATTCAAGCAACAGAAGCCCCCTGAAGTCATGATAAGTTTCAAAATCGTCGGAGTTTGCGAAAATCAAGTTCGGAATGAGATTCGAGATCATGGGTTCCACCACTGAGTAAATCACATGATGTAGACTTAGCAACCTGACCTGGGTCTAGTCTATATGTGAATTCTGAGCTCAAAAAGGTGTCCTTATTAGGCTTAAGTTCTAGGCTTGTAGGAAAGACCCAATCAAAACCCCACTCTTCCAACTCCTCGATTTCTGTATCAAAGATTGGCGTGATTTTCGAAAAGTTGATCTGTATCTCTGAGGATGTTGGAGAGGGATATTCATCAAATAAAGGCCCAGAATCATACTCTTCACTGAAAATTTAATCTTTGTCATATGGGGCCTCGTAATCTTCCCAATAAGTTTCAGATCCAGATTCTAGGCCTAGGATGTAGGTTGAATCTCTAGAATCTAGGTCAGAATTACCGTCGAGGGTCACCTTATCAAAATAAGGGGCGGGATTTGCACCCTCGAGAGGCTCAGTTCTAATCTCATCATTGCAGGAGTCACAGAATTCTATGCTCGATGATCCAGTTTTTAGGGCTGGCTCAAAATTGTATTCTCCTGCAATTGGAACTTCCCAACCTAATTTAAGATCAAGCATGTATTACATCTGGGTTGGGAATCCACCACAACCTTGTGCCTCAAACCCAAGATTTGGGAAATCGTATTGATCCTTAATGCTTTTCCAAGATGGTTCATCATCTATTTGGGGCGTATACGGGTATTGCTGATCGATAACTTATTTCAATAATCTCATCATCTCTTCCCATTTTTCAAGATCATCTTGGTGTTGTTCCCATAGTACAGGATTTGTCATGCATTGAAGGTATTCAAAATTGTGTAATTTTTCTATCTCAATGTATCCTGTTATGAGAACGTCTCGGGTTGATCCTTTTGTGGCTTCTGTCAATAACACTTGGGCACAGTTTATGATGAAAGTTGTGGTTGTTGGTACACTAACCTGAATGTCTTGTACTGGTGTTGAGGTTTTGTATTTAATTTCATAGAATTCAAGGGCATCCTCAATCATCCTATCTCTCATGGATCTCTGTGATTCAGGTTTCTTGAATGGTAATCCTAAGTAACTAGGCTGCATGTTTAGATCAAATGGTGGAATCAAGATGCAGAATTGGAATTCGGATCAAGATGTAGAATCAAGTTGTGAAGTGAATAGATCTGAATAAAAAGTCCCACTGAAAATCTATGTGTGTGCTCTAAAGAGAAGGGATGAGGGATGTGTTTTTGACCCAATCAAGGCACCCAAAAGATGTTTGGATGACAATGGAGGTTCGAGGCGGATGATACCCCTCGATCGAAAAGTCATCCACCTAAGAATTACCTGGGCAGCCAGAGAGGGAGAGTCCCGCAAAGACCCCTACACGGTAGAGCGTCCCCATGGGTTACAGGGTTTCCCCCACTTGACCTCTCTTCTCATTGACGTTCCAGGTAGACCAGAATGGGGACCTTGACCTCTTAAGTCTACCACTTTTAAGATCAAAGGTGCTTTTAGGGTTCCACTTGAACTTTAGATGTTTTGAGTACAAAAGTGACCTAATTTCAAGGTTGGTTGACCCAACAAGAGGTCAACTTCACCTATTTGTCCTTTTAGAGCTTTAGGTCCTTTCTTTTAGGGTTCAAGTGAACTTAAGAGCTTGATTTTTAAGGTTTCTCTTGAATAAGTCTTTTCAATCAAGGGCTTGGGTAGCACACAAGTGCGGGTGGGTTTGTTTCCTTTTATGCAAGTACATGTGAACTAGCACTCCAAAACCCTACTATAGAAACCCTAATTTGGTTCTATTTCCAATCCTCTCTGTTTTTCACAGAAGTTCTCTTTGGACTTCAAGCAAGAAGTGTGTAGTCCACGGAGATTCAGAAATTAAGCGTGATCCCTAATAGGCACAGGAATTTTGGGTAGGCTCTCAAGAAATCGCTTCAACTTCAATATGATGTAAAAAATATTTTGCAAATCAGAAACCAGCCTTTTAAATGATAATTACTATGAAAAGAAGGCAAGTGATTCCTAATTTGATTATTTCTTTTCCTGTCTTCCCAGGATTAGGAGATGGATTTAGGGAAGAAGAGAGAATTTACCTGCCCTGGAGTGGTCGATTTGCGCGGGAGATCTCCTCATGGAATACCTCGCAAAAATCACAGCAAAACAAATAGGGCAAGTTAGTGCTTAAATATAAAAATAATGTAGAGACTAGCGATGAATTGCCCGTTGCTCCCCGGCAACGGCACCAAAATGTTTATAGGGGCTAGATCGTGGGTTTAAAAGATAAATGTTGCGTCATAGTATAGTTGAAATTGCCTTGAAAACAAATAAATTTTATTACTCGAATGTTAAGTCCGAGGTCGAACACAGGGAGCAAATGGAATTCATACACTAATCTCAACAATAGATGCAATTTGAACACTTAAAATTACTCAAAACCTAATTTAAAATGTAAAGTAATAATATATGAATAATAAAATGTAGCAAAAGAGAAATTAGGAAGAATTGGATAAAAGTGTTTGATTTGTCTTTCTGTTGCTTCTTCCTTTGGTTCTTTCTTCTCTTCCTCTTCTTTTCTTCTTTGGCGTTGACTTCTTTACTTCTTCTTAGGCTTCTCTTCTTTCTGCTTTGACCTTCAGCTCTTCTTCTTCTTTCTTTCCTTCTGCCTTCTCTGCTACAGTGCCTTCTCCTTCATGTTCCTTAGCATCCTCTACAGCTTCTTCTTCCTTAAGCCCTCAGCTCCTTTTTTGCCTTGACTTCTGATCTCCTTCTTTCTCTTTCTTCTTCAGTTGTGCCTTCTCCTTCCTTCTTCTTTCCTTTAGCTTCCTCAGCTTCCTCCTTCAGTCCTTTGCTTTTCCTTCTTCTCTTCGGCTGCACCTAAGGCTTCCGCCTTCAGCTTCCTCTTCCTTCTTCCTTTCCCTGCACACAAGTGCAAAACCTACCCCTAACTCTCTCTCTTTTTCTCTCTTACTCTCACTCTCCCAGAGCCATTCTCGGGTATTCGGGTCGGGCTAGCGTACCCGGGTCCAGGTGCACCGGCATGGGTGATGTGCGAGGAGTGCAGGGTTATCGAGCTAGGCAAACCAAGTTCGCGTAGCGTGGGCACAGACGAGGCGAGTGTGTGGGCGAGGGGACCTCACCCTGTGTTCGGAGGCAAAGAGCCTCTGCACGAATTCATGTTATACCACTCAACGTGCTCCAATCATTCCGAGGTGGGACGAAAAGTCCCACCCGCTTCGCTTGCGCACCCGCAGGAGGATGCCTCGCTTAATTACTGCAGTAGCAGTGCCCTCTCAAAGCCAATCACTGGCTGGATGTGTGCTTGTGCTAATTCCGCACTGCCTGGACCTGGGAACCTGGAGTGCGGCAGCCTGATTGAAGCTTGCAAGCGAGCTTCACAGCTTCTTCAATGGCGGCCGAGGTCGAAACCTGTTCTCAAACAACACAGCCTTGCGGCCTCATTAGAACACATAGGAGGCTTCTCAGTGACACGGCGAAGGTGTCTAGGTGGGTGGAGTGGCGCGAGGTGGCCTAGGCATGCGTGCCTAAGTCGGTCTGTGGCCGTGGTGATGGGTCAGTTCAGGGGGAGATTGTGGAGGTTATGGCGGTCGATGGAGATGGGGGAAGTGATCAAAGGATGGTGGTGGTGCTTCTAAGGGATTTAGTGAGGTGTGTGGGTGTGTGGAATGATGGAGGCACCGCGCCGGTGGTCTACTGAAGGTGGAGAAGATGGTGGTGGTCTGTGGTTGTCGAGGAGCGAAAATAGAAATAAAGAAGGGGGAAATAGAGAGAGGATAGAGGGGAAGAGATCTAACCTAATTTAAGGATGAAAGGAGAGAGGATGCTGGCTGGCACGTACCAGCCACCGCCGGAGACGAAGGTCTAGTAGAGGGGTGACGGCGATGACGAGGGGGTAGTTGGCGCGTGCACAGGTATGGCGCAACGCGGACGATGAAAGCGGAGATGACTATGCCACTGGTATTGTGGTAGAGCGATGAGAAGAGGGAGGAGGAGTTGTCGGAGCTCGCTAGATGCTTGGCCGGAGGAGAAGAGAACAAATTGGAGGGTTGTCTCCGGCCAAACTAAGCTGAGAATGGACGACCGGACTTGGGGTGCCTTTTATAACCTCTGGCAGAGGGCCTTATGCTTGGAAGGCAAGCTTCCAACCACGGGTATCCTCGCCGGAGATGGAATGTGAGAGATACCCAAATCTCTCATGCGTTCGCATGAGAGATTGGGTGATAATTAGGGCTTGTGATTGCGTTCAGACGATCGGGAATTCCTCAGAGAATCTCCCTTTCAAATCTGAGAGGGAGTTTCTGAGGAATCAAGGAGAACTTCCCCTCTAATCCCCGCCGAAGTAGGACTCCTCTGCTGTAATGGCGGAGGGACGTAATTGCAATAACGATGAGGAAGTTAGGGGGATCTTTGCAATGGTTTCCAAAAGCTAGGGGTCTAAAGGTAATTGGGTGGACTGTTTTGCAAAGTAGGTCAAAGTGAACTCCCCTTAGGTCCAAATTTTGGTATAACCCTAATTTGGACCCAAGGAATCCAATGGTGAAGTTGAATTTTAGATTTGACCACGTTTGACGAGATATTTTACACAAAAATCCAATTTAGGCCAAATGTTTGACTAGGACCCCTATTTAGGTCAAAATAGGTTCTAAAGGCCAAATTGAAGGTTCTAAACCCTAGAGGATATTTTCCATGAATTTTAGAGGGTTTAGTTGATTTTTATCCCGACCAGAACCTTGCTGAATTAAGTGAGTTTATTTTAGGATAACAGGATGTCATTTAATTCCCAGATCTCACATTAACCCTTTTCTGATTAAACCATCCCACTTTTTATCTTGTTAAGACCAATTGACCCATGTTTAACCCCTGAGAAATCCTGTTGTTGTACTGTAATGGTAAAATTACAATTTTACCCTTTGTTTCTTGCTTTTCCCTCAGATCAGTTATTCCTTGAGTTAGGCCCCTCACTTGGTTATGTAGGAGCTTTTGTTCCCATTTCTAGGTCAAAATGAGCTAGTTAGGACTCATGATGGTGTTCCCATCACTCGATCATAAGGATTGGTCTAAAAAACTAAATGATGCTCTTTGGGCCAACAGAACCGCATATAAGACTCCCTTGGGCATGTCTTCTTTTCATCTTGTCTACAGAGAGGCATGCCATCTTCCCACTGAAATCCAACATAAAGCCTATTGGGTTATTAAAAACGTTAACTTAAATCTGGATAAAGCGGGAAAGGCACGTATGTTAGAGTTAAGTGAGCTTGAAGAACTTCGTAATGAAGCCTATGAAACTTCTCAAGATTACAAGCAACGTGCAAAGGTCTTCCATGATAAGCACATCATTCGAAAGACTTTTGAGCCAAACCAGTGGATCTGGCTTTTCAAATCCAGACTTAAATTATTTCCAGGAAAGCTCAAGTCCCGTTGGGATGGGCCATACGTTGTTATCAATACTTTCCCTCATGGAGCTGTAGAAATTCGAAACCCTACTTCTAGTGCGAGATTTAAGGTAAATGGCCAGCGACTTAAACCTTATATTACTCTTTCAGATGGCCAGGTTTTGGACGCACTTCGGCTTGAGGAGCCTTAGCTCCTCCCACTCTCCACCTTAGGTGATATTCTTCTATGTCTACATTTTTCCAATGAGGACATTGTCAATCTTAGGCATGGGGGGTATAACCTGAGAATGTTTATAGCATGTATAAATATTTACATATATTTAGGATAGTTATAAAAAAAAAATCTTTTATTTTCTTGAGCTGAATTGGTTAGTCCCTAGCAAAACATCTTTTTCATGGAGGTGTCATTAAAGATTTTTCTTCTTTAATTATTTCTTAAGTTTAGAATCTAGTATATTTACTCCACTTGCACGTAGACTAGGTAATGGATCTTTGAAGAAATCCAATAAGTATTTTTAGTCTACTGAACCCTTGGACAGTTAATAGGGAGTCAGGCATACTATCTTCTAGTAAATCCACCTCATATTTGTGAGAAGAAAGTAGAGAGATTACTGGAGCGCTAAGTCCAATGCAAGGACTCTTAAGTTTTGGACAATTAGAAGATTATACCTCAGAGTTAGGCATAGTTTTCGCTCTCTGTTCCTGTGTGCATTGTGTGAATTCTTGAGAGTCACCAAATAAGATAAATACACAGAGATTGAGTCTTAATAAAGCTATGACTATAGTGGATGGTTACGACCGTACTTCATATAGTCCTCGACTGAAGGAGGGTAATAGTGTCAAAAGTTAGAAATACGCTTGTCCTATCCATTCCTTCCCGGTGCCGAGAGTAGGCACTTCCACCAAATAAGCCACACAATATCCTCTTGACCATCATCATCCCTAATAATGCCTCATAAATAAAAGTCTGTGTCGTGTTATGTTGATTTATAAAGAAAGAAAAAGAAAAAAAGAAAGAAGAGAAAAGAAACAATTCTATTTAAAAAAAAGAAAAGAGAAGAAAAGAAAGAGAGAAAAGAAAAAAAGAAAAGAGTCCAAGTTTATAATTTTATTTTCGTGACGTTGTTTCTGAGGCAACAAAAACACCAATCACATTCCACCAAATATGACCCATACCTACCTTTCAGTATTTCTGATCTCCCGAATACTGGCTGAGGACTCTAACTTAGTTGTAGAGTTATTAGGACTTTAGTTAAAGTGTGAATGCCAGGTGAGGCCACCAAACATTGAGTACACTTACCAAATCTGGCGAGATTCATGATCTCGGAAAGAAAATAAAGAAAAGAGTGAGCACCACGAAACATCAAGAGAGCATAGTTGTTTAGCTTCTCTTTGGGTTGACTCATTTGATAATGTGGAGAGTTAGAATTTGCAGTACTAGACTACAGGTAGCACCAGATGTGTGTGAGCCACCAAGTATAAATCCATTTGACTCTATCTCTCCTACCTAAGCCAAAAAGCTGGGGTCAAACTACAGATTATTTTCTGCTTTATCCCCGAGGGAAAAAGTTGCCTATCCCAAGAAACTTTACTAAGGGATAAGTACGAACTGCAAATGAAAGTTGGCTTTTCACTTGAATCCATTACTTAGGCTATTATCACTTCACAATTGTCTGGATCTTTAAGTTTTCGGAATAAGGGAAGAAGAAATCTCTTGGTTACTTCCATTATTTTTCAATTTTGCTAGGGATTAGCAAAATTTAGGCTTGGGAGCATTTGATGAGACCACATTTGTGGTCTAATTAATACATAAATGCCAAATTATTATGCTAGCATCTACATATACAAAGCATACTTTGATATGTAAATAAATTAATGTTTGCATATAAGGGCATACATGCATTTCATGTATAAGTTTAAATGATTTTTATAAATAACCCTATTTATTTTTCTTTTGTTTACTTCCTTCCCACAGAAGATGCAACTCCTTCCAACCTCAGCGCAACACCTGCGCGCCTCTTAGCGCTCCCACCAGCGGCCAACAGCTCACTCGTGCCCATCCTAGGTGATAGTGCGTCCCATAATCTTAGAACCGCCCCATCACCAAGACTGTTGGAGAGGATCTCGGCGGAAGAAACAAATGAAGAAAGTTAAAAAGAAGCACAGTAGGCCCCGTGAGGGATCTCTTCCTTTCCTTTCCACCGTGATGGAGAGCCTGCACTGTGGAAGAAGCGTGCACTGTGGCCCTCTTAGTGTGCACCGGGGCGCCACCGCAAACTCCTCATCAACCGGCGATGCGGTGACAGCACACTGCCCTACAACCAACAGTGCACACTAGACCACACGTCCCCTATAGATTCCTTTCCACGCGCTGCTCACACGTTCAGTAGCGCGTTCAGTGCCCCCTCACCACGCAACCACGCCCGCCTGCACTCCAGCAAGCACGCGTGTTCCCTCTTCTTCCTTTTCCTCTGCTTCCTTCAACCCGCCTGCAAACAAACCAAAGGAACCCACCACAGCACCTCCGCGTGCAACCAACCATCTCGCCAGCCACGCTCGCGTGCAGCTGAGCCCGCGCGCAGCCACGCCCTTGTGCGCGCGTAGCACCTCCGCACGCAGCAACCACCCGAGTACGGCTACAGTCCCTGCCGCTCCTCTCCGCCGCCACCTGCTGTCCAACTGACCACCACCGGCCATCTCCTTCCACACCGTCATCGTCTACAAGATCCTTTCCTCCGGTGGAACTCTACCACCTGAGCAAATCGCCGGCGACGCCTCCTCCAATGTGCGGTGAAGAGAGACGAAGTTTCCTCTGTTTTAGAGTGAATTAAAATTTACATTTTTTGCCATTGTCAATTTAATATTTGGATTATTTTATTCAGGTGAAATTGCATGGGTGCACTTACAATTTCGTGAATTAGGTTAACTTATGTTATGTGCATCATTTAACATTGAAATTTAATTCAGATTTGCATGCAATTCAAAATATATGATATGCCACTACACATGCATCATCTACATACTTTTGGGAGCTTGATTTCTGATGTAAAATTTACATAAATAGTCCATAACTTCTCATGAAATTGCAAGTTCCACTTAGAGTAGCATATTCATTGAATTGATTTCACAAAGGTGTTTGCGAACATGATGACTCTCTACTCTTGAATTTATTGAATCTATTCCTCCCTGTGGATACGAAATCCTTTTTGTGGATTAAATTGAAATCTATTTTAATCTTTGATTAGGAGATTTCAACCACATGAATTACAACGACATATCATTCTATTATCTTCTTAAACAAGCAAAATTCTCTCCATCACCGCCTCCGATGGTCAAGCCCACCGCCTCTCCTCCTCGTGTGGCCCCTCCTCTTCATCACCGTTGTCCCCCTCCTCAGGTACAACCCTCTCCTCCTCATGCAGCCCCTTTTCCTCCTCTCGCCTCCCCTCACCAGCGACCACCACCATCACCCTGACCACCACCACCTAACTGATCGCTCGACCACCACCACAGCCTCTCCCCCTCCCCTCCTCGACTCCCACCACCATGGCCACCACCATCAACACGCCTCCCCTTGCCGATGACCACCACCATCACATCGACCACCACTACGTGACTGCCTACCCAAGCATCATCCTCCTCCCTCCCTGCCGCCACCACCCATCTCCTCCTCCCACGTCCTTCCTACCGCCAGCACCACCACCACCTCAGTATCCTCCCTTCCCTCCCCCTAGCACCACCACCAATTCATACTCCTCCCACCTCCTCCCTGCCGCCACCGCCACCACCACCACCATCTCACTATTTTTTTTTTAATTAGTACGCTTTGATTGCATTTTTAATTAGTATTCTTGAGCAATTGTTCTCACATGAATATTTAGTTTGATTACATTATATTTGTGTGAGTGAATGTGTTAATGAATGTTTTCAAATTATATGTTTTAATTAGTATGTTTTAAATGTGTCAATGAATGTAAATGTGAGAAGGAGGACGAGGAGTAGGGGTTGTGGTTGGTGCTAGGGGAAGGGAGGGAAGATGGAGGAAGGGGGTACTGGAGGTAGGCAATGGTGGTGAGGGGGGAGGTGGGAAGAGGCAGGCAGCACTAGAGGAGTAGCAGGAGGTGTGAGGAAGGAGGAGGTGGGAGGAGGAGGGTCTTGAGGAGGAGGAACTAGAGGAGAGACTTGAAGGAGGAGGGAGGAGGCAAGGGGAGGTGGGACAAGGGTCTCAAGGAGGGCCCAAGGGAGAGGAAGGAGGTGGAGAGAATCGAGTAAAAGGGAGTAGAAGGAAGTTTAAGGTCATCGATTACGTGATGGATTTATTATGGCTTAGAGTTTAGGGCTTAGGATTTATGGCCTTAGGTTTAGGGTTATGAACTGAATGTTTAAGGTCTCGAGTTTTGATTTAAGGTTTACATTTAGAGTTTGGGGTTTAAGATTTGAGTGTTAGGGTTATGAGTTTATGGGTTAGTTTAACAAGCTTAATATTTAGGGTTTAAGAAAGGAATGAAGAGAATGGAGGAGTAAGAGGAATATAAAGAAGATTAGGGGTTGAGAGGATGAGGAGGAGGAGAGGGTTGGGATGGAGGGAGTTACTGTTAGAAAAGTAATTTATAATTGAAATATTTGATATGTATGTTTCATTATGATATTTTTATTACAACTTTATAGATACACACACTTGCACAAATTTAGATACACATGATGACAAGCAATAAGAGTTCTAACCCCTAAGGTATAGGTTGTGAGAGAGATATAACTATGTAAAAATACTTACTGACATGCGCTTGTGCGTGTGTGTTAAGAAGTGTTGTTATAGTCGCACTTGCCACGCCAGTTTTGAAGTAAAGAAACGGAGGTGAGTCCGAGTGTCGGTCTCAGGGAGGCGTGAAAATCGGATTTTGCTTATCACTTGCCACGGAAAGTGCGGAGTTTTGCTTGCGAAAGGTGCGATTTTGAAAAGCGAGAGAGAGATAGAGAGAGAGAGAGAGATTAGGGTCAAAGTCGTTGCTTTGCTTGATCATGCAACATAAACAGGAAATTAAGTAAACACTGAACGGAAAGTAACTTCATTAATCATGCTCAAACAAATTAAATACATGCTTAAACAAAAGTAAGGGAAAGGTTAAAAGAGAGGAAGAGAGAGAGGGGGAGAGCGGCGAGCAACCACGGTGGTAGAGGAGGCTCTGTCAGCGGCTCGTCATCACCGGCGATTACAAGAGGGCCTAAAGCTACCTAGGAGAGGGGTAGAGTAGTTGCAAGGGAAGTGAATGCCTTGAATGAGTGGTTGGAGGGGGTTTAAATAGGGAGAAGGGCTTTCTAAAACAAGGGGCTTTAGCGACGTCCGGGACGTCGCTAAAACCATTCCAAAAGCGTCAGTGAAGCCCTCCAGCCCGCAGGTCAACCGCCCGTGCCATTCTTCTTCGCGCCCGATCCGCGGCCACTACGTGAGAGTAGATCTTCCCTTGGATGCGCTCGGATCGCGCCTTGGGCGCGCGTGTGCGCGGGAATCGTCGCCCAGCTTGCGCGTGCGTGTGGGTGCTCGCGATCTGAGGGCGTGCCACGTGGCGCGATCTCGGCCGTCCGCTGCTGATCGAGAGGCCCAATTTCGCTGCGCGCTCCTTCATCTTCAATTTTACGCACCGTGCGGCTCGAACCCGCGTCACGTGAGTGCAGGCATGCGCGCTAACCGCTGCGCCACGCCCACACTTTGTCGCGATGACTGCGGGCGGGCACGCGGTTCTCGGCCGTCCGATCGAAGATCGACGGTCGAGATTTGATCTCATATGAAGGAAGAGTGGCGTGCGGTGGAGCGGGGGCAACGTGGCGCAACGAGGGCTGTTGATCTAACTTCTTAGGCCCATTGTAGGAGCTCCAGATGTCGGATTTGGCCGATCATGAGTCCGTTGGACTCCGTTCGTCATTCTGAATCCATCTGTGCGGTCTGATTGCTCATCTGAGGCCTACTTTGACAAGTGCTTACACAAATGGCCATTAATACAGTTTTATAAGCAATCTTGGTATATGATGCATGCAATGCTCCCATTTTACTTATGTTGTGCCTTTTATTCTTAAGATGGGCCCTACTTAACAGAATTATCACCCTTATGTGCAGTGTTATCATACCCCCATGCTTACTCCTTGCTAGTCCCTAGCAAGGTTATTTTAGCCTTTATTTTCTTTCAGAATTTAAGAAGTAATTGCTTAGACACTTCGTCACTTGTCAATAGGAAGAAATATACCAAGATCTTAATCTACAAAGACTAAGCAGTACCCGGGAGTCTACCAAAATACGAATCGCCCGAATCCTTGCTTTAATGTATATAACTATACATATGTATATGTATATCTATATATATATATTTTTAGAATTTTTTTCGGAATTCAGTGTGGGTTGGTAACTTTTTATGGCTACCCAACCCACCCAAAACTCGGTCAAAACCCTGAGTGCTAAGCATCTTGGTGTGAAGATTGTGATAGACTCACTTAACGGTAATTCAGATAGACTTCAGGTTTCTATGCCCCTAGGTGACCGGAAGAGGAAATATATTTGCCTGAAGGTGTCTTTGTTCGATTGGTAGCTTTCTCCCTACGTTTGTTTTAATTGGGGTCAACACAAGGATTTTTCCAGTGTATATCTCCCCGGCTTGTACTACTTCCCCGCTTCTTCCTTAAGTGTTTTGGTTCTTTTTGTGCAGTTATTGAGTTGGGCTCTGGACAACCGACCAATGGGCTGTTACCCACGATCACTAGCCAGCCAGACTCGTGCGGTGAAGTGTGGTTTATTTTCTTTTCTTCTTTTTTTTTCGTAGGTGGCTTCCCTGATCTCAAATGTACCTAGAGGCAATGAAGGAGAAACGGTCACGTGGCTGGGTTCTGGACAACCTGCCAATGGGCTGTTACCCACGACAACTTGCCAGCCATACCACCCTAAAGAGTTCATTAGCTACCTAATTTCTGTCAAAATCTCCGAGAAGTGAGTCTGTGCAAAAATGTGTGCAGATGCTTAGACTCAAAGTTTTTCTGAGTGAGAGGGTGAGTTCATAAGTCATATACTTAATACCTTATTTAGTAGGTGGATTAGAATAGCTTAAGGTTGCAAGGATTCGAAGCTAAATCCATATTTTAACAGGCACCAAGGCTGATTAAGCCTGAAGGCCAGAAAAGTATAAGTGTTTAAGTTCTTTTTGCATTATTTCCCACTATTGACAAGTTTCTAATGCCCAAGTTTTCTTCCTAAATTTAATTTATTTTATTTTATTTTATTCAGACTAATTAAATGAGCTCAGGATTATGCAATTTACCACCCCCCCAAGCTTAAGTTGGACAATGTTCTCATTGGCGAGTACATGGATGCAAAAGGGTTCAAAAAGATAGTACCTGAGTGATGTAAAATACCGGATCAGTCGGAATTCTCTGGGTTGCCTCCCAGGAAGCGCTGAGTTTAACGCCTCCAACTGAGCGGTGCTCTGTGTCATCCCTTAACGAGGGTGACACTCTCCTTTGGGGGAACCTGGACCAAGAAGTGCTTCAATCTTTGACCATTAACTGTAAAAGTATGCCCAGTGTTAGGATCAGCGATCTCAACAGCCCCATTAGAGTAGGGCTTAACCACCCGAAATGGCCCTGTCCATTTTGACCTGAGTTTCCTCGGGAAGAGTTTTAGGCGGGCGTCAAACAGCCAAACTTGCTGATTAGGCTCAAGGGTTTTTCTATGAATGACTCGGTCGTGGACGGCTTTCATTTTCTCCTTATACAGTCGACTATTTTCAAAAGCGTCCTGACGAATTTCTTTGAGCTCAGATAGTTGGAGCATCCTCTGCGCACCAGCTAACTGGGAATCCATGTTACATTGCTTGACAGCCCAGTAAACCCGGTGTTCCAATTCGACAGGAAGATGGCAGGCTTTGCCAAAGACCAGGCGATAAGGTGACACGCCTATCGAGGTCTTGAAAGCGGTCCTCTATGCCCACAGGGCATCATCAAGTCATGTGGACCAGTCTTTCCTGTCAGGTCTCACAGTCTTCTGTAAAATGTTCTTGATTTGTCTATTTGAGACCTCGGTCTGCCCATTTGTTTGTGGATGATACAGGGTAGCAATGCGGTGGTTCGCCCCATATTTTCTAAGTAGGGCACGGAATTGGGAATGGATAAAATGTCTTCCACCACCACTGATCATGGCCTTGGGTATTCCAAACCGGGAAAAGATGTTCTTCTTAACAAAGTCCATGACAATCCTGTGATCGCATCGGCGGGTGGCGATGGCTTCAATCCATTTAGAAACATAGTCTACCGAGACTAGGATGTACTTGAAGCCATTGGATGGTGGAAAGGGGCCCATAAAATTGATACCCCAAACGTCGAAGATTTCGACAATCAAAATGGGCTAGAGGGGCATCATATCTTTCTTGGTCATGGTCCCCAGCGTTTGGCAGCGTGAGCAAGTCTTGGCAAAGTTGTGTGCATCCTTAAATAGGGACGGCCAGTAAAATCCAGACTGCAAAACCTTTGCAACTATTTTCTTTCCAGAGAAGTGGCCACCACAAGCCTGGTCATGATAGAAGGAAAGCACACTCTGAACTTCGTCTTTGAGGATACACCTCCTGATGATCTGGTCAGCACAGAGGCGAAACAGCATGGGATCATCCAAGAAATAGTGCTTGGCCTCAGCCAAGAACCTGTCCCGTAGCTGTCTGGACCAGCTGTGCAGGGTTTGTCCTACAACTAAGTAGTTGACGTAGTCAGCATACCATGGCATTCTCTTATCTTGCACAACTAGAATGTGCTCATCAGGGAAGGTGTCAGATAGAGGTAGGGAGGGTCCAATGTGGTCTGGAGGAAGTCTAGACAAGTGGTCAGCCACCACATTCTTCGATCCGACCTTGTCTCGGATTTCCAGGTCAAATTCCTGCAAAAGTAGGATCCATCTGATGAGCCTGGGCTTTGCGTCCTTCTTGGCCAACAGGTGCCAGATGGCTAAATGGTCAGCGTAAATCGTCACGTGCGATCCCAGCAAGCACGATCGGAACTTTTCAAGTCCAAAGACTACAGCGAGCAGCTCTTTCTTTGTGACCGTATAATTTCGTTGGGCCTCGTCCAACGTTTTGCTCGCGTAGTAGATCACCTCGGGCTTCTTATCTTTCCTTTGTCCTAGGACAGCGCCTATGGCAAAATCTGATGCATCACACATAATCTCAAAGTCCTGGGACCAGTCTGGGGGTTGAAGTACAGGTGCGGTGGAGACTAAGTCCCGAAGGGTGTGATAAGCTCGGATGCAATTAGAAGACATGTGGAAAATGGCGTCGTTGGCTAGAAGGTCGGTCAAGGGTTTGGAAAGCTTGGAAAAGATTTTAATGAACCTTCGGTAGAAGCCAACATGTCCTAGGAATGAGCGAATCTGTCGGACCGAGCTAGGTGGAGGAAGTTTGGAAATCAGATCAACCTTAGCCCGATCTACCTCGATGCCCCTATGCGATACGATGTGACCGAGGACAATTCCTTCTTGAACCATAAAATGGCTCTTTTCCCAACTTAACACCAGATTAACCTCGATACATCGTTTCAGGATTTTCTCCAAGTTGCTCAGACAATGGTCGAATGAATTCCCAATAAAGACCTCTAAGTACTCACCCACCATTTCTGAAAAAATGCCCAGCATGCAACGCTGGAAGGTCACAGGTGAGTTGCATAACTGATTGCACCGCAAAAATACAGCTACAATTGTGCCATCTTGTGCTATTTCCTAGCATTACCAGTGCATATTAGGTAGACATAGTCACATTGTAAAAATACACGCATGCATGTATTTAATTGAGAGAGGAGGAGAGTGAAATAAATGGCCTTGCAATTAACATTTTTCCTCAAGTGCATCTTTGCAAAATTTACCATCATTTTATTTTTTATTTTACTTGACTTTGAATTCTTCCCGCGGCTGCATGGCATGGCTGGACCTTCCTCCTCGTGCCATGCTCTGCAATAGCATGCCCTGCAGTCGCATGCCCTGCCAAGCCCTGCACAGGCAGGGCATGGCTGTGCATGCCTTCTTCCTCTATAAAACAGGGTGGCTTCTTCTTTGCAAGAGAGCCTGGTCCACGCCAAAAACCCAACACTCAGTAGCTTCTCCTTCCAGGCCGCCTCCTCCCCTCTCCCTCCATACGCAAGCCCTCCTCCTCTGAGGAGACACTCTACGAGTAGGAGTACCTCACCGTGGTGCACAACCACCACCGTGAGTCCACCACCGCCTAGCTCATCAAAGAGCCGGTGGGCGTGGTGGTTCTTTCCCTGTTTTTTCATTTGAAGCACTTCCGCCACTGCCACAGAGCTGCAAGCTCTTAAGCTCAAAGCGCCGCACGCAGCAGCAGCAAGGTGGCAGCAGCCGCAAGGCCCTCCAGCGCACGTTTGCAGGCCGCCCTCCCCTCCAGCGCACGCCTGCAGGCGCCCTTGCCTCCCTCTCCGCGTGCCCTGTCACGCTTTTTCCACCAGCAACCAGCCGGCGCACCCCTTCCACGCGCGCGCCAGCTATCCACGCCACCCGCACTCACAGCACCGGGTGCACCCGGTCGCGCTGCTTGCCCGGGCAGTGAGAAACTTACTGGTCGCGCGGCGTTTCAGCGGAACACTGTGGCTACAGTGGGGTGACCGGTAAGTTTCTCACTTATGCGGTCACCCGGCGCGCAACTACCGGCCACTGCCCACGCCTGCGTCCAGCTCCAGCGCCCGCTCCCATCCGCGTCTTTGCCCGCATATGCCTACCTCTGCCCGCTCCAACCCCTTCGCGCAGCGCGGTGCGCTGCGTTCCTTCCTCCACGCCCACTCCCCTGCGTGCACGTGCGCCTACGCATGCGCACATGGACACCAGACGTCGACCCTGATGCTGCAAACTGCTTAAACTCTCCAGCCTCTTCACTCTAGCAATCTCTCTCTCTCTCTCTCTCTCTCTCTCACAGCACTCTCTCACTCTCTCTACCGACACTTACACACACACACTCACACTCTCCCACACACACACTCTCACCTATACACTATTATATACTTATATATATATATATATTTATATACATACATATATATATATATACATATACCTATACATATATTAGTACTTATATAACTATGTGTTAGTCTATATACATACATACATATATATATATATATATATATCTTTATACTTATATATATATATATACATATATCTATATATACATATATATTTACATATATACATATACTTATATACATATATATATACATATATTTATATATATATTATTACCTATATAACTAAGTACAAGTATAGACACACACACATATATATATACATATATATACACATATTTATACATATATATATACAAATATACATACATATATACATATATATCTATAACTATATATACAAATATATATATATATATACATATCTATCTACATATATCTATATACATAGATTACTACATATATATATATACATATATATATAAATCTATATAAGTTATATATACATACATATACATATATACACATATATATCTATACATATATCTATCTATACATATATTTACATATCTATATATATATACAAATATACATACATACATACATATATACATATATACATAAATAAGTACATATATACCTATATATTTATAACTATATATACATATAGATGTATTTACAAATATACATATATATATATATTCACATTACTTACCATACGTTGTATCGCGGGAATACCTGCACCAGTTGCTGATATTCCCCGATACACGCGTACAGAAAGTGTGTTCGCACTCATCTTCCACCAATCCACCTTACACGCGGCACTTCCTCCTGTTGGTTGCGTCTTCCTAGACGACGATCGACTCGACACTGTACAACACTCCATCTCCGCCTCCACCCCCACCCCTTTATACATATATAATATATACCTATATATATATACTATATTTACTTTATTTCTGCTTCTCTTTCATGCCAATAAAAAAATAAACAAAAATACATAAAAGAGAAAAGATAATCCTTGACTTGCAGGTACTTAGTCTTGCGAATAGCAAGACCAATTTTGGAACCCTAATTTGGCTCAAAGCCAAGAACCTAATTTTGAGGGTGTGCCTCAAGGACAAGAATTATCAGAAAAAAATCTAAATAGAAAAACACCAAAAACACAATAAACGAACAGAAGAGATTCGTTGTAGGAAAGGCGTAGAAACTTGACTTCTAACCCCACTTCCCTGAGTTCAACCCCAGGCCTAAAAGTGACCAAGATAAAATCAAGTAGGCCAGGTAAAAGATTTTGTAAAAAGATGGTTAGGCTCAATTTAGGTTAACCACTATACACATTTCAACGATAAAATCACCATATTAACACACCTATCCGGGTCCAACCAAACATCCCCTTCATGGTGCCGTTGCCGGGGAAGTGCGCCTTCAAGTAAGTTTTTACTCCATTCCCATAATTTTTCTCTTCTCACACCCTTCTCTTCACGGGTGTCTATTTTTTGTGTGCAGGTAAACCTGTTGCAAGGAGAAGACAGGCAGACGAAGTCGGAGACGTGGGCAGATCCAAGGCGGGAACGAAAGCGTGAAGACGCCGACACCGCACTAGAGCTCTGCACACGTTGCTGCACAAGTAGGTCTTTCTTTCTTAGCAATCTAAGTTAACTTGTCACCTTAATTAAAAAAATAAAAACTAAAAACTAGAAAAACTTCTTGGGATCTCTTAGAGCAAGTGGATTAAAATTCACTTGTTTGTTTATTTACCCTTACTCCCACTGCCCCGGGACTTCCCGCCTTACTTCGCATAGCGAAAATCCAAGAATCTTGATTCTTGAATTTTTCGCCGTGTGAAGTATTCTTTGAGGCAAACATAAAAAGATTGATTGCACCCCTCTTTGCCTCACTTATCTGCAAATTTGGGATCACATTTTTGGTGGTGAGACTTGGAATTGAGTTGATTCCAACCCCACCATGACCTTTCACGTGCCTAAGATTCGATCTTGAATATTTCAACCCCAACAATTTGATTTTCCTCATCTTTTGGTTGAGCCTTGTGTGTGGAAATCATTTTGGTGATTGGGAGCACTTGAATTGAAGTGCTTTGGCTCCCTTTCACACTAATCTAAAATTGATTCGTGCATCCACACATAGAAATCTCCATTTAGGGAAGCCCATTGCATTTTAGCATGCATTAACCAACTGACATTGAAGAAGGGTTTGTTGGGCTTAGAAGAATAACTTGTATTCTCTCAAAACCCGGAGATTGGTTGAATTGGTAATCCAGAGATATCCTAAAATCCATACTACATAAGGCAGAATTCTAAAAACCACTCACCAATTAAAGCTTCAATTCGGGGAGATTTCCCCGTTGCATGCTTGGTTTACACACTTTGAAAAATCAATCACTTGGGCATTACCCGTAAATAATGCCCTTCACATTCCAGAAGCACTTGATCCAAAGCCTCTAACTAAAATTGATAGCAACTTGACCCTTATTAAGGATTGGAGGTCCAACTACTTGCGTGTAGCGCCAACGTACTGGTGAGGGTTCCCGTGTGCTATCGGGTGTCTAAGACTGGAGAAAACAGCCTTTCAATTTGGCCCGGTGGTTTCGTGGTGCTCGCATTCGGTTCCGTAGGTCGTGATAGTAGGTAACTTAGATCTTTAGGTCTAAGGGCACACTGTAGAGGTTAGGAATTTGATTGAATTGATTTGTCATCAAGTGTACCATTGCAGCGTCATTTCTCTCATCTCTTTTCCCATCGTATCCCCCCAATTCTTCCTGCGGTAGTGCATGTTTAGGAGGAGGTCACAAAACCTTGAACTGTGTGAATTGTCTGACAAATTTAGAAAAGAAGCTGAATCGTCCTCCTCCTCCACAAACACGGCAGCACGCCCACCCCAAAATCATGAGGGAGGAAATCGCCCTCAAAACCCACCAGGTGGTGGAGCCTTAGATCCCATAACCGCCTCTAAGCCCAAATGGAAATGTATAATGAACAAATTGAAGCCATTCGAGAAACATTGGAGGAAATGCAGAACCCTCCCGAATGGGAGGAGCCTAGGTCTCTTAGCTCCTACTAGAATCCCGCTGCTACAGAGACCATAGGACAAATTCGGGTCCCCATGGGAGGGGACGACTTTGAATTGAAGCCTAACAAAATTGGCCTAATAAATTTTCACTTCCATGGTCTTGCAAGTGAAGATCCTTTTCTCCACTTGAAAAACCTAACCCGATTGGCTAAAACTGTTAAACCTAGAAATATCGAGTTACCTATAGCCCTCATGAAAATGTTCCCATTTTCATTGCCTGATAAAGTATCGTAGTAGTTACGCACCCTTGGGAGAACCATCCACTCTTGGGAAGAGATACGAATAGCGTTTCTCAAGAAGTTCTTCCCAATCAGGCCAACCAATGTGCTTCGCCGTGCTATCACTCCATTTACGCAACAAAACGGCGAACAATTTCATGAGGCATAGGAGAGGTATAATGACCTCCTCAGGAAGTGTCCGCACCACGGTCTGCCTAAGTGGCATATAGCCCAAATCTTCTACTATGGGCTCAATGAGACTTTGAAGCAGATTGCAAACGCTTCCTGCGGAGGGAATTTTATGAATAAATGTTTGAAAATATGGGTGAAAACTCAATGAACAATGCCTCCATTGTCGCCTTTAATCGTATCAGCCTGCCCCGAAATGTCCACGAAGTTGACACGGGACCCTCCCATTCATCCACTGATCTCAGCCTCATCGCACAAAAATTGGATGAAGTCTCCTTCGTGCACAAGAAGCTGGAGAGCTTCTGGCTAACCCCGCCCGTTCTATGGCAAACACCCCCACCTCACCACTTCGTCACAATTCCAATTCTTCCAACACCAGGCTTATCCCAAGAAACCCCGTAAGACCTTCCTTACCGAGTGTCGCACCGAGCGACTCGGTAAGTCATGTGGATCTGGCTTCTGCGAGCCTGTATTTTGACACGGAGGACCAAGCCTCCGTGTGCTCGGACTCATATTTACATGCGGACGTGTCTTCTGGCATAGAAGACGCCTGCACCTTGGGGAACAACCTGTTCTCTGCCACTTATAACCCAGGGTGGCGAAATCATCCGAACTTCGCATAGTCCATCAACCCGCAGTGCCAAAACCCCGCAGGTGGACCAATGCGACCATCCGCACCCGTCATCCCAAGGGCCCAGTCTAATCCTATGGCGAATCCGCCATCAGGCCCATCCGTACCGCAAACTGAACACGAATCAAGTCCTCTTGATAAATTGATGTGAATGATGACGGAAATGTCAAAGCGCCATGAAGAGAACATGACATCTCTTCAGCACCAATTGGCTCATCAGAATGCTGAGAAAAATCAACTACGCATGTCGACTCGATCTCAGGGCACTCTTCCCGCCCATCCTGTTCCAAACCCACGAAATTTCATACCCTGTGGTCCTCGACCACAGGTACGACCTTCTCAAGGGCAGGATAATCAGATTCTGCAAGCTCCGAGCATTCCACCAGGATTTCAGGCTAATCCCGCTGCAGCACCTCACTCCTATGTCCCTATTGCAAACCCTCCTCCACCTTATGATCCCACTGAACCTGCATTGTCCAATGTTATCACCACGAGGAGCGGTAAGCAGACCGTCGATCCGCCTCGACCTGATCCTGGCCCGTCTTCTTCATCGCCCTCTCATTCGGGATGTGCATCGCATTCACGCGAGGACAATACACCCAAATTGGTGCCAGAATCAGTCCCATTCCCTGAGGCTCTACTGAGGGAGCCAAAAGGTAAAAAGAAAGATACGCAGGCCTTTGATAACCTGCGTATTTTGTTCAGGGATGTAGAAATCAAGGTACCCCTGCTCGAGGCTATCAACCACATACCTACTGTCGCCCGATTTTTCAAAGACTACACAACACCCAGGAGACAGTCAAAGAAAACCAAGAATCCGGTGGTTCTCTCGCCTCATGCGAGTTGTGCTATACTGTCAAACCTACCACTGAAGCAGAAAGATCCGAGCACACCAGTGATTTCTTGTAGCATCCGAGGCTTCAATTTTAACCATGCCCTGCTTGATCTAGGATCTTCCATCAATCTTATACCGACCATCATGCTCGAAAAATTTTCCCTGGGAAATCTGAAACCCACCCCTGTCACGTTACAGTTGGCAGATCATTCTGTCAAAATCCCAAAGGGTGTGGTGGAAGACGTGGTGGTTAGGGTCAACAGTCTCTGTTTTCCTGTTGACTTTCTTGTTTTAGATATGGAAGTTCCTAGCTCACTTTCTTATTGTCCGATCATCCCTGGTCGACCTTTATTGGCCACAGCCCGCGCCCATATCGACTGCGAGTCGGGCTGTATTGAGATTGCCATTGGATCTGAAAAGCTCAAGCTTAACATCTTCAAGGCAGCCAAGAACTTTGATTGCGATTGCATCGAGGATGACACGTCTGACGAGGACATGGCTATCAACGCGTGTATCGGACTATTTGGGACCTATTCAGACTGCTGCAGATTACCTGTAAACATTGACGATTGCCTGACCGACACATATTGTGATGTTCACCCATCCCTCCCTATTCCTGGACCTTCTCCTGACCAGACTTCTAACGAGGTTTTCTCCACTTCCTATACCTCGTGGTCTGAGTCATATCCGGGCTACTCACCGCCGGTCCACACTCATGAAGACCGGATTGCCCATTCTTTCCCGCCAAATTAGGCAGATTTGCAACTCCACACTGGGACCTTGAGCCCACATCCAACTCACTGGGGCTATTCCCTTTTGGATCCATCTATAAAAGAAGCCCCTCTTCTTGGCCAATCTGAGGGCCAACTTCTTCCTCCTGACTTGTTCTCCGATTCGCCTGGGACACTCTCGTCCCAGGAAATGCCAGATCTTTCACCATCCACCATCACTTTTCATGCCACTGTCACGATCACTTCACTTTTCACTTCACCACCCACCATCCACCCACCCTACCACCCTGTTGTTTACCCTACACCTCAGCTCTCATTACCCAATCTTTCGTCCTTCCTCTACCCTACCCTGCATGCATATGAGGACATAGCATCGTTTGGCATGGGGGGGTGGATAGGCATCCATAAAATCTGGGTATTTTATGGTATCATGCGGCTTCCACCTATATATATATATAAAGAAAAAAAAAATGGTGTTTAGTAATGATCTAAAAGCTGAAACAAAAATACAAAAAGTGTTTATGGATATTCAACCGCTATTTTGAAGACTTTCCAGGCCACAGAAGCTTGATTCGCTCAGGCTCGACTTAATTCACTTGAGCATTGACAAGATAGATCGGAATCTCTCCTAACTAAGGACGTATTCTTGTACTTGAGACACCAGTACAGGATCTGCTGGTTTACTTCTACTTGAGAGCCTAAGTAATCTTGGTTCACACTACACATACCAAGAAATATCAGGTGAACATAAGATCCAACCCTAGTCTTCATTAGGGAAGGTGGAGTCCTTACCTGTGCACGCAGGTAAACTTTTTATCCCAACTTTTAGTCTTGTGTTTAGGAAAGACTCTTTCCACCAAAAAGAAACTCTCCCACCAAAAAGAAAAAAGTGTGCTCCTTCAAATAATGTTTTAAGAGATATATTGACACGTATTTCAAAAAAAAAAAAACAAAAAGAAGAAGAAGATACAAATAAGTCAGTATATCTCACAAATGTCTGCAAAATCTTCCTACAAAAAAAAGTTCTTCTGGGCAAATACCCTATTTTCTTTGAGCCACAAATGTCAGAAAATGGGAGTTGTATTTTCCGTCATCTTTTTAAGAGTCAAACCAAAGACACAAGCTGAAACTGGGACCAACTTATACTTAAAAATTCGTGAAACCCTGGGCTTGAGTCTTAATGTTCATCTGGTCAGTTTTGATCCTTCACTAAGCACAAGCCATAACCTCTTGAGCTCTCGAGTATGCCAAAAACCTCCTGGGTCCTGGAAATCGTACTTAAGGTTTAAATATCAAGAGTCCTGGTTAGTCGAGAGATGATCTATGTCATGTGAGACATAAAGTACTGGTAGTCTTCTCTACAATTGGTTCTCACAATATCCAGCAATAAACACACCCATGTTGCCTCAGAAGAAAATCTTCAACTTAAAGATCATTACTAAATACAACACAAAAAAATGTTTTGCTAGGGACTAGCAAAAAATAGGCATGAGGGTATGATTGCACCGCAAAAATACACCAGCAATTGTGCCATCTTGTGCTATTTCCTAGCATTACCAGGGCATATTAGGTAGACATAGTCGCATTGTAAAAATACACACATGCATGCATTTAATTGAGAGGGGAGGAGAGTGACATAAATGGCCTTGCAATTAACATTTTTCCTCAAGTGCATCTTTGCAAAATTCACCATCTTTTTATTTTTTATTTTACTTGACTTTGAATTCTTCCCGCGACTGCATGGCATGGCTGGACCTTCCTCCTCATGCCATGCTCTGCAACAGCATGCCCTACAACCGCATGCGGTGCGAAGCCATGCACAGCCGCATGCACAGCCAGGCTGGAAGGAGAAGCTGCTGAGTGTTGGGTTTTTGGCGTGGACCAGGCTCTCTTGCAAAGAAGAAGCCACCCTGTTTTATAGAGGAAGAAGGCATGCACAGCCAGGGCATGGCTGTGCATGCCTTCTTCCTCTATAAAACAGGGTGGCTTCTTCTTTGCAAGAGAGCCTGGTCCACGCCAAAAACCCAACACTCAGCAGCTTCTCCTTCCAGGCCACCTCCTCCCCTCTCCCTCCATACGCATGCCCTCCTCCTCTGAGGAGACACTCTGCGAGCAGGAGTACCTCACGGTGGTGCACAACCACCACCGCCCAGCTCATCAAAGAGCCGGTGGGCGTGGTGGTTCTTTCCCAGTTTTTTCATTTGAAGCACTTCCGCCATTGCCACAGAGCTTCAAGCTTTGAAGCTCAAACCTCCTCACGCAGCAGCAACAACAAGGCGGCAGCAGCCGCAAGACCCACCAGTGCACGCCTGCAGGCCGCCCTCGCCTCCAGCGCACGCCTGCAGGCGCCCTTGCCTCCCTCTCCACACGCCCTATTGCGCTCTTTCCGCCTGCAACCAGCCGGCACACACCTTCCACGCGCACGCCAGCTCGCGCGCACCAGCTGTCCACGCCACCCGCACTCATAGCACCGAGCGAACCTGGTCGCACGGCTTGCCCGGGCACTGTAGCCACTGTTCACGCGTTTCAGTGGAACACTGTGGCTACAGTGGGGTGACCGGTAAGTTTCTCACTTATCCGGTCACCCGGCGCGCCGCTACCAGCCACTGCCCGCGCCCGCATCCAGCCCCGCTCCCGTTCCAACTCCCGCCCACGCGTCTGCGTGCGTCCGCCTCTGCCAGCGCCCGCCAGCGTCTTCGCCCGCATACGCCTGCCTCTGCCCACTCCATCCCCCTCGCGCAGAACGGTGTGCTGCGTTCCTTCCTCCGCGCCCACTCACCTGTGTGCGCACGCCTACGCACCTGCGCGTGCGCTCATGGACACCAGACTCGACCCTGATGCTGCAGACGACATAAACTCTCCAGCCTCTTCACTCCAGCAGTCTCTCTCTCGCTCTCTCTCTCTCTCTCACAGCACTCTCTCTACCGACACTTACACACACACTCACACTCTCGCACACACACACTATCACCTATACACTCTTATATACTTATATATATATATACATATATATATATATATTTATATCTATATAGACTTATATACATACATATATATATATATACATATACCTATACATATATTAGTACTTATATAACTATGTATTAGTCTATATACATACATACATACATACATACATATATATATATATATATGTATGTATGTATGTATCTATACTTGTATCTATATATATATTATTACCTATATAACTAAGTACAAGTATAGATACATACATACATATATACATATATATTATATATATATATATATATACATATATATACATATATTTATACATATATATATACAAATATACATACAAATATACATATATATCTATAACTATATATACATATATATATATACATATCTATCTACATATATCTATATACATAGATTACTATATATATATATACATATACATATATATATCAATATAAGTAATATATACATACATATACATATATATATCTATATAAGTTATATATACATACATATACATATATCTATCTATACATTTATCTACATATACATATATTTACATATCTATATATATATACATATATAAGTACATATATACCTATATATTTATAACCATATATACATATAGATATATTTACATATATACATATATATATTTTTTTTTTCACATTACTTACCATACGTTGTATCGCGGGAATACCTGCACCAGCTGCTGATATTTCTCGATACACTCGTACAGAAAGCGTGTTCGCACTCATCTTCCACCAATCCACCTTACACATGGCACTTCGTCCAGTTGGTTGTGTCTTCCTAGACGACGACCGACTCAACACCGTGCTACATTCCATCTCCGCCTCCACCCCCACCCCTTTATACATATATAATATATACCTATATATATATATACTATATTTACTTTATTTCTGCTTCTCTTTCATGCCAGTAAAAAGATAAAAAAAAATACATAAAAGAGAAAAGATAATCCTTGACTTGTAGGTACTCAGTCTTGCGAATAGCAAGACCAATTTTGGAACCCTAATTTGGCTAAAAGCCAAGAACCTAATTTTGAGGGTGTGCCTCAAGGACAAGAATTATCAGAAAAAAATCTAAATAGAAAAACACAAAAAACACAATAAACGAACGAAAGAGATTCGTTGTAGGAAAGGCATAGAAACTTGACTTCTAACCCCACTTCCCTGAGTTCGACCCTGGGCCTAAAAGTGACCAAGATAAAATCAAGTAGGCCAGGTAAAAAATTTTGCAAAGAGATGGTTAGGCACGATTTAGGTTAACCACTATACACATTTCAACGATAAAATCACCATATTAACACACCTATCCGGGTCCGACCACCATCCCTTTCAATAACCCGAACAGCATTCAACGAAATGCAAACGTGCCATACGAGCAAGTGAATGTGGTCATTTCTTGATCCTCTGGAGCAATTGCGACTTGGTTATATCCTGAATATCCATCCAGGAAGCAAAAATACTTCTGCCCTGCCCATCTTTCAAGGATTTGGTCAATGAATGGCAAGGGGAAATGATCCTTCTTAGTGGCTTCATTGAGCTTCCTCTAATCAATACACACCTGCCATGCGGTGGTGGTGCGGGTGGGGAAGGATTCGCCATGATCATTGGTTACAACGGTGAGCCCAGCTTTCTTGGGAATCACATTTGTGGGGCTCACCCAGGGGTTATCGGAGATAGGATAGATGATGTCAGCGTCAAGCCACTTGATAATTTCTTTCTTAACGACCTCTCGCATGTTTGGGTTTAAACGTCTTTGCATCACGCAGGAGGGTCGTGCCCCGTCTTCCAGGTAAATCTTATGGGTGCAATAGGTGGGGCTAATTCCTCTTAAGTCAGAAATGGTCCAACCAATGGCGGCCCGATGTTCTGAAAGGGTCGCAATCAACCTGAGTTCTTGATCCTTGGTTAGATGAGAATTAATAATCACTGGGAAGGTCTGGTCAGGTCCCAAGAAGACATACTTGAGATTCTCGGGCAAAGGCTTAAGTTCAGGTGCGGGTGGAACCACAGTCGATGGGAAGGGAAAGGGCGAGAGTTGATCAACATCGATCTCCTCAAATGGTGTTGTGTGATGGTACTCAGCCATACAAAGGTCCACGAGTAGTGTCGGGTTAGAACAGTCATTACAGGTTTGGTGGTCTGATACAGAACTGAGGGTGAGGCATTCCACGATCAGAGTTTCCACGGGATCATGTTCCTCAATGCAATCACAATCAAAAGACTTTGTCTCCCGGAAGATATCCAATTGCATTTTCCTATCCCCAAAGGCGATTTCCATACATCCCGTGTCACAATCAATGTTTGCCTTAGCCATAGCTAAGAAAGGTCTGCCTAAGATTATGGGTGCATTTTGTAATTTTTCAGGGACTTCCACGTCGAGCACCAAAAAGTCGACCGGGAAATAGAAGTCCTTGACCTGTACAATCACGTCCTCGAAAACCCCTTCGGGGTTTTCACTGATCTATCAGCCAGCTGGATGGTGACAGGAGTTGGTGTCAACTCTCCAAAACCAAATTGGTGGTACAGGGTTGTTGGAATCAGATTGATAGAAGCACCTACATACAGGAGCGCTCTATCAAACGTCATGTCCCCGATATTGCAGGAAATCAGGGGCACTCCTGGGTCAGTTCGCTTGAGCGGAAGCTTGCTTGATATTACGGAACTTGCTTGTTCAGAGAGCACAACCTTCCTAGGTGCTTGAGGTCTCGACTTACGTTTGGGTGTACAGGCATCCTTTAGAAACTTGGCGTAAGCCGGGATGTGCTTGACAACTTCAAGGAGCGGAATACTAATCTGTACTTAAAGATTTCCAACAACTCCTCGGTTTCCACAACATTCTTCTTTTTCTTGATTGTTTCCAAGGCCTCAGGGTAGGGTGTCTGAATGTGGATTGATTCTATTTCTAGGTCCTTGGTTAGTGCCTCTTTTGAGTCGGGTATTTCAGCAGGTGAAGGCTCGGGGAGATTCGGCCATTTGGGGTCTTAGGCTTTGGTGCCGCTTCTCAAGGTCACCGCATTCGCAGAGGCATTGGGGCCCTGGGTTGATCCTTGAGAAGACAAGGATGAAGAAGCACCAAACCCAGGGAGTGTTTGCGGGGCTGGCTGGACCATGTGAGCCTGCCTAGGATTGCCTTGGAACCCTTGCAAATTGGGGCCTCTGTTAATTATGTTTCGCGGGTTCGGTTGTGGATGGGAAGGAAGGGATCCTTGTTACTTACAGTCCAAGAGTTGGCTTAACTGCCCCTCTACCAAGGCCATTTCCTCCTAATGTTTCTGGTTCATGTCAGCCATCATCTTTATTAGGGTGTCCATTTGATTTTGTGGGAGAGGGGCCACCCTATTCTGATTATATTGGGTCTAACTGGTGGTCCTTGCTGATAGGGGGCAAGTGTGGCTACTGGTTTGGCCTGGGCTGGTTTTGGAATTGTGGTGGTTTCTGGTTTGTCCAACCAAAGTTGGGGTGGTTACGCCAGCCATTGTTGTAAGTGTTGGAGAAAGGGTCAGGTTTCACAAAACCTTGGACAACTTGCACATCTTCAAGGATAGACAACGTCGATGGAGAGGGAAGAGAGTAATCAAGGGTTAAGGGAGCAAAGGTCCCTCCCTGGAACATGGTCAGGGGTTGGTCCAGGTTCAGTTGGGTTAAGGGCTGGACCAGGTCAACATTATGCACTCCTTTGCTAAGGAGAAAGTCTGTAAGTGGTTCCTGGTCTGGTTCAGTAGCTCATCAATCTTTTTGTCCACTAATTCCACTCGATCCAGTTTCTTGGCAATGATGTCCATGTCAACCATTCCAGAATTTGCTTGTACCTCATAAATCTCACCACGGGATTGACTGGACCTGTTAAACTGGGTCATGGAGGCATTGTTGAGCAAATTCTCGCTCATAGACTCAAAGAGCTCAAACGCGCTCTCCTCGTCCTTGTTCAGGAAGTTCCCCCCGCATGAGGCATCGACGAAGTTTCGTAGGTTGCTGTCCAAACCATGGTAGAAAATCTGGGCCAATTGCCACCTCGGTACTTCGTAGTGCGAGCATTTCCTCAAGAGTTTATTAAATCTTTCCCACGCCTCATGAAACTGTTCCCCACCCTGGAGTGTAAAGGTAGTAATAGCTCTTCTGAGGGCATTGGTCATTCCGATGGGGAAGAATTTCTTTAAAAATGCATGCCTCAGTTCTTCCCAGGTGGTAATGGGTCTACCTAGGGTTCTAAGCCAATGAGAAGCCTTGTCTCTTAATGAGAAGGGAAACATCTTGATTAGAACAATGTCAAGGCTAATGTTCCTAGGTTTCACAGTTCGTGCTATGCGGTCGAGATTTTCTAGATGCTGAAAGGGGTCCACATTTGAGCTTCCATGAAAGTGGCTCTGGATCAAACTTAAGATATTCGATTTCAGCTCAAAATCATCTCCCCCTTCGGGGATCCTGAGGTGCGGCTCGACTTTAATAGCGGAGGGATTATAGAAATCGCGGAGGGGCCTCGGCTGATCCTGAAATGGTGGTATATCGAGTGGTGGTTACTCTTGTACGCCTTGGAAAGGTGGTGGTGGTTGTTCTTGTGGGTTCTGTAACCGTTATATGGCTTGCATGATGGTGTGGATTTGTTGTTGCTGAAGCCGATGGTTTGCATTAATTTGGGCTTGGATGATGGCCATTGCATTTGGTGGGGGTTGATCCTCAGCCTCATCTACCCTAGGTTCCGCCATGTTCCTAACAGAATTACGTCACCTAGATTCCTGCCCCAACACACACAACTCAGGATGCAGTGAGCGTCTCCCGTGCATACACTAGAGAAGAACAGGAGGGGATGCGGAGGGCGACAGATGCGAGAAATGTGTTTCAATCAAGCACACAAGCCTAGTCCTTATGGTGTATTCCTTAGGAGACCTAGAAATCTCACAAAGGGTGATTAAGTCCGTAAGCACTGGACTCCCCTTCCCAAGGCTAATCTAGCCAGGTTGATTACGAGGGGATTGCAGGGAAGGTTCTTCCTTTGGCTTGCGCCTCCGGTTCCGTAGACCCCACAACTGCGGTCGTTTGACACTGCCCCGCAGCCTAGTCACCAGATTCTACCAAGGGAATGAAAGCCAAGTGCCTAGCGAACAAAACCTCGCCTTTCGAGACTTAACTCAATCCTGCCTAGGGCACGTCTACTCAGTTTTAAAGGGCTAGGATAGTGCTTGTGCTAGGGTTATGTGATGAGGCGTTGATTGGGGTGGTGCCTCTTAATTTTCCACTTTTAATGTGTGTGCTTCTATCAAAACATGGTTTTCAAGCAAGGATTTTTAAGATGTGGTGTCTTTTAGTGTTTCATCCATACTTTAGTGCTTTTTAGGGTTGACGTGTCTTAATGTTTCCAGACAAGTTTCAGTGGGCACGTTAAGTTCTGCACACAATTCGGTGAAAGTAGATTTCCTTTTATTCTGTAGAGGCTCTAAAACCATAATGTACTCATCCTAATGAGCATGCAGCTTCTATTAGATGAGTCGATTTTAGGGTTGAGTGGTGCGGCCCAGGTCAAATCACGGTGGCTTCGCAAACACCACTCAAAAAAGAGAAAAGAACACTCTAAGAATTTATTCAGAATGTTAGAGTGTACATTTTTTTGTGGGGTGATGTGTTAAGGATGTGGGTCAAGCAATCATACACCATGCCAATTTTTTTCAATTTTTACAATTTTTTTAGCTTTTTCACGCAAGCAAACAATCATGAGTGAAGAATTACTCACTATTGGTCCTTGTTGTGCCTACTCCCTTGTTACCGTCGTAGGATGCATTGCTTCGCCGTCTAAGCGTCGAATTCCTACAACCATCAAGTAAAAAGGAAATAAGGCATTAAACGATGTGAGAATGGATGTGGAAAGGAGGTGACAAAACAAATCCGTTGCCTCCCCGGCAACGGCGCCAAAAACTGACCTGTGCTTATGCGTGTGTGTTAAGAAGTGTCGTTATAGTCGCACTTGCCACGACGGTTTTGAAGTAAAGAAACAAAGGTGAGTTCGAGTGTCGGTCTCAGGAAGGCGTGAAAATTGGATTTTGCTTATCACTTGTTGTCACGGAAAGCGCGAAGTTTTGCTTGCGAAAGGTGCGATTTTGAAAAGCGAGAGAGAGATAGAGAGAGAGATTAGGGTTAGAGTCGTTTATTTGCTTGATCATGCAACTTAAACAGGAAATCAAGTAAACACTGAATGGAAAGTAACTTCATTAATCATGCAGCTTTAGTTCATAGCTTACAACATTAAATACATGATCAAACAAAAGTAAGGGAAAACTTAAAAGAGAGGAAGAGAGAGAGGGGGAGAGCGGCGAGGCAGCCACGGCGATGGAGGAGGCTCCGTCA
Source organism: Thalassia testudinum (assembly GCA_037157565.1). Lineage (NCBI taxonomy): Eukaryota > Viridiplantae > Streptophyta > Magnoliopsida > Alismatales > Hydrocharitaceae > Thalassia > Thalassia testudinum. The sequence continues at coordinate 182,577,308 of JAZHRO010000024.1, read as the reverse complement.
GCGGCTCGTCGTCACCGGTGATTACAAGAGGGCCTAAAGCTAGCTAGGAGAGGGGTAGAGTAGTTGCAAGGGAAGTGAATGCCTTGAATGAGTGGTTGGAGGGGGTTTAAATAGGGAGAAGGACTTTCTAAAAGAAGGGGCTTTAGCGACGTCCGGGACGTTGCTAAAACCATTCCAAAAGCGTCGGTGAAGCCCTCCAACCTGCCGGTCAACCGCCCGCGCCATTCTTCTTCACGCCCGATCCGCAGCCGCTGAGTGAGAGCAGTCCGATCGAAGATCGGACGGCTGAGATCTTTCCTTGGATGCGCTCGGATCGTGCCTCGGGCGCGCGTGTGCGCGGGCGTCGTCGCCCAGCGTGCGCGCGCGCGCGTGGGTGCTCGCGATCTGAGGGCGCACCGTGTGGCAATTTCGCCGCGCGCTCCTTCGTCTTCAATTTTACGCACCGCGCGGCTCGAACCCACGTCACGTGCATGCGGGCGTGCGCGCTAACCGCTGCGCCACGCCCGCGCTTTGTCGTGGCGACTACGGGAGGGCGTGCGGTTCTCGACCGTCCGATAGAAGATCAACAGTCGAGATTTGATCTCAACTGAAGGAAGAGTGGCGTGCGGTGGAGCGGGGGCGACGTGGCACAACAAGGGCTATTGATCACCAGATCAACGGTCAGAACTTCTTGGGTCCATTGTAGGAGCTCCGGATGTCGAATTTGGCCGATCTTGAGTCCATTGGACTCCGTTCGTCGTTCTGAATCCATCTGTGCGATCTGATTGCTCATCTAAGGCCTGCTTTGACAAGTGCTTACATAAATGGTGATTAATACAGTTTTATAAGCAATCTTGGTATATGATGCATGCAATGCTCCAATTTTACTTATGTTGTGCCTTTTATTCTTAAGACGGGCCCTATTTAACAGAATTATCACCCCCATGTGCAGTGTTATCACTTACCCGTCGAGACTTATGATCATTTTATATGAATAATGGGGAGTGTGCGTATACTTCACTTACATGCACGATGCAATATCTTTATAGCATGCTGATAAGTGTTGACAAGGGCGAGATCGTGGTTAAAAGATGTACATTGTAGTATAGATGAAATCGCCTCGAAAACAAATAAGAATTTTTATTACTCAAAAACCTAAGTATCCGAGGTCGAACACAGGGAGCAAATGGAATTTATTCACTAATCTCATTCAATGTAATTGAACACTTAGAGTTACTCAAAACCTAATTCAGAGTATAAATGCAAGAGTTTATGAATATCAAAATGTAACAAAATAGAAGACATTGAGAAGAATTGGATAAAAAGGGTGATTCTTGGCTTGGCTCTCTCTTCAGCTTCTTTCCTTGTCTTCTTCTTTAGCCTTCTCTTCTCTTCCTTTCTTTCTTTGGCTCTTTCTTCTTATCTTTGCCTTCTGTCTTTGGCCATCTGCTTCTTCTTCCTTATCTTCTTCTGCCTTGTTCTTTGGCCTTCTTTCTTCTTTCTTTCTTCTTCTACTCTTTGGCTTTCTTCCTTCTCTTACTTCTCTTCTTCCTTGACTTTATTTCTCTGACTTTGATTTCTTTCTTTCTTCTTTCTTCTTCAGCTGCACCTCTGCTACAGTGCTTCTCCTTCCCTTAGCTTCTACCTTCCTTCTTCTTCCTTTTCCTTCCTTGCTGCCTTCTCTTCTTCTTTTCTTCAGCCTCTGCCCTTGGCTTTCTTCTTCAGTCGTACCTCTTCTTCCTTCAGCCCTTAAGCTTTGGCCTTTGCTTTTCTTCCATGGCTTTTTGAGCTTCCCTGCGGTTGCACCTTCAGCCTCCTCTTCCTTCTTCCTTTCACAATGAAGCAAAACCTATCCCCTACCCTCCCACGCGTCACTCTCTCTCTATTTCTCTCTTCGATTTGCTCTCCCAGAGTCGGGTAATCGGGTCGGGTTTCGTGTGCCCAGGTCCAGGTGCACCGGCGCGCGAGGAGTGCGAGGGTTAATCGGGTCGGTCAACTAGATCCACGGGGCATAGGTCGCAGATGAGGCGTGCGTACGTGGGCGAGGGACCTCACCCCGTGTACTGGAGGTGAACAACTGAAAACACAAATTCAATTTAAGGCGCTCACCGCGCTCTTGAGTTCACGAGGTGGGACTAAAAGTCCCACTCGCTTCTTTGCGCACACTCGCAAGAGGCCTTCACTCAATTGGGCCAGTTGGATGCCTCTCGAAGGCTGCTCTCTGGCTAGATGCGTTCGTGCACTCAACGTGCGTCATCTGGGACTCTTATGCCTGGAGCGCGCGACCTGGAGCGAAGCTTGCAAGCAAGCTTGCTTCAATGTCAATGGCGGAAGGTGGGTCGACCTACATTTCACTCAATATGGCCTGTCGGCCCCATTAAAACACCTGAGGAGATTCGCCGTGTCAAGGTGAAGGTGAGGCAGTGGTTGGCTGGCCGCGGGGCAGCCTAAGCGTGCGTGCCTAGGTCACTCTGTGGCTGTGAATATGGGTTTGTACAGTGGGCAAGTGTGGCAGTGTTGGCGGTCAATGGATGGGTGGATGGCGATCAGTGGGTGATGGTGGAGGTGATGAGGGGTCGGGCGAGGTGTGTGGAGGTGCGGAGCGGTGGAAGCACCTCGCCGGTGGTCGGCCGTAGGTGGAGACGATGGAGGTAGTCTGCGGCGTCGAGGGGTCGGAAGTGGAAATAGAAAGAGTGGAAATGAAGAGGGGAGAGAGGGGAATAATTCTAACCTAGCTAAGTGGATGAAGGGAGAGAGGAGGCGGCTGACTATACCTGCCGCCGCCGGAGAAGAAGATGTCCAGTGGAGGGAGAGCGGCGACGACAAAGGGGCTGGAGGCACGCGCGCGGGTATTGCACGACACGAAGGAAGGTTGTGAAGGCGACTCTGCCACTGGTATTGTGGTAGAGTGACGAGAAAGAGGAGGGCTCGCTGGACACCTGGCCGGAGGAGAAGGGAAGAATTTGGGGGTGATTCTTCGGCCAAGTCAAGCTGTGGTAGACCTTTTATAGGCACTTCCAGGGGCTCTTATGCTTGGAAGACAAGCTTCCAAGCACAAGAGACCTCGCCGGAGATGGAAACCATTGGAGACCCAAATCTATTGTGCGTTCGCACGAGAGATTGGATGCGAATCAGAGATTGGGACCATGCTCAGATAGAAGGGAATTCCTCAGAGAATCTCCCTTCCAAATCGGGGATGAGATCTCTGAGGAATCAAGGAGTAATCCCCTCCATTCCTCGCTGGAGTAGGATTCCTCCGCTTTAATGGCAGAGGAACGGCGGAGGAACCTAATTGCAAGGGTGGCGAGGAAGTTAGGGGGGTCTGCGTAAGGGTTTTCAAAAGATATGGGCTAGAATGTAATTGGGTGGACTATTTTACAATGTAGGTCAAGATGACCTCCCCTTAGGTCCAAATTTTGGTACAAACCTAATTTGAACCTATGAAATTCAATGGTGAAGTTGGATTTTAGGTTTAACCACGTTTGACTGGACATTTTACACAAAAACCTAAATTAGGTCAAATAATGAGCTAGGACCCCTATCTAGGTCAAAATAGGTTCCAAAGGCCAAATTGAAGGTTCTAAACCCTAGGGAATATTTTTCCATGAATTTTAGGGGGTTTAGTTGATTTTTATCTTGACCAGAACCTTGTTGAATTAAGCGGGTCTGTTTTAGGGTTACAGAATATCATTTAATTCCTAGCTCTCACAATAACCCATTTCTGCTTGAACCAACCCACTTTTTATCTTATTCAGACCATTTGACCTATGTTTTGCTTCTGAGAAATCCTGTTTATGTACTCCAATGGTAAAATTGTAGTTTTACCCTTTGTTTCATGTTTTCTTCTCAGAACATTAATTCCTTGAATTAGGTCCTTCTCCAGGTTATGTAGGAGCTCTTATTCTCTTTCTTAGGTCAAAATGAGCTAGTTAGGGCTCATGATAAGGCTCTCATCAATAAGCGAGATTTTACGGGAGTAAAATCAAATTTGAAAATCCATCATCACAGTTGCGAAAAATCCACTAATTAAATAAATTTACCAAAACTCTGGTGAATCCCGAGTTGAACACAGGGGGTAAACATTTGATTTAAAAGCCACGTTTGAAATTATTGTCACAAAGTAGAATAGTCAGTAAAAATCAATCTATACGAGCTACTCTACTTAAAGAATAAATAACAGAAGAGAGAGAGAATAATACAAAGAAAGAGAAAGATAGAGAGAGAATGAATAAATCTTGTATTTAAATAAATCAAAGTCTATTACGACTACTTGTAGAAAATAAATATATTCTAAAAAGTGATAAAAAGATAGAGATGAAAGAAATCCCCCTCAACAGCTGCTTAGGGGACAAGCTGCATTGACGGAGTGCTCAAAAGATGGTGGTAAGATGTTCGTCGAGGGAGAATGAAGCTGGTGGAAGGAGGAAGAAGGGCGGCATCTCAGAAATCCTTCCTCTTCCTCTCTCAAAGACCCAGGCTTAGTCAGATAATCGGTCAGGTTATCGGGTCGAGAACAGGGACCAGGCTTGTGGACGTGCTATCGCAAGCAAGGAGTAAGCGTAGGCGGGTAAGTGGGTGTGTAGGTGTATGGGGACCCGACCCCCATGTTCTTGGGTAGAGAGGCTAAGGCACGAATTCATATTATACGCTATCAAGCGCCCTTCATTGCACGATGTGACACTAAAGTGCTAGGCTTCCCTTGCATAGTGCAGCTGGGATGATGCTTCGTCTAATTGGAGGTGATGGTGGCTGCGCGTCCTCAATTGAGGACCTGGGGATGCACCTGGAGCTAGATCGCTTCACCTGGGCATGGAAGTGAGGATGAACACGGTTGGAGAAGAGCGACTGGAGCCGAAGAAGATGGTGGCGGCGGCAGTTGGACGGCAAAGACCTGAAAGTCAAAATACGGGCTAAGAGCCCCTGTTAAAAAGCTCAAAGGCTTCGTCGGATGATGGCAAAGGCGGTAGTGGTGGTTTCGTGGTGAATTAGGGTGTATGGTGGCCGGATGGAGGCGAAAGGGGTGAATAGATGTGGGTTTATTTGGTGGAGCGTTGGAGTGGGTAATCCGCGAAATAGGATGAGGGATTCTGTTGGTGGAAGCGAGCCGGAAGTTGTGGAGGTGTTGCGAAGGTGTTTCGTGCAGTGTGGAGTGCGGAAGGTGTCGCCGGAGCTTTGTTGGAGCGAAGAAAGACGGAGGGGGAGAGGCATGGTCTATGGTCGAAACTAGAGTTTAAAGAGGGGGAAAGAGAGGGGAATAGGAAGTTAGGGAACCTAGTGTTAACGGTCGAAAGGGGTAGGAGGGCACCGACTGTGATTGGCTGGCGCCATGGATGAGAACGCCTCTGGTGGAAGGAGTGGCGATGACGAGGAGGTCTGGAAGGCTTCTACCGATGTCGGGAGAAGTGGAGGAAGGAGATGAAGACGTTCCTGCTACCTATGGTATGTGGCAGTGAGTGAAGAAGGAGGTTGAAGAAGAGTCGCCAGAGCTACGACAGAGGTGGCCGGAGAGGGGAATTTGGTGAAGATGTGCGACCAAAACCGAACTAATTTGGAGCGATTGTGCACGAGGAAGCTTTATAGAGCTCCAGTGTAAGCTCTAGATCAGGAAGGAAGGTTTTCATGGCTTGGGATTGGAGGAATAAGACCCATGATTCTCATGCATTCGCATGAGCAATCAACAATGATTTAGGACTCAAAATTGATCCAAGATGATTCTCATAGGTGTGAACATCAATCCCACCAATTTTGGTAGGATCTAGTGTTGATTTGAATAGGATTTGTGGAGGTCAAACCTTGCTTGGAGGTTGGGTTGACCTTAATGGCGGCAAGGACCTCCTTGTTAAGAAGATAACAAACCTAGGAGGTTATTTGCAAGGATTTTGAAAGCTGAGGGGCTAATTGAGAGAGAAAGAGTCTAGATGGACTAAAATGCAAATTCGGTCAAGATGATCTTTGATTGGGACCAAATTTTAGTAAAAACCTAATTTGGACCCAAGAAATCTAATGGTGAGTTGGATTTGAGTTTTGACCAAGTTTGACTGAGAAATTTACGCAAAAACCTAAATTAGGGTAGAACTGTCTGTGACTCTTTAAAGGTCAAAATAGGTTCCAATGGTCAAATCAAGGATACCAAATCTCATAGAATACTTTTCTATGAATTTTAGAAAGTTTAGATGACTTTTATCATGACTAGAACCTCTGTAATTCAAGTGGATCTGAAATTAGGATTTTAGGTTATGAATCTGTTCTCGAAGTGCGTGAAACCTATTTCTATTTGCGTGGACCCTCTTATTAGACTTTAATGCTCATTAGACCTTATATTAACCCCTAGTAAACCTCGTGATTACGTTGCATTCATGATATACTGTTAAAACTGCAGAATTAACCCTGATTTAATGCACTCTTCTCAGAATGGATATTCAGTGAGTTATGGCTCTTAGGGGATTATGTAAGAGCTTTTGTCAATTGATCCTGACTAATTAAAGCTAGTTATTGCTCAGGATGATGTTATCATCAATTCTCATGTGTACATGCAAATCTTATTCCCACTGGCGATACGTGGAGTGATGCCTAATTTAGTAGTCGATTCATTTACAGAGATGAACAGATATTTTGAAGTCATATGCTAGAAGGCATTAGATCCTGAATTACTGGAGTAGTGGGATAAAAAATTGTAATCACACTTTGTAAAATGGAGCAGATTTTTTCGCCTGCATTCTTTGATGTGATGGTTCATGTCACGCTTCATCTTACGAATGAAGCGAGAATTGACGGACCTATGCAGTACAAATGGATGTATCCAATTGAACGATATTTGAAGAAGCTTAATGATTATGTCCTGAATAAGGCAAAGCCAGAATGGTCAATCATGGAAGGATATCTTATAGAGGAATATATTAACTTCTGTGCCATGTACATGAATGAGACAAACAATCGATTTAATCGACTTTAATGAAATTATGATGGAGGATTTAATGGTAATGATGAAGATTGCCTATCCATATTTGAAATCGAAGGAAGGTCGATCCTCTACACCAAGTTTAGGTCCATCTCGGCAATGGACCAACGATTAGCTCACTTGTACATTATGAAGCAAATTCCAAAAGCGAATAAATTTTACAATGAATTCAAAGAATCTTCTTATCCATCTACATGCAAATTGTAGTTCCTTGATCGATTCAAGGGTTGTGTAAATAGACTAAAATAACAGGAGGCTCCATGGTGGGTACATGATTTTAATGTAATTGCTGATACACCTTTGACGTAGGACGTTACCATTCAGGTTACATAATTAACAGATACAGATTCAGAGTAAGGTCAATTGATGATGCGAAGGCCACACAACAGGTGGGAGTCATCGTTAGTTGTGACCTAAGTACTAGTTGTGATGGGTATTTAGGTTAAATTGAATAAATTGTCGAAATGAGTTTCAGGTTTGACCATAGGGTGGTTCTATTCAAGTGTGATTATTCGATGTTTTTAAGAAGGCATTAGATTCAAAGTGGATAAGAAATATGGTTTCTTAAGTTTAAGTAAGAACCGTCGGATTCTTTAGTCATCAGAACCATTCACATTAGCTTATTAGATAGCACAAGTATTCTACGTGCTTGATAATAGTAGAAATGAGTGGATAATACCTATTAGAGCTCTACCGCGTGAACAATACGATGCGAGAAAAGATCTCAACCCAACTGTTGAATCTGAAGTATATCAGGAAAATCCATAAAATAAAAAAGTTGCCCCTCTTGTAATGAACATTAATATATAAGATAATTTGGTAAAATTATTAATTCGTAACATTGACGTGTGATTATTTATGTTCAAAATCATTGAAAATGGTAGGTACTATTGAGTGGAGTTTCAAACACTTAAGAAATAATTTTAGATATATGTTTCATTTATCTATCCTTTAAATTATCATTTTTTTCAAAGCTTATGCTTATTTATTATTCAAAAATAAGTTTTATTTTATTACCTTCTCATATAGGTTTCTTACATTCTTTGAGGTTCTTGCCCTGTGTTCTCCACTATAGTGAGGTTCTTGTACCACTTCCTTCAAAATTTTTAAATGCTCTTTTCATTTTACATGTGGGGGTGTGCTCACAAAGGTTTAATTTATATGTAGGGTGTGTCCACTATATATGATGCATGTAAATTTTTTTTTTGTGATTGTGGGGTGCACCAACTATATATGATGCATGTAAGTTCTTTTTTTATGTTATTATGTGGGGTGTACCCACTTTTCTTTGTTTTATGTTGAATGTTTTATCTGGTGTTGTTGAATGTAGGGAAACAAATGTGAAGAGGAAAAACAAGAAGGAAAGGGAGGGGGAAAAAGAAGAGGAGGGGAAAAGGGAAATGGATGGGGAAAGGAGGGAAAAAGATGAGGAAGGGAAAAGGGAAATGGATGGGGAAAGGGGAAGGGAATGTAAAGAAAAGGAAGGTGAAAGGGGAAGGGAATGTGAAGAAGAGGAAGGGGAAAGGGAAAGTGAAGGGGGAAAGGGAAGGAAAAAGAAGAGGAAGGGAAATGGGGAAAGAAATGGGAAGGAAAAAGAAGAGGAAATGGAGGAGGGAATTTGTTTTTTTTCAATGCTCCTTTTATTTTCATTTATTTCTATATTTGTTTAATACAGAATTTTTGAAAAATCACAATATATAGGGGAAATGCTGTCGAATTTTTTTCTACATATCTGATTATTTGTTTTGTTTCTACATAGGTGAACGTTAAGAAGAAGGCCAATAGGGGTGGCGAGAATCAGACCACCTCCCAATAGTCTCAGGCTCAGGCCCCCCGGCCAGCAACACCAGGCTCAAGCACCCCGGCCAGCAACACCAGGCGTAGTCCCCCCGTCAGGAGCCCCAGGCACCCCGCCAAAAGTTTCTGAGACTTGGAGATGTGGCTCGATATCTATAGAGTCAAGGGAGGGGCAGCAAAGGGAAGGGAAAGAGACTATTGCCTCCTCCTTCGGATTTCAATGAAAAGGATCCTGACTATGAGGAGGAGGATGCACCTGCCGATGATAAGGAGGAGGACAATGCTTCATTCAATGAGGGGGATGTTGGCCTGGATGATCAACCAGAGCAGTCAGCTGACCCAGATCCTTCCCAACCAAGACCTTCTGCATCATGCCCTCGTCGTACTGGTATGAAAGTTTAATAAATAGTATGATTTATTTATTTCTTTGTCATTTAATATTATGTCATAATTTTGTCTTTCAGGTACGGCACATAGGGGAAGAGGTCCGACGTGGAATAGAGACCTAGAGAGAATTCTGCATGGGGTCCACATTTCAGTCAGGATCACACCAGCATGGGATGTAGAGGCCTATCGCCCATTCATCAGCAGGCTGGGTACGCTAACAAAGGCAATCATCCCACTCTCCTACTTTGACGGGAGGAAGGTGCCAAAAGAGCTGAAGAGGCAGCTCATTCGAGAGTTAGAGATAATTGGTAAAAAATTATAACTTATTAACATTGCTTTATATAAGCTTAAATTACATAACAATTACTGCTCTCCTACTCATGCAGATGATCTTTGATTGGGGCGACAATCCGAACGTCCCCAAATTATCCTCAAGCACACGGCCAATATTCACAAAGATTGGAGATGAATAGTAAGTTAAAAGAAAAATAACTTTATATATTTCTTTTTTTCACCATAATTGCAATATTATTTCTAACATTAAAAATATATATTTTAGTTTTATAAGAACAGGAACATGATGAGGCATTGCATAATTAGCCTCTTCTGATACAACCGCACATTTGGAAGGAAGAGTACGAGCATTGGCATGATCCAACGATGTAGGTAAAAGTATTGTATATATGATAATTTAACTAATTTTAAAGTAAATAAATTATACCTTTATTTTAGGAACAGGCCCAGAAGAATAAGGACAATATGGCTAAAGCTCCAGCAAAGACCCATGTCTTGGGTCGAAGGAGCATAGGCGGGATGAAATCCCTATATGTTAGTATTTTTAATCATTTTTTTCTTTTACACCTTACAAAATTTATAATTTATTTCAATTAACTCTTTCAAATTGCAATCCCAAATGCATCAAGGTGCCCAATTTGATCGGGTGGGAGTATATGAGACCACTCATAGCAATTTGAGTCATGAGGGAAACAAAGAGTGGTTTCATGACATACACCAGCATAGACACGTAAGTTGAATTACAAAAAAAATTATTTCATTTCTTAATTAAATTTACATGATATTACTTAACGTAATTGAAAGTTTTCAAGATAATATGGTCAACTTAATGCATCCCCCTAAAGACTCCAACTCTGGTATAATTAAGTAGCCACTGACAGTAGAGGAGGTGTTCCGGACCATCATGCCACCCAAGCATGGCGAGTACGTGTGTAATGTAGGGAGGAGCGAGACCATCTCCACCTGGTATGGGAGAAAGGGGGCATCATCCTCTTTAGCTGGGACATTGGAGATAAGGAAGGAGATTGCGGCATTACGCCGTCAAAATGAGGAGCAACGGATCAAAGAGCTAACCACGTAGGTCAAGAACTCTGTTACGCTGTTCAAGGAGTCGGCTACGCAGTTGCAACAGTCAACTCAGACTATTCAGGAGCTCCTAAAGGTGCTTCAGCAGGGAGGTATCGATCACCCATCTTTTCACCAGAATAGAGATCGTTGCGACAATGACGATTTAAGTGGTGCTAGAGGCGTTAGTACCCCAGCTTGATTTTTGTATTTTCATACAATATTATTTGTACATATACTTTGTAGACATGACTATATATATGAAATTTTGATTTTGAATCTCATTTCTTGTGTTTTGAAGGAATGTCTTGGTTTTGGTTGTGATTTTTCTCTACAGGATTTCTAATTTTTACAAGTTTCCACATAGCTAAAACTTTTAATTTAAAAAAAAATCAATCTTTTCATCCATTTTATAATCGATGAGACTAAGCTATCGTCGAATTTTAGTTCATTCTCGACCCTTATATAACGGACGAGAATGTTATTATTCTCGTCCGTTTTTATTGAACGGTTGAGAATAACTCCTTAATTAACTATTATCCAACTGACTAGGATGCGCTTATTCTTTTCCATTTTCAATCCACCAACGAGAATAAGTTAAGAACATCCTCGTCCATTGCTTTAACGGTTGACATACATGTTTATGTCGACAGTGTATTTGAAACGATTGAGAAAAGCCTTCCTCCATTGTTGGAAACAAACGAAAAAAATACCCACACATCGAATGAGGGGCCGCTTTTGTCCCGTTGGTAACATTGTAAACCGATTGAGAAGATGCAACAACGACACAACATTCCTCGACCCTTTTTCTCGATTGTGGATTTGACATTGCCGACCATTTGTAACAGTCGGCAATAATGAATATTCTTGTAGTGTTACTACAGGGACTAAATTGTAATCCAGGGACCTTGTCTACAGATTTGTCTTACTACAAACTAGTACCTTTCTCCCTCTCTTTTTCTATCTCAAGGTCAACATAAGATTGAAACCAATGTATATTTCCCCAGCTATGCCATTTGGCATCTTTTATTCATTTTTATTTCCACTACTTAATTCCATATTTTTCTTTCTTTCTTTTATTTCTTTATATATATTTTTTGCTTTTTATTCTTTTCTTCTTCTGACTACTTTAGCTCTCTTTTTCTCTATTTTACTCCATTTTTCATTCGTTTTTCTAGGGTAAGTAGCTCTTCCTAATTTGTTTCATGAACGCCTCCTAAACAAGACTCTGGAGAAGATCAAGGTGCAAGGTTGGTATCTAAACACCCTTCATCTGGGGAGCATACCGAATGCAACATGTCGGCCATACCTGTAAGGGTCTCAACATTAGATATGAGATTAAGTCAGATTATTGAATCAAACCCTCATATCTAAGCTTCGTTGAAAACCTAGTTTTCAAAAGTAGTTTCCCATAAGCTAGTCAATGTGTACGTGCAAAGGATGAGATGTTTAGATTTCAAAATCACTCAAACTATAGGGTGAAAAGTTGAGTCACATACTTATTACCTTATTAACTTATTACCTTAGCTAACGAAACTCTTCAAGGACTTGTAAAATGGATTCGCATTTTAGTAAATACCTGAGTTGATTTAGTCAAAAATAACCTGAAGAATATGAGTCAAAAGACCTTAATTATACTTGTCCTAAAGCTGGTATTTTTTTAATGCTTAAGTATCATAATTCTTTCTTAGCTCAAGACTCTAAAAACACTAATTTTTTTCTTTTTTTTCCTTTTACTTTTCTTTTTTCTATGTTTTAGAAAACACAGAAAATTGAAACGGAAGATAGACAAACCAAAACAAAAAAAAAGCCAAAATCACATGTAACCCGAGCCTAAAATGTTGCATAGTTGATAAATACATATTATAAAGTACTAATTGTTGGTGCTAGAGCACCACGATCATTTGTTTTGATGATAACAAAACACGTGTTATTTAACATTTGCAATTTGAGTCCTAGATTTCAGGTCAATTGCAAATGAAGACGTGTTTAGACGGAACTCGAGCTCGCATCCAGGACGGATTGGAGGAGCTTGACGGAAAATAGAGGAGGTTCGCGTGGAGCGAAAGATTGGAGATGGAAGACAAGAAGAATAGGATAGATTCTTTTTTATCCTTTCATGTATCTCTTGTATTTATTTTCTTGCTCTTTATTTTCCTTAGACATTATGTTAAAGAGCCTCAAAGAACCCTAACAGTAGTCCTAGGAACACCTGCACAACCCTAGGATACGTAGGTTTTCTGTAGAACACTTAGAAAACCAATATAGGGTTAAAACTGACTTTCCAGACGTCTAATTCACGAATCAGACGTCTGATAAAGGATTTTAAGACGTCTGACTGTTGTTTCAGACGTCTGATAACTGTTAGGCTGGACATAGTTAGTTCTGTCTGATGAATTCAGACGTCCAGACCTTATACCAGACGTCTTAGGAGACGTCTGATGACTTTGCCAGACGTCCAGTTAGTGGACCGTTGGCTGGCTTAGAAGACACTCAAGAATATGACCGTTAGAGCCTTATCAGACGTCCATAGGACTTCACAGACGTCTGATAAATGACCGTTTTGCCTCGGCTGACCCAAATCTCTTCTCAGAGATTTTCTAGCCGTTGCAACGTTTGGAAATCAATTCCCACGGTAAAAGTAGGTTTCCAGACGTCCAGACTTAGTGCCAGACGTCCTCTATGTCGTCTAATGGACTTGTACAAAAACCCTGTTTAGATCTGATTCAAGTCAGGGAGAAACCCGCATAGAATCAGACGTCTGACCTTGGAATCAGACGTCTTAAAGTGGCCTTCCAGACGTCTGATGCCAGAATTAGACGTCTGATAACCCTGTGAAGTGTAATCATTGTCCTGATTTCGGCCTGATTCTCTTGGGCTTTGCACCCAACGGCTATGGAAGCTTTTCCAAGCCTTCCAAAGCCTTCCTAAGGCCTCTATAAATAGAGGGGAGCCTTTGCAACACAAAAACACACAAGAGACACACTTAGAAAAACAAGACACACACCTTGCAATACACTTTCAAACCTTTTGTGTCCAAAGAAAAGACTCTCTTGCTCTCCAAGCTCAAGCTCCATTTTCTTGAGAGCATTCAACCGTTGCGCACCCGCTCTCCCGCCGTAGATAACGAGAGCGACGTAGCGCCATCGCGTGGCACACGCACTGCGTCATCGTCGACGTACTCCTTGCAAAGGGGAGTTTCCTATTTCCTATAGAAGCTAGGTTTAATTTTGTTGGCTCTATAGGACTGTTATTTTATTTTATCTTTGTATTTTGGTTGGGTATTCGCCTTGCGAATTCCCGTCTCCTTCGTGGGACAAAATCCTTCTCGTGGAGAGAAGGGGTTGAGGAACGCTACCCTCGTACTTGTAGCGTGGTTGTACTGAGGTTGAATCACCCTCGTTCAAAGTGATTCGTTTAGTGGATTTTGATCAACTTGGTTGATCGGAAAATCCTAACTCGAGAGGGTTAGGTGGTGGTTTTCACCCGGTTTGGGTTTCCACCTAAAAATACCTGTGTACATTGTGTGATTGCTTAATTTCTTGTGATATTGCTTTATATTTTTATTTCCGCAATTTATTACGTCACCCCTCCTGGTAGGGACGAACCTTCACTAATGTCCATTGGTGGTGGAGCTTGAAATGATGATCTCAATATTGAGCATGCTCAGGTTCCATGAACATGTTACTACAATTTCACTCAAAAGGATCGTAAAGGTACTTATAAAATATTGAATGTTTGAAATACAGTGGAGCCCTTAAATCAAACAATTAATCTCTTCCTAAGTTCTCATCAAAAGTGAATATCTCATTGGTAATATTCTTCGTATCATTCAATTCTTTCCATGAGATAAAGAAAAGGACTTTTATTCAATTCATAAATGAAACTCTCATGATCAAATTCAAACTATAGTTGATCCTCAAAGTGAAATGTCTCATATTTTGGTTATTTTTCTATCGAAAGATCTTTCTTAAAATCCAAAATCTTCAATGAGACATCTTCTTCACTCTACTTATCTTTATCAAGATCAAAATCTTCAAATAAAGGGATATTTTCCTTCTTGTAATCCAAAGTCTTAATGAGCTTATCTTCAAATTTTTCCAAATTAAGCCCATCGTGTAAGATTTCTTTAATGACACATTTAGGTATAGTTAAGTCTTCCAACATTGGTGCATTAGAAAATTCATGAGTTGGATCTATAATAATCCCAATAGAAGGAATGTCAACGAGACCTTCAATTTCTATTTCAAGTGATTTAGATATCAATTTGAGTTGTGATAGAAAAGAAATATCTGATATGTTGTCTATACGTAGTTCCATCCCAGAGTCAATGTAGAGGAAAGTGAAATTGATTAATGCTTTCAATTGACCCATAATCTAGCATACCATTTGTGTTACTGTGTCCCTACCTTACCAATCGAAGTGCATCAAGACCGATGAACCATAAAGTAAGTAATTCATTGATGCCTTCAATAGATTGATCCTTAAGAAGCATGATCATTTTTTGTCTTAGGGTCCTAAAATTGTTCTTCAAGGAGATTAAGGTAAATTCCCTTAGGGCCTTGATAATTTCTTATTATTTATGCATTGTGAGAGTCTTGTCCATCTTCTTGATGGAGAGTCATCTTGATTCTTGGTAAGGAGTAGATTCATATATATGATTCAAGTTCAAACCAATTATTCCCTGTCAAGTCCACCAAGTTAGACTCAAGTTGATTTCTAATGTTTGTTATTATCTATTGAAATCAATTTCCTATTTGTTGGATCATTTGCATCATTGAGGTTTGCGTATCAACCAACATCTTGTGTTGATCCTGGATCATTTGAACAATATGATGACTTTCGAGTGTTGGTTGAGGTTCTACAAATTGACTTTGTGCTTAATCTTAATTGAACTCAATTCAAATTTTGATTTGGCTAGTATGGGCGAAAATCTTGAGGATTAGGGGATTCAGGATAAGAAGGTTGACAAAAAGGTTGAGATAAGAAATCTTATGATATCCTTCTTTATTGTAGGTCATATTCAAGTAATCATTTGGGCGTAATGACCCATATTAAAAGTTATCATTAGGAGAGTATGAAGTTTGATCTTAAAATTGGGATCTAGACTCATAATCAAATCCACCTATCCAACTTGAAGTGGAATTATCCCAATTTGATGGTTGATAATAATGATTCGAATTAAGATTTAAGTTATAATCAGTCTAAAGATATGTGTGTGTTGGAGGATAAGAGTTGAAATCCTTGTGTGTATTAGGAGAATAAAGAGATGAGAAGAGAGACAGATGAGAGAATTGTGCCCTAACTAACTAATCAAGCACACAAATCTTCTAATCTTAAAAGGTTTGACTCTATTGGGCCTAATCCTAACACCCTTAAAATTTAAATTGAGTCTCCTTAACCTTTGCATTACTTGGCAGACCAGGTGAAAGGGACCCACTTGGACAATCTGCATGATGGTTCACCCAAGTGATTAATGCAATTACTGCATTGTCATACCTTGTCATTGGGGGTTCTAAGTAGATAAAGCCTTAAGTTGATCCAACCTAAATTCCAAAGTTCTAAGAAAATTGATCCAACCTAAGGGCACGTATGTCTACACAATTTTAGGCTTACAATTTTTTTACTCAGGATATAATGCGCATTAGGGGGTGATTGCCCTTAAAGATCAACTTAAATGTATGGTGTAATGCAACAACCATGCAAACAAAGCCTTTTATTTTTGAAGTTTTTGAATTTTTAGAATTTCACCTTTATTAAATGTGTTTTAAAGGGTTTCTCTTGTCACTTTTAGAGTTTTAAACAAAAGTTGTTATAAATGATGTCTCTTCATTTAAGGAATTAGAGTCCAATGTAAAAAGATGCATGACAAGTTTCATAAAGATTGATCATAAGAGATATGCTGATAAATCCTAAACTAAATGCCCTAATAACAAAATATCTTATAATGGAGTACAGGTTTTAGGGTGAGATTTTTTTTTATTTTTGATTTTCTGGAAATGCAAGTCAATAAGAATTTAACTAACTAATTATCCAAAATAGATTTTTTTGATAATATATTAAACAAATTCACAAAATAATCAACTAACTAAGTAAGATTTTTTTATTTTTTTTTTAGGAGATAATGCATAAAAACTAATTAACTACTAACCAAGATTTTTTTCTTGAAAAGATAATGATGCAAATATTCACTAAATAATTCCTAATGAGATAACTAAGGATTCTTTTTCTTTTTTTTATAAGAGATAAGAGGATAATAAATCAGAAACTAACTTGACAAATTCTATTTTTTTTTTACTTTTTAAATTTTTTAAAAAGATAACTATCCTAATCTAATTAAGAGATGAGAGGAGTCGACTAATCTATTGGGCCAATCTAGACTAGACTAAGGTCTTCTCTTACAAAATGCACAAAAACACAAATGTAAATAAGTTAGTATTCTAAAATGCAAACTAAATGCAATAATACAAATAAATGCAATCCTAACTAAATGTAAGAAAAGTAAATGCAGTAGGAAGCTACTTAAATCCGTGCTTCCCACGCAATCATGCCAAATATTGATCGTAAGATTCTATAAGGGATAAGCACTATTGTAGCCTAAAATCACAATCGTTTAATTAATGTTCAAACTCCTAAAGAGATAAAATTTGGTAAAATGAGAGCCCAGGTCATCTTACAAGGAGACAAAACATTCAAGTCACTTCCTACTAACCTAAGCTAACATTTTTTGTTAGTTTTTGGAGCTTTTAGGTAGGGATAAGATAAAAGAACTTTAAAATAGGGAGTAAATTGCAATCTAAGGACCTAAATGCAATATATATGAAAATAATTTTTTGAGAGCATGAAAAATTTGAGAAACTTACTGGAAATTTCATGCTAACTAAGTAAGGCTCCTACCAATTATAATGCAAAAATAAGTTGTAGATCGCACGGAATAAATTCGAAAAGACATTTTAGGATTGCAGTGTAACAATTTATGGATGGAATTGAAAATTTTTTTAAAACATTTATATATAAAGATTTACTACAAAAAAGTTTGCAGGAAATTAAAGCTAATAATTGTAAACCTAAAATAATTTTTTGAGGATTTTTAAACACACGTAAATTGAGGAATAAATTAAGGAAACAAATGAAAACATAAATCCTACCTACGAAGTTAACTAGAGCATGTAATCAACTAATAACAAAATAAAAATACTAAGAACAAGGAATGAAATTATTTTTATTGATAAACTAATGTCAAAAACATCAACCAAATAAAAGATTACAATTAAGTAATGAAAAGAAATTGTTAATCTAATTTAACAATTAGAATAAAATAAATAAATACAAAGAGAAAGAGAAAAGAGCGTGATGGAATGGTGTCTCGGTAGTGGTGGAGAAGTTCAGAGGAGTAAAGAAGGAGAGGAGCATTGGTTGCCACCCGAGACTTCCTGCTTGGAGGATTAGAAGAAAGGGGAGGCTAGAAGATAGAATGATCTTTCGTAGGGCTTTTGAGGCCTATTAGAAGAAAGGGGAGGCTAGAAGAAAGGAGAGGAGCAATGATCTTTCGTAGTACTTGAGAGCTTTTGGAAACATCAAAAATTCTTTTCTCCTAACCAAGGTGTAAGAAGTTTGTTTTAGGGTCAAAATTGTTGGATTTGAGAGCCTAATTGCATCTATTGGGATGCAATTGTGATGTAGGAGTTCATGTTGAAGTAAGTGAGATTTGGGAGAGGTTTTTAGTCTCATACTGGAAGTGGATAAACCTCTTGGTGGGTGTAAAAGGCTTCTACCTCCCATGGCTTATGTAGCAAAGTGTAAGAGGTGGGGTTAGAGACCACGCACGCACACCTTGCCTCGTCCCAGTCTGGCTCGGGCTCAGGCTCATGTGAGAATCAATTTGGAACTTAGAATTTGGACTCCTTTTACTACGAAATTTTAATATCACGATTTTGACATGGATTGGTCGATCAAAATGTAAAATTGATCGACAAATTAGTTTAGTCGATTAATTAATTTAGTTTGGTCGATCAATTGCTTTGGTCGACCAATTAATGAAGTTTGATCGACTAATTATTTTGGTTGATCAATGAACTTAATTAGTCGATCAATTGCCGTGTTTCCATAAAACAGGAATTTCCTTAAAATGTCTGGTCGTGGACTTTATATAAGGGTCATGAGGGGGCTCTCATTTGACACACAACAAGAGAAGAAAAGCTCTCTCCACTCTCTCCATCTCTCTCTCGTTCTTATCTCTCTTTCTTGGTGCGTTTGTCCGATGTGAGATTAGTAGAAAAATTTCCAATCACTTTTGTCAATCTTGCACAAGGAGATTTAGAGATCTACGTTAAGTTTTTGGTTGATCAAACCACTCGGTAGATTAATCGAGAATTTGGTTAGAAACGAAATTACCTCAGCTTCGTTCTCTTGAGGTGGTTTTCGAGGACATCTAAGATCGGAGTGCGTCGAATCTTGGAGGTGGATTATCGTATCCTGGGAGGAGTTCATCAGATCCCGACGCACTGGTATTGTGAAAGGTGATACCTTCTCTAAGGGAAGTCCTTAATGGGTACTTCGATTGGAGTAAAATCTAATCCCTTCTCGTTTTGTTTATTTATGCTATTGCATGTTATTTATTCTTTATTTTATCAACGATCTTACCAGATCATATTTGACTTGCTTGATTTAATATTTTTTATCTATGAAAAAACATTGAAAATGCATATGTTTTTATTTATTTATTTCTTATATGCATTTAATTCAACAAAAACAACTCTTAATTCTATTAAAACTTTAATTTTTTGCCTTTTATCTCATATATATGCCACCACTTAACTTAAATGGACTTATTTCTTGATTTTTCTTGACCCATGTGCATAAATAGGCCCATAAAAAATATTTTCTTCAATTCTAAGCCATCTTCTAGGAGCTTTTTTGCCTTGTTTGTGATATAAAAATTAAAAAAAACATCATTTTTCACAAAATATAAAAAATTGCCAAAATAATTAGATTTACAAAATAAATACTTAAAAAATGGTAATAAGTAGGCAAGTAATTTATATAAAATTATGACTTGATTACACTACCATAACTAAGTTTTGGTAATCCTTGAGAAAAACAAAACAGAAAAACAAAATTGAGACACAAACCTAACTCTCTTTCATAGGAATTGTTGTTGCATTTACCATATGTATAACAAGGCTTTAAACCTTTGGTTGCCCTAGTGGAGGAGTTATAGTCTCCTGAGGGTTTGCATTAGATACACCCACAAACTCGAGAAATTAAACCAATGACAATAAAATATAGCCAAATTTGAGCTAAGATATTATTAGTCAGGTGACATCAGTCTTTACCAATTAAAGTAAAATGTATACAGGGTCTTAACAACAAAGACTTAATAGTACTTGGGTTTTGACCAAAATGCAGATCACCTAACGCCATCGGAACTCTATTAGGCATAGTTTTAGGCCTCATGAGTAACTTTTTATGGCTCGTCAATCTATCTAAGGTTTGAATAGAAATTGGAATTCTAAGCATCTGTGCTTGTGGTGTTGACTTGCCAAGTAGACAACATAGTTGAAAACTTTGCATTCTTTAAAGCATTAGACTATGCTTTACTTCTCCAAACCTTGTATTCAAATTTGCCTTACTACAGATTGATAGCTTTCTCCCTCTCTTTTTCTATTCCGAGGTCAACACAAGATTGAAATCGATGTATATCTCCCTATTTACATCATTTGCCATCTTTTATTCATTTTTGTTCTCACTATTTAACTCACTATAATTTTTTCCATTCTTTTTAAAATTTTTTCTAAATATATTTTTTCTTTTTTTTTCTTCCACTTTTTTTATCTACCTCCTACTACCCTTGCCTTCTCTCTCTCGCTCACTCTATTTTTCACTTGTTTCTCTGGGGTAGGTGGCTATTCCAAATTTGGTTCATGAATGCCTCTTAAACAAGAATTCAAAGAAAATCAGCATGTAAGGCTTGGATCTAAACATCCTGCATCTAGGGAGTATACCTAATGTAATATATTAACCATACCTATGAGGGTTTTGAGATTAGATATGAAATTAAGTCCAATTATTGAATTAGACTTTTAGATCTAAGTTTTGTTGAAAACCTAATTTTCAAAAGATAGTTGCCCATAAGCTAGTCAGTGTGTAAGTGTAAAGAATAAGATACTTAGATTTCAAAATCACTCAAATTAGATGGTGTAAAGATAAGTCACATACTTATTATCTTGTTGACTTAATACTTTAGCTAATAAGACTCCTCAAGGACTCAGAAAACGGATTTGCATCTTAATAAATACCTAAGTTGATTAAGTCGAAAATGACTTCAAGTGTCTAAGTGAAAAGACTTTAATCATATTTCTCCTCAAGCTAGTACTCTCTGAATGTTTAAGTACACCATAATCCTTTTATACCTCAAGATTTTAAAGGCATCATTTTTTTCCTTCTTTTTAAAACTTTTCTTTTTTCCTTTTTGAAACACAGAAAAGCATTGCTATGGTGGGAGAAACAAAAAGAATAGGAGAGGAGAGAGAGGAGTCGGGGGAATGTGGGGATGGGGAGGAGAAGGGAGGGTTGGTGGCAGTGGATGAAGAGGGTGTGGGGTGGGGATGGAGGAGTTATTGGTGACTCTATGTTTGAGTCCCCAAATGTAGGAAGTGGAGAGTAAAGTATTTTATTTAAGGAAGTAGATGTATTAGTGGAAGAGAGGGTTTGGAGGGATTGTTAGTAGAGATGAAAATGAGGAAGGGGAGGAGAAGTTTAACCCTGATGGTGGTGTTACTTGGTACAAAGCCCACCTCGTGGCAAAGAGGTTCACCCATACCTATGGGGTTGACTTCTTTGACACCTTCTCACCACTCGCCAGGCTTCCCACAGTCCGGGTCTTGATTGCAGTGGCAATTTAGCTGGATTGGCTCTTATATCAGCCAGATGTCGAGAATGCCTTCCTTTATGGTGATCTTCGAGAGGAAGTCTATATGCAGCAACCACCTGGCTATGAGAGATAGGGGGAGTGTGTATGTCGGTTATGGAAGGCTATATATGACCTAAAACATAGTCCTAGAGCTTGGTTTCAAAGATTGTCGCAAGTTGTTGGGGCAGTTGGCTTCAGGAGGTTAACAGCTGATTATTCACTCTTTGTCAGGAGGACTTTATGAGGTACTGTGGTACTCTTGATTTATGTTGATGATTTGATTATCACAGAGAATGATGAGCAGGGCATTACTGAGATCACGCGCCTCCTTGCAGAGCAGTTTGTTATGAAGGACTTGGGGGGCCTACGGTATTTCCTTGGAATCGAGGTTGCTCGTAGTAAGAAGGGTGTGGTCTTGTCACAGAAAAGGTATGCTTTAGATATTCTGCAGGTGGTTGGTATGCTTTGGGACAAGAAGGCCAATATTCTTATGGATCCCAAGATGCTACTGTATGATGAGGATGCACAAGTGGTGGATAGTAGACAATATAGGCAGCTTGTGGGCAAGTTATCGTATCTCACTATCACAAGGTCAGATATCTCCTTTGCAGTTGGGAGACTGAGTCAGTTTATGGCTAAGCCAACACGTCAGCGTTGGGATGCAGCATTGATGGTACTTAGATATATTAAGAAGGCTCCTGGGAAAGGTCTTTTCTTCTCCAAGGGGTCTTCTATGATATTGGTTGGATACTCAGATGCAGACTCTGCGGGATGTTATGTGGATCGCAAATCCACTACTGGATTCTGCACCTTCTTAGTAGGGAACTTGATCACATGGAGGAGTAAGAAACATGGTACAGATGCGAGGTCCAGTGTCAAGTCTGAGTACAGAGCTATGGCTCAGATAACTGCTGAGATGATGTGGATCAGATCCTTGCTTGTTGATTTACAGGTGTAGTTTTTTAGTTCCATGGAGATGAGGTGTGATAATAGAGCAGCCACCTTCATTTCTAATAATCTTGCATTTCACGAGAGGACGAAGCTTGTTGAGGTTGACTGTCACTATACCATGGACATTATTCAGAAAGGACTGCTATACACCACCTTTGTTGCTTCTGAGGAGCAAACGGCAGATATTTTTACCAAACCCTTGGCCAGATCTTCATTTGATACCTGTATGTCCAAGTTGAGCATGATTGATATCTATATTCCAGCTTGAAGGGTAGTGTTGGTGTATTTTTACCTTATCTTATTCTGTCCTATTGTGTGGCTATAATAGTCATTTTCCCTCAGGGAAATTCATGTACTTTTAGCCCTCTAGTCTCTCTCTATATAAAGAGATCTCGGATTTCTAATAAACTTGAACTCTTTCAACTAAGTAACATTGATTTTAATAGAGATTGTAAGCTTTTTTGGTCAGCTAGAGTTTCTCTTAAGGTAAAGAGCTTTGCTTGGTTGTTGGGTAGGGAAAGAATAATGACATGAATGTTGAGACTAGATGGGCGTTGCTGGCAGACACCTCGTGTTGTCTGTCCAATAATGGGCAAGAAGACATCAATCGTCGGTTTTTTGGTTGCAATTTCATGCAACAGATATGGGAAAAATTCAATATCAGCTGGATTGACTTTTCAAATGAGCAGAATTTTTGGTTTACTTTCAGAAATGGGTGAAATCAACCTTGACCCTATTTCTTTAGATCTGAAAAAGAAAGGGCTAAAGTCTTGGCTATCCTTTGGGTCATTTGGCTAGGAAGGAATATCATTATTTTCAAGGGAGATTGTCCATACTCTGAAAATTCTCTCTTCGATTTCTTTCCATTTTTCTATTTCGGACAAGCATTTGTAATATGATTGCCCTTTTGTAATTTTTTAGTTATTTAATGATTTTGTAGTTTTCACCCTGATAGCTGTCTTTTTCCTTTTCAAATCAGTATGTGTTGAACTACTTTTTTACATGGCTGATCATCCTCCTAGCTCTCCAACCATAATTCTTGCAATCTTTGCTTCTACCATCATTTCCAATTTAAACAATAATGGCATTTACGTGGAATCACCTCATCCCTTGTACCAAGCCACGCTATCCATTCTGTCCAAACCCACCATTTTTCCTTAAAAAAAATCCCATCACACTTCATTTGAATAAAAATGGATTAGTGGTGTTGAGAGAAACATTTTCTTAATTCATCACAAAACTAGAGAAGGCCAAGGGAGAAATTGTATACGTTGCCCCTTTAGTATAACACAATAGAGGAAAAGGAACAATAACAAGAGAAAAAACAAAACATGGTGACAACTTCCAAACACTCTCAAGTTGGAGTATAGATGTCAATCATACTCAGCTTTGAACAATTTATCGAATGTGGAACAAGGGAGTGCCTTTGTAAGCATGTTCGTTGCCTAATCACCGAATGACACTTGCATGGTAGGATATACCTCTTTTGGATCATGTCCCTTGCATAATAATAGTCTACTTCCATATGCTTGGTTTGCTTCTGGAAGGTAGGATTGTTGGCAATGAATGATGCAACCTTGTTGTCACATCTCATCTTCATAAGATCAGCAACTCTAATATGAAGATCTGTCAGTACTGATCAAATCCACACAAGGTTCAGGAAGTTGGAATGTGGCTTGTAGTCAGTTGGGTCACTGCATAGAGAGTATGTAGTATTCAAACAAGTATGCGGAAGAGTGTGCGGGTTTGCATTTTTTATTTTAAAAAATATAAAATAACTACCTAGCTTATTAAAATTTATGTTATATGCAATGTTGTAACTATACAACTGCATCAAGTAGTATAATAAAAGCAACATAGTTAATACTTCTACTCTTTAATTACTATACAACTTAGAATATAAAAGATTAAATATCTTGAAAAAAGAAAATGTAGAGATTATAATTCAAACATATGTTTATTATCAATGAACATAAATAATAGATCTAAATCAAGAATCTAAAATGAAAATTAAATAAAAAATTTCAAATCAACTTTAATAAAAACATATTATCAAGAATCTAAAATGAAATCTAGATCAAAAACCTAAAATTAGACCCAAGAATCTAAAATGAAACCTAAAACAAAAAATTAAAATTAAATATAATTGAAAATAAAAAAAAGAGAATAGTGGACATCGTGTCAAACAATATTTAAAAGTTAAAAAGAAGAAATCTCCCAAAGACTCAAATCAAAATCATCTAGCATATTCCTTAAGAGCTTGGCTTGTTGCCATTGCTGACCAAAAGAATCCTCATTGTTGGCACCATCTTCAACTGAAGAAGCTCGACGTCGTTGCAAATTGAAGAAGTCGCTGGTGCCGCTAACTGAAGATGTTGCTTTTGATTGCTCCTCATCGTCGTTGTTGTGCGAAGAAGCTCACCTCGCACAACGGGTTTTGGTGGGTGATGGGGGTGCGATGGCTTCTTGATGAGGGTTTTAGTTTGGAGTTATGTGGAGAGGGATGCGATGGAGGTTTTATTTTTGGGGGTTATTAGGAGGTTAATCTGTCAATCGGGAGAGGGGTATCAAGGGTAGGGCTATCGGGTAGGTGTTAGGTTAATGTGGGTTTTCCTGAGGAGCCCATCGGTGGCTCTATCTCAAATCTGGTGATGTTAGGTCGAGTATCCCACAAGGCCTCTAAATTATCTTGCATCAACCAAAGTCGAATTGTCTTCATATTAGTGCAAATTGAGGACCATCAAAATGAAGGCTACATTAGGACCCCAACATGCTTATTTCTTGGAGAAGATTAAGTTCATACTTTCTCCAGGAAAGTACAACACCCCTTGCATTACGAGTAACTTCAATGCCAAGGAAATATCTTAGTGGGCCTATATACTTGTGACAAAATGTTCTTCTAGAAATTCCTTAGTAGTAGTTATGCTGCTAATGCCATCACCTGTCAAGATGATATCATTGACATAAACCAGCACACAACTTGCCCTTATGTTGTCATCCTCACAAACAAGGAGTGATCTACCGTAGACCTTTGAAACCTAAGGTGCTCTACTATTTCTAATAATTTCTAAAAGCATGTGTGTGGGCTCTATTCAAGGCCACAGATAGACTTATGTAACCTACAGACCTTGGTACACTCCCCCTTTGATTCAAATTCTAGGGTTGCTACATATAATCTTCTTCCTAGAGATCATCATAGAGAAAGGCATTTTTTACATCTAATTGATGTACCACCTAATCAAGGTGAACAACAATTGAAATGAGGTTATGAATTGCAGACAATCTTGTCATTGGGGGGAAGGTGTCAAAATAATCAATTCTAGAGGTTTGCGTGTACACTTTTGCCACTAGTCTCACTTGCATTGCTCCACAGATCCATTAAGCATGTACTTGACAATAAAGACCCACTTGCATTCTACTATGGTGGCATCGAATGGTGGGTCGACAAGTCTCCATGTCCCTATTGACCACATTTCATCCACCATGGCTTTCCACCACTTTGGATCTCCAAGTGTCAGCTGATATGTAGCAAGAAGTTGTGTACTAGATAAAGCTGAAACAATGTTCCTGTATTTTATAGACAAACTAGTCTGGGGCACAAGCTCATAGATATGGTGCAGAGTGCATGTTCCAGTCCCCTTTCTCAAAGCGATCGACAGATCTAGATCACTATATCCCTAGCTATTTGTGGACTTCTTAGTGGAGACATGCTCTACTGGTGAAGAGATGTCTTGCGGAACTGGAGTATCTGGTATAACAGAGCTAGAAGGATTGTTAGTACTTGTAGAGAAATCGATTACCTTAGGGGTAGATGATGGCGCAGGCACTAGAGGAGGAGGGGGGTCCTGTTGCTTCCTAGGTTGATGTGAATAGACAAGTCTGAACCATTTGCCATCTTGTCCCACCTTAGGGATCGGTCTATGATTAGCATTAGGAGTCAAAATAGGAAGGATCGACTTACTCTCAAGGTTAGAAGCCACAATATGGGAGCCTACTGAAGAGTAATTTGGGATCGACTTAGAAGGAGACATTGACACTAACATAGTGGTGCCCGTCAATAGGGTCATGACACCTATATCCCTTTTGGGTCCGAGAGTATCCCATAAAGATGCTTTTAACGGCTCTGGGTGAGAATGTCCTTGTTGGGACTGGAAATATGAACAAAAGGCATACACCCAAAGACCCTAGGAGGGACCTCGAAGAGTTCCTTGTCAGGAAATAAAAGAGAGTAGGGAACCTCCTCATCAAGGACAGTAGAGGCATATGATTTATCAGGTAGTATGCAGTGAGGACATCACAATAGGAGAGAGGAATGTTGTTCTGAATAAGCAGGGTTCTAGCAACATCCCAGATATGGTGATGCTTTCACTCAGGACCACCATTCTGTTGGGATGTATAGGGACAACTTGTCTAGTGGATTATCCTATACCCTTGGAACAAGGACTGAAGGGAATACATAGATAATTCCAAGGCATTGTTAGTTCTAATAATTTTTACATGGACACCAAATTGATTTTGATTCTTTATTTCAATAAGAAAACTTTTGATTACACCAACAACTTCAGATTTAGACCTCAACAAAAAAACCTACGATAATCTAGAAAAGTCATCAACTGCTACAAGATAAAATCTATGCTCCATATGATTAGAACAACTTGGACCCTAAACATCCAAATGAATCAACAGGAAAAGAGACTTTAAACTATGACATTGTCAACTAAGGAATGAACTCCTGTGATGCTTTCCCAGTTGACAGCTTTTACACTGAAAGGTGGCGGTAGGCGGAGTTTGCGGTATGATACATCTCAGCTTCATTAGAGGAAGGTGCTCGAAACTCAGGTCCCATAGATAACTAGAAGAGCTTCTAGTAGAAATAATAGCCTGGCCAGTGTATGGTGACTATAAAAGGCGATAGATCCCCCTTCTTCACAACCATGACCAATCACCTACCCTGTTAATATATCCTGAGATACAAGAGACACGACATAAAAATACGACTGACTGAAAGAAGATTTAAAGGAAAATCTGGGATATATTCTGCAATCGTATGTGAGGGGTCATTTGTACCTCCTCTTAAA
This sequence comes from Thalassia testudinum, assembly GCA_037157565.1. Lineage (NCBI taxonomy): Eukaryota > Viridiplantae > Streptophyta > Magnoliopsida > Alismatales > Hydrocharitaceae > Thalassia > Thalassia testudinum. Next base: position 182,549,887 of record JAZHRO010000024.1, on the reverse strand, counting down.
GGGGAATTTCTTGCATCTGCTACAACAATGGTCTTGCCTGACGAGTTTGGTTGCAATTCGTCAAACTGTTCTGCCTTCTTGCAAATATGTTGGGAGGTGCTAGAATCAACTTACCAATTTGCATCATCAATCCCAACATGACAGGTAAGACATATACCTGAAGACTTGGTGATAGTAGCTGTATCTCTAAATCTAAAAGAGCTCGAAGCAATAGCTGGAGGTGTTAATATCCCATGCTAGGATAGCCTCTGAATCAAATCGTCATACTCGACTCTGAAAATAGGGGGCAAACTTGGGACTAATCTTCGAATTAGCTACAGCTTGATGAGCACTGATGGGCTTTTCATACATTGTCCAGTAGGTCTCCTCTGAGTGACCAGGCTTCCTTGCAATGGGAACATTAGGGCCTAGCACAACCTTGACTACCTTGACCTCACTCGCAGCCACGAGTAAACTGTCCAGTGCCTCTACCTCTTCTTTGAGAAGCAGACATGGCTGATGCAAGGTTTGAAATGTCGATTTTGATGCCATGCCGATGAAATTTTAAGTGTGCATTTCGTGGGCATGCCGAGGGCACGTCGTGGAAATGCCTATTTTTCGATGAGTATGCCGATGAGCATGTCGATCATGTCGACGGCATGCCGACGATATCCTTGTAAATCGACACTTTATTCGTGTCGACATGGCCCTTGCTCAAAAATGGCCTTTCTGATGGCATGCCAAGGGCATGCCAACGACATTTAAAATGATGGGTTGATGTATGCTTAATAGGAATGGAGGGCGAGAGCTATATCGTAAGTCTGCTCTTGTAGTTATATGCCTATTTCATGGTCGGTATCTCGGGCAACGCCAGCATCTGGGATTGTGCTACCTCATAAACTAGGTCTAGCCCTACTAGGAAATGTCCTACCATGGTCTATGCCCTGTATAGTTTTTGTGACTCGGAGGAGTGCATAAGTGTGCATGTGTTCAGCCTCTCAAATGTTGACTTAAGTGTAGAGTAGCATTGAGCAAATAGCCTTCCATCTTGCCTCATGTAGGCAATCTCATGAATTGTTAAGCTGTAGAATGCGTGCAATATTCTTGTCCTAAGAATATGTATGACAAGGCACTTCCAACATTTCTTTCGCCATCTTGTAATACATAGTCTCAGTGGCAATCCGTTGTATGGTGGTGCTCATAGTCCATGCCCTAACCAAGGTGTTGTCCCTTTTCTAGGTGGTGTACATGCCTACCTTCTCCATGGGTTCTGATTTGAGCAGTATATGTTCCTTATCATGATCCTCAACTACATTGAGGATTAGTGTTGTAAAGTTTGTTTTTGGTATTTAGTCGGTCACGTCTTTGCCTAAGGAGTATATGGTATGTGGGGGAGTAGTTAAGAAGTAATCGCTCGGGTATTTTATACATATATATAACAAATAAAATATATCATTACATAAAAGTAAATAATTTTCAAGCTTAAGATTATGAAAATAAGCTAAAATCGAAATATATTGAATAAAAATGAAACAACTTCTACATAAAATGTATAACTATTGAAGTTCACCTTTTGTTGCCAACTTACAACACTTCTTGGTTTGATGGAGAGAAGCAAATACATGAATCACTCCAGGGAGAGAGGAGTAGCAATAATAGTAGTGGGTAGTGTTGGTGAGTGGTGGTCGGTGACCAGTACTAGCAGTAGTAGGTGATGCCAAGAACAACAGGCGATGCCAATAATAGTAGTAGTAGGCGATGGCAACAACAACAGTAGTAGAAGGCTTAGGGAGAAGCAGTGCGACAATGCTACAGGTTGTTGGAAGCTCAAAGCCGCAGCGCAACGGTGCTGGTGGTCGCTGAAGTCTTGGAGCAGCAGACAAGTAGGGTTTTGGGTGTGAGGAGGGGTTGGGTTGAAGGGGTGTGCGTGGAGGAGGGGGCGATGGGGGTAAGGGGGGTTTATTTTGTGTACTTAATCAGGTATGTTGAATCTAAAGAGTTACATTAGCTTCAAAAGAAATCCTTGCCCTTTTTTATATAAAAAGGGAACTGGACAAATTATATTAGTACCCCTTAAGGATAAAAGAAATAACTAATATCCCCTTACAACTCAACACTCCCCCGCAAGTTGGGGCGTATATGTCAATGAGGCCCAACTTATATGTTAATGGGTTGGTGAGGATGTTTGCAATATGTAGCTTAGAAGATATATAGGGGGTACTTATCTTGCCTTCTAAAATAACATCTTGTATAAAATGGCAATCAACCTCAATGTGTTTAGTCCTCTCATGGAAGATGGGATTGGAGGCACTATTGGCAGTAGACTTATTATCACAATAGATGGGACAGGTGTATCAACCTCCATACCAAAATCTCATATGAAATCAACCATCCATACGATCTCACATACAACTTGAGTCATAGATCTTTATTCTGCCTTAACACTGGAGCAGGCAACCACGCTCTGTTTCGTGCTTCTCCATGAAACTAAATTTCCTCCTAGGTAGATGGTAAAGCATGATGTAGATCGTTTATCCTCAACTGACCCTGCATAATTTGCATCTGAGTATGCCATAAGATTAAGCAAGCTACTCGTACTGTAGTACAAACCTCTCCCTTGGGTGCCCTTTAGGTATCTCAAGATGAGAAAAACATCTTGCCAGTGAATGTATCTACGACTCTACATGAACTAACTAGTTCGACTGATCGTAAAGCTAATGTTTGGTCGTGTAATAGTCAGGTATAGAAAACAGCCAACAATACCACGGTACTTGATAACATCCTCAAACAAAGGATCTATCTTACTGGTGCTATGACCAGAAGGTGCTTCTATTGGTATCCCAGATGGTTTGGACCTAAGAAGCCTTGCCTTCCTTAGAATCTATAAAGTGTACTATCTCTGTGATAAGGATAAGCCAACTTCCTGACGAACAACTTATATCCCTGGGAAGTAATGAAGGTCACCTAAATCTTTGGTGACAAAAGTAGACCAAAGAAAGGCTTTCATCTACGCTATCCCATTAATATCATCACCGGTTAAGATCATATCATCGACATAAACTGCCAAGATAACAACTCTATGTCTCACCATACTTTGTACTCCTGACAAAAATAGAATGATTAGTGGTAGACCGTTGGAACCCTACCTTCTTGACCTCCAAATTGAGCCTCTCAAACCAAGTTCGTTGCCTCTGCTTTAGGCCATAAATAGCCTTCCATAGGCGGCAAACAAGCTCCCCCAGACTGTCATAACCTGGTGGCTGTCTCATACATACCTCCTCAGCAAGATTTCCATATAAAAATGTATTTTTTATATTAAGCTGGTGTAAAGGCCACGGCTTAACCATTGCAACTGACAAGATAATCCTAATGAAAGTAATACGAGCAACTGGTGAAAAGTCTCAAGGTAATCCACCCCATATGTTTTGGTGAATCTCTTCGAAACAAATCTAGCCTTATATTTCTCCATTGTCTCATCAAATCTATAGTTGATGATGTACACCCATTTGCAACCAACAAGTGTGTTAGCCTTAGGATATAGAACAAGGTCCCATGTTTTTGTAGTCTGTAGAGCATGCATCTCCTCATCCATAGCTGCTTTTCACTTTGGATCGTGGGAAGCTTGAAGAAAATCTCTAGGAGCAACTGCAGTAGTGATAGCTGACGCAAACTGTCTATCTCCCTCCTGGAGATGGGAGACTGTAGTGTAATGAGAAATAAAATGGAGCATACATGTGGCACTAGACTTTCTCTGCATAGTCGCATCGTCCTATCTGAATCACCCCCATCTGAGTGGGTAACAAGCTGTACTGGCTCATCATCAGAGAAATCATCTACCTGTGATCTTCTGTGATACACCTATCTCTTGTATGGTAGCATCCATGGATGACCCTTCTTCTGTGTACTAAGGAATCTTCTCAAAGGTCACATCAGTACTAACAACGTATCTCTTGCGAATTGGATCATAACCCCTGTAACCCTTCTGAGTCCTAGAGTAACCAAGGAAGACACATTTTGTGGGACGGGGGGTAAACTTATCCGAAATACCATGGTTTTGAATGAAACATATGCACCAAAAAACTTGCAAAGGCAAGGGAAAAGACCTGCTGTACTCCAGATGCATAACCTAGTAAGGGATCTGACCATGAAGCATAGAACATGGCAACCAGTTAATCAAATACGTTGTTGAAAGTATGGCATCACCCCAGAATTGCCTAGGAACCTTCATATGAGACATCAAGGTCCTAACAATATCAAGCAAGTGTTGCAACTTGCACTCAGCAACTCCATTCTGCTGGGAGGCATGAGCACAAGATGTCTGGTGAATGATCCCCCTTGAATGAAAGGCCTCTTGTAAATCACCGTGCATGAATTCTAGTACATTATCATTGCGAAAGACCCGAACATTGGTATCATATTGTGTCTGCACCTCAGACAAAAACTGTTTAACAATGAAAGGAATCTCACTTCAAGCCTTCATTAGAAACAACTTGTAAGTCTACTATTGTCATCACCATCACTACAAAATATCTGTGTCCACCAGTAGAGACAACTTTAAATGGTCCCCAGACATCACAATGTACTAGGGAGAAAGGCATTGTACTAACACCCGCATCCTTCACGGGGTAGATACTCCTGTGATGCTTCCCTACTGACAGTCTTCACAATTCAGAGTTAATAAATCTGATAATTTTGGATATATCTGACACATCTTCTTCATGCAGGAATGCTCAAGTCTCTGATGCCACAGTAAAGGATCATGAGAGATTGACACAACCCCTATAAACAATGTGGGTGTGTCCAAGTAGTACAGACCATCTCTTTCTATGCCACTGCCAACTATCGCCCCTGTGGTGTGGTCTGGGAAATAACAATGTTTCTCATAAAAAATAACACGACATCCAAGATCCCTACAAATTCTACTCACAGATAGAAGATTCATGGGAAATTCAGGAGCATAATATATCTTCTCTATCTTCATCTTAGATGTAACATCTACACGTCCAACTGTTGTAATAGGGGAGGTTGTTCCATTAGCCACCCTCGCATCACGGATTCCTCGTGGAGTCACAGGGTCTTGCAAACGATCTCTGTCTTTGATGAGATGAATAGAGGCTTCGAAGTCAATCACCCATATGCTCCTGACCCTCTTGTTCTTAACAATGCCTTGGGCTACACATGCAAACCCGGTAGAACCTAGAGTTGATTGTTTTGGATCAACTTTCTCCAACATTGGAGAGAGAAGACTCATCGCCAACTACGCTATGTGCGAGAGAAGGCGCATCACGCAAGACAAACTTTGAACAACACGGGATCGGGCACCACCAGCAGTACCATTGTCCACTGCCGGCAGCACCAGGCCACTGGTGGTGGCGGCAGTAGCCCCCCCCGACAAATATCGATGGTGCTTGATGGTCGGTAGCGGTGCTAGAAAGCCTCTCTCCAACATCGCTGCTGTTGCTGCCATGCTCCATCGAGCTTTCGATGATCAAATCCCTCTATGTTGGTGATTTGATCATCTTTTTAAGTGGATATTTGGTGGGATATTAGAGCACTGGCTCAGGACTTTTACTCTGATACCATGTTAAATCTAAAGAGTTGCATTAGCCTCAAAAGAAATCCTAGCCTTCTTTCTATATAAAAGAGTAACTATGCAAATTACATAAGTATCCTCTAAGGATAAAAGAAATAACAAATACCCTCTTACAACTTAGCATGGTACAAGAACTTGACTCATGTATCTCCCTATGGAGAAAACGAGCGAGTAGTCGGACGAGTAGACTGACTACTCGATTGAGTAGTTAGTCCTGTTGACTATGTGCCCAACTATGGGATATTCAGTCGATTGGGGGGGCGTCTAAGGGTAGTTGGCTGATTGGATCGATTTTTACATCACTGCTGACTATTAACTGTGACCACAATGCATAATTAGACCCATCAAACTTCGCAATTGGGCCAAGAGGGGTTCTTGTATTCCCTATGACTTCCCTCACCTTTAGCAAAAGAATCGACGGCTTTGGAGGCCATACTAATGATCGGAGGCCCAAAACTTCAAAACAGTAAAAGATGTTCATGCATACTAATTATTCACTCTCTTGTTCACAACCATATAATGAGGAAACAAGCAATTCACCTCGTTGTTGCTAAAAAATAGACCATGCAACAGGTCAAAAATTGCTCCGTAGTGGAGCTCTGGCATTAGTCAAGGGCAGGAGGAGGAAGTTAGGGCGACCCCAGTGGTTCCTTAAGGGAGCTGAAAGAGGGCCTCAAGAAGCCCTCCTTCAGTTACTGCACCAGCAGGAGCATTAATATGGATAGCCCTACTAGCAATGCTGTCGGTAGTGGTTGGTGGTTGGGAGGGTCCTGGTCAGTTGGGATGAGTTGGAGATGCCCTTGCCAGTGGCTTGGAGGTGGTTGCTGGTGGTGGTTGTCCTTCCTTTGGCTCCTCGAATGGTGAAGCTCCAATTCATGGCTGAAGGCCTATACATGAATCTCGAAGCAAGGGATGCTCCTCCTGATTTGAATCCTCAAATCTTATTTGTTGGAGAAAGAAAAACAAGGGGAGAGGAATCAAGGGGGTAAGAGCTCTGGCCTAGGATTGCTGCTTTGATACTATGTTGTGAGAAACATTATCTTAATTCATCATTAAACCCTAGGCCCTCTATTTATAGGGAGAAGGTCAAGGGAGAAATTGGATAAATAGTCCCTCTACTATAAAGTAATAAGGGAAAAGGAACAATAACATGAGAAAAAACAAAAAAATGGTGGCAACTCTCAACAACCTGCATTTTGCTTTTAGGTGGGACATGCTCAAACAAGAAAAACTGATGCAGATCCATGTTCTGGCATCTCTACTTTTGCCTCTCCCTCCCTCTTGTGGCTTCCAATAAACTGTAACAAGTTTGAACCCCCCCTTTTTGCATGGTCATCTTGATGTCTCTTACATGTGCTTGCAGACCTAATACCTCTCATTGACCATTCTTGTTCCCAGCAACAGAAGAAAAACACGAATTCTCCTTCACGTGTATTTTCAATTGAGTAATTCTTGCTCCATTATTTTATGTCCTATCAAGCTCTTTTGTCCTTGATCTATAAATAGTAGGCACATATGGCCAATGCTTCTTGGATTCCACTTGACCTGAATGTTTCCTAAAGTTGATGTGTATGCTGTACTACCCATTGCTAATTTCATTATCAGAAGAAAAAAATGAGGCTGGTGCTCCTGATTTCTGTACATGACATGATTATCATGGCTGGGTGCGATGGTCATGCACAATCTAAGCTTCATCACCTCATAACACACACACTCTCTTTCTCTCTCTCTCTCTCTATGTATAAAGAGAAGAAGAAAACAAATCCTTAATAGTTTATAGAGGAAATAGTATTTGCTTTTCTGAACGGAAAGGGGTATAAAATTTGTGGACCACAATGAACCTACCTCTACATGGGACAAGTTCAATGGCCAATTCACTATAAAAAAAATGATCTCTAAGTGGCTTGAATAAAAGTACTGAACTTGCCTCTTGGAGCAGTGAGCTTAGTAAGCCTGTCAACTAATTTGCCCGTTGTGAAGTTGGGTTTTTGAGAATTCTCAAAAACTACCTAACTTGCCTCTGCTAAATGCTAGTTTAATGTCCCATATATCATTCCCCTTTTCCATAATCAAACAATGTTATTCCTTATTTATATTATTTAAGAATTATTTTTTGTGTAAAGAATGGTGCTGATTCACCTTATTTCATGCAGATGACATTATTATCGTGGCTGGGTGTGACAGTCATGCACAGCCCATTCTTTATCACCACAAGATATCACCCCCACAACCCCTTCACGCTTTTGTCTCAAGGAGAAAAGAAAGATGCTGATGCTCGTCATTTCACATAGTTGACAGTGTTATCACAGGCATCACAGTTTTGTCATAGGAATATAGGATCAAGGAGATGGCCTACGAAAATAATTGGATGGAGGGCATTGGTCGTCTTTGCGTACTTTCTTATTATTGCAATCAACAGGACCAAGCAGGACATTGAGTTTGTGGCCACTAGGGTGTAAGCCTTCTGTTTGTCTGCTAACTTTGTCAAAGAAGATGCAGGTCTGAACACTCTGCATGACATGGGAGCACACAAGCAGAGTTTGATATGCACTTGCAATAAAAAACTTTGCAGGGGTCTGTGGCATCGGCTTTATGTAGGCTATCATACATTGCTTTGGTCTTGTTGCGTAAATTTGCCAAAACATGTTCTGTTAGTTGTGACTAGGTCAAAACCATAAAATGGAACTAATCTAAGCCTCTGTAGGAATATTCATCAAGTTAGACCTTTAAATTGCTAGAAAACACTACCCTTTTTTTTTGAAAAAATGCTCATGCATGCAGTGTATGTCAGACTGGCAAACTTAGAGTTTGTTTTATTTGTTACACATGATGCTTTTATAGGTTGTTTATATATCTTCGCTAGAGAAAGTTTGCATGATGCGTATATTTTACTGGAAATTCCATGAACTTTTGGAGGAATCCCTTCTTTACCACTTCACCACATTTTATGTTTGTATTGCCAGTTTTACTGAGATGAATATGGTTACTTATTGTTTGTAAACCATTTTAACATATGTCTAGATCTGGAGCAACCTTATGTTATTGTTGGAATAATCATTTTATTTTATTTTTTCTCATTTAGTGGACGGTGCAAATTGAACCAAAGTTTCATGAAGATGCAAATAACATGGAAGATTTGGTCCCTTTTGAGGAATGTATACAGCTGATTTCAAGTGCCACGACAGTTGTCAAGTGTCCTGATTATGTTCTTCTGACGCATAATGGTCGTAGTTTCAAGTTAGTTCTCTTAACTAATATCTGGTTTCATGCTAATATAGTATTTTTTTGGTTACTGTTGATTAAGTCAACCAAAACCATTTTTAAAATTTTCATCTAATTGCTTATGCATTAATAATAATCAATGACATTTTGTATGATCATTCCAATTATTGCATGCTTGTGGAATCCTTCAGATCTTTGTTGACATGTTACTTAAACACTACGAATACAAGTATTAAATATTTAATCATTTATTGTATTCTTTGCCGTCAAGGTCAACATTCTTGCATTTGTTTTTCTTTATGTATTTCCTTTTGTATATTCTCATTCCTTTTTGTTTGGATCTTTATGCAATTCCTTTTGGCTACCTCTCTCTATATTAGGGGTGCACTTAGCAATGATATACCAAAAATTTCAATCAGAATATACCAAAATAGCCTAGGCCATGAGGCTTTCATTCTTTATGCCTTCTTCAGATACTTGTTCTTCCTCTCTCTCTCTCACATCTTTGTTTTATCTTTTCTATCATCATTACTCTCCTATGCTTTCCCTATGTTCTGTGTGCGCCAACCACCCATCTGGTCAAAGCTTGTGCGTGATAGTGGAGTGATCCATGCATGAACATGCTAGCACTTGCATGCAATGTTTGCTAAGGGAGCAATTAGCTACCACTTACACATACAAACATTGCATGCATGCACATAAGTGTCCAAGTGACACCGATGGTTTTAAAAAACTAGCCTCGAGGCAGAAGAAAATCTCCCCGAGGCTATAGCCTCGAGGTTGCAGTGTGTGGTGTGCACCTCGGTTTGTCAAAGCGAAGCTAATGCGGTAAGGTAATGAGGCGTAATCGAGGCTATAGCCTCAGTCAAAAGTTCACATTTGAAAGTCCTGTGAGTTACATATAACCTAATAAAGTAAATAAAATCATTTTCTAAAATTCTATACCCATCACCCGACTCCAAACAATGGCGCTAGCCTCTCAAGCCCTAAAAAAGCCATCACCTTTAGTTGTTGCAAATCATTCTCTCTTTCGATTCCTTCATTACCATTGTCGATGGCTGTTGCTGGATTGCCAATTGCCAGTCACCTTCCCTACGTACCACCCCTTACTAGTTTATGCCATTTTCATTGCCCATCGTTGCCCCCTTCCTCTTTCAAGTCTCAATCTCACTTCTTATTGTTGATGCTAAGAGTCTCAACCTCTTTTAAGTTACACATTACATTTTTTCTTTTTACTTATACCTTTATTTTACTGTTTAGTTATGTTAAAATATGTTTGAATGTTTTATGTGATTAGTTTACATGTTATGTGATCACTGAGTTAGTTTTTTTTGAAGAGGCTATGCGGTGATTGTTTACTTAAATCTTGTTGTTACATGTTTATTATTATTGTCTTAAAAAAATATTTTTTATTATTGTTTTGATTTTTTCAGTACTATTATGTTGCTAATATTTGGGTTTTTTGAAGAGTTTACATGTGTGGTATTTTTGTATATTTAAATCTTGTTATATTAATTTATATGTGAATGTTGTGTGTGTACTGTGCAGTAATAATATTTAATAATTTACATTTAAATGTTATGATAAAGCAAAAATAGCATGAAAGTGTATTTTTACATTGATTTTTCATTACTAGCACATAACAATGTATATTTGTGTTATTTTTTCTTATTTTCCATCCAAAAACTAAGGCTTACGACTTGAGCGCCTTGAGGTTTACGCCTAGCCTCGATGGAGGCAAATCGTCTTGGTACCACCTCACATTTTTTAAAACCTTGGTGACACTACATTGGGCATGACACTTGCTATGCTACTGTGTATGAAAGCATGCTGCACTTTTTTGCATGCTCGGATATATAGCACTATCCAAGCATGCATGTCTCGTTAGTGCTCCATCTACAAGCATCGTTGGCATATGGGAACTTATAACTGTCACACTCATCTTAAATTCATGAGCTTAGAAATAATCTGTAATGCCCCAAAACCCCATGGGAACAAGGTGCCAATAGTCTAACTAAAGGATCATTCACTGCCCAACAACAAAAAAACTCATCCATCCAATATAGCGTGCAAATCAAAGTAGATAAATAGGCAAAAAATAAATAGTTTAGAAGTGGAAATTAAAATGCGAGAGTAGGGTTAGTACAACTTGGAATGGCACTGGCCATCCCTAACAAAAATTGGAAAAGACAAACTAAAAGAACCGCAAACAAACTAAGCTAGTAAAAGTCTTGTCAAATTCAGAGACTCGATCGACCTACAACTGAACTAGTGAAAAAATGAGACTTCACTCAAGTATTGTGCTTGGTTGGAAGGTCAACTAGGGGATCATGAACCAAATTGTCTAGTAAAGGTAGTTTAACAATAGAGTTGTAATTAAGAATCTTAAGTTACTATATTAATCTAATAAATCATAAAGTCAGAAACGATATGATGGAACCATACACTATAAAACCATGACAGCCTCAGCAGAAAAATAAGGAAAAAGTGGGCGAAAAATGATTCGATCTATTATTCCAAAGTGCCCTATACCTCTTTATATAAAGAAGAGGTGTGGGAAAATAACATAACATGTCCTGATGAGAAAATAAAATAACAAACATAATAAACACATAGAAATAAATACGGACCGTAGGGGATATGTTAACACTCTTCCTCAAGCTAAAGGACAGATGTCAATTATGCTTAGCTTGAAACAACAGACATCGGAAGCAGAATGTGGAAGAGGCTTTGTGAAGATATCTGCTCTCTGGTCTTCAATTGCAACAAAGGTAGTGTGCAACATACCACGTTGGATCAAGTCTTTGTTGTAGTGGCAATCCACTTCGACATGCTTGGTGTGCTCATGGAAGATGGGATTGCTGGTAATATACGTAGTTGCCTGGTTGTCACATTTCATCTCCATAGGTTCTTGAATCTAGACATGTAAATCTGCCAGTAGAGATCTTACCCACGTCATCTCTATAGTTGTTTGGGCCATGGGTTTGTACTTTAACTCGGCACTAGATCTGGAAATGACTCTTTGTTTCTTGCTTCTCCAGGTGACTAGATTTCTAGCTACCAATGTGTAGAAACTATTGGTGGACTTCCTGTCTGCTAAATATCTTTCATATTCCTCATCAGAGTACCCAACCATTGTAATAGAAGATTCTCTCTAGAAGAGTATCCCACACCCAAGTGTTTCTTCAAGTATCTAAGCACCTGCATAGCCGCCTGCTAGTGTTGCTTGGTTGGTTTGTTCATAAACTAGCTTAGTTTTCTCACAACAAATGCAATGTTTGGTCTGGTAATTGTCAGATGCAATAATTTTCCAACAAGTTGCCTATATGCCCGATTGTCCACAAGCTCTGCCTCCTCATCATAGAGATGTACCTTGGGTTTCATGGTAATATTGGCTATCTTGGACACCAGCATGTCGGTCTCCTGAAGTACATCTAGAGCATACTTGTGCTGAGACAAAACAATTTCCTGCTGGCTTCTGGCCACTTCCATCCCAAGGATATATTGCAGCTATTCTAAATCCTTCATAACAAACTGCTCAATAAGAGACCGCTTGACCTTAGTTATTCTGGTTTCATCATCACCGGTAATAATGAGATCATCAACATAAACCAAGAGAGCCACCATCCTCCTCTCAATCTTCCTGACAAATAAGGAATGGTTTAACGAAGATCTCTTTCGACCCATCTTCTCCACCACCTTCGAGAGCTTCTAGAACTATGCTCTCAAGCTCTGCTTAGGATCATAGATGCCCTTCCTCAACTTGTAGACACACTCCCCCTAAACCTCGAACCTAAGGGGCTGCTGCATATAGACCTCCTCCTGAAGATCGTCATATAGCAAGGCATTCTTCACCTCAAGCTGGTGGAGCTTCCAGTCCTTGTGGGTAGCAACAAATTTAAGGATCTGGATTATCGATAGGTGAGCTATAAGGGAGAAAGTATCGAAGAAGTTCACCCCATACATATGGGTGAACCTTGGACTTTGAAATTGATCTATTAGGGTTGTATTTCAAGGCAAAGACCTAATGAAACCCCATAAAATGAGCACCCGCCGAAAATGGAGTAAGATCCCACGTCTGTCGAGCCTGAAGAGCACTCATCTCATCCTCCATGACTTGATGCCATTTTGGATCAAGTAATGCTTGCCGATACGTGAAAGGTATCTACGTAGCGGATAATATGGTAGTGAACAATCTAAAAGTCGGCCTCATATTAGTTGTAGACATAGCCCTAGCCACATGGTATTATGCACAAGTGTGTGGCACCTCCTGAATAGCTATCGGAAGGTCATCATCATGAACAACATCAATCGGGCTTGCACAATCATCACTAGCTACACACTAGTCAGAGCTCTCAATACATAACTAGGGGAGGACGGTGGGACAAAAGTAGGGGGGAGGGGGGTGTACTACCTATAAGTAACTGGAAACTGATATGTGGTAGGCAGATCTCTGAACCTTGGATCATCACTATCACTGCCAGGTGTCGGAATGGTCTGAGGATCATCACTACCACTGCCAGATGCTGGTAGAGCTTAAAAAACAAGGATCCGATCCATTGGAACTGGAGGGACAAGCATGGGTGCAAACACTGCCTTTGGTGACAACTATCGTGTTGCAAGTGAGAAACAGGGGACAAACTCATGGAATGTTAACATTTGCACTCACATAGTACCTATCAATCATTGGATCAAAACGTCTATAGCCTTTCTGTGTTCGTGAATATCCAAGAAAGACGCATGTCACGACCCTTGGTGCTAACTTATCTCTCCCTAGGCTAGGAGATGCACAAATGCTACACACCCAAACAGACGAGGTGGTAACTGAAACAAATCACTCTCAAGATAAAGAATGTGTAAGGAGTCCATTTATGCAACACAAGAAAGGGCATCCTGTTGATAAGATAACATGTGGTGAAAACTACATTGCCCCAGTACAAGTATGGCACACAACGATGAATAAGTAATGTATGAAACACATCTAACAAGTGTCGGTGTTTCCTCTCTGCCACACCATTCTGCTGTGAGGTATGGAGGTAGGAGGTATGATGTTTAATGCTATAAGACCTTTAGAAGACTGGTAGTTTGGAAGTACAAACCTCCAATGGATTATTTGATCTTACATTCTTGACAATAATAGAAAATCGATTCTTTATTTCCAATAAAAATGTCTTAATAACATGCCCAACATCGGATTTATTTTTTAATAAAAATAACCAAGACAAGCAGGAGAAATCATCCAATATAACTAAACAATAACGATGACCCTATCGGTCAAGATTTCGACTTAGATGCTAAAACATCCATATGTAGTAACCGAAAATAACTGTAGTCCTCGGTCTAGTACTTGCAGGAAAAGAAGATTTGTGGTGCTTCCCAAGCTGGCATGCATCACAATATATCTCTGTAATAGGTGAAATATGCGAGATGATTCATCTGAGCCTATCCAGAGAAGGGTGACCAAGGTGATGATGCCACTGCAAGGTACTCCCATCAGTAAAATTAGCATCACCTTGTCAAGCAGCTGCAAGTGGACTTTGGATTAGGCGATATACATGCCTTTCTTCATGTCTGCCACCAATCGTCCTCCTTGTCAGCTTATCCTGAAAGATGCACTCTACATCATTAAAAATAGCACAATAGTTAAGCTATTTGGTAATCTTACTAACATATAATAAGTTCAGGGATAAATCAGGGATAAAGAAAATATTGGATAATCTCAAGGTGGGAGTGCTTACCACCTCCCCCTGACCATCGATTTGGGCATGCTTACCATCGGCAACTTGTACTGTTTTGCCATGGGGCATAGACTATAATATGCCCAATCATCGCTGATCTCCTGAAAAATGTTGAGAAGCACCAGAATCTACCAACCAAGACATTTTTGCAGAAGCCTAAGCACACAGTTGTACCAGATGAGGATGGCTCCTAAGTCAGTTGAGAGAGGCATTGGAGTAGAGCATCATACTTAGCCCAGGGAATATGAATGGTATTGAATTGCTCCTCTGAAGTCATAGTGACTTTTTTAGCAACTGGAGGCCTCTCATATCTGGCCCAGCATGAGTCCTCTACATGACCAACCTTACCACAGGCGAGGCTTCCCAGACAAGTCGCATCCTCTCCAACGTCCATGGGTGGAAGGTGCTTCCCTACCACTACGTCTGGTAACTGGAGTAAGTGCGGATGCCTAACCGACATTGCCTCCAGCCTGGGGCAAGGTCACAACAATTCGACTGAGATGGCTATATACTTCCTCTAGGGTAGGAAGCTCAAAAAGTGTGAGAATCTGTGAACATGCTGCAGCATAATCTGGACCAAGTCTGGACAGGAACTGAAGAACAGCAGCAAAGGTTGCAAAAATCAGTCTATGTGACCAATTAATCGGCTGAGTAATTGTATGTGGTCGGGGATTGAACCATATATCAATGTTCAGGCCTATAATCGAGTAGATCAATTAATCAACCGATTATTTGATTGGTAGATTGATTAATTGTTTGATCGAACATCAGTAGTTCAATTTTTTGTCTTGTTTGGCACATTGAAGAGAGAAAAAGAACCCACCTGACTTGTGCATCTCCCTCCCTGCACATTCAAATCATAATGAAATCCTAAACTTATGTCACTTTCTCTGATTCTCGTCAATCCTCCATCAGCACCACCCTACTTGGTTCTTGTTGGATCTCCTTGATAGAATATGCATGTAAAAAAAATAACACTAATACATGTGCATAATGTCAATTTATATATATGTATATATAATCTGTATAATAATATATATAATTATATTTAGATTTTTAAATACTTAAAAATACTTAACCGGTTAATTCTCGATTAATCACCTGTATACCGTATACTCCTTAGTCGGTGACCTTACCTACTGAATACCGACTGCTGATTTCTACATCCTTGATAGCAGCCTCTCGACGATACATTGTGTGGCATATGTACAGACCGACCTGTAAGCATTGTATATAATCTCATCTATAATCCGTGGAATCATGCAGTTCATCCGCCATGCTTGAACCATAGCATTATTTTTCTTCCACATGGCGTATTTCTCGGTCTTCGCCGTTGTCTTTGGTTCTAGCAAAATATGTTCATTATCATGACCTTCCACTGTCATGAGGAATGTTTGAGACCACTTAGGATAATTGGTCTCATCCAATTTGATTATGGGACTGAAAAACACTCTTATAAGTCTCGATCTTGGAAAAGTACTGGATGTCAACTTAGAATCGCTAAAGGAAGCCTTCCCAAGCCCTGTAGATGAGGAAACATACCCAAAAATAGATTTGAAATCTGATTTCAGATCATAGAAACCATCATATCTAGCAGATTTTTTTTTGAAAAAGGAAAGGGTAGTTATCCAGAGTGATAACTACCCAAAAATATATATAATAGAATCAACAATAAACAACATTACAACAGGCAGACGCTAAGGTCCCCCACTCATAAGGATTCAACCCAAAGAGAAAACAAGGAGTCAATAGACTCAACAAAATTCTCTACGTAAGGTTTCTGGCCCCTGAAAACCATCGCATTTCTGCCCAACCAAATTCCCCAAAGGACTGCCAACGGCCTGGCCTTCTCCTTCTTCGTACGGAAAACGAACTGTCCGCTAACATCACCTCCACTTCTGAAGCTATGCCAGAATTCCTCAAACAGCCAACACTCCCACCACCTCCCGCCCATCCTGCCCCAAATTTACACCACAAAAAGGTAAGCGGAAAAAAGGTGGTCAACGTCCTCCTCACCACCCCCACACAAAGAGCACACCTTACACTCTCCAGGAGCCCACCTCGCCCTCCACACCTTAGTCACCAGCCTTCTCCTCCTAAGCAACCAGGCAAAAATCTTGACCTTCAACGGACACGCGACTTTCCAAATCTGTCTGCAGTCCCTCACCAGATCCAGCTCCACCTAAGGACCACCAGCGAACAATCTCCTGTATGCAGCTGCTACCGAAAACTCACCTTCATCCCAACCAAACATGTCTGTACCAGCCGTCGGATGCAGTCCCTCCAACTCATCAAGTAAGACCTGAAAATCATGCGCTCTCGCATCTGACAGACTGCCAACGAAGCGCGAGCACCACCCATCTTTCCATACCTCAGCCACAGACGCCATCTTGTTCTGGGACAAGGTAAACAGTCTCTGAAATCTTCTGCAAAGCGCTCCATCACCCGTCCAGTCATCCTGCCAGAATTTGAAAATCTCCCCTGTTCCCAACACAAGGACAAAGCAGTTCCTCACCCTAGGGGCCACAGTCGACAAGCCTTTCAAGAAGTGAGAAGCATCCCTAGGTGGAGACACCAGGAGATCCCAACGCACCGGACAACCATATGCCGTCTCGAGCACCTTGCCCAACAAATCCCCCCTTCCTTCCAACAGGCACCCCACCCATTTCGCCAACAGACTGTCATTAGATCTCTCCAGATCCCTCACACCGAGCCTCCCGTCTTTCAACAGTCTGCAGACCTCCTCCCAAGCAACCAACCTGGCATCCTGTCCACTCGTCCCCTAATTGGACCAAAAGAAACTCCTCATAGTTCGTTCAATCTTTGCAATCACTTGTCGAGGCATCTTCAGTACAGAAATGAAATACGACGGCATCGCCGATAGAACCGCCTTGAGCAGGATCAACCTCCCACCTCTAGACAGTAGCCTGGACGCACACCCCTCCAACCTCCCTACCAACCTCTCCACCAGGGAGGCCCAGTCTCTCACCAGAATCCTCCCATTTGACAACGGTAGGCCCAAATACTTATTCGGAAGCTTACCCTACTTGTGCCAAGACCCAAACTGCACCCCCTCGCCTCCGTCCCAGTCATATTGAAAAGGACAAAATCTGACTTAGCCAGGTTAATCTGCAATCCGGACGCCTCGCCCAATAAGAAAACAAGGAACCTCATTCTTCTGGCCTCCTTTTCTCCACCTTCAATGAAAAGATTGTATCATCTGCATACTGGAGCAATGGGATACTTGTCCCATCCCTCAAGGAGAAACCACTCACCAAGTTCCTCTCACAAGACCTCTTCTCCGCCCTAGCAAGAGCATCTACGGCAATCACAAAGAGCATTGGGGCCAGCGGACAACCTTGCCTCACCCCCCTCCTAGGTTGGATCCAACCCCCAGCTGGGTTTCCGTTGATAAGAATCGAGAAAGACATCGTGGTGACGCACCTCTTCATCAATTCAATCCATACCAGCGGGAACCCCTTCTTCACCAGGGATGCTCAGAGAAACGACCACTGGATCGAATCATAAGCTTTGCTGAAATCGACCTTCCATAAGAAAGCCTTTTTCTTATCTCTTCCAGGACGAAAGGATTTCCGAGGCTATCACGAAACCCTCCAAAATATTCCTGCCAGGAACAAAGGCTGTCTGCACCGAGTCTACAATCGCACCTAGCGTCCTCCTCAATCTATTTGCCAGAAGCTTTGCCACCACCAAGTAGATAGCATTAGAAAGAGCTATCGGTCTGTACTCCTGAATCTCCTCAGTACCCTCCCTCTTCGGCAATAAGAACATGTAGAATTTGTTCAGCCTATTAAATCCCGAGTTACCCGTTCTAAACTCTTGCACCACTTGCATCACATGTTTTTTCACCACCGGCGAGAACTCTCTGTAGAAGGCAACCGGAAAGCCATTCAGCCCTGGACACCCATCCGCGTTCAATCCCTAAATTGCCTCACGGACTTCATCCTCCCTAAAAGAACCCGTCAAGAAGTTGGCGTCTGTCTCCCGGATCTGTGGTATCTCAGATCCCAACCACCTCCACCTTCCCCCCCGTCTCCACCCAGTAAAATCTCTAAAATAACTCGTAGCTGCCCCTCCCACTGCCTCCCTTCCCACAAACTCCTCCCCATCCACCACTAATCTGTCAATCCAGTTCCTCCTCCTGCTCGACGTAGCCATATGGAAAAAATGGGTATTGGAATCACCCTCCTTCAGCCACTTCTGCCTAGACCTCACCCTCCACTCCACCTCCGCTTTCCGGTCTTCCTCCTGTATCACCTGAATCTACCTCGCTCTGTAAACCCTGTCATCTTCTGAAAGGAGTCCAACATCCTCTGCCCTGTCCAGGCGAGTAATCGCAGCAAGAGCCTCCTCTTTCTTCCTCCCGCGTTCCTCCCTAACCTGTTTGATGTGGGTCTTCAAGAAAGATCTCAAATCCCTCAGTTTCGCTTCCAATCTGGCAGCCGTCGACCCATCTGCCTAAGATGACCTCCACCGTTCCTCAATCAAACCCCTGAAGCCCTCCTCCATGAGCCATGCTTTGTCGAACTTGAAGTAAGTACCATGCCTCCATTCCTCGTTCGACGCCCACAGTAAGGGGGTGTGATCCGAGAACGGGCGCTCCAAAGGTCTAACCTCCGCCATCGGGAACAACTTTGCCATTGCCGTCGAAACCAGAAATCTGTCAATATGGGACCGCTGCCCTCCAGAGTTCCTCCAAGTGTAGAGACAGGACAACGGAGGCATATCAACCAGCCTCTGGTCTGCCACAAAGTCTGCAAATGCCTCAGAGCCCTGGTCCAAACCCCCTCGGTCAAATAGAGGCTCAGAACCCATGTCAAAGGCCACATAAGGACCCCCACACGTTGTAAGGATGTGCGTTTGATCCTAGATAGGCCCCAACAACACCGCGTGAGGGCCCTTGATCCCCCTTTCAATTACTGGAGAAGGTGAAGGAGACCTACAGCACCCTTGCGTTGTTAGTGGGATGGTGCAATGCTATTGGTGGGGTGGCGCCAGCGAGAAGAGTGGGGGCGACGGTGAGGGGAGGGAGGGACTAGGGTTTAGGGGTAGGGTTTTGGAGGCTAGACACTTGGTGGGATATCAGAACCTGATCTAGGATTGCACTCTGATACCAGATAGGCGAAAATGATTTGATTTATTATTCCAAAGAGCCCTACACCTCTTTATATAGAGAAAAAGTGTGGGAAAATAACATTAACATGTCCATACATGAAAATAAAATAACAAAGAGAATAAACAGATAAAAAGAAATAAGGACCGAAGGGGATATACCAACACTCTCTCTCATGCTAGAATATAGATGTCAATCATGCTTAGCTTGAAACAATAGACATCAGAAGCAGAACCTAGAATAGGCTTTGTGAAGATATCTGCTATCTGGTCTTCAGATGTCAATAGTCTAGTTTGCACCTGTGCTACACAGAGGACGTAGGTGAGAGAGTATGCCATCCTCCAGTTTCTTGATGATCTTGGACCTGAGTATGAGGCAGCCAGGTCTCAAATCCTAACACTTGCTGAGCTTCCATCTCTTGAGGAAACATATAGCCGGATGAGTAGAGTGGTTGTCAAGCCATTTACACCAGATGTTGGAAAGACTTCTGCCTTGCTGGCTACTGGAGGAGGTGGTGCTCCATCTACCAGGGAGAGAGGGCGTAGTAAGGGTTAGATTGGCAGACCCTGGACCATATGTTATCATTGTGGCAAGGTTGGTTATTCAGAGGCTACTTGCTGGTCTAAGCATGGTAGACCTCCCATAACTAACTAAGCTATATCTTCAAAGGAGTTAAGTGACACTATGTTGCATGCTGATTATGATATAGTGGTGTAGCACCTCGTCCAGTTGACACAGGAGCCTCTGACTAGCATAAATACTGCTGCCTTGGCCTCCCTAAGTATAGCTTATACCTCAAGTTCTGGTAGTGGTATTTTTGATGGCATTATATGGTTAGTGGATTCAAGGGCGTCTTGTCATCTAAGTGGAGACCAGAGTTGTTTTAGGCTCATTCAATCTATTCCTCCTGGTAGGACTGTTCAAGTGGCTGATGGTAGGCATTCTAGAGTTGATGGCAAATGAGTTGTTGCAATACACCATCATTGAAGTTGTCAGATGTTTTATTTGTTCTTGACTTTTCTATTAGTCTTTTGTCTGGTAGCAAGATTACAAATGATTGACATTGTCATGCCATCTTTAATGAGTTAAGTTGTACCTTTCGGGACAAGCTTACAGGGAGGACGATTGGTGGTGGACGTGAGGAGGGGGGTGTGTATCGCATGATTCAAACACCATTTGCTGTTGCATGTCAGGGAAAAGTTCACTTTAGTGTTGGTACTACTCTTTAGTGGCATCATCGACTTGGACATCCTTCACTGGATAGGCTACGACGCGTCATTCCTTATATTTCGTCTACTACTGAGATTTACCGTGATGCTTGCCAGTTGGGGAAGCATCGCCTAGCCAATTTTCCTGTTAGTTCCTAGTTTGATCTGCTGGATATGAACATTTGGGGTCCAAGTAGAGTGTCTGATAGATTAGGCCATTGCTTTTATTTATTCACTGTGGATAATTATTCTAGAATGTTATGGTTATTCTTGTTAAGGAAAACGTTTGATGTTGGATTAGTCATTGAAACTTTTATTATGTAAATAAAGGTCTAATTTTCTACTAGTGTGAAGATTGTTTATTCTAATAATGCCTTAGAGTTTTGTACTGCAAAGTTGGCCACTTTTTGCAGGTCTCTTGGTATTGTTCATTAGACATCCTACCCCCATACATTGTAGTAGAATGGGGTAGTTAAGAGAAAACATTGCTATGTGTTGGATGTGGCCAGGACATTGCTTATTCACCACAATGTACCACAGATATAGTGGGGAGATGCAGTGCTTACTACATGTTATTTGATCAACAGGTTGCCTAATTCAGCAACAGGAGTAGGTCTTGTGGCAAGTTCTTCGTTTAGGCAAGGAATTGTTTTATGTACCACCTAGGATGTTTGGGTGTGTGGCTTTTGTTCATATTTTGAGACCAGGTAGGGATAAACTTGCTCCAAGAGCTATGAAATGTATCTTTTTGGGGTATAACAGTACTCAGAAAGGATACATGTGTTATGACTCACAGGGTAAGTAGCACTATGTTAGTGTAGATGTTACATTTCATGAGCAGTTCCATACTTCTCCATTGCTGGTCATCAATTATCATTTGAGGGGAATCCTGTTCCTACGCTAGTGCCACCAATTCCTTTGGAAGAGATCCATGTTACTCATAGTCAGGACTATCACTACTACAGAGAATAGTGGTATACGGCAGTTAGAGCCTACCCATGTCTACAGGTTGCCAATACTTATAGGCAGCATGAATGGCGCTAAATACACACCCCCCACCACCTCAGCCACCTCTCTCTTCCCTCAGTCAGGTATGTGTTGATATTGATGTGAGTTGTTCTAGTGGTGGTAATGCAGGTTCTTATGATTATGGCCATCCCTCTGGGGACATGTTTCTTCTGTTACTGTACAGGAGACTAAGGAGGATATGGATATTCCAATTGCTATTCGGAAGGCTCCTCGTAGTTGTACTCACTACTAGACTGGTGGGGCAGTGTCTACTGCTAATCTTGGGAGGTCCTTTGCTGTGTTCACTGCTACATTAGCTGCCACACAGATCCCTACTACATATCAGCAAGTCATGCTCAATCCAAAATGGCGTCAAGCCGTGGAGGAGATGGTTGCCTTGCATTCTTGTGAGACATGGGAGCTTGTAGATCTACCTACGCACGCTAAGGTTGTAGGATGCCATTGGGCATTTGCCTTGAAATATAACCCCAATGGATCTATCTCTCGTTACAAGGCAAGATTAGTAGAGAAGGGATTCACCCAGACCTATCGGGTGGATTTCTTTAACACCTCACTTGTGGCATGATTTTCTACTGTTTACATTCTATTCTTAATTGCACACTATGACTAGCCATCGCATTAACTAGATGTGAAGAAAGCCTTCCTCTATGGAAACTTTTAGGAGAAATTCTACGTGCAACAATCTCTGGGTTTTGAGACTCATGAGGAGTGTGTGTGTAGGCTAAAGAAGGCCATTTATCATCTGGAGAAAAGCTCTTGTGCCTGGTTCCAGAGGTTGTCAGAGGAAGTATAGGCCATGGGGCTCCTAAGGTCTTCTGCAGATCACTCGCTCTTTGTTAGGAAGAGCAATGGAGTTGTGGCACTCTTGGTTTATGTTGATGATCTTATTCAGATTGGAGATGGCACTACTGGGAGAGTAGAGATCAAGCAGAAGCTAGTTGATTTCTTTGTTATGAAGGACCTATGTAAGCTTAGATATTTACTCGGTATTGAGGTGGCTCGTAGCAAAGATGCCATAGTTTTGAGTCAACTTAAGTATGCTCTTGATATGTTATAGGAGACATGAATGACGAGATCGAAGCCTACCAATATACCAATGGATCCCAAAGGACATCTCTATGATATTGATTCTCAACCTATTGACCGCAAGTCGTATAGGTAGTTGGTTGGTAAATTGCTATATCTCACTATTACTTGTCCTGACCTTTCCCTTGCAGTTGGGAAACCCAGTTAGTTCATTGATAAACCAACCAAGCAGCATTAGGATGCTGCTATGCAGATGCTCAGGTAACTTAAGAGAGCATCAGGCAGGGGCATTTTGTTCAAGAAAGGTGGATCAATGAATGTTGTTGGCTATCCTGATGCAGATTATGCAAGTTGCATGATAGACAGGAAGTCAAATATTGGTTTTTGTACCTATATGGTAGGAAATCTTATGACCTGGAGGAGTAAGAAACAACAGGTTGTATCCAGATCAAGTGCAGAGTCAGAGTATTGTGTCATGGCACAGACAGCAGTAGACAAGGTTCGAAATGTTAATTTCGACGCCGTTTCGATAAATTTTCAAGTGTGCATTTCGTCGGCATGCCAATGGCATGTTGTGGAAATGCCCGTGTTTCGTCGTCAGATTTTGACGATTTCGATGCCTAAAAATAGTTCATTTCGGAGGCATGCCGAGGGCATGTTGGAGGCACACTAACGCATGCTGACAAAAATGACAGAACTGGTCAAAATGATTGGAATTTTAAGAATAACTATTTAAATGGATAAATATTTTCATTTAAGCTCTAAATCATATCTTGTACTTCCTATTTAAATAGATAACTGTTTTTAAAACTAAAGACTACAAAAAGAAAAGTGCTAATGCTAATTCAAAAGGAGATATATTGGTGATATATTGTTAATATTAGGCATTTTGAGGAAATTACTAGAAATGACTTAAAATGGGTAAAATGTTACAATATGACAAAATCATACGCTTTAGAAGACCAAATCATGTTTCGAGGAGCCCCTTACGGTACGGATCATCAATATGTTTCAAGTTGGTGATATACGATACATAACTCGTGCAATAGTAACAACAGTGTAGTGGCTAGCCAACAACGAATAGTTGTAATGGCATGCAGCATATGTTACACGTGCACCACCTAGCAACAGGAAACAACGCAAATTGACATACCATCATCCTGCCGACAATTTTGATGGCATGCTGTTGGCATGCCGGGGACATTCCTGCATTTTGATAAGTATGTTGTGTTGATATAGTATCTTGTCAAAAACCCTCATTTCGTTGGCCTGCCGATGACATTTTAATCATTGGTAGCAGAGATGGTTTGGGTTAGATTAGTGCTAGAGGATTTATATGTCCAAGTGGAGGGGTCAATGGAGATGAGGTGTGATAATGGCATTGCTACTTATATAGCAGACAACCAAATGTTTCATGAACGTACAAAGCACATTGAGGTTGATTGTCATTAGACCAGAGACTTGGTACAACGTGGAGTCATCTATACCACCTCAGTTGCCTCTGAAGATTAGATAGTAGACATATTTACGAAGCCTCTTACTCACTCTGCATTTGATGTTTGCTGTTCCAAGTTAAGCATAATTGACACCTATGCTGCACCTTAAGGGGGAGTGTTAGTGTAGTACAATAGTTATTATTTACGCATTCCATGTTACATGTTATCTTTTATACTATTTTCTCACTTTATATTTTTTGTCTAGACTTATGTTGCAATTTACCCTTTCACCTCTCTACATGTGTAAGGTTTTGGAGTTGAATAAGAACAATTGTTTTCTCACAGAAAATGGTAGAGAAATCTAGATTTCAACTTCAAAGTTTGGTTTTAGAATGCAACATGAGAGAGAAAGGAAGACTACTTTCCATTTATTAACAAAAATTAAGAGTGCATTTTGTTTTTTCATTAATTAATTCTCGGTATGCCGACCCAAATTCCAATTAGTATTGTTCACCTGCTCGTCTATTAGAATATTGTTTATTCAAGATATGGAATCAAGTCAAGGAGCTGTACAGAGTTTCTGCAAGGATAGAGGAAAAAAAGGGGTAGAGAGGATGATGGGGGCAGAGAAAGGGAGAAGAGACAAAATCATTCCTGACAGAACCTGCACCTTGCTCTGCGTGCTTCCAAGCACCCTGCATGTCCCACGGTCAATAATAGTATCTTACAACGGGTCAACATCCTGCTCATAAAAGATCCCTACCATAAAGCCTACTCCTGGTAACTAGGAAAGCATGTTACCCCATGGTTTGTTGCTTTACTTACATTATGTTTATTATTTGTCATTTCATCAGTACAGGGAGAATGCATGAAATCCTTGCACATCAAGGTAGTTGAAGAAGTCATTAATTCCAATCATTCCAACAAGCATGTCGTAAGGAGATTTGCCATCAGAATATCCATACTCAATTATATTCCAATACAATAATCATAATACCAGTTTAACATGTCAAGTCAATATATAGTTTTTGAACTCTTCAATAGAAAGATCATACAAGAATAATTAGAGGCATTATTTTACTTTTAGTAATGGTGCTGTTATTTTCAAATGTGATCTGGTATTTAATCAGGCTGGGCCTTCTGAACAACAAGGATAGGACAGGCTGTGAAGGTCTGTGTAGCAAATAGTCTTTACCTAGTATGGTGTACATGTACGGATGACAATCATGGTTCACATGGAAATCCTTAGCCCAATGTCTTCAACTGATGTTCTTGCAATCACGCAAGTTTGAGATTTGTAAGGAGAGGGAGGGAGGGAGAGATGCACAAAGAAACATTTGGAGTTGATTGTTATAAGGGGGAGATCCAATGAGTTATTCACAAGGTTTGAAATGCCGATTTCGACGTCGTGCCGTTGAAATTACAAGTATGCATTTCGTGGGCATGCCGAGGGTATGTCGTGGAAATACCTATTTTTCGATGGTAGATTTCGACGATTTCGATGGCTCGAAAAAATGCCATTTCGGAGGCATGCTGAGGGCATGTCGACAAAAATGGCAGAAATGGTCAAAATGATATCAGTTTCAAGAAAATCAAATGTTGATTATGTAACAATAAGAGTGTTACATCATAATATTCATATACAACATGACCATACAATGTTAAAATTCAATAATGAGATCAAATATTCTTACCATGTTAAGAATACAGAAAATTTAATAATAGAAGAATATAAAGAATTTAAGAATAGAAAGAATTTAAGAATGAAAGAATCAAAGTGTATGGTTTCAAAGTAAAAGTTAAAACTATAATGTCTTAATGTATGATGTATCGGAAGTCAGGACTTGGAACTTGAAAGGCAGATTTCACCAAAACCAAGAGTGTCTTGCTGGATCCATATCTTTATCATGGATACTATCACCACTTGATTGATACTATTGTTGACTATTGTGTCGATGAATACTTTGAATGTATTCACAGTAATCCTTCCAAGACATATATGAATACATTGTCTGGTAATCCATTATGTGCTGTTTGTACTCATGTTCATTCATACTAACAAAAATCCCAAGACGGGGAAATCTACTATCTGTGTATGGTCTGTCACACTGCCCACGTGCACGATTAGTTGCACGTGTTTGTGAGAATCCTGTTGTTCTAAAATCATCTTGTGATTATTCTGATCTTGGCATTTGAGGGGAAGCTTGGGGTTGGAACTACTGAGGAAAATAATTTTAGATCATACCATACTCATATGGGTAAGAATATTCACTCCCAGTCGTAGTCCCAGAAGTGTCAACATTTTTAGACTCAGCATATGAATGTAATGGATAATTATATGAAGGTGGTGGTGGTGCAAATAATTGCGAGTAGAATGGTTGAGCATACGAAGATCTCGTCTCACGTGTTGTGTCATATGATCCCATGTCATATCCAGATCCAGGTGCTGAAGAACAAAAAAACTGATCACTAATGCTCATGGAACCAATTGAGGAGCTCAAATCCTCCATGTAGGCATCGTAACTTGGATATCCCTCGTAATCCATGGCTGGTGGACTTGGACTTGGAATATGTTCGCCATGAATATTGGTGTGTCATTCGTCATATTCTTTAGCATCCTGAGTCATCATCGAAGGAAATCCTAGACGTGCGGCGCCACCTGCTACAGGAAGACGCTGCCCCACCTCCCCAGCAGGCAACAAGTCCACCACCAAGAAGGCGAGAAGCTCCATAAGTAACGATGCAGGTTGCATCCTGAAGCAACGGCAAAGATGGCAGTGGCAGTGGCATTAGCGGAGCGGACTAGCACATACTGCAGTCTACAGCAAGCACCCATCATCGGCATCAGCATCGGCATTGGCATGCCGGCATATCGTCGACATGCCGTCGGTATGGTCGGCATGCCGGCGAAATTCCTGATTTTCGACATTATAGTCATATCGGCATGGTCATCCTGCAAAACAGGCCTTGCCGTCGGCATTTAAATCACATGTTATTCATTCATTGAAAGATGAACCATTACATTTGAAGGAGATACAAGATTTAAATAATGGAAAATCCAATATTTCACCATTGTATCTAGAATGACCAGAAAAGTGTTGCTTAAGGAGAATTTGTTCAATGATTCTGCATGAATCCATGTAATGCATGAAGATGCTCTGTAATGGCAATGTGAGTTGTATGGCTGAGGGAGAAAGAAGCTGAGAGCACAGAGAGGTGGTTGTAGCACTGGTGGCTTTGATGTTGTGTGTGTTGGCTGGACAGAGGATGACTGGGATGGTGGGGAAGGAGAAGAAAAAGAAAAAGGTGAAGGGGAGGTGAAAAAAGAGAGAGGGATGGTGCCCACCAGCATTGAGGTAGTGGCGGTAGGCTATCGGAGAGTTGGAAGGAGGTGATGGAGATAGTGGTGTCATTGCATTGCGGGATGACAGAGGGCTGCTTGTTGGGTGTGTGCAAGAGTAATGTGTGGCTATGTGCATGCAAGGTTGAGGATGCTGCCAGCAAAGATGCACATGATGGAGGTTATAGTTGGGATGTGTTGGTGGCGATGCTTTCATGGGGTTATATGCTGTGAGGAGAGGTTGTTGAGGGAGGATGATGGCATTGAGATGTTGTAGGTTGGCATCGCTGAGCTTAATAGAAATAGGGAGTCTGGTTCTATTGGAGGGAGAAAAGGAAGGAAAGTGGAGAGAGGAAGAGAGTGAAAATTAAGGAGAGGGGAAGAATGTTGTGCTCCCACATGGAAAGGGAAAAAGGAACAATAATTCGGATTTGGAGGAAGTAATGTGGGGCATTGCATGTAGACCCTGCAATTTACATTTAAATAGCAATTTACCATGTACATCCGTTTTGTAGGCAATGAACACACACAGATTTGATTTTTCTCATTAGATCTGATTATGGGTGGGTTTGGAATCAAGGCCAATAAAGAGTCTATGAATCTTTTGAGTCATACAACGGTGTAAAAATTGATAGTCAGTATTCAATTGACGAGATCACCGACGAAAGGATTAATCAGTTAAGTGGATGCTTTTGCAATTTCTTCATTTGCTGCTTGTTCTGCTGTTTTCCTTTTTGGTTTTCTCTGGTGGTGGGACGTCTGTAGGGATGATGCCTCTTTTAAAGTACGCTGATGATGTAGACTTCTTCATTAAAGAATCATTGTTTGAGGTTGAGAATGTGGCAGCTTTATTACGGGTTTTTTGGGAAGTTACCATGGCAAAGTCACCTTGCCAATTTGTTACCTTGGGTTGCGTTTACTGGCAAGGGTGTCATGAATTCATGATTTTTATATTTTGTTGGAGAAAACTGAGAATAGTTTGGCTTCGTGGCGTCCTTGGCTACTTTCTAAGGAGGGTGCTTGGTTCTATTGAAATCAGTGTTGGTAGCTATTAGGAATAAGAATCACGTGGGACTGCCACGTGGCAGCCATATAGGCCACGTGGTAGTGCCACATGGCAGCAACAATGGGGTCCTCGGCGCCGGCAACAAGGACCAAGGGTCTTGATTTTGGTTGCTTAGGTTGTAAGTTTTGGTATTTTTGTTAAGTGATTTTTAGGAAAGTTGTTTTAGGAATTAGTTGTTGGGATTTGTTCTTTCTTATTTTAGAAGATTTGATTTGATTGAGTTGTTACCAAGTTTAAAGGATATGTTATCTCCTTATAAAAGAGAGCCTTCCTCTTATGTTGATCTCTTGAGTTAATGCAATATTTGTTCTAACATATAAACTCCCTCTCTCTCCCTCTATTCTTCACCACTAGCTGCCATCTCTCTCTCCCTGTTTACACGTGCAACCACCATTGGCAACACTTTGTTGCTGGCATCTCTTCCCACGTGGAAGAGCCTCCACGCTCCGGACTATGCACATTTCAACATGGTATCAGAGTCATAAAGCTCCGGGTTATTATTCTCTCCATGCGTATGAGAAGAAGGAAAAGAAGCATCTTCTCACGCACAAGGACTTTTCTGTGATGTGGAGAAAAGAGTATAGCACTACCAAATCACATCAACATCGACCAAGGTTAAAGTCTTTCCCGACCTTTAAAAGCCTTCTTGGCTAGGCCAAAGTCTTTCCCTGTCCTCAACTAGAACCTAAGTCTTTTTTGATTCAAACTATCTTGAAGGATGATGGCAAGTTTGGAGATTGGTGGACAAGAGAAGCTACACGTCCTCCTTGAAGAAGCACCAAAGATGAAAGATGCAACCAAGAAGAAGAAGAAGTTGGCGAAGAGAGTCTATCAAGTTATGCAAAGACAAAATGACTACTCCAATAGCCACAACTTCAAAGGTTGCCAAAGAAGCAATGGACTACAGAGGTGGCAAGAGGATTTAAAGTTACGTCAAAAGAAGATGGTGGTTCAGTTTCAAAAAAAAAAAGAAGATGGTGGAGATCTGGTTGCACCATCAACAAGACAAGTAGAGCAAGTCGTCAGCCTCCCGACCTTCGACTTAAGGGGGAGTGTTGGGAATAAAAGAGCTACGTGGGACTGCCATGTGGCAGTAGTAGTGGGGCCCTCAGCGTCGGTGGCAAGGAGGACCAAGGGTCCTGATTTTGGTTGCTTAGGTTGCAAGTTTTGGTATTTTTGTTAAGTGATTTTTAGGAAAGTTGTTTTAGGAATTAGTTGTTGGGATTTGTTCTTTCTTGTCTTAGAAGATTTGATTTGATTGAGTTGTTACCAAGTTTAGAGGATATGTTATCTCCTTATAAAAGAGAGCCTTTCTCTTGTGTTTATCTCTTGAGTTAATGCAATATTTGTTCCAACATATAAACTCCCTCTCTCTCCCTC
This sequence comes from Thalassia testudinum, assembly GCA_037157565.1. Classification (NCBI taxonomy): domain Eukaryota; kingdom Viridiplantae; phylum Streptophyta; class Magnoliopsida; order Alismatales; family Hydrocharitaceae; genus Thalassia; species Thalassia testudinum. Next base: position 182,519,736 of record JAZHRO010000024.1, on the reverse strand, counting down.
TATTCTTTACCATCGGTTGCCATCTCTCTCTCCCTATTTACACGTGCAGCCACCATTGGCAGCACCCTGTTGCTGCCATCTTTTCCCATGTGGAAGAGCCTCCACGCTTTGGATTACACACATTTTAACAGTAGCTATTCCTATATTCTCTATATCAGTCTTTTGGCTCCTTGTGGAAGTGGTGTAACTGGTGTTTAGGATTGAAGATATTTGTTGCCAATTTTTGTGGAAGGGTGGTTCTGAATAGTATTGTGGTGGCTATTTGGTTGCATTGAGGGATGTTTGTAGGCCTTCTCATGAAGGGGGCTTGGGTGTTCTTCGTTTATATACAATGAGGCCTTAGTTGCAAAATGTTCTAGCATTAAGGGCAGTGATGAGCACTTGAGTACTAGATTGCTTCGAGCAGTTTATGGTGCTGTTCTTTATTGGAATCAACATGAGATTACTTCTTATGGAGAATTAGCTTTTTGGAAAGGTTTGGCCTGCGTATTTCTACACCTCAAGGAGTTCTTCATCCCTAGAGTGTGGTCTAGTGAAGACTTTCCTTTTGGACCAATCCTTGGCATTCCATTCGTCCTTTAGCAGTCTTATTCTCACTTATATGGTTTGGTTCATGCTCCTCATGCATCTCTGATGGAGTGTTGATTTGGATTTTTGGATGATCATCGTGGTGGTTGGACAATAGCTTTTTCGGGTGGATTCTTTGTAGCATGAGAGGTGTTCTTATGTTTATTAGAGGATATCCAAACTAGCTCTTTACAATGGGGTGTGGAGGATGGATGGGAATGCTTCAATGGAGATTCATCTTAGTATGCAAAGCTTATGGCATGTTTCATGCCCTGTGGTGGAGGATGATTTTCTTCGTGAATGTAGGCTTTGCGATGGTGAAGGCACCATTAAAGGTGTAATTCTTTGCATGGAAGATGCGTTGAAGGCATCTTGTCACAAGAGCTCTTAGACAATAGTGGTTACCTAGTTCACTAGTTATGTGTTCCTTGTATGATGGGGCTCTTGAAGAGGATATGCTTCTCTTTTTCTTATGCCCTTTTCAAGGCTGGTTTGGGAGGTGTTACATTTTGAGTGGGCCTCTTACGACTCCTTTCAAAATTTTTGGTCCTCTTTTCGTTGTCATTACATGCTAGGTATGATGCAGTTTAGGTCGAACTTGGAGAGGGCTTCTCTTTTGGCCATTCCTTGAGCTCTTCGGTGCGAAAGGAATGGGATCATTTTTAAGGGGATTCAACCTTATGGTGAAAATGTAATTCATTGGGCTAGATCCTTGCTTGAATAGGATTAGCTTTCTTGTTAATGGTGTTGTAAATTTCGTGTTACTTATTTAATGAAGTTGGAGGGTTACCATTCTTGAGTAACTCTCCATTTAGCTTTAAAAAAATGGTAAATGTGAATAATATATGTCATGATAATTGATAGATTTAATGGCCCTTATTTATGCATTATATTAAATGTAATCATGGATCATGGCATCTAAAGTGTACTAATCATAACCAACCAAACACAAACTATTGTCAAAATTATGTTTATGAGTATATTATGCTTTGGAATCATAGATATACAAACTCCTCTTTTTTTGAGTATTTTTTTCATTTTTTTGTGGTTTTATTCACATATCTCTAGCATGCCTCCATTTTGAGGGCATTGACATCATCTGAATTATGGCATTGATTTTCCATGATTTCATTGGCATGCCTTCAAAATGCACACTTTCGAATCCACTGAAGCAATGGTGAGATTAACACATTGAACCTTGATAAAATCAACTATGATGTCTCATGGACATAAGATACCAGCAAATGTAGACACAAATGGCACATACACATTCGTATACTTTTATGGACAAATAACTATATTGGTGTGTGCACACACATGCATATAGATATATACATGCATATACACTTATATAATCTTTATCAAGAATGATATTAACTACATTGTCACTTAGATACAATGCATCGACTAATCCGAACATGAATTTTATGTCAATATGAAGTTTGGTTGAGATTTCATAACAAAGCTTGTGGAATTGTTGTCCTTTTGCATTGTGTTTTTAAAGCCTTTTGTGGCATGTTTCTTCATTAGATTTCATTATTAAATAAAACTCCTATCCTTGCAGCATTATTGTTGATCCAAAGCAACTTCCCAAGGCTCTACATTATTTTGAAGTTTATGGAGTAGATTGCAAGGCACCATGGCGTGGTCCACTTTTTCGAGTGCCAATTATGATAATCAAGCCTGAAGCATTAAGTGGCCGACCTCCTTTAATTTCATTTCCAGGACTCTCTTTTATTCCAGGTCTTCCTTTATTCGCTATTCTTTTAAGATGTGTTAAACTTTCTCTATTGCTATGCTATTGATGGATAATAGATTTTTGTTGCCATGTGTATTACCCTAAATGCTATTTGTAGTGTTAACTTGAGGTTTGGTACTTAATTTTTGCTTCTTAACCTCTACTTATATATTAAATAGCCGTATCAAAACAAATTCTAAAGGCCTACATCCCTTAAAGCAAACTTTGGTTTCAAGTCCAACTGCACTTAGAATTTTAATTAATAGTGAGACATCTATTTTAGTGTTCTTCAAATGCCAATTATTGGTTGCGAGTTATAGGTAGCTTGTCTCGTAGTCAACTTATCTATTTTTGTCTGTAATCCACTGGGTGTTTCAAGTGGCATTGGCTAAACTCGAGTTCAGGCTTCTAGAGTGTGGGCTATGGCAAGCTGGTTCAAGTTGGTGTTAACTTGTGCTACCCTTCGCATTGCCTTTTACATTGACATTTATTTTAGTAAACTAAATCAAGGTTTGACTTTAAGCTAAAGCTCTTGCAAAGAAAATAAGAAAAGGGCTTAATGCTATTTACACAAATGAAAATAACAACTTTAAACACTTCATATAATTGTGTCCTGAAGCTCAAAATCTTCCGGTTAGATCATTTTAAGTTATGCCTATATCAAATCCAATTTTCTACAAAACAATCGCTTAGGCTGAGTATGCAGCCAAGTGCTCGTAGCCAGCTTATAGACTGAAGCACAGATGTATAAACAACTCATTATGCGGTCGGTTTGAGTACATGGATCAAGTATTCAATGTATGCAACTAAATACTCGTCTGTAATCTAATAGAGGCCTTTAGTTACTTAAATAATTGGATCTTGCAATTTTAGGAACATTTCCCCATCTACCGCTTCTACTATTTGTACAACCTACTATTCTCTAACACTACTACTGCCTCTTCTATAGCCATACTACTATCGTTTGTTACTGTTGCCACTTCTGCTGCTGCTTTGGATTGTCTCTCGTACTACTACTACTTGGGATCGTCTCCTGTTCTACTACTGCTTGAGATTGTCTCTCATCTACTACTACTACTGCTTGGGATCTTCTCTTGTCTTTGCCTATTTCCTAATGTTTCTTGGGATTGTTTCCTATTGCCTGCTTGCTACTACTCTCTACCTATCATGGTTGCTACTTTTGCTACGACTGCAACCTACTTCCCTAGTCTACTTCCTACTCCTATGGATGCTTATATTAGGGGGGGTTTACTTTTGTTTCTTGTAACAAGTTGGGCTTTGCAGGCTTCAACTTATGGGGGAATGTTAGAGTATTGGTTTAGTTAGTGCCCAGCTATCTTTGAATTGAGTTTGAGAATTAGTAATGCAATTTTATATTTACAGTAGAATTCTTTATGTAATTTTGCATTCCCACTTCTTTATAAGAGAGGCTAGTGTTATGTTTTGTAATAACACAATTCATTTCTCTCTAAAAGCCTTTGTTTAGAGAATTGTAGTGGTTATTTAGTCTCATATAGTGGAGTGAGACTTTGTGTTGTGTGTGGTGGCTTATAAATAGGCATGTACCCCCACTTACTCTTTTGATAAGAAATAAGAGAAACACTTACCCATAGGGTGCTTCTCTTGTGGTTTTCTCTCCATTATTCATGAGTGGGGTTTCCACGTAAAACTCGTGTTATTATTATTTATGCTTGATATTATTTTGCTTCTGCTTGATTTATTTTATTTAACTTGGTATTAGAGCAATTTATTCCGTAGATTATCTTGTTTATTTGATTATCACATTTTATTACTCTTGTACTTGGAGTTCTCTTCCAAGAAGAAAGATCTTAGGTGAATCTCCTCGGTGGAGATCATGATCAAGGAGGAGATCTTCCTTGTGGTCCTAAGGAGTTGTGCAAGGGCCGTAGCAGTCCTGATATCGGCGAGAGATGGCGTGAGAGATCTTTGGTGGCACTAACGGCAGTGGTCTCCCTGCCGATGACAATCAAAAGAGGAAGAGCACACAACCCCTAATAGGGCTGGTGGCGACGGCAGCATGCCAGCGCGGAACTTTGCGGCGGAGAACCTAGTGTCGGAGGGTAGGGAGAAGGTGCCCAATGGGGTGCTGCGCCTCATGCACGGCGGAGAGGCCAAATGGGGGGGCTACCACGATCGCGCCGTAGCACACAGTGGCAGTTGGTGGCAGTGACGTCCACATCGGCGACCTCCAAGGACGAGGTAGAAGACAACAGCGAGGAGGAGGCGGAGAAGGCAGTGGCGGTGTGGCCCTTTTGGAGGATGGTGTTGGAGTTCACCATCTTAACTGTCAGGGTGTGGTCGCTTGTCCTGAGCTTCAGTTGGTCCACCTTCATGAACACTGGCTTCCTTAGCACCTGCTTCGGTTGCTGCTACTGCAACGGCTATGGTTGGTGCGATTGAACCTTAGGGGAGGCGGAAGATGACATCCCTGCATGATTAAGGAGAAAGGGGGACGTCGCTCAATCGTCCAGCACCCTGCAGTTGTCATTGCCGCCATGGAGGACGAATTCGGATTCTAGGACAGCGTGCACGACAATCACGAGGAGAGGTAGTGGTGCTGCTGCTTTGTTGAACCCTAAAGGGGTTTTCCTAGCAGCGCAAACTGCAACAGGGGTGTTGCTGCCTTGTGGTCAAGGAAGGTGATGAGTGATTAGCGACGATGAAGTCGGCGAAGAGAGTGGTTGAGGTCCCGCGCAACCAAGTGAGGAGATTTGATTTCTTCTCCTTCCCTTTTTGGTTTTGCTCGTGCAATAGTTATTTATTTATTTATTTATTTTGTTGCCCTATGAGTTGTTGGTAAGTCTGTGAACAACCAAAAAAAAGAAGGCAAAAAAAAGGGAGAAAGAAAAAAAGAATAAAAATAAGAAGAGAGAAAAACGAAACATTAAAAAAAAAAGGAATAAGGGTTGAATCGAAGAGAAGAGGGGCATAAGCTCTTCTCTATTTTATTTTTTATTTCTTCTCTATGTTGGTTTCTTCTTCCATACAAGTATGAGAGCATTGATTTAAATGCCGACGCCATACCGTCGGCAAAGCCATTTTCGAGCAAGGGTCATGCCAACATGAAGAAAACGTTGATTTACAGAAATTTCGTCGGCATGCCATCGGCACGGTCGGCATGCTGGCGAAATTGGTGCCCATGTCGAGGTTGCTGTTGATTTTTTTAATTACTTTTGCTATTTTTGTTGGTATGCATCGGCATGCCCTCGGCATGCTCATCGGCATGCCCATCGAAAAACGGGCATTTCCACGGCATGCCATCGACATGCTCACAAAATGCACACTTGGAATTTCATTGGCACGGCATCGAAATTGGCATTTCGAACCTTGTATGAGAGAAAGGGAGAGTGTTGAGCCTATTATAGTCACCTCCATTTGGGAGTCCTTTTGTTGCAGTCCCAAGACACGATAGCTTCTTCTAGCAGTTGAGGTGACATTGAATACCGCTACGGACTTTTGAAGTAGCTAATCATCACATGAGAAATCCAACTCTGGGAGGTCCAGAGTTTCAAGGTCTCCAGAGAAAGGGAGATCCATTTTTCGAGGTCCTCAGAGGAAGAGCCCAATCGATTTCTATGTGAGAGATCCAGCTTCGAGGTCTTCAAAGGATGACCCATTTTAGGGATACTGAATGGGGAGCCACCAACACGAGGTCTATAGAGGAGAGGCCTCTTGTCAGAGCCAGCTTCAGTTCCTTTAGCAGCTCTAGCCTATGTTCCCATCTGTGTAGAGTGGGTTTCTTTACATTACAAGCTAAGTAGCTTCATGTGTAAGTCTCCCTTAAAGGAGTTGTTTTTGTGCTAATATTACAATAATTCTATGTATATGAACTTTTAGTTTCCTTTGTTTACTTGTGCCAAAATATTGTCACCTTTGATATTATATTTCTCAATTTTTGTTGTCACTTTTGATATTATATTTCTCAATTTTTGTTTATCATGATAGGTCAAACTGTGAGGAAATTTATCGAGGTGCCACTTGGAGCTACTTGGGCTAAGGAAACTATGCGAGCATCAGTATTTGATACTGCCCGGAAGTTCATCATCAATGCTGTCCAGGTATTTTTTGTGAAGATTGAAACTATCCTGGTGTTTGATTTGTTATTACATAGATTATTTCACAGATATGCCCCTTGAAGCATCCTACTAAGTGGGAGCATTTTGTGACATTCACATCGCCATCACATCAATGTTTCATCTTCCCTGTGAGAGGTGGTTTGACAATGGAATTAGCTATTGCTCAGTTATGGTCAAGTGGTGCTGGAAGCAATGAAATTACTCTTGTTGATTTTGAGGTATTCTAGTTAGCATCTTGTAGTTAATCATTTTTTGTTAGTTTTGGTCCATCTTGAGTTGAATGACCTTCTATGGGAAAAAAAGAGCTGAATGCAAATTATTGTTGTTGAGTTGTAAGGGGTTACATGGCATTTTTAGTGTTTTATTTATATTAAGGGGATACTTATGTAATTAGCCCAGTTCTCTTTTCTATAACAAGAAGGCTAGGGTTTCTTTTGAATACAAGACTTTCATTTGAATCTCCACATGGTATCAGAGCAGCGAGTCTATGAACAGAGAATAAACCATAATATCAAAGAATAAACCATGGTATTAGAGCTCCCGTGAGCATGGTAGAGCATAGAGAATTGTTATCTTAGCAATTTATGTTGATGACATGATCTTAACAGGCGATGATATTGATGGGATAACAGAGACGAAAGCCTTTATCCACTCTACTTTTGTCACCAAGGACTTGGTGATCTTTATTACTTCCTTAGGATAGAGGCTGTTCGTCAGGAGGATGGCTTGTCCTTATCATAGAGGCAGTATACCTTATAGATACTTAAGGAGGCTGGACTACTTGGGTCCAAGCCATCAGGGATATCAGTCGAGGCACCAGCTGGTCAAACCACTGATGAGTCAGATCCCTCGTTTGAGGATATTACCAGATATTGCAGTACTGTTGGTTGGTTGTTATACCTGACCATTACTCGACCAGATATTAGCTTTGCTGTCAGTCGTGCTAGCTAGTTTATGCTGAGTGCCAGGTACAACCATTGGCCTGATGTGTGTCTCATTCTAAGATGCTTGAAGGGTAACCCAGGGAGAGGTCTGTACTACAGGGCGAGTGGCACTCTTGATCTTGTGGCTTACTCTAATGCAGACTATGCATGATCAGTAGATGACAGAAGATCTTCGTCAATCTTTGTTGTCTATTTGGGAGAAAATCTAGTTTCTTGGTGGAGTAAGAAACAGAGTGTTGTCACTCGCTTTAGTGCAGAGGCAGAGTATAGATCAATGGCATAGGCTGTATGTGAGATTATGTGGATGCTTAGTTTTCTACGAGATCTAGGGATGCTAGTTGATATCCTGGTTCCACTTTATTATGATAATAAGTCAACGACATATGTTGCCTCTAATCCCGCTTTTACGAGAAGACAAAGCATATTGAGGTTGATTGCCATTTTATACGAGATGCTGTCGTGGAGGGCAAGATAAGTGTACCCCTTATATATCTTTCGAGCTACAGATTGCTGATATTTTCACTAAGCCTCTCAAGAGGAAACGCCATGATTTTCTGAGCGACAAGTTGGGTCTCATTGACATATACGCCCCAACTTGAGGGGGAGTGTTGAGTTGTAAGGGGTTACATGGCGTTTTTATTGTTTTATTTATATTGATGGGGTATTTATGTGATTAGTCCAATTCTTTTTTCTATAAAAAGAGGGCTAGGGTTTCTTTTGAATACAGGACTTTCATTTGATTCTCCCCAATTGCAAATGGCATTAGAGCAGCAATCTTTAGCAGTAGCAGTACCAGTTCTTTGGCTTTTGATATTATGGTTTATTCTCTGTTTAATCCTTTAATCCCTTCTCAATAATTAGGGAACTCGGACACTAAGGCATTGCTTGTGTAAAATGGGACATCAATCACATGGAGATGAGAAACTTTTAAATTCACTTGCAATGGCAGCATGCCCATGCCTAGAGATTCTCCTTCGATGATTCAAACATGAAATCTGTAGGGTTATGTTTGGAATAGAGATGACTTTGTAAAATAAAAGCGTGGCTTATCAGTATTTGTAATTGGCCCCCCAAAATACATATTTCTGACATCACCTTCCATATTAAGCTGGTTACAAGTCAAGACCAAGTGGGCCTTCATTCTTTTTTTGAGAGGAAAAAAGGATGGCTGTCAGAGGTATCGGTAGTTATCCAAATCAATTAATAAACCTAAGGAACAGACTTACAAGACGTGTAGCTAGGAAACAGAAAGACAATTAGCCTCCCTCACAACATTCTCTACTTAGGCCCTTTCCCTTTTAAACAACACAGTTACGTTAAAGCAAAATGTCCTAGAGCATTGTTGCCGCCTTAATCCACTCTGTCATGCTAGTCTGTATACCATTCCAAAAGCCTCTCTAGAGACTCTCAAGGCTGGAGGTGTTGACTCCCAGGATCCGAGCAGGAGAGTTGGCATTCATTCTTGGTTGTGAATTTATGGGGGCCCCTTCTACGCTTTGAGCTTGGTCACTTACCTAGCAAAATTTGGACTTCCTTCTTGATTGTTACTTGATGGGACTTCTTAGGTGAAGATGTTAGCATCCCAACATGTGGAAGTATGACCTCATGATCAGAATAAATGGCATACCTGGTCGATCAAAGTATGCATCAACTAGCCCTGGCCTGCCATCTGCAAAAGTAGCAGCCTGGTGAAGCTCCTCCCAAAAATCACTTCGAAGGCTCTCATCACAAGGCCCATAGACTGTTGTAATTTAATGTGTCCTTTTCATTTTATGTGGATATAATTATGGTTGTCTTGAAAGAACATCATTAGTGATTTCTCCTCTGCAAAGTACAACGTATTAAGTTTCTACAGTTATTTTCAATTTATTTTTTGCAATTTGATTGGCAGGTTGTATTTCATGGAATAACTGTTAGTGGAGATGAGGTAGTACTTGATGGAAGTGAGGCACCTCTTCGGATTGATGTGAAGTCTCAATTATGTTCTGAGAAACTTGCTCCTGCTGCTATGCTATACAAGGCAATACAGTTAGTTATTCACCTTTGTGCTGTTAGCTAAGGAAACCAAGTATGCATACTTTGTTATATTTGAAACTGGCCAGCTATGTAATATTGTTCATGCACCTGAATTTGCAGATGAGGACTCTATACAGGCCTGTGGACAGTAAACTCAATTCCCTTCCCACGGACTGAGATAAGCTACCTTCTGGCAGGCAGATTATGTCTTTGATATTGACGTGTGCTTCTATAATCTTTATATTTTTCTTAGATGTTTTTTTCCTTTCCAAATTTCTATTGCATTGTCTTGCTTATGTAGGTACAAGTTCAAGTTGGACGAAGGAGCTGAAATAAAGCCATATATACCTTTACTAAATTATCTTCTATATGATACTAAATTTGAGTCCCAGTTTTATATGATATGTGATTCTAATAAGGTCCGTTGCCTTCCCTTTCGTTGTTGGTTTTTTTTCTACATTCTTGGATATTTCTCGTTTCTGCATTGTTAAGAATTCCTTAAAGGAAGTTGCTTAAAGGCTTCTTTAAAATGGCAAAAGGATGACCACTCGATAATGGTAGCTATCCTAGAAATAATATTAACATATTAAAGTATCATATTTTCAAAAAGATGTTAAAGAATCGACTACAATGTTCTCAAAGCAAGTTCTTCTCCCACCTGCCCATGCATAATTCCACTTCAAAGGGATACTTCCGGTGAGAATTCAAAATAAATGACATGTGGTAGTGCCGAGTGTCAATCAGTGGTGTGCCCACATGTGGGTGTGGATGTGTGTGCATATGCCCATGTTTGGCTTGCAAGCTAAGTTTGGTTGATGTCACATGTGGCAAGTTATTTTCAGTAAAGATTTAATTAGTTGTTGAGTTCAAATTAGGAGTGGAATCAATTTAGGATTAGTTGGTGATTTGATTTTGTTTTAGGAAAGAGGATTGAGATTATTGGGATTGTAATTAGGATTGGATCTCTTTAAATAAAGACTAAATTCTCTTGTTTTTCCTTGAGTTGATCGAATAAAGTTCTCTATCTCTACAACACCTCTCTTCTCCACTCTAACTCCTCTCCATGCTACCATAAACTCTACGCCAACCACCTTCCCTCTTCCATGTGTGGATCTCCTCTATTGCATGTGGGATATCCAAAGGCTCAAAATTCCTCACACGGTATCAGAGCAGGTGTCTACGACCCTTTGATCGAGAGGCATCACACGTGGACTTCTTGTTGGCGTCGAACACATGAAGCAAGAAGTCAAGTAGAGGGTTGGCTTCTCAAGTTGAAGAGGATGTGAATTTCTCACGTACTTGGGAACGATCGAGGTGGCTTGACTCCGAGATGTTCAAGAAGAGGCAATCGGAACCTCTCTAGTTGACTTGGGAATGATTGAGGTGCCTCGACTTCGGGCAGAGGAAGTTAAGCTATGGCGGATGCTGAGACTCCAATCATTACGAACACCAAAGTTCTTGTTCAAGGCATTACCATCAAGTTGATAGGGCCCTTGAACTATAGGATCTTCGTTAGAAGTCAAGATAAATTTCATGTGCTCACAGAAAAAATACCAAAAGGGTATGAAGGAGCCAAGGCTAAGGAGGAGGAGAATTACGTCGCAGTGAACAGTGATCAAGGAACTCTTCTCCATCGATGGAGCCTTCTCACCCGATTTTCTTCTTCATGAGAATGGGTTTTTCCTTGGGAAACAAGGTGTCTATCAACATGCATGTGACTTTTTTCTTGACCACTGCTTTACAAGTTTTGTCTCCAACAAGTCTCTCCTCTTCTTTGGGAGTCCGACATGGATGGGAATGTGAGAATTCAAAATAAATGACACGTGGTTGTGCCACGTGTTAGTCAGTGGTGTGTCCATGTGTGGGCGTGAATGTGTGTGCGTATGCTTGTGTTTGGCTTGCAAGCCAAGTTTGGTTGATGTCACACGTGGCAAGTTATTTTTAGTAGATATTTGATTAGTTGTTAGAGTCCAAATTAGGAGTGAAGTCAATTTAGGATTAGTTGGTGGTTTGATTGAGTTTGTTTTAGGAAAGAGGATTAGGATTAGTAGAATCCAAATCCTAAGTTTTTTGGGATTGCAATTAGAATTGGATCTCTTTTAATAAAAGATTAAATTCTCTTGCTTTTCCTTGAGTTGATTGAATAAAGTTCTCTATCTCTACAATTCCTCTCTTCTCCACGCCGACCACCTTCCCTCTTCCACGTGTGGATCTCCTCTCCTCTCAAGCGTGCACCTATTGCACGTGGGATATTCCAAAGGCCCAAAATTCTTCACACTTCCACATAGAGTCTTGAGAGTCTTGAAGATTTGAAAGTAACATTATCTCTCTTTGTTTAAATCTAATCAACTTGAGCAATTGACAGAAGGTACAACTCTCTCCCCTTTTGTCCAAGACTGCACAAGACTGTTGGCGGCATGCCCACTTTTAAAGGATTATCAAATGTTGATAAAGGAAAATTTGTCAAGCTAGTCAAGTCATGTTGCTTTCTACCAAACACTTCTTACCTAAGGGCAATTTAAAAGAAAGTGGTTGATGTCTCAATAACACAAAACATATAGCTCAGATGTCTAGTAACCATTTATTTCGTTTAGCTTTACTATCCTCTCCCTTCTTATTTCCAAGTCGATGAGTTTGTCCTTCAATGGAGCTGTAGCCACTGAAATTAACTTGTAATTATGCAAGACCTCCTCAAATCTATGAACAACATTCTAGTTGTCTCATAGGCTTTCCTTGTCGAGAAATCTCCGTTCTCCTACTGCCAAGAATATTTTAATTTGCATATAAAGACACCACCTAATTGTTCGTGAAGCCTTATCCAGGTGTACACTCATGAGATTAAGAATTTAGAAATGTAAGGGCACTAATCTGCTTGGCTTGACACCATAGAACCACTCCAACAATCATTTAACATAGATTCGTTATCCATTTAAGCAATTGGCCTTGGAAAAGAGTTTGCAAGTGGACCATTCATGCAGTATTCATCTTGAAAATTTGAGCCATTTGTCAGGCTATCGCATCATTTAGCATACATTCCTTATCCAACATTAAAGCAATTAGCCTTGGAAGAGTTTGCAAGTGGACCATTCATGCAGTATTCATCTCTCCAAGATAAAAAATTTGAGCCATTTGTCAGGCTATGGCACAAAAAAAAATTTCCAATCATGGCAAAACTTTCAGCATCCTCTTTCAAAAAGATGAACAACACCCGAAAGGTGCCTCTCCCAAATGTCATCCAGAGAATTCCTAAATAATTTGGACATACAATGTGATATTTTCCTCCATTACCTTCACGGACCATTGAATCAACAAAGTTTTGTTCATTGACCATAAGTGTTGCACCCCTGAATTCAACAAAGGGAAAATATAAGAGAAATGCATAGATAAATTGAGCCTCTTTAAACACGCTCGCATTCTTGCGAGTCTTTTGTGTAGGCTCCAGTTGAAGTAATATGTGCTCCTTGTCATGACCTTTAAGGCTTAAACCATCATTAAGAAGGTCTGTAACTATCGATCATAGTTGGCCTCATACAACCATGGGATTGAAGAACGGACTCTTGTAGGCTGTTATCTCCATCTCCTGCCCCGATGCCACCTCTGACATGTCTTTTGAAACCATCTCTTCAACATCCTAGCCCTACACTAGTCACAACTATTGAGTAGAAAATCTAGTGTATCAAACTAGCAATAGTTTTTTGAGATAAACTCAAGAATAAGGATCACATTGACTTGTACATGTTCCAGTCACTGCTGGGCTCGTACCTCAATTTGACGGTGCTGATTAAAGCAATAAAAGCCTTGGGTGACACCGACAGGAGGCCTATCGACTACTTGCGACCTTATTATGTGCCTAGAAGTTGCCTTGATGACTGTTGGCAGTGAGGAGCTCATGTGGTGGTGCCGCAAACCACACCACAAATCTTCAATGGCTATGCTATGGCTCCAAATGCCCTTGGCGGTACCTAAAAGCTCGCCTTGAGAGGTGTGAGAGCTTAGGTGTAGCCTAAAGGCCCACCTTGACGTCTTGATAGCCTTGTTGGTGCCTCAAGGCACCACCATGTGGTCCAAGGTTCAGTAGCAAGAGGCCCCTACATGTGAGTTTTGTTGAGTGACGGTGCCTTAAGGCTGTAACCGATCATCGGAGGACTCGCTGGTCAATCGAAGGTGGCTATGAAGCTTATTAACCTCAACTTCGATTCGTGTTAGGGTTTTCTTCGTTGCTTTTTTTTGTGGTAGAACAAACGAGGTATGGGAATCAAGGAAGGCATGAAACACTAACCTAGAGCTGTTGCTCTGATACCATGTTAGAGAGAATAAGACAACTTGTTTATTACATAACCATACAGTTTAATATATAGAGGATGTGGATAAAGTACATAGAGGTCCATAAAAATAATGAAAACATAAACGAGGACTCGTTACATAACTCTTAACAATGTTATTTTATATTCTTAACATATAGCACTTGCAAGAAAAATCTCCTTGAATGCCTTCAATCCTGATCTCTATTCACAACAACCACGTGCAAGATCCCATGAATAGACCTTACCCACCTTCTCTACTTGGATTTAGATACCATGGAGTTGAATCCATGGCTTTGGTATCATGTAGAAATACTCCTGTGGCGAAATCACACACACATAAAGATAGATAAATTATAGACAACTGCAAAGACCAAATTCACATGTAAAACTTTCCATGATGAGAGTAAAGATCCATTGAAGCATGAGTCGTAGAATCACTAGTGTTTAGGGTTTTTGCCACTAAGTCAAGAGAAATGGTAGGTGTGTAGAATATAAAGATGCTCAAGAGATCAGATGCATAGCCAAGATCTGTTTGCCCATTTACATCTCAAAAGATATCAACTTTAATAGTCTTCCTTTAATATTTCTTATCTTTGATGTTTTGTATCTTGTGAATACTTTTTGGATAAAGAGTTGAAGGCTATTTATGTAAGTTGGGAGAAAAAAATGACTTCGTTATTCTCCAAAACCTTCTCTTTATATAGAAAAAGAGGTCAGATAGTTATAACGCGACTCCAATAGAAAATAAAAATAATAATCACACTCACACTTAATAATAAAAGTATGATATGACCATAAGGGCACAACACTCCCCCCAAGCTGGGGTATAGATGTCAATCATGCTCAGCTTGGAACAACAGACATGAAAGATCTAGTGAGAGGCTTGGTGGAAATATTTGTTGCTTGGTCATCTGAAGAAACTGGAGTTGTGTAGAGCAGCCTTTTCTGAATGAGATCCCGAATGTAGTGATAGTCAACTTCCACATCTTTCATATGCTAATAAAACATGGGGTTATTGACTATGTAAATAGCTGATCTGTTGTTGCACCTCATTTCCATGGGACTTTCCATCGACACATGTAAATCGGCTAGGAGAGACCGAATCTACATCAATTCAATTGTTGTCTGAGCCATTGCCCTGTACTCTGGTTCTACATTAGACCTTGAAACTGCCTACCTGCTTCTTGTTTCTCTAGGTGACAAGATTGCCTATAGTGTAGAAGCCAGTAGTGGATTTTCGGTCAACCAGACACCCTGCATAGTTAGCATCGGAATAACCCACTATTGTCACAGAAGTCCCTCTAGTGAATAGAAGGCCCCGTCCTGGAACCTTCTTGAGATATCTGAGAACCATCATCGTTGCATCCTAGTGTTGTCTAATGGGCTTAGCCATAATTGGCTTAATTTTCCCACTGCAAAAGCTGTATTAGGTTTGGTGATGGTGAGATACAACTTCCTAATCAATTTCCTGTACTACCTGCTATCAATAACCTTTGCTTCAATATCATACTAGTGTGCCTTTAGATGCATGGGAATGTTTGCTGGCTTGGTCCCTAGCATACCAACCTCTTGTAAAACATCTAAAGAATGCTTTCTTTGAGACAAGACAATGCCACTCTTGCTACGAGCCACTTATATCCTAAGGAAGTATCTTAATGAACTCGGATCCTTGACTACATACTCAGCCAGGCATTTTTTGATTTCAATTAACCCCGTAGTATCATCCCATGTCACAATCAGATCATCCACATATGCCAAAAGAACACCTCTCCCTATTTTACTGATAAACAAGGAGTTACCACCACCTGAGGCAACTTCTGGAACCAAGCACGAGGACTCTGCTTAAGGCCATATATAGCCTTCGATAGCCTGCATACACACTTCCCTCGAAGCTCATAGTCAAGGGGTTATTGCATGTAAATCTCCTCCTGTAGATCCCCATATAAGATTGCATTTTTGACATCCAATTAGTGCATCTAGCAATCTAAATGAATAGCAACAACAATAAGAATCTATAATGTACATAAGCGCGCAACAGGAAAGTATAAAACAAGTCTACTTCATATGTTTGAATAAACCCCTTTGCTACAAGTCGTGCCTTGTACTTGGCAATGGAACTATCTGGACGATACTTGAATGCAAACACCCAACGACCTATATGCATCATTGAACACACAATCATTAGTGTCTAACCATGGAGGGCTTACCTAGCTTGGGGGGGGGGGGGGACTTGCAGGGTAGTATGAGGCCTCCTGTAAGTAGACCTGGCCATGGGCTAAGGGCCCCATTGACCCGGCCTGCCTAACCCACAAAATGGGCAGGCTTGGGCTTCGATTTTTTTTTTTCATGACTCGACTTGGCTTGACCCTTAAATTGGCCCAATTTTCAATGGGTGGGCTTGGGTCAACAATTTACAACCCAACCAGACCCGACCCGTAAATTATTACTATTTAAAATCAAGAACTCTAAGAGTCTGAACTTAGAACTCCAACAATCCCATTCCCATTCGTTGGATGCTGAATTTTTCATCTATTTAACCATTGTCTTATGTTCCCAAAATCTCTACCTTTCTCCAAGTACCATACGAGACATCCAAAAACTACCATCTAAAATTATGAACCATCTATTTAACTTGAGATACAAGAACCATCTATTGGACCAACAACCACCTTCTAACTCTCCCACCGTTTATTCTTTTATATTATTATTCTTTTAATTATGAATCAAGGACCTTTAGTATACCAGTATAAGTACATTAAATTAGGGGGAAATATGGAGCAATATATTTAATAGTTAACACATTACATAGTAATAGATTGGAAGTTGTCAATGAAGATTGAGGATTGAACTACTAGTACAATAATATAAGATTACTTATATTCTTCCTAAATTCCTTATATTTATAAATTTTCTAGGATGTGTTTTTACGGAAGATTAATACTTTAGATACTTCGGAAGTATATTTTTATGTAAATGATGAACCTTTGTGACTTTTATGACATTTTAACTAAAGTAAATTGGTTCTTATTGTTCCTTTTACTTATGGTATTTTTTTAGCATGACTGCGTGCATGTTTTCAGTCATTCGTATTGTATCCTTTCCGTGTTGTTATGGTTGAAATGTCATAGTTTATTTTAGTGAGACCCTGGTGCCTTTTTATAAAGAGGCACTGGATTGAAAATTACACACACCCCTTCAATATAGAACAAAATAGGAAAGTTCTCATACGACTCATCACTCCCCCTCAAGCTGGAGCATAAGCATTAAACATGCTCAAGTGGAACAAATATTGTGCAACCGTTTCTTGGGAAGAGTTTTAGTGAAAATGTGTGCTAATTGGTCTTTAGGACATATGTAGGGTGTAGAAATCTTCTTCGCTGCAATTGCCTCCCTGATGAAGTGACAATCTAGCTCAATATGTTTAGTTCTTTCATTGAGGATAGGATTGTTTGCAATGAAAGTGGCAGTTTTGTTATCAAAATACATAGGAATAGGTCTAGGAACATGTACTCCAAAATCCTTTAGGATAGATTGGATCTAGAGTAGCTCCCAAGTGGTCTGAGACATGGCCCTATATGCACTTGATCTATAAACAACCACATGCTTCTTTCTTCTCCACGTGACTAGATTACCCCCAATAAAGGTACAGTATCCTGTAGTTGACCTCTTGTCCTTATGTGCTCCTGAAAGGTCATAGAAATCCAAGTGTCCATTATTTCTAAAATAAAGTCCTTTTGCAGGTGCACTCTTCAAGTACCTGAAAATCTGACAAACACCATCCCAATAGACTTCCCTTGGTGACTACATGAACTGATTCAATCTACGAACAATAAAGGCAATGTTGGGTCAATAGTTTATCAATAATTACATGGTATCTAGTCACATGCTACAGTAAGGGGCTCTCATCATCTGCAAGCGGCAAGGAGTTGTACATAGGCACATATGCTGGTTTGCAACCCAGCATACTTATGTCTCTCAACATATCAAGCACATACTTGTGCTGAGATAACACAAGTCCTCCAATATGCTGCATCTCAATACCAAGGAAATAGCTGATAGGGCCTAGATCCTTGGTAACAAGCTATGAATGCAGCAGCCTTTTTGTCTCTTTTATGCCTTGCATGTCACTGCCAATCAGCAATATATCATCGACATAAACAATGAGTATAATGGAACTTGTCTTTCCATGCAGTGTAAACACAGAATGATCAGCATACGTTCTGGTAAAGCCTTAGTCCTAAACAACCCTGCTAAACCTCTCAAACCAGACTTTAGGACTTTGTTTCAGTCCATAAATAGCCTTCTTGAACTTACACACCTTATGATACTCCTTAAGTAGCAAAACCTGGTGGTTGCTCCATGTATACTTTCTCTTCCAAGTCTCCATAAAGAAACACATTTTTTATGTCTAACTGATGAACTGTCCAATTCCTGTTGATTGCAAGAGAAAGCAAGATCCTGGCAGAATTGAGACAAGTCACAGGGGAGAATGTCTTAAAGTAGTCAACTCTAAAGGTCTGAGCGTAGCCTTTGGCGACTAGGAGGGCCTTGTATCTTTCCACCATGAAATCTAGACGACATTTTAGATTTAACACCCATCTACACTCCACAACAGTAACACCTAGGGGTAGATCAACAAGAGCCCATGTACCACGGGACTACAAAGTTACCATCTCCTCTTTCATAGCCAATGTCTAGGATGGATCTTGGAAGGCTTCATGATGGTCTCGTGGTACCTATAAACTATCAATAGCTAGAGAAAATTGATGTCCAACTGCAGGCAAATTGTCAAGTGACATAAACTGAGATACAAAATATTTGGCACAAGATTGTGGAGCCTTCCTTTGTGTAATGGGAAGATTTAGAGTAGTATCCTCAGTAGTAGTAAGTACTTGATCCTTAGACGAATCATCAATAGTTGGTAGAGATTGCGCAGAAATAGTAGACAATGGCCCCTCCACCTGAGAAACATCTAGAGTCATGCACTAAAAATGCTTAGGAAAGGTATTTGTAACAGGAACCTTAGGATGACATGGGTAAGGGCCATGATCAGGTTGATTGGGCTGTGGTATAGGTGGCTCATTGGGTTATGGTGGCTCAGATATAATAAGAAGAGAAACATCACTAGGCTGAGTAATGGACTGCTCCCCTTGTTTATGGTAGTATGGAATCTCCTCAAAGAAATTAACATCAATAGACACATAAAACTTCCGTAAAACAAGATTATAACAACAATACCCTTTCTAAGTTTTAGGATAACCTAGAAAGATGCACTCCACAGAACAAGGAGCCATCTTATTTACATGGTGTAGATGGACAAAGCACACACAACCAAAGACAACAAGAGAAATAGAAAGCATATCCTTGCCAGAAAACAATAGGGAGTATGGAGTTTTACCCTTAAAATAGATGAGATAGGATTCACCGGATATCTGATGGTAAGAACATCGACCCAAAAAGATGAAGGAACATTCATTTAAAACATAATAAAGTGGCCCACATCAAGCAAATGTCGAAGCTTATGTTCAGGTACCCCATTTTGTTGGGAAATATGAACACAAGTAGTCAGGTAAACAA
Organism: Thalassia testudinum; assembly: GCA_037157565.1. Lineage (NCBI taxonomy): Eukaryota > Viridiplantae > Streptophyta > Magnoliopsida > Alismatales > Hydrocharitaceae > Thalassia > Thalassia testudinum. The sequence goes on along the minus strand of JAZHRO010000024.1, from coordinate 182,500,493 downwards.
TACCTAATGACTTAAAAAGGCAGTAGTCCTGTATTCACAAATTCCTAACCACTATCATTCCAAAAAATTTTATAATAGTAGAAAACTTAGTCTTTATTTTCAAAATAAAATTTTTCATAATATCAAAGACTTCAGACTTTTCTTTCATCATAAACACACAGGACTTCCTGGAAAGGTTCGAAATGTCGATTTCAACGTCGTGCCGATGAAATTGTAGGTATGCATTTCGTGGGCATGCCGAAGGCATGTCATGGAAATGCTCGTTTTTCGACGATTTCGACGGCAGATTTCGACGATTTCGACGGCCTGAAAAAATGACATTTCGAGGCACGCCGAGGGCATGCCGATGCATGCCGACAAAAATGACAGAAATGATTAAAATTTGAATGACAACTAAATCAACGTGTGTATGTGTATTCTTTCAAATTCCCAGCGCCGCCGCTCAAATTTCCAGCGTCCCGCCGCCCAACCTTTTCAAAATTCCTTCTGCTCAACCACGGTCGGCATGCCGCCGTTTCGTCGGCAACTGTCGGCATGCTGGCGAAATCCTCGACATGCTGACGGTTTCCCTGCAAACCGACACTATCTTTGTGTTGACATACCCCTTCTCCAAAAACCCCCTTACCGACGACATGCCGGTGGCATGCCGTTGGCATTTAAATCACTTCTTCCTGGTATGATCATCCACAAGAACAAGAAAATATCGAAAGCCTCTAACACTCTTGACTCTCCAAGGGCCCCAAACATCAACATAAATTAAAGCAAAAACAAACTTGGCCCTTTTATTTTGAGGTGGAAAAGAAGACCTATGATACTTGCCCAATGACATGCTTCACACCTAAAAACTTAGGGAAAAGACAACTGAGGGAATTGGCAGCGATGAATATGCAAACTAGGATGACCAAGACGATGATGCCACTGGAAAGCAGAAGTGGCACAAACAACATCAGCACTGAAGGAAGGTGGGATATGGAGATAATAGAGACCATTCTGCTCAAGTCCACCAATCCACCTCATCATCTGGAGGTCCTACAAGAAGAAATATTGGACATGAAATACTGCCTTGCACCTTAAATATTTTGTAAGATGACTAATAGACATCAAATTGAGAGCAAACTTAGTAGCGTGCATAACATTTGATAAAGGTGAAGTGGAGGATATAGAGATATTCCTAAGACCAATAACTCATGACAAATCACCATCTGCTACCTTAACTTAAAATGGGGTAGCAAGATCTTGTAGAGAGGAAAACAAAGTGGTATCACCAGTTATGTGAGAGGAGACACCTGAATCCGCAAGCCAAGTAGGGGCTTGGGATATAGCTGACATGACTGCAGTACTTGCAGATCTCCGAACTGACGCTGAAGTAGATGCCTGAGAAGCCATGAAGCACTCATAGTCTACTGTGGAGACTAAAATATGGTATCATCCTCCTGCAGTTGAGATGTATCCTTTGCAGATATCTGATGAGCATGTGGATCCATACCCTGTGGATATTCATGCTTGACCTAGCACCGATTCAGAATATGTCTGTTTCTGTGAAAATACTCACAGAAGGAGCTTCGGCCTCGACCACGACCACGTTTGCCACCACGAAATCAATCACTTCTGCCCCCATAAGTTCCCCTACCATGACCAATAACAGCCATAACAGAGGCATCAGAAGTAGGCACGAGATCAGCAGTGTCAAGTCTAGAGAGATGAGAATAAATCTGTGCTGGTGTGGGAATCTCATCCATGGTCATGAACTGATCTTTCACCACCTTGTACTCAGAGCCAAGTCTAGATAGAAGCTAAATAGAGCGAATAGCCTCTCTAGATCCCAAACCTGTTGTATTATGGTTTTGGACATGCTATGGCTACCTAGTCATTGTTTGCCTCCCAGTTTGTAGACTTTGCTGCAGGTTTAGCCTTTGTCAATATGTGCTTCTTGCGATGGGATCCGACGAATCTGGAGAATGATGTTGATCACAATAGGAAGTTGGTTCCATCAAACTTAATAGAAGTCCCCTGCATGTGTGGGGGAGTGTTTGTGGTGGATGACTTTCCCGATAAGTTGCTTATAGATTCCTTTTGGTCTCCTATGACTCCCTAAGTCGTGATCCACGAAACATAAGACTTGCACTCCTGAAAAATCAGATCATAGATCCAATGAACACGCTTAACCAACAGTGTTGCACGTGCTATGGCATAGATCAGGCTCTAACAGTGCTCTTCACAAAGAGATGTTGCTGTTAGAGGCCTTGAGAAGGAAGACCAGACTGGTAAACCCCAGCCTAGCCCCTGTAATACACCTCCAAGGTCTCCTAAGAGTAGATCAGAGGAATAGGAGCACTCTTTGGACCCTCAAACTAGATGTTAGGGGCGGTGGCAGCCCTAGGTGGCACTAGGGGTGACATTGGTGAGAGACCAGTGGCCATAGGTGTCGCGAAGGGGCGTCGTTAGTGAGACCAGTAGCCTTAGGTGGCGCTAAGGCGGTGCTGGGTCGAGGATCCGACCGACGGCGGCCTTGTGCAGTAGCAGCAGCCGTCCTAGGTGAGGGACAGACCAGCGACAGCAAGTTTTAAGTGGCAACGATGAGATTCGGCCTGGTGGCGATGGATCAGAGGGTTGATGGGGGTTGCCTGCGGAGCTACTGGCCTAAGGGTGGTCGACAACGTAGAAAGGAAGAGAGAAAAGGGGTTTGGGTGGGGGGTTTGGCGGCTAAGGTTTCAAGTGGGGTACCTGAGCACCGGTCTAGGACTGTTGCTTTGATACCATGTTACAGTTGAAATGTCAGTTTATTTTGGTGAGATCTTAATGATTTTATATAAAGAGGCACCGGATAAAAAATTACAGACACACTCCAATATAAAACAAAATAGGAAAGCCCCTATGCAACTCAACACATGTTTGTGTTTGAAACTTTGAAGTACTTTATATTTGACCCCTGAGTTGGCCCAAGCTCGACCCGACCCTCAGATTTGGGCTTGGGCCAAGCTTATAAGCCTATGGGTCTACCCGACAAGGGCTTGGACCAAGGCTTTTGAAAGTTCGGCCTAGTTAACCCAACCCATGGTCCACCTGACTCAACCCATAGCCATGTCTACCTGTAAGAATAGGCTCAACATACTTCTATATCTTAGTAGGGTTGTGGGAGGTGCCTGAGTCTCAAGAATAGGTCTAAAAGGTATAAGCGGAATTGACATAGGAGTATCATCAACATCAAGAGCTAAATCACGACCAGACGTGGAAAAATATGAAATCACTTAATGAAAAGTAACACCAATAGACACAAAGTGATGGGAAGAACTATGGTCAAAGCACCGATATCCTTTTTGTGTTCGAGTGTACCCTAAGAAAATTCATTTCACCACTCTGGATGCTAGTTTATCCTGCCCAAGACCAAGAAGATGCACGAAGGCAACACAGAGCTAAACACCCTAGGTGCAACATGAAACAACTGTTGATCAGGATGCAAAACCTGTCACAGAATTTGCTCTTGTAAAGTAGAGTTTGGCATCCTAATAATCAAAAAACAAGCGGTTAACACCGCATTGCTCCAATACAGAGAAGGCATAGAATAGTGAATTAAAATAGTATGAAAAACATCAAACAAGTCCCTATGCTTCCTCTCAGCCACACCATTCTGCGGAGAGGTATGAGCATAGGTAGTCTGGTGAATAATGCCATTGGACTTTGTTAAGTTACATTATATTGTAAGGGGCATTATGTCCGTTTTATTATCTCATTGGATTTATGTTGTAACTTTTCCCTCACCTCTCTTTGTGTAAGGAGGTGTATGGATAGCTTGGTAATTAAGAAATATCAATTTCTTCAACTTGGTATCAGAGTTAAGTTGGAGACTTCACCTCCAAAACCCTAACCCTACCACCAAGCCTCACCTTCGCCGCCACCATCGGCAGCAACATCATCCAACAACAGTAGCACCACTACTTAGGCAGCATCGGTGTCACCGCCCACTGTAGCGGTAGGAGTAGTAGGAGGGTCCCTCGACCCCTCGTCTCTTCTCCAGTGCGCTCCTCTTACTACTGGGTCCCTTTTGGCGGTAAGGAGAGGGTTGTAGACCTTGTTTTCCCCTTGCAACAGCGTCTAGGAAGGTACTTGGCTCATTGGTGGAGTTCTAAAGTGAGGACCTTCTGGAAAGGAGTTTGGAAATTTGTCTTTGATGGTATAATCAAATCAAAATTTTCATTACTGTTTTGGGGTGTGTATTCCCCTTGGATTGTTGATTGCGTGTAAGTGGAGCTTTTTAGGATGTGTATTCCACATTTTTGTCAGATTTTAGATCTATGTTTGAAGGTGTTTGTGGTTTGTTGTCACTATGGCCGCATCATCGTCAGAGTCCGGAGTGACGTTAGAATAGACTAGAGACAATGTAGTCTACAAGAACTCGTTCTTTGCTCTTATTGTGAAGCTTGATGAGACCAATTACCCCTGTTGGTCTCAGGCATTTCTTGTGACTATGAAAGGACATGAGAAGCAACATGTCCTCATAGAAGCACCACCAGAGTAGAAGACAGGGAAATTTGCAACCTGAAACTGAGATGATGCCATGGTGACAGTTTGGATAACTCAATAGTGTTAAACCTTGCATTGGAGATGAAGTCATGTATTACAAGACGGCTAAGGAGATGTGAGATGGTCTGAGATGGCTATCAGTGATGTACGTCCTGTAGCCATGGAGGATTTTTCTCAGAGTAGTGGTGCACCTACTATAGAGCAGACTGTGGGCACATTCAGAGTTGTACCACTTGATGATAAGACCTTTAAGGATGCTACATATCAGCTTCCGATCAATTATAGAGAGAAGACACACCCCCTCTTCCTTAGTTCCTACTAAGCCACCATTGTCCTCCCCTACTCAGGTATGTGTTGAGGGTATTGACGATACTTCTAATATTGTGTCTGCAGGTCTCTTTCTATGCCCACAAATGAGGACATCCCCATTGCTATCAGGAAGGCTCCACGATCTTGTGCCCGGTATCGTGTTGTTGGGAGTGTTGTTTCTGCTGATTCTCTAGGTTTGGAGTTTCATGTGTTCACTGCTGCAGTTTCCAGTGTTGAAATCCCTACCTCGTACCAGCAGGCTCGACTACATCCATACTAGAAGGTAGCTATGGAAGAGGGGATTTACAAGAGGAGAATATATGCAGCAGCTGCCTGGATTTGAGGTTCAAGGAGAGTGTGTATGCAAAATCCGTAAGGCCATTTATGTTCTTAAGCAGAGGCCCCGCGGTTGATTTCAGTGCCTGTCTAAGGCATTATCTGTTATTGGGATGCAAATGTCCTCGTTTGACCATTCACTATTTGCGAGGAAGACCAGTAGTGGTACAGTGGCTTATGTATGTAGATGACCTTATCCTCACAGGTGATGATGCAGATGGCATTTCTTAGGTGAAGGAGTATTTGGCACGCTAGTTTGTCACGAAAGACCTTGGAAAGCTGAAATATTTTTTAGGCATTGAGATTGCCATAACCAAGGGATAATTATGTCACAAAAAAAACATGCTCTTGACATTTTTCTAGAGACGGGCATACTAGGTTCCAAGGATGCCAATATTCCTATGGATCATAAAGTTCATCTCTTTGATGATATTGTGAAGCTGAATGGCAAAAAGATATATCAACAGCTGGTGGGGAAGCTATTATATCTGACCATCATTGGGCTTGATATTAGTCTTGCAATGGGTAAGCTAAGTTAGTTTTTAGACAAACCCACTGATGTTCATTAGTAGGTTGTGATGTAGGTGTTGAGGTACATCAAGGGATGTCCAGATAGAGGCATTCTATTTCGAAAGAAGGCTCCTACGTTTGTTGTTGCCCACTTAGATGCAGATTATGTAGATGTTAGAGACAGGTGGTCTGCCACTAGCTTCTGTACTTTTGTAGCAGGGAACTTGATGACCTGGAGGAGCAAGAAACGTGTAATTTCACGCTCTAGTGCCGAGTCTGAGTATCAGGCCATGACATATACTGCAATTGAGATGATATGGATAAGATCTTTGTTATGAGATCTTTATGTTACTATTCAGGAGCCAATGGAGATGCATTGTGATAACCAAGTTGCAATATACATTGCAAGCAATCCTATGTTCCACGAGAGAATGAAACATGTGGAAGTGGGTTGTCGTTACACTAGGAGTTTGATTTAATAGAGTCTGCTTCGTACTACTTGTCTTGCCTCTTCAGGCCAGACTGCTGACATGTTTACCAAGTCGCTACCTCGCCCTCAGTTTGAGAAGTGTAGAAACAAGCTAAGCATGGTGAATATATATGCTTTAACTTGTAGGGGAGTGTTGAGTTACATTATATTGTAAGAGGCATTATGTCCTTTTTATTATTTCGTTGAGTTTATGTTGTAACTTTGCCCTTACCTCTATATAAAGAGGTGTAGGGATGACTTGTGATGGTGAATTTGCACGATTTGTTAAAATGGGTTTGTAATGTCATTGTAATACTCAAATTTGATCACTTTTAAAATTTATAATTATCGAGTAGTCGGAGAGTATTCGGGTCGTCCCAAGGGAGGCAGAAATGCACCTTTGATAAACTCTCGCTTGCGACACGGAAATTAACTTTTTAGTTTTTGTGTGTAATTTTTTTTAGGGTTTTTGATATGGGCAAAAACTTGTCAAATAGATGCAAAGAAAAAGCGTGAAGTTGTAATGAAAGCAACTAGTGTCGTGCTTCTCCAACTCACTCCAAGTACGGAAGACTTGGAATAATGGAGGAGCAAGAAGTCAAAAATCACACACAAGCTATAATTGTAGAAGAATGCTTTTATAAATTGAAAATTGTTTTACAAAGATTTGGAGAGCTCACAAGTGGGGAAGAGTTCCTCACTTGTAATCTCCAAAAGAAAGCCCTAACTACAACACAAATTAAAAGTATAGAGAGGAAAAAAAGCTTAGTGATGAGATGGCTGCCGCAAAATTCCCTCTCCAGTTTTGGTCGCCCCAAAACTAAAGGAAATTCTATTCTTGGATGTCCCGCCTTGCAAGCCTAGATGGCCTGCCTCCTGGTTCCTCTTAGGGTGGATGACTTCCATCCTCAGTCCTCTTGCTTGGTCGTCTCCTTGGATGTAGTGACCTCCTGGCTTGGCGTAGACACATGGTGGAAGAGAGAGTAAGAGGAAGGCACCAAGGGGGTGGGTGTATGCCCCCTTAATCTTCTTCTTCTACTCCTCCTTGGCCGAAAATGGTGGATATATAGGTGGGATATGCACTTAAACTCTCTAGCCAAGGGTGGATTCAGTGTTGTAAAAATCGGCCTACCTAGTCGAGTAATCCTATGTAGTGCCCTACCGACTGGATAACCCTTCGTCGTGCCTATAGTCGGCAACACCGACTACTCGATCGAGTAGTCAGTGTAGTCGGCTGAGTAGTAGGTCGATTTTTGTATAGAGGGAAAAACATGTATGTAGGTATATATTTTTTTTAGGTCAAATAAAACCCCACTTGATCCCCTTCCCCCGACCACTCCCCTAAAATCGTTTATTTTCACCCGAGACTCCTCTTTGACCAAGCAAAAACCCTCCATTGCCAAAGCATATATTGTAATGTATTTAATTCAAGCATATATTAATTCTTGGTTTATGTTGCTCTGTCGTTAGTAATGCATTTGTAATGGTTTATACCTTGGTTACTTATTAAATTTGTAATGAATTTTATATTGTTTGTACTTTATACTTTATTTCGTAACCTTAAACTTGAATATGTTTACTTTTATGCAATGATGTATTTTACTTCTTGATATGTGTGTGTCTATATATATATAATGCCCGACTGAGTACTCCCTTACTACTACGCATACCGTATACTGCTTAGTCAGTGGCCTGATCGACTGAATACCGACTACCGACTTTTACAACACTGGGTGGGTTAAATGTGGTGGTTATGGGATATATTTATAGAATAGGAAGGGTAGTGGTTGGCGTGGACGTAGGTGGATGGCTAGGATGGATTCATGGAGGTGGTTAGGTGATCCAAGGGCTTTGGTGGTTTGGTGTCAAAGGAGAAGGCGTGTGGGTGGTAGTTATGATGGTGGAAAGGCACCTAAAAGTGGCGCCAAAGGTATGGTTAGGGTTTAGCTTTTTGGTGCCAATTGGTGGAGGGTGGAGATGGGTTTAGGGGGTAGGTGTAGGGCTTAGATGTGGTCCATTGTTGGCGCTAAAATTGAAGGGGTGTAGGGAGCATTTTGGTGCCACCCTTGAAAGGTTGTAAAGGTGGTGGTGGTTGGTGAAAGTTGGCGCCAAATGGGAGAAGTGGAGGTGGTTTTATGGAGGATGGATGGCCATATAGTGGAGGCATTGTTGTGCTTAGCTAAGCTAGCTTAGCTAGTAGGGTAGTAGTGGAGGAGTTGAGGTGAAGTGGCCAGGAGTTGACTAAAGGTAGTCTAGAGCTAAAGAAATCTTCCCGGAACTGATGATGATTGAAGAGGTCTTCTTAGGAGCTCAGCTACTCAACTTAGCTAGCTAATTCTTCTGCTAGCAGCTAAGTCGAGTAGGTTGAGTTGAGTTGAACTGGTCTCAACTATTCTGGAGCTGGGTTGAGCTGGACTTGCTTCTCTTGGAGACTCCTTAGTTAGCTCAGCTACTAAGTTTTCAAGTAGTAGCTAAACTATAAGGAGTTCAGTTGTCGTGAGCTGAGTAGAGCTGAGCGGAGCTAAAGTGAGCTGGTGTCAACTAGGTTGAGCAAGCTTGAGCTCTCAGTAAACTGCTTGGAGCTGGAATGAGCTAGTCCCAACTAAATTGTGCTAGAACTGAGCTGAGTTGAGCTATCATGAGTTGCCATCCGGCTGAAATGAGTTGAATGGAGCTGAGATGAGCTAAATCAACCTAGTGGAGTTGGAATTCAGCTGTGATGAGCTTCTTCTTCACCTTCTGCCTTCTAGAATGTTAGAGTCTTGTGGGATCTGGTTTTCTACTTATCCCTGATACTCAAATAAATGCATTAAAAAGATAGCAAAATGCAATACATGCCTAACCTAGGTGAATGCCTAAAATGCAACCCAAAAATCGTTTGCAGAGTAAAACCCTAAGAGTTAGGTTTGTTTTAGGGCATAAGAATGGTGATAAACTGACTTTTAGTAGCTTAGTAATTAAGAAATATCAAACGTATAAAAAGGCTTTAAATGAGTAGTAAAAAATTTCAATGCATTGTCCGTACGAAACATTTTAATAGCAACAAAAATTTGGTTTTTATTTCAATGAAAAAATGCTCAATAATGTTTCCAACATCAGACTTATTCTTCAACAAAATAATCCAAGAAACTCTAGAAAACTCATCAACTAACACCAGAAAATACCGATCTGCAACTTGGCCAGGACCCTATACGTCCATATGAATAAGCTAAAAAATAGAATTAGACCAGTGTGACTAGAAATAGGAAAACTGGCATGGTGATGCTTGCCAAGTTGACAAGCATCACAGGTGAAAGTGGGGAATCAACATCTGAGTCTCCAAGGGTGAGTGGCCAAGGCGGAGGTGCCATTGGAATGGAGATCCAGTAGTAGGAGCATCCTCTCTATGACCAACAACAACAGCAATAGTAATAGGTGAATGGCTTAGACGGTACATCTCCCTTTCTTCACGTCCTCCACCAATCGTTCTCCCTGTGAGCTTATCTTGCAAGACACATGATTATGTATCAAATATAGCTTTGCAATTCGATTCTTTTGTAATACTACTATTAGACATTCTTAGGGTGGAGGAAAGGGGCACATCCCCCTTGCCAACCATAGGCAACTGCCGACCATTAGCAACCTGTACTGTTCTCCCCGGAGCAACTAGGCTTAAAGTAGGAAAAGACCTATGATCTCCACACAAATGTCTCGAAACTCCAGAATCAACCAACCACTCATCAGACCTCATCGGAAAGGAGGTGCAAGCTAACTTAGTACCTATTCTAAATACAAGTATGATTGTGAAAAATTTGCTTTTCGTCATAGTAAGTGCGTACATAATCTCTTGAATTTATAAATCAGATCAAACTCGTAAATAAGGAAATCGTAGTTTAAAAATGGAGTCCGAGTCATTCGTAGAGAGGTAGATGGACTAATTCACTTTCCTAAGTTCTACGAAATAGACAAAAGATATAAGATAAAATTAAACTAGAATGGCTAGAACTAACAGCCAAAATAACTAGAAGTGAGAAATAACTAGAATTATAATAGAAGTAACTAGAACTAATAATAGAACTAGAATAGGCAACTTGAAATAGAGAAAAAAATAACTAAGAGATTTCTTTTGCAAATTAGAGTTTGAATACAACTAGAACTTGATGATAAATTATGTTCTACTATAACTAGAACAAAGCAAAATTAAACTAAATCTATCTAAAGCCTCGAAGGCAAGGCATAGAAGGCAGCGAGGAAGTGTAGGCGGGATCGGTGCCAAGGTGCACTTGTGATTATTTCTTGAAGTAGAGAGAGTTTTCAACTGTGGAGGAGGGGAGCCCCCCTTCATATTTTCAGCGTGCTATGTATGTTGGAAAAAACATCCTTGCAGGAGAGAGCCGGTGGTCGTTAAATAAATCCAGAGGGATTGGTTCGGTGGATAAAGCAAAATGATAACAAAATATGGGGAGGGAGTTCGGCTGTGAGATTTTTGGTGGATTTCAGTTGTGTTGTGGAGGGATAAGGTGGGGTGCGTTGAGTTTGTTGCAGGGGTTTTGTGACATGGAGGGGCAGAGGGAATGTTTGTGCGGGTTTGGTGCATGGGATAAGTTGATGTTTTGGGTGGAAGTGAAGAGGGGGTTACGTAGGTGATTGCATGGCTAAGATAAAGAACGTGTGGGATGGGTTACTTTTGCATGGGTTTTGGAATTTGGGTGGAGTTACGCAGGATGGGTAACGTGGGTTTGGACTCTGGTTTGCATGGGAAGGGTTTAGTGGATATAAAGGGAGGGGGTGTACGTAGGGTGAGGTTTCATGCAAGGGATATGGACGTGGAGGTTTTTTTTGTTGCATGGGATAATTTTGATTGGGAAATCTAGGTTGGCTTAATAGGTTATGTAGGTGGGGTTTGGGATAATAGTTGGGTGTTGAGTAAGTACGCAAGTATGTTTTGTATGGGGAAATTGGGTTTCTAAGTAGACTAAGGTTAAGGTCTAATTGGGTCTTGGTTTGGAAAATAGCTCAGCCTCTTTGTACATTTGAACTCAAAATAATTGCTCCTTGTCAAGCTTCAATCAGTTTAAAATCTAGTGCTTGCACACATATAAGCAAAAATATCAAGGCACCAGATGTAGTTGAGGGAAAAATTGCATAAAAAATATAAACTTATGCATTATTTACATAATACATTAAATGACTAATGTATCATATATAAATGCATTCTAACCCAAATTACCCTTAGACTAACATTAATTAGGCATTAACTAATGTAAATAAATATGAAATTATAGAAGGAAGAGGCAAAAGTTGCAATCTCGGCAGGTGAAGTAGATGACTAGGCTAACTGGGAGAATTGCTGAAGATCATCAAACTTGGATTTGAAAACCATCTTTGTAGGTGTATTTAAAGTGTCCGTCTCCTGGTTAGCAATGGCAGGCTTGCCATGCTTCTACCAGCAGATGGTGCAAGGACTGCGATTACAACCCTTAAATCCACGTCCACGACCACGGCCACGTACAGAAGGTGCTCCTCTACCATGTCTAGGAGTCGCAGCCAAGGCAGAAGCCTGTTCAGAAGTACCAACCAAAGGAGACTAAATAGTAATTCGACTCAGTTTGCTATAGGTCTCCTTTAGTGATGGAAGCTCAGGCAAAGTCAAGATTTGGTCCCTGGTAACAGTAAACTCAGGACCAAGGCGGACAAAAACAAAGAGACATCTAACTCCTTCCTGAAACCACACCATGATGTGCAGGTACAACCAGGCTTGTATGAATTATGTCTCTCCAAGAAACCCTTCACAGTGGAATAGTACCGCATCGACGAACGTCCCTCTTAATGTAAGTGGAAAAGCTCATGATAGATATGAAACCCTCTTGCAGAATTCTTCTCATGAGAATAAGTCTTATGAAGAGAATCCCACATCTGACTGGTCGTGGCGTAGTACATAATCTCATTGCCAATCCGAGGGATAAGGCAATTCATCATACCAATTGGCATTTGCTCCAGTCTTCTGTGTGGGTTCTGGGCTACTCAAAATATACTCCTTCCTATGACCTCTCACGGTCATCAAAAAGGTCTGGGATCACCGAGGTTAATTAGTCTCATCAAGATTAATCATGGGACCAAAAAATGGGCTTTTGTATGCCCCAGTGTCTTTGGTAGAGTCCGAAGCCATATCGGACGAACTCAAGGATGCCATATCACCTTTGCCCATGAACCCTCAATACTTGAGAAGTCTTCAAAATATAAACTCGGACCACGAACATCAGATTTTGGGTTGAGAACAGAAAAAAAAAGATATGGCAAACCAAGCTCGTAAATCAGGTCAAAACTCCATCAAAGAACCATAGAATAGTAGTCCATGCTAGGGTGTAGGGAGACACCCCAACGCAGTCCCCTTGTGGTCTAAGATCCTCCTTGCCGCCGCTGATGAGAGTAGCAACCATCGGTGACGCTACTGTTGACCAATTGTGGTGCTACAGTGATCCTGCTGCAGTGCCTGGCGCTAGTGGTGGTTACGCCGGCGTTACTGTTGCTGCCACTCATGGTGGCTATCCACAATGGTGGTAGCCCGATGACGAGGAGAGGGAGAGAGGGATAGGGTAGAGGGGTTCGGAGGTTTTGTTTGGGTGGGATATCGAGAGCTCCGGTCTAGAACCATCACTCTGATACCATGACTTAGTTATTCTTTAAAACCCTACCTCTATTTATATAGAGAGAGAGGTGGGACATTTATAACACAACTGTTAGGTTGCAAATGACGTAATTCTCATTAGAATAAACCTAGGGCCCTTTATATAGAGAGGCACCCAAAGGGAAAGATTACAAGAATGTCCTTATGGAAGAATAGCGTAATACAAAATATGAACATGTAACTCAATACTCCCTCTTAAGCTGGAGCATAGACATCAAGCATGCTCAGCTTGAAACATAAAAACACAAGACATTTCTTGGGAAGTGCTTTGGTAAAGATGTTTGCAACCTGGTCCTCAGTAGCAATATAAGGTGTGACAATTTTCCCAGCAATGATGGCATCTTTGATAAAGTGACGGTGTACTTTATGTGCTTTGTCTTCTCATGGAATGCAGGATTGTTAATAATGAAAGCAGCTGCCTTGTTGTCACAATACATGGGAGTAGGTTCACCGATTGATACTCCAAACTCTCCAAGGATGGTTCACATCCACAGAAGCTCACAAGTAGTATGGGCCATAGTCCTATACTCAGATTCCACATTGGGTCTGAATACAACATTTTGTTTCTTGCTTCTCCATGTAACAAGGTTACCACCCAGATAAGTGCAGTAGCCAGTAGTAGACCTATCTTCATGTGACCCAGCATAATCTGCATTCGAGTACCCCCAGAGCTTAAGATGGCCATGCTTTATTATAGACAACTCCTTGCCTGGAGCTTGCTTGAGATATCTAAGCACTTAACAAACACCATCCCAGTGAACTTCTCTACGAGACTGCATAAACTGACTCAGTCTCGCCACAACAAAGCATATATCTGGCCTTGTGACAATCAAGTATAATAGCTTTCCTACCATAGCCTGGTGTCTGGTGACATTCTCTAGTAAAGGACTCTTTGAATCTCCAAGAGGCAAGGAGGGATTCACAGGGATGCTAGCAGGTTTGTAGCCTAGCATCCCTGTCTCCTTCAGTATGTCAAGCGCGTACTTCTGTTGTGATAGCACTAATCCCCTATCAACATGTTGCATTTTAATGCCCAAAAAATAGTTTCACTCCCAAATCTTTAGTAACAAACTGAGAATGTAGTGTCTTCTATTCCTATTCCATCACTCTTTGTAAGTAGTATATTATCCACATAAACGATAATGATAACTGATCCTATACACTATGCATGGTGAAGACAGAATTATTTGCAACAGATCTAGTAAAACCAAATTCCTGCACAGCTTTACTAAATCTCTCAAACCAGGCCCTAAGACTTTGTTTAAGGCCATATATTGCCTTCTTCAATCTGTAAACCTTCGAGCACTCCCCCTCAACCAGAAAACCAGGCAGTTGATGCATATATACATTTTCTAAATCACCGTGAAGGAAAGCATTTTTGATATCCAGCTGAGAAACAGACCAGCCTTTGTTGACTACCACAGACAACAGTATCCTCACAGAATTTAGTCTGCCCACTGAAGAAAACGTCTCAAAGTAATCAATCCCAAAGGTTTGTGTGTAACTTTTGGCAACCAGTCTGGCTTTGTATCTGTTTACTGTGATATCAGGACGACACTTCAGGGTGAACACCCACCTACACCCCACAACAGTAGCACCAGGGGGTAGGTCAACTAGTTCCCAAGTTCCTCTAGACTAAAGAGCAGACATCTCCTCATGCATGACAGAAGTCCAGGAAGAATCCTGAAACGCCTTAATATGATTTCTGGGAACGTAGCAACTACTAACTGCAAGAGACAATAGCCTTCCTGTGCAGATAAACGATCAAGTGACATAATTGGAAATAGAATATTTCGCACGAGATTATTGTGGCTTCCTTTAAGCAATCAGAAGATCCATATCTGATACCTCCAGGGGTGTAGGGTCTGGACCTCCATTCGAATCAGCAGTGTCAGCAGATGACTGAGAAGGAATAGTAGATAATGGTTCCTCATCTGTTATAGTGGTAGTGGGATGTCTCCACTCAAAATATCAAGGGAAGGTCTCCGTCGTAGGCACCTCAAGATGTGTGGGGTAGGATATAGGAGGGCCATCATAAGGTGGAGGTGGTTCAGAGGGACCTGGTGAAGGGATCTTAGGAGCAGTGTTACTATTCTTTCCCATGGTAGAGTAGTATAATATATCCTCGAAGAAGGTAACATCTGTGCTCACGTAAAAGTGATGTGCCACTAGATCAAAGCACCTGTACCCTTTCTGGGTTCTAGAATAACCCACAAAGATACACTTCACGGATCTAGGAGCAAGTTTGTCCACCTTAAACAAGTGGACAAAGCACACACCCAAAAACTTTAGGAGGCACAGAAAAAAGCTCATGGTCTGGACATAAAACAGAATAAGGTACTGTTATGGAGTCTAGCTATTTATTTGTTCTATTGGTGTTAGGTGGTGCTATGCATGTTTTGTTTCTTCATGGGGTTTTACGGTAATTTGCACCCACCTCTCTCTATATAAAGAGAGGTAGGTTAAAGAATAAAGTTGAATTGCTCATTTTTTCCCCAACTTGATATCAGAGCAATGATCCTAGATCGACGGTTTGGTATCCCACCTCTCACAGACCTCTGTACCTGTTGAACGCACGAATCGCTACGCTAACGTGTTCGATTTTGGAAAACCTGTCGTTGTAGCTTAAAAGTGAAGAATTCGTGTTGAACAAATCAAATTTATACTGAAATGAAAATTCCGGGTCGAACACAGGGAGGCGGACGTTTGATTTAAAAACTACACGTTTCTTTTTATTTGTCACGGAATAATTCAATTTAAAACTATCTAATTATTTACAATAAATAGAAGAGAGAGAGAGTAAGAGAGAAAGAGAATATTACACAGAGAAATCAAAATGAGATGTAGAATAAACAAGAAATTTATCATTAAGGAGATTGTTCATTTCACTCTTACAACTACAAAGAATAAAATAATTACTTTAGAAAGCGATATCAAAATGAGATGTAGAATAAACAAGGAATTTATCATTAAGGAGATTGTTCATTTCACTCTTACAACTACAAAGAATAAAATAATTACTTTAGAAAGCGATAAATTTACTCTAGAAATAGCATTTAGCCAATAGCATTTAGGTACATTTTCTTGAATTAATAATGCTCATGTAACAACAAGAAGGTGTCGATTTTTTCTTTTTGCAATGCCATTCTATTGTAGTGTATAACTACATGATGTCTCATGTAGAATTCCTTTCTCATTGGCAAATTCCTTTAAAAAACTTCCCATGTATTCACAGAAGGATTTAAAATATGGAATATATGGCTATGCGCACAAAAACTCAAACACAAAATCAGTAATAACAAGACAATTTGCACAATCAATCAAACCACAGAAAATTGGCACAATATGTATAATGGTTCCCCTCCCTTGGGTACTCCACTACCTAAGCCTCCCAGCTTAGGATTTTTAACCCGATTCTCTCAACCCCGAGAGAATCAATTTACTAACCGAGGTAATTAATGGGTTACCTCAACCCAAGTACAAAAATGGGTTTGTTACAACCCAACGAGTAAATGCTCAAGAACAAATGAAATACAAGTGTAAGAAAGAAAGATCTTACAACTAAGTTCCTAAGCCTCGCAACAAATGTAAATATAATGTTACCGATTTGAGAGCCTAGAATGAGCTTGAATGCCTTAACAATGCGTGAAATCACGTCGAAATGTTTGCAAAAGCATAGAGAAATTGATAGCATCAAACTATTCCTTCTTCAAAAATATTGTGAGAATGTGAAATATAGCTCTAGAATTTTTTTTCTCCATTTCTCTTATGCAAACTAAGGGTTCAAGGGTTTATTTATAGCGTTTAGGACCTCAAGAATTCATCTACTAGACGTTGGGGTTTAAATCCTAACGTTCATATAGCAAAAATTAATTTTCTAGCCGTTCAGTTTTGAGCCAACGGCTACCTGGTACCGGTACTAAAGTATGAGTACTGGTACTCGTTGCTTCCAGATTTGGGTTTCAAACTCTTAACATAAATCTGTAACCCACTTGTACCGGTACTCGTTACCTCCAGTACCGATACTTGCAGGGTACAGGTTTATTTCTTGACAAAACCTAAACCTGTAACTCACATGTATCGGTACTTGTGGGTTAACAAGTACCTTTTTTAAGTGATTTAATCAATTACGTTCTTTGAAAATGATCGCAATATAAATCCTAATTTATCTCTAATTATTTTTACGATCTAAGTTATATTCCTTTGTTAAGAGACATATACAATCTATAAATAAAAAATCTAAACTAGAAACACTAAAGGTCGAAGATGATCTTCTCCTCCTTGATTCTTCCTTGTCATCTTGCCTCCTTATCATGATCTTCTCATTTTCATCAAGCCTCCATCATTTCCTATTTGCCTTAATCTTTACCTAAATTCGAAAAGAACTCAATTGCAAACATTAATTTATGATAATTTTGTTAACATCAAAACAAGATGTGAAGTAAGGTTCCAACATTCACAAGCATTATCTAATTTAAGCACTTTAATTCTAGTATGAAATTGATTTTCAACTATGTTGAAAAACTCTTACAATTTGAGGAAGCTCTTACCTACTCTTCATGAGATAAAGAAATGTGCATCTAGAATAATTTTCAATAAAAGTAATAAAGTGTATATATATATATATATATATATATATTCTGTCTAGTACTTCACACTAGTAGGTCCCTATACATCCAAGTAAATCAAGGAATAATGTGTACCACTCTTGTAACTCGACTTTAGAAAGGATGCACAATGGTGTTTCGCCAACTGACACAATGCACAATTCACATCCTGTGAATAAGTGGAAGCAATTTTTGTTGAGAAACAAAGTTTAGATGTCCAAGTCTCCTATTCCATAATTCCATATCATGAATATATGTGGAGTTCATTTTCCTAGAATATAACATAGCCTGCGTCACTCTACCATCCTCACTTTCAATCAATTGGATCATTGTCGTTGTCCCTCTATTGGAGATAAAAGAGCCCAAGGAAGTGTTGCTGAGGTCCATCGGAGCTCTCAAAAGCCAAGAAACACCAAGAGGCACCCAAACAATAGAAAAAATGGGCTAAAATCATACCATGAATAGAGCATCCAACACTTGGAGTCAAATCTAGAGCACACAAATCACAAATGAGAGTTTCAATGGCCAAACAACCAAAACAGAGTTCTAATCGAAGCCTAAGGACTCCACTGAAGCAACAACAATAGTCATCGGAAACTCACTAAAGCAGCAGCAACAATAGGCAACGTCACCCAGGCCACAGGAAGTAGTAGAGGTGAGGTTGGCTACTCGAAATGCCCCCTCAGGTTGGCTACTAGGTGTTGGGCAAAACAAATTTGGTCAAAAGATGGCCAAATCCGGTAGGACCAAGACTGCTCGGGGTAGTGACGACTAGATCCAAGTTCGGCGACGGTCGAATAGGAACAACTAGCTCTACATTTCTTCAGTGAGATCTGAAGTATAGGTCGAAGGATGGTCATCGGAGCTCCACTAAAACCCTAGTGGTGCTTCAATGACCAAAACCTTAGTATTGGAGGCATAACAACTACTTCCTTGACCACCATGGCTTCACACTACAGAAATCAGATTTCGTTGAGAAACTCTCGCTTCGATACCATGTTGAATGAATACAAACACACGAGAGGCAATATTACATAGAAAATCCGTCATGGGAAAAACCACAGGAGTACAAGCTCCACAAGGACTCTAGTGCCCAATAGCAACTAAATCTTTTTGTTTTTCATTTCACTATAACAACTTAAAGAGGTCAAGGGGATGCACTAAACAATTTATAGGAGAATGGCATACATGGACCCATACCCAAGATCCATATACCTATATACAAGTGTTTTACATCACTCAACACTCTCCCTCAAGTTGGGCGTAGAGATCAAGTATGCCTATGTTCTTATATTATGTCAAAGCAAGCCTTTCTGTGAAGACACTAGCACTAGCCACTTGATCTTCTGATCTCAAATAAGGGAGACAGAGGTCTCTAAAATCGATCTTCTCACAGATAAAGTGACTATCAAGTTCAACATGCTTGGTCCTCTCATGCAAAACTATATTGTTAACGAGGTTGATGGTGGCTTTGTTGTCACAGTAAAGCCTCATGGGTGTACTAGCTAAATCCCAATATCGACAAGCAGGATTTTTGCCCACAACATTTTAGTAACCCCCTTAGCCATAGCTTAGTACTCAACTTCCACACTAGATCTTGCATAGATGGTCAGCTTCTTGCTCCTCCAAATGACAAGATTTCCAACAAGATATGCAATACCCAATAGTAGATCGCCTATCATCCATAAAGCCTGACCAATCACATCAATATAAGTCGAAGAAAATGATAAGTCTTGTTTCTCAAATGAAACCCTACATCTCTTTATATAGAGAGAGGTGTTGGAAAAATTACAGCATAACTCCAAGAGGACAAATAAATGACATAACAGTCCCAAACAGTAAACAAATAAATAACTAGAGTGCTCTATCAACACTTCTCAAGCTAAAGCAAATATATCAACGATGCTTAGCTTTGAACAAAATCTATCAAATGCAGATCTAGGAAGAGACTTCGTAGGGACCTGAACTGCCAGGCGATTTTTGATGCGTCTTCTTGTGTCTTGCAGGACAAATTCACTAGGAAGACGATTGGTAGAGAACGTAAGGAACATGGGGTGTATCGTCTGAGCCGTACTACTTTCGCTGCCTCCGCTACCCAGGGTTTTGCTTCTACTCGATCTCCTCTCCAGTGGAACCACCGTCTTGGCCATCTACCCATTCATCGCCTCAGACATGTTATACCGCATATTCCCTCCACTACTGCTCTCACCTGTGATACTTGTCAACTTGGCAAGCACCATAGGGTTAGTTTTTTCAATTCTACTTCTGTCTCATTTGTCATTTTTTATCTGATCCATTTGGATGTGTGGGGTCCCAGTCGTACTCCTGATCTACTTGGGAACAAGTATTATCTTGTTTTAGTTGATTTTTCACGTGTGACTTGGATGTTTCTCTTGAAAAATAAGTGTGGGACAAATTATGGAGAACTTTGTCAAAGAAATAAAAACTCAGCATGTTTGTTTGGTGAAGTGCTTTCACTCGGATAATACCTTGGAGTTTTGTACTTTACGTTTGCGTAATTTCTTTTCTAGTTGTGGCATTATCCATGAGACATGTCCTCATACCTCTCAGCAAAATGGTGTTGTTGAGAGGAAGCATCGCCATATTCTTGATGTTGCTCGCACGTTGTTGATTCACCACTCAGTTCCTTCTCTCTATTTGGGTGACGCTGTGTGATTGCTTGTTTTTTTATTAACCAGATGCCTAATGCTACGTTACATGAATGGATTCCTATTCAGGTCATGTATCATGATCATCCCTTGTTTCACGTCACCCCTCGGACATTTGGTTGTGTTGCCTTTGTCCATTTGTTAAGACCAGGTCGGGATAAATTAGCACCGAGAGCAGTTAAGTATGTTTTTCTTGGGTATACCCGAACACAAAAGGGATATCGTTGTTTTGATCCACTAACTTCTCGACACTATGTTTCTGCGGATGTTACCTTTCATGAGGTTGTACCTTTCTTTTCTGTGACGGTTGCTAAAATGCCTCCCGAGGGTGATATGGCACCTATGCCATATTCTCCCATTCGGTTTGGAAGCTTTCCTGAGATTTCTATCCCTACCACACCGCCACCAGCTACGCATTCCTTTCCACGCCTAACAGGACCTCTCCAGATATATGTTCGCCCTCATGCTACCTATAAGGGACCCCCATCCTCGCCCTCACCATCGGCTTCTCAAGCAAGTCCTTTAGACACTAACGTATGCTTGCCATGTGATGCTCACAGGGACAGGACAGGTAATGTGTCAGGTGATGATATTGACCTTCTAATAGCTATTCGGAAGCGGCCACGGACTTACACTACTTATCCTAAGGCGGGAGCACTTGCTACTAATACTCTTGCTCCTGGATTTGCTGGATTCACTCAGGTGTTAGCTACTACATAGATTCCAACTACACACCATGAGGCCTTGCTTGATCCAAAAATGGCAGGCAGCCATGAAGGATGAGATGGAGGCTCTTTGAGGCCATGGGACTTGGGAGCTTACTTCCCTTCCTGATGGTGCTGCACTCATTGGCTGTCGATGGGTATTTACTGTTAAGTTCAATCCTGATGGTGGTATTGCTAGGTACAAAGCTTGCCTTATGGCAAAAGGGTTCACCCAAACCTATGGGGTAGACTTTTTTGACACCTCTCCAGTTGCCAGACTTCCCACAGTCCGGGTGTTAATTGTAGTGGCAGTTCAGTTAGATTGGCCCTTACACCAATTAGACGTGAAGAATGCCTTCCTTTATGGTGATCTCCAAGAGGAAGTCTATATGCAGCAGCCACCTGAATTTGAGAGACCGACGGTCGATTACGGAAGGCTATATATGGCCTCAAACAGAGTCCCCGAGCCTGGTTTCAGAGATTGTCACAGGTTGTAGGGGCAACTGGATTCAGGAGATCGACAGCTGACTTTTCCCTCTTTGTCAGGAAGACTAGACGAGGTACTGTGGTACTTCTAGTTTATGTTGATGATTTAATAATCACGGGGGACGATATGAAGGGTATTGCTGAGGTTAAGCACATCCTAATAGAATAGTTTGTCATAAAGAACCTTGGGGCCTTACGGTATTTCCTTGGTATTAAGGTTGCTCGCAGCAAGAATGGTGTGGTCTTATCTCAGCGAAAGTATGCTCTAGATATTTTGCAGGAGGTTGGTATGCTTAGGGCCGAGGAGGCCAATATTCCTATGGACCCCAAGATGCCAATCTATGATGAGGATGCACAGGTGGTGGATAACAGAAGGTGCAGACAGCTTGTTGGCGAGGTGTTGTACCTTACTATCACGAGACTGGATATCTCCTTTGCTGTGGGGAGACTGAGTCAGTTCATGGCAAAGCTGACACAGCAACATTGGGATGCAGCATTGATGGTGCTTAGATATATTAAGAGGGCTCCTGGGAAGGGTCTTTCCTTCTCCAAGGGGTCCTCTATGTCGTTGGTTGGATACTCAGATGCAAACTATGCCTATGTCATGTGGATCATAAATCCACTACTGGGTTCTACACCTTCTTAGCAGGAAATTTGATCACCTGGAGGAGCAAGAAACAAGGCACAGTTGTGAGGTCCAGTGCCGAGTCTGAGTACCAAGCCATGGTTCAGACGACTGTAGAGATGATGTGGATCAGATCCTTGCTTATTGACCTACAGGTGCAGTTTTCTAGCTCTATGGAGATGCGATGTGATAATAGAGCAGCCACCTTCACTGCCAACAACCTAGCATTTCACGAGAAAACAAAACATGTTCAGGTTGACTGTCACTATACCAGGGACATTATTCAGAAGGGGTTGCTCTATACCACTTTTGTCGCATCTGAGGAGCAGACAGCAGATATTTTCACCAAGCCCTTGACCAGATCTTCATTTGAGTCATGTATATCTAAGCTAAGCATGATAGATATATATGCTTTAGCTTAAGGGGGAGTGTTAGCATACCATATATGTATTTCTTTTCTAGTTATTTTTCCTTGTGTGCTTCTTAGGGGCAAATGTGTACTTTACTCTTTTGGTCTCTCTCTATATAAGAAAGACCTAGGGTTACAATAAAACTCTCATTTCAACCAATTTATCCCCAATCTAGTCTTCAGAAGGCACTGATGTAGTGTAGATAATCTCACGTTGTACCAGGTCTCTGGTATAGTGGCAATTAACTTCAACATGCTTCGTACGTTCATGGAATATAGGGTTGTTTGCAATGTATGTAGCAATACAATTATAACACCTTATCTCTATTGGTCCCTCTACCTGGACATGGAGATCATGTAGCATTGATCTAACCTAGACCATCTCTGTAGCTATCTGAGTCATAGCCCGATACTCGAACTCTGCAATAGACCTAAATATCACCTGCTGCTTCGTGCTCTTTCAGGTTACTAGATTTCCTACCATATAAGTGCAAAACCCAGTTGTTGCCTTCTTGTCTGCCACGCACCCTACATAGTGGGCATCAGAATAGCCAACAATACTCATAGGTGTGCCCTTCTAAACTAGGATACCTCTGCTAGGTGCTTTCTTCACATATCTAAGCACCTGCATAGCAACATCCCAATGTTGTTTTGTTGGTTTATCCATAAACTAGCTGAGTTTCCCCTTTGCAAGGGAGTGGTCAGGACGTGTAATAGCAAGATATAACAACTTTCCAACCAATTACTTATAAGATCTACTATCTATAGGCAGACACTCTGTATCAGAAAGGTGTCCTTTGGGATCCATAGGTATATTAGCAAGTTTAAACCCCATCATTCATGTCTCCTACAAGACATCAAGAGCATATTTGCACTAACTGAAAACAATACCCTCTCTACTACACGCCACTTCAATGCTAGGTATCTGAGCCAGTGAATTAAATGCCGACGGCATGCCACTGGCAAGGGGGTTTTCGGAGCAGGGCCATGCCGACACAAAAATGGTGTCGATTTACAGGTAAACCATCGACATGCCGAGGATTTCGCCGACATGCCAACAGTTGCCGACGAAACCACCGGCATGTCGATCGTCTGCTGGGCGGGAAAACCTGCACTAGGAATTGGAGCGGCGGGAGGGTGAAAATCAAATTTTTTAGGTAAGGGAGGAGCAGCGGGAGGGTGGAAATCCGCACACACAACACACATACACATTGATTTTTTGTCATATAGGCTTAAATAACGATTGTTTTTTGTTATATACAACTATAAATATATTTTTAACATCTTGATTTACTTGCCTTTCAAATTTTAATCATTTCTGTCATTTTTGTCGGCATGCCCTCGGCGTGCCTCAAAATGTCATTTTTTCAGGCCGTCGAAATCGTCGAAATCTGCCATCGAAAAACGGGCATTTCCACAACATGCCTTCGACATGCCCACGAAATGCATACCTATAATTTCATCAGTACAGCGTCGAAATCGGTATTTCGAACCTTGATCTGAGCTCACCTAGATCCTTCATCAGAAAATCTTCAGCCAACTTCCTTTTCACCTTTACTATCCCGTCAATGTCATATCTAGTAAGAATTAAGTCATCCACATAGATTAGGAGTACAACCACTCCCCTTTTGCTTCTCTGACAAATAGTGAATGATCAACAGAAGACCTCACAAGCCCCATGATCTGTACTTCCTCTTACAGTCTCTAGAACCAAGCTCTCAGACTCTGCTTCGAGCCATAGATGGCTTTCTTCAGTCTATATACACACTCCCCCTGAGTCTTAAATCCTAGGGGTTGTTGCATATAGACCTCCTAAAGATCTCCATACAAAAAAGCGTTCTCCACATCTAACTGATGGAGTGGCTAGTCATAGTGAGTAGTAATGGACATCAGAATCCGAACAGTAGGCACCCGAATAACAAAAGAGAAGGTATCAAACAAATCTACCTCATAAGTTTGGGTAAATTCCTTTGCCACCAGTCTCGCCTTATAGTGAGAGATCGTGCCATCTGGGTTGTACTTGAGAGCAAAGACCTAGTGGCACCCCACCATTCTGGCGTGAGGAGGAAGAGTGGTCAAGTCCCACGTCCCTCTGGAGCATAGAGCAGCCATCTCATCCTCCATGGCGTGACACCATTTTGGATCCATCATGGCTTGTTGATGGGACATAGGGACTTGTGTCGCAGAGAGAGCAGCTATGAAAGTAGCAAAAGATCTCCCAAGAATAGCAGTAGACACTGTCCTAGCAGTATGGTAATGGGCATAGCTGTGAGGAGCCTTCTGAATAGCAATCGGAAAGGCGAGATCCTCCTCCATAGACTCAGTATCAACAAGAAAAGAAAGCTCATCAGAGGAACCTGCACAAGCACCACTAGGACAACTCACGTCAGTATCGTCCCGTACCTGACCAGGGGAGGAGACATGTGGCTAAGATGGGGTGGGGGGGTTGTTCTTCTCGCCATGTATGTTTGTAAGTGACAGGTAACCTGTAGACCTGAGTAATCTCAGCCTTCTGCCTCATTAAAGTGTCTATGATAGTGGTGTCCTCAATATTTGTGACAGGAATCTGTTCCAATGGAATTGGTGGAAGAGGCATAGGAGTCGAGCCTGCTTCAAATGTCACCTGATGATCATCTGTAGAAAAATAAGGAATAGGCTCATGAAATGTGACATCTGCAATCACATAATGCTTCTTGCCTCTGGGGTCATAGCATCTATATCCCTTTTGGGTGCTACCTTAACCCAGAAAGACACACTTCACAGCTCTTGCGGCCAACTTGTCTCTACTAGGTCCTAGAAGGTGAACAAAAGCTACACAACCAAACATACGAGGTGGTACAGTAAATAGATCCTTCTCAGGATAGAGGACCTACCATGGAACTTGTTCCTGTATGGCTAAGTTGGGCAACCTGTTAATTAAATAGCATGCAATTAACACTGCATCTTCCCAGTACACCTATGGCACATTGTGTTGCACCAGTAATGTCCTAGCAACATCTAGCACATAACGGTGTTTTCTCTCCACTACATTCTGCTGTGAGGTATGGGGGCAGGATGTCTAGTGAACAATTCTAAGAGATCTGTAAAAGGTTAATAACTTAGTTGTACAAAACTTCATAGCATTATTAAATCATATAATTTTCACAATAGTAGAAAACTGAGTCTTTATTTGTAAAATAAATGTTTCAATCACAGACCCAACAACTGGTTTATTCTTTTAAAAAAAAATAGTCATGGCATCCTAGAAAAATCATCCACAATAAGTAGATAAAATCTATAACCAAGTCTGTCTGACACTCTACTAGGGCCCCATACATCCATATGTAGTAAATCAAAAAAAGCAACAGAACTTTGAGAAGAACTGTAAGGAAAACTAGCTCTATGATGCTTTCCCAGCTGGCATGCATCACACAAAATCTCAGTAGTAGGTGAAATGTAAGGATGATGCATCGAAGCCTATCCAATGAAGGGTGGCCAAGACGATGATGCCACTAAAAAGTTGTATCAGCACTAAAGGCAACCTCGCCCTGACACATAGTAGCAAATGGAGTCTGGATCAGGCAATACCCCCTTCTCATGTCCGCGACCAATCGTCCTCCCCATGAGTTTATCCTGAAAAATACAGCCCTACCCATCAAATATGACATGGCAATGCAAGTCTTTTGTAAACCTATTGACAGACAAAAGACTAATCGGAAAATCACGAACATAGAGAACATTAGGTAGAGTCAATGCCGAAGTCACTACCACATCTCCTCTACCATGAACTCTGCACTGCTTGCCATCTGCCACTTGCACAAATCTACCTAAGGGAACATCCTTAACCTATCCGAAACATGTCTCATCACCACTAAGATGCTGAAACACCTGAATCCACCGACCACATGACACTGTCAAAACTACCAATACCAGATCTATAAGCAGAAGTTATACCTGAGAAGGCCAAAGCAGCAATATCAACAGTGGTGGTAGTCTCCTGGGTCAATTGGGAGAGACGCTAGACAACATCATAATCAGCATGGGACACCATGAGGCTCACCTCCTTAGAAGAGATAGCATGATTGGCCATTGGAGGCCTACCATGCTTCATCCAGCAGGAAACCTCTGAATGGCCGATCTTCCCACAATGCAAGCAAATGGTGCGGGGTTTGCCACTCGTACCCCAACCACCACGTCCTCTCCCTCTGGTAAATGAAGCACCACGTCCCCCACATGTAGCTTCAACAAGAACAGGAATCTGTCCAGCCTCTTACATGGATGGTTTAACAACCACCCCACTCACACGACTGTAAGCTCCCTCAAGTAATGGAAGCTCAGCCAGTGTTAGGATCTAGGACCTCACTACCTCATAATCTATTCCAAATCCATCAAGAAACTGGAGGACAACATGCTCCTTCTTATGCACCCTCTGAGTGTCACAGGTGCAAACAGGACGATAGGCGTTGTACTTCTCTAGGAGTCCCTTCAGAGTAGCATAGTACTGGGAAAATAATTGGCCCCCTTGTTTGAGACCACCGATGGCATGGTGAATCTCAAACACCTTGCTGAAATTCTTCTCATGAGAGTATATGTCACGCAGAGAATCCCACACCTCCTTGGCCATCCTATGGTACATAATCCCATCACCGACCTGAGGCTCCACAGAGTTCATGATTCATGCCTGGACCATTGCATTATCCTTCCAAGTCGCATTCTTCCTGGTCATGTCTTGTGGCTCCAACTCCAATAGGATGTGTTCCTTATCGTGTCCTTCGACAATCATGAGGAACGTCTAAGACCATCTGGTATAATTGGTCTCGTTCAACTTGGCAATAAAAATGAAGAAAGGAGTTTTGTAACTCCCAATGTCCGTAGCGGTAACCGATGACACTTCCAAACTGCTTGAGGAGGCCATCGTGCCTTAAAACTGCCACAAGACGCTCCAAACATGATCTAAAATCACTATTTAGATCATGAACAACTGGAAATCAGAGAGAACGTGATGTCTTGATCATGAAATCTAAGATCTAGAGATCCTAGACAACAACCCAAGAGTCACTAGCACCCTTCAGATCAAGCTTAGTGCATGTTAGGGTATGGGGAAGGCCCTAACAGTGCCTCTAAGAGGTGCTACTGCTCCTTGTTGGCGAGAACACCCTGCAACCAACCACCACTACCCGCAGCCAAGTAGTAGGTAGTGGCAACAGAGCTCTGCAGGAGGCGGCAGCCCACAGCAAGTGGTGTTGCGGGTGGCTGCACCTTGCAGTAGGGAGCGGTGGCGACAGCAACCTATGGGGCGAAGGGGTGGCGCCGGTGGCAGTTTACAAGGGACTGCAGCGGTCAGGCACAGGCAACAGCGCCCTGCAGCGCAAAGGGGCGACATCACTGGTGGCCTATAGGGGACCACGGCGGTCAGGCGCAGGTGGTGGCACCCTATAGCGCGAAGGTGTGGCGTTGGTGGCAGCCTATAGGAGACCGCGGAGTAGTTGCTCGCTGGCTGCTACCCTGATAGCGGGCGACGGCCGACTAGGGTCAGCGATGGCCCATTGTGGGTCCCAAAATGGAAGTTAGGGTTTTGGTGGAGGGGTACGGAGGCTTGTGCAGATGGGATATTTGAGAGTCGATCTAGGATCACCGCTCTGATATCAAGTCGGAGAAAATGATAAGTCTTATTTCTCAAATGAAACCCTACACCTCTTTATATAGATAGAGGTGTTGAAAAAATTATAGCATAAGTCCAAGAGAACAAAATAAATGACATAACAGTCCAAAATAGTAAACAAATAGATAACTAGAGTACTCTATCAACAGTATAAGTTTCAATGTCCATATTTTCTCCCTTAGTAAACAGAAGGCCCTTTCTAGGATTCTTCAAATACTATAGGATACGATTGTCGGTAAGAAGATGAGCATCCGTTGGAGCATGCATGAACTGACTAACCACATTAACTACATATGTGAGATGTGATCGAGTCAAGGTGAGATAAATCAACTTTCCCACAAATTTTTGATATTTGTTCTTCCCAGGCTCATCTAGTTCCTTCCCATCGTTCAGGCTCAGATGATGATTTACCTCAATAAGAGTGGAAATGGGTTTGCACCCAAGCTTTTCCATTTCTTTCAATAAATTAAGAATATATTTCCTTCAACACAAAAGAAGGTTGCTCTTGGACCTTGCAATCTCTATCCTGAGAAACACCTTAGTCTGCCCAATCTTTGATTTCAACAAATCTTTGCAATAGCTATGTTTTGTAATCATAGACTTTTTGTACTGAGTAACATTTGTATGATCCTGCACTTCTGTATGAATGAAAGTATATTGTGGCATGTTATCATAGACGGGGAGTACTAGAATATTAATTTTATAATAAACCATTTGGCAATGACGATTTTTGTGTATTTTGACAGATCAAGGTATCAAGTTGTCACATGGAGTTCTTAGATTATTGGATACGTACTCCCTCAGAGGTGCATGAGAAAAAATTATAAAGTAAGAAATGAACAAATTGGGAAATTTTTGAACTCCTTCCTCTAGAAATAATTAATTGTCCAACATGTTTAGTTGTAATTGGTTTTTGGAATATAATTACTAAACTACTAGATCAATATACCTAGACGAATAATGCATGCAGTCGCATGGACACAATATGGTAAAATATCTGATACTGCAGAGGAATAATTTTGTGCCACAATACTTAGGTTGATAACAATTTTTCCTTGCAGTGCTGCTCTTAATCTTATCACAAAGATCTAAAACGACAGTTGGAAAGGCTGCAAACAATAATGCACTTCATCCCCCATGATGATGGTATTGCCATCACATCAAAAAAGAACATGTTGGGGAAGGCAGCTAATGTCTTCGTGGAGTTGTGCCTGCTGGCACTTTTTGCTAGGTTGCTCAAGGAGCATTGAGGTCCTCATCTTGAATCTTGGGTCCTGTGGAGCTAGTGGTGGTGTTGCACTCTCTGCTCCAGCTTCAGAACTGGAGGTGTTGCCACTTCTATCATGCAGCATGCTATGGGGAAGAGCCAAAGGAGAAGAATGATGATGACAGAGGGTTTTCAGATTTTTCAGCTAGGTTTCTTTTCTGGTTATTCATTTATAAAGCAAGAAGCAGCTTTTATCTTCCTTTGACCAGTTTGTAGGATCTTGAAAATGTTCTTTAGAAACTTCAAAATGAAGGTGGTTATTGAATTAGTTGTTGCTAATAATAGATTATATGGATTTGATGCGTATCTGTCAAAGGAAAACATCTTCAATTGCAATTGCAGTTAGATTTGAATTAACATGTTATTTTGTAATTTGGCAGAATAATTTGTCTTCGGCCAGCAAGGAATCTAATGAGACAATTGAAGGATATGTTCTCCCTCCTGATGACCTCCCCAAAATCTTTGAGGATAATCTCAAGGAGCTGAAGAAATGGATTGATGTGAAATCTGGAAATTTTGCCATATTGTTGGTCATTCATGAGAAAAGGAACGGAAGGCTAGGAACTGCATTGAAGGTTATTTTCAATTGTCCTTGTTCTTGTGTTTGCTTTCTTACTCTTCTTATTTGTTTTATATTATTTATTTTTCACTCTTTTTTGAATGATTCTCATATATCTTACAATATGATTGGTGGTTGTCCTTGCATATCTCCTTACACTAGTTGGTTATCCCACCAACCAACCACTAGCCTTTGTTAAGCATGCCATCATTCCCGAACTCAATTTTGAACAATATATGCTATATTTAGGATAAGAAATAATAAGACAAGCTATATAAGAGAATAGAATCAGTTAATTTCATTATAGGAGCTCTACACCTCTTTATAAAGAGGAGAGGTGTAGGAAAAAAATAACAACATAGTCCATAAGAAATAAAAGAAACACTTAGCGCTACTACGGCATTACAAAAATACCATCATCATCTAACACTCCCCATCAAGCTGGAGTATGTATATCAATCATTCTTAGCTTGGAACAGCACACCTTAAAGGTAGATGTCACAAGGGATTTTGTGAAGATATCTGCAGCCTGCTCCTCAGAAGTGACACTCGTGGTATATAACGTCCCACGCTAAATGAGGTCCCGGGTGTAGTGACAGTCAATCTCTACGTGCTTTGTCCTCTCATGAAACATAGGATTATTAGCAATATAGGTTACTACTCTGTTGTCACACTGCATCTCCATAGAGCTATCCAAAGGAACATGAAAATCTAACATAACTGACTTGACCCAGCCATCTCAGCAGTTGTCTGAGCCATGGCCCTGTACTCTGACTCTGCAATGGATCTAGATACAATTTCTTCTTGCTCCTTCATGTAACCAGATTGCCCGCAAGAAAGGTGCAAAAACCTATGGTAGATTTTCTATCCCCAGCACAACCAGCATGATCAGCATCAAAGTATGCTACAATCCCCATGGGCATTCTCTTATGGAATAATAATCCTCGTTCTGGTGCCTTCTTCACGTACCTAAGCACCTACATTGCAGCCGCCCGGTGCTGCCTCGTTGGCTTATCCATAAACTGGCTAAGCCACCCAACAGACAAAAACATGTCTAGGCAAATGATGGTGAGGTAAAGGAGCTTACCCACCAGCTGCTTGTAAGCCCTACTGTCAACTGCCCTAGATCCCTCATCATATAAATGGGCCTTGGGATCCATCGGAATATTTGTTAGCATAGTTACTAAGATGTCAGTCTCCTACAGGAGATCAAGAGCATACTTTCTCTACGAGAGTGTTGTCAACGTTTCTGTGCGGATTTAAAGGCGTATTACGTTGCAGTAGAACCGACAAAACGTTTAAACAAATAATTTTATTACTCGAACAACTAGAGTATCCGAGGTCGAACACAGGGAGCAAACTCAGTACTTTGTAAAACCCAAGAATACAACTGTTAAATGCAAATATAATTGATTCAAAGAGTTTTTAAGAAAGATGTAAAAAAAATAGAATTAGACGTCTGATTTATGTATCAGACGTCTTAAATGTGATCTTTCTTTCTCTTTTTCTTCTTCTGCTTTGCCTTTCGGATCTCTTTGCAATCTTCCCTTGTCCTTCTTCTTCTTCTCCTGCGAAGACTTCTAACCTTTCTGCTTTCCTTCTTCTCCTGCGAAGACTTCTTTCTTTCTTCTTCTTCTGTCTTGCTTCTCCTTTCTTCGTTGCCTTCTTCTTCTTCTTTGTCTTGCTTCTCCTTCTTCTGCAGCGGCCAAGTCCTTCTCCTGCAATCAGCCTGCCTGCACAGGGAACAAAACCTAACCCTTCTCCCTCTACCCGCGCGTGTCTCTCTCTCAAGCAATTCACTCTAACCGCTCTACCAGAGCCACAGTCTCAATCGGGTCGGATCGTACCCGGGACCAGGCGCACCTACAGGTGTGTGATGCGCGAGGAGTGCGTAGGTCTAAGTCGGGTCGGATCCGCCAGGTCCGCGTGGTTAGGCCGCGGACGAGGCGGGTGGGGTCAGTGAGGGACCTCACCCCTGTGCTTACTGAGGCGATAAGAATAAAGCGTAAAAACAACTTATACGGTACCTGCCGGTTGCAATCCCACGATGTGGGACTATCTGGTCTCGCCTTCACGCGCGCCTGCAGAAACCTCGTCGTGCGATTGCCCCGCAGCTGCTGGCTCTGCTAGCGCTCCTCGGCTGGATTCGTTCACCTCGCGACACTTGCGTTAGTATGCAGCACCTGTAGTCTGGAAGACCGGGTGCCTGGAGCTTCGCGGGAGCTTCATCAGAGGTCGTCCATGGCGGCAGCAGCTCGAATCCTGTCGTACACAAAACGCGCCTCTCGGCCAAATCAGAATAGATAGAGACCTTCGCCGTGGCACGGCGAAGGCGGTGGGCAGTGCAGCAGGTCGCAGGTCGGCCTAGGCGTGCGTGCCTAGGTCAACCTGTGGCCGGAGATGGTGGGTTGGTCGGGGGGTGGTTGTGGAGGGCTGGAGTGGCAGTGGGAGGGTGGAGTGTGTTCCTGGAGGTGAGGCGGAGCTTTCGAGGTGGTTGGCGAGCCGTGTGGAGGGCTGGAGTGGTGTGGGCGGCTCGCCGGAGTGCGGTCGGAGGCGAAGACGATGGAGGTGGTTAGCGTCTGTCGAGGGTCGATCAAGGGAGATAACAGGGGGAAAAGAGAGAGGAGAGGATGGAGAACGTATCTGGGGTTGTCTGGAGTGAAGGGAGGCAGTGGAGAGGACGGCTCGTGACTGCCGTCGTCGGGGAAGAAAGACCCTGGGGGAGGAAGCGGCGACGAAGATGAGGTCAGGAGCTTGCGCGCAGGGTACAGCGCGCCGCGGGAGGAAGAGGCGGAGAGGACTCTGCTGCTGGTATGGTAGCAGAGTGACGAGAAGGAGGGAAAGCGGTCGCCGGAGCTTGTGGGTCGTTTGGCCGGAGATGGGAGAGAAGAAATTTGGAGGGGATCTCCGTCAAAATCAAGCTTAAGATGAGTGGCCGGGTCCGAGGGGTGTTTTATAGGTGCTGGCCGCTCCTATCAGAGCGTGAAAGACGCGCAATTAGGTCAGCCGGTTCGCCGGAGTTGGAAGGAAGAAAGATACCCACATCTCTCGTGCGTTCGCACGAGAGATTGGGTTCACGCCAGCGAATTTGATTGGCTTTAGAAGGAAGGGAATTCCTCAGAGAATCTCCCTTCCATTTCTGGGAGAGAATCTCTGAGGAATTAGAGAGCCATCTCTCTCGAAACTTCGTCTGAGCTCGGTTCTGCCCTAGCAATGGCGGCAGGACCGGTTTGCAAAGAAGGCGAGTAACCTAGGGGGCTCTCTGCAAGGATATTCAAAAGATAGGGACCTCTTTGTGATTTGGGTGTACTAACTTGCAAAGTAGGTCAAGATGACCTCCCCTTAGGTCCAAATTTTGGTACAAACCTAATTTGGCCCTAAAGAATCCAATGGTGAAGTTGGATTTTAGGTTTGACCTCTTTTGATTGGACATTTTGCGTAAAAACCCAAATTAGGTTAATTGAAGAGCTAAGACCCTAATCTAGGTCAAACTAGGTTCCAAAGGCCAAATTAAGTGTTCTAAACCCCAGAGGATGTTTTTCTATGATTTTTAGAGGGTTTTCTTGATTTTTATTTTGACTGGAACCTTGTTAATTTAAGCGGGTCTGTTTTAGGGTTACCAAGTGTCATTTAATTCTTAGATTGCACAGAAACCCATTTCTGATTAATTCAACCCACTTTGGACTATTTGACCTATGTTTTGCTTCTGAGAAATCCCGTTTATGTACTGCAATGGTAAAATTGCAGTTTTAACCTTTATTTCATGTTTTCTTCTCAGAGCACTTGTTCCTTCAGTTAAGCCTTCTTCTAGGTTATGTAGGAGCTTTTATCTTCTTTATTAGGTCAAAATGAGCTAGTTATGGCTCATGATGAGGCTCTCATCATACCCCCATGCCTAGCTTTTGCCAGTCCCTTAGCAAAATTTCAAAGTTTTAACTTCCATTCTAGACCCAAAGTGTCCTTAGTTATGATAAGTGCTTCTTTTGTGATTAGGTAGGAATGCCGACAATAGGCCTAGAGGTACTCAAGTACCAACCAAAATCTGGACCTGTTCTGCTTTAGCCTCAGTCCTTCGCAAAGGTTTCTACGGCCCACAAAAACTATCCTAGGGTTTGTTGGACTCTGCGGTTAAAGCACCCGTGCTTGAGACATTTTTAGCCTACGCTCAGTTTGCAGTGCGTTTTTTTTTTTTTTTGTAAGAGAGAGATAGAGGATTTATTTGTTTGGAGAGCTTTTCTCTCTCTTTTCTTTTTATTTCTAGCTTCGGATTAGCTTCTCAACACGGTCTGTATCGGATTCCTCGTCCCCATCATCAATCCTCAAGGGTCCCTGGCTTTCGAGATTTCGAGATAATCCCGCCCATGGCAACCCCCGGAACCCTGGCTTTCGAGATTTCGAGATAATCCCGCCCATGGCGTTCCGTGGCCGAATTCAGACCCTGGCGATCGACATTTCGTGATAATGCCACCCATGGTATCTGAACCAGCAGAGTGCTTACATGCCCCCAGTAGGATATTTAAATATCCTAAGAGACAAGCACCGAGGAGACGATATGTTGTTACGCATCTTCGAGGGGAATTTCCCGCCTCTCCGCGCTGGGAACTTGTCCAAATCAACTTGTGTTGATTGGCCGCTCCTAATCTAGGTGACTTTTTCAGAATATTAAACGCTCTTGCGTGTTTTGAATATTTATGCGCACTGAACCAGACTGTGTGTGAATTTGGGTGCTTAGGTTACCGAATCCCGCAAACCGGAGGTCAGTTAACGAGGCCGAATACTTCCTAAGCCTTAGACCTAATACTTAAGCTTCGCATTTTCCTCAACCTCTTGAGGATTGTCCAGATTTTAACGGATACGTGAATTTTTAAGCTAAAAATCTAGCCCAAGAGGCCTAAAACCAGCGTTCCCGCTAATCTCTTGTTATATCTCCGTAGCATTTTTCTTTTCTTTTTCTTGACTCGGTCTAGAACTTCAGTTAACCCCTTAATCTTTTACTAATGACTTTTTCTTTTTCTTTTCCTTTTGTGCTCCTTTCTTTATTTTTGCTCTTTTTGTCATTTTTCTTTCTTTTCCTCCTCTCATTTGTATGACCCTGAATTGTTCCTCCCCTCTATCAAGTCCTTTTTTTTTTTTTTTTTTATGAATGAAACCCTTTCTTGATATGAATTTTCTGACATTTTGCACTTTCATACCCCCCCATGCCTAAGATTTGCAATGTCCCCATTGTAAATTAGGTGGGTTCGAATTCAGCTTAGTTCATGTGTTAGGACAGGTGTGTGGTGAGTGAATGGGTCGAAGCGACTTGTTGCGAACGATTTCTAATCTCGGGTAGGTATACCTGAGGTGAAGTCGGCTGTTCTAATGGATGAACCCTAAAGTGCAATATGAGTTCCGCATAGCGATGTCAGAAACGGTTTCAGGTTTTTCAAAGAATGACGGGTTGCCTCCCGTTAAGCGCTGAGTTTTACGCCATCGGCTGGGCGTAATGAGCTCAAGAGGAAAGGAGGGTAAAGGATGACTCAGTCAAATCTATATCGGTCATGTCAATGAACGGCTTGAGTCTCTGCCCATTCACGACAAATGGTTCAGAATCGTGGCTGAGTGGGCTGATTTCAATAGCTCCATTTCCGAAGATTTGGCGGACTAGGTAGGGTCCGACCCACTTGGATCTTAGCTTTCCTGGGAATAGTTTGAGTCGAGCATCAAAGAGTAAAACTTTTTGACCAGGATGAAAGACCTTTCTAGAAATGTGTTTGTCGTGAAAAGCTTTAACCCGTTCTTTGTAAATTCGCGAGTTCTCATATGCGTCGTGGCGTAATTCATCGATCTCGCTCATTTGAAATCTTCTGTGGGTTCCAGCCTTAGAAAGGTCGAGATTACAGGTCCGTACTGCCCAATAGGCTTTATGCTCCAATTCGACGGGGAGGTGACATGCCTTCCCGTACACTAGTCTGAAGGGAGACATTCCTAATTGGGTCTTGTGGGCGGTCCTATAGGCCCACAATGCTTCCGGAAGCCGAGAAGACCAATCTTTTCTATCAGGTCGAACAGTAACCTGAAGGATCTTCTTGATCTCTCGGTTAGATAGCTCAGCTAGACCATTAGTTTGGGGGTGGTAAGGAGTAGAGATTCGGTGTGACACCCCGTATTTGATCATCAGTGACCTGAACTGAGCGTTTGTAAAATGGGTCCCTCCGTCGGAAATTATAGCACGCGGAATCCCGAACCTTGAGAAAATGTTTTGATGAAGGAATTTTATAACGACTTTATGATTGTTGGTTCGGGTCGGAATGGCTTCTATCCACTTGGAAACATAATCAACTGCGAGTAAAATGTATTCGAAGCCATCCGAGGTAGGAAAGGGTCCCATGAAATCAATCCCCCAAATATCAAAAATTTCGCATACCAAGATCGGCTGTAGAGGCATCATGTCTCTATGGCTCATGTTGCCTAGAGTCTGGCAACGGGAACATGCCTTACAGTGATTGTATGCATCTTTGAAAATTGTGGGCCAGTAGAAACCACACTGGAGGACTTTCGATGCGGTTTTATGTCCCGAAAAATGTCCACCGCATGCCTGGTCATGGCAAAATGAGAGTATGTCTTTGATTTCCACTTCCGTGACGCATCGTCGGATTATCTGATCAGCACCAATGCGGAAGAGATACGGGTCTTCCCATAGGTAATACTTGGCATCGGAACGCAATTTGTCCTTTTTGGCCTTCGACCAATCGGGCGGAATCTGATGTGATGCCAGGTAATTAACAATATCGGCGAACCATGGAAGACTTGTACTGATAGTCAGGAGGTGCTCATCAGGAAAATGTTCTGTAATAGGTCCGGATGGATCAATAATTTCAGGAGGAAGGCGGGATAAATGATTAGCTACCACATTGTGCTTTCCCGCCTTGTCACGAATCTCGATGTCAAATTCTTGCAACAGCAAGATCCAGCGGATTAATCGAGGTTTCGCGTCCTTCTTGGCTAGGAGATGCCTCACAGCTGTGTGATCCGAGTATATGATAACACGGGAACCCAGAAGGTATGATCTGAATTTTTCCAGGGCAAATACTACGGCCAGCAGCTCTTTCTCAGTAACCGTATAGTTACGCTGAGCCTCATCCAGTGTTTTGCTGGCGTAGTAAATGACCACAGGTTTCCCGTCAATTTTCTGCCCCAAAACCGCTCCTACAGCGAAGTCAGATGCATCGCACATGATCTCAAAGGGTTGAGACCAATCAGGGGACTGTAGGATTGGGGCTTGGGTGACTCGGTCACGTAAGATCTCAAATGCTTGAGTGCATTCCTTGGAAATTCCGAAAGGCACATCCTTGGAAAGCAGATTGGTCAGGGGGCGCGCGATTTTGGAGAAATCAGGGATGAATCGACGGTAGAAACCGACGTGCCCCAAAAAAGATCGGATGTCCTTAATCGAGCTAGGCATAGGGAGCTTGGAAATCAGGTTAACCTTAGCTCGATCCACTTGGATGCCTTTCTCTGAGATTAAATGTCCCAGGACAATTCCCTCAGGCACCATGAAATGGCTCTTTTCCCAGGAAAGAACCAAATTCACCTCGATGCACCGCCTGAGTATATGGACCAAGTGTTGGAGGCAATCATCAAATGATTGTCCAAAAACTGAAAAGTCATCCATGAAGACTTCCAGATAGTCACCTACCATATCTGAGAATATGGCAAGCATGCACCGCTGAAAAGTTGCAGGTGCATTGCAGAGACCGAACGGCATCCTTCGAAACGCGTACGTCCCGAAGGGGCAGGTGAATGTGGTCTTTTCTTGGTCCTCTGGATGGATTGCCACCTGATTGTAACCGGAGTACCCATCAAGAAAGCAGAAGAATCTATTTCCCGCTAGTTTCTCGAGGATCTGATCAATAAACGGTAGTGGGAAATGATCCTTCTTCGTGGAGGAATTTAGTCTTCTGTAATCAATGCAGACTCTCCACGAATTAGCTATTCGGGTAGGAATGACTTCCCCGGTTTCTGTCGTGATGATGGTAAGTCCTGCCTTCTTAGGTACCACTTGTGTTGGACTCACCCAACGACTGTCGGAGATCGGGTAGATGATCCCCGCATCTAACCACTTAATGATCTCCTTTTTCACGACCTCCTGTAGGTTAGGGTTTAGTCGCCTTTGCATTTCTCTTGAAGGTCGTGAGCCTTCTTCTGTATAGATTCGATGCGTGCAGTATGAAGGGCTTATACCAGTCAAATCATCTAGAGTCCATCCAATGGCTCTACGATGTTGCTGGAGAACAAAAATCAAACGGAGTTCCTGGTCAGGTGTGAGTCGAGAATTGATAATCACAGGAAACGTTTGATTTGAATCCAAAAAGACATATTTTAGATGTTCAGGAAGGGGCTTGAGTTCCATGACAGGATTGTCAGCAGCAGCGGGTGGTTCAGGGTTTGTATCGGGAGCAATGGTAGGAGTCATAGGTGTGTCTAGATTGTGTTCGCACTCCTCTGTTAGCGGTTTTTGATTTTCTAGTGGTTGATCAGGAATAATCAGGTTGTCCTCTATGTGCAGTTCATCAACCACGGCTTTGACATCACAAATTTCCTCTATAACCCCGCAATTAATCCCTTGTTGGGCTTTGAAAATGTCGATCTTCAGATTTTGATTCCCAAATTTTAATTCTATCTGGCCCTCTTCGCAGTTTATATTGGCCCTAGCAGTGGCCAGAAAGGGTCTCCCTAATATGATTGGTGTGTCCCTTGGGTTCTTAGGTGCATCCATGTCCAGTACTATGAAGTCCACTGGGAAATAAAAATCTCGTACCCTAACAATGACATCCTCGAGTATTCCTTTGGGTGACTTGATGGATCGATCAGCTAACTGCAATGTCACCTCAGTGGGTTTAAGTTCAGATTCTTCAAGGTGGTCAAGGAGGGATGTAGGTATTAAATTTATGGAGGCACCTAGGTCTAGTAGGGCTCTATCAAGTTGGGTTTCACCAATTTTACAAGAAATCAAGGGGGTTCCTGGGTCTTTAGCCTTGGGTGGGAGTTTGCTCAGGATGACAGAGCTGGCTTGCTCTGACAGTACAATCGGATTCCCATCCTTGGTTCGCGGCTTACGTTTAGGTGTACATATGTCTTTCAAGAATCTTGCGTAAGCCGGTATGTGGCGGATTGCATCCATCAACGGGATGTTTATCTGGACCTGTTCAAAGAGCTTGACCAGATCCTCCTCAGGAGCCACAGGTTTGGTTGTCCTTTTTCCTTTGGTCAAGGCCTCAGGAAATGGGATCCTAGCTGGTTCCTCTAGGATAGGTCCAGGTTCTTGATCTGGGACAGTAGTATCTTGGATGACTACCCTAGGGTCTTGGCGATTATCAGGCTTGGAGTGGTTCAGATAATGTGGGTCTTGTGTTGTTTTACCACTACGTGTTGTTACAGAGTTTAATCCAGCCTGACTTTGGTTTGGGTTAGGTAGGAGAGGTGGCTGCTGCTGAAATTCTGCATAAGATGTAGAAGCCTCCATCCTGTCTGGTGATGGAGTAGCAGGGGCCTGATAAATCAAATGTGCGTGGCCTGGATTTGGATTCATAATGCGCCTCTGGGTCGGCACATTATTTGGGTTGGGCAGAGGTTGCGAAGGAAGGGTGCCAGGTTGGCGAGAATTTGCCATCTGGGCCAGTTGGTTGCGAACCTCTGTGATCTCGTCCTTGTGCTGTTTTTGCATTGCCGCATTCGTTTTTTGAATGTCAGCCAGCGTTTGAAGGATAAGAGTCAGTTGATCCTGATTTTGCCCAGATTGGTAGGTGGGATTGGGCCGAGGCTGAGGCGGCTGATATGGACGAGGAGCTTGTGGGCGGGGTTGATATGGTGGTTTTTGAGAGTTTCCCGCCCACTGAAAGTTAGGATGATTTCTCCATCTAGGGTTGTAGGTATTGGAGTATGGGTCGTTCTGGATGGCGTTGAGGTCCTTGCAGTTCTGAGAAACCTCAGGAAAGTCAGAATACGAGGGTTCAGAGTTCCCCCAACTCGAGTAGATGGGATCGGAGGTCACTCCGGTCTGGGAGGTAGATGGGGGTGGATAGGGGCCCATCCCCTTGGCAGGTTGGTGATAGATGTTTTGCACTGTTTCCCTTGCCAGAGGAGGTCGTGCAAAAGAGTTTTGTGCAGAGGTGGCTTGCTGCAAATGTCGAGTTAGCTCGTCCACCTTCTTTTCTATGATAGAGACCTTGTCCAACAGACTGGCCATCAATTCCAGGTCAACAGAAGTGGACAGGTCCTGCGTCTCATGTGTCCCTCTTAGATTCGTCGATGCGCGGGCATTCGTCCTGTCGAATAAGCCCAAGGAGTCATTGTTTATGGAGTTCTCGCACATGTTTTCGAGAATCTCCCACACCGTGTCCTCGTGTTGGCCCATGATGTTTCCTCCACATGTTGCATTGACGATTAGACGAATATCCTCACGGAGTCCCTGGTAAAAAGACTGGACTTGTTCCCACTTAGGAACTCCGTGATGGGGACACTTTCGCATGAGATCTAGGAATCGATCCCAAGCTTCGTGAAGAGGTTCTCCCTGTTGTTGAGTGAAATGAGTGATCTGGTGGCGCAAGGCATTCGTCCGGCCAACAGGGAAGAATTTTTTCAAAAATTCGGACTGTAATTCCTCCCAAGTGTTGATCGGGCGGGTCTGAGTCTGATACCAGTGCGCGGCCTTGTCCAAGAGGGAGAACGAAAACATTTTCATGAGTAGGATATCCCGGTTTTGTACATCTGACCCGAAAGTCTGGGCCAGATGCTTGAGTTGTTTAATGTGTTGGAATGGATCCTCAGAGTTAAGCCCATGGAACTTTGGTATGGCATGAATCATATTGGGCTTTAGATCAGAATCGGGTCCTCCAATTGGGATTCGTACTCGGGGTTCAATTGCCACTGCAGCGGGATTATAGTGATCTCGCATCATAGGTCGCTGTGGTGGGTTTACAAAGTTCTGAAAGAGATCGTTCAAGCGTTGAAGTTGGTGTTCAAGGTTATTCTCCTCTTCAATGGGTTGTGCCATGATGGGAGAAGAAGGAGAATCAGGGTCTGAATCAGATGAAAGATTTATGTGGTGGGGTTGCTGCACA
This sequence comes from Thalassia testudinum, assembly GCA_037157565.1. Lineage (NCBI taxonomy): Eukaryota > Viridiplantae > Streptophyta > Magnoliopsida > Alismatales > Hydrocharitaceae > Thalassia > Thalassia testudinum. Next base: position 182,459,612 of record JAZHRO010000024.1, on the reverse strand, counting down.
AACAAGGGCGTCGAGGCTTGGCCTCGGCGAGAATGAATTTCTAGAGGAGGTCTTAAAGGTGGTCTTAAGGACCTCCTACCAAACATGCACCGGAAGATGTGATGAGATTAGAAGGTGCTGGACCCAATCAAGACACCCAAGAATTGTTGGGTGACTATAGAGGTTCGGGGCAGATGGACCCCTGGATCAGAAGATCGTCCACCTGAGAAATACCTGGGCAGCCAGAGAGGGAGAGTCCCGCAAAGACCCCTACACGGTAGAGCGTCCCCACGGGTTACAGGGTTTCCCCCACCCGACCTCTCTTGTCACTGCGGTTCCAGGTAGACCAGAATGGGGATCTTGACCTCTTAAGTCTACCTTTTTTTTATTTTAAGATCAAGGTGCTTAATGTTCCACTTGAACTTTTAAGTATTTTGAGTGAAAAAGTGACCTAATATTAAGGTTGGTTGACTCGAGGGATCAACTTCACCTCTTGTTCCTTTGAGAGCTTTTAGGTCCTTCCTTTTATGATTCAAATGGATTATCAGCCTGATTTGCTTAGGTTTCCTCTTGTATAAATATTTTCAAACACGGTTTAGGCACACTTCTTTTTGGAAAGTTTGTTTCTTTGTTTTAGAGAAGATGTGTCTCTAAAAACCCTAGCTTTGCAATCCTAACTTGGCTCTAATGGGTCCAATTTAGTTGCCTTAGAATTTAGCACCTAGGGCTCAATCAAGAAAGTTTTAGCCCTAGTTGCCTTAGTTGGATGACAGACAAAAATATGTTGAAATGAAAATCAGGCAACTTGATGAGTTACTAAATATAAGACAGGTAGCCCTAAGTTGACTTCTCCCCTTTTTTTTTTTCTTTTTTTTTTTTTTTTTTTTTTTTAGATTGTGAGAGGGTTAAGGGAGAGGGCTTATGGAGATTACCTGCTCCAGTCTGTTGTGCAGTTGCTATTCTTTCCTTTTTGTTTTGCTTTCCCTGATTGAACACAACAAAAGAGAAGTTAAGTCAGATATTAAATAGAAAAGTTGTACTCAAAAGCTTTACAAGTGCCCGTTGCTCCCCGGCAACGGCGCCAAAATGTTGTCAACGTTTCTGTGCGGATTTAAAGGTGTATTACGTTGCAGTAGAACCGACAAAACGTTTAAACAAATAATTTTATTACTCGAACAACTAGAGTATCCGAGGTCGAACACAGGGAGCAAACTCAGTACTTTGTAAAACCCAAGAATACAACTGTTAAATGCAAATATAATTGATTCAAAGAGTTTTTAAGAAAGATGTAAAAAAAATAGAATTAGACGTCTGATTTATGTATCAGACGTCTTAAATGTGATCTTTCTTTCTCTTTTTCTTCTTCTGCTTTGCCTTTCGGATCTCTTTGCAATCTTCCCTTGTCCTTCTTCTTCTTCTCCTGCGAAGACTTCTAACCTTTCTGCTTTCCTTCTTCTCCTGCGAAGACTTCTTTCTTTCTTCTTCTTCTGTCTTGCTTCTCCTTTCTTCGTTGCCTTCTTCTTCTTCTTTGTCTTGCTTCTCCTTCTTCTGCAGCGGCCAAGTCCTTCTCCTGCAATCAGCCTGCCTGCACAGGGAACAAAACCTAACCCTTCTCCCTCTACCCGCGCGTGTCTCTCTCTCAAGCAATTCACTCTAACCGCTCTACCAGAGCCACAGTCTCAATCGGGTCGGATCGTACCCGGGACCAGGCGCACCTACAGGTGTGTGATGCGCGAGGAGTGCGTAGGTCTAAGTCGGGTCGGATCCGCCAGGTCCGCGTGGTTAGGCCGCGGACGAGGCGGGTGGGGTCAGTGAGGGACCTCACCCCTGTGCTTACTGAGGCGATAAGAATAAAGCGTAAAAACAACTTATACGGTACCTGCCGGTTGCAATCCCACGATGTGGGACTATCTGGTCTCGCCTTCACGCGCGCCTGCAGAAACCTCGTCGTGCGATTGCCCCGCAGCTGCTGGCTCTGCTAGCGCTCCTCGGCTGGATTCGTTCACCTCGCGACACTTGCGTTAGTATGCAGCACCTGTAGTCTGGAAGACCGGGTGCCTGGAGCTTCGCGGGAGCTTCATCAGAGGTCGTCCATGGCGGCAGCAGCTCGAATCCTGTCGTACACAAAACGCGCCTCTCGGCCAAATCAGAATAGATAGAGACCTTCGCCGTGGCACGGCGAAGGCGGTGGGCAGTGCAGCAGGCCGCAGGTCGGCCTAGGCGTGCGTGCCTAGGTCAACCTGTGGCCGGAGATGGTGGGTTGGTCGGGGGGTGGTTGTGGAGGGCTGGAGTGGCAGTGGGAGGGTGGAGTGTGTTCCTGGAGGTGAGGCGGAGCTTTCGAGGTGGTTGGCGAGCCGTGTGGAGGGCTGGAGTGGTGTGGGCGGCTCGCCGGAGTGCGGTCGGAGGCGAAGACGATGGAGGTGGTTAGCGTCTGTCGAGGGTCGATCAAGGGAGATAACAGGGGGAAAAGAGAGAGGAGAGGATGGAGAACGTATCTGGGGTTGTCTGGAGTGAAGGGAGGCAGTGGAGAGGACGGCTCGTGACTGCCGTCGTCGGGGAAGAAAGACCCTGGGGGAGGAAGCGGCGACGAAGATGAGGTCAGGAGCTTGCGCGCAGGGTACAGCGCACCGCGGGAGGAAGAGGCGGAGAGGACTCTGCTGCTGGTATGGCAGCAGAGTGACGAGAAGGAGGGAAAGCGGTCGCCGGAGCTTGTGGGTCGTTTGGCCGGAGATGGGAGAGAAGAAATTTGGAGGGGATCTCCGTCAAAATCAAGCTTAAGATGAGTGGCCGGGTCCGAGGGGTGTTTTATAGGTGCTGGCCGCTCCTATCAGAGCGTGAAAGACGCGCAATTAGGTCAGCCGGTTCGCCGGAGTTGGAAGGAAGAAAGATACCCACATCTCTCGTGCGTTCGCACGAGAGATTGGGTTCACGCCAGCGAATTTGATTGGCTTTAGAAGGAAGGGAATTCCTCAGAGAATCTCCCTTCCATTTCTGGGAGAGAATCTCTGAGGAATTAGAGAGCCATCTCTCTCGAAACTTCGTCGGAGCTCGGTTCTGCCTTAGCAATGGCGGCAGGACCGGTTTGCAAAGAAGGCGAGGAACCTAGGGGGCTCTCTGCAAGGATATTCAAAAGATAGGGACCTCTTTGTGATTTGGGTGTACTAACTTGCAAAGTAGGTCAAGATGACCTCCCCTTAGGTCCAAATTTTGGTACAAACCTAATTTGGCCCTAAAGAATCCAATGGTGAAGTTGGATTTTAGGTTTGACCTCTTTTGATTGGACATTTTGCGTAAAAACCCAAATTAGGTTAATTGAAGAGCTAAGACCCTAATCTAGGTCAAACTAGGTTCCAAAGGCCAAATTAAGTGTTCTAAACCCCAGAGGATGTTTTTCTATGATTTTTAGAGGGTTTGCTTGATTTTTATTCTGACTGGAACCTTGTTAATTTAAGCAGGTCTGTTTTAGGGTTACCAAGTGTCATTTAATTCTTAGATTGCACATAAACCCATTTCTGATTAATTCAACCCACTTTGGACTATTTGACCTATGTTTTGCTTCTGAGAAATCCCGTTTATGTACTGCAATGGTAAAATTGCAGTTTTAACCTTTATTTCATGTTTTCTTCTCAGAGCACTTGTTCCTTCAGTTAAGCCTTCTTCTAGGTTATGTAGGAGCTTTTATCTTCTTTATTAGGTCAAAATGAGCTAGTTATGGCTCATGATGAGGCTCTCATCAGAGAGTATCACTCCATCCCTGCCACATGCAACCTCAATGCCCAAGAAATACCTCAACTGGCCCAATCCTTCATAACAAACTTTTCTGATAGGTGTCTCCTTGACTTCACCTATCCCATCTCTGTCATCCTCAATAATGATAAGATCAACATATACTAGGATCGTCACAGTCCCTCTGTCAGTCTTCCTAGTAAATAAAGAGTGATCTGAAGTAGAGCGCCTCAGACCAATCTACTAGAGCGCCTCTAATAACTTCTGGAACCAGGCCCTTGGACTCTTCTTCAATCCATAGATTGCTTTCCTCAATTTGCATACACACCCCCTGAACCTCAAAATCGGGGGGCTGCCTCATGTAAACCTCCTCCTGAAGATCACCGTAGAGAAAGGCGTTCTTCACATCAAGCTGGTGTAACGACCAATCCCTGGGAGAAGTAATAGAAATGAGTATCCGAATAATAGCAAGCTGTCCAACGGGGTAGAAAGTATCAAAGAAGTCCACCCCATATGTCTGAGTGAACCCCTTTGCCATTATCCTGGCCTTATACCTCGAAATAGAGCCATTAGAATTGTATTTCAAGGCAAAGACCCATCTGGATCCAAGTAGTCGTGCGCCTGTAGGAAGTAAGGTGAGATCCCAAGTCTGTTTACTCCGAAGTGCTACCATCTCATCCTCCATGGCTTGACGTCACTTTGGATCAAGCATGACATGCTGGTAGGTAGACAAAATGTGTGACGCTGTAAATACCTGATAGAAGCTGCTAAACTAAGAGACAAGACCATCAGTGGTCAGACTGCCTACAGCACGATATTTGGACTCACATGTGTGGGGAGTCTTCCTAATGGCGATAGAAAGGTCAAAATCATCTGGCATCTCTAACTTAATCGTTGTAGAAGGGGCCTCACCACTATGGTAGTCTTCACTGTCAGGGAGATCAAGTCTAACCAAACTGTCATCGGCATCAAGTACAATCTCAACTGCCTATGTACCATCAACTACTGGTGAGGGAGGTCTCTGAAATGTCGTGTAAGGCCTGTGATAGGTACGCCATGACCCATGCAATCTCTCAAAGTCACTCAGGGAGGAGCTCATCTGTTCAGCAGCTGGAGATCTAAACTGAGAAGCAGATACGTGAGTCTCTACAAACGGAACAGGCAAGGGAAGAAAGGCAACATCATCATAAGAGATCGTCTGTCCAGATATTGAGAAATATGGTGTATCTTCATGGAAAGTCACATCAACACTAACATAATGTCTGTTTTGCAGAGGATCATAGCAACAGTATCCCTTCTATGTCCTAGAGTATCCCAAAAATGCGCACTTGAAAGCACGATGAGCCAACTTGTCATGACTAAGTGATGACACAAGAACAAAAGCAACGCATCCAAAAGTCCTGAGAGACACATGGAATAACTCCCCATCTGGATGCAGTAGAAGAACCGATATCTGCTATCCATTGTGAAATGCGTTAAAGATTATTTCTATCGTTGTAGTGCGAATCACATCGAAATAAATAAATTTATAAATATTTCGGTAAGTACCGAGTTGTTCACAGGGAGGCAAAACATGATTTTCAAAGCCTTTCATACTAACTAATCTATCCTATTGCAACATAGAAACAAAGATCAAATATTTAGAAAATCGGATTTTTCTTACTAATGGCAAGCTATTCTCAAAGTCGGAATTAAAACAACTATGCTAGGGAATAAAGAGAGAAAAGTAGATGAAGGATAGCGTCACTTGTGGGATGCTTGTGCGAAGTGCGGCAGCACTTTAGATCCAGAACGCCAGGAGGAAGACAAAAGAGATGTTGCAGAAAAAGAGGCTGGAGAAGTGTCTTGTGGAAGTTGCCTCTCAACTGGGGGCCCTAGGGTCCTTTTTATAGCATCAATGAGGGGTAAAGTAGGTATTTAGGCCTCCCAACTCGTGCAACTTAGGTGCAATCAAATCCGTCGATCGAGAGATCAACAGATCAGATCGCACCTCAAAATAACCTTCCACGTGTCTTTAATGCGCGGATTAATCCTACTGCTAACACGTGGGAACTTCTGAGCTGCTGGATTCGATCGCGCCTTCGCGCACGCGCATTCAATTTCAGCTATCCAATTATGAACTCGGACAGCCTACGTCGCGTGCTACATTGCCTTAAGACCCCGCGTTGATCAGGGCGTTGGGTTGGGCATCAAATCAGGCGTCCATCGCACCGCCGCATCCAACACGCCTCAGCGCACCACGCAACCGCATCCGCATCCGTACCCTTCGATCTCCATCACATAGTCTAATTTCGCCCAAGTGCACTACCTCCTTGATTTCGCATTGTGTGATTCAAATGCGCGCCTCGTGCTTGCATGCAAGCGTTCTAACCAATGCATTGCGAGTGCATTTGAGTCACGGTTTCAATTTGTGTACGGCCACTCTCAGCCGTTGGATGGAAATCCAATGGTTGAGATGTTCTCTCAGTTGATGAAGGTGCGATGGAGAGCGACGTGGCCTCTTCGTGACCGTTGGATGACGATCCAACCACCCACGTTTTTCCTTCAGTGATTGGGGGTGTGGCAGTGGATCGTTGGGATGGTGCCACGTGGCACCATCCTGACCGTTTATCTTCCCGCCTTTGTAGTTGATGCTACAGGGCTCCGATTGAGTCGATTTTTGTGTCGTTGGACGGTGATCGTTGATCTGGATCAATCCTTGCGGTCGGATTTGACATTTGAGGTTTGAATCTTTGCTATCTTGCTCCTTGGCCTTTGATCTTCTACAGGTTGTATGTGATGTTACGGACGTCTCGTCAAGATGATTTTAGAAGTGTTGGACTCTCGTCGTCATCCTGGACAAACCTGTACTATCTAATCTATTATCTGCGGCCCCAAATCATCTGCAATTAATATTCTCTCTTTTAGAGTATAAAATAACATTATTATCTATAAAGCTAGCAAATCAACTATGATGCAAATTTTGATGTTTATGCATGTATTGTTCCTAAGTTAAGCTAAAATCTAACTTAATTCAGGTAGATTAAGTCCTATGATTGATGTGCAATCACACTCTCATGCCTGAATCTTGCTAGTCCCTAGTAAATGCAAGATTAAATGCAAAGTGGTCCAAAATGAATAATTTCTATCAAGAGTTCGACTAGAGATTTATTTCTTTTGTTTTCATCCAAAACTTTAGAAATCTAGACAGTCATGAAATTGTAGCATTGTAGCTTATGCAACGGATCCAAATGAAAAGTCAATCCACATCTAAAGCTCGTACTTGAACCTTAGTAAAATTCTATTGGGATAAGAAAACTTCTTCCCTCGGGGTTATAAAATAATCTATAATTTTAGCCCCGGCTTTTGGCTTAAGTAGATGTCTGAGTCAAGTATGTTTGTATTTGGTGGCTCACACTCCTCTAGTGTTACATTTAGACTAGTACTTCAGAACCTATATTTCTAGACTTATTAAATAATTCAATTTAAAGAGAGACGGAGAAACTGTGCTCTCTTTAGTTCCTTTGTACTTATTCTCTCACTTTCTTTTTCATTCTATTTCTTTTCTTCTCTATTTTTTTAAATTTTTTAGCTCACAATCTTACTAGATTTATCAATATATTTGGTAGTTTCTCATGGCATTAACACTTTGATTAAGTTCTGATAATCCTATGACTAAGTCAGTTATCCTCAGCTAGTATTCGGGCGGTCAAAAATACAGAAAAATAGGTCAAAGCTATATTTAGTAGATGGTAAAGGGAATGGGTGATGTTACCTCAATGTGCTTGTCATGAAATAAATACCAACGCAATTAACACTTTTTTTTTCTTCTTTTTTTCTGCTTTTCTCTCTTTTTTTATATATATTTATTTCTACCAACACAACATAATGTAGCACCTATGCACATTTTTTTTCACGAGGCATTATTTGGGATTGAGGGTGTTCAAGAGGATATCGGGTGGCTTATTTGGTAGAAGTGCCTGCTCTCAGCACCGAAAAAGGAATGAATGGGACAGCATATTTCTAACCTTGACATTAATACCCTTCTTTAGCTGATGATTTCATAAAAGACGGTCATAACCATCCACCTTAGTCGTAGTTTTATTACAATCCACGTTCTGCGTATTTGCCTTATTTGGTGACTTTTCAAAAATTCACACATTAAGAATGTGTATGCAGGAACCGAGAGCGAAAACTATGCCTAACTCCGAGTATCATTATCCAATTACCTAGAAACTAAGATTCCTTATACTAACCTTAGAGTACCAATAGACTCTACTCTCACCTCGCACTTGTTTGGTGATCTACTAAAAAATGGTTTGCCTGACTCCTTAATTACTGTCCAAGGGTTCAGAAGAAAAAGCAATGCTTCTTCTTGACAAACTAAAGATGTCTATCGGTCTTTACAGAAGATCCATTACAAATTTGTGTAAGTGTGAAATTATACTGAATTCTAAATTTAGGAATCAACTTAAAAATAAATCCCTAATAAAACCTTCTTGATAAAAATTATTTATACATGAATGCTTTTTTTTTTTGACATAAAACTAAAACATGCAATGTCCACCCTCATATGCCTATTCATTGCAATGTCCTCATTGAAATGTATGCAGAAAAATTAAAATGTAATAAGCAAGAAGAGGGGATATCACCTGACTGAGCTTGTTAATCCAGATCAGCTTGATAATGAAAACTACTTGTACAGAATACTAGGTTGCCTCCCAACCAACTCTAAGTTTAATGTTATTTGCCGAGCGTAAACCCAAAAGAAATATGTATTTCAATATTATGGGTCAAGAGAAGGTGCAATAATTGTTGCTGAGAGATTCAGGATTAGTATGAAGATATGATCGTGTGGTCCAAGAATCAGTGATCCACAAATGCGGACCAACTGATGATGCAATTCTACTCCGAAGAGTTTTTCTTATTCGAAATATAAAACAAGGCCAGATAGTTGAGGTTCATGATGCAGTGCATGTTCATTAATCCAATTCCATAATTCAAGAAGAGGTGGTGGAGGATCTGGATTGAAATCATGATTGAAATTTAGATCTAGTTCTGAATTACAATCATAAGGATCCTCGTAATGGTAATTGATGTGAAAAATCATGAATTCTCCATGCTCTGGATCATACGAGGATAAAGGTAGAGTTATGTTGAATTCCTCAAAATCCTCATCAGAAATTACCTGTTCCTTATCTGAAATCATTTCTTCCTCAAAATCAAGCCATCCATTTAAACTAGATGGATTATAAGTTCTTCCCCAATTTATCATGATTTAAACCTCTTTTTCTGAGGTTATTTCTTCATTTTCCTTGTTCATGTCCTTTGGTTATCCAATGTCTCGAACCCCTTAAGATCCAATAATTCTTGAATTTCTGGGTAGATATACTAAGGATTCTTAATGTCATCATCTAATTCAGCATAAGATACTCCTGATAGTTTCTTGATTTCACTAATGTCTTTTTCAATTTGATTATCTATAGAGGTGGTAAATCAGAAACATCCTCAAGTACATCACTTTCTTGCCTCTCTTGTTGATCTTGAGATTTTGCAGTATTCGAATTATCCTTAGTGTGAATTGCCAAAACCTCTTCAATTGTTTCTACGACCTCAATAAAATCACAATTCAGTTTATTCTTTTGGAAAGCTTTAAAGATATTGAGTTGACATGTTTTTCTTCCAGAAGTGATTTGCATATTCCCCGTCTTACAGTTGATCAAAGCCTTGGCTATGACCAAGAAAGGTCTTCCTAAGATCATCGGAGTGTGGTTCAAATTTTTTGATGCCTCCATATCTAAAACTAGAAAGTCCACAAGGTACTCAAAATCCCTCACTTTTATAATCACATTTTGTAAGAGTCCCTTTGGAATCTTGGTTGACCTATCAGTAAGCTAAAGGGTAACATCAGTGTGTTGCAAGGGACCTAAATCTAACTCTTCATATAATTCCATGGGGATTAGATTGATGGAGGCACCAAGGTCCAGAAAGGTTCGTTCCAAGATAAAACCATCTATCTCACATGCAATTAAGGGGGTCCTAAGGTCTTTCTTTTTAGGATGGAGCTTATTTAAAGATGATAGCACTTGTTCAAAAACTATGACCCTTTTTGATGATTTGGTCTGACATTTCGATGTGCACAATTCATTATGAAATTTCGCACAGGCCAGGATGTTCTCAATGGCTTCAAGGAGTGATATATTCACCTGGATTTGCTTTAAAATCTCAAGCCACTCAGATTGATTGGTTTTCTTTTCCTTGGATTTGTTCAAGTCTTTAGAAAAAGGTGTTTAAGAGAAATCATGAGTGTTCAAATCCTGAGTCTTGTTTTCTAGATTAACTTGGTCTCCCAGGTCAGATTCGGGCTCCTCAAGATCTTGGTAAGATTTAAATAGAGAAGGATATGGATCTTGGATTTGTTTCCCACTTCTCAAGGTGACAGCACATGCATAAGCATTAGGGTTAGAAGGGTGAGGTGGGTTTTACAAAATAGGTTGACCCTGAGTTGGGTTGGGGTTAACAAAGCCAAGTGGGTGCTGGGGAGTAAGTTGAATTATGTATGCTTGTTGCTCCCGTATGTTGTTTTGGTTAACCCAATTGAAGTTCCTTGGGTTGGGGACGGGTTGGGATGATAGCATCCCGTGTTGTCTAGCATCAACTAATTGATCCAATCATCCCGTCAAATCTATTCTCAATTGATCCATTTCTTCTGTCCCAGATTCATTTCCCACATTTCTTTGAGGACCAGACTCAGATTAGAAGGTTGGGTTTCCTGAGTAGGTTGTGGTTGATGTGTACGGTTGTGTGTACCTACTGGGTTACCCGTAAGTGCTAGGCTTAGTCAAGTTAGGACCATGGGTGGGTTTTTGACTTGACCAAGCAAAGTTAGGATGGTTGCGCCATCTAAGGTTGTAAGTGTTCAAATAGGGATCATTTCTAGTGTATCCCTAGAGTGCATTCACATCCTAAGGATAATTAGATATCGGAGTGTCTAATTCAAAATTCGAGGGCATCAAGGTCTCTCCTTGGTACCCAAAAAGAGATGGGTACAAGTAAAGTTGGCTCATGGGTGGAGCCATGGTTAGGTCATTAATATTATGCACTATTTTCTGACCTAGAGGGTTGGAGAGTTGGGTGTAGGTTAACGTAGAAACTCCTTGGGTAGGCATAGTGTTTACTCTAGAATGTGTACCTAAGAAACTCCCGCCCTTCAAAAGGTTGTCCGTAAGTGTTAGGCTTAGTCAAGTTAGGACCCTGGGTGGGTTTCTGACTTGACCAGGCAAAGTTAGGATGGTTGCGCCATCCAATGTTGTAAGTGTTCGAATAGGGATCATTTCTAGTGTATCCTTGGAGTGCATTTACATCCTGAGGATAATTAGGCATCAAAATGCCTAATTCAGAATTTGAGGGCATCAAGGTCCCTCTTTGGTACCTAGAAAGAGATGGGTACAAGTAAAGTTGGCTTATGGGTGGAGCCATGGTTAGGTCATTAATATTATGCACTATTTTCTAACCTAGAGGGTTGGGGAGTTGGGTGTGGGTTAACATAGAAACTCCTTGGGTTGGCATAGTGTTTGCTCTAGAATGTGTACCTAAGGAACTCCCGTCCTTCAAAAGGTTGTCCAATTTCTTATTCAAACTCTCTACATTTTTCCCAATGAGTTCCACCTTGTCCAATCGTTGTACAATTAGTTCTAAATCAATCGAATTTGAATTATCTTTAACTTCATAGACTCTGCTCCCTAGTTGATTTGATCTGTTGAAGGCGGACATTGAGGCTTTATTGAGGGAATTTTCACTCATATTCTCTAATAATTGAAAAGCTCCCTCAGCATCTTCGCTTAGGAAATTACCCTCACATGCTGCATCAACAAAATTCTTTAAATTGTCACTTAACCCATAATAAAAAATATTGGCCAAGTGCCACTTTGGAATCCCATGATGAGGGCATTTCCTAGCTAAGTCATTAAATCTCTCCAAATCCTCATGCAGTTGTTCCCCAGGGTTCTGCTTGAAGGTTGTAATGGCACATCTAAGGGCATTGATTTTCCTACAGGAAACAATTTTTTTAGAAATGTGCTTCTCAAATCTTCCCAAGTTAGGATTAGTCTACCAATAGTCCTCAACCATTGAGCAACTTTATCTTTTAGGGAAAATTGAAACATTTTCATCATTAAGGTACCTTCATTCATGTTCCTAGGGCCAAAGGTCCTTCCTATGTGTAGAAGTTCTTCAAGGTGGTGAAAGGGGTTATCGGAATCGTAGCCATGGAAGTAGGGAATCAAATTGATGATTTGTGGTTTGATTTTAAAATCATCCCCATCCTAAGGCACCCTAACAAAAGGCTCTGGTTAGGCATCAGGAGGATTGTAAAAGTCTCTGAGAGGCTGATCTGCTCTCTCGTTTTGGAGTCAAGTAATGGCATACACTATGACCTGCATCTGTCTATCATGATGCCGGCCCTACTTAGTAATCTGCCTCTGTAAGAGAGCCATTGGATTCAGATTTTGTTCATCTTCAATCTCATCTTCCTCGTGGTGACTAGTCATTGAAGAGGGTTTAGATTCAGATCTTGGACAATCAGGTCTTCTCCTAGGATTTCTTTCTAAAGGTGCTAGTAAATCAAGATTTAGAGATCTTCTACCTTGCATGCACTAGAAGAATGTCTGTAGATGAGAGAGATAAGACAGATGCAAGAATACCGCACCCTCTCAGTACAAGCAATCAAGCTAGTCCTTAGAGTGTAAACCTTAAATAGACCTAATCTTGGCTCCCCAAAACACGACTAGGTTAGATAACCCTTGAATTACTTGGCTGGCCAAAAGGGTGGGACCCCCTAAGACACCCTGCATGGCCGGATACCACTAAGGGTTAACGCGGTTACCGTACCGACCTTTCTTGTCACTGGTGAGTCCAAGTAGACAAGGCCTTGACCTTAGCCAAATCTAATTTCAAGTCACCAAGAAAATTAGTCCTACCTAAGACACAGCTACTTAGTTTTAGGTTTAGGCTTGAGGTGTTTTTGAAATATGATGGGCGTCAGGGGGGTGTTGCCCTTAAAATTAATTTTCAAAGTGTGAAGGCACAGGCAAGGGGTTCATAAGCAACTTTTATGATGAAATGAATTTTAAGGTTCAATTGCTTGTATAATTGTGTTTTAAGGTTCACTTAAGTAAATATCTTCAAACAATGGTTGTGATGAGGCACGTAAGAGGTTTTGCAAGTCTCAATTGTTTGATAGATTTCCTTTAAGTATGCAAGTGCATTCTACCTTAATGTGAAACTCTAAAACCAAATAGTGCTAAGATGATTCCTTGAAGTCCAAAATCAAGTGGTGCGACCCAAATAATGCAATCAATCGATCCTATTGCACTACCAACTGGGCACTCAAAAAATATTTTTTCAAGAATTTTAATGCACATTTTTTTTCAAATTTAAAGTGTACAAGCGTTATAAATCTATTTTGACCCACAGTTGGTGATTGAATAGTACATGCAATCAAACGTGCAGAAAATACCTTTTTCATAATTTTTCGAGATTCTATATTATCATAGGAATCCAACGCAACAAATTTCAGATAAATCAGAGTTGTATAAAATTCCTATGATTTTTTGAAGTCCAAAAAATAAGAAGCAATAATAGATTTGATATCAGTTCAGTTAGAGAATTTTTAAAATTTTTCTATAACTTAGAATTGCGCAAACGTTGGATATGTTGTTCGTCCCTTCCAAACCCACGTCCAGTAAAAATTTTAGAATTTTTGGACATGTGAATTTTGGAAATTGAATTTTTAAGATGAGAGTTTGTTTCAACCTGAAAATATAGGAGGTGGTTTTGTTGATTCCCACCAACAAGAGAGTTTTTTTTTCAAAAAGCAAGCGAATGTTAATCCTAAGGTTCAAGCAAAACACCTTTTTTTTTAATTTTTTTGAAAGAAAATCTAACCTATTCTAAGATACCAATACTTACCTGAGATTCGAATCCATTTTTTCCATTACGCATTTCTTCTCGTAATTCTACGGTTCCTGCACATACGCAATCAAAAAGAATGACAAGTTAGAATCTCAAATAAGCACTAGAAATAAAAGCTTTAAAAATTTCTGTTGCCTTCCTAACAACGGCGCCAACTTATCCATCGCGAAATGCGTTAAAGATTATTTCTATCGTTGTAATGCAAATCACGTTGAAACAAATAAATTTATAAATATTTCGGTAAGTGCCGAGTCGTTCGCAGGGAGGCAAAACACGATTTTCAAAGCCTTTTGTACTAACTAATCTATCCTATTGCAACATATAAACAAAGATCAGATATTCAGAAAATGAGATTTTTATTGTTAATGGTAAATTATTCTGAAAGTAGGAATTAAAATAACTATGCTAGAGAATAAAGAGAGAGAAAAGTAGATGAAGGAAGGCGTCGCTTGTGGGATGCTTGTACGAAGTGTGGCAGCACTTAAGATCCAGAGCGTCGGGAGGAAGACAGGAGAGATGTTGCAGAAAGAGAGGCTGGAGAAGTGTCTAGTGGAAGTTGCCTCTCAACTGGGGGCCTGGAGCCCTTTTTATAGCTTCAATGAGGGGCAAAGTAGGTATTTAAGCCTCCCAACTCGTGCAACAACTTAGGTCCGATCAGAACCGTCGATTGGGAGATCAACAGATCATATCGCGCCTCAAAATAACCTTCCACATGCCTTTAACGCGCAGATTAATCCTACTGTTAACACGTGGCGGCTTCTGAGCCGTTGGATCCGATCGCAGCTCTGCACTCACTCTTCATGCACGCTTCCTCGCCCCCGCGCGAGTGATCGGATGACTTACGTCATGCACCACACCACCTTAAGACCCCACGTTGATCAAAGTGTTGGGTTGGGCATCTATCGCACCGTCGCATCCAACGTGCCTCCGCACACCACGCGGCTGCATCTGCACCCTTCAATCTTCATCGCACGGTATGATTTCGCGTGAGCGCACCGCCTCCTTGATTTCACGCTAGGCGCGATTCAAACGCACACCTCGCGCTTGCGTGCAAGCACGCTAACCAACGCACTATGGGTGCGCTTGAGCTGCAGTTTGAATTTTTGTACAGCCGCTCTCAACCGTTGGATGGAAATCCAACGGCTGAGATGTTCTCTCAGTTGATGAAGGTGCGATGGTGAGCGATGTGGCCTCTTCATAGCTGTTAGATGACGATCCAATGGCCCACGTTTTTCCTTAAGTGATTGGAGGCACAGCGGTGGATCGTTGGGATGGTGCCACGTGGCGCCATCCTGACCGTTCATCTTCCTGCCTTTGTAGTTGATGCTACAGGGCTCTGATTGAGCCGATTTTTGCGTCGTTGGATTGCAATCGCTGATCCGGATCCATTCGTGCATTGGATTTGACATCTGAGGTTTGAATCTCCGTTATCTTGCTCCTTGGCCTTTGATCTTCTACAGGTTGTATGTGATGCTACGGACGTCTGATCAAGACGATTCTGGAAGTGTTGAACTCTCGTCGACCTAGTCAGATCCTTACTGTCTAATCTATCATCTACGGCCCCAAATCATCTGCAATTAATATTGTCTCTTTTAGAGCATAAAATAACATTATTATCTATAAAGCTAGCAAATCAACTATGATACAAATTATGATGCTTATGCATGTATTGTTCCTAAGTTAAGCTAAAATCTAACTTAATTCAAGTAGATTAGGCCCTATGATTGCTGTGCAATCATCTGCTCGTGGAAAACTGAGCTGGGCATCTTGTTGATGAAATAGGTCGCTGTCAAAATTGTGTCCCGTCAGTATCTCTGCAGCACATTGTGATGAGTTAAAAGTGTACGGGAAACATCCAACAAGTGCCTGTGCTTCCGCTCTGCAACCCCATTCTGCTGCGAAGTGTGAGGACAGGTGGTCTAGTGGGCAATCTCAAGGGCGTTATCGGTCCGCACCATTTTCACTATGGCTGAATACTGTGTGTTGATCTCCAGAAGAAGAGTCTCTATGCATCATCCAACCTCTATCTTATTCTTCAACAGGAACACCCAAGTTGCTCTAGAGAAATCATCTACAACAGCTAGATAGCATCGGTGTCCCATCTAGTCTGAGACTCTGCTCGGTCCCCATACTCCATATAAAGTAGCTGAAATAATGTCGAAGATCCAGTGAGGTGCTAGCTGGAAAGGAGGATCGATGGTGCCTACCCAATTGGCAGGCATCACACTGTATGGTAGCAGCTGGGGAAATATGTGGTATCACCCTCCTAAGGCGATCCAAAAACAAGTGGCTAAGACGAACATACCATTGTAGAATACTCATGTTACCATATCGAGTAGCTCCTGCAAATGGCTCCAATCCCAGGCGATAAACACCATTCTCCTTTGTACCTTTGACAACAATCCTCTTGGTGAACTTGTCTTGAACAATGCATCCGACATCATCGAAGATCACTCTGCAGTTGAGATCCTTCGTGATTCTACTCATGGATAACAAACTAAGCAGAAATTCTGGCATGTGCTACATGCCAGACAGCTGCAAACTGGGGTCACAGACACCTCCTTACCCTTAACTAGGATGTATCTGTCATTAGGTACCTGTACAGTCCTCCTTGAGGGAACAGACTGTAGTGAACGAAAGTAGGTCTAATTACTGCACAGATGCTATGACGCACCAGAGTCGATCAGCCACCTTGCTCCATGGTGACTCCTGTAATGCTCCTAAAGCAGCAGACTCACACTCTGCCATTGGTGTCAAGTAGACCACTTCCAAGGAAAAAGGAGACGAATGTAGAGTTTGTTGTCCATGTCAACTCATCCACAATCAAAGGAACAAGAACGTAGATCTGAATTTCTACATCAAACACCAATGTTCAGGGAATACACACCTCGTAATCCTCACACAATACCACAGGGGAATACACACCCCAACAATCATCCAATAAGGAGAATACACACCCCAACAATCATCAATAAGGGGAATACACACCCCAAAATCAAACTGTAAATCTGGGAAAAGTCATACCATTGTTCGACGTTACACCACTACACCAATAGGAAGGTTCTTGATCTAGAACTCCATCACCATGGCACCAAGAACCTTCCTAGAACTATCGGGGAGAGACCTACAACCTACTATCTTCTCCCTTCTATCGGAAATGACCTAACAGGGAGAGAAGATGGCGAGAAGGCGAGGTCGTAGCCCCCCTGCACACTCGGTCGTGCATTGGATGAGGACAGCAGCCCAACGGCGAGGGGGCTAGGTGGCTCTGCCTAACCTCGGACGAGGCTGAGGGGCGACGCGACCTAACCGTAGATGGGACTGAGCTAGCTCGTTAGTGGGGCATCGATGCAACCTGCCCCTAGGCGTGGAGGCGCTACTACAGCAAGATGTTGCTGCTACAACGGTTGCCACGGCTGCCAGTGGCTACAATGGCAGCGGTGGAGAGGTTAAGGTTGGTGGTTAGCGTTTTGAAGGCCTTGGGGGTGGGATACCTAGAGCCCCGGTCTAGGACTGCTGCTTTGATATCAAGTATGAGAATGGAATCAGTAAATTTTATTATGGAAGCACTACACCTCTTTATAAAGATGAGAGGTGTAGGAGAAAATAACAACATGGTCCATAAGAAATAAACGAAACACTTAGCATTACTACAACACTACAAAAAACACCATCATCATCTAACGATATATAGACTATGGCTATGGAAAAGCGCATCAACAACTTGAAGCAACATATTCGAATTTGAATAATTGACACTACTCTTTTGTTCTTTCATCGTTTGACAGCTTAAGGAGTAGATGAGGATTGGCATATGGATCTGGTTTAAGTCTACCCAATTTGATCCTAATTTATTTTGAAGTCAATCACGAATTTGGAGTGGTTGGGAATCGGGTCAGGTTGAGAGCTAAAACTGATGTAAATCAGTCCATCTATTTTTAAATGGCTGGCTCTTTATGCATAATATATTAATTACTTCCATAGGGTAGTCACTATCTGAAGGCAAGTCCACTGTAGGGTCTTGTTTGGCCCTTGGTATCTACATATCAGGTAATAGGTATTCTTTATTGTTCATTCTTCTATTTAGAGATTTTTTTCTTCAGGTGCTTAATGATATGATTCAAGATGATCCACGCCCATCAAAGAAATTATACAACCTCAAGATTCAGCTCCTTCATGAGATTGGTTGGGATCATATTGCATCTTATGAGAAGCAATCGATGCAAGTGCACTTTCCACCTTGTTTGCCACCACTATAGTTGTAGTTCATTATTCATTTGTTATCACAATCGTCTGGATGTCATTCACAACTTGTTTCCTTAGTTCAATTACTCACATCTAGATGTATTCATCCATGACATTAGATTAAAAGTAGCTATATTTATTATCACAAGTTCACAGGTTGGAGATGTATTCATTCACAACATGAAATTCAGTAGCAATATTCATCAACACAAGTTCACAGATTGAAACTCAAACACGTACGTCACTACCATGCTGCAGATAGTTATTCGAGTTTCACTATTTTGTTTCCTTGGTATATGCATGTTCTTGTATATCGATTTCCATAACTGCTAATTTTACCAGTACAGTACAGGCCATACAACCAAGCAGTTTCTTGCTAATAGATGAGAAACGATTTGGATCTAGAAAACAAAATGTTGGTTTGTCATTGGAACAAATCCTCAGTGTCGACATGTTTACACATGCAGGTCTTTCAGCTGCAAGATTATTCCATGTCTACTTCATGGTGTGGGTGTTGCCACTTGGCAGCTATTCAATTTTTATTCAATTTCATCGGTGTCCCATGTCTAA
The DNA here is from genome assembly GCA_037157565.1 of Thalassia testudinum. Lineage (NCBI taxonomy): Eukaryota > Viridiplantae > Streptophyta > Magnoliopsida > Alismatales > Hydrocharitaceae > Thalassia > Thalassia testudinum. Next base: position 182,441,141 of record JAZHRO010000024.1, on the reverse strand, counting down.
TTTCTTCTACACTGTGAAGAACTTAGAAGATTAATGGTACTCTTTGGTTTTTACAAGACATACATGAGGGACGACTTGTTTTCTAAAACAATATACTTCGAGTTTTGATCCATCTTAGAGAAAAGTGCTTCATGGTAATGTCCATGTATATGCATGAGGTTTTGTCAAAAACCAGGTTTTAGGGTGCAAGTTAGCATATTATCATGAGTTTATACTTTCCATCATGTGCACATCCATTAGCGTCCATCTAAGAGGCATACGATCCAAAAACCTTCACCAATAGGGTAGGATCAAAAAAGCAGCAATAGGAACTACAGCAAGAGCTGGCAATAGTAATCCAAAGATGCATACCAAACAGAAACTAAGTTCCCACTCATGACCCATGTACTCAGTTACACCAAGCAAGAAATGTAGAACAATGAGTTCATGAAAATTGTTGTTGCATAACCATACGTCAATGAATGCTACTTCCCAAATGGAATAAAAGTTCAAACCTATATGGTTGCAGAAGTAAGAAAAATTGCACCGATGATGGTATTGTTCTCTTGAAGTAGAGAAATAAAATTAGGTTATTGAATACCATCAACATCCATTGGAGTATCAGTGAAGGCAATAGTAAATACATGTGTTGATAGATGAAGAGTTATTGATGGCTAATTTAGTCCCACATTGTGTGAGACAAATTGTGTGTGGTCCAGGTTGCCTATATAAGGTTCATGTATACCCCTATTTATCTTTGAGAAAGTGAATAGAAATATCCTACCTCATAATGGCCTCCTCCCATGATTTTCTCTTCGCTCTTCATGAGTAAGGTTTTCACGTAAATTCAAGTGCTCTTATTGTTATACTTTGATATTATTGTCTGTTATTATTTTGTCATTATTTATTTCTTAACATGATATCAGAGCAAGTTTTTATCATCATTTATGATTTTTTTTCCATGCACATCTATTTTCCCGTGGTGGTGTTGAGTACCAATCAAGAAGCCCCATCATTGTTGCTCTAAGGAATAGCACCAACATCTTGCTCATCGAGGCATCAGTGGCGATGCTCTTGTGCAAAATCACAAGATCACGAGATCCTCATGGCAACAACAATGGAGATCACGCAAGATCAATTGCAATGGGGTTTTCACCGGTAAAGAAGGCATGGAGGAACATCAAGGCATCAATGCGGTTGTCGTGGCACGAGATCTCGAGATTGAAGAAGTGGTCAATGATGACGAGAGATCTCGTGCAAAGAAGTTGATGGCGAAGAAGCTGGAGCTTGAGACCTCACGTAGAGATCTACTTATGATCTTGCACAAAGGCGCACCTAGTGATATGGAATGCTCGTGACAAATTAGTAGTCCGAAGTGCGTGCTACACAATGATCTCTCATGCGAGATCACTAAAACAGGCACTAATGAAGGAGATACTACAAGATCTTGCATGCGAGATCTCTATAGCATGCTCACATGCCATGAACAGTATTGATCTCATGCAAGATCACGAGATCAAAGAACATTGAAGCACACACGTGATCGAAGCTATGATGAGGAAGCCAAAGAAGGCACGAAATCAGCACCATGATTTGGGTTCTATCCTTTGGGCTCTTTTGAACCCAAGAGATATTTTAGTACATCTATATCTTTTGCCCCTTACTTTCAATTTTTCTCCTTTGGGTTTTTTGCTTTTCTTCTCTATCTTATTGTCTTCAGCTATCCAAGTATGGGAAAAGGGGGAGTGCGCGAGCCTGTTTGTATATTGTGCACTTCATATGAGACTCGCTTTTCTTTAAAGTCCCCACATGAGAAAAACTCTTTTCTTTTGGTCCTTATATGAGAGGAATAAAGAATTCCTGTATAGGAGAGATCACTCTCTAAGTCTCCAAAAGAGAGACCTCTCTTTAAGTTTCCACGTGAAGAGGCCCAATCTCCTAGTCTCCATGAGACACCCTCTTTAGAGTCTCCAAAATGGGTGGCATAGGCACTAGAGTCATCTTCAACAATTCATCTCCGGATTTTGACCTACACCTGCCTACAAGTAAGAACAAGGATGTAGGGAAGCTAGTGAGCCTACATCAGTTGAAGTCTCTTTGACTGTTGTGTTGTTTGGTTTGTAGAGAGGATATTTTTTATATACAAGCTAAGTATTCCATACATCAGCTTGAGGGTGAGTGCTGAGAGATGAGTTATTAAGGGTTAATTTAGTCTCACATTGTGTAGGACAAATTATGTGTAGTCTAGGTTGCCTGCATGCAAACCATGTATATCTTAGTTTATCTTAGGGTAAGAGAATAGAAATATCTCACCTTATAGGGGCCTCCTGTGGTTTTCTCCCTACTCTTCATGAGTGGGGTTTCCACGTAAACTCAAGTATTCTTATTGTCATGCTTCGATATTGTTGTCAATTATTATTCCACCATTATTTATTTCTTAACAATATAACTTGTTAATAAGGTAAGAATCATCAAAATATCAAACCATCCAAAGATGGCTTATGCTAGACCTTCAAATTTACTTGAGGTTGAACAAGCACATCGATGTAGGCACGCACATGAGCATAACTAAACTGGGTCAAGTACGGATCAAAGAATTGTCCTTAACAAGGTGCATTACATCAATTTTCACTTTTGCCGTCGGTTGAAAACCAACGGCAAAGTCCTTTCAACCGACGTCAAAAAGCGACGATGTAAATAGCGTCGCTGTTTCTTTTTCTCGCCAGTTACAAGGAACATCCGACGTCGAAATATCGTTCACCCAGCAGACGGATTTAATCTTTTGCTGTCGTTTGACAATCGATGGTAATTTGAGAAAGCATTTTTACATTACTTTTTCCTCGCATTAACGCGTCATTTTTTTAGTTTTGTCGTTTAAAAGAAAACACCGTCACTTATACAAGCAATGGTAAAAATATTTTTTTCGTCGCTTTCTAAAATAAGCGACGACAAATAACTTTTATTCGCTAAAAGCTTTCCTTTTTTGCCATCGATTATTTTAAAAATCGATGGTAAAAATATTTTTTGTTGTCGCTTTCTGTAATAAAAATATTTTAATGTCGTCGGTTGTTTCAATAACTGACGGCAAAGGGTAGGGATTCTTTTTTTTAATTATGAAAATTATGATCTTTATACAATCCTAAAAAAATAGATAAATTCTTACATTGGAAAATGTGAATCAAAGAAAAGAATAGTTCTAACCTTCCATCTACCGGAGAAAAAAGTTGTTGAGATCAAGTAATTTGATGCTACAAACATAGTAGATTTGGAAGAAAAGTTTCAGTAGAGCAATTCTATAAGACCAATGGTCTTGTGAAAATTATTGTGCATACTAGAGCATGATTGTCTATTCTGTTAAGAAATATGACTTTTTTAAAGTTTAGTAAAAAAAATTAAAATCTATATGTATCCTTGCGCTCTCCTCTAAACTTCTTGCAATGAAGTCACCATCCCCCTACAGCATCACCAAAGAGATCATATCGCAAAGCTATGTGTATCATCCAGTAGTTTGAACCATACTGCATGATATCATACCATCATATTCAGCAAGGCAAGTATGATAATTGCATTACCATTAGAGAAGGCTCGAGAAAATAGTCAAATATTACTTGACATCAATGGGTCCAAGTGGGCTACTTTGAAAGATAACTGCCGTAGAATAGTAGTAAGATCAAACATGTTACACGAATAATGTTGGATTGCCAATTATAAGCATGTATGAACGATGTTTATGGAACACATGAAAGTGTTAAAGTGGATGTGTGGTCACGTTAAGAATTAATGTTGGTACCATTCCAATTTTAAGTTCAAAATTATTAAAATAATAAATAAGTTTTCATTAATAACTGTAGCTCTACTTCAAGCTTCCAGGAGTAAAGAATCATAGACCATAGACTAAAGGTGCTTCCTTTCATTTTCAATTCTTTTCTAGAAATAACAACAAGAAAATTTACTAACAATTAAAATGAAAAAAAGAAAGCATACCTACAATCTATATTTAGATATGGTATATGGCATGATGCTAGCAATGGAGAATCCTATCAAAATTACCTAACCTGCAAACATAATAAACTTTGCTACACTTGTCTTTTTATATACAAATGAAAATCTCACATCAAAAATTGATGTAGCAGTTGAAAGTTTGATTGCTTTGAAATTTAATATTTTGATAGAATTGGAGCTTGGTATGAAACTTTGGGCATTGCCACCAAGGGGTTGGCTTAGTGGTATGGTATCCCACTAGCATCCAAGAGGTCATGGATTGTATCTCATGCCCTGCATTTATCTTCTCAAAAGAAGAAAAAGAAAAAAAAATAAAAAAATAAAAACTATGGGTGTTCCCACTCACTTATACAAGTATCATGATTGCTTATATATAAAAGATCACCACTGCAAGTGCAGTCATAATCCTTGAAACAAATCATAAGATGTAGTGACCTGACACCTTGTAGCATCGGATATGCAAGGTGTCGAGTCGTTACATCTTACACTTGCATTCGAGGCTTCTCCCAATCCAAATTCCAAAAGGTTCATGAAAGAAATAAGGCGCTTTCATTTGCATCCCTTGGCATTCAACTTTAAGGATCTTTTAAGGATCTGACATTGTTGGTTGTCCTAATAATTATCTATAAATCTAGGGAGCTACAAGAAAAAAGCTAGCAGCATAGTTTATACAACCTTACTAATTTTATCATAAAGAGGGATCAATTTGAATAAATAAAAAAGGCTTTTGGTTCAACTCAACCTAGAGCTAGAGGTAGGCCAATCATGGCTACTTAAGAATACTACATAACTAAAAGTAGAAAGGAGGATAACCCATTTACAAGACATAACTCAATAGTGACACAGCAATCATTGCCAAGCTAGGATAGATTGTACCACCAATTACACAACCAAGAGGATACCTTGAAACATGCACAATATTAGCAATATAAAACCATCATAGAAGAACCTACATGGAAATTTAACTATCCACAAGTATAGTTGATACTGTGCCATTATTTTACCAAGTTTTGTCATCAAACCAATTCTAGGATTCATAACCTTTGTGAGAAACTATAAATAGTATAGAAGTCTTAAGTACACATAAATTGAAAATATTTAGGATGATGCCAATATGAAATAGTATGTATTAAACACCCATTCAAAAAATCATCAAAGGCAAGGTGACAAGTAATGAATTGAAACTCAAAAAAGACTACCTTAGGCCATAAACTTGATTGCTAAGTAAAAGAACCATATTCATGTTAGCATCGAAACGATCTCAAAAGTCAATAGATTTGATTACTAGCTTAAAAGACCATATTCATATTAGCTTTGAAATGATCTCAAAATCGCCTTAGGATCCACAACCAACTCCACCTTTAAGGAAAAGTACATTTACAAATTTCAAGAAACTAGAATAATTGAAAATAGATTTCCAAAATGCAAAGCAAAAAGGCCCACTTGCATATAGATTTTCTTATGACAATAGAAGTATAGCTATGTTAAACTCAAAGGTAGATGGTGAAGCTAATTTCTATCTACATGCATTCGAACGTTGGATGGTTATTTAAATCATTTAGTCTGAAAATTTACCTTTGTGGCCGTTGCCTCCACAGCCTTTCAACACGTGGATGCACCATGCCTGAAGTACCTATTATATACAATTCTTTCGAAAAAAATATTTACTAAATATAAGTTTATACCTACTACAATCGGTACGATGGAAAAAAGCATTTCTTAAGTCACTACCACATAAAAGCAAAAGCAACACTCCTATATCAAAGCAATGTGATAGGAAAATGGAATGGTACTAGTGGCAATGATAGCAATGGTTAACAAGTATGCTACTCCATATGGCACTTTATCCAAATCTCATTGAAAGAAATCCCGATCACCAACTATACTTAGCACTCTTACAAATAGCTATATAACAAAAGGTATCACTGCTTCAATGAGCTTTCCCATGTAAGAAGCAATTCCAAATTTCAATACAACTTAAGATGTTTTCTAAATATGATCCCTTTCATCCTCCAAAATATGAAATTATAAATTTACAGTTAGAAGTTAGAACCTCTATGAGAATTGGAATTACCGTCAGAATTGATTATATTCAATGTAGATGCATGGCTACCAAAGATTAGATCACATAGTTTGAAGTAATGAATTATTCAAAGCAACATAAAGAACTCTTCAAATGATTAGATCTTGATTACATTCAATTAGATCACATAAATAGTTCATGGGATTTATTGAAATCAAAATGATGAACAAGGACAACTAACAAACCTAGTCATCTTAAGCATGTTCTCCATAGCCAACTGCAATTGATTGACACATCTACAATAAAAATGTGTGGAAAATAGCACAATCAAATATTGCTCCTAGAGATTATTGTTCAGAATAATACACATACATATATCCATGGCATACATATGTAGACATACATGTATTATGTGTATACAAATAGATGCAGCTGCACACACGTAAACTTTTCAGCACATATAGATTATTGTCTTCTTAAACAAATCTCAGAACTATGAGGGACTAAAAATACAAGTTCCTACTATGATTACTTTATCAAAGCACAAGCTTCTTATGCATGCATAACCTTTGCACAATCTCTTAATGAAGTAGGATAAATTGGATAACAATCTATCTGAAAAAAAGAATTTAACCACTAAAGGGAGGAGGGAGAGGAGGAGGAGATGAGGACAGGGAGGAGGAGGAGGGGGGAGGTAGGAGGAGATGAGGAGGAAGTGGAGGAGGAGGAGGGGGGACGGTTGAGGGGGAGGAGGAGGAGATAAGGATGGGGAGGAGGAGGGGAAAGGTAGGAGGAGATGAGGAGGTTAAGGAGTGGGACCGCTAAAGGGGGAGGAGGAGGAGTTGTAGGAGGGGGGCGATTGGGGAGGAGTAGCAGTAGGAGGAGGAGTTGTGGGCAAGGAGGAGGAAGAGGAGAGGGGCAAGGAGGAGGAGGAGGGCTGCGGGGAGGACGAAAAGGAGGGGGTGTGGGCGGGGAGGAGGAGGAGGAGGGGGAGGAAAATGAGGAGCAGGAGGTTTTCGACAAGGAGGAGGGTGGCAGTGAGGAGGTTTTCAACGAGGAGGAGGAGGAGGATGACGAGGAGGAGGACGAGGAGTTACCTAAGGAGGAGGAGGAGCAGGGGCGGCGACAAGGTGCTCAGCGACAAGGAGAAGGAGGTCTGCGGACGAGGAGGGAGGAGTTACGCGCAATGTAGGGGAGGAGAGGGCTCTGCGATGGCATACAAGGTCTAACATTCGCCGTCAATTTAATCACCTAGCGATGGCAAATGTATAAGTCAATATCAATTCTCGCTTTTAAAATTTTGCAGAAAATTTTAGGTCGACATTTGCCGTCGCTTATAATAAGTGACGGCAAATGTATAATTAAATCTCAATTCTTGCACCCAAAATTTTGCGGAAAATTTTAGGACGACATTTGCCATCACTTATTGTAATAAGCGATGACAAATATTCATTACATACTACTTTTTGGATGAGGTGGGGGCGATCAATTTTTGTGTGGTCTTCACCGTCGCTTAGATAAAGAAGCGACGGCAAAATTATATTTGCTGTCGCTTGTGCAACCGACGGTAACTAACCAACGACAGATCACCTTTTTCTAGTAGTGGTAATTAAGGATTAGCAATCTTGAATTACCTTATTAGAGATTTTTATTTGTAACTAGCAGAATAAAACTTGCCTCTACTAAATGCAAGTTTGGTTATATAGAGGTGTCACAAGTAACTTGCCTTTAGAAAAGGCAAGTTCATTTTTTTGTGCAAAACTCACCTCTACAAGAGGCGAGTTTGATGCATAGTCAAATTCAAAGAGCTCATGTGAGGCAAGTGTTTTTTCAAAGAGGAACTCACCTCTAGTTTGTGTTCTTTTTTTTTTGTTTTTGCAGCAAGTTCAACAGCAGCTGCTGCTGCTACTAAGCTGTTTCTGCTGTGGCTAGATATTGATTTCCACCCTCTAGTGCTCGTCTTAATTATCTCAAATACAAACTTCAAATTTTAACACTTTGGAAATTCATACCTAAATTTTTTAGTATTGAAAATATGCCCATTTTCCTCCACCCCCACTACCCATCACATTCATAGCTTACGTCATTTCCCTCTACGAAGTAAGTTTGCAACAAATTTTCGACTGTTGCCTGCAATTTGAAAGAAGGCACTGGCTGAAAAATCTGATATCATTGTAGCCATAAAGAGTGTAGGAGACTAGCAGTGCATTATATGGATCCAAATCTATGACCACAAATTGATCTCAACAGACGGAAAAAAAAAACAAGGAACAGTAGAGATCCTAAAATTCTTCCATTAAGGAGATGTTGGTTACATCATGATCGAGAAGCCCAAGCATGGAAAAGGAGGAATTTACATCATGATCACCAGTAATAATGCACAGATCTATTGGAAATACAATTAAAGAGAAGACATGGAAAGTTAGTTATAGCAAAACCTCGCATCTTTTAGGAGACAACATGGTTACATTTAAAGAGAAGTCATGTCATTACAAGAGATATCACAATAAAAGAACATTTAATTTCTTTTTCTTCAAGTGTGCTGCATGGAAGGCTCGAGACAACCAACATACTCCAACTAGCCTTATTAATCGATTTGGCTGATTTGTGTCCCACTCACATCTTCCAACTCATTGAGGGAAGTGGATGAGAAGAGTGTGACGACAAGGGTAGTGGGTGAGTAGCAATCACAGCAACAGCGTCGCAGTAGTAGCAAACTAATGGAACAGCATCAAGTTGAGGTGGGAAGGGGGGAGGCAATGGGCGAAGAGAGTGCAAAAGTAAAGAGCAATGGCGAGGGCTCGAGTTGAGGTAGGAGGGGGGAGGGGGTGGGAACAAGCACTTAAACACGAGGTGTTTGATTTTTTAAAAAATCACCTTCGGTAGTGGCAAGTTCTTAAAAAAAAAAACCTGCCTTCAAGGGGCTATAAAAAACTCACCTCTTATAGTCTAGTTACTTTGTGATGCCACTACATAATCAAACTCAAGTGAGTTTTATATTGCTAATTACAAATAAAAATCCTTAATAAGGAATTAAGGATTATTAATCCTTAATTATCTTATTAAGGAAAATGAGATCATGAGCCCACCTTCCCTCCCTAGCCAAATATATAAAGTGCTTGTGAAATTATGTATGCCCCATCCGAGTAAATGCAATTTTATATGTTACGTATACGTAGTGGAGTTTTAAGGATTCATCGGGTCTCGGGAGTTACTTGACTCATGCTTTGTTTAGGCAGGGACATTTCGAAAGCAAAAAAGGTTAGAATTTCACCTCTTATTTTGGAAGAAAACATACCTAGAAGTGGAATTATTTAATTTCTTCTTTTTATCTTTAGTAATTCTTTGATATGACATGCTTTTCACCCAAACATCTATTTTGAAATCAACTTTTCATCCAAACATAAAAAGAACCTAATTCTTCCATTTATTCAATAAATCTATAATTCCTTATGTAATTCAATTTTCACTTTCTCCTACCAAACGAGCCCTCAAAATTTACAAATGAGGAATTAGTAGCGGAATCTCTAAATCAATTCCACTTTTTTACTTTCACCTACCAAACCAGCGCTCAAAAATTTACACTTGGGGAATTACCAGTGGAATCTCTGAATCAAAGTTGCAAGTATCTCCTTTCACTATAGTATACTATTTTGACATGTCTAAATACTTATTTAGCTCATGGATCTTAGTTTGAGTGTCAACATATATTTGTTGTTCTATGAAATTATATTTTTAATCATTGATTAGCACACTTAATTTCTAATTCTCTTTGTTGAGAAATATTAATTTCTAATTCTCTTTGTTGAGAAAATATATCCTTATATAAGAGCAAATAAACAATTTGAGATATAGTATCACAAATAGGGAAGCATAAATAATTTTGTTTCAATTATGAATCTCTACATGAATTAAGGCTTGGATTGCTTTCATTATCCGTCATGTGACGTGCATAATCCAATGTCATTTGCTTTATTACAAATTTTATTATTTAACTCCAACCAAGAATTGCTATTTATTTCAAAGCTTTGCTATCTGTAAATTAAGTGCTAAGATCCTGAATACGTAGTCCTCGTAATGTACCAATTTATACGTCACTTTATATTTGTGTTTGTTGCCAGTAACTTGAAAATTCGACCTCCCTCATCTTTAATTTATGGCTCTGCTCTTGCGCGCGCGCACAGACGAATAAACAGGTATGGAAAGCATAGCCAGCAATGGGTTGGCACAATGGTAGAGCTTCATCAGCATCTATAGAATGTCATGAGAACCATATTTGCCTTATCTGAGGAGAGGAGGAGGAAGAAGAAAACATGGGAAACATACAAGCAACGTGATAGATCCCCTGGTAATCTGCTTCCATTGCCTAAGAACGTATTTAGGTGGATGATTTCATACCATTTTACAGTCATAAATGAATTCGATATGTTTATATAGCAAGCTCTTGAGACTAAAATTTACCATGGATGTAGTGACATACAATGGAACGATATAAGCGATAGCAGTAAGTTGAGATAATCCTCAAGATCAGGCTATTGATTTGACCGATTTTGTGGAGGGGATAATTGGGGTTTGTTTGTTATTTCAACTGCGATGGTGCTCATGGATGTACCAAAATTAAGTGGCTATACGAAATTTATGAATTGGATACCATGGGTTAGTTTATTTGGAGAATTTGAAAATCAAATGTGAAATTGATGTTATTTTATAATTATATTTACTTGTAGGTGTTAGATTATGGTATTAATATTTGTAGTATTTACTTGATAATGATATTAAAAATATAAAATGTAAAAAATATGTAAGATGTGAGTAATGTATAATTTTAATATGAATTTAACTAATATCGATGAAAAATAATATTAAATAAATTTATATTAAAGTGAGTAAATTTAAATTACCAAATAAATATTAAGTGATCAAATAAATAAAAGTTAACCACCCTCCTCCAGGTAAACTACGCTTAGAACTATTACCTAATCCTCAGATTTTGCAATCATATTTCACGTTGACTTTAAAGGGCCTGAATTTTCATTTTCTCACTTACATCCCATCCATCGCCGGAGGATAGAATTACTGTTCACTTACATCCCATCCACCGTCAGAGGATAAAATTTCAAACAGTAAGACTTTCAGAAAATATTAAAAGTCCAATCTTCTCCCTTCGTTCAGATGGAAATTTGGGTCATAAAAAAAATTAAAATAAAATAAAAATATTGATAGTGGATGTTCCCTCCCCTGACGATGGCGTGGCGCCAACTTCAACAACAGAGTGGAAACAAACTAATTGACCAAAATCATCGACATGGTTCGCCTTGTTTTTTTTTTATTATTGAAATGACCGTCTATGCCTTGGGATCCTTGTCGTTATATGACATCATTTCAAGCAAATCAACTTCTAGCTCGGAAAACTTGGTCCAATGAACGTTTGGCCGCGTGATACACATGAGATGAATGGAGCAAAGCCACAGAGGTGATTCAGCCAACGTCTAGGCAAGGCCTCACCTCACCAAGATTGCCCGCCCTTCCTCTCAATGCAAGAGGTGGTCGTAGAAGCTAAGCTGAGCAACCTTGATCGCTGCCACCGTAATCCCAAGCCTCCCACCGATGATCACTGTGAGAGATTCCTGTGATTTTCACATTAGAGATCCTCCAAGAATTTTTATGTTGAGTAGAAAAGAAAAATAAATCCTCTTACGATATTATCTTCTTTTTATATTTTATATTTTTTATTTTAAGATTACGGCTTTAGAAATTTTATTTAGAATTTTATTTAATTTAATTAAAAAAATACTTTACTTATTTTAGAATATTATTTTAAGATTGAAAAGTATGATTTATCTATTTATATAAAGAGATTAAATACTATAACTTCTTTTAAGTCTCTATAATAATAAATTCTACATTTCTTCACAATCAGTGCATCAAGTTTTACCCTCTCCTTTTCATTTTTATTGAAAAATAACTATATTTCATTAACTAATCAAAGCATACATGATATTCATCGAGGAAGGCATTCACATACCAAAAACCTACCATCCCACCCAATATACCTTTGCTACACTATACACTAACTAGTTCTTAGCGCTGTTGATATATTTACATTCCCACTCAGGGTGGATTGTAATCTACTTCTAATGTTCTAAACAACATTTAACATAACATAAGGGCATCCCCTTGCAAAAGATGAGACTAGCTTAGGAGTCTAACAATGAGATGGTAGTAGTGTAATTAGGGTTGCTATCCTCCACAAATTTGTGCATGTACTTCACTACTTCCTACAAAACCAAACCCTCCACCACTTTCACCTTTGCCTTTAAGAACTTGCATGTTCTTAACCAGCAAACCTTCCCATTCCCTTGTGTGCACACCGTAGTGCCCCAAGGGCAATCGTGACCTGCAGCTACATCTACAAAGACATAAAAGTCATAAGCCTCACCTAATTGAAATAGCAACTTGTTCATTCCATGTTGTTCTTCAACCACATTCCTACTACTAGAGTTGACCAAGTTGCCCTCGTCAACCACCATTGTATAAAATTTCTCTATGATCTCCACTCGTTTGGCCACTAGAAGCAAATTAGGCTTGGTGTGTTCCATCAACACCTTTATTTATGTTCCCACAATGTGCAAATTGGGCTTGGTGTGAAGCCACAATAGCACACGTGAGCAGGGACATGCGTAAGCTATGAATGGCCTATTCAACATGAGCGGAGGGTTCAGCGTGGTTTGGGGGCAATTTAAGGCCCATTCAAGGGTTCTCTTCACCTATAAAAGGCCCTTATGACTCCCTTTGCAAATCATCTCTTTACCAAGCATTCTACCACCTTCTAGAGATGCAAAGCTGGTCCACGGAACCTCTGAGTCACCGACGAAGCTTCCCCCACCACCGTGGCTGCCTTGACTCGCTTCTAGTTCTTCTTGAGCGTAACTTTTATATTTTATTCAAGCATTTCTCTAATTTTTATGTTAATGTTTGTAAGACGATTTTGATGATTCATAGAAGTGACCTGTGCTATTATCTTTGTGTCATCTTCATGCCTATTATGTTTCTACTTGCTAGTTATGTTAATGTGTAGCTAGCAACCTCTCTCTACCACAAGTTTCTAACCCTACTCTCTCTCTCTCTATCTTTCATGCAAGAGAATAGATGTAATAATCCTATGACAATAAATCTTAGCGACAAGAAGATTCAATTTTGCGTCTCCGTTTGATCGACACTTAGATTCACTATTCGTTTATTCTTATCAAAATCGATGTCGTAGTCACACACTGCAACATACAAATTATCTTAATGTGTTTTCCGATGTCAATTTTTGGCATCGTTGTCGGAGAGGCAATGGATCTTATTTATCGCTTTTACATTGGTGTTATTCACGAGATCTAACTCTCTCTTCTCTCTCTCAATTGATTGGTTGCAGGAATTTGGCGCATACGCGACAGGAGGAGCATACTCCAAGTCGGTATATTAGGAGAAAAGTGCGGCAAAGACTTCAGTGGGTATCATCTTATCTAGCGTAGTGATGGTTAATTTTCTCAACACAGTTAATTAAGTTAATTAGGCTTAATTATGTGCAAAAGAAAGTAACTTAGGTTAACTTAAATTAATGTCGATTAAGTAGTATAGGGTCAAGCTAACCTAACATTTTAGATTTAAATTTTTTAACTGATTGAGTCCAGGTCGTTCACTGGGAAGCATAACTTAATTTAATTCACCATTAAATCCTAAGCATAAATTACTAATTACTTAATCAAATGGAATTATAATTAGATTACTTTAAGAATATGAATCTTGCATAAATGATATTCAATTAAATGATATGATGAAAAATTCCATAAAGAAAAACATGTTTACACATATGAATTGTTATTAAAAACAAGTAAACATGTTTATTTCATTAATTTCAACTCATATACAAAAGATTAAGGCAAGAAAAAGAAATTCAAATGAATTCAAGTGCCTTATTACATCAATTAAGCTCAAAAAGAAATTGTATTTAAGTAAAAATTACAAAATTAGACATGTGAAACCCTTTAATTTCCATTTCTTTCTTCTTTTTTCTTCAGCCTCAATTCTCCTTTTCTTCTCCTTCTACCTTCTCTCTCTCTCTGTGTCTCGAGCTCTTCTTTACCTTTCTCTTAAGTTTCTTAACCTCTCTTCTTCTCTTTCTTTTCCTCTTATCTTTTCTTGTCTGTTTACCTTTCTCCTTTATTTTTCCTCTAAGCTCCACGATCTCATCTCCTCTTCTCTTTCCTTTCCTTTACCTTTCAGCTATGCACTTGAACCTCAATTGAGCCGAATTTGAATAGATGAATCGAACCAAAAATTTGATTTTATGGTTGGCAACTCGGACCGGTTGGGGATACACAGCACCTCTCAGGGTGGGACCAAACCCTACTGGGTCCAAGCCTAGTTTGTATTAGGTTTATTTCTGGTTCGATTCTCATCATGCACAGTATCCGACCTCCCAGGCCCACATGCACACGCCCGCCCACGGGCCCACGTTCGCACACCCACAGGCGCACACACACCCGGGCACGCACACCACACGCACCCACACACACACTCATACTCATTGTGCACCCAGCGCTGACGACCAAACAGCCCTATGCACGAAAATAACTTATCCTAAGGCGGGCGTTCACACTCTGCCAATGTGGGACTATGTTAGTCCCCTCCAGACCGAACTTCAGTTAAGGATTCCGGCCAGTACAGAGCTCCAAATCGAGCAAATAAGGGCTCATTGGAAAGCTCTGAAGGTGCTTTACAAGTTTGCAGCATCAATTTGATGCTCAGAAAAGATTTTGCCCTTCGATTTGAAGGAGGAAAGTGAATAGTCTTCACGACCAATTTGGCCTGCAATGAAGCAACTCAGGTCTAGGACCTGCAACAATCCTGTTGACCTCCAGATGAGGTCCTAACTAGGTTCAGTAGGTGTTTCCGCACCTAATGGTGAAAGGAAGGGACTTTAAAAGGCTTCAAGAATAGTAAGAAACTCAAGAGCTTCGCTAAGGAGCTTCAGAGCTCCATTTCAAATTCTGTTCAGCTTGACAGAAAGCTAGAGGTCAGTTTCATCATATCAAACAACCTCCGAAGGTTGTTAAAAGTCTATCTGGGCAATGTTTGCAATTGAAATTCATCAGAATGGCACTGAAGGCAATTTTGGGTTCAAATGAACCCAAACTAAGCAGCAATCGAATTCATGCAAAATCCTAACTTCAACTCATCCAAATCAAATTTAAATCATCTAAAATCATTCTAGAAATCATTTCTACCTATCAATTCCCCTAATTAATGACTGAATCATCAAATCTGACCTGAGTTTGACCATTACTCCTCGAAACTTGACTTTCTTCATTAGGTTATCTCAGATGAAACTAATGCCTTAAATCACTTCTATTTCACCTCAGGAACAAATTTAGATTCTCAGAAGGAAGTTTCAACTAGGATTTCTAGGGTTTCAGGCTTGTCGCCTAAGATCCTAACTGAGTTTGTTTGACAAAACAAACTAAGGCCTATCTAAGTGATTGATCTACTGGATTGATCTCAGGGCATCCTTTTGATGCTTCTAGACCTTTAAAATTAGGCTTAACCCTAACCAACAGTCATCTCCAACTCTGCCGAAGTTGGAGAAGACAGAGGCCTAGATGGAGCTCCAGGTCTTAGAACTTCAAAATAAGTATTGTAGAATGATCAGTGAACCTCAAACAAATGATCTGGAGCTTCACACAAAATTCTATGGGCTGAAGAGTACATCTTGATTTGCCGAAGCTTGCCAAAGCTCCGGTGAGTTCAGATTATAGCTAAAAGTGTGTAAACAACATTAAAACATGCCATGGATGATCTGAAAAGTTTCCTGAGGTCACAAGGAACCTCAGGAACACATTAATTTCTTCAATTATTCATGATACTAAAAGATATGCTTTGAATTCACAGTGAGTGGAATCTGAGTTCGATGGAACTCAGAACATGATCTCTCACTCAATTGAGTGGAGAAATCATATTAGTGGAGTGTAGCGATAGTGTTTATGTGATTAATTAGGTGGAGGAACTCCTCCTGAGCCACCATTGACAGCGAGCTCAGGAGGTTGAGTGGATTTTAGGCGTTTAGGTTGTAGGTGATTATTAATCCAATTAAGTTGAGGTTAAGGGCCCTTAAGTGATGATTAAGTGATGGAGGGCCCCAATGGAGGTGAATTACCCTCGGTGACCTCTACCATAGACAGCGGAAGCAACCGGTGAAGGTGGAGATGGATTAGGCGATTAGGTGTTCAAATCAGCAAATTAAAGTGTTAGAAATGATTATGGAGGATTAAGGAAGATGATCGGTGAAATTAAAAGGCAAAAGAGTGCTCCAGTCAAGCTCAAAGAGCTCGCCGGAGCTGAGGAAAATGACAGGAAATCTGACAATAATCTAACTAACCTACCTAACTAGCTACTCTAATTAAACTACTTACCTAACCTACTGTTACCTGGACGAAGGAGGCAGAGGATCTCCGTCGAAGGTCTTAACGAAGGAGGAAATCAGAGGGTGGAGGAAGAAATCCGGCGGGTGTAGGCAAAGCGTAGAGGAGGAAGTCCTACGTCGACACTGCATCAAAAGACTCAGCGGACGACAGCGGAGATCCAAAACAATTGAAGAAAAATGGAAGAAGACGGAGGAAGCAGAGGAAGGTCGCCGGATGTTGGAGCGAATAGCCTATCTATTAGCTCAGTGGGTGAAGAAGGAAGGGAGCTAACCTCTTGAAATCGAAGAGGTGGAGGGTATTTATAGGTTGCAGCGGCTGAGGAGGAGAGTGAATCTGGACGGAAAAAGGTCTAGGAGTGAAGTAACCACTGGCGTCTTCTTCGACGCCGGTGAGGTTAACTTCAAGCCCTAAGTAGGATTTGAACTTCATCCAGACCTATGGATGAAAAGAGGATGGTGAGCACAAGCTCCAGGAGCTTAGAAGGAAAGGGCGAACGTCGGATGGACAGTGAACGGCAAGTGGAGTTACCTCCTGTCGTCAACCGTCGAAGAGGCTGAAGAAGAAATGAAGAGGAAGAAGATGTATACAGGGACCTGTCTGCAATGAAAGCTAAGGACCTAGGTGAATAAGAAGGACTCGATTGAAATAAAACTTAGGGACTAAAATGTGAACTAAGGTTTTCAAGGTTTATTTTAATTTAAATCTTTTTCAACTTTTTATATATAATTATAAATGAGACAAATAATATATTTAAACCTTGAATTTACATTTTTGACCTTGTTAACTTAATTTATTTAATTAAGTAAAGTTACTTAAGTTATTACATACTTAGGTTTAAGTTATAGTTAAGTTAGTTAACACATTAATTAGGTAAATTATTGATGATATTTCGAGTCCATTTATTAATTAAATTATTAATAATATTAATTGAATAATAATATATCATTTTTAACTTATTTTAAGGTCCTTTAATATTTTATCCCTTATTTAATAATTAACCCATGTATTCACATATTCCTAGCTAATTAACTAGGAAGACTAGTTAATTGGGGGTAATTAGAAGCTATGATGAGCCTCTCATCACGTAACTTCATCATTTTTTATCAAAAATTAATAAATAAATAAAATTGCATTTAGGTTTGTGCAAGAATCTTAGGATAGATTGTTTGTTTGCTATCTAAAAAAAATCCAAAAATATAAAAATCTCAAAAAAATTGGCGTGGTAAAATGTTACTTAATCCACATCTTGAACCCACCACCCATAATTTAAAAAATACTCTAAAATTTTTAAAAAAATCTTTCTAAGTGTCCTTGAGTGGTGTTTGCGAAGCTAACCGTGTTTTGAACTAAGCTGCACCACTCAACAAAAAAAAATTAATTAAAATCAATTCACCTAATAGAATTTCATGAACACTAGGGGTGAATACATTAGGGTTGTTTATTTCTAGGGCCACACTACTTTTGAAGGAAATTGACTATCATTCGTTCTGTGAAAAACCTTGTGTGCTCACTACAAACACTGTCTAAATACATAAAGAAATCTCAACCCTAAAATTCATTAAAGTAAGGGCAAATCATTAAAAGACACCACATCCCAAATAACCTTGCTTGAATACCATGTTTTGTTGAGTGTACACACAAGCTCAAATCGGATTAATTAAGAGGCATGAACCCCAACAACGCCTTATCACTTACCTTAAGCACAAGCATTGTCCTAGCCCTAAATTAAAATCGAGTAGATGTGCCTTAGGTAGAAGCAATTTAAGTCTTGAGAGTGTGATTGGGTTTATTAAGTAGCTAGCCTTAATTCCCAATGTTAAATCTAGTGTCTAGGCTGCATGGTAGTGTCAAACAACCGCAATTGAGGGATATCAAAAGAACCTAAACGAAAGCCTTAGGAAGTACCTTCCCTCAACCCCCTCGTATTCAACCTGGCCAGATTGATTTTGGGAAGGAAGGTCTAAGTGCTTGCAAGCTTAATAATTCTCTGTAAGTCTTTAAGTCATTAAGGTCAACACTATAGGACTTAGTTCTGTTTGCTTGGTTGTGCACACACAATTCTCTCTTTGCACTAATTGAACCTGAGTTTTAATGTTGATTTCTTTAGATCGATCTCCATCTTCTCCAACTCCGGCAAAGTTGAAGAGATACCATTCTTTGACGTTTAGAGCTCATGAATAGGTCTAGAAGGTTAAAGGAACCATGTAGAACCTATTCTAAGTCTAATACAAGCCTAACAAACTCTAATTTGTTACGTCGAACAATCCATCATTTGAACTCCGACAATAAGCTCAGATTTATCTTTAAAGTGATCAAAACTTAATTTTGAAGTGCATAAATATTTCCTGAGGACGAATTGATGCTTTCCGGATCTTTAATTGGATCTAATAAGTCTTAGTTATCAAAGTCAACTTTCAACCTCCATTAGTCAACTTCGAGTCATTCTTGATGAATTAAAGTCTAAATCTTTGACTCAAAGATGGAATTGAATTTCTACTATGACTTTTAGTCTTTTAGAACAATTTTGAGCGATTTTTATTAAGATTTGCCTAGGATTCCAAGATTTGCGTAGTTTAGGTTATTTCAAAAAAAAAAAAAAGGCAGCATCTCCTGGCCAGAAGAAGTACGGATCTTAGGATTCTGGTTCTGTGGTTTATCCATAGAATCAAACGTAGAAAATGAGGAGAAAATAGATGGGAAAATTGGCTGCTCATATGCAATCAGTCTAGGTAGACCTATCAAAGGAGAGACAAGGGGCGGTCTCAGCGATCATCTCCCGTTCATAAACAGAAACAATGTGCAAAGGCACACTCACACCACTGCAATAAAACAACGGCAAGAAAACCTGAAAATAGCGTGAAAAATGGGTTTTCTTCTTTTCAAAGCAAAAGAAGACCTAGAATACGCGTAAAATATGAAAAGATGCAATCAAGTAGTATATCAAAACAAATGTGCATCCTACGTGTGTCTACAACGTGTGTATCCTACAAGCTCAAAGATCTAAGGTCTAGGATCGAGACCGCTCACTACAGGCTCCACGGGGCTCTAGTAGTGAGACAGACTTGTTGATCTTCGACTAAAGCCCTAAGAGGTGCAAAGAGGAGAGATAGAAGTAAAAGAGTCATGTAACTCTAGTGATCGTGTTGTGTGCGCGATAGCATGCAACAAACGAAAGCGATAAAAACCCACATACAATTCTGCAATCAGAGTATTTGTCATGAGTTTTATGAAGCCCACTTTTTAGTTAATCGTTACAAATGATAGAAAGAAGTAACAAGTGTTCGCTTTTTATGTCTTTTCAATCAAATATGTGGTCTTGCTTATTAATCCAAAGACAGGGATCTACGTTGGTTTTTGCCAATCTATTTCTGCAAATGAGAGTTTTAAAAATCCTGTGTCAGAACGAAAACTCACAGGTATATGCACTCCTAAGAGTGTATGCCTAAGGATATGCTACTATTAGTCAAGAAGTATGTATTTTTGTATTTTTTTTATATTTCTCTAACCTAAATGCAACAAGCAAACCTAACTAAAGATTAAGGAAAAGAAGTATGTCACAACAGGTATATACAGCGAATACGTAGGGAAAATTCGAAACAAAAACCCGCCTTCCTCTTGAGAATACCTATGAAGATATCCCTGAAAGAAGACAAAAACAAAGCAAAAACAACTAGTTAGAAGTGAAATATGTACAATGCAAATAATTAAAATGATAATGGCAAATATAATTACAAGTTACCTCCCCGGCAATGACGCCATTAAAATGATGGTTCAATTCTCAACATAGTTAATTAAGGTTATTAGGCTTAATTAATCGTGTAAAGAAAAGACTTATGTTAACTTGATTTGTTAAATTGTTGTCATTAATTGTAGTATAGGATTAAGCTAACCTATATTTTAGATTTTAAATTCAATATAGAAGATCTCAAAAATCTATCCCAAACTCTTGGTCCTTGAAATCAAAATCAGGAAATCCTAATCATGAAAATGTTCTTCTTTAGACTCAAAGATAAAGCTGCCTATCAATATCGCACCATAACACGACTTATCAACTCTTGGACCAAACTCGAATCTACTTTTCTGAAGAAATTCTTTCCTATACGTCGCACGAATGCACTTAAGCGATCCATTACGATTTTTACCCAAAATTAAGGAGAACCTATACACGAATCACGGTAGCAATTCCACGATCTGCTTAGGAAGTGTCCACACCACGACATTTCACGTTGGCAACTTATGCACATGTTCTACTACGGATTACACGAGAATGCGTGAAATCTCGTGGACGCTTCCTGTAGGGGCAACTTTCTGAACCGGGATGAGGAATCCTCTCATGAACTCTTTGAGGGAACGACGGAGAACTCTATCAATTTTTCCTCCATGACCCAGTTTAGCAGAGGAAGCGTGAATATGAAGGGCACCCATGAGATAACGAATTAGTCCAATTCAAGAGATTTGGAGATTATAGATAAGAAACTGGGCAAAGTCAACATCGTAGCTAACCATCTCGACAAGGTTCGCAACACGATGAAAAATCTTACACCTCTACTCGCTACGCAAAATCCCATACGTTTCCCTATTTCGTAAATTCCCTCGGGAAGGGAATTTGTAAATAATTTGGATTTAAGAGATCCTTCTTCCTTGGGTTTTCTCCCGACTCATTCATCGACCCAAGGAGGGACTTTTGTCCCATCATTTCCACCCTTCTCCCCAATCTTGTCATTTACAAAAAACATGATGAATTCTTACAATCTTTATGCCATCCAGGAGAATGATTCTAGATCTAACCCATATTCAAATACCTATAACCCTAGATGAAGAAACCACCCAAATTTCTCTTGGGTTGATAATAACCAAAGACATACCTATCAAAATTAGACCTATCAAAAACCGCCTACGTTGTCTTCTCAGCAATTGAATGAGAAGCCCATTCACGCGAGTATGCAAAATTATTCAGGGCCAAATAGAGATTCATAGCTCGATCAGATTTTGCGAGCTGTGATGGAGAGCCAGTGATAGAATGCTGAAGCTCTCGCTAAGATAGAAAGACAATGTACGGCTGAACTGGCTAATTTACGAAATCAAATCATGCTTTTGGCTGAGTCTCGTCAACCAGGTACTCTTCCATCGTAGCTAGCTCAAAATCCTAGGAATCTGTCACATCCTAGGCAACATCAAGGCCAAGCACACATTGTTAATCAGGCCTTTGATTTGAATCAAAACCTGCCCTCTACACCTCCCGAAAGTGAACTTCCAAAGCCGCATCAGCAACCACCTTTGTTGTACCAAAACGATCCACCTCTCATTCAAAATCAGAATTGATTTGTTGTTGATAGTCTGATTGGTTTAAACTCACTTTCTTGCCTCATTCTTTATATCTTTACCTCAATCCAAATCAGATCAATCTTTCATAAGATCAACTCATATCTTTCTGAGATTTTCACGTGATTTTGATTTTGGTTCTGTGAGATCTTTTAAGGCAAAATCAAGGCAAGTTTACTATTTCTATTCTTTGATTCTTCTAATTTCGGGTGGTTATGCTATTGTCTATTTTTGAGCTAACTCTTCCTTGACTCCCTTGTTTTTCACCTATCCAATATATTACAGGAGTTTCTTTTTACTAGGGTTTATGCTTAGCTGAAAGCGTAAAACTTAGCACTTGTATATAGTTGTTTCCTGTTTTCCACACTTTTATGTACCTTTACACTTGAGTCTCTACTCTATCTGTCAGTTCCTTATTTTCTACTCTTCACTTAGTCTAACTGACCACTCTGACTTAGGTCAGACTTGTAATCGTTCACACAGAGCTCTTTGATCTCCTCTTTACGACTCCTTCCGTCACCCTATACTAAGTGAAGTGTAGATTTTTTTTCACCCTTTCCTTACAACAAGGACAATGTAAAATTTTGGCTTGGGGGCTACGAATTGAATCCCTAATACTCTAAGTGTAATGGTAGACAAAAGAAAAGAAAAATAGAAAAATGTACAAAAATTAAAAATTTTGAAAAATAAATAAAGATTTGAAAAATTGATAAAGCATAAAAAATATATAAATAAAAATAACAAAAATAGGGGGATTAATTCATTTCTTAAGAAGATTTGAAGAAGAATTACTAATACCTTATTTAAATATTTATAAATAATAAATTAAGAGTTAAATTTCTTGAGGTCAGAAATAATAAAAATATATATATACTTATTTATATTGTAAATAGTGTACATTAAATAAGAGCATTGTATCCGTACTTTGGACTTTCTCTTGAATATATTTTCACAACACGTATTTGTTTGTGAATTTTGAACAGGATTTTTCTCTAATTAAGAGTATGAAACCCTAATAGGATCTATTTTTCCCGCTCTTTATTATGAAACAAGGTAACTAAGATGTCATTAAACTTTATACAAGACTTAAATTTTAGAACTAAATTGTAACTTTCTTTGTTAATAAGACTAGGTTAGATCCTTCTGATTTTTAAATATCTGTTTTTACTACCAAGTTGAGTAAAGAGACTAGATACCTAGAGTTGATTAAGTGAAGAGTTAGTAGAATCCTTAATCATAAGGTCTAACGGGCTATAGTTAGCTTAATCAATCAAGGACGTTCGGCTAGACTTGGCGAGTTGCGTCTTGACAGATACTGCAAGTCGATCCTAATGGTTTAAGGGACCTAAGAGTGAAAGGCTTTGTTGTCCGCACTCTGGTTTGCGAGCTAGGTAACCTATGTGTCCAAACTTCACACA
This sequence comes from Thalassia testudinum, assembly GCA_037157565.1. Classification (NCBI taxonomy): domain Eukaryota; kingdom Viridiplantae; phylum Streptophyta; class Magnoliopsida; order Alismatales; family Hydrocharitaceae; genus Thalassia; species Thalassia testudinum. Next base: position 182,417,928 of record JAZHRO010000024.1, on the reverse strand, counting down.
CATTATAATTGTCTTGCTGGCATCTGAAATCGCAAAAACACAGAGGTTAAGAGATCAATTCTAAATCCTCTTTAGTCCAAGGATTTCCGTGAGGTGGCTCTTGAAAGGGTGAAGGATGTGCCACTCACCTAGAAAAAATACTGGGAGTATTTACTTTTAGTAAGAAAAATGCGGGGGGAAAAAAAATATTATTTTGAGAAAAAAAATTATTATATACACTCTGCAGTTAAGCATCTTACTATAAATGGATGCTTATGCAGTTTTTATCCACCAATAAAGCATCTCGTTACATATGGATGCTACCCCTTCCTCCATCAATAAAAATGCCTCGCTATGTATGGGTGTTTTAACCTATAGAAAATGGATTGGAAAAATATGGAGATAAAATATAAGAATAAGAGACCCAATGGTCTACCGAAAAAATATATGCCTAGAGCGTTGACCTTAGCATAAAAATAGGTGAGGAGAAAGCAACCAAATCTGAGTAAGGCCAAGCCAAAGGCTTGAATTGGAATAACCTGGATTGGAAATTTATATCTTAAAATCTAAATTTTTGCAACTTCGGATGCCTGTAGGACGACTCTACTTCACGAGCACAAATGCTTTAAACTCATAGCTACTAAACCTTGAAATGAGTAGTAAAGTCTGAGAAATCAGGTTTTGGAGATTAGTAGTTGAGGCCTAAAGGAGACAAATTGACAAGGCCCTAGGTCTAGAAGTCTGTCCTTGATGCTGTGGATTGGTTGGTTTTGGGGATTTTACTCTTCTCAAAAGTTGGTTAATAAAGGTGTTTAGTTGAATTACAAAAGCTTAGGTTGGTAAAAATTAGATTTCACGAGCTTAAGGACTAACTTGTGTCTATTGAATCTTTTAGTTAGAATTTAACTTCCAATCTTTGAATCTTGTTACCGTATTCATCTTGACTTCTTTAATTTTTAGAGTTTAGAGTGGATACAGAGAATAAACGAGTTTTCGCTGTTCTGATTCGAAAGAAATTTTCGTCAAGATTCTATTTTTACGAATATGTATTTCTGAAAGGTATTTAGGGTTTTGAGTCCATCGTAAGAGGATTCACTTCAATGCTCTGATTATTTATGGATATTTATTTAAAACAAAATATAAAATTATAAATAATAAAAACATTCTGGCTTAAGCATTCCTCTACTTTAGAATTATTTATAATCATATAATCACCGTGGTGCTTAAATCATCACATTCTTGGTTAATTTTGCTAGGAACTTCCAAAACTTTGGCTTGGGGGTATGATAAGAGACTCATCATGGCTCCTAATTAATATTAATTAGCTATCTTCCCTAGCTAATTACCTAATAATACGCTAAATACAAGGTTAATTACAATATAGGGGTAAAATAATACGGACCAACAAAATAAGTTAAAATACATAATTAAAGATTAGTTATTTTTAATATAAGTTTAATTAATAATTAGGACTCAAAATAATACCAATTAGATATATACTAAGTATTTAATTTAACTTAATTGAATTAAGGACCTAAGTACTTAATTAAATTAATTAATCTTATCATTTAAATAAATATAGCTAAAAAGGGAAAAAATGCAATTTCAGGGCATAAATATATTATTTACATTATTTATAATAACATAGAAAAAGTTGAAAAAGAAATAAGTTAAAATAAGCCTTTAAATCCACTATTTACACTTCTACCCTTAGATTTTATTTCACTTGAGTCCTTTTATAACGAATAGGTCCTTCCTTATTTGCAAATACACCCCTGTGAACAGTCCTTCTTCAATCTCTTCTTCTTTCTCTTGGACAGCCGATGATGACTAGTCTCCACACCTTCTAATCACCCTTCATCCGACGTCATACAGCCACCACCGTTGCTGCCATCGCTCATATCACTTTCTCCTCCACATTCCACAAATCAGATCTCCTCAAAGTCCTATTTAGCATAGGTGTTTAACCCCACCGGCATCGAAGACGATGTCATTGATTACAATCCACCTAACCACGTAACCATCCAAGAACCTCCTTGATTGCGCAGCAATCATAGGACTTAAATAACCTAAATTAAGTTAGAACTTAGCATAATTGTAGTGTAATGCATGCATAAACAGCATACATTGCATCTTTCTTGTTTTATTTAGATATGCATAAAATAATGTTATAATTATTGCATTATTTGGATAATAGGCAATAAGGAGCTTAAAAGACGGCCTAAAGCTAGATCTGAAGCAGGGAAGAAGCTAGAGATGGAGCGGAAGTTTAGAATAAAGTTGTAAATAGGATAGTGTAGAAGAGGTATACTACTCTACCAAGTAGAATGTTAATGTAGGAGATAAATTATGAAGAACATATGACCCTTCCTGGCCTTAGAATAGCCCTAGAGACCTTCCTAAACCCTAGCCACCCTTAGATTAGATCACCTTAGCCTAGGATACCTCAAAACCCCCATTCCAACCCATATTTGGATGTCCAGGTGGGTTGCTAGACGTCCAAAGCCCTTAGACACAAACTGCAGACCTAAAACCCAATTCTGCTAGAAAATTGGACATCCAGACAAGGTGTCAGACGTCCAATTTCTGCAGAATGCCAAGACAGAACCAAAACTTCTCCCTGACTCAACTTTGGACGTCCAAACTAGAGTTTTGGACTTCTGATTTTGAAGTATAAGTCACCTAATTATACAATCAGACGTCTGGAACCATTCTCCAATCCCTATTTTTGAAAACAAGCTTGGATCTTAATTTCCTAAGCCCCTAAACCCAATTCTACACCCTAGGGAACCTAAAGTAAAGTGCCTTAAGCTTAGTACACTACCCCAAGACCCTCCTAAGAACCTAATTAGGTTCTCACCCCAATTGACTTGAATGTAAGTCAATCACACTCACCTAGTCAATTGGAGTCCAATTGAGCTTAGATCTCAACCAATACAAGTCTAACTGAACTCAGTGAGAGTCCAATTGATTCAAGCCTAACGTAATTGGGTATTTTCTCTCCCAATTAGACATACATTCACTCAATTAAACTTGTGATAAGTTTAATTGCACATTCACTTTAGTATTAGGGTTTATAACCCTAATTCTAAGAGCCTACCTAAACCTAATCACCTAGACCTATAGGACTCAACCGAGACCACTCACACACACCTCCATAGTCACGCACACACACCCACACACACACACATAGCCGCCTGATGGGACGGCGTTGGCTTCAAGAGATAACCGGGTTTTATTGTTATGTCGTTGTAATATAGCCAGTTGTTGCCATCATTTCAAATATATAATTTTTTTTACTCGGAAAAGAGTTCCCGAGGTCGAACTCAGGGAGCAAGTTGTATTCTAGAGATATACATGTTTCTTTTACAAAAAGAAAGAGAGAGGGAAAGAATTTGTTGTCTTCTTTTCTCTTTGTTTTCTCCTCGTCTCAGATCTTCTTCTTCTTTGTCTGCAGAGGTGATGTTCTTCTTTCTTTCTTTCTTCAGATCTCCTTCTTCTTCTTTGTTCTGCAGAGGTGATGCTCTTCTTTCTTTCTTTCTTCAGATCTCCTTCTTCTTCTTTGTTCTGCAGAGGTGTCACCCCTCCTTCTTTCTTCTTTTCCCTTCAGGCCGTCGTCTGATTTCCAAATCGGACGACTTAAACTACCTGTTGCTACAGTGTCTTCCTCAGCTTCCTTCTTCCGCGGTCCTTCTTCTTCCCTGTTCCTGCACACTTCAGAGCTTACGTCAGAGGACAAAACCTACTCTACCCTCTCCCCCGCGTCTCTCTCTCTCTGAAACCACTCTTGGGAAAGCTCTCCCAGAGCTGCCGGGTAATCGGGTACGGGTCGTGCCCGGGTCCAGGCCCACCGGCGTGCGTGGTGGGCGAGGAGTGCAGGTCAGTCTAAGTCGGGTCGGGTCAGGTCCGCGGGGCGTGAGCGCGGACGAGACCGGGTAACCGGGCGGGTGAAAGGGGACCTCACCCCATGTGCTGAGGCAGTAAGGCTAGTGCACAAAATCAATTTAAACAGTGGAAAGGTTGTGAGGCTTACCGATGTGGGACTAAACGCAGACCTTTCCTCGCGTGCGCCTGCTGGGAGACCGCGGCCTGGCTTCTGCAGCTGCGGCTTCGACTTGCGTAGGTTGCTGGCTGGCTGCCTTCGCAAGACTCCCCGTACTCCGCAGCAGCTGGAGACCTGGAGTCCTCAAGCCTGGAGCGCGGGAGAAGCTGCTTCAATGTGCGTTAATGGCGGTCGAACCTCAAAACCTGTCGGACACGAATATGGCCTCTCGGCCTGATCAAACCACTGGGGAACCTTCGCCGTGGCACGGCGAAGGTGAGGAGCTGCACGGCAGGCCGCAAGGTGGTGTCTGGCGGCAGCCCTAGGTTGGACTGCAACCGGAGGAATGGGTTTGTTCGGGGGAGAGTTACGGAGGTGTGGAGTGGCAGTGAAGGGGTGGGGGGTGCTCAGTGTGATGAGGTGGAGGTTCGGTGAGGGTCGGCGAGGTGTGTGAGGCTGTGGAGCGATGGGAGCATCTCGCCGGAGGGTGGCCGGAGACGAAGGGGGTGACGATGGTCAGGGTCAGTCGAGGGCTTAATTGAATAAATTGAAAGCGGGGGAAGAAAGAGGAGAAGAAGGGGAGTAGTTCTAGCTTACTTGCAGGGACGAAGGGGGAGGAACAGGGCGACAGTCGTATCGACTGTCGCCGGAGAAGACGATGCTCAGGGAAAGGGGCGGCGGCGAGCAGAGAGCCGGAGAGGCGCCAGCTGGGTGCGGCGTGGCGCGGGAAGAGCAGGGGAGGAAGTCTCTGCTGCTGGTATTGCGGCAGAGCGAAGAGGAGCAGGGGGAGGAACCGCCGGAGCTGGTGAGCGTCTGCCGGAGAGGGAAGAGAGGAAAGTTGGGGATTTTCTCCGTCAGATCCAAGCTGCTCAGGTCGGTGGAGCAACGGGGGGTATTTATAGGGATCAAACAGGGAGGAAGGCGGAGGGAGACGACGTGTCTCCCTCGCCGGAGGATGGCCGGAAACAAAAACCCATACCGTCCGTGCGTTCGCACGGCCGGTATGGTGGGTTACAACGACCAAGGGGGTGTCCCTGCGACGGCTGACGACGCAGGGCACCCCCGGTTTACTTGCCAGGTCCCCCCCTCACCCTGCGCGGCGCCATGCTCCGCGCAAGGTCGCCGGAGCATGGTGGTGGCAGGTTTTGCAGGGGGGACCTGATCGCAAAGAACGAAGGAGAGTTAGGGGCCAAAATGCGAGGGTTGAAAAGTTGAGGGCCAAAAAGTAAATATATGAGGACCAAAGTGTAAAGTTGGTCAAGGAGGTTTCTTCTTAGGCTCAAGTTTTTATACATGACTGATTAGGACCTAAGGAATCTGATGGTGAATTTCATTTCTATATTAAACCTTGTTTGACCGGTCAATTTATGCGAAAACCCAAATTAAGTTATTAATTGGGCATGGTTCTCAATGTAGGTCAAAATGGGTTCTGAAGGCCAAATTGAAGGTTCTAAACCCTAGAGATTATTTTTCTATGAATTTTAGAGGGTTTATTCTATTTTTACTTTGCCTCAAACCTCGTGAATTGAAGTGGGTTGTTTTAGGGTTACAGATTATCATTTAGTTTCTTGGAATTGCTGTAGCCCTTGCTAGATCATTTCATCCCACTTTTATTCTTATTAAGCTGATTTGACCTATGTTTGGGCCCTGAATTACCCTGTATGCAGATTATACTGGTAAAATTGCATTTTTACCCCTTATGACTTGTTTTCTTCTCAAACTCAGAATTCTCTGAGTTAAGCCTTTCCTTGAGATATGTAGGAGCTTTTATCCTTTGTATTAGGTCAAAATGAGCTAGTTATGGCTCATGATGAGGTTCTCATCACCGCCCACTCTAGAGTTTTCTAGAGTCTTCTCTAAGTGGTGCCACTTTGAGTTACCAAAAATAGCAATCAAAGTGGTCCATTCTTAGATCCACAATTTGTGGGTCTAAGAAGACCCACTCAAGACCAAGTGGATGGCCACCTAAGGGTCTCTCTAGAGTCTTCTATAGTTCTCTAGAGCGACCACTTGAAGGCCGCCCAAGAGTCTATTTAAAGACCCTCTTGGACAACCATGCACCCAATCTAGCTATCTAGTTATCTAGCCTTTAGCTTCACTCCATGTACACCTCCATCTCCACGAGTTCCATCATCTCCACCACTCCACCTCCACACCTAAGGCTAGAGAAGCTCTCCACCGCCTCTCAAGAGGTTGGCCTACCCACCATTAGCCGTCCCTCTCTTCCCTCCTACCACCTCAAGCCCCACAGGCCACCACCTCCAATGCCCTATTTTCTCTTAGTAGATAAGTTGTTCTTTGTAGTTTAATTCCGCATTAGTTTCCTACTTAGTAGCGTAGTCATTTTCTATCTGAATGATGCATGCATAATCTTTCACTAGATCCATGCATGCATCCATATTCTGTTAGCTAGAAATATTGGGATTAAACTTTCATGTACGAGCATGTCTCTACTTGTAATGCCGACAATTCTTGATGATATAAAATCTCCATTTGCATTATCTCTCTTGTAATCATCAATTGCTCGATTTAATCTCCTATCATATTGCAACAAAATGTCGATTCCTGAAAATATAAACGATCTTGCGATTGACGCATTTTTTGTTAACAGCCATTGTGAAGTACGAATTGTGCGAACAAGTACCCACACCTTCACTTTCATAGTTTATTTGACACATGCACATGTAGTAAGGGTTAACAACATGACTGGCGCAACTTTCATTCCCAAGCTTGAAATCGGCGTACGATTTGAAGCAAGTAGTAAAAAGATCAAAATCAATTTCTCCTTTCTAAATGCCTCCCTGAGATTGACTAGGACTCACCATCTCGTTATTTAATTTTTTTGAGTCATATTTTGCAACTATACTACGACGCTATTTTAATCAAATCTACGATTTGTGATATCAACACTCCCTCTCTACCTTCGCCCCCACCTATAAATACTACCCATCACCTCCAATCTCCGTTAGCAACCCCCTTCCCACTTCTTCCACCGCGGTTGTTCATAGGCTATTCTTCCACATCCGGTGACCCTATTCCTCATTTTCAGATCACTTCCACCAAAGGAGCTCGATGCCTCTCACCTATTCTTCATCCTAGGAGCTATGGTAGAGCTTTTGAGCGCCCCATCAACCTCTCTATCTCGCTTCGATCCTCGCCAGAGATGTATTCCCCAACCCTCTGATTTCCTCCTTCGTTATGAGCCATCAACAGAGTTCTTCTAACCCAATTCGCTTAGGAAATCGTAGATTAGCTTAGCTCTTAGCGTACATTTAGTTTAGCTAGTTAGATAGGTAGTTAGCTTAGATTTAATGTTCATGTCTGATGATAACGTCATCATCAGCCATATCTAGCTTTAATTAGTCATTATCAAGGAATAAATGCTCCTACATAACCGCCAGAGAGACGTAATTCACTGCAAATCCATTCTGAGGGAAATACAGTAAAACAGGGGTAAAACTGTAGTTTTAACAGCTATCTCAATTGTAGTACAATCATGGGTTTTCCTAGGAGCTAATTAAGGGTCAAATGATCTTAAGAGTCTAACAAGTGGGTTAGACCAGACAGAAAATGGTTTTCGCACGTTACGGGAATTAAATGACTTCTGAAATCCTAAAAACAGATCTACTTAAATAATTGAGGTTCTGGTCAAGATAAAATTCACCTAAACCCTCTAAAATTCATAGAAAAATATTCTCTATGGTTTGGCATCCTTGATTTGACCATCAGAACCCGTCTTGACCCAAAATAGTGCCATAAACTGACCTTTTCCCTAATTTGGGTTTTTGCATAAATTATCCAGTCAAACTTGGTATAAACCTAAATCTAACTTCACCATTGGATTCCTTGGGTCCAAATTAGGTTTTTACCAAAATTTGGACCCAATCTAAGATCATCTTGACCTACTTTGCAATTTGGTCCTGTTTGAGTCTTTTCTCTCACACACATGCCCCTTACTTTTGAATCCTTTACAAAAAGGTCCCCAATGTTATCGTCTCCTTATTCAAATAGGTCCTTTCCACCATGAAATCCTAATCCTACAACTCCGGCGAACTTGATTTGGCATTTTCTCCTTGATTCCTTGACAAATCCTTTTCAGATTTGAAAGGGAAGTTCGTCAAGGAATTCCCTTCCTTTTGAACCAGATTCAAAGCTCTAAAATTAGCCCAAATTCTAGTGCGAACCTTTGAAAGATTCGGGTCCCCATCTCTGGTGACCTTCCAAGCTTGAGAAGCTTACTTCCTAAGTTCAAATCATCCTCCAGAGGCCTATAAAAGAACCCCCTGACATCGCCGTCCATCCCAGACTCGATTTCGGCTGAAAATTCCCCAAATTCCTCTCTCCTATTTCGACCGAATAGTTCCTCGAGCTCCGATGATTCCCTCTACCTATCCTCGTCGTCCGACCACAATACCGACGGCGGATTCTTCTTCCTCACCTTCCTCCGCGTCGTGCAATACCAGCCGTCCTCGCTCTACCTCTGTCGTCGACGCCGTCCCCCTTTACCAGATTGTCTTCCTCCCTGGCGCCAGCCTACCAACATCGGTGTCGTTCTCCCCCCCTTCGTCTATTAGATTAGGGTTAGTTTAGTTAGTTTAGATCCTTAGGTTAGTTTTATACCCAAAAATCCCAAAATAACCCTCGAGGCCGCCGTTCATCTCCGTCTTCTCTGGCTCCGACCGAACCTCTAGCGAGGCACCTCCCTTGCTACACCCCTCCATCCGCCTCACCAACCACCTCATGCGCTTCACCACGACTCCACCAATCAAACCCCTCTCCTATTTCGCTCCATTGCACACCCGAACACGCCCCTAAACAAACCCACCTTCTCCGACCTATCCCGACTCCGTCTGGCCACCACACACATTCATCCACCACACAACCACCACCAACGCACTCCACGCCCTACGGTGAAGCTCCTGAGTGCTTCTGATGTGGCCATGAGCCTATGTTTATGTTTTTAGGAACATGACCTACAACCACCATTACCGAAGAGCTTCAAGGAAGCTTCCAGCTCGCGCCAGGTCTCGATAGCCCCAGGTGGAAGTCCCAGGCTGTGCGGAAACGCCTCAGGCACTGCCCCAAGTGGTCAATTGGATGCTTGGGCCTCGTGAGTTGCAGCAATTGAAGGAAAGAGTCCTGCCTGCTGTTCACGAAGGAAGATGTGGGACTTTAGTCCCACATCGATTGCTGAAGACCAGACACAGCAACTTAAATTGATTTTCTGCATAGGGCTATTCGCCTCTTAACATAGAGGGTGAGGTCCTCCACACCCATCACCTGCCTCACCCATGACATGCACCACGCAGGCCCAGCACTCACCCGATTACCTGCCTAAGCCTACTCTCATACATCGGCTGCCATTCACAGCCGGCAGCCCTAGTCCCGGGTGTACGTATGCCCGTTTACTCGATAACCCGGACATTGGCCTTAGAAAGGCGAGAAAGAAGGAAAACCCAAAGAGAGAAGGAGAGAGAGTGTGGGGGCAGGGGGTTTTGCTCTCTTGAGAGTCTGCTGACACTTAACCGCTGGAGGGATTGCCTCCCTCTGTGATTGAAGAAGAAAAGCCAAAGAGAGAAAGAAGGCAGAAGAGGCACATAGAGAAAAGAAGAAAGAAGTCAAGGCAGAAGAGAAGAGGAAGAAGAAGTACAATGTCCTCTTGGCACTGTAGCAAGACACTTAAGTCGTCTGATTGAGTACCCTATCGTCTGATGAAGTGCACTGTGCACTAAAGTTTGCATGGTTAAAATTGTTCATTTATTTACATGATTAATTAATTATTATATGTGTACCTAAGCTAATAATTGGTGATTCAAATCACCATTATTTTGTCTTAGATGATTTTTTTCCTCGATAGATTCTTGATATATTCATGTGCTACATTGAATATTAGTTTTGAGTAATTGTTATCATTAACTGTGCTCATTTACACTATTTATTGAGATTAGCGATTGAATTCTTATTTGCTCTCAGCGAACGACCTCGAACTTCATATCTGACATTCAAGTTATAAATTTTATTTGTTTTCAAGTAATTTCAACCTATACTATGACGTAGCTTTTAAAACCTCGATCTCGCCCGTAAACAATGTCCACGTTGTCTTCTCCGACTCTGACTTTGTTTGGCTTGTTTGGAGTCCCTTTTGTCGATTAAATACACCGTTCATCTTTTTCTCTCTCTCATGATCACTTCCACATGCTTAATTGTATGATTCGATCACCTAATCACCTAATTCATCTCACATTCACCTAACCAACTTCGCTATCTATGGCAGAGGCCTTAGAGCCTAGATCACATTATTGCGTTGAAATCGCTGCTTTTAGGAAAATGCATCGTAGTATAGTGACGAAAATCGCAACAATATTTAAAATTTATAAGTACTCGAAAATAAGAAATGAGTCTGAGGACGTTCGCAGAGAGCAAATGTGGAATTCGCGTACTAATCAAAATATAAAACAAATGAGCACAAGGATTAATTGCCACAAAGATATGCAATGAATAATATACTCGCAAATATATTCAATAATAAGAAATTGTATCACAAAAGGTCAATGGGATAAGAAGAATAGAAAATCCTAAAAATGGTGATTTGAATCACCAAATTATTCCACCATTAGGCACATATCCCAAATATCTCAATTTCTCAACCAATTCAAATATCACTACAATGGTTTTAAACCACTTTCCACGTCAACAACTAAGCTTACTATGTCCATCAAATCAGACATCAAATGAGAGCAGATGACTTAAACACCAAAGCTCAGCACAAGGCTAAAGCACAGAGACAGAGTAAGCCTCTCGAAATCTCGTTAAGTGTTGAGCATTTAGGCACGAATTTCGAGGCATGAACGGTGCAAAATCGGCCCTCCACCCTCAGAATCTCATCTAATCGAGTAATCGGATCTAGGTTAGGTCCAAACCCACGTGCATGGGTTGTGGGTGAGGAATAAGAGAGGGCGTGAATGAGTGCATGGGCGAGGAGACCCGACCCCCATGTCTTGGGATTGGAGGCAACGAAGCAAATCCAATTTATTTGACTTCTTGGTTTTTGTGTGCATAATGTAGGACTATGAAGTCCCTCTTCTTCACGCATTGCTGCAGCAAAGTGCTCCAATCAATTGTGGTTATTGCAGTTACTTGCTTCTCCAATTGAGGCTGCAGGCGCGTTCCTGGAATGAGTTCGCATCTCCTAGAAGTGGTGGCAAGGTTGATTGATGACCGGATGACGGTGGTCAGCACCAAAGAAGATGACATCGATGGTAAAGGAGCCTACACAGAAAATACGACCCTAGGGCCCAGTCAAGCATATGGAAAGCTTCGTCGTGGTAAGGCGAAGCCAACGGTGTGGGTAATTGGATGCTTAGAGGTCTAGAGCGACTGAATGGTGTCAAAGTTGATGACGGTGAGGTACAGTGGTTGGCAGAGCAATTCAGTGGTCGAAGCTTCTAATTGGGAGAGGGATTTTGGTCAGTGAGTGATGGGGAAGCTTTTGGTGGTGGTGGTTGGGCGTGTGGTGGTCGGCGGTGGCGTGGTAGCTTTGCCAAAGGCGTTACTGTCACAGAAGAAGACGAAGGGGGAGGTAATGGTTTGTTGGTTGAATTAGTGAGCTAAGGAGTGAGATAGAATCTAAGGAGAAAGAGAGAGAGAGAAGACCTACTCTAATAGAAGAAAGGGGAGGAATTGGCACCAACTATGATTGGCCAGCGTCGAGAACAAAGGTGCCTCCGGTGGGGTGAACAACAAGGAAGAAGGGTCGAGCCAGCCCCTGCTTTTACCGACGAGGAGCTGATGAAGTTGGGGAAGACTTTCCCTCTGCCTATTGTACATTGCAAAGGGCGACAAAGGAGAGTTGAGGAGCTCACCGAAGTCACGGTGGAGGCGACCAGAGATGAAGAGGAGGAGGGGGATTTATGGCTAAACCAAACTAAATCGAATGCTGAGACTTTGAGGAGTTTAAATAAAGCTTAGAACGGAGCTCTAAATGGCGAAAGAGGCCTAATTGAGTTGAGATTTGGAATCAAGAAACCCCACAATTTTTGTGAGTTCGCATGGTCTTTCTACCGAGAATCAGGATCCAAGACTGCATTCAAATGATTCTTCAAGGTTTGAACTCCAATCCCATCAAATTTGATGGGATTTGGTGCTGATTTGATCAAGTTTCAACTTGGTCAAAGGACGATGCTGCATGGTTGACCTAACAATGGCGATAGGGACCTATTTGTAAGGAAGACGAGAAAGATAGGGGGGCATTCGTAAGGAACTTTGAAAGTTAGGGGCGTGAGTGTAGAAGTAGAGATCTTAGGGGCTAAATTGCAAACTAGGTCAAGATAGACTCTGATTAGGCCCAAATTTTGCTATTAACCTAATTTGAACCCAAAGAATCTAATGGTGAACTTAGATTTGAGTTTTGACCATGTTTGACTAGGTAATTTGCATAGAAACTCAAATAAGGGTAAAATCTCATTTGAAACTCTATTCTAGGTCAAAATGGGTTCAGATGATCCAACCAAAGGTATCAAACCTCTTAGAATATTTTCTTATGAATTTTAAGAGGTTTAGATGAATTTTATCCTGACCAAAATCTTTCCGATTTAAGGTTGATAATTAGGGTTTTGTGTATTATTTCTTTTCTTGAAGTGCGTAAAACCCTATTTTTGTTAGTTCGGACCCACTTTTTGGTCTTTTATGCTCAATTGACCTTGAATTAACCCCTTGTTGATCCCGTGGTTACTTTGCATTTGTGATGTGATGTTAAAACTGTTACGTCGCAGTATAGGTTGAAATCGCTTGAAAACAAATAATATTTATTACTCGAATGAAAGTCCAAGGTCGAATATAAGGAGCAATTGGTAAAAATGCTTCTCAAGATTGTAATTCAACACAAATATATAATCAATTGAATTCCAAGCAAATATGAATAAAAGTGAATGTTAGATAATATAAAAAGAATGGGGTAAAATGGTAATTTGAATCACCAATTACCCCTAACAATTATCTCAAATATTTCAACAGTACTAAGCAATTCAATTTCACATATGATAAGTGCACAGTGCACTTCAAATGAAGCTCAAACGTCTACTTAGTCGGTCAAACAGCTTATCCTACTCTCTACTACAGTGCTCGGCAGCTTCTCCTTCTCTCTATGCCTTCTTCTCTTCTTCTATCGGGCTTCTTCTCTTCCCCTCTTCTTCCTTTGGCTGTGCTATAGCTGCTCTTCTTTTCTTCCTCTACGGTTGTGCCTTCTCTCTTCTTCTTCTCTTGTGGCTTCCTCTCGTTCTTCCTTCTTCACGCACAAGGGGGAGGTTCCAGAAATGGCTAAGTGTCGGCCATTGGTCCTGAGAGCAAAACCCCCTGCCCTTGTGCACTTTCCTCTCCTCTCTCTGGGATCTGCCCTCTTAGGGCCTCGGGGTATCGAGTATTCAAGTAGAGCGCACCCGAGACTAGGGCTGCCGGCCATGAGTGGCAGCCGAGGAGTGCTTAGGTTAAGAGGGTATACAGATCAACCAGACCCACGTGTAAGGTGTCACGGGCGAGGCACGTTAGGGGCGCGGGGACCTCACCCCCTCTGCTTGCTGAGGTGATAAGCCTATAGGACTTTTTCAATTTAAGCGGGTGTGGGCACTCGTCAGCTTCCAATGTGGGACTATCCCACCGCCTTCTTCTGCGTGCAGCTGCAGTGGGTTGCCTTCATGGAATTGGAACAGCAGCAACAGATGTGGGTATCAATTGAAGACCTGGAGCTCTACCTGGAACCTCTCCACACAACCTGGGCGTATCACTTGAAGCTTTTGCTGCTGGAGAAGGCTTCCAGCTTCGCTCGAAGCTGCTGTAATGGCGGTCGAGGGAGCGAAGACCTGAAAGTCAGAATACGACCTCTCGGCCTTGTCAAAAAGTTCAGGAGCTTCACCGTAGGGTGGCGAGTATGGTGGTGGGTGCAGTGTGTCATGAAGGTGGCTGTGGTGGCCGGACGATGTCGGACTTGGTGCGTGGAGGTGAATTAACCATATTTATTATTTTCTTCTCAAAATAGATCTAAGTGGGATTACTGTCTTCAAGCGATTATTCATGAGCATTTATCTCTTGATTCTAATTAAATCAAGATAGTTATGGTGAATGATGGTGTTACCATCACACACTCAATAGGGGCTTTCCATCACCTTATTGTATCACAAGGGTCCCGTTCTAGTTTTCAATTAGATAAATAATTGCCTATATACTAAATGCCTAATTTCACCTCATCCTTCTGAGCTCGTTGTTAATGGTGGCTCAGAAGGGGTATATCCATCTAATTAGACACACTATCATCATCGTCGTACCTTCTTGACTATTTCCGCTCACTCAATCGAGTGAAATTCATTTCTCTGAGTTCAAACGAACTCAGACTTGATTCTTTAGGCGTAATTGATTAATCTTTCTTTCTAATCATTAATTGACCTAATTGTGGTGTTCTTGAGGTTCCTTGCAACCTCAAGAACTTCTTGAAATCTTTCTTGATGAGTTTCTTGGAGATTTTATCTCCAACAATCTAAATCAATGTTCACTATAACTCCTATGATCTCTGACGACTCCAAACTTGAACCTCATCCTTCGGAACTTGTCGTGAAGTTTCATAATGCTTCTTGATTAGAGGATTTGATTACACTAGTTGAATTTGAGTTTTAATGTTGATTTCTTTAAAATGATCTTCGTCTTCTCCAACTCCAACGAAGTTTGAGAGATATCATTCTTTGATGTTTAGAGCTCATAAATAGGTCCAAAAGCTTAAGGAAACCATGTAGAACCTATTCTAAGTCTAATTCGAGTCTAACAAACTCTGATTTGTTATGTTGAACAACCCATCATTTGAACTCCGGTGATGAGCTCAGATTCATCTTTAAGGTGATCAAAACTTAATTTTGAAATGCGTAAATATTTCCTGAGGATGAATTGATGCTTTCCGGGTCTTCAATTGGATCTAATAAGTCTTAGTTATCAAAGTCAACTTTCAACCTCCGTTAGTCAACTTTGAGTTGTTCTTGATAAATTAAAGTCTGAATTCTTAATTCAAAGATGGAATTGAGTTTATGCTATGATTTTTAGTCTTTTGGAACAAGTTTGAGCAATTTTTATTAAGATTTGCCTAAGATTCCAAGATCTGCGTAGTTTGGGTTGTTCTCCTAACCCAACACTGTTATTCATGTTCTTGATGAGTTTTGATATTAAATTCTGCCCAGATGAATCATAAACAACCTCTTAAATCAACCCAGATCACTTATTAGCTCTTTTATCTATCTATCGAACTTTTCCATATGGAGATTCATGTTTTGTGTTCAGTATTTCAAGTTTAGAAGCTTCTGGAGCTTCTGAAGCTCTCTCAAACCTAAATGTCTCTTCCATTCTATATGAAATGACTTTCTAAGTATCATTAGATTCTCATCTGAGAGATTAAAATCATTATCAAGTCCTTTGACCTAGAATTCCTTCTCTGCAGCATATATTGAGTATGGCGACAGAACCATGTTTACTCTTTGAATCCATGGATCATATATGATCCAAACATCAAATTGACTTCATCGAGTAATAGAGGATTTCAACAGCTTTCCGATGAGCCCTTCCGTGCTCGATTTAGTGAACTAAGCTGCTTGGACTCGTCATTCGAAGTTTTAGCCGAAGAGTGTTGTTTTGAAGGAGAAGTGGCAGACATAGTCCCACATCAGAAATCGATGGACATCTGCATGCAAACAAAACCAAAAGCACTTGTAGCCCAGTTGGTCATCAGCACAGGGCACATCTCTTGAGCATATTCTGATCTATGCATGTGTGCGCACGTGCATGTGCGTGGACCTGGGTGAGCGTGAGCTTGGATTTGTGGGCTTGCTATGGCCCAAAACCGTGCCCAATAATACACTAAAATCCAAATTAAATAAACTAGGACTGGGTTTGTGGTCAATCTTGTCTAGCGATGGATTGTAGATTCCATAAAAAAACCCGATCCGCCCATTAAACCAATTTTTGGTTAAGTGTAAAGAGAAAAGTGGATCTAAGGCAAATTCGACTAAGTGTTAAGTGTGAGCTTATTAACGGAATTTTATACATGTAAAAGGGTGAGTTCAAAACTCATTGTTGTAGTCGTGTAAAAATCCGCTATCAAATAAAATATATAACCGAAACTCTGGTAAGTCCCGGGTCGAACTTGAGGAGGCGAACGTTTGATCAAAAATCATGTTTATAATTATCATCATGAAATAGATTAGCTAGTTGAATTAAATCTATACTAGCTATTCTACTTAAAGAATAAACAATAGAAGAAAGGGAAAATAGGGAGAGAATGAACAAATATTTGATAACTATAGAATCATGTCCATTACATCTACTTGCTACAACTAGAAAGCTAGAAATCTACACTAGAAAGCGGTAAAAAGAGAGGGATGAGAGAATCCTCCTCAATGGATGCTTGGAGGACGAGTCGCGTTGACGGAGCGCCCAGAAGAGGGTGGTGAGATGATGGACGAGGGAGGATGAAGCTGAAGGACGAAGAACAAAGCAGGGTGACGTCGCAGCGGGATCCGCTTCCCTAATAGCAGTGAGAGGACAACCACAGGATACTCCACAAAGGGGGTGAGAAGATGGCAAAATTATTTTACTCTAGTTCTAGTGGAGCATCCCAGGTATGGAACTAGCTCGTAGAGCTATGGAGGGGGTGAGAGAAGAAGAGAAGGAATGAAGAAGTGGAGGGAGTAGGGGCTTTATATAGGTGAGTTTTGAGGGCAAAGAAATCCTTTTACATGCTTAATCAGGAATGCAGGGACTTTAGTGATGGATGTGCACGTCGCTAAAGCCCCAGTCGCTGAAAGCACGCACTCCATCTCCACCGTGTGTTGCTGATCTGAGCACTTAGAGCACGCCATGTCGTCGCCTCCTCAGCTTCAGCCATTCGTGCGCCCGCTGCTCCTCACCCATCCGATCTCGCATGCGACAGCTTAAGATCGTGCGCGCCTCATCGCCTTCGGGCGTTAGAGAGTGACGCGGCCACTCTGGTCGTCATTCGATAAAGATCGAACTCTCCAAATCATTCATGAGCACACATGCTGAGGAGCGCGTCTGATTGCGCATGAGATCTGGAGCCCAATCGCACGTCCATCTGATTGATTGATCTAAGTCGTTGCGCTTGATCGAACGGCTGAATCGAGCTCGTGCACGCGAGGAAGGAGTGCGGAGGCAAGACTTAGACGTGCATCCATCTATGGCGAAGCACCTTAACTACTGCACTACGTGCGCTCTTTGGTCGTGTTTCTGATTTAAGGGTCGCGAGCTCACGACCATTGGATCTCAATCCAACAGTCGAGATTGCGCAACCTTTGCCTCCAGGAGATGAGATCGCGAGCTTTGGATACACGTGGCACCATCTAGGCTGTTGGATGGCGATCCAACGGCTCAGATCAGTGGTTGCGGTGCTTTAAGAAATTGGGCAGGGTGCAACGGGAAGTCTGGATGGCGCCATCTGGACAATCTATCTTCAATTGCTTGTAGAAGGTACCACGATTGTCGGATTGGACCGATTTTTACGTCGTTGGGATGCGATTGTCGATCAGAACTCATTCGTGCAGTTGGATTTGTCGTCTGAAGTCCATATTTTACACTACCTTACCCCTTGACCTCTGATCTTCCTCGGACTACATCTGATACTACGGAAGTCCGATCAGGGAGATCTTGGAGGTGTTGGACTCCGATCGTCGCCCTGATCAGATCCGTACAGTTGGATCGTCAATCAAATGCCCTGAAATGATATCGCCCTGTCCCTTCGCCACAAAAAAGGCAAATTAACATATATTTTGTACAAACTAATCTAAATGCAGAATGATGCATGCTATGCAGTATTTATAATGCTGAATGCAATTATACACCTAAAAACATGCATAAATAGATAGTTTATGTGACACAGATGTATCCACATCATGAGCTTAAAGAAAGAGTAAAAAGAGAGAAGGTTAACTGCTAAGTGAAGAGAAGAGAGATTTGTAAAGGTTAGAATTTGATTAAGTGTTAAAGAAAAGGCTAACTATCTGAATTGAGCTGAGAGTAAGGAGAGAACTAAAAAAATGGTTAAGTGTTGTGAAAGGGATTTGATGTAATAAGGCATATGTTGTATAGTTAAACATTTCTTTTTATGCCTTTATTTTTGTAAACACTTGCTGTAAATGTTTTTCCGTTTGTAATTCAATGTAAAATATTCACGTACATTTCATTTATTTTCATTAATGGAATAATTGTCATGATTTCAAGTTCAATATTATGTAATTGTTCATGTGCTTAACATATATTGTAATTAATATAGTAATTAGCTATTTGATAACTTAGAATAAAAATGATGAATTGATTAAGTTTAAATGTCTCCCAATGAACAACATGCACTCAACCAATTAAATGAATTTAAAATCTAAATTGTAGGTTAGCTTGACCCTATAATACAATTAACAACAATAATTTAACTAATCAAGTTAACCTAAGTCTTTTCTTTACGAGATTAATTAAGCCTAATATCCTTAATTAACTATGTTAAGAATTGAACCATCAGCACCTTCTACTTTTGAAGATGCCAATACCATCCAAGGCTACTCTAAGCTTGACCCTTTCTCAAACAGATACAACCTTGGATGGCGTAACCACCCAAACTTTGCCTAGTCAAATCAAAAATCGAACCAATACCAGAACCAACCTAGGCCTAATCCTTCCTCCTTCTAGTAGGGAGAACCTAATAGACCACCCTATAACCAGAATAGGGAAAGTCCTACACAACAAAAGCAAATGGACACCCTGATTAAGTTGATGACAGATATGAACCAAAAACATCAGGAGGAAATGGCTTTAGTGAAGGGGCAATTGAGTTAGCTGTTGGATACAAAACAATAAGGATCCCTTCCAGCCACAACCGAGCCCGAGGAATGTAATGAACAGAGACCACAATCATCAAGGGTTCCAACAAAAATAGGGGAAAGCCCATGTGATTTTGCAAGCCCCTTAAACACCCCCTAGATTTACCACTTCTTCTCAAGGATCCAACCCTAATTCTAGTGCCTCAACCAATGCAGTACCCAAACCTAGGACCCACAGTAGCTAAACCCTCCCATAACTGCAAATCCTGAGATAATTGATGATTCTAAGGATGAGCATGAGTGACCCAATTGAGACCCAAATCCCTTACCCTGAAGCCTTGGATAAGGTAAAGAAGAAGAAAAATGTGGCTGATAATTAGAAGTTATTAGAGATATTCAAGTAAGTGCAAATCAACATACCCCTCCTCAAAGCAATTAAGTATATCCCAGCTTATGTGAAGTTTTTAAAAGATATTTGTACACCCAAGCATAATCCAAGAACCCAAACACTTAGGAAGGTAGTGCTATCAAAACAGGCTAGTTCGGTGATTTTAAGTAGCCTACCTCCTAAAAGGAAAGACCCTGGAGCACCTCTGATCTCTTGCAATATTGGTGATTTAACTTTTGACAGATCACTCCTTGATTTAGGTGCTTCAATAAACCTAACCTTGAATACCCTTTATCACCAGTTCAGATTTGGAGAGCTCAAGCCGACACTTGTGACTATCCAACTGGTTGGTCGATCTGTAAAAACCCTAAAGGGGGTGGTCGAGGATGTAATTGTTCTAATTAAGGACTTCTACTTCCCAGTTGACTTTCTAGTCCTTGACATGGAAGCCCCCAAATAGTTACAAAATACCCCCATCATCCTAGGTAGACCCTTTTTGGCTATGGCCAAAGCAAACATTGACTGCTATAAAGGATGTATGGAAATTTCCTTTGGAGATAAGAAAATGCAACTGGATATCTTCAAGGCAACTAAGTCTTTTGATTGCGGCTGGGTCGAGGAATGCGATCCCGTGGATACCATGGTTGAAGAATACTTGATAGTTAGTTCCTTAGAGGACCATAGGACTCAACCAACTATAGATTACCCCGACCCATCCCAATCCTCGGAGGTTGCAAATTTATGCAAAGCTGACTATAATCAGTAATCTCTCCCTGTAGAAATCGATGTCACACAACTCCCTCCTTTCCCTTACCCATCCAACATTGTACCACCTACACCTAAACTCAAACCTTTGCCTGATAACCCTAAATATGTCTTCCTAGGACCTAACAACACCTTCCCTATGATTATAAATGCACACCTAACTAGGGAACAAGAACTTAGGTTGACTACGACACTAGAAAAACACCGAGCAGCCATTGGGTGGATAATTTTTGACCTCAGAGGGATTAACCCTAGCTATTACACACACAAGATCTACTTGGAAGACAGGGCCCGACCTTCTCGCCAGATGCACAAGAGATTGAACCCAAACAAGATAGAGGTCGTTAAAAAAGAGATCATAAAATGACTTGAAGCAAGAATCATTTATCCGATTTCCGACATTGAGCCCTACACAAGTGGTGCCAAAAAAAGCTAGGCCTACCATGGTCACAAACGACAAGGGCGAATACATCCCCACCCGCACCACCACTACTTGGCAGGTGTGTATTGACTACAAAAAGCTAAATGGAGCCACCAAGAAAGATCATTTCCCTTATCATTCATTGACCAGATTCTTGAACGTTTGCCAGGGTGAAAATATTTTTGCTTCCTAGATGGATATTTAGGATATAACCAATTGCTATTACACCTGAGGATCAGGAGAAGACCATGTTCACCTGCCCGTATGGCACGTTTGCATTCTGCCGTATGCCATTTGGGTTATGCAACGTGGCGACGGGTTTTGTGTAACTGCCACCAGTTTGATTATATTTTATTACTCAAATACAGAAAATCTCCGAGGTTGAACTCAGGGAGCAAACTTGATTCTAGAAGCGTAGAAAATCACAATTTACAATATACTATTTTACAAAAAGATTAAAGAGAAAAATAAAAATGTCTCTTCTTTTCTTCTCTCTTTCTTCTTTTGTCTTCCTTTCTCTCTCTTTTCAGATGTCTGATTTCAAGGATCAGACGTCTTAAGTGTCACTTGCTACAGTGCTTGTGCTCTCCTTTTCTTTTCAACTGCTGCCACTGCTTCTTCTTCTTCTTCTTTCTTCTCTACTACACGCTTTTTGCTTTCTTCTCTCTTCCTTCTCCTTCTGCCTTAGCTTCTCAGCGGCTACAGTGCCATCTTCCTCCTTTGCTTCTCTACTGCTCCAAGTCCTTCTTCCTTTCTCTCAGGTCGTAGCTGTCTTCCAGCGGCTAAGTCCTCAGCTGCTCCTTCCTTGCTTCCTCTCTTGTTCCCTGCACAGGCGTATGGTTAGGCAAAACCTAACCCCTACCCTCCCCGCGTCTCTCTCTGTTTCATTCCAAGGTTCGCTCTCCCAGAGCCTATTCGGGTATGCGGGTCGGGTGACTGATTGCACCACAAAAATACACCTGTAATAGTGCCTTCTTGTGCTATTTCCTAGCATTACCTATGCATATTAGGGTTCCATAATCGCATTTGTAAAAATACATGAATGCATGCATTTAATTGAGAGGAGAGGAGAATAAATAAGTGGCCTTGCAATTAACATTTTTCCTCAAGTGCAACCCTGCTAATTCACCATCTTTTTATTTTTTATTTCACTTGATTTTTAAATTTTTCCCGCGGCTGCATGCATCATCTTCTTCTCCTCGTGCCATTCCCTGCTCCAGCCCTTCCCTGCGGCTACCTCTCCCTGCCAAGGCCATGCATGAGCCATGCACAGCCAGGCCATGCACAACCAGGGCATGGCCGTGCATGGCTTTCATCTTCCATATAAAGTGGGCGGCTTCTTCTTCAAAGGTAGCCTGGTCCAACTTCAAAAAACCAAACGCAGCACTTCCAAGCCACCGTCCTCTCCTCACTCTCCCTCCACACGCCGGCCCTCCTCGGAGACACCCGGCAGACAGGAGCCCTCACTGTGGTGAACACCCACCACAGTGAGACCACCACCGCCCAGCTCTTCAAAGAGCCGGTGGGCATGGTGGCTCTTCTCTCGTTTTTACGTTTCTAGCACCTACAGCCATTGCCGCAAGCTTCAAGGTCTAAAGCTCGAAGCTCGACGGCAACAGCAGCAGCCCCAGCCCCTTCCGCGCGCCCCTGCAGGCCTCTCCGCCTCCCGCTTCTTTGCTCTGTCGCACTCTCTCTTCCGCCCGCAACCGGACACCGCGCGTCACTACAGCGGCCGGCCAAGCACCCCAGCGCAACCCAGCAGCGCCCGCGTCGCCCTCGTCTTCCCCCGTGCACGCCACTCCCTCCAGCGCACTCTTCTCTGCGTGCATACGCGCTTGCACGCCCGTGCGTGGAAGCCTCCAGACAGCGCTCTGAAGCTGCGGACATCTTAACTCGCTCAGTCCTCAACTCCAGCAGCACCATCTCTCCTGCCTCCTCTCTCCCGCTCTCTCTCTCTCTCTCTCTCTCTCACTCTCTCTCACAACACTCTATTTACCGACGCCTGCACACACATACACTCACACTTCCACACACACACACACACACCTATACACTATTATATATATATATATATATTTATATACAAATATATATATATATACTTATATTTATACATATAGTAGTACCCATATACTTATGTATTAGTATACATACATACTAATACATAAGTATATGGGTACTACTATATGTATAAATATAAGTATATATATATATATTTACATACATATATATATATACATATATACATATACTTATATACATATAAATATATATAGATATATACATATATCTATACATATATTAGTACTGATATAAATATGTATCAGTCTATATACATACACACACACAAATATATATATATATATATATATATATACATACATATATACATTCATATCTAACTATATATACATATATACATATATATACATATCTAGCTACATATATCTATATATACATATATACATATACATCTATATAGTATCATATACATACATATACATATAAATACATACATACATACATATATATATATATATATACATATACTTATATATATAGATATATTTACATACATATATACATATATAGATATATTTTCACATTACTTACCATATGTGGTATCGCAGGAATATCTGCACCAGTTGCTGATATTCCCCGATACACGCGTACAAAAAGTGTGTTCGCATTCATCTTCCACCATCCATCCTACACCTTACACGCGGCACTTCGTCCTATTGGTTGCGTCTCTCTAGACAACAACCGACTCGACACAGTGCTACACTCCATCTCCATCTCCACCCCCACCCCTTTATACATATATAATATATACCTATATATATATACTATATTTACTTTATTTCTGCTTCTCTTTCATGCCAATAAAAAGATAAATATATATATATAAGAGAAAAGATAATCCTTGACTTACGGGTACTCCGTCTTGCGAATAGCAAGACCCATTTTGGAACCCCATTTTGGCTCAAGCCAAGAACCCAATTTTGAGGGTGTGCCTCAAGGACAAAGATTACCAGAAAAAAGCTAAATAGAAAAAAACACCAAAAACACAATAAACGAACGGAAGAGATTCGTTGTAGGAAAGGCATAAAAACTTGACTTGTAACCCCACTTCCCTGAGTTCAACCCTGGGCCTAAAAGTGACCAAGATAAAATCAAATAGGCCAGGTTAAAAAATTTTTGTAAAGAGATGGTCAGGTTCGATTTAGGTTAACCACTATACATACTTCAACGATAAAATCACCATATTAACACCCTATTCGGGTCCGACACCAGTGACATGCCCGGGTCCAGGCGCACCAACGTGGGTGTGGTGCGCGAGGAGTGTTAGGTTAGGTAGTCAGGTCGCGAGTGCCAGGTCCGCGGTGGAGTGTCGCGGACAAGGCGTGGCGGGGGGCGAGGGACCTCACCCCTGTGTGTCTTGAGGCAAATAGCACAATTCACAAAATCAATTTAAATCACCCACCGCTCTCCTGCATTTACGAGGTGGGACTAAATGTCCCAACTGCTTCTGCTGGCGCCCGCAGCAGGTCGTCGCCCAATCACAGAGGCTGCAGCTGCCTTGGCCTCCAATTGATGGGTGGGATTTGTTCGCGAAGGGTGCCCGCGTGTCAGGGACCAGGGATCCTGATGCCTGGAGCCAAAGATGAGGCTTGCTAGCTTCTTCAAGCTTGCTCCAATGGAAGCCAAGGCCCTGAACCTATCGACAAGAAAAATGGCCTCACGGCCTTATCAGATCACTCAGGAAGCTTCGTCGCGACACGGCGAAGGTGACCCAGTGGTCGACGTGGCGCAAGGTGGCCTAGGCGTGCGTGCCTAGGTCACCCTGTGGCTATGCAGGTGGGTGTGTTCAGGGGGTGTGTTGGGAGTGTGTGGCGGTGAATGGGAAGAGGGGTAATGATCAGTGAGTCATGGCAGAGCTCATGGGGTATCTGGCGAGGCGTGTGGAGGTGTGACGCGGTGGATGCGCCTCACCGGTGGGCTGTCGGAGATGGAGAAGATGGCGGTGGTCTGTGGTGTCGAGGGGTCGAAAATGCAAAATAAGAGAGGGGAAATGAAGAGGGGAGCGAGGAGAAGAGTTCTTACCTACTTAATAGAAGAAAGGAGGGAGAAGGCAGTCGACGCGTATCTGCTGACGTCGGAGACAAGGATGTCCAGGGGAGAGGTGACGGCGACGACGACGGGGCTAGAGGCACGTGCACAGGTGTTGCACGACGCGGAGGACAGTGGTGAAGGTGGCTCTGCCACTGGTATTGTGGCAGAGCGATGAAAAGGAGGAGGAGGGCTCGCCGGAGCTCGCTGGACTTCCTGACCGGAGGAGGAGGAGACGAAATCGGGGGAATTCTTCGGCCAAGTCGAGCTTGAAGGATGCTACTGGGGTGGCCGCTCCTTAAATAGGCATCGACCATGAGAGAATTGCGAGGAGGAGATGGGAATACCTCGTTGAGGGTATGGCCAGAACGAGACCCATGCCTCTCAAGCATTCACATGAGAAGTATGGCGACCAACAGGGCATGGGAGCCAGCCCATGCTGCAAGGGACAATGCAGGGAGTCTCCCTTTCAAATTTGGGGCCTGCTCCCCATGCGTGCGCGGCGCCATCCTCCGCGCAAAGTTGCCGAAGGTATGGCCTACGCAGGCGGGTGGCAGAGGGACCTGATTGAAGAAGATGATGGGAAAGGTAGGGGGGTCCCTACAAGGCTTCAAAAAGCTAAGGGTCAAAAAGTAATTGTTGAAGATAATTTTGTAAAATGGGTCAAGGCGAGCTTTCCTGAGGTCAAAATTTTGGTATAAACCTAATTTGGATCTAAAGAAACCAATGGTGAGGTTGGATTGTATGTTTGACCATGTTTGCCAGGACATTTTGCTCAAAAACCCAAATTAGGTCAAAAATTGGGTATGGTTCTCAATCTAGGTCAAGATAGGTTCCAATGACCAAATCGAAGGTTCTAAACCCTAGGGGATATTTTTTCATGAATTTTAGAGGGTTTAATTTATTTTTATCTTACCTTAAACTTCGTTAATTAAAGTGAGTTTGTTTTAGGATTACAGAATGTCATTTAATTCCCAGATTTTGTCATAACCCTTTTCTAACAAACCATCCCACTTTTTCTCTTATTAAGTCCATTTGACCTATGTCTAGACCCATAGAAATCCCGTTCATGCACTGCAATGGTAAAACCGTAATTTTACCCCTTGTGTATTGTTTTATTCTCAGATTTGCAATTCCCTAATTTAGGATTCCCTTAGGTTTTGTAGGAGCTTTTGTTCAATTTATTAGGTTAAAATGTGCTAGTTAGGGTTCATGATGAGATTCTCATCATACCCCCATGCCTAGCTTTTGCTAGTCCCTTAGCAAAAATTTAAGGTTTTAACCTCTATTCTAGACCATGAATTCCTTTCATCAAATTTGATAAGTGCTTTTTCTCTTGTCTCCTTGATTAGGTCATAATGTCAACCACGGGCCTAAAAGGTACTCTAGTACCAAACAAGATCCAGATCTGTCTAGCTTCAGCCTCAGTCTTTAGCAAAGGTTTTTAAGGCCTACAGGAACTACCCTAAAGTTTATTAGACTCCGTGGTTAAAGCACCTGTGCTTGAGACATTTTTAGCCTTGGTTCAGTTTGTAGTGCGTTTTGTAAGAGAGAGACAGAGGGTTTATTTGTTTGGAGAGTTTTCTCTCTCTTTTTTAATTCTAGCTTAGGATTGGCTTCACAACACGGTCTGTATCGGATTCCTCGTCCCCATCATCAATCCTCAAAGGTCCCTAGCAATCGATGCTTCGAGATAACACCGCCCATGGTAACCCCCAGAACCCTGGCTTTCGAGATTTCGAGATAATCCCGCCAATGGTGTTCTGTGGCCGAATTCAGACCCTGGCAATTGACATTTCGTGATAATGCCATCCATGGAATCTGAACCAATAGAGTGCTTACATGCCCCCAGTAGGATATGTAAATATCCTAGGAGACAAGCACCGAGGAGATGATATGTTGTTACGCATCTTTGAGGGGAATTTCCCACCTCTCGCGCCAGGAACTCGTCCACATCAACTTGTGTTGATCGGCCGCTCCTAATCTAGGGGACATTTTCAGAATATTTGAAACACTTCTGCGTGATTTTGATATTTTTGCTTGCAGAACTAGACTATGGGTGTGAATTTGGGTGCTTAGGTGACCAAGTCCCATAAACCGAAGGTCAGTTAATGAGGTCGAATACTCCCTATGCCTTAGACCTAATACTTAAGCTTTTCATTTTCCTCAACCTCTTGAGGAATATCTAGATCTTAATGGGTACTAAGAGTCTAGCCAAGAATGCCTAAGGTTCGCGTTCTTACTAATCATGTTGTGTGCTTTCTCTTTACTTTTCTTTAATGTGGTCTAGAACTTTGGTTAATTCCTTAATTTCTTACTAATGACTATCCCTTTCTCTTTTTTTATTTTGTACTCCTTTTTAATATTCAGCTCTTTTCCTCCTCCTTTTGTGAAGCTTACCAGCACTTTCTTTCCTCCTCCAAAAAAAAAAAAAATTTTTTTGGTATATGTGAATTTTTTTGTTGAAACCTTTTCTTGTTATGACTTTTCATTGCACTTTCATACCCCCCATGCCTAAGGTTTGCA
The DNA here is from genome assembly GCA_037157565.1 of Thalassia testudinum. Lineage (NCBI taxonomy): Eukaryota > Viridiplantae > Streptophyta > Magnoliopsida > Alismatales > Hydrocharitaceae > Thalassia > Thalassia testudinum. The sequence continues at coordinate 182,390,845 of JAZHRO010000024.1, read as the reverse complement.
ATGTCCTCATTGTACATTAGGTGGGTTTTTATTTGACTTCCGGAGAAAGGTCATTTTTAGACCAACTCGAATTATCTAGTGAACCTTTCTCATTTGAGCTCCAATTCGAGGCTGCTGAAATTGACGTGGTTTGAATCTACCTTCCAAGGGTGATGGTTGTCCTAAGGAATGAACCTAAAGTGCAAAAAAATGTCAAAAAAAAAAAGTTTCGATTTTCAAAAAGAATGACGGGTTGCCTCCCGTTAAGCGCTGAGTTTTACGCCATCGGCTGGGCGCAATTAGCTCAAGAAGAATGGAGGATAAATGATGACTCAGTCAAATCTGTATTGGTTACGTCGATGAACGGTTTGAGTCTCTAGTCGTTCACGACGAAAGGTTCAGAATCGAGGCTAAGCGGACTGATCTCGACGACTCCATTTCCAAAAATCTGTCGGACAAGATATGGTCTGACCCACTTGGATCGCAATTTTCCAGGGAACAATTTAAATCGGGCATCAAAGAGTAGGTCCTTCTGACCAGGGTGAAAGATCTTTCTAGATATGTGCTTGTCATGAAAGGCTTTAACCCGCTCTTTGTAGATTCACGAGTTCTCATACGCATCAAGGCGTAATTCATCAATCTCGCTTATCTAAAGCTTTCTGTGGGTTCCAGCCTTAGAAAGATCTAGGTTGCAGTTCCATACTGCCCAATAAGCTTTGTGCTCCAGTTCGACGAGAAGGTGACACGCCTTCCCGTACACCAATCTAAAAGGAGACATGCCTAACTGGGTCTTGTGGGCGCTCCTATAAGCCCACAAAGATTCCGGAAGTCGGGATGACCAGTCCTTCCTGTCAAGTCAAACAGTAACCTGCAGGATTTTCTTGATCTCCCGATTTGATAGCTCAGCTAGACCATTAGTCTGGGGTGATAAGGAGTAGAGATTCGGTGCGACACCCTGTATTTGGTCATTAGTGACCTGAACTGAGCGTTGGTAAAATGGGTTCCTCCATCAGAGATGATAGCACGAGGAATCCCGAACCGTGAGAAGATATTATTATGAATGAATTTGATGACGATCTTGTGATCACAGGTTCGGGTCGGAATGGCTTTGATCCATTTGGACACATAGTCAACAACGAGTAAAATGTACTCGAAGTCGTCCGAGATAAGGAGGGTGCCCATAAAATCAATCCCCCAAATATCGAAAATCTCGCATACGAGAATCGGGTGTAAAGCCATCATGTCGCAATGGCTCATGTTGCCCAAAGTTTGGCAACGACTGCATGCCTTACAGTAACTGTATGGGTCCTTGAAGATAGTAGGCCAGTAAAAGCCACACTAGAGGATTTTTGATGCAGTTTTATGCCCAGAAAAATTGCCACCGCATGCCTGGTCATGGCAGAAGGAGAGTATGTCATTGATTTTGACCTCCGGGACACATCGCCGGATAATTTGGTCAACACCTATGCGGAATAAGTACGGGTCTTCCCAGATGTAGTACTTGGCATCGGAGCGCAACTTGTCTTTCTTGGCCTTCGGCCAATCAGACGGGATCTGGTATGATTCCAAGTAGTTTACGATATCAGCAAACCATGCAAGCCCGGTACCAATAGTCAAGAGGTGCTCATCAGGAAAATGCTCCATGATGGGTCCAGAAGGGTCGATGATCTCAGAAGGAAGGCAAGACAAGTGGTCAGCTACCACATTCTGTTTTCCTGCCTTGTTGCGAATCTCGAGGTCGAATTCTTGCAACAGCAAGATCCATCGGATTAATCGAGGCTTCTCATCCTTCTTAGCAAGGAGATGCCTCACAGCTATGTGATCCGAGTAGATTATGACATGGGAACCCAGGAGATAAGATCTGAATTTTTCAAGGGCAAATACTGCAACTAGCAGCTCTTTCTCCGTAACTGTGTAGCTGCGCTGAGCCACGTCAAGTGTCTTGCTAGTGTAGTAGATGACCACGGGTTTCCCGTCAATCTTCTGCCCCAAAACCACTCCTACAGCGAAGTCAGATGCATCGCACACGATCTCAAAGGGTTGAGACCAATTAGGGGACTGTAGGATCGAGGCTTGGGTGACTCAGTCACGAAGGATCTCAAAAGCTTGAGTGCATTCCTTGGAAATCTCAAAGGGTACATCCTTTGAGAGAAGAGTGGTCAGGGGGCATGCGATTTTCGAGAAATCAGGGATGAAACAACGGTAAAAATCGACGTACCCCAAGAAAGATCGAATGTCCTTGATCAAGCTAGGCATAGGAGGTTTAGAAATTAGGTTAACCTTGGCTCGATCCACCTGGATGCCTCTCTTAGAAATTAAGTGTCCCAGGACGACCCCCTCAGGCACCATAAAGTGGCTCTTTTCCCAGGAAAGAACCAGATTTACGTCAATGCATCGCCTAAGTATGTGAACCAAGTGCTGGAGGCAATCGTCAAATGATGCCCTAAAAACTGAGAAGTCAACCATGAAGACTTCCAAATAATCACCTACCATATCAGAGAATATGGCAAGCATGCACCGCTGAAAAGTCGCAGGTGCATTGCAGAAATCGAAAGGCATCCTTCGGAACGCGTAAGTCCCGAAGGGGCAAGTGAATGTGGTCTTCTCTTAGTCCTCTGAATGAATCGCCACTTAGTTGTAACCGAAGTACCCATCAAGAAAGCAGAAGAATCTATTTCCCACTAGTTTTTCGAGAATCTGATCAATAAATGGTAGTGGGAAATGATCCTTCTTCGTGGAGGAATTGAGTCTTCAGTAATCTATGCAGACTCTCCACGAGTTGGCTATACGGGTAGGTATGACCTCTCCGATTTTAGTCGTGATGGTGGTGAGCCCTGCCTTCTTAGGCACAACCTGGATTGGGCTCACCCAACGACTGTCAGAGATTGGGTAGATGATCCCTACATCTAACCACTTAATGATCTCCTTTTTCACGACCTCCTACAGATTGGGGTTCAGACGTATCTACATTTCACGTGAAGGTCATGCGCCTTCTTAAGAATAGATGTGGTGTGTGCAATAAGAGGGACTTATTCTAATCAAATCATTGAGAGTCAACCAATGGCTCTGCGATGTTGCTGGAGAACAGCAATCAGACGGGATTCCTGATCAGGTATGAGTTTGGAGTTTATAATCACCGAAAATGTCTGATTGGAACCCAGAAAGACATATTTCAAATGATTATAATCCGCGGCAACGGTGCCAAAAACTAGTGGCGGGTTTTGTGTAACTCCCACCGGTTTGATTATATTTTATTACTCAAATACAGAAAATCTCCGAGGTTGAACTCAGGGAGCAAACGTGATTCTAGAAGCGTAGAAAATCACAATTTACAATACACTGTTCTACAAAAAGATTGAAGAGAAAAATAAAAATGTCTCTTCTTTTCTTCTCTCTTTCTTCTTTTGTCTTCCTTTCTCTCTCTTTTCCAACGTCTGATTCCAAGGATCAGACACCTTAAGTGTCACTTGCTACAGTGCTTGTGCTCTCCTTTTCTTTTCAACTGCTGCTGCTTCTTCTTCTTTTTCTTTCTTCTCTGCTACGCACCTTTTGCTTTCTTCTCTCTTCCTTCTCCTTCTGCCTCAGCTTCTCAGCGGCTACAGTGCCATCTTCCTCCTTTGCTTCTCTGTTGCTCCAAGTCCTTCTTCTTCTTTTCTCTTTGGTCGAAGCTATCTTCCTGCGACTAAGTCCTCAGCTGCTCCTTCCTTGCTTCCTCTCATGTTCCCTGCACAAGCGTATGGTTAGGCAAAACCTAACCCCTACCCTCCCCGCGTCTCTCTCTCTCTGTTTCACTCCAAGGTTCGCTCTCCCAGAGCCTATTCGGGTATGCGGGACGGGTGACGTGCCTGGGTCCAGGCGCATCGGCGTGGGTGTGGTGCACGAGGAGTGTTAGGTTAGGTAGTCTGGTCGCGGGTGCCAAGTCCGCGGGGGAGTGCCACGGACGAGGAGTGGCGAGGGGCGAGGGACCTCACCCCTGTGTGTCTTGAGGCAAATAGCACAATTCACAAAATCAATTTAAACTGCCCACCGTGCTCCTGCAATTACGAGGTGGAACTAAAAGTCCCACCTACTTTTGCTGGCGCCCGCAGCAGGTTGTCGCCCAATCGCAGAGGCTGCAGCCGCCTTGGCCTCCAATTGATGGGCAGGATTTGTTCGCAAAGGGTGCCTGCGCATCGGGGACCTAGGATCCTGATGCCTGGAGCCAAAGATGAGGCTTGCGAGCTTCTTCAAGCTTGCTCCAATGGCGGTCAAGGCCCTGTACCTGTCAACAAGAAAAACGGCCTCACGGCATTATCAGATCACTCAGGAAGCTTCATCATGACAAGGCGAAGGTGGCCCGGTGGTCGACGTGGCACAGGGTGGCCTGGGCGTGCGTGCCTAGGTCACCCTATGGCTGTGCAGGTGGGTGTGATCGAGGGTCTTGTTGGGAGTGTGTGGCGGTGAATGGGAAGAGGGGTTATGATCAGTGAGACGTGGCGGAGCTCGTGGGGTGTCTGGCGAGGCGTGTGGAGGTGTGACGCGGTGGATGCACCTCGCCTGTGGGCTGCCGGAGATGGAGAAGATGGCGGTGGTCTGTGGTGTCGAGGGGTCGAAAATGCAAAATAAGAGAGGGGAGCAAGGAGAAGAGTTCTAACCTACTTAACATACGAAAGGGGGCAGGAGGTGGTCGGCGCGTATCTGCTGACGCCAAAGACGAAGATGTCCAGGGGAGAGGTGACGGCGACGACGACGGGGCTAGAGGCGCATGCGCAGGTGTTGCACGACGCGGAGAACGGTGGTGAAGGTGGCTCTGCCACTGGTATTGTGGCAGAGCGACGAAAAGAAGGAGGGCTCGCCGGAGCTCGCTGGACTTCCTGACCGGAGGAGGAGGAGACGAAATCGGGGGAATTCTTCGGCCAAGTCGAGCTTGAAGGATGCGGCAGGGGTGGCCGCTCCTTAAATAGGCGTCAGCCAGGAGAGAATTGCGAGGAGGAGATGGGAATACCTCGTCGGAGGTATGGCCGAAACGAGACCCATACCTCTCAAGCGTTCACACGAGAAGTATGGCAGCCAACAGAGCACGGGAGCCAGCCCATGCTGCCAGGGACAGCGCAGGGAGTCTCCCTTTCAAATCTGGGGTCGGCTCCCCATGCGTGCGTGGCGCCATCCTCCGCGCAAAGTCGCCGGAGGTATGGCCTGCACAGGTGGGTGGCAGAGGGACTCAATTGAAGAAGATGACGGGAAAGGTAGGGGGACCCCTGCAAGGCTTCAAAAAGCTAAGGATCAAAACGTAATTATTGATGACCATTTTTTAAAATGGGTCAAGGCGAGCTTTCCTTGGGTCCAAATTTTGGTATAAACCTAATTTGGACTTAACGAATCCAATGGTGAGGTTGGATTTTAGGTTTGACCATGTTTTCCAGGACATATTGCATAAAAACCCAAATTAGGTCAAAAATTGGATATGGTTCTCAATCTAGGTCAAGATAGGTTCCAATGACCAAATTGAAGGTTCTAAACCCTAGGAGATATTTTTTCATGAAATTTAGAGGGTTTAATTTATTTTTATCTTGCCTTAAACTTCGTGAATTAAAGTAGGTTTGTTTTAGGATTACAGAATGTCATTTAATTCCCAGATTTTGTCATAACCCATTTTTGACAAACCATCCCACTTTTTCTCTTATTAAGTCCATTTGACCAATGTATAGACCCATAGAAATCCCGTTCATGCACTGCAATGGTAAAATTGCAGTTTTACCCCTTGTGTATTGTTTTATTATCAGATTTGCAATTCCCTGATTTAGGCTTTCCCTTAGATTTTGTAGGAGCTTTTGTTTAATTTATTAGGTCAAAATGTGCTAGTTAGGGTTCATGATGAGGTTCTCATCACAACGCACCCGCTACCTTTCAACGTTGCATGCTAGTCTTCTTCTCCGAGATAGTGGATGAAAATCTGGAGGTCTTTATGGATGATTTCTCCATCTTCGAAGATTCATTCGACTATTGCCTTAGCAACCTGAAGCAATGTATCAAGGTCAACCTTGTTTTAAGCTGGGAAAAGATCCATTTTATGGTTTAACAAGGGATTGTCCTCGGTTACATCGTTTCGTAAAGGGTCATAGAAGTTGACCGAGCTAAAGTCGACTTGATTTCTAAACTCCCACCACCTACCTCGGTTAAACAAATAATATCTTTCCTAGGACACGTTGGATTTTACAGAAGATTTATAAAGGATTTCTCAAAAATATCTATGCCCCTCACTGACCTTCTAGCCAACGATGTAAAATTTGATATGACACCTGATTTCATCCAAGCCTACACTACTTTAAGGGATACAGTCTTGAATGCACCTATCTTACAACCCCTAGACTCGCCCCAGGACTTTGAGATAATGTGTGATGCATCAAACTTTTCAATTGGAGCTATCCTAAGGCAAAGATAGGAGAAGAAACCCATGGTGATCTTCTACATGAGCAAAACCTTAGACGAGGCTCAACGAAATTATATTATCACAGAAAAGGAGTTGCTCGCCGTAGATTTTAGATTAGAAAAGTTTCAATCATACCTTCTATGATCCCACGTGATAATCTACACTGACCACTCAACTATTTGGCACTTGTTAGCCAAAAAGATGCAAAACCCAGGCTGATCAGATAAATCCTACTCCTACAGGAATTTGACTTGGAAATAGGTGACAAGGATGGATCTAAGAATGTTGTGGACGACCACTTATCCAGACTTAACCTGGAGAATATTAGACATTCACTACGTATGACTGATGCATTTCCTGATGAGCATATTCCAGTCGTGCATGGAAAGAATCTCCCTTGGTATGCAAACTTGGTTAACTACTTAGTTATAGGGCAGATTCCGCATGGCTAGTCTAAACAACAGCAGGACAAGTTCCTGGCTAATACCAAACATTATTTTTAGGATGATACCATGTTGTTTAGACTTTGTGGAGATCAGATTATTAGGAGATGCATCCTTGAGGATGTGGTTCAAAGTGTATTGTCTTTCTGTCACAACCAAGCTTGTGGTGGCCACTTCTCCGGAAAATAAATGACCGCAAAAGTTTTGCAATCTGATTTTTATTGGCCATCACTATTTAAGGATATACACAATTTTGCTAAAACATGTACAAGAAAGATATGATGCCTCTTCATCCCATTCTTATCATCGAAATATTTGATGCCTAGGACTTGATTTCATGGGTCCCTTTCCACCATCCAACGGCTTTGAGTATATACTAGTCTCTGTAGATTACATCTCCAAATGGATTGAAGCCGTGCCTACCTAAAAATGTGATCATAAGGCTGTCATAGATTTTGTTAAAAAGAACATCTTCTTCCGATTCGGGATACCTAAGGCCATGATCAGCGATGGTGGGAGCTACTTTATTAATGCCCAATTCTGTGCTTTACTTAGGAAATATGGGGTTACTCACCGCATTGTCACCCCGTATCACCCACAACCAAGGGCTCAAATAGGCAGATCAAGAATATTTTACAAAAGATCGTGAGACCTAATCAAAAGGATTGATCTACTCGACTCAATGATGCCCTCTGGGCATATAGGACCGCCTATATGACCCCTATCGGCATGTCACCATACCAATTAGTCTTTGGCAAAGCTTACCACCTTCTGGTCAAGCTTGAGTAGCGGGAATATTGGGCTGTCAAACAATGTAATATGGATTCCAATATGGTCGGTACCCAAAGGAAGCTCCAGCTTTTTGAGCTCGAGGAAATTCGTCAGGATGCTTACGAGAATAATAGATTGTACAAAAAAAAGATGAAAGTTGTCCACGACCGGCATATTAATAGAAAAACCTTTGAGCCAAATAATCAAGTTTGGCTCTTTGACGCACAACTTAAACTTTTCCCCGGGAAGCTTTGATCCAAATGGACAGGACCATACTAGGTGGTTAGATCGTTTTCCAACGAGGCAGTCAAAATTGCAAATCCAAAGATAAGGCAAACATTTATCGTTAACGGACAATGACTTAAACATTTTCTTGCCTAGGTACCCCCGAAGGAAGTAGCAACCCTCATTGAGGGTTAACACAGAGCTATGCCTAGCTGGAGGCAATAAACTCAATGCTTCCTGGGAGGCAACCCAAAGGATTCAAGCTGGCCTGTTATGATTTTATACTTAGGTGATTTCTATCCTTACTCCCTTTCATGCATTTATTTTCCAATGAGGACATTGTGCAAGATAGGCATGGGGGAATGGTAATTCTTATTTTTTTAGCACGGAATTGTCAACTTAATTAATTTTGTTAGTTTTTAAAAAAAATTGTAATAAAGATAAGAAGAGCTAGGAAATATGACCACCGAAATTTACCTACCATAGGAAATAATACAGTTAGGATCTTTTCACTAGGACTCTTCAAGCCGAGCAGCTTAATTAGTCTTGATGTTTACTAAGATATAGATTTGTTCCCCTTGTCCTTGCCAAACTTACTTTAATCACAATAAAGTAAATAAAGTGGAGTGATAAGTAAGCAATTTATCAACTCACCCTCCATTTTGGAGCATTCTAGAAGTCTAAGCACTTACATTACGCACCGACTCGTTGTACAGGCGATCATAGCGAAAATTAGAGAGCCAATAAGCAGGCTAGTGGTGGTATGGCTGGCAAATTGCAGTGGGTAATCCCTCAATGCTGGGTGCCTAGAGCCTAGCCATCAGACTTATCTCTCTTTGGCCGCCACCTTTAGGTACCTCTCAAATTAGATAAGCCACCTGCTTGGAAAAAAAAATAGAAAAATTACCATAAAAAAAAGAGAGAAAAAGAAAGAAAAGGAGAAAAAATATATATATACAATAAACCACACTTCATCGCATAAGTATGGTTGGCAAGTTGATGTGGGTAACCCCCCATTGCTGATTGTCTAGAGCCCAGGCTACGAAAAGCACGAATAAATCCATAATTAAGGAGAAGTGGAGAAGTAGAAATAAAAGACCCGAAGAGATATACACTGGGTTCGCCTGGCGTTGACCCCACAAAAAGTAGCAAGGAGAAAGCTACCAGTTGGAAAGACAAACTTTTAGGTGACAATAACTTCATTTTGGGGTCACCTAAAGCTTATGGATACTTGAGGTCCGCTTTAGTTGCCCGTATAGTGAATCAATCACATACACAATAAGATGCTTAACACTTTTCAATCCTTTCGAGTCCTGGGTGGGTTGGGTGGCCACAGAACGCTGCTCCAAACCCTAAACACAAAAAAAAGAAAAAAAATAATATATACATGAATAAGGCAAGGACTAGGGCAATCTGTATCTCGGTCAGCATCACGACACTGTTGAGTCTTAGTAATTATGACCCTAGGTATCAAATTTCCTCTAGACGGTAGATAACTGTGTCCTGGAAATCACTCCTTGGCTCCGAATTTTTTTTTATTAACCTTGCTAAGGACTAGCAAGGGGTGGGCATGGGGGTATGATGACTCTACAATTATTAACGTTAATTATATTAATTAGAGTCAATTTCGAGGGCTCGTGCACGTAAATACGATAATATAGTGGGTCTAGGAGCAATGCATGAATATAGTACATTCTTTACATTAACATTACTTGAAATTAATGTTTTACGGCTAAGTTGTACAAGTGCAGATTGAAATAGGTCTTAGATGAACAGTCGAGCCGCAAGGAAGGATTAAGGATGAAAATTGGAGTCCAATGGCTCTGGAATCGTCCCAATTCGACCCCCATAGCTCCCGCAATGAGCCCAGGAAATTCTTAATATTGATTTGATGATCGATAGCCCTCATCACGCCATGTGTCATCATCTCAACGGCCGCTCAGCACTCGTTCACTCTCCTCATCGCGCGAGCACGAACGACATCAGCCATTTGATCGATATCGAACACTCTGCAATGAGCCATGCCACCCATCATCACCAGCCACACGATCAACAATGAGCGACCCAGATCAGCCCACTACCATCCATAGCGCAGCCGTCGAGTGCAGCATCTCGTAAATGAGGGATGCAAGATCGAATCACGATCCATGTGTCCCCTACTCGCAAATCACGCAATATTAGAGTCACTGGATTCCCATCTGACGGCACGCGAGGTGGCCACGTCAGGCAAGCACGATCTACACGATCTAGTCATTCATCTCTGCGCGATCGCCACCACTATGGCGCAATCCTCGAGTGCAGATCTCACCATGTGGCCAATTGGGATCTCAGCATCATGAAAAGCACGACACAGTGCGCACACAAAAGCACTATCTTGAGCACTCGTGGCCATTGGATGCGAGAATCAACGGCTGTCGTGAAGCCACGACAGCACGCGTTAGCAGGCGCGTGCGTGAGCTGTGAAGGGCTGGTTCAGCGTGGTTTGGGGGCGATTCAAGGCTGATTCAAGGTTCTCTTCACCTATAAAAGTCCCTTAAGATCCCCTTTGCAAATCATCTCTTCACTAAGCATTATACCACCTTCTAGAGCTTCAAAGCTGGTCCACGGAGCCATCGAGTCATCAACGGAGCTTCCCCCACCACCGTGGCTACCTCAACTCTCTTCAAGTTCTTCTTGAGCATAACTTTTAGATTCTATTCAAGCATTTCTCTAGTTTTATGTTAATGTTTGTAAGACGATTTCGATGATTCATAGAAGTAACCTCTATTATTATCTTTATGTCATCTTCAAGCCTATTATGTTTCTACTTCTTAGTTATGTTAATGTGTAGCTAGCAATCTCGCTCTACCTCAAGTTTCTAACCCTACTCTCTCTCTCTCTCTCTCTCTCTCACGGAAGCGAAAATCTTGGCGACAAGAAGATTCGATTTTGCACCTCCCTGTGATTGACACTTGGATTCACCATTCATTTATTCTTATCAAAATTAATGTCGTAATCACACGCTACAACCTTCAAATTATCTTAACGTATTTTCTGACGTAAGTTATTTTTAATGTTTAGGTTTCACATTAGATTTAAGTTTCTTACTCCCCCTAGGCTTAACCTATCCACAGTAATTTTCTAGAGATATAATCTAACTTGGGCCCAACCATAGGCTTAGCTTATCTCTTGAAATAATTCCACATAAATAAGTTAACATGGTCGACATGAAAACTCTAGTTAATCTTTACATGGAATCATCATTTAAATCAATATAATCAAACAAACCTCTACCTCTAAGCTAAGAATTTACGCTAGCATATACGCAACTCCCAACATAGAGAAAATACATTCTTCAAGAAGTAATTAATTCCACAACTAACAAAATAATTCAATTCAAATCAACTCTTCCAAATTAAATTATTCATTCTTCTCTAACAAATTAAACCTCTAAGAAGATATTCACTTGCACAGGCTCAAACAAGATATTGTAATCTAGGGAGACTAACCAATGTCCCAATCTTTGTCTATGTGACTTCTATGCCAATAATGAAGCTTTAGAACCTTAAATCACTTAAATACCTAATCTATGAGCATGACCTAACTACAATGTAAATCATGGTAAACAGTTATTTGCATCCAAGCACACTCTAGCCTAGGCTTGTTCAACAAGCATATTTTGATGAGTGCTTTATTCTTCCTACAAACTCCTTAACTATAATTATGATTTATAACTTTCTTCCCCCTTAAGATCTTTCATGGCCTTACCCATGTAATGATTATAGAATACTTACTAGTAATTTATTTTTAATTGGTTTGTCCCTAAATTTGAGTTTTGGCAGCATATTAGTTTGCCTACTAATTATGATTCATGCTCACTCTTGCCTTAGGTTAGTCAACATATTGGCACAAGGCCAATTCATCTATCTCCTAAAGAAGATCAAGGGGAAACAATTTTATAGAAGAAGGATTACGGTTACAGTTGAAGAAAATGAGGTTTCTTATTTCACTAAGCCTGCCCTACACCTCCTTATATAAAGAGAGGCGAAGGAAAATATAAAAGGAGTCCAACAAGAAAATAAAATAGAGAAATAGCCTAACAATATAACATAACACTCCCCCTCAAGCTAGAGCATGCATGTCGACCATGCTTAGCTTGTTCCTGCACTTCTCAAACATTGGGCATAAAAGAGGCTAGTGAACATGTCTGTAGTCTATTCTAAAGAGGCTAGGCAAGCAGTACGAAGCAGACCCTCTGGATTAGACTTCCAATGTAGTGACAATCCACTTCCACGTGCTTGGTCCTTTCATGGAACATGGGGTTGTTGTCAATGCAAGTAGCTGCCCTGTTATCACAATACATCTCCATGGGATCTTCAAGAGTGACATGAAGATCTCTCAATAAGGACTGTATCGAGATCATCTCAGCAGCTATGTGTGCCATGGCACAGTATTCTGACTTGACACTAGAACGTGAGACAACACTCTGCTTCTTAATCCTCCAAGTCACCAGGTTTCCGCAACAAATGTACAGAAACCAACATTGGATCTCCAGTCCCCAAATCACCAACATAATCGGCATCTGAGTAGCCAACAACTGTCATAGGAGCCTTTTTCTGAAACAAGAGGCCTCGACCTAGAGCCTCCTTGATGTATCTTAATACCTGCATCACAGCCTACCAATGAGCATCAATGGGTCTATCTAAAAACTGACTCAGCTTACCAACTACAAGACTAATATCTGGCCTAGTAATGGTCAAATAAAGTAGCTTCCCCACCAATTATCTGTAAGCTTTCTTCTCCATCAATTTCACCCAGTCATCAAATAAGTAAACCTTTGAGTCCATAGGGATATTCGCACCATTAGATCCAAGCATGCCTTCCTCCTAAAGGATGTCCAAGGCATACTTCCTCTAGGACATAACAATACCTTATTTACTTGTGGCAATTTCAAGCCTAAGAAGTATCTGAGCTTCCCAAGGTCCTTCATAACAAATTGTCATACCAAATATTCCTTCACCTAAGATATACCAGCCACATCATCCCTTGTGAGTACATGATCATCAACATAAACAAGTAGAGCCACAACACAATTGTCAGTCTTCCTCACAAATAAGGAATGATCATATGAAGACCTCTACAGCTTAACAACTAACAATGCCTCTGCTAAGCGCTGAAATGCTCTAGGGCTCTGTTTAAGGCCATAAATAGCCCTACATAGCCTGCAAACGCACTCCCCTGAACTGCAAAACCAAGAGGCTATTGCATGTATATTTCTTCCTCAAGGTCACCAAAGAGAAAGGCATTTTTTACATCCAACTGATGCAGTGACCATCCGTAGTGTGCTGCAACAGATATGAGAATGTGGATGGTAGAGAGCCAGGCAACAGGGGAGAAAGTGTGAAAGAAATCCATCTCATAGGTCTGGGTGAATCCTGAGGATTTGCCTATGGATCACAACATATACTAGAGGGGAGGGGCGAATTGTATCGCCTTTTTGAAATAGTAAAAGAAATGAATACACAATAGAATCAAGCACAAGTTACACCTGGATTTATAGTGGAAGCCCAAACTGGGTGAAAACCACTACCTAAGCCTCCTAGCTTAGAATTTTCCCAACTAGTCGAGGCTAGTCAATCTACTATCGTACCATTTGAAGGAGGATGGCACAACCTCTTTACAAACACTTCTCTTTTTACCCTGAAGAGAAGCACAATAACAACAATGGATCTTCCCAACAACTTGGGATTCGTTAATCAAAACAACAATGTCAAAGAACAATAAATATATCTATGGAACCTCAATAAAAATCAAACTAGAAATTCAGCAGAGGTTTGAAACAACGTGCTTTGAATGACGTGAATAGTGAAGTGTAGAAGCACTTGAAAGAAGCATGAGAAGCTCTAATCTTTTTGGAGGATTTTTCTATTGAAAGTTGATATGAAAAAGTGCTGCATACAACCTCTATTTATATTAAAAAGTTGGCCTGAAAAGGAAGTCAAATTGGTCGATCAATTAAGGTATATTAGTCGATCAAAATGTTGTTTGGTTGATCAATATAGTTATAAGATCGATCACTAATTGGTCGATTAATTAGCTTTGCTAGTCAATCAAAAGAGTATTAATCAACTTCCTTAAATAGGCTGGTTTGATTGATTAATTAAGTTGGTTGGTCGATCAATAACCCTAGAAACTGATTTTAGAAAGAGGCACGAAAATCCATTTGAGTTTTATTTTGAGGTTCCTTACAATAATATCTTAGACACAAATAAAAGTAAAAGATCGAGATCAGCAACCATCTAAACTTGATCCAAGAGAGAAGCTCTGATCCAAGATAGTCCTGAAATATTAGTCTAGCAGTAAACATAATTTTGGTGCATCAAAACAGAGGTGCTTACATTCTCCCCCTTTTTTATGATAACAAAACTATAATTATGAATTTGAAACAGTTATGCATAATATCTCTCCTTTTTGTTTCAAAAAAAAGTAAAACATGCTGCTATGTTTTTCAATTAACTCCCCCTTAAGCATGTAAATAAAGCAAGAATGCAACTACAAAGAGAGTAAAATATATCTAAGAGAGATAATATCCATGTATATAACAATGATATAAGAGAGTCCAGATAAGCAGAGCAAAAATGAAATAGTTCAGAGAATATTAAGTTTTACAATCCAATGAAACTAAGCAAAATAGAAACAAAAGCTAGTTGTTTAGCGATGCCATGAAGGCATCCATTGTGCTCTGGAGGTCAATATCCAACTCGAGGTCTATCAACTCAAATCTCTCTAAGGAGGCAGGCTGACCAAGACATAGGCGGCGCTAAGCTGATGATCTTGGTGTCGGCTGCCTAAATGTCCTACAAGATGGTGTAACCTACTGGTCTGTTGGTGTTGCTACAGTAGTAGGAGGAGGAGGAGGTGCTACTAATGATGGAGTCATGGTAGAAGATCGGCGAGGTCGAGGAGGCCGATGAAGCTGCTGCTAAATGTCATAAATAAACTCTCCAAGTCTATCCAAGAACTGGCTTTAAGCATTCAGGTATTCTGATACCTAATGCCCATGTTTCATCATCACAAAGTCTGTCTCTCTCTGCCGATGTATCATCAAAGAGATACCATTCGTCACATTCTGGATACTGACAAAATCCCTGCCTGAAAGAGGTTTGTCCAAAAGTCCCCACTCCTACTTATAGAAGGACGGAGAGGGTTGCACTGGAGGAGGACAGGTCGCGGTAAAGTGCTTGCAAGGTAGGAAAGGAGGAGGGACTGCTGATGGTTCCTGCTGCTACTGCTTCTGCGCTGCATCCTCACCACAGGCTCCCTGAGCTTGCTCCATCTTCGTATAAGTGAGCTTATCAAATATGGAGAGTCTAGTGATAAATTGTTTATGATTAATATCCATGGGAACACTGAAATGTAGAAAGATGTGGGAAAGAAGTGTCCCAAACTGAAAGGAGCTGGTGGGCTGCTTGCTCATTAAATACAGAATCAAGTGGTTCCAGTTAAACCGCTTATTCTTAAGGAAGGCATAAAGAGTAATGAGTATAATGCTAGGGCAATTCTCAAAAGACATGGATTTGGACATAAAATTCTAAAGAAATACACGATTAAGAAATCGTAAAAGACGACGAAAATAAGGAGACTTGGCTGGACAACCCAAGTCAAAATGGAAGGGAGTGAGCAGGGTCTCCCTAATGGTATCCATCTGTGTCTGCTAGTGGAGCTCAAGCAAAGTAAGACTAACAAACAGACAACCAAGAATCTCTGAAAGAACATCCATGCCGTAGATGTTCGAGGTCAACTCGATGTTGAAGCCCTCACCTATGTTCTTCAAATTGGCATAAAATAGGTGACAAGCCATTGGGTCAACACCAGGTATGCGGCTGTTTTAGAACCTGTATAAAAGTTCCACTCAAAAAGACGTAAAAGCTGGTGATATCCAAATTTTTCGCAAATTCCAAGAAAAATAGACTCGAAGTAGGAAAAATCAAAAGGCCTACCAACACGTGGTGAAAATTTGGTGAATAGAGAAGAACGGTCACGAGCGACCTCAGTGATGAAAAATCGGTCAAACACATCATCACGATGAGCAGAAGAGGAGGCACGTGTGCGTTTTAGTCTTGATAAAGCTAGTGAATGGCAAATTAGGTTAAACCTTTCTTTTGGCAATTTCTTTGTGAAGATATCAGCTAATTGATTTTCTGTTTTAACAAATTCTAGGTTAATTTCTCCTTTTAAGACATAGTCTCTTAAAAAATGGTGTCTAACATCAATATGTTTTGCCCTAGAGTGTTGCATTGGATTCTTAGACAAGTTTATGACACTAGTATTGTCACACAGTATTTTGTTATTTTTGTAGGATAGGCCAAAATCTTGTAAGGTTTGTTTCATCCACAATAGTTGTGAACAAGCTAAAGATGCAACTACATATTCCGTTTCGGTTGTTGAAAGTGAAACAGTGTTTTGTTTTCTAGAGAATCAAGAGACTAGGGAATTTCCGAGAAATTGCCATGTTCCACTAGTGCTCTTTCTATCTGTAAAGCTACCCGCATAATCAGCATCACAAAAGAAATATAATTCCAATGTGTCTGACTTTGGACAGAAAAGTCCTAGGTTTTATGTGTTGTTTTACTATCTAAGTATTCTTTTAACAATATTTAAATGTGTTTCTTTAGGGTTTACTTGAAAGTGAGCACACAAACAAGTGCAAAAGAGAATATCAGGTCTACTTGCAATCAAGTATAACAATGATCTTATCATGCTTCTATATAATTTCTTATCGACAAATTTACCTATATTGTCAGATTTTAATTGTGTAGAGGTTGCCATAGGTGTTTCTTTACCCTTCACTTGTCCATAGAGAATTTCTTCAAGACATCCGTGGTGTATTTGGTTTGAGATATGAAGATTTCAAAGGACAACTGGTCAATTTAAAGTTCAAGAAAGAACCGAAGTTCTCCCATCATACTCACTTCAAACTGATCCTACATTACCTTTGCAAATTATTATCATAACAGATCATTAGTAGCTCCAAAAATGATATCATCGACATATATTTGTATTATTAAGAGATCATGTTCTATTCTTTTTGTAAATAAAGTTGGATCTATTTTACCGATTTTAAAGTCGTTTTCAATTAGATAAGTTTTTAATTTGTCATACCGAGCTTGTGGAGCTTGTTTTAGGCCATTTAATGCTTTATTTAATTTGTATACATAGTATGGATATTTAGCATATTCAAAACCTGGAGGTTATTTAACATAGACTTCCTCCTTGATGAATCCATTTAAAAAGGCACTTTTGACGTCCATCTGAAAAAGTTTGAATTTCTTATGGGCGGCAAAGGCTAGCAGGATTCTAATGGATTTTAGGCAAGTTACAGGAGCATATGTTTCATCAAAATCTATTCCTTCTTCTTGATTATATCCTTGGGTCACAAGTCTAGCTTTATTTCTAACTACTCCTAATTCATTAAGTTTATTCCTAAAGACCCACTTGGTCCCTGTAATGGTCTGAGAGTCAAGCTTTGGAATAAGTTCCCATACATGATTACTTTAAAATTGATTCAACTCATCTTCCATTGCAATAATCCAGCAACTGTCAGAAAAGGCTTCCTTAACATTGTTGGATTCTAATTGAGAAATAGATGCAAAGAAAGCTAAAGTATTAAAGGAAGATCTGGTTTGAACTCCTTTAGACAATTCTCCTATCACCAATTCTTTTGGATGATCTTTCACATAGGAAATATCTTTGGGTAGTTCATCAAAAATATTTTCTTCTGGAATGTTTGACGGGTCATCATTAGATCATCATCATCATTATTTGCAGAAGATTTAGGTTAAGCTAGCGTTTCATCAAATGAAACATGCATAGTATCCTCAACAATTGAATTTTTCTTGTTAAGAACTCTATAAGCTTTACTTCTGGTTGAGTAACCTAGGAAAATTTCTTCTGAGCTTTTAGCAACAAACTTATCAAGATTGTCCTTGGTGTTAAGTATAAAATATTGTTAGCCAAATATCTTGAAGTAGGAAATTCTAGATGTTCTTCTATGATAGAGTTCAAAAGGTGTTTTGTTTAGGATTGGTCTAATCAAGGATCTATTTTGGATATAGCAAGCAGTGTTTACAGCCTCTGCCCAAAAATATCGAGGCAACTATGACTCACACAGCATTGTGCGGGCACACTCTTGCAGGGTCCTATTTTTCCTTTCAACTACACCATTCTGAGGTGCAGCTCTAGGGAAAACAAATTCATGTTTTATCCCATATTGATCATAAAAATTAGAAAAATATTCATTCTCAAATTCTCCTCTGTGATCACTTCTAATCCTAATAACTTTAGGTCCTTTTTCATTTTGTAGTCTTCTAACTAGTTTGCTAAAGGCATCAATGGTTAAGTCCTTACTTGTTAAGAAAGATACCCAAGTAAATCTAGAGAAATCATCAATTATGACTAAACAATATCTACACCCGCTTAGGCTTTCGTATTTGGTTGGTCCAAAAAAGTCTAAGTGAAGTAGCTCCAAAGGTTGTGAGGTACTAACCATCCTTTTTTGTTTAAGAGGATTTTTTGTTTTTTTAACAACTTGACAAGAATCGCAAATTCTACTTTTCTTGAAGTTGATCTTTGGCAGACCTTTGACAAGATAATGCTTCACAAGTCTACTAATGTTTCTCATGTGAACATGACTTAGTCGTCTGTGCCAAAGTGTTGCCTCTTCGTCAGATATGACAAGACATTCAAGACTGTCGCATTTGTTGAAGTTAACAATATAGATATCATTTTGCCTGTTTCCTTTGAGAAGAGTTTATTTTGTTTCCTTATCCCGTATTTTAAATCCATTCGATGTGAAAGTGATTTTATATCCTTTATCACATATTTGGCTTACACTTAGAAGATTATGTTTTAATCCACTAACTAAATGTACATTATCAAAAGAACTGGAAGAGTTACCAATTTGACCAATACCAATAATACAACCCTTGTAGTTGTTCCCAAATGTGACTGTACCACCTTCCTGGCAGTGAAGTTGCAGGAATAAGTCTTCGTCTTCAGTCATGTGCTTGGAACATCCACTATCCATGATCCATCTCCTTTCTTCTCGTTCCTGCCATTGGTTTGCATTTGTGAGGTCTTGGTTTGGCTGATCTAAAGAGTGGCTTCAATGTTCCATTGATTTGTTGATAATGTCCACTTATAGTCTACTTGACCTACAAAATAGGATTGGAATAGTGCTTTTTGGTACCCATTTTTCTTTGGGTCCACGGTGGTTAGCTTGTGCTACATGTTTAGGTGAGCTACCTTTCTTTTTGTTTTGGCTAGAACTAGATGCTTCATGATCGTTTTTAGGTATGTAGCCTAACCCAAATTTTGTGGTACCCTGGATTTGTGTTCCTAATAGCTTATGCAAGTTTCTACTTCCCTTAGTGAATTTATCCAGTTCATTTAAGAGAATAGCAGAATTTTATTTTAGCTTATCTATATCTATCTTTAAATTGTCTATATGTGATTTTAATGAGGTGATTTCATCAGATAACTCTTTATTTCGTTGAGTAAGCATATATTTTTGTGCTCTTTCTTCCCCTAATGATTTTGCTAGGTTTTTATTTTCCACTTTCAGTGACTTAGCTATGTCATGCATCTCAAAAAAAGCTTCTAATAACTCATCTTGTGACAAAGAGGTTACCTCATCTTATAGAGCCATTAGTCCCAAAAGAGCTTCTTCTTCGAAGGTTTCTTCTTCTTCTGAACTCGAGTCTGACTCATCCCATGTTGCTGTGAAGGCCTTCTTCTTTCCTTCCTTTCTGGGAAACTTCTTTTCTAACTCCTTAAGAAATGGACAATCCTTCTTGATATGTCCTTTTCTTTTGCAATTGTAGCAGGTGATTGCATCTGCTTTGGATTCTTCTTTCTTCTTCCTCCAACTCCTCTTATTCTTGAGGAACTTTCTGAACTTTCCGGAGAGAAGGGCTATGTCTTCCTCTTCTTCTCCGCTTAACGAATCTTCAGACTGCCGATTGGCTTCAAGGGCTACGATCTTCTTCTTGATTCCTTCATCTTCATGCTCCTTCATGTGTTGGAGCCAGACTTCATAAGCCCTCAGACTTCCAATAAGATCGTACAGTTTCAAAGTGGATAGATCTTTTGACTCTTGAATGGCTATTGCCTTTGTCTTCCAATCATCGATAAGTGATCGAAGGATCTTTCTTACCAGAGCTTCATTCTTTATATCCTGATCTAAATTTCATAGGGAGTTTATGATGTCCATGAATCATGTGAACATCTCTTTGATTGACTCCCCCTTCTTCATCCTGAAAAGCTCATAATTTTGAGTTAGTAAATTAACTCCGGTTTCCTTTACCATCGACGTTCCCTCGTGAGTGACTGCAAGGATGCTCCAAATCTCATGAGCTATCTTGCAGGCTGAGACTCTATTGAACTCCGCTCTGGAGAGCCCACAGAAGATAGCGTTCATGGCTTTTACGTTATGTGTTGCCATCTTCTTATGATCCGGAGTCGCAGCTACACCTTCCTTGATCTCGGGGCATGTGTACTTAAATGCAATTACATACCATACTTCATAATCCATTGACTTCAGGAAGATCTACATCCTGGTCTTCCAGTAGCCATAGTTCATTCCATCGAATAATGGAGGTCAAACTGTCGATTGTCCCTCTACATTCGTGTCAACAGTCGACTTGGACATCTTCTGGACAACCAAGCTCTGATACCAAATGAAGATTTGCCTGTGGATCGTAACGTATACCAGAGGGTAGGGGTGAATAGTATCACCTTTTTGAAATAGTAAAAAAAAATGAATTCACAACAAAATCAAGCACAAGTTACACCTGTATTTATAGCGGAAACCCAAACTGGGTGAAAACCACTACCTAAGCCTCTCAACTTAGGATTTTCCCAACTAGTTGAGGCTAGTCAATCCACTATCGTACCACTTGAACAAGGGTGGCACAACCTCTTTACAAACACTTCTCTTTTTATCCTGAAAAGAAGCATAATAACAACAACGGATCTTCCCAACAACTTGGGATCCGTTAATCAAAACAACAATGTAAAAGAAAAATAAATATATCTATGGAAC
This sequence comes from Thalassia testudinum, assembly GCA_037157565.1. NCBI lineage: Eukaryota > Viridiplantae > Streptophyta > Magnoliopsida > Alismatales > Hydrocharitaceae > Thalassia > Thalassia testudinum. The sequence continues at coordinate 182,369,937 of JAZHRO010000024.1, read as the reverse complement.
CTCAATAAAAATCAAACCAGAAATTCAGCAAAAGTTTGAAACATGCTTTGAATAACGTGAATAGCGAAGCGTAGAAGCACTTGAAAAAAGCATGAGAAGTTCTAATCTTTCTGGAGGATTTTTCTATTAAAAGTTGATATTAAAAAAGTTGCATACGACCTCTATTTATACTGAAAAGTTGGCCTAAAGAGGAAGTCAAATTGGTCGATCAATTAAGGTATATTGGTCGATCAAAATATTGTTTGGTCGATCAATCTAGTTATTTGATCTATCACTAATTAGTTGATTAATTAGCTTGGTTGGTCGATCAAAAGAGTATTAATCAACTTCCTTAAATAGGCAGGTTTGATCGATTAACTAAGTTGGTTGGTCGATCAAGTAGTTAATTTGGTCGATAATAACCTTAGAAACTTATTTTAGAAAGAGGCGTGAAAATCCATTTGAGTTTTATTTTGAAGTTCCTTACAATAATATCCTAGACTCAAATAAAAGTAAAAGAACAAGATCAGCAACCATCTAAACTTGATCAAAAAGAGAAGCTCTAATCCAAGATAGTCCTGAAATATTAGTCTAGCAGTAAACATAATTTTGGTGCATCAAAACATAGATGCTTACAAATCCTTTGGCCACAATTCTAGCCTTATGCTGAGAAATGGACTCATTTGGGTTGTATTTCAGGGCAAAGACCCATCTAGCACCAACTAGATCCACTCCGGAAGGTAACTGAGTAAGCTCCCATGTTCCTCTGTTACATAAGACAAACATCTCCTCCTCTATGGCAGCCTTCCACTGCAAGTTCAAAAGAGCCTGCTAATATGAAGTAGGTATCTCAGAGCTAGAAACAACAGCTGTGAAGGCTTGAAACTCAACACCAAGAGAGTCAGTTGAGACTACACCCCCAGCTACACGATACTAAGCACATGAGCAAGGAGCCTTTTTAACAGCAATAGGAACATCATCATTAATGCTCACAAAAGTAGGACCTAGGGAAACATCAACAAGAGAAACACTGTCAGTGGCCTCAATACATACCTGATCGAGGGAGGAAGGTTCTGTCTCAGTAGGGACAGAGGAAGAGGAGGGGGGTTTCTCCTTGTAATTGACAAGTAGCTGATAAGTAGTACCCTTGAAGGTGTTTTCGTCTGCCAGTACCACTCTGAATGTGCTCATAGGTGGCTCTGAAGACGTACAAGGACTGTCACTGCTAGGAAAGCTATCCATGGGTATAAGAGGTATAGGCATAGGCATAGTTGGCTCCACATCATGTAATTGATGAGCAGATGTGGAGAAATATGGAATGGAGTTGTGATATGTGACGTCAGCACTCACATAGTGCTCCTAATGTATAGGGTCAAAGCATCTATACCCCTTCTGAGTCCGGCAATAGCCAAGAAACACACACTTGACAGTTTTGGGGGCACATTTGTCACGACCAGGCCTAAGAAAATGCACAAAAGCTACACAACCAAACATCCTCAAAGGCACTAAGAAAAGATCTGCATCAGGATATAAAATTGTCCATGGTACTTGCTCATGAAGTACATAGAAGGGAAACCTGTTAATGAGATAGCAGGCTATAAGTACTACATCCCCCAGTAGATGTATGATACACTATTCTGAATAAGCAATGCCCTAGCCATATCCAGAATTTGTCAATGCTTCTATTCTACAACCTCATTCTGTTGTGACATGTGAGGACCGGAGGTCTGATGCATAATACCAAGAAAACCATAAAATACTGCCAATTACTTGGTACAAAATTCCAATGCATTATCTATTTTGATAGTTTTAGTACACACACAAATTTGAGTTTTGACAAATACCGCAAAATACTAAATAATAGATCCAACATCTGATTTATTACATATAAAAAATAACCATGATAGATGAGAAAAGTCATCAATAAGTAGCAAGTGATAACGAAGAACCTATCGCTTCTCCACACAACTAGGACCCCCCCAAACATCAAAATGGACTAGATCAAAACAAGCTAAACTACTAGGCTACAAAGAATCAAGAAAACTGGCTCTGTGGTGCTTCCCCAACTTACAAGCATCACACTGAATCTTTGTAGCAGGTGAGAGATGTGGGATGATCTAGCGTAGTTTGTCCAAAGAAGGATGGCCTACACATTTATGCCACTACAAGGCACTCCCAACAGAACTCATCTGATAAGCCACAGCAACTAGACTCTACACTAGCTGGTATACACCCCCCTCCTCATGTCCACCACCAATCGTCCTCCCCGTCATGTGGTTCTGAAAGATACATCCAACAGCATAAAAAATAACGCAGCAGCTCAGTTGCTTTGTAATTTTGCTAATCGAAAACAATTGCACGGACATGTCAAATACATAATATACATCTGAAAGATGCAAAGCAGGAGAAACATAAACCACCCCCTTACCACAAATGGGGGCATTCCTACCATCTACTAACCGAACTGAGCAGCCCTGTGGAACGTTCCGTATATCCACAAAACACTGGGAATTCCCAGAAAGATAATTTGAAGCACCAAAATCGATCAGCCAAGAAGTCTCTATACCTGAAGCTGAGGTAAAAGCTGTTATGCCAGAGGACTAGGCCTGATCATGTGTCAATTGTGCCAGACATTGCACCACTACATCATAGTCTACATATGCAAGAGTAACTGATTCAGTGGTCGTCACAGGAGTAGAGGTCACAATAACTTGGTTGGCAACAATAGGCCTTCCAATTTTATTCCAGTACTTGGCCTCAACATGGCCAATCCTCCTACAATAGGTGTAGGGGGGCTTGATGCGTCAATCATCACCATGTCCCCTACCTCTGCCACGGAAGGATGGACCCCATCCACCATGGATACTCACAACTGCATGGGAAGAAGAAGTACTGTTGAAGATGACATCAAGAGTAGGTTGATCATGTAGCTTGCTAAGCCTCCTATAGATCTCCTCAATGGTAGGTAGCTTAAATAGAGTGAGAATCTGAGAGCGAGCAACAACATAATCATCATTTAAACCTGCAAGAAACATGTGGGCTGCAAATTCCTTTCTATAATCTCTACATGTGGTAGATGTGTACACGAGCCTGCAAGCATTATACTTTTCCCAGAGTCCCTTCATCGTAGAATAGTACTAGGACAAACTCCCAGTCTCCTGCTTCAAGTGACATAGATCATAATGTATCTAGAAGACCTGAGAAGAATTTAACTCATGAGAATAGACATCCTTCAAACCGTCCCACATCTGCTTGGTTGACTTGTAGTACAAAGATTTCATCCCTAACACAGGGAATCACACTGTTCAATATCTAGGCCCTCCCCATTGCATCATCCCGGTTCCAAGTGGCATACATTCCTATCTTTTTCTCTGGTGGTGTCTCTGTAAGGACATGTTTCTCATGCCCTTCCACAGTAATCAGAAAAGTTTGAGACCAATGGGGGTAATTAGTCTCATCTAGCTTCACAATTGGTGCAAAAAATGGATTTTTGTTGGCACCACTCTCTCCACCTTGTCCTGAAGTAACCTCAAATTCCAATGATGAGTCCATCATACACCTACAACAATAGCAACTTCACAAAATAACACTGGAGACAGATCTGATTTTTTTCAACAAAAAAAGAAACCAGGGAATGCACACCACTTAATCTACATACACGCGGTTTGGTACTTTGTCATCACACCAAGGGGAATATACACCCTAAGATTCTTCAAAAAATAAGGGAATACACACCCCAAACAGAATCAAAGATCTGATTTTTCATACCACAGTACTAGAAGATCTTCAACACATCTTTCAGAAGGTCCTTGGCTTCAAAATCACATCACATGAACACTAAGAACCTCCCTAGAGCCTGCAGTGGATAGTGTTGCCCCTCCCCCTGTTTCCTAATAAGGAGAGGCAGCAAGAAGGGGTGGAGAGAAGTGACGTCATCGGCTACTGGCTGACGACGGCACTGGCCGCCGACAGTGGTGGCAAGGAGGCTTGGAGGTAGGGTTAGAGTTTTTGTTTGGTTGTGTTCTCAACTTGGCTCTAATACCAAGTTGAAGAAATGAGGTTTCTTATTTCACTAAGCCTACCCTACACCTCCTTATATAGAGAAAGGCAAAGGAAAATATAAAAGGAGTCCAACAGGAGAATAAAATAGAGAAATAGCCCAACAATATAATGCAACGGATACTGAAGGTGATGAGGGAGGGCTACCACCGATGGTCTTTATCCACCAATGTTTCTAGAATTTGATCAATAAAAGGTAAGATGAAGTGGTCTTTCTAGCTAGCCGTATTTAGATGTGGTAATCAATGCAAGCCCTCCAACCAATTGAGGGTCTAGTGGTAACCATTTCTCTTTGGTCCTTCTTCGTGATAGTAATCCGTACCTTTTTAGGCACCACATAGATAGAACTAACCCATTTGCTATCTGAAATGGGATAGATAATGCTTGCATCCAGGCATTTCAGAATCTTCTTCTTAACAACTTCCCACATATTGGGGTTGAGCCTTCTCTACATGTCACAGAAGGGCTTCACAGACTCGTCCATGTATAAATGATGCATGTAGAGAGAAGGGTCAACACCATTAATATCAGCTATAGGCAATAGATTCCTTGTGCTTCTATAAACAATCAAGCAAAGCTCCCTCCTACGATTCAGATAATGCAGACGAGATAATAATAGGGAGCATGTTATCGGGGTCAAGGAAAGCATACTTTAGCATGCTCATGAGAGGTTTAAGCTACAACTCGAGAGCTTTTTGGATTAAGGGTACAAACTAAGATGTCCCCGTCTCAAGTAACAGATCTACCTTTAGGATCCAGGGAGGGGACAAAGACTCCATGTGTACTCCCAGCAACTCCAATTCGACCATATCCCCTTCATTTTCTTTGATAAGCTGAGGGTGGTCCTTAGATATGACCATCTAAAGGGGATCACTACATAAGAATGATAAAGTAGTCTTTTCTATAATCTCATCAACAACCTCAATCTAGGAACAATCTTTTAATCTGATTTGCTTGTAGGCATAAAAAACATTCAATCGGATTTTCTTGTTCTCAAAGCCCATTTTAAGTGCTCCTGATCTGCAATTAATAAAGGTGTTGGTTGTGGCCAAGAAGGGGCATCCCAGAAAAATGGACAGCTTGGTACCTTATTTGATCGGTCAATATCAAGTACCAGAAAATCAACAAGGAAGAAGAAGTCCTCCACTCTCACAAGGACATCCTCTAACAATCCTCATGGTGTCTTAAGCGATCTATCTGCAACCTGAAGGATGATAAGACTAGGCTTCAAATCGCCTTGTCCCAGAAGGTCGTAAACAAAGCTAGACAAAATGTTCACCCCTGCGCCCAAATTGAGTGGAGCCTCATCAATGCGTTGGTTACCTATAACCACTAAAATATGTGGGGCTCCTGGATCCTTCAACTTGGGGGGTGTTCCATGTTGGAGCACCGAGCTAACATGGTCAAGTAGGATGACCTTAGCTTCGACGTGTATCATAGATCAACGTTTCTGGGTGCACAGGTCCTTCAGAAACTTGGCATAGGGCAAGATTTGCTTTAGGACATCCAACAAAGGCAAGTTGATATGGACTTGCCTGAAAGTGTCCATAATCTCATCTGTCCAATCCTTGGCTCCAGATGAGCCAACAAAAGATTCCCTAGGAGTGGATAGCCACTCTGGATAGGGCACCCTCAACTTCTGGGTGGAGGGGTCATCGTGTCAGGAAAGGGGTCGAGGAATAACGACATCCTCTAGGTGAGTGATTTCAAGAGAGGGAGCGCACTATGGCTCTTCCTCGATGAGGGTGGAAGTTGGGGTCAGTGTAGGAGGGGAGATTCTGAGGGGTGACCCCACTCCACAGCATGGTCACAACTTGAGCATCTTCCCTAAATATGATCCCCTTACCCTTAGGGTTCTCCTCAAAAGAGCTGGGAAACTTCCCCGGATCTTGCTGCCTGATCGTCTCTACAAGATGACCAATTTGGGATTGCATTTCAGTGATCATCTTATTCTGAGATTCGATAACCATGTTCCAATGCTCTTGCATCACCTTCATCATGGCTTTGAGTTCATCCATCTCAGAGGGCTTATTCTGAGGAGGGGTCACATGAGGTGGTTGGTACATGGGTTGGGGATGTTGGGGTCTTGCATTCCCTGAGTTGGAAGCATCACCTTACTTCCACGAGAAATTTGAGTGGTTCTGCCACCCCGGGTTGTAAGTATTGGAATAAGGGTTATTATGGGGGGGTGGTTGGAATCCTTGTGCTGCATTCAGGTTGACCTGCACTAATTCAAGGAACAGATTTGCCAAGTGGCACTCTACAGTGGCGTGTGAAGTGATTTGGCAAATAAAGCATTCATCTCTTGCTTAGACTATGAAGGCTCCTTGTGAATTTATACTATGATTAGATAGTAGCCTTTCAAAGTTTTTATTTAACAATTAAATCTGATACGCTAATCCTTGAGTGGCCTCAACTTCCTAAGCCTCCATTTTCCTCTGCATGATCGTAGGCTTCCTCCCTTGATATGTAGAGGTGAAGTGAATGGAATTATCATTTAATGTTTCAAAGATGGTCCAAGCCTCATCCTCCATTTTAGTCATACAGGTTCTGGCACAGGCTCCATCAACCATTTGCTTGTGCCTATCAAATAAACTGGTATGGAACCTTTGTCAACTAATTGCCATTTTGGCACCTAATGATGGGGATAGAGTCTCAACAGGTAATTAAAGCATTCCCATGTTTCATGGAACTGCTTCCCATCATTCTGAGTAAATCCCATAATCTCTCTCCTATAATGATCGATTTTACTCATAAGAAAATACTTTTTTAAAAATGCTCCCTTAAGGGTAGCCTAATCATTTACCCTTGCATCAAGGGAATGATACCAGTGCTTAGCTTTTTCCTTTAAGGAGAATGGAAATAAGGTTCTCATCAGTGCTTCGTCAGTAAAGCCCTGAAGCTTCACCATGGAACAGACCTCGATGAACTCCTCAAGATGGCTTTAGGGGTCTTCCCTAGCAGTACCATAGAAAGAGGGTAGCAAGGGTATGATACTACTTTTGATTTCATACAGATTCTCCCCCCCAAGTATTCCTACATCTTGGGCTTGGGCAGTGGATAGAAAATAATTCCTAAGAGTTCTTTGGTTTTCCACGACCCTGTTTTCTTCTTCCTATCTCTCTTCTCTCTCTGCCATCTTTCTTCTATCTTGGTTTGTTCTCTTAAGGAGTCTCTCACGTTTTGGGTCAAAGACAAGCATTTTCCTGAGTAAGTGCCTACCAAGCATACAGCAACAACCAAACACATTTCAAGCTTTTACAAATTTGAGTAAGATTAGCACTTTAATCAACCCCAAGCTGACTTCATAGATTAGCCAAATAGATTTAAGGCAGTGTTCCTCTGTTCCCACTTAAGTGGTATAATAGAAATGAGGTAACTTAAGATTCCTGACTAATTCTATTTTGAAGAAGGTTGAGGTCAAATTAGTTGTTAGAGGTGACCAAACAAGTTATACAATCCAATTAGACGACCTAAGCCAACCTTTGAGTGCCTTAAGATCTACACCTTACTTAAATGATATTCTCAAGGGATCTAATGAAAAGACACTCTAAGGATGAAACAAAGGGATGCAAGTAGGGCGAACCCTTCATTTGAGGCGATGCGTTTGTGATGCCTCTTAACTACTCTTTTGTTCCTTTGAGGGGTGACCCCCTCCTTAAAGTATCAAATCACTTGGTCATAGGATAATATCATCGCCACAAAGTGAAGTTGGAAGGTTTACACCAATAAAGAGATCGCTACCTATAGACTTAAGGGATCAAGACCTAGTGCGGTGCCTAAAGTACATGTTTGGTACAAGAAGTGTGCATCACACCGCAAAAATTATTTTTCTTTCAAAAACCTCAAACAAGTTTTCAAAACACTTCCCATTAGTTTTAATCTTTCTTCTTCTCTCTTAATCCCTTTTTAAAATTAAACTAACCACTTGAAAAAACTTTTCAAATAAAATTAGGTGGTCTTTTAATTATGCCCTAGATGCAGTGCGTGTACAGATAGCTGATGCAAAAGATAAGAACTGTGTACCTTGCTCCAGCACTCTACAATGCAAGAATGCACATAATGCAGAAAAGAAGGCTAGATGCTACTTAACAATCCTATATGGTCATCCTATGCATATGCAACTTCTAACAGGTAGCTTAGATTTTTTTTATCTTTTTTAAAGTTATAGCAAAAACAAACGAAAACTATTCACACCACAAAAGGAAATAAAAATAGAATAAAACTACTATCTAAATAAATGGGGACACTCTCCTGATTACACAGCAATCATATGACCTAATCTACTTAAATTAAGTTAGATTCTAGCATAACTTAAGAACAATGCATATATAAGCATCAAAAATTGCATAATAGTTAGTTTAGTAGCCTTAGAGATAATATTATCATTTTAAGCTCTAAAAGAGAGATGAAATTGATTGAAGATGATCTAAGGCCCTAAATGACAGATCAAACCGTACAGACCTAATCAGGACGACGACGGGAGTCCAACACTTCCGGAATCATCTTGATCAGACATCCAAAGCATCATGTACAATCCACAAAAGATCAGAAGCCAAAGAGTAAGATGACAAAAATCCGAACGTCAAATGTCGAATCCGACCGCACAGATGGATCTAGATCAACGATCGTAGGTCAACGGTGCAAAAATTATCTCAATCAAAGGCCTACAGCACTGTCCATAAAACAAGATGGACGGCTACAATGGCACCACGTGGTGCCATAACAGCCACCCCTCGCCACACCCCGAATCTCTGAAGAGCTCTTCCTATGCCTTGTGATCCAACGACCACAAAGCGGCCACGTCGCCCCCGTCTTCGCACCTTCATCAATCGACTCCATCTTAGCCGTTGGATTTCCATCCAATGGCTGAGAATAGCCATGCACTTAACCCAAATCATGACCATCCACGCTTATAGCACAACGGTTAACGCACCTGTACGTGAGCGAAGGGTGTGGGATCTAGCCACGCCGCGCACCAAATCAGGAAGGCGGTGGCTCTCGAAGGAATTGAACCGTCGGATGATGATAGAAGGGCGCGGAGGCGAATGCGTGGCACGATGAGGGGCCTTCGATGTGAACGCGTGATTTGACACCACCGCAAATGCGCAATTGCACGCAAGATCCTAAAGGCGGTAGCACACACTAGTTAAGTCATCCAATCGCGAGATTAGACGACTGAGAGCGATAGCGCGCGATTACAAAACGCAAGGCATGAATTCAAAGTAAGGAAGGTGCGAGGCAAGCGTGCGGCGGGTGCAACGAGCGCGTGATCTGGATCTTAGGGCTGTGGGCATGCCATGTGGTGCCACCAGAAGCAACCCGCATGTTGAAGGCGCATGGAAGGTGATTTTGAGGTGCCATCTGAGCCGTTGATCTCCCGATTGATGAATCTAATAGTACCTAGGTTGTTGCACAAGCTGGAGGGCTTAGATGCTCACTTTAGTCCTCATCAAAGCTATAAAAAGAGTCCTAGAGCCCCCCAGTTGAGAGAAACTCCCACCAGATAGATCTCTAATCTCTTTCTCTCTCTCTACAACTCCTCTCCAGACTTCATCTCGACGCTCTGGATCCGAAATGTTGCTGCACTTCACACAAGCATCCCACAAACGACGTCCTCATTTGCTATCTTTCTCTATCTCTATCCCTCTATCTCTCTGTCTATTTCTCTATCTACTCTTCAGCATAGTGATTTCTAGTTTGAAAACTGTCTCCAAATAGCAACAAAACTCTTATTCTCTAGATATCTGATATCTATATATACAAATATAAATATATAAATATTTATTTTTCTAAAAAGCCTTCACATAAAAATCATGTTTTTCCTCCCTGCGAACGACTCAGTACTCACCGAAACTTTATAAATATTTCATCGTGATTTGCACTACAACGATAACTATAATCCCTAATGCATCTCGTGGTCGAACACTCTCTTGAAAACCAACCCCAGAACAAGGGCAAGAAAATTGAATGTAGAAATGAAAGTCTACACTAATCTAAATCTAATCTAATCTAATCCATCTACGTCAATCTATGCTTGCAGACCTTATCGAATCCCACCACAACTGTAGGTCAAGGCCTCAGTGGAGAAATAGTACCCTCGCTCTTTAGTGCTCCTCCTCCTTAAGGTAGGATCAAGGCTATTGATACGCTTCTACTGTATTTTAGAAAAGTATAGTGTCGTAGTATAACCGACAAAAGCATAACATTTAAATTTATACTGCTTGAAAAATCGTGAGTTCTGAGGTCATTCACAAAGAGCAAAAATGGAATTCAATCATTAGTCGCAATAATAAACAATGAGTACAATAATTAATCACAAGACTGATATGCAATGAAGAAATAATCTACTCAAAAAAATATTTAATTAGTAGCAAATTGTATCCTAGAATTGATGGGACAAAAAGAATATAAATGAAGATAAAAATGGTGATTTAAATCACCAATCAAATCCATAATTAAGCTCGAATCCCAACACAAACAGTAATTCCAATTTTCAATAGTACTTCAAACCACTTGCCACGTCAGCACAGTACATAATAATTCCACAGTAATTCAAATCAAGGTCACAATCAGACATTGGGCACATAAGCCAAATGCCTTAACTTATCAAGCATAGCAGCCAAAGCATAAACCTCTAAAACTCGCTAAGTGTTGGCACGCACTTCAAGGAGCAACAATGCAAAAACCTCCCCCTTCCCTCAGAATTCCTCTTCTCTCTCTCAATTCTAGAATCGAGTCAATAACAGGTAATCGGGTCTACAATCGGATCAATAGCATAGTGTCCAGACCTATGCGCACGTGATTGCGGGTGAAGAGTGAGGGCCAGGTAAGCATGAGGGGACCTCACCCCCTGTGTGAGAGGCGATAAGCCCTCTTCACAAATTCAATTTATGCGGCTTCACGAATTCTACGCATACGATGTGGGACTAAAAAGTCCCCTTCTCTTCAAGTGCTTGCTGAGGATTAGAACTTTGAATCGAAGCTGTTGCTGCGCATTCTTCTTCAATTGAGGACCTGAATGGCTTCGTGCTGTAAGGTTGCATCTGCTGGAGATGGTTGTGGTGGTGATCATGGCCAGACTGCAGCTGACGATAATGGAGAAGATGACAGCAATGGCGGGAACCAGCGAGCATAAATACGGTCGATGGGGCTTAATTAGATACATAGAAAGCTTCGCCATGATGAGGCGAAGTTGACGATGGGGGTGATTGAGTGATTGGTGAAGTGCTGTCGCCGGACGAAGAAGCTCGAAGGAGCTCAGGTAGTCGTGGTCAGAGGTGGCAATTAAAGGTGTGCGAGGTGAAATTGGGTGAGGTGAAAGTTTCGTCGAGGTGGGGCGAAGCTTTCACCGTGGTTAATTCGATGTGTGGAGGGCGTAGGAAGGCCAGCGGTGCACATGCTTGACGAAGGTGCAATCAGCGTCGGAGGAGTGGCAGGACGAGGCTGAGAGATGTCCTAAATCTAATTAGAGTGAAGGGGAGTAGAAGCCCTAAACTAATTGGAAGAACGGAGGCGGGGAGATAGGTCGTCGATGTGGCCGCCAGCGACGAGGAAGAAGGTTGGAAATCATAGCCGAATAAAGAAGTAGAGGTGCTCAAGCTTCACATGAAGCTTCATGGAGGAAAGGGGAGGCAAAGCCCTCTGTCTTTTGGCCGAGGAAGAGGACGAAGGAGGATGGAGGAGCTCTGAGGTACGCCAAAATTACCACCAGAGAAAAAGAAGAGAGAGGGAATTGATGGTCAAATGGGTACGTTCTCATGTTGTGGACAAGGGGAACTATTTGTAGATGTGCTTCCCTCTTCAATTAAGCCCAGAGACAAGGATTTGGAAGGTGTGTTGTCAAGGTTTTTAGCTCGAGTTCTTTGAGCTTATCGGCGGTGAAATCGGGGATGATTGGCTCCAAGAAGATGCTCAGAATGAAATTGCACTAGAGGGGGGGTGAATAGTGAAATTATAAAATATTGTAATACAAAAAATTCAATCACAAAAGGTGGCACCAGATTTTTAGGTGGAAACCCAAGATGGGTGAAAACCACCACCTAAGCCAATCCCTTGACTTAGGATTTTCGATCACAAGGTGATCAATCCACTAACCATATTACTTAAATGAGGGTAGTGTACCTCAATTACAAATCCCACCTCCGATCCCTAAACGGAGGTTTCTCCCTTCAAAATGAAGAGACGGGGACCCGACAGGCCGAATACCCAAAGTACAAAAATAAGAAGTAAAACACCTATAGAGCACCCCAATACTTTAATTACTTTCTTATCTACTAAGCATGAAAAGAACACCCTGAGGATTTGCAGAACGGAGTGAGCCGGGAGTATGGATTTGCCCTTGATCAGAGTGTTCGCACAGCACAAGGGCAAGATGAAGCTTAGAGTAGTGAGCAAGTGATTTTTCTAAGGGAATTGTATCTCAAGAGGTGTGTTTTGCCTAAGAGGAGTTGTAGTCTATTTATAGGTAAGCTTGGAACCAAGAACACTTGGGAGAGTTCTCCTAGCCGTTGGAGAGAAATCCCAAGAGATTAGAACGAAATCCACCACAAATCAGGGTAATTATGAGTCTGACAGCAATATCAGACGTCTAATTTTAGGATCAGACGTCTTATAGGATGTCTGGTTATAATTTTGGTCATCTAATACTGTAGGCCATCCTAAACTGACTCTATTGGATCGAAAGAAGGACGTCTGATATTTTCACATAAGACGTCTGATTAGGTTATTGGATGTCTAATAAAGAGTGGATTCATTCCTATTTTCATCAGATCCAAACAGGGTTCTAGATTTAAAGGATCAGACGCCGTTATGGATGTCCGAAGGAATCACCAGACGTCTGGAAACCAAAAAAGACTTCGCTACGATCTCTGACAAAAGATTTTATGGGCGTAATGAGATACGCACAAAAATAGATGGGCAACGATCCAAAGGTAGACGTCTGGAAGTGTGTCCAGACGTCTAGAAATACATTTTTGCCCATTTCCTATGGAACGAAGATAGGTGCTTAGTCCAACGGATAGTATAAGGACGTCCAGGTAAAGTATTAGACGTCTGGATGAGGTTATGGACGTCTGATAGAGAAGTGCTTCGACTGATGTTTATGAAGACACAAACTAAAGGCAGAACTATAGGAAGTTAGATGTCTGAGGCACTTGTCAGACGTCTTAAAGTGGAAAATCAGACATCTGACCTTTGTTCTAGACGTCTGATAATAGTCTTAGTGTTAGGTTTTTGTTTCTAATTTATCCTAAGTGTAGAGAGCCTAAGTTAGCTATTTATAAGTTATGTTTGGGGGCTCTTTACAACATTTCTAGACTCAAATAAAATAAAAATTACAACCTTTGAAAGTTTATATGAAAAAGCCTATGACCTAATACTTATGCTACTTGTCTTCACGCTTTTAATCTCCCATCTTGGAAAACTTTATGAAACCCACAAATATGTTATTATGGAGAGAAACAATATGCTATGCTTATTTTTTATTCCATTTTCTTCATTTTGTAAAATCATAAAAATATTATATATGAGTAGTTGAACTAACACAGATGATGGGGATTGATCTCGAGATCAATCTTACCAACTTTGGTGAGATTTGATTGAGGTTTTATCTCTCAATTTGCGAATCAAAACTCAACAACTATGGGTTGGCTGTTGTGTTTCTTTCCATGTTTGATCGTGAGGAAGGAGATGGCGGTTGGACCTATTCACAAGAGAGGCGAGAAGATAGGGGCTTTTTGCAAGTAAAATGTAGAATGTGAGGGCTTAAGTCTAATGGCTAGAGATTTGGGGACTAAATTGCAAACTAGGACAAGATGGATTATGATTGGGCCTAAATTTTGGTGTTAAGCTAATTTGAAGGAAAGGAATCTAATGGTGAACTTGGATTTGAGTTTTGACCACGTTTGACTAGGTAAATTGCACAGAAACCTAAATTATGGCAAATTCCCATCCGAATCTCTATTCTAGGTCAAAATGAGTTCAGATGATCAAACCAAAGTTATCAATTCTCTTATAATATTTTTCCATGAATTTTATGAGGTTTAGATTGATTTTACCTTGACCAGAACCCTTTCAATTCAAGTATGGCTGATAATTAGGGTTTTTAGTCCTATTTTTGTCCTCGAAATGAGTGAAACCCTGAATCTGTCAGTGTAAGCCAACTTCTTGGTCTTTTATGTTTATTTAACCTTTAATTAACCCCTGAGAAACCTTATGGTTAATTTGCATTTGTGATGTGCTGTTAAAATAGTAGAATTAACCTTATTTTCTTATTTTCTTCTCAAATCAGATCAGAGTGGAATTATGGTCCTCAGGCGATCATTTATGAGCATTTATCTCTTGATTACGACTAATTCAAGTTAATTATGATGAATGATAGTGCTATCATCAAAGGCCCACTAAGATGAAGCTGATGTGTGTTCCTTCTTCACATGATATACCTCACACTGAAAACAAAATGATAGGTCAGAGAGTATATAGCCTCAAAAGGAATACAAGTGAACAAATAAAAATTTTGTAAGCTACTAAGCCCATTGCTTCCCTGGCAACGGTGCCATTTGATCGAGAGGATTTTTGTTCTTTGCAAAATAACAATAAAAATGATATGTTATTGTATTTGACGTGGAGGAAAATCCTCTAAACCAAAAATATACCACCACGTTTATATAATAAAATCTAACCACAAGAGAGTTAGGTCGTTTCCACATTGAAGCATGGCTACCAACAACTCACAAATATATGGAATAATAATGTTCATAATGTAATAGCAAAATTATTGTGCCTAAAAGAATTTCCTAAAGAAAAATGTGGAATAGAGCCTCAAAAGGGAGAGTTGAGAGCTACTAGGAGGATAGATCATAATATTCTAATGCTATAAATAAATGAATACTAACTCTTAATCAAAAAATGAATGAAAAACTAAAGAATGGAACACTATTGTAAAGCATTTGATGCTCGACTTCTTGCTAGAGGAGGAGGTCGCTGACGAGCATGCGACACTGCTTCGAGGCTGAGTTGGAAGAGACCTTTGTAATGACGGTGATGGCTAGGCAAATGATCACCGATGGTGGCTTGCCAGCCATGTAGGAGGAGCCAATGGTGGGGTCCCTGATGGTCGGCCTGGATAGGTTGTTAATATGATGATTTTATCGTTGAAATATATATAGTGGTTAACCTAATTTGAACCTAACCATCTCTTTACAGAAATTTTTAACCTGGCCTACTTGATTTTATCTTGTCGCTTTTAGGCCCAGGGTCGAACTCAGGGAAGTGGGGTTCAAGTCGAGTTTCTACGTTTTCCTTAAAACGCATCTCTTCCGTTCGTTTATTGTGTTTTTGGTATTTTTCTTATTTAGGTTTTTTTTTCTGGTAATCCTTGTTCTTGAGGCACACCCTCAAAATTGTGTCCTTGGCTTTTAGCCAAAACAGAGTTCCAAAACACGCCTTGCTACTCGCAAGACGGGGTACCTGCAAATCAAAGATTATCTTTTCACTTTTATACCTTTTTTTATCTTTTTACTAAGAAGGAAGATAACAGATAGAAAGTAAATATAGTAGCTATAGATATATATTTATATGTAGTATATATATAAAGGGGTGGGGGTGGAGGTAGCGATGGAGTGTAGCACTATGTCGAGTCAGTCGACGTCTAGAGAGACGCAACCAACACGACTATGTGCCGCGTGGAGTGTGGATGGAGGATGGATGATGTATGGGACCACGCTTTTTTTGTACGCGTGTATTAGGGAATATCAGCAACTGGTGCAGATATTCCCGCGATACAGCGTATAGTAAATAACGTGAAAATATATGTACATATGTATGTATATGAGTAAATATATCTATATGTATATAAATGTATAAGTATATATGTATAGATATATATAGATATATATGTATTATATATATATATAGGTGTATATGTATATATATATATGTATGTATATATGTATATAGCTATGTATATATGTATATAAGTATATATATATAATACTATATAGATGTATATATATATATATGTATATAAGTATATATGTATCTAGATATATATATATGTGTGTGTGTATATATATAAGTATATAGATATGTATATATATATATATGTATATAAGTATATATGTATATATATATAAGTATATGTATAAGTATATAGATATATATATACGTGTATATATATATATATATAGATATATTATATATATGTGTGTGTATACATAAATATATAGATATACTATGTATATAAGTATATATATATATATATATAAGTATATGTATAAGTATATAGATATATATAAGTAGATATATATATATATATTATATATATATGTATGTATACATAACTATAGATATTACTATGTATATAAGTATATATATATATATGTATATATTATATATAGATGTATATAAGTATATATATGTTACTATAAGTGTGTGAGTGTGTGTGTATGTGTTGGTATAGGTGTGTGTGCGTCGGTGAATGTGTGTGTGTGTGTTGCTGTGAGTAAAAAAACAGAGAGAGAGAGAGAGAGAGCGGGAGAGAGAGAGAGCGGGAGAGAGAGATCAGCAGAGAGATCGAGAGCGGGCTGGAGAGATCGAGAGCGTGGACAATGGCAGCGAGTTAAGACGTCTGCTCGCGGCGGCGGACGTCTGAAGACGGCGGGTGCGGGCGCGCCTTCGCGTAGGGTTCTGCAGGCCTGCGCGAAGGCGACGGGCGGGTGAAGGCGTGGAGGAGCGAGCGTGGAGGAGGTCTGTAGGTGGTCGCGGAGGGTCGCGGAGGAGGGCAGGGGGCGGCGCGAGGCCGTAGCCGGCCGCTGTAGTGCGCGCAGCGGACGGCTACAGGTGCAACTGCGAGGCGGACAGAACGGAGACGGAGGCGGGGAACGCCCTGCAGACGCGCGCGGAGGCGGTGAGCGACTGCGGGGATGGTCGCGGAGGAGCGGGAGGACCTGCTGCTGCTGCTGCTGCTGGGCTGCTGCTGCCGTGGCTTCAAGCTTCGAAGCTTGGAGCGGCGGCAATGGCGTTAAAGAGAAAAAACGAAGCGAGGGAATGCACCACACCCACCGGCTCGTCGAAGAGCTGGGCGGTGGTGCTCCCACTGTGGTGGTGTGCACCACAGTGGGTTCTCCTGCTCGCCGGGTGCTTCCTCGACGGAGGGCCGACGTATGGGAGGGGAAAGCGGTGGAGAAGATGGCTGCGGATTTTTGTTGCTGCAGCAGCTGCTCTTGCAAGGATGAAGCTGCAGCTACTTATAGAGGAGGGGAGAGTGGTGTGCCGGCTGCAACAGGGAGAGGGTGTGCGAGTTGCAGCTATAGGGAGTAGCGTTGGCAGGGAGAAGTGACGGGAAGAAGTGCTGCGTGGCTGCTGCATGCAGCTGCGGGAAGAGTGCAGCCGCGGGAAGGGTGCAGCCGCGGGAAGGAGAGAAAAGAAGAAATCAAGAGGAAAAATAAAAAGAGGGTGATTTTGCAAGGAGGCACTTGAAGAAAAATGTAACTATGCAGGCGATTGTTTCACTCCTCTTCCTCTCTTGATTAAATGCATGCATGCAAGTGTTTTTACAAATGCGATTACAGGATCCTATTATGCAATGTTAATGCTAGAAAATAGCACAAGAAGGCGTTATTACAGGCGTGTTTTGAGGTGCAAACATATACCCCCATGCCTATCTTTTGCTAGTCCCTAGCAAAATAGTATTTAGAAATGATCTTAAGCTGAAGATTTTCTTCTGAGGTGATACAGGTGTGTTTACTATGGAATATTGTGAGAACCAATTGTAAAGAAGACTACCAGTACTTTAAGTCTCACATGACATAGATCATCTCTCAACTAACCAGGACTCTTGATATTTAAACCTTAAGTACGATTTCCAGGACCCAGGAGGTTTTTGCCGTACTCGAGAGCTCAAGAAGTTATGGTTTGTGTATAGTGAAGGATCAAGACTGACCAGATGAACATTAAGACTCAATCCCAGGGTTTCACGAATTTTTAAGTACAGGTTGGTCCCAGTTTCAGCTCATGTCTTCGAATTGACCCTTAAGATGATGACGGAAAACTCAACTCCCATTTTCTGATTTTTTTTTTTTTTGTGGCTCACCGAAAAACAAAGTATACAGACATTTATGAGATATACTGACTCTTTTAAAACATCTCCTTTTTTTTCTTCTTTTTTTCTTTTTTTTCTTTTTTTTTTTTTTTTTTTTGAAACACGTGTCAGTATATCTCTTACAACACATTTTGAAGCACACTTTTTTTTTTTTTTTTTTGGTGAGAGAGTTTCTTTTTGGTGGAAAGAGTCGCTCCTAAACACAAGACTAAAGCCTGGGATAAAAAGTCTACCTGCGCGCACAGGTAAGGACTCCACCTTCCCTAATGAACACTAGGGTTGGATCTTATGTTCACCTGGTCTTTCCTGATATGTGTAGTGTGAACCAAGTTTACTTAAGCTCTCAAGAAAAAGCAAACCAACGGATCCTGTACTGGTGTCTCAGGTACAAGAATACATCCTTAGTTAGGAGAGATCTTGATCTATTTTGTCAATGCTTTAAGTGAATTAAGCCGAGCCTGAGCGAATCAAGATTTTGTGGCCTGGAAAGTCTTCAAAACAGAGGTTGAATATCCATAAACACTTATTGCCTTTTTGTTTCAGCTTCAAGATCATTATTAAACACCATTTATTATAATATATATATTTCTTTTCTTTTCTTTTCTTCTTTTTTTTTTTTTTTTTTTTGCATATTTATAAATAGGTGGGAACTGTATGATACCATAACATACCCGGATCCTATGGATGCCTATCCACCCCCCCATGCCAAACAATGCTATGTCCTCATATGCATGCAGGGAAAGGCGGAGGAAGGATGGAAGATCGGGTAACAAGAGCTGAGGTTCAGGGTATAGATCAGGGTGGAAGGGTGGGTGGATGGTGGGTGGTGAAGAGAAAAGTGAAGTGATTGCGATAGAGGTGTGAAAAGTGATGGTGGATGGTGAGTGTTGTTAGGGTGCCTCCCAACAAGCGCTGAATTTAATGTCCCCAGCTGGACTCAGAATGAGGCAAAGAATTAGTTACCCTCCAGCAGGGCAACGGTTTCTCCAACGGGGGCAGGTTCATGAGTCAGATAGGGTTTCAAACGCTGCCCGTTGACCGTAAATTTACGCCCAGATTTGGGATCTTCGATTTCGACGGCCCCATTGGGGAATGGTCTTGAGACCAGAAAAGGACCAGTCCATTTGGACTTTAATTTCCCAGGAAAGAATTTGAGTCGGGCATTATAGAGCCAAACTTGCTGAGATGGCTCAAATTCCTTCCGCCGAACATGGCTGTCGTGAAAAGCCTTAGTGCGCTGTTTAAAGGTTAGAGCAGAATCATAGCTTCACGACGGAGCTCTTCCAGCTCTTGGAGTTGGAGTTTCCTTTCTCGTTCACACAAGTCTGGGTCGAGGTTACATTGGCGAACCGCCCAATAAGCGCGATGCTCCAACTCCACAGGCAAATGACAAGGCTTCCCGTAAACGATTCTATCTGGAGACATACCAAGGGGAGCCTTGAAGGCAGTCCGATACGCCCAAAGTGCGTCAGTCAGCTTGTCGGACCAATCCTTACGGTCAGGCCGAACCGTTTTCTGGAGAATCTGCTTGATTTGCCGGTTCGACACTTCCGCCTGGCCGTTCGTCTGAGGATGATACGGGGATGTGATACGATGGTGGACTCCGTACCTCCTCAGAAGTGCCCGAAAAGAAGCATGGGTAAAGTGGCTTCCTCCATCCGAGATAATGGCCCGAGGGATCCCAAAACGCGCAAAGATATGGTCTTTGACGAATCGGGTGGAGATAACATGGTCAGCACGGCGCGCGGGAATAGCCTCGATCCATTTTGAAACATAGTCGACGGCCACGAGGATGAATTCGAAGCCGTTGGATGGAGGAAAGGGACCCATGAAGTCAATTCCCCAGATGTCGAAGATTTCCGCAGCTAGGATGTGTTGCAAGGGCATCATGTCACGACGTGCCATTGACCCTAATGACTGGCACCTAGTACAATGTTTGGCATAAGTGTGCGCGTCCTGGTGAAGGGAGGGCCAAAAGAAACCGCACTGCAACACCTTGGCTGCAGTTTTCCTCCCAGAGAAATGGCCTCCACAGGCCTGATCGTGGCAGAAGGATAGCACACTGGGGAACTCACTGTCAGGAATACAGCGACGAATGATTTGATCAGCACCTATCCGAAAAAGAAGTGGATTATCCCAGAAATAATACTTTGCTTCTGCCATGAGACGCTCGCGCTGGTTTTTAGGCCAGCCACGTGGAAGAGATCCAGAAGCAAGGTAATTGGCAATGTCGGCATACCACGGTCCACTTGCCACATTTATTGCCAATAGGTGCTCATCAGGAAAAACTTCATTAATTGGCAGAGGAAGTCCAATATGGTCAGGGTCCAGTCTGGAAAGGTGATCAGCCACAACATTCTGGGCTCTGACCTTATCACGAATCTCAATGTCAAATTCCTGGAGCAGAAGGATCCAACGAATCAGTCTAGGCTTGGCATCCTTCTTGTGCATGAGATGGCGAATGGCCGCGTGATCAGTGAAAACAATAACGTGAGAGCTTAGAAGGTAAGAACGGAATTTTTCCAGCCCAAAGACGACTGCCAGTAGTTCCTTTTCAGTGGTAGTATAATTACGCTGGGCCTCGTCCAACGTCTTACTGGCGTAGTATACCACGAAGGGGTGTCTATCGCGTCTTTGTCCCAGGATGGCTCCGACTGTAAGGTCTGAAGCGTCACACATAAGTTCAAAGTCGAGGGACCAATCAGGCGGCTGGAGAACAGGGGCCTTGGTGACAGCATTACGCAGCTGCGTGAATGCTTGTATACAGTCAGGGCCCATGTCGAAGGGCACGTCGGTTGATAGGAGATGAGTTAAGGGTCGAGAAATTTTGGAGAAGTCTTTGATGAATCTTCTATAGAAACCGACGTGTCCCAAGAAGGAGCGGATTTGTTTGACAGAACCAGGCACAGGTAAATCAGCAATGATATCGAGCTTAGCTCTGTCAACCTCGATACCCCTATCGGAGATGATATGTCCAAGAACAATTCCCTCGTGCACCATAAAATGACTTTTTTCCCAGGAAAGCACGAGGTTTACATCAATACATCTCCTAAGGATGCGAGTCAGGTTGGCAAGACATTCGTCGAAAGATGGTCCAAAGACTGAAAAGTCATCCATGAAGACCTCGAGAAAGTCACCCACCATGTCATGAAATATCGCCAGCATGCATCTCTGGAAAGTTGCTGGCGCGTTACAAAGTCCGAACGGCATCCTTCTAAAGGTGAAGGTGCCGAAAGGGCAGGTAAAAGTGGTTTTCTCTTGGTCTCGGGGGTCTATTTCCACCTGGTTATATCCTGAGAATCCATCCAGGAAGTAGAAAAATTTATTTCCCGCTAACCGCTCCAGGATTTGGTCAATAAATGGTAGCGGGAAGTGATCTTTCTTGGTTGCAGCATTGAGTTTCCTATAATCTACACACACTCTCCAAGATGGAGTGCGTGTAGGGATGGATTCGCCCCTATCATTGACACGGATGGTGAGTCCTGCCTTTTTGGGCACAACGTGAATCGGACTCACCCAGGGGCTATCGCTGATCGGGTAGATTATACCCGCATCCAGCCACTTAATGATTTCATTCTTAACGACCTCCCGCATGTTAGGGTTGAGACGTCGCTGCATCTCGCGAGAAGGTCGAGCCTCCTCCTCCGTATATATACGATGAGTGTAGTAGGAGGGACTAATACCAGATAAGTCTGATAAAGACCATCCAATAGCTGCCTTGTGTTCTAGGAGGACCTTAGTTAGTTTGCACTCCTGCTCCATGGTTAATTTTGAACTGATGATTACAGGGAGTGTTTCATTTGGTCCCAGGAAAACATACTTGAGTGTATTAGGCAGCACTTTTAGCTCGGGAGTGGATGGGGAAGGATCTGGCATTTCTTGGGACGAGAGTGTCCCAGACGGGTAGGAGAACAAGTTAGGAGGAAGAAACTGGCCTTCAGATTGGCCAAGAAGAGGGGCTTCTTGGATAGATGGATCCAAAAATGAATAGCCCCAGTGAGAAGTATATGGGCTCAAGGTCCCAGTGTGGATTTGTAAATCCGCCTGATTTGGCGGGGAAGAAAGGGCAATTCGGTCTTCATGAGTATGGACCGACAGTGAGTAGCCCGGATATGACTCAGACCACGAGGTATGGGAAGCGGAGAAAACCTCGTCAGAAGTCTGGCCAGGAGAAGGTACTGGACAAGGGAGGGATTGGGGAACGTCACAGTATGCGTTGGTCAGGCAGTTATCAGTGTTTATAGGTAATCCGCAGCAGTCCGAATAGGTCCCAATTAGTCCGATACACGCGCTGACGGCCATGTCCTCGTCAGACGTGTCATCCTCAATGCAATCGCAATCAAAGTTCTTGGCTGCCTTGAATATGTTAAGCTTGAGCTTCTCAGATCCAACGGCAATCTCAATACAGCCCGACTCGCAGTCGATGTGGGCGCAGGATGTGGCCAAGAAAGGTCGACCGAGGATGATCGGACAATCAGAAAGTGAACTAGGAACTTCCATATCTAAAACAAGAAAGTCAACAGGAAAACAGAGACTGTTGACCCTAACCACCACGTCTTCCACCACACCCTTCGGGATTTTGACAGAACGATCTGCCAACTGTAACGTGACAGGGGTGGGTTTCAGATTTCCCAAGGAAAATTTTTTGAGCATGATGGTCGGTATGAGATTGATGGAAGATCCTAGATCAAGCAAGGCACGGTTAAAACTGCAGCCTTGGATGCTACAGGAAATCAGTGGTGTGCCCGGATCTTTCTGCTTCGGTGGTAAGTTTGACAGTATAGCACAACTCGCATGAGGCGAGAGAACCACCGGATTCTTAGTCTTCTTTGACTGTCGCCTGGGTGTTGTGTAGTCTTTGAAAAATCGAGCGACAGTAGGTATGTGGTCGATTGCCTCGAGCAGGGGTACCTTGATTTCTACATCCCTGAACAAATTACGTAGGTTGTCAAAGGCCTGCGTATTTTTCTTTTTGCCTTTTGGCTCCCTTAGTAGAGCCTCAGGGAATGGGACTGATTCTGGCACAAGTTTTGGTGCATCATCCTCTCGCGAATGCGGTATGCCTCCCGAATGAGAGGGCGAAGAAGAAGATGGGCCAGGATCAGGTCGAGGCGGATCGACGGTCTGCTTACCGCTCCTCGTAGTGATAGCATTGGACGATGCGGGTCCAGTGGGATCATACGGTGGAGGAGGGTTTGCAATGGGGATATAAGAGTGTGGTGCTGCAGCAGGATTAGCCTGAAATCCTGGTGGAATGCTCGGAGCTTGCAGAACTTGATTAACCTGTCCCTGAGAAGGTCGTACCTGTGGTTGAGAACCACGGGGCACGAAACTTCGCGGGTTTGGAACAGGTTGGGCGGGAAGAGTGCCCTGAGATCGAGTCGCCATGCGTAGTTGACTGATCTCGGCGTTCTGCTGCGCCAATTGGTGCTGAAGAGAGGTCATGTTCTCTTCATGGCGCTTTGACATTTCCGTCATCATTCGCATCAATTTGTCAAGAGGGCTTGATGCGTGTTCAGTTTGTGGTACGCAAGGGCCTGATGGCGGATTTGCCATAGGATTAAACTGGACCCTTGGGATGACGGGTGCGGACGGTCGCATTGGTCCACCCGCAGGGTTTTGGCGCTGCGGGTTGTTGGACCATGCGAAGTTCGGATGATTACGCCACCCTGGGTTATAAGTGGCAGAGAACGGGTTGTTCCCCAGGGCGCAAGCATCTTCTATGCCAGAAGACGCGTCCGCATGTAGATATGCGTCTGAGCACACGGAGGCTTGGTCCTCCGTGTCGAAATACTGGCTCGCAGAAACCAGTTCCACATGACTTACCGAGTCGCCTGGCGCGACACTCGGTAAGGAAGGTCTAACGGGGTTTCTCGGGATAAGCCTGGTATTAGAAGAACTTGGATTGTGACGAAGTGGTGAAGAGGTGGTGTTTGCCATAGATCGGGCGGGGTTGGCCAGAAGCTCGTCCAGCTTCTTGTGCACGACGGAGACTTCATCCAGTTTTTGTGCAATAAGGCTTAGATCAGTGGATGAATGGGAGGGTCCCATGTCAACTTCGTGGACATTTCGGGGCTGGCTGGTACGATTAAAGGCGACAATGGAAGCATTGTTCATCGAGTTTTCACTCATATTTTCAAACAGCTCGAATGCTCCATTCTCGTCTTTATTCATAAAGTTCCCTCCGCAGGAAGCGTCTACAATCTGCTTCAAAGTCTCATTTAGCCCATAGTATAAAATCTGGGCTATATGCCACTTAGGCAGACCGTGGTGCGGACACTTCCTGAGGAGGTCGTTATACCTCTCCCATGCCTCATGAAATTGTTCGCCGTTTTGTTGCGTAAATGAAGTGATAGCACGGCGAAGCGCATTGGTCCGCCCGATTGGGAAGAACTTCTTGAGAAACGCTGTTCGCATCTCTTCCCAAGAGTGGATGGTTCTCCCAAGGGTGCGTAACCATTGCGACGCTTTATCCCGTAATGAAAACGGGAACATCTTCATGAGGACTATAGATAACCCGACATTTCTTGGTTTAACGGTTTCAGCAAGTCGGGTTAGGTCTTCCAAGTGGAGAAATGGGTCTTCACTTGCAAGACCATGAAAGTGAAAATTGATTAGGCCAATTATGTTTGGTTTTAATTCAAAGTCGTCCCCGCCCATGGGGACCCGAATTTGTCCTATGGTCTCTGTAGCAGCGGGATTCTGATAAGAGCTAAGAGACCTAGGCTCCTCCCGTTCGGGAGGGTTATGCATTTCCTCCAATGTTTCCCGAATGGCTTCGATTTGCTCATTATACATTTCCATTTGGGCTTGGAGGCGGGTTATGGGATCTAAGGCTCCACCACCTGGTGGGTTCTGAGGGCGGTTTCCTCCCTCGGGATTTGGGGGTGGGCGTGCAGCCATGTTTGTGGAGGAGGAGGACGATTCGACTTGTTTTCTAGATTTATCAGTCAATTCAAATAGTTCAGGGTTTTGTGACCTCCTCCTAAACATGCACTACCGCAGGAAGAATTGGGGAGATGAGAAGGGAAAAGGGATGAGAGAAATGACGCCGCAAAGGTACACTTGATTACAAATCAATACAGTCAAGTTCCTAACCTCTACAGTGTGCCCTTAGACCTAAAGATCTAAGTTACCTACTATCACGAACTACGGAACCGAATGCGAGCACCGCGGAACCACCGGGCCAGATTGAAAGGCCGTTTGCCCCAGTCTTAGACACCCGATAGCACGCGGGAACTCTCACCAGCACGTAGTCGCTACACACAGGTAGTTAGGCCTCCAATCCTTAGTAAGGGTCAAGTTACTACCAGTTTTAATTAGAGGCTTAGGGTCAAGTGCTTTTGGAATGTGAAGGGCGTTGTTTACGGGTAATGCCCAAGTGATTGATTTTAAGAGCGTGTAAGAACAAGCATGCAATGGGGAAATCTCCCCGAATTGAAGTTTTTATTGGCGAATGGTTTTTAGAGTTCAGCCTTAAGTAGTATGAATTTTAGGGTTTTGCTGAATTACCAATTCAACCAATCTCCGGGTTTTTGCAAAAATACAGGCTTTCCTTCTAAAACCCAAGAAACCCTTCTTCAATTATCAGTTAGTTAATGCATGCTAAAATGAAATGGGCTACCCTAAATGGAGATTTCTAAGTGTGGATGCACGAATCAGTTTTATATCAATGTGACAGGGAGCCAAAGCACTTCAATTCAAGTGCTCCCAATCACCAGAAATGATTTCCACACACAAGGCTTCAACCAAAAGATAAAGAAAATAAAATTGTTGGGGTTGAAGTATTCAGGATCGAATCACAGGCAAGTTTGAAAAGTCGTGGTGGGGTTGGAATCAACTCAATTCCAAGTCTCCCCACCAAAAATGTGATCCTGAATTAAAGATAAGTGAGGCAAAAGAGGGATACAAGCAATCTTTTTCTTTGCCTCAAAGAATACTTCCCACGGCGAAAAATCTAAGAATCAAGATTCTCGGATTTTCGCTATGCGAAGTAAGGCGGGAAATCCCGGGGCAGTGGGAGTGAAGACAACCAATCAATCAAGTGAATTTTAATCCACTTGCCCTCAAGAAATCCCAAGAAGTTTTTCTAGTTTTTAGTTTAAAATTTTTTTTTTTTTTTATTGTGGTGGCAAGTTAACCCTAATTTGATGAGAAAAGAAAACCTACTTGTTCGGCAACGTGTGCGAAGCTCCAATGCGATGTCGACGTCTTCACGCTCTCGTTCCCGCCTTGGATCTGCTCACGTCCTCGACTTCGTCAGCCTTCTTCTCCTTCCACCAGGTTCACCTGCACACCAAAAAACAACAATACCCGTGAAGAGAGAAGAGACAAATTTAAAGGAATTGGATAGAAACTTACTCGAAAGCGCACCTCCCCGGCAACGGCGCCAGAAAAGTCATGATGGTCGGCCCGGATAGGTTGTTAATATGATGATTTTATCGTTGAAATATATATAGTGGTTAACCTAATTTGAACCTAACCATCTCTTTACAGAAATTTTTAACCTGGCCTACTTGATTTTATCTTGTCGCTTTTAGGCCCAGGGTCGAACTCAGGGAAGTGGGGTTCAAGTCGAGTTTCTACGTTTTCCTTAAAACGCATCTCTTCCGTTCGTTTATTGTGTTTTTGGTATTTTTCTTATTTAGGTTTTTTTTTCTGGTAATCCTTGTTCTTGAGGCACACCCTCAAAATTGTGTCCTTGGCTTTTAGCCAAAACAGAGTTCCAAAACACGCCTTGCTACTCGCAAGACGGGGTACCTGCAAATCAAAGATTATCTTTTCACTTTTATACCTTTTTTTTATCTTTTTACTAAGAAGGAAGATAACAGATAGAAAGTAAATATAGTAGCTATAGATATATATTTATATGTAGTATATATATAAAGGGGTGGGGGTGGAGGTAGCGATGGAGTGTAGCACTATGTCGAGTCAGTCGACGTCTAGAGAGACGCAACCAACACGACTATGTGCCGCGTGGAGTGTGGATGGAGGATGGATGATGTATGGGACCACGCTTTTTTTGTACGCGTGTATTAGGGAATATCAGCAACTGGTGCAGATATTCCCGCGATACAACGTATAGTAAATAACGTGAAAATATATGTACATATGTATGTATATGAGTAAATATATCTATATGTATATAAATGTATAAGTATATATGTATAGATATATATAGATATATATGTATTATATATATATATAGGTGTATATGTATATATATATATGTATGTATATATGTATATAGCTATGTATATATGTATATAAGTATATATATATAATACTATATAGATGTATATATATATATATATGTATATAAGTATATATGTATCTAGATATATATATATATATGTGTGTATATATATAAGTATATAGATATGTATATATATATATGTATATAAGTATATATGTATATATATATAAGTATATGTATAAGTATATAGATATATATATACGTGTATATATATATATATATATAGATATATTATATATATGTGTGTGTATACATAAATATATAGATATACTATGTATATAAGTATATATATATATATATATATATATATATAAGTATATGTACAAGTATATAGATATATATAAGTAGATATATATATATATATATGTATGTATACATAACTATAGATATTACTATGTATATAAGTATATATATATATATATATGTATATATTATATATAGATGTATATAAGTATATATATGTTACTATAAGTGTGTGAGTGTGTGTGTATGTGTTGGTATAGGTGTGTGTGCGTCGGTGAATGTGTGTGTGTGTGTTGCTGTGAGTAAAAAAACAGAGAGAGAGAGAGAGAGCGGGAGAGAGAGAGAATACGTGAGAGAGAGAGAGCGGGAGAGAGAGATCAGCAGAGAGATCGAGAGCGGGCTGGAGAGATCGAGAGCGCGGACAATGGCAGCGAGTTAAGACGTCTGCTCGCGGCGGCGGACGTCTGAAGACGGCGGGTGCGGGCGTGCCTTCGCGTAGGGTTCTGCAGGCCTGCGCGAAGGCGACGGGCGAGCGAAGGCGTGGAGGAGCGAGCGTGGAGGAGGTCTGCAGGTGGTCGCGGAGGGTCGCGGAGGAGGGCAGGGGGCGGCGCGAGGCCGTAGCCAGCCGCTGCAGTGCGCGCGGCGGACGGCTACAGGTGCAACTGCGAGGCGGACAGAACGGAGACGGAGGCGGGGAACGCCTTGCAGACGCGCGCGGAGGTGGTGAGCGACTGCGGGGACGGTCGCGGAGGAGCGGGAGGACCTGCTGCTGCTGCTGCTGGGCTGCTGCTGCCGTGGCTTCAAGCTTCGAAGCTTGGAGCGGCGGCAATGGCGTTAAAGAGAAAAAACGAAGCGAGGGAATGCACCACGCCCACCGGCTCGTCGAAGAGCTGGGCGGTGGTGCTCCCACTGTGGTGGTGTGCACCACAGTGGGTTCTCCTGCTCGCCGGGTGCTTCCTCGACGGAGGGCCGACGTATGGGAGGGGAAAGCGGTGGAGAAGATGGCTGCGGGTTTTTGTTGCTGCAGCAGCTGCTCTTGCAAGGATGAAGCTGCAGCTACTTATAGAGGAGGGGAGAGTGGCGTGCCGGCTGCAGCAGGGAGAGGGTGTGCGAGTTGCAGCTATAGGGAGCGGCGTTGGCAGGGAGAAGTGACGGGAAGAAGTGCTGCGTGGCTGCTGCATGCAGCTGCGGGAAGAGTGCAGTCGCGGGAAGGGTGCAGCCGCGGGAAGGAGAGAAAAGAAGAAATCAAGAGGAAAAATAAAAAGAGGGTGATTTTGCAAGGAGGCACTTGAAGAAAAATGTAACTATGCAGGCGATTGTTTCACTCCTCTTCCTCTCTTGATTAAATGCATGCATGCAAGTGTTTTTACAAATGCGATTACAGGATCCTATTATGCAATGTTAATGCTAGAAAATAGCACAAGAAGGCGTTATTACAGGCGTGTTTTGAGGTGCAAACAGTCCCCAAGGGCGGCGGTGGAGTTGTTGGTCGGTGGTGTGGTCATCGGCGTGGGTCCAACTGAGCTTAAGGAGGACGTCGGTGGTATTGGCGGTAAGGGAGGTGATGAGTCCATTTTAATGGACTATTGTTACGCCTAAGTTAACTTTATTTTTACATTTTATGTTTGTTAATAACTACATTAGGTTATAGAATGATTGCATGCATCATTACTTAAGTTTACATCTATTCTATCGCATTCTATAACTTAGTATGTAATTATTTTATGTTTCATTATTGTAGGGATAATTTTGCAAAGAAAAGGGTGGTAAAAAGAAATTTCTCCACCCCCAACAGCCGGCTGGCCTCAACAACACCTCCCCCAACAACCGCCGGCCAAGTTTAGTAAGGGATTTGAAAATCCCTTGACTTGAGGATGGGAGAGGAGGAGATAAAAGAAGGTGCTCTTGGCGAGAGGAGGGGTCGTCTTCCTTTCCCCCTGCGGGGATCATCTCCACCTTCCCCACCATGGAGAGGGTATGCACTGTGGAACCAGCGAGCACCACCACTGCAAACCTCTCTCACCACGCGCTAAGCACTGCGCTCCAGCCTGTTCCACAGCGCCACCATCCTCCCACCGCAGCCCTTGCAAGCGCGCACATCGCCACAGCCATCGCAGCCCTGCAAGCGCACACTGCCATAACCTCCGCGCGCCCTACAAGTGCGCCACCGGTGTCCCCACACCGTATGCAAAGAACCCAACACTGCCAGCCGCACCTCCAGCGTACAGCGCCCTCACCGCACCCGCGCATGGCCAAGCACGCCTACAGGTAGCCAAGCAAGCCCGCAAGCAGCGCATCCCCTCGCGCGCCCTTGTGCGCACGCCATCGCGTAGCCACGCACGGCAATGGCAGCAGCTCTTCCCCCTCTCCACGCACTATTCGTCTTCTTCGTCAGCCAACAGAGAAGAACCCAACACCGACACCGCTCCTCTCCGCCAGCCGGCCACCTCTGTCCATCTCCGTCGACGCCGCAACCTCCATCGGATCAGCCTCGTCTTCCTCAACCTCCCTCGCTCGTCAGCGGATGGTCGGTCTTCCCTCTTCACGCATGAGGAAGAGAGGAGAAATCCTCTGTTTTGGGTACCATTGAAAATTACAACTCTTGCCATTGTGGACAACACTATTCACTTATTTATCTTATTATTATATTACGGTAGAATTGCATGAATATCCCTCCATTCTAATTGAATCGCATGTAGTCACATTTATCTCATGACTAAGCAAGCATGTATCCTTGTTATTGGAAACAAATTCTGATTTAATTAAATTTGATGATACTTGTCAGTATTAAGATAGCAATTTTGGTATTTCCACGGTGGTGATTTTGCATGTGCACCCTCATATTCTTGATTAATTATCTAGATTGAGAATTTATGCTGGAAATGAGAGCATTAGTTAGCATGCACATCAGTTGATATTCCTGATTACTTAATGCATCATTATTCATTATTCATTTTTAATAGGCTAATTCCCCCTTGTGGAGATGACTTAACGCTTCGTGGTTAAATTCTGAAAATTAAAATGTTTTGAAAAGCGATTTTCTACCATGCGATTAAATACAACGACACATCATTTTATGTTAAAGTTTTCAATGAAAACGAAGATCGCTCTTTTAAGAGGTGCTCGGGGAGGGTGGCACGGAGTAAGGGGAGCTAGCGGCTGTTGGGTTCTTATGCGGTGAAGAAGATGTGTAGGGGAGGCGTCCAAAGGTTGAAGAGGAAGGAAGCAAAGAAGAAGAAGAAAAAGGAGATAGGGAGGGTGTGTGTGTGTTGGAGAAGGGAGTGTGGAAAATGCTGGTGATGGTGGCTATTTGAGAGGGGGTGGTGCTGATGAATGGAGTTGGTGGTGCACGCTTTCACCGTGCACCACCATGTTGATGGCGAGCGATGGAAGTGATGGCAGTGTCGAGATGATGGTGATTCACGGTGCATGTTGAAATCCCATGGTGTACGCTGGAACCACGAAGGTGGAGGTGAAAGGAGTGGAAGATGAAGACAGCGAGCGAGGCCCCCAAACAACAACTTTTTTTTTCCTATTATCTTCTCATCCAAGCCTCTTTGTACCTCGACCATCCCATGGTTTATAGCGGCAATGAGGGGATTTTTTTGAATCCCCTTCCAAGAATAGCCGTCCACACAAGGAAAGCCAGTTGGAACTTGCTGTACATGTACGACAAAAAAAAAGACATGCAAGGATTTTCTTTGCATGAATGGAGTGGGTCCCATGTGGGCAAGTTGCAAATGCCTCCTTCTCGATGCTTCAATTTGCTCCCACATCCACACAATTTAATCTCCTCTGCATGCATAAAATAAATAATATAAAGATAATGTTATTAAAGGTGAATAGAACACATAAATATAAATTAGTCATTCATGCATGTTAAATCAATTATCACCTAAAAGATTGAAAATTAAATACCAAGAAAACATAATCAAAATGTACTTAGGCTTATAATTAATCCACTGAAATGAACCCATCAGCGACGAAGAAGGAGGGCAACACCAACAGCAAGGAGGAGGGAGGACGAGCGGCATTGGTGCAAAGGTAGTAGAGCAATAGTAGCACCAGCGTCACAATTAATGAAGAAAATGGCATCGAGGGAGGAAGAGAGACGTGAGTTTAAAATTTTTCTAACAAAGTCATGTTTATTAATATTGAAATCATGTTTTGAAAACATAATTTGTCGTACTCTTAAAATACTACTTTGGACTTACAAATTGATGGTATTAATATCCATGTCATATTTTCAACATCCAACTTGATCTTAGCTAATGAATAAAATTTTTCTAGCATGTAATTAACAAATTATGTTTTGTAATAACTGTTAATACGGAATTTTTTCCTCGCATGGGATGCACTTGATAGTTTGGGAACGCCACTCAATTGCTTTGGTGGCGTAGCCGGTAAGAAGCAACCAGAATTGCATGCATCTGGTATTGAAATCATGAGAATAAAGAAAAAAAGGAAAATAAAGAGGCACTGAACTCAAATAGAGTGCTCGTTCTTGAGAGGATGGAGGAAATGCACGACAACTGGAAAGACACAAAAAAGGGGGTACGCGAAGTTTGCGATTGCGAGATTTGCTCTCAATTACTGGATGAGCGGTGGGCATCTGAGGAAAAAGCGCGCCTGAGATCAATTCGTATGCTCACCTGGCGAGCGGCGCGGGATTGAAGAGCGGCAGCGCATGATCCAACTCATAAAAAAATAAAAATAAAGGATGCAAAAGGATGACCCTCGCGATTGAACGAAATAAATGCACGTTTAGGGTTAGTTTGGATGTGTGATAAAGTATCATAGGAATATGATAATTAAAGAGAAGATGTTTATTTAGGTAGTAGGATAAATGAATGATCGAGAGGGAGGGTAAAATGATTGGTGTATATGTGATAATAATAGATATTTGTTTAATATTAGAAGTGGAATTGGAGAGTATTAAAAGATATTTGTTCATTGTTAAAAGTGGAAGCGAAAGATGTTAGTTTATTTTTTTTTAATATTAAAAGTACATATGGAAAGTGATCCATATTTATTTAAAATTACAAGTGAGAATAAATAATGTTATTAGATATTTATTTAATATAAAAAATGAAAGTTAAGGTTTTTATGATTTACTAAAATAAAATTTCTCAAAAAATTTCAATTAAAACCTGAAAGATTCGTAAACATATATTTATGTTAATATTTTCATCTTCCTCCACTCTATTTTCTTACCCGTTAGTTGTTTACATACTTAATTATTTTAAAAACTCCAAAAAAGTATGTTGTGTGTTGAGTTTTCTCAAATCCTCACCTCCCCTTCCAAAAGTTCAAAAAAAAAAAAAAATTCTTACATACTTAGAATTAGTTAGGAAGCAACTCATACAAAAGCGTCCCTAAGATATAACCTAGACTCCTATATATTACATTTTCGATCCATTACGAGTTCAGAAAGATAATTTTGAACGATTGCGTAATTTGCACTATAATGACATGATTTAACCTTAAGTGGGTTTCACATATCACTTTTTGACACCATTGCTGGGAGGCAACGTGTTAGGTTGCTTTCTATTACATGCATTCGCATTTATCTTGCATTTAGTTTGCATTCTTAGTATTGATCCATTTTACAAAAAGATTCAAGTCCTAGGCCAAGTCAAATCGACCCAGGTACATGTCTTTACACTTAGATTAAGACTTGCATTAGTTAAGTTTGAATTGAAAAAGAAAAAAGAAAAGGAAAAAAAAATTCAAATTCACATCCTAAAACCCACACGATATTAGAAGATATTTGTTTATAGGGCATTCATTCTAGAGTGAAGCTACCTCTAGTGGACTATAATATTCTTGTGATTAACTTTCCTAAAACCATCATGCATTCATGCATTGGAGTTAACGGTTAAAGGAAGTTATATCACCAACAAGAACTTTGTTTGTGAAACCTAAAAGAGGCAAGCAAAACCCTAAAACATGTAACAGTGAGGCGAGACCCTAAAAGATGTACATTCTCAATAAAGACCTTGTTTGTTTGATTGCCACTATACTACACACTCTAAATTAATCTTTAAGGGAAAATACCCTCCCTAACGCACATCACATTCATAAGCACAATTATCTTAGCCCTAATTATTAAAATCAAGTAGACATGTCCCAGGCAGGACGTGCAATAAGGTAAGGCTACTTGGAATCGAGGCCTTATTTACTTGGACCAACTAGTGCCTAAATGAAACGGTGTGGTAACCACGTTAACCTCTAGTGGTGTCCCGCCATGAGGGTGTCCTAGGGGGTTGTTGGACGGGATTTCTACGCTAAAAGTTTGAATTTGAAAACCCTGTCACTGTGTTGTGTCAAAATCCGTTAAACAGATAATTTAACCGAAACTCTGGTGAGTCCCAGGTTGAACACGGGAAGGCAAACGTTTGATTAAAAACCGCATTGGAATTATTGTCACGAAAGTAGATTAGCTGGTTAAAATTAATCTACTAGCTATTCTACTTAAAAAATAATTAATAAAAGAAAGAGAAAGAATAATATAATAAAGAGAAAATAGAGATAGAACGAATAAGAATTTTATAATAATAGGTGCATGTCCATTACAAACCTACACTAGAAAGCAATAAAAAGAGAGGGGGTGAGAAGTTATCCTCAACAGCTGCTTGGAAGACGAGCCGCGTTGATGGGGCAACTGATGAGGGTGGTGAGATGCTGGACGAAAGAGAATGAAGATGGAGGACAGAGGACGGAACAGGACGACATCACAACGGGATCTGCTTCCTGAATGGCGGTGAGAGAACAACTGCGGGATGCTCCACGAAGGAGGTGAGAAGATGGAAAAAATATTTTTATAACTCTAATGGAACATCCCAGGTTTGGGACGAGCTCATAAAGCTTTGGAGGGGACAAGAGAAGAAAGGAATGAAGAAAATGTGGAGGGCGTAGAGCCTTTATATAGTTGCATACATAAGGGCAAAAGAGGCATTTTAATTTTCAACATTAAACCCTGCTACCTTTAGTGACGGATATGTGTGTCACTGTAGATGCACGTCACTGTAACCACGCGCCTCATCACTATCGCTCAATCCTGATCCAAGTGTCCACAACCTTCCACGTTGACAGACTTTTCTCCTTCATGCGTTAAGCGCATGATCACGCTTCATCACGTTCAAGAGATCTCAACCGTTCGATCAAGATCGAACAGCTTAGATGCGCTCAAGCCTCTTTGTCTTCAACTCAACACGTGCCCGCGTCAGATTGGGCGTGCGTTAGCGAGTCATCACACGCATGCGGCGCTATGCTTCCATCCAGTCGCCATGTAGCCACTGTCGATGCCGTCTGATCACTATCCAACGAGCAAATTTCGCCCTCGCCCACTCACCACTTTAATTTGAGGCACGCCGCACTACGAACAGACACCCTCTTCTCCACATGATGGCGTGCAATCAATGCGTTACACAGTCGTTTGAGGTGCATTTTGGATTTAACGTTTGCGCGCTTTCAGCCATTGGATCTCAATCCAACGGTTGAAATCGCATCTTGATCACGCCTTCAGAGGTGGAGTGGGAAGCTTGGCTGATGTTGGGTGGCTGGGATGGCACCACATGGTATCATCCTAGCCGACCATCTTCTCTAACTTGTAGATGGTGCCACGAATGTCGGATTGGACTGATTTTCACTCCGTTGGGATGCGATCATCGATCTAAACCCATCTATGTTGTTAGATTTTTCGTCTGAGGTATGAATTTACACCACCTTGGCCCTTGATGTCTAATCTTTTTTGAACTACGTCTGATGCTACGAAGGTCCGATCGGGGGAATCTTGGAGTCGTTAAACTCCAATCATCACCCTAATTAAATCTGTACGGCTGGATCTTCAATTCGAGACCCTGATAAATGTTGCTCTATTCCCTGACCAAGAAAAGAGAGAACTAACCTAAAATTTGTACAATCTAACTAAAATGCATGATGATACATGTTATGCAATATTTATAACGATGAATACTTCTATGACACTAGAAACGTGCATAAATATGCATTTTAGGTCAATTAGATGTATGCACATTAGGGATCCCTTCCATCTAGCCAGCCAAGTAATTCAAGGGTCGAGGAGATTTAGTTAGACCCAATTGTACTTGGATTAGGTCCCATAGGGTTACACCTTAAGGTTAGAAATTGTTTGATTGATTTGCTTAGTTAGGAGCACACATTCTCTCTCCTATTCTATTCTTATCCCCTAAATTCTTTCAGCACACACAATGGCTTGTAACTTTTATCCTTCAAACTTCTTCTGGCCCCAACATGATTATAATGTATATCCTAATTCGACCCAACAATATCCATCTTTTAATTGGGATAACTCTAATTGGGGATACAACTCGGAATCGCAATATCCACATCAAACTCCTTATCCCCAAAATGCTTATAACCTAAATCCCAATTCTACCCAACCATATCCATCCTCAAATTGGGATAAGTCCACATCTAATTGAGGATATCAACTTTGATATCAAAGCTCCTAGCCACCCAATTCCAATCAAATTTTCCAATACTCAAATTGGGATAACTCTAATTGGGGATCCGATCACTAGCCTAGATATTAAAACTTTTATCCTTCTCAAAACCATCCTGAATATGGGTCTACATCATTTAATGATTATTCTAATCAAACCTGCAACTTAGGGGGATATCCAAGCCCTTACCCTACCCAAGACAATTCCTAAAATGAGTCACTAGAGCCAACTGATTACTCTTACTTGACCCACAATTTGGAAGGGTTAACAAAACCTACTGATCCTCAACCTTGGTCCCTAGACGAAGAATTTGATTGGGAGGATGACTTAGAACCCGAATTATTTTGGAGCAAAACTAAAGGGGAAAATGGTTCCTTAAGAAGAACTAGATCCAGAAAATGATAGGATAGAGATCCTGCCTAAAAATCTTACCTTCAACGTTGATTTCTATTCAAAACCTTCTCATCCCATGCCCTCTAATCTTCAACATCTTAGCCCATGCTCATCTAAGTTGAATCTTGATTTTGGGTTTAACATACATCAAATCCAAGGTCAATTTGAAGTCACTCGATCAACACCTCTAAGGCTAGAAAAATAGAGCTAATGAAGCAAAATTTGAAGTTGATTGAGATGAAAGTCTCCATGATGAATATGTTTTAACAATTAGAAAAAAGGACCCAACAGAATTTTCTGGGCAGACATCCTGATTTTATGAAGACATTACAGCAGGGCCTGGGGGTGAGTGAATTTATTAAATCTTGTATGGGACTTGGTACCCGCTCTTAAGGGTAATTCCATCATTGGAACCAAGTGGGTGGTCCAAAATAAATTAGATGAATCTGGTTCAATAATCAGAAAGAAAGCCAAACCTGTAGCTCAAGGCTATAACCAACAGGAGGGTATTGACTTGATGAGACATATGCTCCTGTTACTCGCTTGGAGTCCATACGGATGCTACTTGCCTTTGCAAGTGCAAAGAATTTCAATCTTTATCAAATGGATGTCAAGAGTACTTTTCTTAATGGATATATTAAGGAAGAAGTTTATGCCCATCAACCACCCGAGTTCGAGGACTCAGCATACCCAAAGCATGTATACAAGCTCAATAAGGCATTATATGGACTTAAACAAGCTCCTAGGGCTTGGTATGAGAGGCTTAGATCCTTCCTTCTCCAACATGGATATAGAATTAAAGTTGTTGATTCAACTCTCTTTGTAAAAGAAGAAGGAAATGACATCCTTCTGGTTCAAATATATGTCGACGATATTATATTTGGATCAACCAAGGAGTCCCTGTGTCAACATTTTTGTGAGACTATGAAGACTGAGTTCGAAATAAGTATGATGGGTGAACTCAAATTCTTTTTAGGCCTCCAAATTCAACAATTAGACACAAGTATATACATTAGTCAAACTAAATATGTTCTTAAAATTCTCAAGTTTGACTTCGAAAAAGTAAATGGAAAAAAGACTCCAATTGCTCTATCTGCTTCTCTTGGTGAAGATTTATCTGACAAGAGGGTAGATGAAAAGAAATACCGGGGTATGATAGGTTCACTACTATATCTTACACCTTCTAGACCTGATATTCTTTTTGCTACATGTCTATATGCGAGATTCCAATCCGAACCCAAAGAATCTCATTTTAATGCAGTAAAAAGAATATTTAGATACCTAAATAGCACAAGAGATCTCGATCTTTTTAATCCTAAAGCACAAACCTTAGATCTATTATCCTATAGTGATGTAGACTATGCAGGGAGTCGGACAGACTGAAAGAGCACTAGTGGCACATGTCATTTTATTGGAGAATCCTTGGTCTCATGGTTCTCTAAGAAATAGACTTGTGTTTCACTTTCTACGACTAAAGTAGAGTATATTGCTGCTGCACTTGTTTGCTCTCAGGTCATTTGGATGAGACAAACTTTGTCCGACTTTGGATTGATTTTTGCGCAATCTAAAATTTTATGTGATAATACAAGTACAATAAATTTATCCAAAAATCCAGTACATCATTCACGTACCAAACACATATATGTTAGACATCATTTCCATAGAGATAATGTGCTTCAAGGTTCCATTCAATTAGAATTTGTAGACATACAAAACCAATTGGCAGACATCTTTACAAAACCTCTTACAGTAGAGAGATTCTGCTTTATAAGAAGAAAGTTAGGACTTTGTACAATAAAAGAAATTCAAAATTAATAAATTGTTTGCTTAATAACTTGATTGCAATTACAAAATTTTTTAAGGGTCTAACTGTAATTTACCCATTGTTGCGAAAAAGGGGTTAAATTGTAATATTTCCATTTGATTGGAAATATCAAGGCATTGTTTGCAATATGATTGCTTAACTTGATTACATTATTTTTCAACACCTAAGTTGATTGAAATATTTTTCTCAACCACCTAAGTGGTCATGTGACTAACACAGGACCCATCCCATATAAAAGAGGCCAAGTGCAAACACATGCCTCGTTTCACACTTTGCAAACCCTAGTTCTTCTCTCAAGAGCAACTCCAAGCCCTAGCAAAGAAGAAGAAGGATCACCTCCAAGCTTCTACACTAAATATATTCTTGTCTCCTAAGTAGATCTTGATATCATGAGTCATTCTGCATCTTGTCTTTATCTTTTTCTCAAGTCCATTCCTACTGTTGCACTTGTTTTCGTCGGGTACCAGAAGGTACCGGTACCCATCATCGGTATCGGTACTAGATGGGCGCAACAGTGCCTGCTTTAGCGAGCAGGTACCGGTACTGAATATGAATACCGGTACTAGCTCGAATTTCCAGTTGGAATAGAAACCAACCAGTATCGATACCAATCACCAGTATCGGTACATCCAGGCTTAAGTGTGTTGTTATATGCACACATGAAAGGAAATATTCTGAATTTCTAATTGTGTTTCCTACTCTATTTTGTTGCATGATTTCATATGACACCTAAATCTAAGAGTAAAGGAAAGGCACCTCAAGATGCATTTCATAAATTTTGCATCAATGAGGATGCGAAATCAAAGTTTGACTGGTATAAGGGCCTAAAGCTTCACCATTGTAGGCCAGTTGAGTGGAAAGACTTCTCTCTACAAATCTTTAATTTCACCACCCGTCTTTCTGAACAAAAACTTATGCATTTCTTTGATGAGTCATTTTTTGCCGATGTCCCTAGAGTGTATCCTGATGTCAACTGCTTATTTTTTGCCACTCTCCAAGAATAAGAAAACCGAAGTCATCTTATCCAAACAACAAATGTATTCGATCAAAAAATCACCATCACACCAAAATTCTTATCAACCATCACTAAATGTCCAAATGAAGGTCATGCTTTTAACACTCTTAAGGAGCAATTTCCTACTTATAAAATCCATGAAACTCTCTTTCTCCCTAACTATCAGGGGAAATCATTGGTTGCCCCGAACATGACCATGTTTGCTTGTGTTCTTTTTCGAATTTTAGCATGGAACTTAAGGGCTAAAAATTCAGGATTTCACAAAATTCCCATCGATATTTTACCCTTGATCTATGCTATTATGACAAGTTTTCTTGTAAATTGGAACACAGTATTTATATACTTTTTAAGACCTCATTACCGTGCTTCAGCTCTTCCTCTTGATATTCTTGTATCTCACATATTTATCAAGAGTAAAATTGATCTCTCTAACTTTACTCCGCTTAGAAAAGTGGTCGATTTCAAATGGTCCACTCTCTGAAAAATGGGAGTACAACCCACTAGAGAGGAATCCTTTAGTGATGATGAAGAAGAAGTTGATCCAAATCTCAATCTTCTTCTCATCCACTTCTTGAATCATTCTCCACTTTCGTTCCTATAACCTATCAATATCCAGAAGCTGAAACACCTTAGGTAAACCTCTATAATGTGTCTGGAACTAATCCCAATATGATTAATACTTTCAATTATATAAGTCAAAATTTAACCAATCTCAATTTTGCCTTCCGTCACATGGAATGCAAGTTTCATGATCTTTCTCTTTCCATTGAGTCTTCCCATGTTGCTCATTCCACTCAACAACCTAAACAAAGGAAGAAGACTCAACCAAAAGTGCCTCAAGCACACAGTGAAAGAAGCCAAAAGCACTTTCGAGACCCATCTCATGTTTCAACTCGAATGGCGGAAGAAGAACTTGTTCTTCATGATGATGAAGAGGAAGAAGACAATGAAGATGAAGAAGAGGTTTCTTATGATGAGAGTGATGAAGAAGATGCTGAAGATGATGATGAAAATGAAGATGATGATGATGAAGATAGTGATGATGGAGGACATGCTCAAAAGTCTACCAGAAAAAGTCCTTGCAAATAGTTTTTTTTTTTTAGTCTATATTTTCATGTATTGAACAGTTCAACATGTTTTTTGCTTGGTTAATATGTCTTTTAATGATGTATGACTTTAATCTTGTTTATGTATGTCTCTTCTTCTTATGATTGTTTTATTAGAATATTGTTTCATGCCTAATCCTTGTCTATGCATATTGATATATACCTTTTTAGTTTGACAAAAACGGGGAGAAATGGTAAATATACTGTATTTAAAATAAGGAAGCTTAGTTTGAGGGGGAGGTTTTACTCCTAGCAGAGTTTTTTTAATTCATTTTCTTATGAGGTTTTCATTATTTTAAATATAGGTATTTCTATTATTTTGTCAACACCAAAAAGGAGATTGTTGGAACCTAGTTCCACTTCTCTTTTATGTTTTGGTGTTAACAAAATCGTTTTAAATCTAATGAGTTGTTGAAGTATTATTTTCAGGAAATAACAGGATCTAAGGATGGATGAAAGAAGTTATGATGGCATGAAGATTGAAGACTTTAGTTTTGTTTAGTTTGTTGTATCTTAGAACTTTTGTATGTCTCCTAACAAGAAAAAGTTAACTTAGGAGTTAAAATCAAAATAGAGATAATTATTGATCAAAATCATGTTCAATCATTCGTTTTATAACTAAAGATCAACTCTTTGAAAATATTATCGTATAGTTAAGATAGGATTTCCTTAAAATTTGATTTAAACTTACAAAACAAGGTACTTGTAGCAAGTACCGGTACTAGTAATAAGCACCGGTACATGCTAGGCACAGGTTTGGGCCTAAGTCCCAAACTGTGAACAAGTACCGGTACTCATGATGAGTACCGGTATTAAGTGCTCACAGCCTCATTGCCTGTGAGTCACAAGTACCGGTACTAGTGATAAGCACTGGTACCAAGTGACTTTGTTGGTATTCAACATAATGTACTGAGTATCGGTACTAATGATCAGTACTAATACCCCAGGCAATGCTGGGCTAACAGTGAGCAGTCAATATCGGTACCACAACTTCGGTACCGGTACCAACTAACCGTTATGCCTAATTAGAACGACTATATTGAAATTTATGCTAATTCTAATCTTCCCAAATTGCCCATAATGGCTAGTATTCGTAGGGGAGGTGTTTAGTGGCCTATATAAACACTCCTTGAGTATCATTTGCAAAAAATCATCAAGCAAAAAATACTCTCCATGCCTACACCTCAATTTCTCAATTTTCTAGTTGCAAAGGAGCTTGACTTGTTGCATTCTTCTCAAGGCTATTCTTTGCTTGCAACAAATCTTCAAAGGAGATTGTGCATTTCTTTGTTTTATTGTTCGCTTTCAATTTAGTATTCTGGTTAGATTAATTCATACACTTTTAAGCAATATACTTGTTGGAGACTTAGGAACTATAGTTGTAAGCTTTTTTATCTTGCTTATACCTGTACTTTTGTTCATTTATTTATCTTGTAATTAGGTTGAGATAACCTGTTAATTACCTCAAATTATTAGTAAATTGATTCCCTCTGGGTTGAGGGAATCGGGTTAAAAATCCTAAGTCGGGAGACTTAGGTAGTGGAGGGTAACCACTATATATATTTCGTGTGCTTTTTGTGGTTTGCTTTGTCTTGCATTTTTCTTTTACCGCACTATTCATCCCACCTTCTAGTGTGCTTGTGCTCTACAGATCCTACAGATGACTTGTACCTCCTAACTTATATACCTTAGCTCAAATCCGCTTCGCATTTCTTTTGGCATTTTCACTCAGGACTAGAAAAACCTAAGCATGGGGGTGTGATAAGTGAGCATAATTATATGTTAACATGCTTAGTTTGTTGATTTTAGGTGTCAGTTGCATTAGACTTAGGTCATTATGTACATAATTGCATATTTGCATGCTAAAATTATAATTTTGAGCCTATATTGTGCTAATTTGAGATTTTTCTATGTGCAGGAATCATTTACTCAAGCTCATGAGGAGAAGAAATAAGAATACATGTCACTAAAACTTAAATTGAGAGGAGAAAATTCAATTTTAGCCAAAAAAATCCTAGCCCTAACCCAAGTCAAAAACTGCCTATTTTAGCATCACCCAAAATCCTGATCCTAATACCTAATCCTAAACTTAAACAACTCCATTTGCCTCCCTAAACCCTTACCTTAACTCTAGCCCTCATCTTAAACCTAGTCCCAAAAACCCAGCTAACACTCTAGTGACACTAACTCAATCTTAGACCTAATCCTATTTTCTAGAAGTCTTTACCTTATCCATATGTGCCACATAATTTTTGTACACTAAATTACGAAAAATATTCTTCAAAATTAATTCATAAAATTTAGCCATCAATTTAATTAGGTTTCAATCACATCCCATGATTTTAGCAATTCAAGATTAAAATCTCAATCTTAATCCTATCCAGTAGATCCACGAAACCTATCCCAAGACCTTAGTACATCTAGAACAACCCTTGTTTCTACACCTATAAGAGGTGATGCACCCGATCTTGCAATTCCCACTTATTGGCGAGATCAAGGTAATACCTCAGTAGAACAGGAAATCCAAGTTCCATTTCTAGAAGCTTTGAAGACTAGGAAACAAAAGCAACCGGTTACATTAGATGAGGATTTAGTTAAAATTTTTTAACAGGTACATATTAATATCCCACTCCTAGATGCTATCAAACACATTCTGACTTACGTAAGATTTCTTAAAGAGTTGTGTACTCCTAAGCATAAGTCGAGGGAAGGAAGCACTGTGGTACTCTCAAAGCAAGTGAGCTCTATTATTTTGAGTACGCTTCCTTTGAAAAAGAAAGACTCAGGTTCTCCATTTATTTCTTATATAATTAAGGACCGGTGTTTTGATAAAGTTCTCCTAGATTTAGGAGCTTCTATTAATCTCATTCCTTCATCCTTAGCTGACCAATTCCAAATAGAAAATCTTAAGTCTACCAATGTGACTTTACAATTAGTTGATAGAACTATTAAGTCACCTAAGGGAATGTTGGAGGATATTATTGTAAGAGTTCGGGACTTTTATTTTCCTGTGGATTTTATTGCACTTGATATGAAAGTACCCGAATGCATTAGAGATACCCCAATTATTTTAGAGAGACCCTTTTTGGCCACTACAAAGGCCAACATAGATTGTGAGTCTGGAAAGATTGAGTTAAAATTTGGGGAGAAGACAATAAAATTGGATATATTTAGATCTTCTTAAGGATTAGATTGCAAAGGGATTGAGGAAATTAGATCTACTTCAGTTTTTGTGGATGACCCTAGTTCCTTAGAATTAGAAAGCACATCTTTTGATATCTTATACCCTCATGTTGAAAATCCGCTATTAGAATCTATACTCGATCTTGGATTTGAATCATATGGCTCATTTCAGTCACTTTTTGCAATCGAAAATCCCACCCCAAATCCTGCTGTTGATTCAACTCCTGCATTAGAATTGAAGCCATTCCCTAATACTCTTAAATATATCTATCTCGAACCTAATCAAACATATCATGTAATCATCAATTCTAATCTATCTGAATCACAAGAATCAAATTGATCAAGGTTTTATGAGATCATAAGAAGGCAATTGGGTGGACTCTACACGATCTCACCAGGGTTAGCCCTAATTATTGTACTCATCGTATCTATATAGAAGATGGGGC
The DNA here is from genome assembly GCA_037157565.1 of Thalassia testudinum. Lineage (NCBI taxonomy): Eukaryota > Viridiplantae > Streptophyta > Magnoliopsida > Alismatales > Hydrocharitaceae > Thalassia > Thalassia testudinum. The sequence goes on along the minus strand of JAZHRO010000024.1, from coordinate 182,325,845 downwards.
ACGACCTTCAAGAGAAGCTCAAAGACGCTTAAATTTGAATCTAAAGGAGGTCGTTAAGAAAGAAATAATCAAGTGGCTAGATGCTGATATTATATATCCTATATCCTATATCTGACAGTCCTTGGTGAGTCCAATTCAAGTGGTACCTAAAAAGGCAGGGCTCACCATAATCAAGACTGAATCTGGAGAAACCATTCCCACACGAATTGTGAATTCATGGCGGGTTTGTACCGATTACCGCAAGCTCAACACAGTTACAAAGAAGGACCATTTTCCCTTGCCATTTATTGATCAAATCCTTGAGAGATTAGATGGTGATAGCTTCTTCTGCTTCTTGGATGCTTACTCTGGATACAATCAGGTTGCAATTTATCCGGAAGATCAAGAAAAAATGACTTTCACCTGCCCCTTCGGAACCTTTGCTTTTCGAAGAATGCCATTTGGGCTATGCAATGCACCCGCGACTTTTTATCGTTGCATGTTAGCCATTTTCGCTGAGCTGGTAGGTGAATGTATGGAAGTATTCATGGATGATTTTTCAGTCTTCGGGGAAACATTTGATATTTTTCTGGATAATTTGTCGAAGATTCTTAAGAGATGTATAGAAGTGAATCATGTCCTCAGCTGGGAGAAGAGCTATTTTATGGTTCCAAAGGGCATTGTACTTAGCCACCTTGTAACTGAGCGAGGTATCCAAGTAGATCGAGCCAAGATCAATCAAATCTCAAATCTTCTAATTCCTAACTCGATAAAGGGCATTAGATCTTTTCTCAGGCATGTGGGTTTCTATGGAAGATTTATACTTGACTTTTTGAAGATTGCCCAACCAATCACAAACCTCCTCACAAAGGATATGACTTTTGAGATGAGTAAGGAGTGTGTATCTGCATTTGAGACATTGAGAGACAGAGTTACACAGGCTCCGATCTTGCAACCACCTAATTAGGATTTACCATTTGAAATCATGTGTGATGCATCAGATTACGCAGTTGGAGCTATTTTGGGACAGAAAATTGAGAAAAATCCGGTAGTGATTTACTATGCTAGTAAGACTTTGAATGAAGCACAAAGGAACTACACGGTTACAGAAAAGGAATTACTAATGATAGTATTTACATTAGAAAAGTTCAGATCTTATATACTCAGATCTCGAATCATTGTGTACTCTGATCATTCTGCTATTAGACACCTATCCAAAAAGGACACGAAACCTAGGTTGATCAGATGGATCTTGCTTTTGCAAGAATTCGACCTAGAAATTCATGATAAGGCGAGACGACAAAATGTTGTTGCCGACCACCTTTCACACCTTCCTTCTGAGATTATTGAATCATCCCCTCCAATCACTGAGCACTTTCCTTATGAACATCTTTTAACTATATCATGAGATCTTCCTTGGTATGTAGACATTTTCAATTATTTGGTTATACATCAATTCCCGCCTGATTCGGATAGGAATCGGAAATCACGACTCAGATCAAAAGCCACATACTATTTCTGGGAAGATCCATATCTGTTTTGACTCTGCAACGATCAAATCATCATGCGTTGCATTTCCTCTTCTAAGATTGATTCTATTCTTTCTTTTTGTCATGACTAGTCTTGTGGTGGTCATTTTTCTTGTCGTAAGACCGCTGCAAAAGTTCTACAATGCGGGTTTTATTGGCCCACTTTATTTACAGATTCATAGACATTTTGTAAGGCATGTAGTCGCTGCCAAACTCTTGGTAGCATGTCCCGAAAAGAAATGATGTTTTTGAACCCGATTGTACTCTGTGAGATCATGGATATTTAGGGCATAGATTTCATGAGTTTGTTTCCATCTTCTTCTGGCTTCGAATATATTTTACTCGCGGTTGATTATGTATCTTGTTGGATCAAAGCCATACCCACACGCACAAATGATCACCGAGTTGTCATTCCTTTCATACATAGTCATATTATCGCTCGTTTTGAGGTACCTTGTGCTATTATTTCATACGGCGAATCTCATTTTAACAACGACCAGTTTAGGAACCTACTTAGATAATATGGGGTAACACATCATATTTCTACACTTTATCATCCCCAAACCAATGGGAAAATCGAGGCTCTAATCGGGAGATTAAAAAGATTCTTCAAATGACAATCCGACCCGATAGGAAGGTCTGGTCTTCCCGTTTAGACGAGGCTTTGTGGGCTTAAAGGACCGTCCACAAAACACCAATAGGCATGTCACCATGCAGACTTGTTTACGGGAAACCCTGTCATCTTCCCGTAGAAATTAAACACACGGCCTATTGTGCAATTAAACCCTGTAATTTGCACCTCGCGAAGGCTGGTGATCACCGTAGGTTGCAACTTAGTGAACTTGAGGAATTACATCATGATCCCTATGAGAGTTCAAAGATGTATAAGGAAAAACTTAAAGCCTTCCATGATAAACACATTTCCCTCAAATCTTTCATACCTGGTCAGAAGGTGTTGCTATTTGATGCCCATCTAAAGCTCCTTCTTGGGAAACTTAGGTCTAAATGGAAAGGTTCATTTATTGTAGTTAGATTCGTCAACAATGGAGCTCTCGAAATCACTGAATCCAGCAAGGATCAACCCTTCAAAGTTAATGGTCAACGTTTAAAACCTTTCTTTGAACCACATGTTTTGGGTCATGTTGGAGACTATTACATGCTCCACTATGGTTTTCGTCTATCATTCCACTCACCTTGTATATAGCTGTTTCCTGTTTACTACACTTTTCTCTACACATACACCCAAATTTGTATCTGAATTGTCACTTATTTTACACCGATTACCTTCACCTAATCCGACATATCACTCTGACCTTTGGTTAGAATAGAAATCGTCCGCACAGAGATCTTTGATCTCCTCTATCCGACTCCTTTCATCATCCTACACTAAGCGAAGTATAATATCTTTTCCACCCTTCTTACAATGAGGACAATGTAATATTTTGGCTTAGGGGGTGTGAAGCAACAATTTTCACTTTAAGTGTATTTGTAGATAAAAGTAAAAATATTAAAACACAAAAAAATAAAATAGAAAAAATCAAAATTTTAAAAAATTACCTCAAAATTTTGAAAAATTTTGAAAAAAATTCATAAAAATTTAAAAATTTTATAAAACATAAAAATAAAAATATATAAATTAAAAATTACAAAATCATAAAAATAATAAAGGGGTTTTATAATAAAGAAGAAAAAGAAGACACCAAAAATATATTTAAACTTAGTTATATTAGTAATTAAGAGTTCAATTTTGCTTTTAGGTCAGAAACCAAAAATATATATATATTTTGTAAATAGTATTGAATTCTTATTTAAATTTTTACTTAAATAATCTTTTTAAAACACATATCTGTTTGCAAAAATTTTGAACGGGATTTTGTTTAAGTTAGAATCTGAACTTTAAGGATATGTTTTTTCCGCTCTTTATCCTGAAATAAAGTAACTAAGGTGTATTAAGTTTAAAACTTTAGTTTTCAAATTAAATTGTAACCTTCTTGGTCAATTAGACTAAGTAAATCCTTACACTTTATGAACATCTGTTTTTATCATCAAGTTAAGTAAAAAGGCCAGATATTCAAGGTTAATTAAGTAAAGAGTTGGTAGAATCTTAGTCCTAAGGTCTATCAGGCTATAGTTAGCTTAATCAACTAAGGACATTCATCTAGACTTGGCAAGTTGTGTCTTAACAGATCCTGCAGGAGGAAACTAAGTATTTAAAGGACCTGAGAGTGAATGGCTTTGCTGTCCAAGCTTTGGTTTGAGAGCTAAGTAACCTAAGTGTCCAAAATTCACACACATAAAGTTGTCTTGTTGGCATCTGAGATCGTGAAAACACAGAGGTTAAGAGATCGAGTCTAAATCCTCTTTAGTCCAAGGATTTCCGCAAGGCAGCTCTTGAAAGGGTGAAGGATGTGCCACTCACTTAGAAAAAGGAATTGGAGTATTATGATAGTAAGAAAAATGAGGAGAAAAGAAAAGAAATAAAATAAAATAAAACACCCTACAGTTAAGCACCTTGCTAAAAATGCATGCTTATGCAGTTTATCCGCCAAATAAAGCATCTCGGTACAAATGGATGCTACCCTTCCTTCCAACAAATAAAAGAGCACCACACTACATTTGGGTGTTCTATCCTATAGAAAAGAGTTTAAAAAAAACATGGAGATAAAAATTAGGAATAAGAGACCTAGTGGTCCACCGGGGAGATATACACAAAAAGTGTTGACCTCGAGATAGAAACATGGTGAGGAGAAAGCAACCAAATCTGAGTAAGGCCAAGCCAAAGGCTTGAATTGGAATAACCTGAATTGGAAATTGATGTCTTAAGATTTGGATTTTTGCAACTTTGGATGCCTTTAGGACAATTCTCTTCACAAGCACAGATGGTTAAAAATCAAAGCTACTGAACCTTTGTATTAGGTAGTCAACCCTAAGAAATCAAGTTTTGAGGACTTACAATTGAGGCCTAAAGGAGAAAGATTGACAAAACCCTAGGTCTAGAAGTCTATCCATGGTGCTGTAGGCTGGCAGATTAGGATTTTACTACTCTGAATTTGGTTAATAATGAGTGCTTGGCTAATTTGCTAAAACTCAGATCGATAAAAATCAAATTTCATAAACTTAAGGATTAACTTAAGTCAATTGAGTTTTTGAGTTAAAATTTAATTTCCAACTCTTAAGTTTTGTTTTCTTAAAACACTTTGAATTCTGAGTTTCTTGGGTTTAGAGTGATTACAGAAAATAATTGGGTTATTGAGATTCTGATTTTTGATAAAATTTCCATTAAAAACTCTATTTTTAATAGAGTGTGTTTTGAGAAGGGTATTTGAGTTTTTAAGTTTAGGTAAAGATTTTTGCAGAATTCTCTACATATTTATGGATACTTATGTATATATATAAAAATCTAAAAAAATTAAATATTTAAAATTCTGACCTAGGCATTCCTCTACTTAGTTTGTATTTATAATTTAAACCTTGGTGTTTAAATCATCATATTTCTGGTTAATTTTGCTACGGACTAGCAAAACTTTGGCTTGAGGGTATGATGAGAAGCTCATCATGGCTTCTAATTAGTCATAATTGACTAGTTTCCCTAATTAATTAGCTAGGAATATGTATATATATGGGTTAATTATGAAATATCAGACAAATCATTAAAGGACCTTAAAATAAGTTTAAAATGATAAATTATAAGAAAATTAATATAATTAATAATTTAATTAAAAAATGGACTCAAAATACCATTAATTAATTACCTAATTAATATCTTATTTAACTTAAGTATAACTTAAGAACTAAGTTTTAAATAACTTAAGTAAGTTAACAAGTAAATAAATATAAATAAATGGGTCAAAAATGTAAATAAAAGGCTTTAATATAATATTTAGCTAAATTATAAATATATATATAAAAAGTTAGAAAAGAAAATAATTTAAATTAACCTTAAAAGTCTCTGTTTGCATTTCGGTCCCTTTAATTTATTACATTTGAGTCCTTTCCTTTCACCTAGGTCCTCATCTTTCCACTCATATAGGTCCCTGTGAACTTCATTTCTTCTTCAGCTGCTTCAACGATTGTTGATCGGCGGTGCATTTACCACCTGATCACTTCACATCCGGCGTCTTTCCTCCCTCGCTAAGCTCATGGAGCTTGTGCTCACCACCTCAAATCCATCCATCGGTCCAAATTTGTCCTAAATCCTAATTAGATCACGGCATTAACCTTACTGGAATCTGAGACAACACTGAAAGTTAGCCTGCACCTAGACGCATAGCCAACCAGATTCAAGCTCAATGGCCATCGCCGAACCCTATAAATACCCCTTGAACCCTTCGATTTCAACGGTTAGCTCCCTACCCTCTTCCTCAATCGCAGCTAACTGATAGGCTATTCCTCCTTCTCCGATGACCAATCTCCGCCTCTATCCTATTCCTCCATTCGTCTCCACTCACTTCTGATCTCTGCCACCATCCGTTGCATCCTCTAACGAAGCGCCGACGCTAGACTCCGCTTCCACGCCACAAAATCGACCGTCGGAATTCTTTCTCCAACCTTCTGATTTCGTCCTTCATTAAGGACCTTTGACAGAGACTTCTCAACCTCCTTCTTCCAGGTAATAGTAGGATTAGGTTAAGGTAAGAGTAGTGTAACTTAGTTCAGTAGATTAGATAGTTAATTAGGTTTTAATTTTCAAATTGTATGTCATCTTCCCTAGCTTCGACGAGCTCTTCGAGCTTGTCTAAGCCATTCTTTTGTCATTTTTACGCATTGTACATCTTCTTCACCTTATCATGATTCCATAACGTTGTTTTTCCCTCACTCTTAGCAGCTGTATCGCCTAATTCACCTTCACATTCACCGGCGACCTTCGCTGTCCACGGTGGAGGTCTCTGAGATTAAAACACACTCACTGGGGCCCTCCATCACCTTTTCATAATCTAAGGGCCCCGATCTTATACCTAATTAGTATAATTAGCTCATAGAAAGTAAACGCCTAAATTCCCCCTCATTTCTAAGCTTGCTGTCAATAGCAACTCAGAGATGACTTATTCATCTAATTAAATAGTCCATTAGTATCGCCTCACCATACAGAACTCTTTTGCTCACTCAATTGAGTGAGGGGATCCTCTCTAAGTTCCATTGAACTCAGAACTTGCACTTTCTGAATTCATTGTATATCTTCTGTTATGATCATCAACGAAGTAAATTGATGGGTTCCTGAGGTTCCTTATGACCTCAGAAAGTTTTCAGACCTTCAATGGTTTGTTTTGTTGAGTTTTATACTCTATCAGTCACTTTCTGGACTCCCCGGAGCTCCGGCGAGTCATTTTTCAGTTTCAGCCCTTAATAGGTATCAAGGAGTTCCAGAATGCACAACTGAGGTTTATGGATTCTGATTTAGTGATTATTTTGTTGATTTATTGCCTAGAGCTTAGTAATGACCTCTATCTTCTCCAACTCCAGCAAAGTTGGAGAGATCACCCCATTAGGTTTTAGGCTCTGGAAATAGGTCTATAAGCTTAAGTAGAACTTATAGAACTCATTCATGATATCTAATTGCTTTGAAATTCCCTAGGGTGTTCCACCGAACTCAGGTCATTTTGGTCCCAGGCGGCGATGCCTGAGATCACATCAAATGTGCTTAAAACATACTTTTGAGCTATGCAAAAACTTCCTGGGGCATAATTGCGTTGATCTAGATCTTTAATTGGACCTGAGAAAGTTGGGAACAAGAAGTCAACCTTGTGGTCGATCTGGTCAACTCTAACTCGAAACTGAAGAATTAATGTCTTAAATTCTGATTTGATAATTTAATTCAGTGTTTGAGTTGAACTGGGATATTTTAGAGTTGGTTATATTGAGTTTTATTGAGAAATTAAGCCAATTCAATTCATTGAATAGTATGGGTTTATTTGAACCCATTACTGTGTTTTTAAGTTTCTGATGAGATTTGAATGCCAAAACCAGCCAAATCGAATTTTAACAACCTGCATAGGTTGTTAAAATTTGATTTGGCTGGTTTTGGGCATAGGTTGTTCAATCCTCTTTGCAACGTTGTTAGCTCTCTGTCGAGCTGTTCAAAGCTCAAAATGGAGTTCTGAAGCCCCTGAACGAGGATTAGAAGCTCATATCTCTTTCTGAAGCTTTTCGAAGCTCTCCTTCTAAGCCATTAGACACGAAATCACCTACTCAAGAAGTCTAGGACCTCAACTGGAGATCAGAGGCTTCCCTTCAGGTCAAAAGACCAAAGATCACCTTCTACAGGACATGAATGGCCATGCGATCCTTCCACCTTCACCCTTCAAATCGAAGGGCTAGAATTAATCTGACCACCAAATTGGTGTTATAATCCTGTAGAGCATCCAAAGGGCTTTCGATCGAGCCTTTGCTTGATTGATTTGGCAAACGGAGTCGGCCAGAATCGTCGGCCGAAGATCAACCGGAACCTGGGAAACAAAGTCCCACCTCGGTAAATTGTGAGCGCTGGCACTGGCATATTATGAAAAAGTGAAGACGATGTTTCGGCCGTTAGCGCAGGGCACGAAATGAAACTTGAGCTCTTGGGTGCAATGCGTGCATTGCACATGCCTGCACACATGTGTGTGTGCGTGCCTGTGGGCATGAGTGTGGGTCCGAGGGGGCGTGTGTAGGCCTGGGAGGCTAGAGGTTGTGCATTAGCTTGAAACGAAAAGAAAACACCTACTATAAACTAGGCTCGAACCCAGTAGGGTCTGGTCCCACCCTCTAGGGGGTGCTGTGTATCCTAGACTGGTTTGAACCGCCAACTATAAAAATCAAATTTTTTGTTAAGTGTGAGCTTATATGCACAGAACTAAGGAAGAATTAGGAGAGAGTAAACCTAAGGAGAAAGCTAAGAAAAGAGAACAGAGAGGGCTTAGAGGAAGAAGAAGAAGAGAAAAAGAAGAATAAAAGAGAGACAGAGAAAAACAATAGAGAAATAAAAGAGAAGAAGAAAGGGCTGAAGAGAAGAAAGGATACCCTTGTGACTTCTAATCCTTTATTTTTGTATTTTCATTGTAACAATACGCCTCCTTTTAATATTTTGAGCTTAATTGATGAAATGAGGCATTTATATTTACGTGTATAAATTTTCTTGCCTTAAACTTTTGTAATAAGTTGTAATTAGTGAATAAACATGTTTACTTGATTCTTAATGAAAAATCACATGTGTAAACATGTTCTCGCTTAATGGAATGTTGCATGCTTTTAAGTGAATATCTCTTATGCAAGATTCATGTACTTAAAGTAATCTAATTATAATCCTGATTGATTAATTAATTAGTAAATTATTTTTAAGAGTTAATGGTGAATTAAGATAAGTTATGCCTCCCAGTGAACGACCTGGACTCAACTAGTTAAAAAGAATTAAAATTTAAAATGTTACGTTAACTTGACCCTATACTACACAATTGACATTAATTCAAGTTAACCTAAGTTACTTTCTCATGCGATTAATTAAGACTAAATAACTTAATTAACTGTGTTGAAGAATTAAACCACCATTACTTAGGTTCTCCCTTGCCTCCACCGTCTACTTCAACTTCTCCTTCTTGGGGTTCTACCTCGACTTCTACTCAGACTACTTCCTCGACTTCTCTCCGGTCTTCTCCAAGCATCCCTCTATTTATCGGAGGTCGTGGCGACTTCTTCTTCACAATTGTCGCAAAGTCATCGTTTTCATCTCAAGATTCATGGCTGTTTTTTCTATACTCTCTCTCTTCTTCTTCTTCTTTCTCTACTTCTTCTTCTTCTTTTTAGTTGTAGTTGTGAACTCTTCGATTGGTAGAAATATATTTAGGTTTATGTTTTCATCTTCCTCTACTATATTTTATTGCTAGATAGTTGTTTACATGCTTGGTTATTTCGAAAACCCCAAAAAAGTATGGTGTGTGTTGAGTTTTTGCAAATTCGCATCTCCCCCTCCAAAAATTCAAAAACAAAAAATTCCTACAAACTTAGGACTAGTTAGGAAGCAACTCAGCCAAAAGCCTCCCTTAGATACGACCTGGACTCCCATATATTATGTTTTCAATCCATTACGAGTTCAGAAAATAATTTTGAGCAATCGCATAACTTGCGCTACAACAACATGATTTAACCTTAAGCGGGTTTCGCACATCAGGGCCTCAAAGCCAGGGGAGCCTACTTGTACTTCAATTCCACATATTCTTTGAGTCTTCGCTCTCTCCATCAATGCGGGAATGTTGATGCATTTTCTACCTCAGTTTGCGTGCAAGCTACTACATCGAGATGGGACTGCAGGCACCCTCACCGAAAGTTGATTGTATCCAAGTTGTTCGCAAGCATCCAAGTGAAAGAGGAGTGCTCCAACATGCGTGAGGGCAACAGATACCATTGTTGAGGCATCTCGATATTGGAGAATACTTTCCTTGTCCTCTATTTTTTTAATCCCCTATACTTGCTACATTTATTGTTATATTGTTTTTCAAGTTTATGCATCATATTTCATTTTCTTATTTCTTGTTGATGCTTGGAATGCTCATATAGTTTCTTTACATCGTAAATCGTGTGTAGAACATAGTTTATTTTCTTTTTATGATTTGCTACCCATTGGTTAGACTAGCGTAATCCTGTTGGTTACTTAAATACAAGTTTATTACATTTGCACTTGATGTTCATGCATGTATGCATTCCTAACAAATCATATGAAGTGCAAGACCCAACAAAGGTTCAGACCCAAAAATTTGTGATTTCGAATGTCAAACTATAGATGAGAGGGGAGCTTTGTTATAATCTAGGCTATTTAGCATGTTTAGTTAGTTAAATCAATTTAGCGTCATTATAACTTATTTTGAAATTTTAATTCTCAAATTTATAAAAATTACGAAATCTAGTTGATTTTGTAGGCATTATTTTGTGAACGAAATCTTCACATAAATTTTTGCTATTTTTTTAGTAAAATTAAATGAAGTTAGATTTCATATACCACTTATTTCATGCATTTTTATGGGAAAAAAAATAAAATTCACGGAAGTGACTTCTATCCAGATTCGTGCATAGATTTAATAGGATGACTTTCACAAATTACTATGAGTTTTTTGCCTCATGCATTTGCATGAAATTTATTGTTTTATTTTTTATTTACACAAATTTTTTCAGAAAATTTATCAAATTTTTATACATAGAATTGACTAGGTTTCTTATCATGTTTTGTTAGAAGACTCAATCTGAAATTGTCATCAATTTCTATGCAAATTTTGTAACTTAGTTACATGGGTGTCCAAATCATTAAAACTTGTTTCTAATTAATGGATTAAGTTATAAAAAAAAATTTTAACATAATCCACCTCTTTGTGCAATCAACTCTTGCTTCACCTATTTGCTTTAGTTAGAATAAGTTAACAATGATTTAATTTGAGTGCGATAACACGCAAAACATCACTACATGTTGCATTTAATGTCAGATGACCTTAAGCAACTCCGTCATGAGCTACAAGGCTTGTTTAACATTAAGTGAAGAGTCTTTAATGTTAAATGATGATTTCTAAATTTTCATAATTTAGGGCCATCTTCTATCTTCTCTTACATTTTGCATTTAAAATATTTCATTTGTAATTATTTTATTTTTTGTTTAATGTTTATATCATTAATTTATTTTTTATTCCATTTATGCAAGAGGAATATCAAGAAATAAAGAAAACTGCATTTCAAGGGCTTACAAGTTGGGGACCTAAATGTAAGGAAAATCCTTGCAAATAGGTCCCCAAACATAGAACGCATCAACAACCATGCACATGCATGTGCAACGCATAAGCCACACACATGGTGCACAGGAAGGGCAGCACATGGCCTACCATGTCCTCAAGTAGGACAATATGCACGTGAAACAAGCGTAATGATTGTATGTTATGCGTGAGACCCATAGGTGGCCCGCGAATTCAAAAATTGGATAGGTGCGAATGCAATGCATGATGCGCAATGCCCATGCAAATTGAGGCCTCTGCACATGGCCCACAAGAGAATGCAAATTTGGAAACTTTTGACTCATGGATCATATTTTTACGTAATTTTTTTATTCTCTTACTATTTTTGATTGCCTAATCCCATTCTAAGTGGGATTTAAGGCCTATTACAAATTTTTGACCTCAAAACCTCTTATACCTCTATAAATACCCCATAGGGCCTTAGAGGTAAGAGAGCTCACTTGTATTTTAGTTCTACATATTCTCTAGGTCTCTTCTTTCTTTATCAATGCAAAATTTTTACCACATCTTTTGCCTTGATCTATTTGCACGCTACTACATCAGAATCAAAACAAAGGCAACCTCTTCAAAAGTGGACTGTATCCACATGTTTCCGAACTTCGAGTGACAAACGGGTGCTCCAACACGTGTGAATGGAAAGAGGTACCATTGTTGAGACATCCCAATATTCAGGAGTACTTTCATTGTGTTATATTTTTAATCTCCTATACTTGGTACATTTATTGTTATATTCTTTACGAGTTTATGCATTGAATTTCATTTCCTACATCTCTTTTGATGCTTGGATTACCTATGTAGTTTGTTTGCATCATATAACGTTCGTAGAATGTAGTTTACCTTGTTTTTACGATTTTCTACATGTTGGTTAGATTGACATAATCCTGTTAGTTAGTTTTATTAAAGTTTGTTACGTTCACACTCATTGTCCATGCATGTGTGCATTCTAGCAAATCCTACATGGTGCTAAACCCTACAAAGGTTCGGACCTAGAAATCTGTGATTTCAAACATCAAACATAAATGAGAGATATTACTAAATATGGATTATTAGGTTATAATTAGATTAGTACAGGCTCATTATATCTTAGTTTGCAATTTTGATTCTAGGATTTGTACACGATCAAGAAATATGGTCAATTTGGTGTGCATCATTTTGTGCACTAAATCTTCGCATAATTTTTGATATTTGTTCTATTAAAATTAGATCAAATTATATTTCTAACTCCACTATTTTCACATAAAAAATATTTCTAGAAAGAAAAAGATAAAATTCATGGAAGTGACCTATATCTAGATTTGCACACAGATTTGATAGGCCAACTATGTCGAATTATTATGATTTTTTTCTTCGTGCATTTGTGTGAAATTTGCTTTTTTTATTCCAAGTTTACCTAAGTTTGTCCAAAACATTTTACTAGGTTTCTAGGTGCATTTTGTACGACGATGTGATCGTTCAATTCTCAACACAATTAATTAAGGTTATTAGACTTAATTAATCGCGTAAATAAAAGACTTAGGTTAACTTAATTGGTTAAATTGTCATCTTTAATCGTAGTATATGGTCAAGCTAACCTATATTTTAGATTTTAAATTCATTTAACTGGTTGAGTTTAGGTTATTCACTAGGAGACATTTAAATTTAATCAATTCACCATTTTTATTCTAAGTTAACAATTAACTAATAACTTTATTAATTAAATTATAATTACAAGATAAGTTAAACACATGAACAATTGCATACAAAATTAAACTTGAAACATAGCAATTATTCCATTAATAAAAGAATGAAACATACATGAATGATTACACAAATGAAAAGCAAGGAAATGAATGTTTACATTAAGTGTTTACAAGATAAAAGACATTCAAAAGAATTCACATTACAAAATAAATGTCTTTATTATAATAAAGCTCAAACACTTATCTTGTATTTAACTCAACTCTCAGCCATCTCTCCACAGTTCTCTCTCATCAGACGTCTATTTTAATCTCTCCCTCACTTAACCATTTCTTAATTCTCTCCTTACTCTCAGCTCTCACCAACACTTAGGCATTTTCAAACCTTAAAAACCCACTCTTCTTTATTTAGCCCAAAAATTAGTGTTATTAATGGGTAGGCCCAACCATTTGCGCAACATTAATAGCCCATTACTAGATCAGATCAACAACCCATTACTAGGTCGGATCAACAGCCCATTACTGGGTAGGATCAACCACTACTAGTGACTAGGTCCTAGTTTATTTTTAGGTCTAGTTGAGCATAGTTTTGGGCCATAACTGGCCCGCAAAAGCTCGCACATACCCGGGCTCCCAACCTACACACACATACCCACAATGCTCTTTAATTACACCCTACGTTGATGATCAGCGGGGTGCTGTGTGCTTTAGGTTTTATTCGACTTACAGTGCTCAAGGGTTTTCGAGGTGGGACAATATCTAGTATAACTCCTTCAGTATAGCGTCTCCATGGTTTGATCTTCGAACAACGATTCCCGTAGACTCAGATCTCCATATGAGGTGACCCCAAGCTCAAATGAGAGCTCTAAGAATCAGCTATCCAATTTTGACAACAAGTTGGACTTTGAATCATGAATAATCCATAGATTGGTTGGATGAACATAGCACTATTCATGCATGGTTCTATATGTATTAGGTGTGAGTCTCAAGTTAAATGTCTTGATAAAGATATTGAACCTCTCAATTAAGAGGCTAGAAAAGATTAGCATAGCATTCCTCACAAGATGGAAGAAGTAGTGAGTTTAGAAAGTGCTTCAAAATCTCTTCAAGCTTCTAAGCTTGAAGCTTATTGTACAAATCATAGAAGTCAAGATGAAACTACTCAAAAGTGATATGGGTTGACTCAAAAAGTGTAACATGATCTATCTAGGAGGGAGTTGTGTTTGAAATTCATCGAAAACACCAAGAATAGTGTTGGGTTCTTCTTATAACCCAAAATACACAAAGATTGTAATCAACATAAAAATTAAATGAAACTCATTCAAATATATTCTAAATGATTCAAAACCATCACAGGAACACAATTCTACTTTCAATTCCAAGATTCAGACATTAATTCCTAAAGAATAGCTTCAGGTTAACCAATGGAAGTCAAAATTTGACTTTCAAGGTTAAAGAGTTTTCAATCAAATTAATTATCCTAATAGACTCAATTTAATCTCAGAAACATGTTTCACATCTCAAATCAGAGTTTTAATCACTCTAAAAGTTACTCCGAGCTCATTGCCAGAGGTCTGAAGTGGGTTTGTTCGATGGAGCTAACAATAGGTTGTTAAACCTAACAAACAATTCTAACCAACTCTATATAACCTCTTCATGCTTCTTGACCTAAAATTCTACTCATTTTCTTCAAGAATAATGCTTCTCCAACTCGCCAAAGCTGAAGGAGGTAAGGGAATCAGATCAATCTTTCACGAAATCAACTTATATCTTTCTGAGATTTTCATGTGATTCTTATGTTGGTTTTCGGAGATCTATTAAGGCCAAATTAAGGAGAGATTACTATTCTTTGACTCTTCTGATTTCAGGTGGTTATTCTGTTTTCTATTTTTGAGCTAATTCTTCCTTAACTCCCTTGTTTTTCACGTATCTATTCTGTTACGGGGGTTACTTTTTAAGCATCTCGCTACAAATGAATGCGTATGCAAATTTTATTCACCAATAAAGCATCATGCTACATATGGATGCTACCCCTTCTTCCATCAATAAAAACACCTTGCTACATATGGGTGTTTTAACCTATATAAAATGGATTGGAAAAATATGAAGATAAAATATAGGACTAAGAGACCCAGTGGTCCACGGGGAAATATATGCCTAGCGCGTTGACCTCGTGATAAAAATAGGTGAGGAGAAAGCAACGAAAACTGAGTAAGGCCAAGATAAAGGCTTGAGTTGGAATAACCTGTATTGAAAATTGATGTCTTAAAATACGGAGTTTTGCAACTTCGAATGCCATAAGATGAGTCTACTTCATGAGCACAAATGCTTTAAACTCAAAGCTACTAAACCTTATAGTGGGCAGTGAAGCCTAAGAAATTGAATTTTGGAGACTAGTGGTTGACAAGACCCTAGGTCTAAAAGTCCATCCATGATGCTGTGGACTGGTTGGTTTAGGAATGTTTACTCTTCTCTGAAGTTGGTTAATAAAGGCTGTTTTGTTGAATTACGAAAAACTTAGGTTTTTAAAAATTGGATTTCACAAGCTTAATGATGCGAACACCATCATTAGCCCTAGCTAGCTCATTTTGACCCAGAAAAGAGAACAAAGCTCCTACGTAACCAAGTAAAGGACTTAACTCACTGAATAACCATTCTGAGAGAAGCAAGAAACAAGGGGTAAAAGTGTAATTTTACCATTGCAGTACAACAACAGGTTTTCTCATGGGTTAAACACAAGTCAAGTAGTCTTAACAAGATAAAAGGTGGGCTGGTTCATACAGAAAAGGGTTCATGTGAATTCTGGGAATTAAATGACTTCTTGTAACCCTAAAATGGACCCACTTAATTTAACAAGGTTCTGGTCAGGACAAAATTCACCTAAATCTTCTAAAAATCATGAAAAAATATCCTCCAATGTTTAGAACCTTCAATTTGGCCCTTAGAACCTATTTTGAACTAATTGGGGTCTCAGTCAAATGTTTGCCCTAAATTAGGTTTTTATGTAAATTGCCTAGTCAAACATCGTCAAACCTAAAATCCAACTTCACCATTGGATTCCTTAGGTCCAAATTACGATTGTACCAAAATTTGGACCTAAGGGGAATTCACCTTGACCTACTTTGCAAACAGGTTCAGCCCAATTACATTTCTACCCCTAACTTTTGAAAACTTCTGTAGAAACACCCCTATCTTTATCTTCGTTCTTTGCAATTAGGTCCCTATGCCATTATAGCAGAGAGAATCCAACTCTGGTGAAGAATCGAAGGCAAGATCTCTTTGATTTTTTAGATAATCCTCTTCAAAATTGAAAGGGAGATTCTCTGAGAAATCTCCTCCAATTTGAACACAATCAGAGGCTCGATTTGGTACCCAATCTCTCATGCAAATGCATGAGAGATTCGGGTCTCATTTGACCTTCCATCTCCTGCAAGGTTGCCGTGCTTGGAAGCTTGGCTTCCAAGCACAAGACCTTCTGCCAGGGCCTATAAAAGCACGCCCAGATCAACCCGCAACCTCCAAGTTTGAAATTGGCCTGAGAAACATTCTATTTCCTCTCTTCCCCCTCCGGTCAGTAACTCAGCAACCTCTGGCGACCCCCATCTCTCTCTCTCGTCCCTCTGCCACAATACCAGTGGCAGGGTTCTCTTTCTCCTCTTCGTCCATGTCGTGTCGCACCAGCCGACGTCCCTGCAGCCCCTTCATCGTCGCCGTCCTCCACCACTGAGCATTTCATCTCCGATGACGGTAATACAAGCCGGCCACCATCTCTGCATCCCCCTTCCTCTATTTACGCTCAGCTAAGTCCTCTCTCCCTCCTAAACATTTTTCTCTCTTTTATTCTTGCAAATACGCCTCGATGCCACAAGTCACCACCACCTTCTCCACCTCTGGCCAAACCTCCGGCGAGGTGTTCTCACCACTCCATGCCTCCATCCGCCTCACCAACCACCCCACAAGCACCGCCACACCTCACTGACCCTAAACCCTCACTCCACTCACCGTGCCAAGCCCCCAGAACTCCCCCCGAACACACCCACTTCCCTGCACACAGGGTGACCTAGGCACACATGCTCCGACCACCCCACTCCACGTCGACCCTCGCACTACCTTCACCGTGTCTAGGCGAAGCTGTCTGAACCTTCTGATGAGGCCACAAGGCCGTTTTCCTATTGATAAGTGTTGAAGGTCTCCACCGCCATTGATGCAGCAAGGAGCTTGCTTGGGAGCTTCACCCAGGTCTCCTCGCTCCAGGCTACAGGTCCCAGGTCATGCAGACTCCCATCGCGCACAGCCTCAGCCAAGCGATTGGCACTGAAGACCCTGCAGCTGCTGCAATCAAAGGAGCATTCCTGCTGCGGCCGTTCGCGAAGGAAGGTGGAACAACATAGTCCCACCATTGAAGCTAACAAGCAGAGGAAATGGGATAAATTGCAAAAGTGTAATAGGCTTATCGCCTCCTGACCACGAGGTGAGGTCCCTCTCAACTACCACTGCCTCGTTCGTGACCCACTGCCCGTGGACCTGGCTTGACCCGTATACCCGACCTGCACTCCTTGTCCACCACCACACGCTGGTGGGCCTGGTCCCGGGCGCGTGTACCTGACTCGATTCCCCGAGAAGGCTTTGGGAGAGCGAGCCTAAGAGAGAAAGAAGAAGAGAGATCGTGGGGGCGGGTAGGGGTAGGTTTTGCTCTCTCGTAGAAAGAAGGGGAAGAAGAAGCAGCCAAGGAAGGAGAGGAGGCCAGAGGAGCTAAGGAAGGAGATGGAAAGGCTGAAGAGGAAGAGCTGAAGGCTGAAGGGCTAAAGAAAGAGAAGGAGAAGGAACTAAAGGAGTAGCAGAGATAGAAGGAAAGGAAAAAGAAGAAGAAGAAGACAAGGGCCAGAGCAGCTAAAGGCAAAAGAAGGCTAAGGCATAAAGAAATCAGAGAAGAAAAGAAGGAAGCCAGACAGATCAGAGACAGAGATCAGAGATAGAGAAGAGAAGAAGAGAAATAGCACGGCACTGTAGCAATCACTAGTTTAAGACATTTGATTCACAAAATCAGACATCCATTTTTTTGTGCTCTTCATATACATTGATATTTTGTGGCTATATTTACATTTTACATTAACTCTGATTTTCATTGCTTATTATATTCAATTTCCCGAAGTTGTGTTCTTGATTTTTAAACTCCAATTTGCTCCTTGTGTTCGACCTCGGATTTACAATTTCGAGTAATAAAATTTATTTGTTTTAGAGCGATTTCAACTATACTGCAACGCATTAATTTTAAACATTGATCTCGCCTTGTTAAACACTTAAGGGCTAACTTGAGTCTGTTGAATTTTTGAGTTGAAGAAGATGACTATCAACATGACAGAATCAACATCAAAACACCAATTTAAACATCAAAATCTGATCCTCATCTCAAAGCTACATGATCTAAAGCTCTGTGCGATGTTTCAAAGGCTGAAGCTCAAGTTTAGGTCGCCAGACCTCATCGGAGCTTCAGTGACAACCGTTTCAATTTGTTGAAGATAAAATCTCCATAAAACTCATCAAGAAAGGTATTAAAGGTTTCCTGGGATTGCAAGGAATCTCAAGAACATGCCAATCGAGTCGATTGATGATTCAACACAAGGAATTAGCAATGAATTCATTAAAAGAACCTCTTGAGTTCTCACGAACACAAGAAGTGATTTCCCACTAAATTAAATGAGGGGAATTGTTTATTACAATGAGGTGAAGGTGAATGTGTAACTAATTAGGTGATTAAACCCTTCCTAACTCACCATTGACAGTCAATTAAGAAGCGAAGGTGGAATTAGGCGTTTTACATTTAAGCTATTATAGATGAAATTAATGAGTGGAAAATGGCCTTGGTGCGGTGAATAGGTGATGAAGGTCCATGATTGAGTGTGAAATAGATCTGAGACCTCCACCATGGACAGCGGAGGTCCTCAGTTGTGTGTGAGGTGAATTAGACGGTATAGGTGATTAACCGATCAAGAAAGAAAGTGGAATGTGATCGTGAAGTGATAGGAAAGGTGAACAAGTGATCCATAAGATGAATGAAGGTCCGGTGAACTGGAATTAGCTCACTGGAGACATGGAAGACGAAGTACAATCTAGGCATTACATTACTCTAACTACCTATCTAACTAGCTAAAAGTAAAGTACACTAAATTCTAAGCTATTCTACGATTACCTGGATGAAGGACGTGAGGGTATCCACCGTTGGCAGGGCAGAGACAAGATCGAAATTAGACGAGGTGAGAAAAGAAACTCCGACCGATCAAAGCGGGAGAATCCAAAGCTATGGCGCACTCCAATGTCAGTGGCAGGGCAGAGGAGAGGAAGAGGAGGTGAGAGAGGCAGCACTCTTCGGCGGTAGCGCTCGAGAACTAGGTTGAGAAGACGCCGGAGCTAGGAGGAAGCCTACTTGAACGACCTCGGTGGGAGAAAAGGGATAGGGGGTCGCTAACTGACAGGACTGACATCATCAATCATAATAAAACACTATTGTCAGGTTTTTTTTGTCCCGGGCAACGACGCCAAAAATATGATCGCAAAAACCGTTTGCAAGTTAAAAACGATGTTTTAATCGTTGTCGTTGTCATAGTATAGATGTCACAATTCAAATAGATGTCGCGACATTTTATTTATTTATATAATTTTTACAGGTTTCTTCCATATCATTTACTAGGAGGTAGTTATTAATATACATCACCCTCTATGTTCCAAAAATGTTCCTTTATTCCAAAAATGTCAATTATATTTACAGCATGAATTAATGAATTGAGTAATGAATGAATTAGTTAATTATGTACAAAAAAATCAATTAATATCTATTACAATGCCTAAAACATATTTACAACTAAACAGACATAAAAAACTAAGTAATACTACACTATGCTAGTTATGTAAAACTATTCTAAATAATACCTAAGTATAGGTACAAAAATAACTACTAATTTACACTAGACTAAATATACTAACATACAATATTAACTTTAATAACATATACTTTATATACAGTAACATATATATATGACACTATAGCCTTAGTAAAAATTATGTACGACTTAAGGCAAAAGACATAAGTTTACTAACATTTATACATAACTACAGTGACGGATATAAATGCCACTAAAGCCTTAGGGTTTATTTATATATATAAGGTTCAAACAGGCATATACTACTCTAATTATATTTATATATATACATATTTTACCTATGTATATGTATACATTATATATACATATTTTATCTATTGTACAAGTACATCTATATTATATTATCCTATACATATTCACACACGCATACTACTCACGCTCACACTAACACACTAAGGCATCACCTAATACTTAGCCGATTTTGATGCCCCTCTCCTTTCGCAACACTTTCTTAACACTTAGTTTCTTTTTACGCTTCAGCTCTTCTCTTCTTCTTCTAACACTTAACATTTTTAAGTTCAACTCTCTCAACACAGCACTTGAATCACTATTCACTTAACCAAAATTTTCATTTTTTATTACGCAGGTCAGCCTTTCATGGGATACACAGCACCCCAACAGGATGGGACCAGACCAATGCTAAGCCAGCCCACAATTCATTTAGTATGCATTATAATATATTTCAAACCAGGCTCACTATAGGGCCTAGCATAGTGCATGAGCCCTCGACCCACACACTATTCAATTCACAATACATGCTCAATATGCTTGGATCAGAGAGAGGGGAGAGTAATAAGGTGAGGGTACGCCCAGTGCACCAGTGCTGATGACTGGGTAGCCCTCTCACCGAAATAGACTTATATGGCTTCGCTGCTTCTAACAACATCGATGCGGCACCATTCTCTACTGTAGAATTAATCATTGTGTCATGCTGCATTTTGATTTAGGGATTTTGGCCCCCAATTTGAGGGCCATAATTAATTCTAAAATTTAAATGAATTATATATTTATAAAACCAATATATAGGTCTAGTTAATTATATAATTAATTTAGTATTATAAGTTATTTAAATATATATATTAAAATTAGTTAAAGTTAGGGAAATATACAAGTTAATTTAAGGTTTAATTTCTTAATTAAAGTATAAATTGATAAACTAATGATGCAATTAACTTTATAATTAGTTAATTAACATATTAAGGTATTTATTATACATTTTTATTTTATTTTAGAACCTTTATTTTAATTTATATACATTTAAATACACGTTTTAAATAGTTATTCTCATAATTAGTCATAAATACTACTATACAGTACAAATACGTTGTAAATAGGTTGAAAATATTCAAAATTAAGATATATACATGTACAGTATAAAATACTTTAGTAATAACTTAATTTACAAATTCATTTTATTTTAAATTAATAATTTAGCTAATTAACTTAATAACTTAATTACCTACAATAAATACATAATTAAATAAATATACAAACATCATACAATATATATTAATTACTTAACTATGTATGTACAGTAATAAATATGATTATGGATATGTAGATAGGTATTTACAATTACTTAGTATTATACACATTTATTTTAATATAAATTAATATAATTATATAAAAAGTTTATACATACAATAAATCATCCTAAATACTTATTTAAATGTATATAATACATTTATAAGTTATTTATGTACATTATTTACATATATTACACTATCTACATATAACTTAGTATTAAGTTATATTTACAAGTATAAATACAATATACATAGTATTTTTAGGTATTTTTGGGTATTTTCTTATTTTTATGGTCTTTATATATTTAATGGAGGTAGGAGATGGGAGAGAAAGAATGAGATGAGAGAAGAATGGTTTCTTTTTGTGATTTTTGATTTGAACTCTTGTTTTAAATTTCAAAGTAAACCAAACCCTTGAATGATATGTTCTACCAAGTTGAGGCCTCAAATTACTTTGCAATTTTGCATGCACTTAAAGAATTACCTAATCTTACTCAAGACAGGTTCTTTTTATTTTTTATGATTTTTTAATGATTTTTTATTTATTTTCATACCTCACCCAAATTAAGCTTTGAAAGGGTGTTGAAAGTGAAACCTAAGGCACTAAAATGAGCTCTAAGTGCTGGAATAGGCATTTAAGCACTCAAGAACATTTAACACTTCATATGAAAGATTTTAAAACATTTAAGCATGATTTTCAATTTAATTTCATTCAAATTTTCAGATAGGACAGTTTGAACCTTAAACATGTAGTTGACAATGAATTTAAATAAGATTACAATCAATTAAAATTCAATCCAAGTACATGAATGCTTATACATAAGTGTTCTAACCATGTACACATGTTATCTACATAGAATCCTCAAAATCCTAGCTAACACCCAACCAAAATTTTTAGGCAACAGGAGCTAAACTACTGCTACCAAATGGCAGCAACTGCTGCTCAAATCTAGCAGCTAAGAGCTGCTGCTATTGTTGTTGATTCAATAGTAGATGATGCTGAAAAATCAGTGGCAAAGTCATACTTTGAAGTCTGATCAGCTACTCCAGATCATCTCCTCAGAAATTCTTTTGAAATGAAAAGTTAAGTACACTGCAAAACCACTTGAATGCTTGAAAATTCTTCATTCAAATCAATGTTTGACTAATACATATTAGATCAGTCCCATTTGATTTATCCATCTATAAATTCAAATCTGATTAAATCCATTCATTGAAACCATGAATAACATTAAACTCTGAAAATCTGGAAATCTGATTTTTAGGAATAGACATCTCTAGATGAAGATAAAGCACGGTAAATCCATTTCAATCATTCCAAACAATCATAGAGATGCATGAAAATTTCAAACTCAGACTGAGTCTTGAGAACACATTCAAAAATTTAACTCAACTCTCCAAATGTTAAATCTACATCCTTGCTAGAGCCTCAAATCAGTGTAACTGATTTTGCTTAGCTCTAGCTTTCAATCAAGAACCACAATTCAGAATTTGAAATAGAAATTGGGCGTTTAAAACTCACAACACAGATCTAACCAAATGACTGTAAAACAATTACAATATATCCAATTCAACTCAAATTCACTCGATTTACGCAATCAAATCCAAATTGATTGCAATTGCCTTAAAAATCACTCGATCAACCATTATAACCAAATTGGATGAAATCATCAATTAAGATCAATTTGAAATCATGGGAGGGTCATTTGTGACCAAGTGGAATGAATGAAAAGACCCTTAAATGGATTTAAGCGCAAATCCAAATCTAAGAGCTAGAAAGCTTCTAGATCTGAATTCAGCCCTAATGGAAGGGTGAAATGCGGTTTAAAATGTCGAGGGAAGAATATGACAGTGATACTGAGTGGTGAGGGAGCGGTATGAACAGTGAGAAGGGGGTGAAAACACCTCTCTGATTTGAATTGATCGGAGAGAGTGAGATAGATCCTAAATTAAACTACTCCTAATCTACACTAGTCCATCACTGAATTTGGTGTTTAATCTACTTCTACTGATAACACTAAAACTAATCTAGAAAGTAGGGAATCCTAATCTAATGAGAAGAATGAGACCTTTCGATCAACTGCCGGCGGCTGAGCAGGAAGAATGGAGGGAGGTCTCCAATGAGTGAAGAGCCCGCTAGTGGAACTCCAAGATTGCCCTCAGGCTTACATCATTCCTAGCGGCGAGGAAGTATTGAGGAAGAAGTACTCCACCCCTGTCACTGATGGAGTGAGTGAAATGGCAAGAAGAAGCTGGAGAGGAAGAAGGATCCACTTAAGTGGTGTAGGAGGGGGCTGATGGCGCGTGCAGGGGTCCAAGGAGGTGCTTAAGTAGGCGAGGAAGTGATTGTGGTCACCGTGGTTTGAGGTTAGACGTGGATAGGGTTAACCGTGGGGATGAGCTCAAGAGGAGGGCGGAAAGCTAGGGTAAAAGTGAATCGTCAGATGGGATCTGAGGGGGGTGACGGATCATCATGCGAAGGCACAGGAATAGAGGAGAAGGATCAATCATCAGATGATTGGATCAAGGAATCAACGGTGCCTGTAGTGCAATTTCTTCGCGGCTACAATGCACCCACAGTGTTAGGCGTATTTGTGTTTTTGCACGAAAGCCCAATTGGCGAAAAGGTATGACAATTGTAAGTGAACCCATTAGTGGTAAGAAAGGTTATAGTGTGGTCCCTGATGTCTCTCAAAAAGGTCCCACGGGTTTGCAAAAATGCCCCAGGAGGTTTTATGCATGAGGACCTAAATGTAATCTAATGAATACGGGGTCCTATTAATGTCCAAAAGCCATCAGATTTTGATTAGAGTTTAATTGGACATATTTGAATATGATTTCACTCTTGATTTGAACTTTTGAGCTCATAAATGTATTCAATTTGCAATTAGATCATCATTTTGCATTTATGAATAGAATATCTCATTAATTGACCTAATTGTGCATGTTTAGCATCAATTTGATGTTTTAGGTCATTTCTGCTAATTTTCACACTTAACCCTTTATTATGTTAATAATGTAGTGTTTAACCTAGTTTTTAACTTAGCTTGGGCATTTTAGCTATGATGAGCCATACCTCATCACTAACGGAGATTAGAGGTGATGGGTAGTATTTATAGGTAGTGGCGAAGGTAAAGGAGGAGGTTCTTAGATAGTCAAGTGGTTAGGTGGGTTGTAACCACCGGCGTCGTCTCTAATGCCAACGAAGTTACACACCTATGCTAAAGAGGACTTTGAGGAGATCCGATTCATGTGATGTGGAGGAGAAGGTGAGATGAACAACAACGACAATGATGATGGCTATATGATGTCAGATGAAGGGTGATAGGAAGGTATGGAGACCGAAGGTTCTTAGCCGTCCAAGCTGAGGAAGAAGAGGTTGAAGAAGGACTATTCATAGGGATGTATTTGCAAATAAAGAAGGACCTGTTTGTTATAAAAGGACTCAAGTGAAATAAAATATAAGGCAGAACTGTAAACAATGAATTTAAAGGCTTGTTTTAATTTATTTCTTTTTCAACTTTTTATATGTTATTATAAATAATGTAAATAATATATTTATGCCTTGAAATTACATTTTTTCCCTTTTTAGCTATATTTATTTAAATGATAAGATTAATTAAGTCAATTAAGTACTTAGGTCCTTAATTTAATTAAGTTAAAATTAAATACTTAGTATATAGCTAATTGGTATTATTTTGAGTCTTAATTATTAATTAAACTTATATTAGTATTAATTAAACTTTAATTATGTATTTTTAACTTATTTTTCTAGTCCTTACTATTTTACCCGTCTATTATAATTAACCATCTATTTAGTGTATTCTTAGTTAATTAGCTAAGTAAACTAGCTAATTTGTGTTAAATAGGAGCCATGATGAGTCTCTCATCATGATGCAATCTGAGAGTGTTGTTTGTTTTAAGGAGAGTTTTGTAAAATTGTTGCATGAGTGTCCAGATCAATAAAACTTGGTTCTAACAGCTATATTAAGTTATAAGAAAAGAATTTTCGACATAATCCACTTCGTCTTAGGACTAACCCTTGCTTTCCCTACTACTAGGTTAAGTTAGGTACTATTTTGAATTGAGCATAGTAACGACATGTGATATCACTAAATGGCCTGGTTGAGACCTTTTCTTAGGAAATTAAGGAAGATAGTGGCCTAAGAAAATCTTAAAGGTACATAACAAAAACCTAATTTGGGATAAATTACAAGCCTAAACAGGAGTTAGTTTGGTTAAATTACAAAAAAGACTTAATGGGGTATTAAAGGAACCAAATTGGGTCTAAAACTCTCTAATTAGACTAAGCTAAACCCTAACCGGCTAATGATTGGCCTAATCCTAAATTAATGAATCAAAACCCTAATATGGGCTAAGATTTGATCCTTGGGTGTGTTAGTTTTACCTCTCATTAATGAATACTTTGATGATTTTACAAAATAGAAAAAAGATAGAAAAGAAGATTAATCCTTTATTTCCTTATTTGAAATCAACTCTAAGTTGCAAGTTTCAAGCAAATTTTCAAGAGCTAGATGTGAAGACAAAGAAGTATGGTCTAGGTCTCAGGTTTCAGTGTACATTTATCAAGAGTTGCAACTTTTACCTTATTGAGTCTAGGAAAATTGTAAAAAAATGCCAACTAGATGTACGACCATAGGTAAAAACTTAGAATCAAATCCCAATTCAAATCAAAACTACATTTAAGTGTCAGACGTCTTAAATTTCATTTATACAAATAGAAAACGTTAGTAAAATCTGTAAAAGGCATCAGATGATCCAATCTCATTCCTATTGTCCTTAGTGTTAGAGTAAATCTCATCCCAAATCATGTAGTGTCAGAATAGAATACTCTCGAATAAACTAAGAAATATTTTAGTATTTATTTCATACATCTAACACTTAGACATTAGGCTTAATCTGACTAAAAGATTGATTTGTTAGAATTAAACATGATTATAAGATTCTCTAGAAATCCACACTCGAGGTCCATCATTTGTATTAAATGATCAATAGTGACTTCAGACCTCCTACAGATGTCTGATCCCTAGAATCAAGTACGTTGTTTGGATCTAATTGAGTTTGGAAGGGTTCCAAGAACCTTCCCTCCTACTTTCCAGACCTCCAAATTTTTTTCCAGACGTCATAAAATATTGGTCCAAATGTCCAATCACTTATGCCAAGTACACTATTTACGTCTAATAAATTCTAGGGAAACTGTCCCTTGTTTTTAGATGACCCATCCTTATTGCAGATGTCCAAAACCTTCTTACAAGATGTCTGACCTTTTTATCAGTCATTTGATTATGTTGTCAGACCTAAGTATCGCTTGATCTCAAAGGGATTTCAACCAAATCTACCTGGATTTGGTTCCAATGGCTAGGACAAGCCTCCCAAGCCTTCTTAAAGGTTCTCTTAAGGCCTGTAAACAGTTGAGAGCATCTCTTAAGCCAAACACACCCATTGGAGATAGAATTCAAGTACTACATCATACATTGCTCCTTATGCTCATTGCCCAACTACTGTGCTACCAAATTCTATTGGGAAAATCTCTATCTCCCACACTACTCACCACTTAGTAATCATCTCAAGGTGTTCTTTAATTCCTATAGTAGCTAGATTGATTTATAATCTTGTTGGGTGCTCTATAGGCTCTAGTTAATTTCACTTTCATTTTTCATATTGTTCCACTTGGATGTTCGACCTGTCAGATCCCCATCTCTTCCTAGAAACCTTCGTTTCGAGGTTAGAGGTGAGTTTTGTAATTGAGGTACATGACGTCGTGAAACGCGTTAAGTTTAATCCGTCGTTATAGCATGCGTTTACGACGTCAATTTTAAATAAAGATAATGAAAATGAGTCCAAGTGTCGATCTCAGGGAGGCGTGAAATCGGATCAGTTTATCGCTTTAAGATGTCACAAGATGTTTATTTAGTTTGCTTGCGAAAAATGAGAGAGAGAGTTAGAAAATGTAAGTAGAATTAAAGTTACTAGCCATGGATGAAACCAAGGTATGATGAAACAAGATGATAACATAAGCTACTACACTTCATAAGTGAAATCATTTTACAATAATACTAGATGAATGCTTAGATAAACATGAACATGAAACTAAAGCATAAAGGCAAAGTGGAGAGACGAGGTAGCCACAACGGTGGAGGGGTTTTAATTGGTAGCTTGGTATTCTCCAGGATGGTGCTTGCACGTCTAAGGGTGTGGAAGTATGCTAGGTAGAGGGTAGGAAGAAGTTAGGAGGGGATCATCACAAATGGAGGGTGTATGGGTGTTTTTATAGTGGAGAAGAAGTTTCTAAATCAGGTAAGGGGATTTAGTGGCATTCAGGATGTTGCTATACCCCTTCCAAAAGCGTTGGTGAAGGCCCTCCTCTTTCCCTGCGAGTTCAACTCATGTGCACAAAGTTTCTTCGCCTAATCCATGTGCTTTCTTCCTTAATGGTTGGATGTGTGGCACGAATCGCCATTGGACGGCTGAGAGAGAGCCCAAACGGCTTATGCTTTGCGCTCATCCCACGGGGAGGAATCGTGGTCGACTGATCGCGTGCGAAGGGCTAAGATCACGTGTGAGTTCGCGCTCTAGATTGCGTTAAGAGCTGCGCCTTTGATTGCCCATATAATCACGCATCAAATCAAACGTTGAATGGTCGTGCGCATCTGGCACGTGAGATCGCGCCACATTGCACCTTCATAGTTGTTCGATGGAGATCCGGCAGTCGAATTTTGCTGCCGCTCGTGCTTAGCTGATTTTGAGCCTTGTGAGGGCTCGAACGATCGCCTGCTGCTTTAGTGCTGAGGCGTGGACCAACATGTGATAGGCGCCACTTTGTTTTGTTTTGGATTTTCCGTGCTTGCATTTTCAGCCATTGGATCAAAATCCAACGGCCAAGATTGCTTGATGAAGGCGTGCTTGAGAGAGAGTGGTGGCTGCAGACCCATGGATGTGCAACACGTGGATGGCTTTGGGCCGTTGATCTGATCTTCTCGGATTTGTTGTGGTAGCTACGGAAGTCAGATTAAGATGATTTTGAGTCCACTGGACTCCATTCGTTGATCTGGATCCATTCGTGTAGTCTGATTGCTCATTTGAGGCCTATTTCATTATGCACTTGTACACAGGGCCATTAAACCTTGATTATAAGTAATTTAAACATAGAGATGACACAATGTGCATGCAATGCTCCCAAGAATATTATAATGTGACATTAACACATATGTGCCCATGAATTTGACTCTAATTGATATAATTAACACTAACAATTGTAGAGTCATCAGTACACCACCCTCGATTTAAAGTGGTGTGGTTAGTGGTTTGATCACTTAGTGATCGAAAATCCTAGGTCAGGTTGACTTAGGTGGTGGTTTTCACCCAATTTGGGTTTCCACCTAAAAATCTTGATGCTCATTTCTGTGATTGCATTTTATTTAGTTATAATTTTTCAATTACTCTATTCAACCCCCCTCTAGTGTATTTTCATAGTGACCTAAAGTATAGAAAATACCTTAGGTGGCACTTAGGTCTAAGGTTAACCCTTATGGAAATCGATTAAGTGGATGAAATCAAAGTAAATGAATAAGCTATATGCAGGTGGATCCGTAGGATAAGATACCTTGACCTTGTGATCCTATAGGGTTTTCCTCACCAAGTTGTAGACCCAAGATATGTTGGTAGATTGCTGCTACCTATAGTTAACCAACATTAGGAGTATTCCTTGTTATAGTGATAGATTGTGGGCCAATTACTGGAAACAAGATACTCAAAGTGAAAGCTCTATAAGCACTAGCATGTGTAGATGAAACTAGGGTATCTAGACTCATGACATGTGGTACTTATAGTGAAAAATCTATAGGCACCCACAAGTGTAGATGACGTCGAAGTACCAAGAGGTGATTAGATGATATCTTGTCCGAGGCTAGACTAACCAAGCACACCCAAAGTTTCTTGCTCTTAGTGGGAATATCACTATGGCCAACCTATTTGTCCATCCCTTGCCCACAAAGATCCCAATGATCATGATTGAACCTTAATCGATCCAACTCAAGTTATCTCCTTAGGATCTAAAGGAATTGGCCTAGGTAGCTCCCAATAGACTTGACTCTTCTAATTGTTGTCAACAACATTCCCTAATATCAAGAATAGGTACGCCTCACTCTAGGATCATGTGTGCGGAAGTTTCTCTCCTAATCAAGGAGAAGCACCTTATGTCGTGATGTGCCAAGCAGAGAATATTTCCTCCTTACCTCTCTTAGGGAGCAATGATTGTAAATGGAATGACCTATGAGGCATGTGGGATGACACTAATAATGTTAACCAATGGGGTAATTGTTAGGTTTGGGACATGTCAATTGGTTAGCTTGTAGTGTAGACACTTGTATACTACTCTCATTTTCTTGTTCACACCTGTAGTTTGTCCTTATGGGGTTACTTGACTCATTCCCGACTTGTGACTTATTTTTAAGATAGGGTGGCATCCTAGGACAACGAGTTTTGGATGTTGTAGGAGCAGTGCTAACTTTTGAAGAAGGAAAGGCAACACTTCTATATGGTGCTATGGCAGCTAGAGATGGTAATAGCGGAGTAGTGATATTCAAGGTGTTAGGCGAACCAGCCCTCTAAGCCATTATTGAAATTGCACTGGAGGGGGGTGAATAGTGAAATTGAAATATAATATGTAAATAAAAATTCAATCACAAAATGAACATCAAGGATTTTAGGTGGAAACTGATGTAGACACATCTATTTAGGTTAAAAGGCCTATTCATGCATGTTTCCAGGCTTAGATTTGCATTTCATGTTATAAATATTGCATAACATGCATCATTCTTCATTTAGAGTAGTTGTATATAATTTAGGTAAATTGTGTCCTTTTTGTGGTCAGGAGAGAAGGATATTTATTTCGGAGCCTTAGATTGACGATCTGACTGTACGGATCTGATCAAGATGACAATCGGAGTCCAACGCCTCCGAAATTGCCTCGATCGAAGTCCCGTAGCATCATATGCAATCCAAGAAAGATCAACGGATAAGGGACTAAGTGACGCAATCTGAAGCATCAAACAACAAATCCGACCACACGAACGGATCCAGGTCGACGATCGCAGCCCAACGGCTTAAAAATCAACTCAATCCGACCTCTATAGCATCCCCCACAAAGGAAAGAAGATGGACGGCCCAGATTGCACCACGTAGCGCAACCCAGGCCGCCCATGCACACGCACGTGCCACTGCACGCGCACAGCGGCGTCGGTGTGTGTGCACGCGCGAAGGCACGCACACGCAAGCGCTGCGGCGCATATCGCGCATGACAAGGGAGTGTATAGCGCGCGCCAGCGCAGCGGCAGCGTGGGCATGTGGCTGTCTTCAGTGACGTTTGCGGTGGATCTTCAGTGACATTTATGACCGTCACTAAATGTCCTATATACGAATTTGATTCTTTCCTCCACTATAAAAGGACCCCTACCCCTCCTATTTTTCTTCATCTCTTCCTTTCTTCCTCTCACCACCTCCAAGGCTCTAGAGAGAGCTTGTCCCAAGCCTGGGATGCTCCTCTATAGTAGAAAGTCAAATAGTTTTCCCTCCCCTCATCTCCATTCGTGGAGCATCCCGTGGCCGTCCTCTCACCGCTCTTCGGGAAGAAGATTCTCGCCGCGACACCACCCTGCCCCATCCTCCGTCCTCCGGCTCCGTCCTCCTTTGTCCTGCACCTCACCACCTTCATCTAGGTGACGTCAAAGCGAGTCGTCCTCCAAGCAACTGCCGAGGGGGATTTCTCTCAGCTCTTTCTATCTTTTTCGCTTTCATAGTGTAATTTTCCTACTTTCATAATTGTAGAAAACATTCATGAGATAAATAGATGATTGTTTCTCTCTCTCTTTTATATTTGAAGCAGATTAGCTAGAAGTCGTCGATCTAATCTCTTGCTTCCTAAAAAATTCCAAAAAAATTAGAAAAGATAAAAATGACCAAAAACAAATAAAAGAGAAACGTGGATTTCATAAAACCAAATGTTCGCCTTCCCGTGTTCGACCTGGGACTCACTTTTTGAGTTTTGGTTATAAATTTTATTTGACACGAGTTTTGCAACTACGACGACAGATTACTTATAACCCTGATTTCAAACACGTGAAACACATGTAATCAAAAACCCAAACTGAGAGAAAATCACCACTTAAGTCAACTTGACGTAGGATTTTCGTTCACTAAGTGATCAATCCACTAACTACACCACTTCAAACTGTGGGTGGTGTTCTTCAATTATAAAGCCCACCTCCGATACCTAAATAGAGGTTTCTCCCTTCACAAGGAAGAGATGAGGATCTAACAGGCCGGGCACCCAAGTACAACAATAGGAAAATAGACTAAAATGAAACTATAACCTATAAAGAAATATAAATAGATAATTATATGGTCTAGCTACTATAGGAGATCAGGAAACTCCTTGTGAAGAATGAATGCGGCAAAGTAGTAAGGGAGATAGAGTATTTACCCAAGCATAAGAGAGCACAGCAATAGGGAAAAGTGTATATAGGGTAATATGGTGTATAGAACTTGTGTTTTTATCTCCAATAGGTGTGTCTTGCCGAAGGGAGGTTAAGGGGCATTTATAAGACTCAAAAGAACTTCAAGAAGGCTTGGGAGCCTTCTCCTAGCATTGGAGGAAAAACCCAATTGATTTGGTCGAAATCCAAATCAAATCAGGCAATCAATGTTTCTAACAACAGAATCAGACATCTAAAAAATGGGTCAAACATCTAATATAGGATTTCTAAACGTCTGATCAAGAGGATCAGTGTTACTGAACTTAATTGGATCTAAACAATGTTCTTGTAATAAAGTGTTGGGCATCTGATTCCTCATTATAAGATGTCTGATGGAATTATTAGATGTTTGAGAATGAGTGGGTTTGTTCCCAAACTGGATCAGATCTAATAGGGATCTAGTGTATAATGGTTGGACATCCATTAGATGTCTGGCATTATAATCGGACGTCCGATGGTCATAATGACCAAGCATTTATGATTTCTTGTGAATCTATGGATTGAGATTTGGCCTGAAAAATCTTACTTTAACTCGAATTAGTCCCAACATTCCAATATTGGACATCTGGGACGAGGTCTGGATGTTTATAAATAAGATTAAAATATTCCATAGAAGGTTTATGAAGATTTTGTTTTAACCAAAGTAGATTTAGGGTAGATTATGTCCTAACGGTAGGTTATTAGATGATTGAGAGTGTGTAGAGATGCCTGGAGTGTACTATGAACGTCTAGTTCTAAATCTGATCGTTTGAAGCCTATGTATTAAAAATGTTAAGGTGATGCATATGGTGTTTGGATGTCTAATATGAGTATCAGATGATCTATCTTTTCAAATTAGATGTCTAGATGTACTTACAGACGTCTAATACTAAGGTATATGTTTGGTTTGAAATTGTATTTGGTTCTAAATGAAAGTGCACTAGGGGGGGTGAATAGTGCAGTAGATAAAAATGAGACAAAAAAAATCAAACACATAAGCATTCATCACAATGAGATAATGATTTTTAGGTGGAAACCCAACCTGAGTAAAAGCCACCACATAAGTCTTCTCGACTTAGGATTTCCCGATCTATCAAGTAGGTCAAATCCATTAACGTATCACTTTAATCGAGGGTGATACAATCCTCAATTACAACCACACTACTTACACGATGGTAGTGTACCCCAACCCCTCTTCTTCACAAAGAGGTTTTGTCTCACAAAGGAGACAGAAATTTGCCACGTGAATAACCAACCAAATAAAGAGAAAATACAAAGAAACCTACAGAGCCCTAAAATGTATTTTAAGCTAAGCTACTATAGGCAAAGTGACTTCCCTATGGGGGAAGTGAATAGGCGTGAGTGGTGTAGTGGGTCGGTGCTCTTGGATGTGAAGTGTGAGGCTTTGAGAGCTTGGACACTATCTTTTTTTGATGTCTTCAGAAAATGAGGCTAATAGTGGAAAGTATTATCTCAAGGGTGTGTGTCACAAAGGAGAGGCTTCCATCTATTTATGGATGTGGTAGGAACCCTCAAGAAGGCTTGAGAGAGGCCTTATGGCCATTGGGAACAAATCTCATATTATTAGGCCGAAATCCCATTGAGATCAATGTCAAGATTAAGTCTGACAGCATAATCAGACAGCTAATGTTTGGGTCAGACGTCTTACCAGATTTCTAATATAATTTCTGGACGTTTAATTCTATAGGGTGTGTTTCATGGAATTGATTGGATCTAAATAGGGATCTGATCAGATGTCTAAATGTGAATTTTAAGACATTAAGGTACAATATTGGACGTCTAATTCTAAAGGGGATCTTCCTGGAATGGACTAGATCCAAACAGGATTCTAGTGTAACAAGGTCAGACATCTGATTGGACGTCTGATAGTGATTCTAGACATCTGAGACTAAAGGTGCTTTGCAAGAATTGATTTCGTAGGAGGAAACAATTCGATTTGGTTTGACAAGGTCCAACATCTCTTTATCAGATATCTATCTTCGGACGTCTGGAAATAAAATTAAAATAATCCTAAATTGGTTTTTGAAAATATGTTTTGATACCACTTGGTTTATGCCTAACAATTACTTATTAGATGTCTGATATTATTATCAGACAACTTAAAAGATAAGATCAGACGTCTGGGACTTATCTTGAACATCTGATCAGGCAGTCTGATTCCTATTTTTGCTTTCTAATTCAACTCTAGATTTTTCTTAAGTGTTCTAAGTGTTCCTAGAACCTAGGGTAATATATTTCGAGTTCTTTAACATGAATCTAAGAAAATAAAGAGCAACAAAGAAATACAAATACATGGAAGGTATAAATCTATCCTATTCTTCTTTCTTCATCTCCATGCTCTAATGCTTTTGTCCTCCATCAAGCTCCTCCATGCTTCTTGATGGGCTTGAACTTAAGCTCCTCACACTTGCTACCATTTGCATGAACCTGAAATCTTACACTCAAATGCAAATGTTAACACTTAAGTATTTTGTTATCATCAAAATCAATGATCGTGTTACCTTTACACCAACACTAAGTATTTTCCTAAGTGTTGATATCCTAAGTTAAAAGTTCCTATATCTAGATGAGGGCTCTTTGCAACTCTCTAGACTCAAACAAATAGAAAATTACAACTCTATTCAAGATAGACATACAAGTTATCCTAGGACCTAGACATTGACATCTTCATTCCTCGAGTCTTCCTTTTAAGAGAATATGAGATAGAACCTGCAATTTGGTTATGATAGAAACAAGAAATAGTGATTCTATTAAATTTAGTTTTCTTTTTGTTATTTTGTAAAATCATCAAAAAATATAATAGGACAGGTTGCACTAACAATTACAGGAGTCAATCTTAGAGTTTATCATTGCAGCTTGTCTTATGCATCCGACCAAATATCTCATAAGTTTTTGTCCATGCAAGGATATGGAGGACTAGTAGTTTGGTTCTACATGGACTTATTTTGTTGTTTTAACTTGTAGTTCTTAGTTTTCCTTTTATAGTGGTTGTACCACCCATTTTGCAATTGTTCATCATAAAAAATATTGCAATTGGGCCACACTCATGTTGAAAATATGTATTTTGAATGCTTATGGATCTTGTAATTATGTAATATGCTAGATTCTATTAAATGCCATAGTATGTGATAGTTATATTTGTCGCTTTTTTGTTGTCATTATGTTTAGCCATGTTGTTTTATGCCAAGTGACCTAAAAAATATGCGATTTTATAAAGATGCGAATAAAGTCATTGAGATGTATATAAATCGATCAACTTTTAAAATTTGTAACCTAGATAGGGTGAGTATCTAGGGTCGTTTAAGGAGGCAATTTTAGTTAAGAAATTAGTACTCTCTCTCATCAACTCAAATCCTCTTTTGTATTTTTTGTTTTGATGTTTTTTTAGGGTTTTGAAATATAATCGAGCAATGGGATATAAAACACGCCTAAATAAATTTGCAAGGAAGAATTCCAATCTTCCTAAACTCACCTTAGGTAAGTGCACCTAAGGTAATTAGGAAGATGGTGTGTGCAACAAGATCACTAATCTAAGAAGTAGAAACAAAATTTGAAAGGCAAATGCTTTTTGTATTGCTAAAAATTTACAAAGTCACAAGTAGAGGAATGCTTGTTGATACAAAAAGATAGCTGATACAAAAATTGAAATAGAAGAAGATAATAATCCTCGAAATGATGCTTGGGATGAACTATGCTCTAAGCACGGTTGCTCCCGCACTTGAAGAAGAACCTCCTTTGCTCTCTTCATAAATGATGATTAAATGCTCCTTTGATGGTGCTCTCAAGGGTGGACGCCCACCACCCCCTCTCCTCTCCTGCCTGGCTGTCTTTCAAGATAGTAATGCTCCTTGGCTTGGTACCAAGGAAGAGGAAGATGAAGATGAACACCAAGGAGACAAGGTAGGTGGATATATGTAGAATTAAATGCTAGCCAAGGATGGTTTTAAGGTGGTGGCTATGGGGGTATTATACATAAGTGTAGGAGGGTGGTGGTTATGGTATTTTTTAGAGGAAAATGAAGAGGTGTATGTTTTTGGAGGGAAATGAAGGGGTGCACGGATGTTTTTGGAGTAAAAAATGGAATTCCAATCTTCCTAAACTCACCTTAGGTAAGTGCACCTAAGGTAATTAGGAAGATGGTGTGTGCAACAAGAGTCACTAATCTAAGAAGTAGAAACAAAATTTGAAAGGCAAATGCTTTTTGTATTGCTAAAAATTTACAAAGTCACAAGTAGAGGAATGCTTGTTGATACAAAAAGATAGCTGATACAAAAATTGAAATAGAAGAAGATAATAATCCTCGAAATGATGCTTGGGATGAACTATGCTCTAAGCACGGTTGCTCCCGCACTTGAAGAAGAACCTCCTTTGCTCTCTTCATAAATGATGATTAAATGCTCCTTTGATGGTGCTCTCAAGGGTGGACGCCCACCACCCCCTCTCCTCTCCTGCCTGGCTGTCTTTCAAGATAGTAATGCTCCTTGGCTTGGTACCAAGGAAGAGGGAAGATGAAGATGAACACCAAGGAGACAAGGTAGGTGGATATATGTAGAATTAAATGCTAGCCAAGGATGGTTTTAAGGTGGTGGCTATGGGGGTATTATACATAAGTGTAGGAGGGTGGTGGTTATGGTATTTTTTAGAGGAAAATGAAGAGGTGTATGTTTTTGGAGGGAAATGAAGGGGTGCACGGATGTTTTTGGAGTAAAAAATGGGAGGAAAATGAGGAGGTGCCTTTGGGTGGTAATTATGTGATTTTTGGAGGGAAAAAGGTGCACCACTTTTTGGTGGAGGTGAGTAGAGTAGGGAGCAAGGTGGAGGAGAGTAGGAGGTGGACTTTGGAGCTAGCTTAGCTAGCTAAGGTTAGCTAGTAGCTAGTGGGAGCTAGGATTAGGTAGGAGGAGCTGACTGAAGCTAGAATGTGCCTTCACAGAGCTGAGAAAAGTTGATAAAGAGCTGCCTGTGAACTCAACAACTAGCTTAGCTAGCTAGTTCTTTGCTAGTAGCTAAGCTAAGTAGGGTTTAGTTGAAATGAGTTGACTTTAGCTTGTCTAAAGTTGAGGTAAGCTGGAGTTGAGTTTCTTGAGGACTCCTTAGCTAGCTTAGCTAGTTAGTTCTCAACTAGTAGCTAAGCTTGAAGGAGTTGAGCTGAATTGAGCTTCTTAAGTTGGAGATAAGTTGGCCTAAGCTGGACTACTGCTGATTGATGACTCTTCAACTAGCTTAGCTAGCTAGTCTAAGACTAGTAGTTAAGCTCCATGGAATTGAGCTTCCATGAGCTGGAGGAAGTTGAAATGAGCTAGGATCCAACTGAGATGAGCTGGAATGAGTTAGAATCCAGTTGAGATGAGTTGGAATGAGTCGGGATCCAGCTAGCTGAGACTTCTATCTTCTTCTTGTCTTTTTGCCTTTCACATTGTCAGGGTTTAGTTGATTTCTATTGTGTCCCCATCCCTGACAAAACAAATGAGATGTATCAATATACAAAATGAAGAAAAACCCTAATAATGCATACCTAAACCCTAATTATGCATAAATGGCTAAATGCAACCTAATACCCCAATGCGAATGCAGAAACCCTAGGAACTAAGTATAAAAATAGCCTAAGAATGATGATAAACTAGTATTTATCACCAAGTGATGGTGAGAAATCATATTTGGCAATAATTAGCAAATAATTGGATAATAGAAAATTAGACTACTTACGACCTTAACCACCCTAATGATTAAGACCTAAAACTTATCTAAATCATTAACCTAGTTTTTGATTCATTAGAAGATTACATGGCATGACAAGTCATGTTGTAAATTTGTCATAATTAGAAAGTTCCATTACTTAATCAATAAGGCTATAATACATGTTGTATACTTTGGGATATGTGATATAGAACTAAATAATTTAGTTATTTGTTTAATTGTCTAGATAATAACAATATTGATGGAATCATTACGATATGGTGGGTAACTAGTTCAATCTTGCAATTTGCTGATGTTTGGCTACAATACTAGTGTAGACTTTAACTAGCTAAGTTGATTAGAGAGTGGACTAGCCTCCCTACATATTAAGCTACGTGGCCAACCAGGATAGCAAGATGCTTGGTACAAGGTGTTTTGTTCCAAAGCATTACTATTATGTTCTCTTACCAATAGTAAGAGGCAATCCAGGAATTAGTGTGGCTAGCTACTACATCTTTACACCACATGATGCACTCAGCACTTTGCATTCACATGGATTCATGGACTTCTTATGGAACTAAGGTAAAAGTTACATGTCCATGCTTTGCTTAGGATGTTGTAGTGAGATCTCCTTGTGCCTTTCCAAAAAATGATCAATAAGATAAGAAGAATGGTACACATGAAGGGTAATATACAAAGATAACTAGATGATAAACGATAATAAAAATAATAATGGCATTGATAAAAGGATTAAGTGCATAGTAGCCTCTCTTGTTCTCTATTTTTTGTTACCATTCATTTTCATTCTACTTTACTCAACTTTTGTTGAAGTATTTTTTAGACTCCACAATCAGGTGTAGCTAAACAATTAGAGTAAAAAATTATGTTTGAAGCAATTAGTGCAAGTGGATGTAGTATCATCAATAGGTTTGTGAGCTTCATTTCTTTGTTTAATTGCAATATCAATAGGTTCTTTTACTTCAGTTTATTTATTTCAATGCTTTATACTTTCTCCGGCTTGGTTGTTGATGTTGTATGATTATGTCCTAAGTGACTATAGATCTTGTGGTTGAGTGAGAATTCATAATTTGGTGAATCATGTAGTATCAAGTTTCATCGATTGGTAGGACTCAGGTTGTCAAAAATGTTTGGAATAAAAGGGAGGTCAAACAAAAATATATTGGATCTTTATGTTAGACTTATATGTCCTTGTAGTGCCAACCTGAGTGAAAATCACTTGGATACACTATTGTAATTAGTTGAGTCCCTCAGTGCATGTGGGAGAATGTATTGTAACCATGTTGGATATAGCCAATGACAAATATTAAAAATCCAAATGGTACATCAAGGATTTTGATAAGTCGTCGAGAACAACCATAATAATATTCTTGAGAGATTGTTGCTTGATGGATGCCTTTAAGCACATCCTTTGCATAATGTTACTAACGCGCGGCTTCAGACGTCTTTGAAGATGTCTGGGAGGTGGCCCAGACGTCGGACCAGACGTCTGAAACACCTTCCAAACGCCTGGGATTCGGTTTTTTCGACACGAACGGTTTCGTCTACGCGCTTGAGCAAGCAAACCAGCGAGTGCATCTCTCTCTCTCTCTTTTTCCCTCTCTCCTGCGGCCGCAGGCTGCGCCCTATGTCCGCTCTCTCTCCTCCCCGCGCGGCTTTAAAACGCCATGCCCCCTCCCTCACTCTCATCACCTCTGCCCCCTTCCTCTTCTCCTTCCAACCGGTGTACGAGAGCGAGCGCGAGTGAGCGGCGGCGGCGACCACCGCGACGGGTGCGGGAGGAGGTGCTGCGCAAGGGAGGAGGCGTCGGCCGTGAGGGCACGAGCCTGTCGGGGCAGCAGGAGCCGGCCGGCGGGGGCGCAGCGGATGCGGGGTGACGTGGGAGGCCTGCTGCGGCTCGAGCAGCAGGCGAACGAGTCGCGGCACGGCCGAGCGTCGCGAGCGGAGGGCGAGCCGCGCCCTGATTCTGGAATTTTCTCCAGAATCAGACGTCTGGGCTTACGACCAGACGGCGGGGAGGACGTCTGGAGGACTGTCCAGACGTCTGAAAGGTGAGTTATTCCATCTTTCTTCCTCTTCTTCGACTGACCGTACTAAGAGAGAGAGGAAATGGGTACGCGCAGGTTCTGAGATTCGCATCCAACACGAATCAGACGTCTGGCTGCAGTGCCAGACGACGGGAATGACTTCCAAACGTCCGGGGTGACCATCGGACGTCTGGGAACTAGGCCAGACGCCCCCGCAGGCTTCTGGACGTCTGAGAGACCACGTAGAGCAAAGGTAACCTCTGATCCACTTTTTAAGACATCTGAAAGAGGTTCCAGACGTCTGATTTTGCACTGTTTCGTCGTTTTCGACCCGTTTAGGGCCCGTTCGGAGTCCGTTTTCCACGTTTCGAGTTGCGTGCTTTTCGGAATTACATCCTCTACCCGTCTACAGTAGTTGTATACTGTTTTGAGAAACTCCTTGTGTTTGATCCTTGTGATAGGACCCCGTTCCGTTGTAGTCTCGGGGGTTGCGGAGGCACGCGGGATTCCCGACCACGCCTCCAATACTCCTGTTGTAACTGGTAGAGTGGCTTTTAAGTTTATTAGTATAATCTGTTAATTATGGAACCATAAATAGAACCTAGGACATCACATGAATCCTAGGAATGAGAAACTAGAATGAATGGTAGATCCTAGGGTGTTGCATGAATCCTAGGGCTGGAAAACTAGATTGTATGATAGATCTTAGGGTATGGCATGAATCCTAGGATGGGAAGAACTAGTGGAATATATGAATACTGCAGTCTTGGAAAATGTGGAAAGGAAATAATAGCTACCTGTAAATTGGTTTAACAGCTACCTGTTATGAATAAATGAGCATGTCTGGGAATATGGGATGTATGAATGTGAAACTAGGAAGGTGAAAACTAAATGTGCTGAGTTAAAAGAACTGGAACCCTACGGGAAATTAGGAGTGGAACTCCTGGAAAGAGAAAGGAATGGAACTGAGAAAGAAAGACGTGGTAGTGTGCTGTCTCGTGGGTACGTAGTACCAAGGGAAGTACCTGTACCTGTTTAGTGCAGAGCGGAGCCAGCCGCCCCAGGGACCCGGGGTTAGGACTGGCCACTTTGTACCGACTTGCTGGCCCTCGTGTACGTAGTACCGAGGAGAGCTACTAGTGTAGGGAGGTACAAGCTACCCCACGGGCCCCGGGGTTCTGCTAGCCTCCTACACCGACTTGTTAGGCCCATTGGGCAAACCAGGGTAGTCAGGCGAGGGTGCGCGGACTGTGGAGGGGCAAGGCCCCTGTT
This sequence comes from Thalassia testudinum, assembly GCA_037157565.1. NCBI lineage: Eukaryota > Viridiplantae > Streptophyta > Magnoliopsida > Alismatales > Hydrocharitaceae > Thalassia > Thalassia testudinum. The sequence continues at coordinate 182,284,908 of JAZHRO010000024.1, read as the reverse complement.
TGGTTACTGTGGAGGGGTCGGACCCCTATCACTGAGAGGGCTCTGCCCTATACTGGTTCCGTACTGTTCTTTGGGCGCACCCGTTAACGGAAACGACTGACAGCGTGCCAGTGTGGGATAGCTACTTGTGCGTTTATCGCGCGTGCCGTAGTCACCGTTACGTCTGTCCGTGACCCTGGGGTAGTTGACTGAGAGTAGGATCACCACCAGGGACTCTCCCGGCCAGGAGAGCACCACGTGCTACTTCTACTGTTCGGAAAAGACTCCAATCAAGATCGTTCCGACAAGGAACATTCGAGATCAAGTGAAGGATCTGAGAAATAGATAAATTATGAGACAATAGAAAGACGTAATTAAAGAAAGTAACATAACATAACAGCTACTGTACACTCTACTGTTTCTTTTGTTTTAGTTGCCACTCTACTCAGCATTTTGCTGACATGTTACACTCGTTACCTTTCAGGACCAGGTGTTGAGCAGCCAGGGTCAGCAGTTGCAAAGGACGTTGGGCCGAGTAGGGTCCAGTAGAGTTACCACTGTTCTCTTGTACCTCTTTTTGGTTCCACTGTAGCGAGTAGTTCTTATTACCACTGTACTTTTCTTTACCTGCAGTTTCATATTATGTTATGAATGTTGTTCTACTATTGTGGTGGTATATACTGTAGTGGTTTCTTTCCTTACTGTTGTATTTTCTTAGTGTTAGTTATATTCATGCTGAATGTGGTTTATTTTACTGCTCTTTTGGTTACTTCCTCGTTGGACGACCAGGTCTTGGGATTAGTCGAGTCGGTCCGGTTCTCGTGTCTCGTAGGGACTCGGGAATCGGGTCGTTACAAGATGGTATCAGAGTAAGGTCGTCCCGAGAAGTGAATCAACTGACTGGAAAATAACCAATTCACATGTCTATAACTAGAGTAGCCACCACAACATATCTTTTGACATGAACTCTTAGACGTTTTCGTTAGGTACTGTTCCGTACTGACGTATTTCGTTTGTTTTGCTTCTCCTTGTAGGAGATGCCTCGTCGCGGGACTGGCGAGACTGGCCGCGGACGCGGCCGAGGACGAGGTCGGCGAGGTGGGTGTGCCGTTGTCGACGCCTCGGTGGACCAGCCACCACTCCCGGGCATTCAGGCCTAGGACCTCGCCCGGCTGATACGGGACATTGTACGAGAGGAGCTCCACCCACCGCCCCGAGCGCCTCCTCCTAGGGCTGCAGAGGGGGAGTCCTCTGTGGGACCACACGACGGACACGGCGCTGGACACGGGGGAGGGGATGGGCCGCTGCCGCCCCTACCTTCCTCCAACACTTCTGTGCACGAGGCACCTTCGCCTGGAGGTGCACCCGCACCTCCACTACAGCGCCACTTCGAGCTTTTCAGACAGTTCTGGAAGCTGAAGCCCCTCTCCTTCAAGGGGGATGAGGACCCGACCGAGGCAGAGGACTGGCTTGAGCAGTTGGAGAAGATCTTCGACACCCTTCGCCCCCCGGTGGAGTGCCGCGTGGCCTTTGCCACGTACCAGCTGGAGAGTGCGGCACACAGGTGGTGGAGGGCGGTCCGGGGACAGGAGAGGGACGAGCCGACCTGGGACCAGTTCGTCACCCTCTTCTGCGAGCAGTACTTTCCCCAGACGTGGCAGGACCAGAGGAGGCGGGAGTTCCACACTCTCCGCCAAGGAACGATGACTGTGAGCGCGTACCGCACGTGTTTCTTGGAGCTATCCCGCTTTGCAGTGACAGAAGTAGCCACAGAGGAGGAGCGCCTTTGGAGGTTCACCGAGGGGCTCCGGCCTGCGATCAGGGGGTATGTCAAACCCCTGAAGCTGCCTACGTTTTCGAGGGTGGTAGAGGCAGCTATGACTTATGAGGAGACCAACCCGTCCGCACGAGACACTGACTGTGGGCGGAAGAGGCCCTTTCAGCCAGACTTTTCACAGGGTCGGCGAGAGACGAGACACGTGGCGTCCGCAGGAGAGCCGTCACGTTTTGCAGGGCCATCAGTGGCCTTTGGAGGCCCTCGACAAGGGCCAGTAGCCAGCACCGGACCCCCGCCTAGCCGACAGCAGGGACCCACTGAGGGCGGGAGTCGGGTTCCCCTCTGTTACCAGTGTGGCCAGCCAGGCCACATCAGGAGGGACTGCCCGTCTAGGGCAGGAGGTCAGCAGATACTCCCCGCGCAGAGCACTGGAGGGCGCGCAGGAGGCCGCGGTTCTCAGGCACGAGGAGGAGGACAGCAGTCACGAGGAGGGTACCGGCCAGCACCTGCCCGTCCGACGCAGAGTGTGGCTGCTTCGTCCGCACCTAGAGCTGAGGGGCGCATCAACGCCCTGACACACAGGGATGCCAAAGCTTCGGGCTTTGTAGTGGCAGGTATGGTTTCAGTTTCCGGCAGACTCGTTTACACACTTTTCGATTCTGGCGCTACGCACTCGTTTGTCGCAGCCAGTTTCGCAGTTAGTTTGGGCCAGGATTATATGCTGTTAGAGAATCCGTTCGTAATCAGAGGTCCGAGTGGTCAGCTGTTTGTAGCTGAGGAGGTGTACACGGATTGCGAGGTCAGCATCGGGGGACATAGCCTGCCAGCTGACCTGATTATGATACAGATGGAGGACTTTGGAGTGCTTCTGGGGATGGACTGGCTATCCGCTTACCACGCCTTGGTAGACTGTTTTGAGAGGAAGATTGTCTTCTCCATGCCGGAGTTGCCTTCTTTTGAGTTTCACGGACAGCCAGTGGATGGAGGCTTTAGGTGCATTTCGGCACTTCGGGCGGCAAGACTTTTGAGCCAGGGATGTGAGGGCTTCCTAGCTTGTGTGGTGGCAGAGCCCAGCCCTGTGGCAGACTTCCAAAGTATCCCGGTGGTCAGAGAGTACCCTGACGTGTTTCCAGACAAGTTACCAGGACTAGCGCCCGAGCGTGAGATCGAGTTTGAGATCTCACTAGTACCAGGGACTAGCCCCATCTCCACTGCGCCATACAGGATGGCACCACTTGAGCTACGAGAGCTCAAGTCTCAGTTGCAGGACCTTTTGGAGAAAGGTTTCGTGAGGCCCAGTGCGTCTCCCTCGGGAGCCCCGGTACTATTTGTGAAGAAGAAGGATGGTACCCTACGCCTTTGTGTGGACTATCGACAGCTGAATAGGGTCACCATCAAGAACAGATATCCGCTGCCGAGGATCGACGACTTGTTTGACCAATTGCGGGGTGCCACGGTGTTCTCCAAGATCGACTTGAGGTCGGGATACCACCAGTTGAGGATCAGGGAGACCGACGTCTCCAAGATAGCTTTCCGCACCCGGTACAGACACTACGAGTTTTTGGTCATGCGGTTTGGGCTGACCAATGCCCTCGCTGCTTTCATGGATCTGATGAACCGGGTGTTTAGACCGTACTTGGACCAGTTCATGGTGGTTTTCATAGATGATGTACTCATCTATTCTAGAGATCAGACGCAGCACGGACAGCACTTGCGGATGGTTCTGGACACTCTGAGACAACGTAGGCTGTAAGCCAAATACAGCAAGTGCAAGTTCTGGTTGAGGGAGGTGACCTTCTTAGGTCATGTGATCTCTGGAGACGGCTTGGCGGTGGACCCAGCCAAGGTCGAGGCAGTACTCAGGTGGGAGAGACCGCGTTCAGTCACTGAGATTTGCAGTTTCCTGGGACCGGCAGGCTACTATAGACGATTCATCAGAGGTTTTTCACAGATTGCACGTCCTATGACACAGTTGACCCGGAAGGATGTGCCCTTCGCTTGGACAGACGCCTGTGAGGCATGTTTTCTGGAGCTGAAGGAGAGGTTGACCTCAGCTCCCGTGCTCACCATCCCTGACAGTAGTGGCGGGTTCGTTGTGTACACGGACGCCTCCTTGCAGGGGTTAGGAGGTGTGCTCATGCAGAGGGGTCACGTTGTTGCTTACGCTTCGCGGCAACTGAAGCCCCATGAGCATACCTACCCTGCCCACGACCTAGAGTTGCCAGCGGTTGTCTTCGCGCTGAAGACCTGGAGGCACTACTTGTACGGTGAGATCTTCGAGATTTTCACAGATCACAAGAGCCTCAGATACCTTTTTGATCAGAAGGAGCTCAACATGAGACAGAGACGTTGGTTGGAGCTCCTGAAGGACTACGACTGCAGCATCTCCTACCACCCGGGAAAGGCCAATGTGGTGGCTAACGCCTTAAGCCGTAAGGCGCCCGCACACTTGGCCAGTTTACAGTTACAGAGTTGGAGCCTTTTGGAGGAGGTGGGCAGTTGGCGACTCCTGGAGTTACGGGGGCACTGTGGGGTAGTGACGGTGACACGACAGACTAGGCTAGAGCTGATAGACCGCATCATCACAGGATAGATGGCCGATCCGTACTTGCAGTCCTTGCGCGACAGAGTACTGTCAGGAGACCCAGGGGACTTCTCTTTCACAGACCAGGTGCTGCGCCTGAGGGGACGGTTGTGTGTTCCTAGAAACGAGGAGCTGTTGAGAGAGCTCCTGACTGAGGCACATGGTTCCAGATTCACCATACATCCCGGAAACACGAAGATGTACCACGACTTGAGATGCGAGTTTTGGTGGAAGGGGATGAAGCGGGATGTGGGTGAATTCGTGCAGCAGTGCTTAGTGTGCCAGCAGGTGAAAGCCGAGCATCAGAGGCCTGCAGGGCCGCTACAGCCTCTTCCAGTGCCAGAGTGGAAGTGGGAGAGCATCACCATAGACTTGGTGGTGGGCTTACCTGTTACCCAGCGAGGGCACGACGCTGTCTGGGTAATTGTGGATAGACTGACGAAGACGGCACAATTCCTGCCGATCCGAGTCACTTTGGGACCAGCACAGTTGGCAAAGAGGTATATCCGCGACGTGGAACGACTACAGGGAGTTCCGCGGGAGATCGTATCCAACCGGGATACCCGCTTTACGTCCCAGTTTTGGGCTGACTTTTAGCAGGCCCTGGGGACGCGGTTGAGGTTTAGTACAGCTTACCACCCCCAGACGGACGGACAGTTCGAGCGCACGATACAGACACTTGAGGACCTTTTGCGTGCCTGCGTACTGGACTGGAGGGGCTCTTGGGAGGAACACCTGCCCCTGGCGGAGTTTGCATACAACAACAGTTATCACTCGAGCATCGGCATGGCACCCTACGAGGCTCTGTACGGACGGAGGTGTACGGCACCCTTGAGTTGGGTTGAGGTGGGGACCAAGTGGGAGGTTGGCCCCAGGTTGATCCGACGGAGACAGGAGGTAGTCGAGCAGGTCCATAGGCGACTCCGCACTGTCAGGAGCAGACAGAAGAGCTACGCTGATCGGAGACGCAGAGAGGTGCAATTCGAGGTTGGGGATCACGTCTTTCTTCGTGTTTCGCCCATGAAGGGCCTGCAGTGGTTTGGGGTGAGAGGGAAGCTCGCGCCGAGGTTTGTGGGGCCCTTTGAGGTCCTGGAGCGGGTTGGACCCGTTGCTTACAGGCTTGCCCTCCCCCCGCAGCTTTCTGGTGTGCACGATGTGTTCCACGTGTCCAACCTCAGGAAGTACGTAGCCGATCCCAGTCACGTACTGAGTCACGAGAGCGTCGAGGTGGACGACAACTTGACCTACCCCGAGTGGCCAGTGCAGATTCTAGACCGAGCCGTCCGCAGTTTGAGACGAAAGCAAGTGCCCCTGGTAAAGGTTTTGTGGAGGAGCCAGCGGTACGAGGAGGCTACCTGGGAGCCTGAGGCGGCAATGCGGGAGCGGTACTCGGAACTCTTCGTGGATACGTCTTTTCGGACCGGCTTCGGTCCTCTTTGAGTTTGTTATGATTATTATGACGTTTTTCCTGCACCCTAGTTAGCGCAAGTTTCGGGGACGAAACTTCCTTTGAGTTTGTTATATTGTTACGAACGCGTGGCTTCAGAAGTCTTTTAAGACGTCTGGGAGGTGGCCCAGACGTCTGGAACACCTTCCAGACGTCTGGGATTCGATTTTTTCGACACGAACGGTTTCGTCTGCGCGCCTGAGCGCGTAGACATGCGAGTGCATCTCTCTCTCTCTCTTTTTCCCTCTCTCTTGCGGCCGCAGGCTGCGCCCTCTGTTTGCTCTCTCTCCTCCCCGCGCAGCTTTAAAACGCCACGCCCCCTCCCTCACTCTCATCACCTCCGCCCCCTTCCTCTTCTCCTTCCAGCCAGTGCGCGAGAGCGAGCGCGAGTGAGCGACGGCGGCGACCGCTGCGGCGAGTGCGGGAGGAGGTGCTGCGCGAGGGAGGAGGCGTCGGTCGTGAGGGCTCGAGCCTGCCGGGGCAGCGGGAGTCGGCCGGCGAGGGCGCAGCGGACGCGGGGTGACACGGGAGGCCTGCTGCGACTCGAGCAGCAGGCGGACGAGTCGCGGCGCGGCCCAGCGTCGTGAGCGGAGGGCGAGTTGCGCCCTGATTCTAGAATTTTCTCCATAATCAGACGTCTAGGCTTACAACCAGACGGCGGGGAGGACGTCTGGAGGACTATCCAGACGTCTGAAAGGTGAGTTATTCCGTCTTTCTTCCTCTTCTTCGACTGACCATACTAAAAGAGAGAGGAAATGGGTACGTGCAGGTTCTGAGATTCGCATCCAACGCGAATCAGATGTCTGGCCGCAGTGCCAGACGACGGGAACGACTTCCAGACGTCCGGGGTGACCATCGGACGTCTGGGAACTAGGCCAGACGCCCCCGCAGGCTTCTGGACGTCTGAGAGACCACGCAGAACAAAGGTAACCTCTGATCCACTTTTTCAGACGTCTGGAAGAGGTTCCAGACGTCTGATTTTGCACTGTTTCGTCGTTTTTGACCCGTTTAGGACCCGTTCGGAGTCCGTTTTCTGCATTTCGAGTTGCGTGCTTTTCAGAATTACATCCTCTACCCGTCTACAGTAGTTGTATACTGTTTTGAGAAACTCCTTGTATTTGATCCTTGTGATAGGACCCCGTTCCGTTGCAGTCTCGGGGGTTGCGGAGGCACGCGGGATTCCCGACCATGCCCCCAGTACTCTTGTTGTAACTGGTAGAGTGGCTTTTAAGTTTATTAGTATAATCTGTTAATTATGGACCATAAATAAAACCTAGGACATCGCATGAATCCTAGGAATGAGAAACTAGAATGAATGGTAGATTCTAGGGTGTTGCATGAATCCTAGGGCTGGAAAACTAGATTGTATGATAGATCCTAGGGTATAGCATGAATCCTAGGATGGGAAGAACTAGTGGAATATATGAATACTGCAGTCTTGGAAAATGTGGAAAGGAAATAATAGCTACCTGTAAATTGGTTTAACAGCTGCCTGTTATGAATAAATGAGCATGTCTGGGAATATGGGATGTATGAATGTGAAACTGGAAAGGTGAAACCTGAATGTGCTGAGTTAAAAGAACTGGAACCCTACGGGGAATTAGGAGTGAAACTCCTGGAAAGAGAAAGGAATGGAACTGAGAAAGAAAGATGTGGTAGTGTGCTGTCTCGTGGGTACGTAGTACTAAGGGAAGTACCTGTACCTGTTTAGTGCAGAGCGGAGCCAGCCGCCCCAGGGACCCGGGGTTAGGACTGGCCACTTTGTACCGACTTGCTGGCCCTCGTGTACGTAGTACCGAGGAGAGCTACTAGTGTAGGGAGGTACTAGCTACCCCACGGGCCCCGGGGTTCTGCTAGCCTCCTACACCGACTTGTTAGGCCCACTGGGAAAACCAAGGTAGTCAGGCGAGGGTGCGCGGACTGTGGAGGGGCAACGCCCCTGTTTGGTTACTGTGGAGGGGTTGGACCCCTATTACTGAGAGGGCTCTGCTCTGTACTGGTTCCGTGCTGTTCTTTGGGCGCACCCGTTAACGGAAACGACTGACAGCGTGCCAGTGTGTGATAGCTACCTGTGCGTTTATCGCGTATGCCGTAGTCACCGTTACGTCTGTCCGTGACCCTGGGGTAGTTGACTGAGAGTAGGATCACCACGGGGGACTCTCCCGGCCAGGAGATCACCACGTGCTACTTCTACTGTTCGGAAAAGACTGCAATCAAGATCGTTCCCACGAGGAACATTCAAGATCAAGTGAAGATCTGAGAAATAGATAAATTGTGAGACAATAGAAAGACGTAATTAAAGAAAGTAACAGAACATAACAGCTACTGTACACTCTACTGTTTCTTTTTTTTTAGTTGCCACTCTACTCAGCGTTTTGCTGACGTGTTACACTCGTTACCTTTCAGGACCAGGTGTTGAGTAGCCAGGGTCAGCAGTTGCAGAGGACGTTGGGCCGAGTAGGGTCCAGTAGAGTTACCACTGTTCTCTTGTACCTCTTTTTGGTTCCACTGTAGTGAGTAGTTCTTGTTACTGCTGTACTTTTCTTTACCTGCAGTTTCATATTATGTTATGAATGTTGTTCTACTGTTGTGGTGGTATATACTGTAGTGGTTTCTTTCCTTACTGCTGTATTTTCTTACTGTTAGTTATATTCATGCTGAATGTGATTTATTTTACTACTCTTTTGGTTACTTCCTCGTTGGACGACCAGGTCTTGAGATTAGTCAAGTCGGTCCGGTTCTCGTGTCTCGTAGGGACTCGGGAATCGGGTCGTTACACATAAGAATGGAGATTTGGGGCTATCATGTAAGTTGAGCCAAAAGGTTGACTCAACAAGACAGAGATGCGAGAAGTCATTCTTTTATCATTGTCAGGAAGAAGCCATATCCTTTACCCTAAGACGTGTCTCTATGCTTGAATATATACATTAATACTCAATGCACCCACCATGGTGTTGAGATTGAAAAGTTGGTGTGTGTATGAAATCATAGGAGATGCATGATCTCTCGAAGGGATTACACAAATCCAATATTGTAAGTGTACATAGTGGTTCAAAAGATACGGGCTCACTTCACGTCTACTGGGATGCACAAAATTTCGTGTATAGTCGCATAAGTTAGATAAGATCCATCCATGAAAGAGAAAAAGACAATCTTTTTGGAAAGGAACTAATTTTCGTTCTCATCTCAATGATATAATGAGAACATGAATATGTGTATTGAGAATTTATCTCGAGATTACATAAGTCTTTTAGTGTGAAGGATTCATGAATATTGGGAATACATAAGGGAGGCATAGAGCCATAAATCTTAAATTCTAAATGCTTCATTATTGGCACGATGAAACGAATAATGATTTTGGTAAGTTTCTATTTGTAAAGAAATCAAATATTATTTAAAGGATTGAATATTATTTTAATTTGGCATTTAGTTGGGCTAAAATGGATTGATCTCGATCCAAAAAAGTTTGGATAGAAATTAAACACATTTAGGGTGCTAAAACCCAATTGGCTATTTTAATTAAAGGGCCAACCATGCTAATAACCAAATAGGATTAATCATAATCATTGGATTTGATCTAATGGTCTATACCATATTAGTGTAATAGTATTTCCTATAAATATCTCCTAAAGGGATGGGAGCAAACCCTAACCAATTAATTTTGTTTAAGTTCATCCACCCTTTATGTAAGAAAGAGAGAGGAGAAAGAAGAGTGCCATCAATCTCTTCCTCCTCCTTCTATAGTTGTTGGTCTTCCAAGAAGTTTGGTAGTCTTCCAACAACTATAGTATTGGTCTTCCAACAAGACTTGAAGGACGTAGATTAAGGGAGAGGATTCTCTTCTTCCTCCTACTATAGTTGTTGGTCATCCAATGGGTTTAGAGGTCTTCCAACAACCACATTATCGATCTTCCAATTACTTCATTGGTCTTCCAATAAGTTCTAGAGGACGTGGATAGAGGGATAATTTTCTCTTTATGGGCATCCCTTGAGACTGGTTGGAGGAGGAGACAAGGGTTGTTTCCGAGGTCCATGAAGGAGTTCACAGTTGCATGTGATTAGGTGTTCTTGAAATCGAAGGTTTCATTTGCTCACTGAGAAAGAAGGGAGTCCTTGCATGTTGAGACTTATCATAGGAGACATCACATGTGAGGTGCTATCTACGCCACCACAAGGTATAACTTCTATCTCATGGGACCTCGAAATGGGGAAAAACTAGTTCTTCCTATGTAGTTTCGGTATTATGTGATTTCGATTCTTGATTAATCGATTGTTTCGGGCATTCAATTGCTTCTCGAATCAATTTTAAATGCCTAGTTTTCATGGTTACGCAATGCCTTGAAGAAATTATTTGTCCAACAGTGGTATCAGAGCCTTGGTATATCTGTGTTTTTCCCATAAAAATTTGAATTTAGGGTTAAGTTGTCGCATACAATATTTTTTCCGTCACAAACATATGATTTTTGGGCAAAATCAAGTGTTATCGGACAATCACAAGAGTTAATGGTTGATCTAGGGGTGTACACGGGTCGGGTTAGAATGCAACCCAAGCCCAACCCATGCTTTTCGAGTTCAAATTTTTTCAACACAACCCAACTCAATCCACAAAAATCAGGTTGGGTTGGGTCAGGTTAAGCAGGTTGTTAACTAGTTAAAAGATTAAAAACTTATGTTTATCTCCTATATATTTTCTATATCTTTCATACTTATTAAAAAACATTTTAAACTTAAAAATAACTTCTATCTTCTAAAAAATGAATAAAATAAGTCAAAACAAAAAAACTTTATAGTTGTATAACAGCAAAAAGAAAAAATAAAGCATACTTAATAATATTAAACTTAATAGATGTACATAAAATGTCAGGTCCAAATCAATAATCGACAAAAAATAATCTGCAAGATAAATATAGATTTTTTAATATAAATTTTAGAATATTAAGTGAATAAAGTAATTAAGTTTGACTTAACAACTTTTACAAGCAATTGTAAACTTTAAAAAATCCTTTATAAACACAATACACTTAGAATTACAATTAAACACTAAATAATTTATAATTCATAACATGGCTACAAAATGAGTCCAATGATCCTTAAAATAATAATAAAGAAGAGTCACAAAGTGTTATACAATCACAAGAATGTTCCAAACATTCTAATTACAAAGCAACATAATTAATTAAAGCTAGAAACAAAATTCATAGGAATTACTTCATTTACTTCAATCTCTAATCACTTAAATTTTTCCTACAAGACAAGGAAACAAACCTATGGCGGCAGTGGCTCTAGTGAGGGAGGTGGGCTGTGTGGTGATGGTGGTGGGTGGTTGTTGCTAATGCAAAGGAGAGGAAGAGAGGAGGAAGGAAGATGTTGACCTCGAGGGTGATGATGAGAAGGGAGTTGCGAGCTTGCGAGTGTGTGATGGGGAGGTTGGTGGCGACGGTGAGAGAGGGAGCTTAGCTACTCTATTAGGGCTTGCAACTTGCGAATATAAGAGGGAAAGTGGAAACCGAAAAGTGAAAAGTGAAATGAGAAGTGTGCACTGCGACTTGCACCTTTCGAGTGCGCACATGATCAAGGAGAGGGAAAAGGGAAATGAGGAGTGTGCACTGCGTGTTGGTCCTAAAGTGGGTTTTTTTATGTCCTTTCAAGTTGGGTGGCTTTTTTTTCTTTGAAGTTTGAAATGGGGTGGGTTTTTTCCTTTGAAGTTTGAATGGATAATCTCATACACACACACACATATCTAACTAAGAATCGGGTTGTGGGTTAGGTTGGGTTTATTAGATCTCAAACCCTACTCAATCCATTTTTTATCAGGTTGGAAAAATCTCAACCCAACCAAACCCAATTTAACTCACAACCCAACCCAACCCAACCCAACCCAATCCAATCGGGTTGGGTTCAGGTTGAACCCAACTCGTGTACACGCCTAGTCAATCAAGAAGTACTAGAGCACTAAACAATAGCGCAACTTGGAGAGACAATACATATTGGACAACCAAAAAGGGTTTTTGGTCGATCAACATGTGAAGGAAAAAGGTTCTCAACTACTGTTCTCACATTCAGTACTTATAAGTTGTTCGATAGGCTTGTAGGTCGACCCTAAGCAACAAGAAGAAGGCACGTGTCCTCAAGCAAGGTTTGGAGTAATGGACCTCGCATCAAACTTTATGCCTAGAAGAGCCACAATTGGATCAACTCATAAGGGCAAAATTAAAAGCCAACTAGATACATCCAGAGATCTATTCGAATACACCCTCGCGAAGATAAAGCGGATATGGACCAAAAGCAAATATCGATATGACTCAATTGTGAATAAGGTAATATAAGATAAGGAATGATTTCGGATTTCTATTAATAATCACCCTATTTTGTTGGGATTTGATTGTGATAGCAAATTTGTCCACTTTCCTCAAAACAACTTGATAAGGAAAGAAAAAATGGCAGATAGAATTCGGCAAGCCTAAAGGGATAAACCCTTAACAAGAATGAATCTTGGAAATTAGGGACTAGACTCCTCGCCTAGCAGACTCCTAATTGAGGTCTCCTTCGACTTATACAAGGCAAGGAGGAAGGATTGAAGAGGCGATCACATCGTCATTCCATCGAGAGATTATATTGTAACTCATGAGGGTGCTATTCTCATTGTAATACACCTTTGATATTAGTGAACTTGAGGGTTAGATCCCCTCTACAAATGTAAACCATTCGCGGTGGAATTGGGTAAATAATCTCATGTGTTATGATTGGTGTGAGTGATAGATTGCGATATTCTCTCTTTTAGTTTATTAGAACACTCCGCCAATCAAACTCGTAGAGACATCCTGAGGTTCTTCACCAATCATTAGGTACTTGAGGGAAAGTGTTGATGTAAACTCCTCTTGATATAGGAGTTATGTACGGTATATTGGATATTCTCAATTCCTCGTACAAAACACAAGTGGCATGGATTTCCTTCCATCCTCTCTTTATTGCCAAAGATCTTACGCCTATCTAATTGAGCCTATAGGGAACAATTTTCTTGGGTTCTTGAGTAGATGGATGAGGTTAGCTACCTCTAAAGCTTGGCTCTTTTGATTTATGTCAGCAATGTGCCTCAGTAAGGTATGAGTGAGTTTTGCTCCCAATATACCTATACTTTTAGATTCTACCTTGATCAAGTAAAATCTATCAATAAAGTATAGCCAAGCGGGGAGGATACAATAAGACCACCTCATACCATAAGTGAAGATTTTAGAAACTTTCTTAACATGGGAGATTAAAGATTGAACACAAGTGTTAAAGAAGATACAAAGTAAGAATTACACTACTATAAATTTGTTGAAATGATGAAACCATTTGATGGAGTAGTACTTAGCTAGCTAGAGAACTCGTATACTACCATACCCTTTATTGGTAACAATGGTTTATTGTCCCTACTAGGTTAATTAGCTCATCCTTATATTGTGACCTACCTTCAAGGAATTATATTGAGTCAAGCAAAAACCCCCAGAGGCCATAGCTAATATAGGTATCTCAATGTGACTCATACTTGGTACATCTTGATCTGAGAATGGATTGTTGGTATCATGATACACATTTTGCTCCTAGGATCACCGTTGCCTCTAAGCTTTGTGAACAATTTAATTAGCGAGCTATTGACGACCGGATTGTTAGATTTCCTCCAAGCCATGAATGAGTATGTTTGTGCTACATAAGAAGTGTTGGAGTAGTCATTTGGTGATCTTAACTGAATCTCTCTTATATTCGGAGGGCTTATTTTTGTAAATATTAATAATATTATTAATATCCTACTTTTGCATTATCGATGGAGAAATATATTTATTAGTGGATTATAATCCACCTCTTCTTATTAGATTTTAATACTTCAATATAAAGGTACTATTATTCACATCACACTCCAAATCCACCAAAGTCATTCATAGGTAAGAATGGGACAAAAATAGGGAGTGGGTGTTACTCATGAAATTATGTACCATCTTTTTTGATATTGGGGGGATAGATTTTGTCATATGTTGAACACTTCTCTTAGTTATAATCTAAGTACTTATTAACTATTTTTTATTAATTATTCTCTCAATAGAATAATTATTCATATCATTAAAGATATAATATTTTTCTCAGCACAAATTTATTCGATTAGTTTGATTGAATATAATAAGCAACGTAATTAAAAATATCATCTTAATCAACTTAATGATATCGAACGATTTTTTATTTGGCCTTCATCAGAGGTGGCCTGCAATGATCTTATTGGTGGCTAACTGGGGTTTCGGGTAAAAAAAAGTACTTACAAACGATTGGCTAAAATATAATGTAATCCAGCGAATCGAGGTTTCCAATCCGATCCCTCCTGCGTACACACCCCCCTCCCAAGCCTGCCGCCGTCGCGCTCTCTCCTCTCCGCGATTCCCCTCCGCTTTGCCGAGAGGAGCACCTGGGCGATGAGTGTGCCTCCCCCCGCAGCTACCAACGCCGTCTCAAGGCTCGACGAGAGCTCCTTCCTCGCCTCCCTAATGCCGAAGAAGGAGATCGGCGCCGATCGCTTCCTCGAGGCACACCCCGAGCACGACGGGAGGGGCGTCGTCATTGCGATCTTCGGTAATTTTTTTTTTTTAAAGAATAATGCACCATTGCCCTTCTTCCTATTGGAACGTGTGACACTGTCACTGCCTGCCTGCATCGATGATTCCTTGGTCGTGTGATGACCTTTGCTCGTTCTCGTGTCCATTTCTTCTTTCCTTCTCCCGTTCAAGCGTGCAATGCGGGAAGTTTTGACCTGCTGGATATATGGGTTGTGCGATGTGGTGCTCTCTGCATCCGGAGAACTTACTGCCAATAGGAGAGTAGTGGTTTCCCAGTACCAGTGGCTGGTTCATTGCATCCAGAGATGGTGAACTACTAACTGCTGATGCTCGCACTTGGGGTGGGGGGTTATCGAGTAAGGAGCTGCCCCCTTCACTGAAAAGATAGATCGTGTTTTGCCGATGCTTTCAGATGTATATTGAGATCGAAAGGAGTCTTTCTCATATTCAGGTTTAGTTCTTGGATTCTGCTCTCAGGTCACACTATCTGTCAGAGTAAATGATATAATTGATTTTATTCACAAACCATAGGACCTTATATATAAGACTGGGCCCATGGACAATTACATACACGCTCCTACTTGAGGAAGCATACAGGAAAATAACATGGAAATGCTTAAAAGGAAAAACGTTCCGAACACTCTTTGTCAAGTTGGAGCGTAGTTATCAATCAAGCTTAGCTTAGAACTATTGGTGAACATGTCCATGACTTGTTCCTCAGAAGAGACATGAGAGGTGACTATATGCTTATGTTGGATTATGTCTCTAGTGTAGTGACAATCAACATCTACATGTTTTATTCTTTCATGGAATGTAGGATTATTTACAATGAAAGCGGCTGCTTTGTTGTCACATTTCATCTTTATGGGCTCTACGATTGGTAGGTGAAGATCCATGAGAACAAAATGGATCCACATTAACTTTGCTACTGCTTGCGCTATAGCGTGGTATTTTGATTCTGCACTCGATTTAGCTACCACGGTTTGTTTCTTACTTCGCTAGGGAATTCGATTTCCGTACCTAAAGGTGTAGAACCCTGAGGGAGATTCCCTTTCCTTGGGACACCTTGCATAATCTGCATCTGTATAAGCCATAACTCTAGGGGTGCCTTTGTGGGAAAGAGCAATCCCTTTCCAGGAGCATTCTTGAGGTATCTTAATATCATGATGGAAGCCTCCTAATGTGTCCTTCGAAGCTTATCTATGTATTGGCTTATCTTGTTCACAACCAAGACAATGTCAGGTCATGTTACTGTTGCAAATTAAGTTGCCGACCAGGGTCCTGAACTGTCATGCATCAATGGGCTCAGAATTGTCATCATAGAGATGTAAGTTAGGGTCCATAGGAATATTGGCAAGTTTAGTTCTAGATGTGCTAGTCTCTTGGAGCAAGTCCAACATGTACTTCCTTTGAGAAAGCACCACCCCTTCTAAATATCGAGAAACTTTAATGCTGAGGAAATACTCAAGCGGCTTTAAGTCTTTGGTGACAAAATGTTGCATCAACAACTCCTTAGTTGCCACAATTCCCCGAGTGTCATCTTCGGTGAGGATGGTGTCGTCAACATAGACAAGCATGACAACTCTTTCCTGTGAAGTCACTCGAACATATAAAGAGTGATCAACAATTGAGTGCCTAAACCTTCTTCCACGACCTAAGACAACTTCTGGAACCATGCTCGAGGACTCTGCTTAAGATCGTAGATGCCCTTGTGAAGCCTGCATACCTTGTCACATTACCCCTAAGACTCAAACCTAGGAGGTTGCTGCGTACATACTTCCTCGTCAAGATTGCCATAAAGAAAGGCATCTTGATATCAAGTTGGTGAAGGCTCCTTGGAAATGAGTTGCCACATAAATGAGAATTCGGACTGTAGGGACCTGTGCTATTGGAGAGAATGTGTCGAAGTAGTCGATTCCATTGGTTTAAGCATATCCTTTGGCAATGAGACAAGCTTTGTAACACTCAACAGTGCCATCTGGGTTATATTTGATGGCGAAGGCCCAACGACATCCAACAATCTTTGAGCCCTTAGGATGTGGCACTAAGGACCATGTCCTCTTAGATTGCAAGGTAGACATTTCCTCCTTCATAGCCTGTTTCCATTGTGGATTCCTAAGAGCCATATGGTGAGTGGTAGGAATCTGTATGGTGGAAAGTGCAGACAAAGCGTTGATGCTCATCGGATAACCGGCCTAAGGATACATGCTTAGATAAGGGATGTAAGGTGCAGGACTGAGTACTCTTACGTAGGACAATCGGAAGATCAAGATATGTATCTAGGGGAATACCTGTGTCATTAGAACTAAAAATTTCATTAGTCTTAATATGTGACTAGATTACCTTTGGGTTTGGTGAAGGCACGGGCATTGGAGGGGCGGGGTGGGGGGCTTGGGTTGTGGCTGGTTGTTTTTGGCATTGTAGTTGCCATGCTGGTTGCTGTCTTGGCTTACGTGCATACACCAATTGAAATCTTCTATCCTACGCATTGTTCTGCACCATGGGTTGCTCAGGCTTAGGAATAGGAAAAGGAATCTGAGCCTCTTTTTCATGCAATGATACTTCAACACATGACCTCGTAGAGGAATAATATGGTGTGGACCTGAAAAGGAGATGTCGACACTAACATATTGTTGTCGCCCAACTGAATCGTAGTATCTATACCCTTTTTGAGTTCCGGAATATCTCACAAAAATGCATTTAATAGCTCTGGGTAACAACTTATCTCTGTTGGGACCATGGATGTGCACAAAGGAAACACACCCAAAGACCTTAAGTGGGACAGGAAACAACTCTTTGTTAGGGAATAAATATAGTAGGGTACAACTTCATTAAGAATAATGGAGGGCATGCGATTAATTAGATAGCATGTCGTGAGAATGTCTCCCTAGTAAGATGTTGGTACATTATGTTGGATAAGCAAGGTGCGTGCTACATCCAGGATGCACCTATGTTTTTTCTCAGTCACGCCATTCTGCTGAGAGGTGTGTGGACATCAAAATGCAGTAACTCGAACATAGATTCTGAGCTACGCCTTGATCGACTTAGGAACGAGCTCCTATGATGTTTCCTGACTTGATAGGTCTTACACTGGAACATCGTAGTAGGTGGTATATGGGAAATGACACGTTTCAACTTCTACAAGGCTAGATGCTCGAACTGTAGATGCCACAGAAAACTAGAACCTTCTTTAGATGACATCGATGCATGACCGACATGGGACTTTGTTTTAAGCGATAGACTCCCTCTTTCTCACAACCACAAGTAATTACCTGCCCCGTTAGTCTATCCTGCAACACAAGAGACATGACATCAAAGATGGCGCGATAGTGAAGTTCCTTGATAATACAACTGACATATAGCAAATTCAATGGAAAGCCTAGGACATGTAAAACATTTGGTAACCGGGTATTGGGAGCCATCTGAATCTCCTCCTGACCTGTGATGGGAGAATTCCTGCCATTGGCTACAATAATAGTCCTCCTGGATGAATCAGGCTATAGACGAATGAATTGTTGTGCCTTGCCACAGATGTGGTGGGAGGCATTCAAGCCCACAAGTCAATCTATACTATTTGCAACAATAGATGAAGTAGAATCTATACCTGATGTTTTGGCAATAGCTATGGTGTCATTGATTTCAGAAGTAGAGGCCTGAGACTTGGTGGAGAAATGAGTGACCATTTGGACAAGGTCATCAAATTCCGCACGAGTGATGAATGTTGAATTAGGAGTTGACTCGAAAACGACTATCACCTGGTGGGTATTGGTTGGTTTTCCATGCCAGTGATTTAAATGCATGGTGTCGAAATGCATATGGTGTCGACATGTAAGTGACTTCAGAACAAGGTTAGTTTTGAAAATCGTCCTTGCCTTGCCAACATGCATATGGTGTTGAAATGTGGGGATGTCGACGATATGGTCGGCATGCTGCCATATGCTGAGGTGGGAGGGAGATTCGAACTGTGTTGGGAGGGAAATGTAGGCGGGGAGGAAATTCGAAATGGCTGGCTATTGAGAGGGAAACCTCTGGCTTGTTCGAAATGGTTGGCTGTTGGGAGGGAAACCACACACACACACGCACTTCGGGCTTCAAAATATGTTTTAAAATCTTTGGCATGATCATGATAAAATACTTGTATTGTTACTTTTTTTAAATTAATGTCATTTTGAGTATTTTTTTCATTTTTTGTCGGTATGCCCTTAGCATTTTCATGGCGTGCCTTCGACATACTCATCGGCATGGCCATCGAAAAATGGGCATTTCCACGACATGCCCTTGGCATGTCCACGAAATGCACATTTAGAATTTCATCGGCACGGTGTCGAAATCGGCATTTCGAACCTTGTTCCATGCTTGGTCCAGCATGAGTCCTCCATGTGACTAATTTTTCCACAGTAGGAACACTGGACTCAACCTTGCTCAGCTCTACTCCGACCCAAGTTGCCTTATCGATGACTACGTCCATAAGAGGTCTGCCTGGCCCCTTTAGCTTTGCCCTGGGAGGTTGCCATGGTAGAGGTTTGCTCCACCTGCCTGGTGGAAGTAAGAGAGATTGCAAGCCTACCAAGCTTGTTATAAGCTTTCTCGATGGTTAGGATCTCAGATAATGTTAGCATATGAGATCTTGCAGCTTCATAGGAAGGAAGCAAACTTGCAAGAAAGTGCCCAACCATGGTTTGGGTCATGTATAACTTTTGAGGCTTACATGAACATACTGGCGTGTATACATTGAGTCTCTTACAAGCAGACTTTAGGCTGGAATAGTACACCACCAGCGGATGACCATCTTGCCTCATATGAGTAATGCCATGGTGAAGTTGCAAGATCTAGGCCGCATTCTTATCCTAGGAATACGTATGTTGGAGAGCATCCTACTATTCCTACATATCCGTTTCAGTTTTGTAATACATCACCTTTGTTGCAATCCGGTGTATAGTCGTGTTCATAATTCATTCCTTGACCATGGCGTTGTGTTTCTTCTAAGAGGTATATTTGTCTGTCTTTTCGGTGGGCTTCGTCTCTAGTAGGATGCGCTCGTTGTTGTGACTCTCAACCACATTGAGGATCGATTGTGCCCATAGAGCATAGTTTGACCCATTAAACTTGACAATGAGTCCAAAAAAAGGCTTCTTGAAATCTCCTTGTCTCCCTTCTTCACACAAGGATGAATCGATCGCCTTAGGCAACATTCCTTCCTATTGGAGTCCTCTAAACAATCAAACTCAGAGATATCAAGAGCCTTTAGGTCATGTAGATAACTTTGATGATAAAGATAAAACCTTCAGGGGTTGCTGCCTGAGCCTAATCGTAGGTGGCAGAGCTTCGAGGAGTCGCCTACCTCTCAATTGACCTTGGAAGGCCCTGCTCCAAGGGTTCACGTGAACCCTTCAATTGCTCCAACGAACACAAAACGAGGGTTGAAACCCTTGATTCGAGCTACCGATGATGGGGGCAAAGTCACTAGTCGAATTGGCTAGCAGTGGTGATTGGCCAACCAATTAGTTGTCGGAGGGGGTTTGCCTAACAACCCAAGGGCTGGCAACCCCCTCTTACGTGGCCGGTCAGCGGTGGTTGACTAGAGGCGGCGGCGATGGTAGACCCCTCCCAGGCGGCGGTGATGAATAGCATTACAACTCCTACATTAGCTATAGGTTGTAGCTGATGGGGAATACAAGTCCCTTCCCTTCCTCATAATAACTCCATCCAAACATAGTCTAAGTGGTTGTTTGGGTTGAAGAAAGGGAAAGGGAGGGGATGGTAATGATTGAACAAACTCCAAAAAAAAATAAAGCCTCCATTTTTCTTCCTCTTGAAATAGAGGGATTGGTAGGGTAAAGAAAGGGGTCCATCATTGCTTTACTTTAAACTCCTTTTTTAGCCCTTTTTAGTAGATTCTAAAAGTTATATTAGGAAAAATAACATAAATACTTTCCTCTTTGTCCTTCCTTTTTTTGGGAAGAGGTAAGGGAATAGTTAGGTGAGAAAGGTGGCTATCCTAATTTTTGTTATAACCAGATTAAGGTATCTTGTTATCTAAAATTTGACCAAAGCACCAAAAGAACGGATACAACCCCATAGAAATGAAGCCCCTCCCCTTTTCTTTTCACTTCTTTTTTTCCTTTCCTTTACCTCCCCTTTCCTCACTTTTTCCCCATCCAAATATGGGCTTAATTTGTAGCAAAACATATTTGTAAGTCCCTCTTCCTTTCCATTCCTTCCCTTTCCTTGCTAATATGAGATTTCTCCTTTTGGATGGGTGATTGGACTGGTAGTGGGCCTCTAGGAGATATGAATCCTCAGCCCTGATTGGACTGGTAGTGTAACCCTTTTTTCAATTAATTCAGTGGGACAATCTCTTCTCCTATGTGTTCATCCTTTTTTCTTTTAGCAAAAAAGTACTTGATTGAGTCTGACTGGATAGCCCAAATTCTACCTGAACTCATCCTGGAAAACTTGGACCTGGGCTTAAGTTTGGGAACTTGTACTGTGTCCACTTAAAAAAAAATTGTTTCTTCAATTAGAAATTTTGAACAAGGGAGAGAAACTGCACAGATCACATGATCCTGAGTTTTTGCTTTCTTATAGAGAGGAGACTTGGCCTTTTCTCTTTAACACTTGATATAGGGTTAGCTGTTCTGATGAGCACATGCATCCCATAGAGGGGAAAATCAGGCGTGTACTTAATTCAGATTATTCTGCTGATCTTCTTTTGTCACATGGTATAGATGCATCTTTTTTTGATCATACAGGATTATCTGAATGATCTTATCAAGCAAATACTAGTTGCATATGATCATCCTTCCAAAGGAAAATGGCGTTAAGGCACCTTCTTTGTGCGTAATGTTACATGGCTGAAGAAAGATCAAATTTACCACTATTGACATGAGTGCTTATAGCAGGCTATATAAGATCTATTCTCTCTGATCTCTTCCCATAATGGGAACATGGTTTTCCAATTCAGCTTGAGTGAAGCATTTATTCAATCTTCCTGCAGATTCTGGTGTAGATCCTGCTGCTGCAGGTTTACAAGTAACGTCAGATGGGAAACCAAAAATTCTAGACATTCTTGATTGGTAATTGTGGACCCTTCAACTGCTAATCTTGGTTTGCTGGATATTCCCTCGAAATGAATTATAAAGATTTGCTTTTATATGTTTTGCTAAACTCATGGTTTCCCATGTACGACACTCCATAGCACTGGGAGTGGTGACATAGATACTTCAGAAATTGTCAGGGCTGATGGCGATGGTTGTATTAAAGGAAAGTCTGGTAAGAGCTGGAAATCTTTTGTAGCAAACCTGTATAAGAGAGCAATTACCTTAATTTTCTAACTGTTGCCTACTTGTGCATTTTTAGCATATTTTTTTGGCATTCATTTCACCATTTATGTTGCTATTCTTTGCTGGTGATTGCTTTCACTGCATTCATCAATAACAATTACATTCAGGATTATTTTCTCTGTAAGAGGATAGTAGCTGAATCTCGATTATACTTTTGGGGCTTTCACATATCCACCCTTGGAAACTTGTACAATTATGTGAAAAGTCCAGCATAATTTGCATTTACATCCTATATGCCCTTCTTTCATTCCTTATGCCATCCTATGAAGTAATCTGCAACAGCTGCAAAATCAATACACTCCAGCAGCTTAATTTGATATAATTACTGTAATTACAATATTTTGATCTTGCATTGGATCTAAAAATAGTAAATACATTCACTCAAATCATTCGTATGAATGTGCGTGTGTGTGTGCCTGTGAACTTCCAGTGATGACCTATTGAATAATAGATTTAATGCATTTCCTGCAGGTAGTATGATGAGTCTAACTTCTAGAAGGATTGCAAATTTGCAAATAATATGACGACTGAGATCTAGTGTACATGGAAGAAGACAATAGAACACAAGCATGAGTTGGCCCACTGCTGTAGATCTTGCATGGTTTTCCAGGATTACTTGATCATCATGTAGCTGTGGCAAGGGTTGCAGCACTGATTCACATAACAAAGAGGTCATTGGTGCTGGAAAATTTATGGAGTTGGAGCAGATGGTCCGCTATTAGTATATGAGACCTATCAACAAAGAAGTGTATGAGATGTGTTGTTGGGCCTGGTGGTACAAATTTTGCAGTTGGTGGTGGTGTTGTGGGGTCTATGGGTAGAAGGTTGGAACTTGCAAGGAAAAGGACAGAGAGCGAATGGAGATAAGATGAGACTAGAGAGTTTTTTTTTTTTTTCGAAAAGCAAAAGGGTGGTTATCTGTGATAACCACTTAAATTCATTCCATCAACCCATTAAAGGAGTTATATCACAGATTACATTGCAGATTCCCACTACACCACTTGGGAAGAAATGGAGGAAACAAAATTCTATACATAGGGTTTCTCACCCCTAAACACCACCCCATTCCTCCTCATCCAGACACCCCACAACATCGCCAACACCTTGGCTCTATTCTTCTTGGATCTAAAGGTGTTATCTCCACCAAGAGCATTTCCTCTCCGGAACAAAGACCAGAAGCCGACCATGTCATGGGGAGCGATCCAATCGATTCTCATCTTTCTCCAAACTCGCACAACTAAAGGACACTGGAAAAAGAGGTGCTGAACATTGGGAGAGCATCTCACATCATCTGTTTGGGCCCAACTCTACCTCCACAACTTCGTCATGATTCTCCCGTTAAGCAAAGATCTTGACTTTTAATAGGCAATTTGCCAACCAAAGCAATCTACAGTCCCTCAAGAGATTGGAATCCAAATTCTGCGAGACAGTACCCAACCTGCGGAATGCCTTAACAATAGCAAACTCCCCCTCTTCCTAGAAGTAGGTGTCACCTCCCTCCTTTGGCGCCTAACCCTCCAGCTCCCGAATCAACTGCTGAAACTCTACACACCTCTGGTCTGAGAGGCCCCCCCGAAAGGTCGGACACCAGGCTTTGTCCCAATAGCTCCCCACCGTAGCAATCGGGTCCACGACTCTCATAAAGAGGCGGGGGTACATGTCATTAAGCCTAGTTCCAATCCCCAGCCAGTCATCTAGCTAGAATCGGAAAGCGACCCCCACCCCCAGGATAGGAGTGAAGAAGGAATTCACCTTCGGTGCCATTGCCACCAAGCCTCTAAGGAAAGGAGAAGCCCCGAGAGGGGGGAGACTCCAAAGGTCCCCACGAGAGGAACGAACCATAACACTACTGTAAGACATTGCCAAGAAGACCTTGTTCTCGTCCCACTAGCCTAAGGATCCACTTCGTGAGGAGGCTTAGATTAACCCTCTCCACATCCCTAACCCCCAACCCCCTCTCTTGTACTAGCCTACAGACCTCCTCCTATGCCACCAGCCTGGTCCCCTTTCTTGCCGCCCTTACATTAGACTAGAAGAAATCTCTCATCAACCCTGTGATCTTCTCAATTTGACGTGGTATCTTGAAGATGGAAAGGAAGTATGTTGGTACGGAGGACAACACCACCTTCACCAGGGTCAGCCTTCCTCCCCTCGATAGCAATTTGGATGACCAACCGGCCAACCTCCTCTCCATCCTCTGTAGCAACGGTATCCAATCCTGCATCCTGAGATGACGATCATACAAGGGCAGTCACAGGTACAACAATGGCATAGCACCCACACTTGTCCCAAGGGCATCACCAACAACCTCCACCTCCTCGCCCGACATGTTCATCGAGACGAAGCTCGACTTCTAATCATTAATCTGGAACCTTGAGGCCTCACCAAAAAGTTCTAGTAGAATGCTCATCCTCCTAGCCTCCAGGGCAGATCCTTCAACTACAAACAAAGTGTTGTTCGTGTATTGCAATACCGGAACCTCTCTCTCATTGCCAACTACAATACCTTTGATCAGGCCCCTAGCATAGGACCTATGAGTCACCCTTGCAAGGGCATCTGCCACCAGCACAAACAGCATAGGAGCGAGACGGCAACTCTGCCTGATCCCCCTCCTGGGTTGCATCCAACCTCCCGCAGGGTTCCCATTAACCGATATTGAGAAGGATGCCGTTGTAACACACCTTTCCATCCAATCAATTCAAGTCTGGGGGAAGCCCCTCCCTACTAGGGAGGCCCAAAGAAAATCCAACTACATAGAGTCGTAAGCTTTGCTGAAATCAACCTTCCACAAAAACACCTTCTTCCTCTCCCTCCTCCAAGTAGCTAGAGCCTCCATAGCGACAACAAAGCCATATGGAATTCCTCTCCCCGGAACGAAGGCCGTTTGTACGAGCAAAATTAGATTACTCAGAAGGCCACAGAGTCTGTTAGCTAGAACCTTCGCGACAATAAGATATACAACATTCGATTAGGCGATCGGTCGGAAGTCCTCAATTGCCTCTGCGCCTTCCTTCTTAGGCAGCAAGAAAAGATAGAACCTATTCAGCTTATCAAACCCCCTATTCCTAGTCACAAACTCCTCCATCATCTGCATCACTTCATCCTCGACCATAGATCAGAACTCCCTAAAAAAGACTACCGGGAACCCATATGGACCAGGGCATCCCTCTGCATTGAGGCCCTACACTGCCTCCCTCACCTTGTCCTCCATGAATGCAGACATGAAATTGGTAAACTGGCAAAAAGTGATACAGAAAATCACGCGATTTGTAAAAATGGGTTTTTGTCGTTGCAACGTGCGAAATCCAATTGCTTTTAAAATTTGTAAATACTGAGTACTCGGGGAGTATTTGGGTTGTCCCAAGGGAGGCGAATTGCAAGTGAAGTACTCTCGCTTGGTTGGTAAAGAAAATCTCCCTTTTTGGTTTTTTTATATATGTACTTTTTTTGGATTTTGAATTGGGCAAAAACACACCAAAGTTAATTTGCGAAGAAGTGGGAAAGTGAGTGAAGCAACCAAGTACTCTACTCTTCCAACTCACTCCAAGTATGGGTGACTTGGAGTAATAGAAGGGTAGAGATAGAAACAAACCACAAAGCCAAAAATGTAGAAGAAAGCTTTTATAAAATTGAAATCCGTTTACAAAGCTGGAGAGCTCACAAGTGGGGAGGATTCCACACTTGTAATCTCTGCAAAAGGTTCAACTAGTTAATGCAACAAAAGATAAAATAAATGGTAGATGAAAAGTTGAAGGCTTAGTAGATGAAGATGATGCTGCTGCGGAGTCCTCGCTCCAACTCCGGTTGCCCCGAAGTTGAAGAGTACTCCTCTTGAATGTCCTCTTGGTAAGCCCTGGATGGGCGTACCTTTGTCTCCTCCTCAGGGTGAATTTGCACCACCCTTGCTCCTCCTTTGCTTGGTCGTCCCCTTGTAGTATCTTCCTTGGCTTGGGTACAAGGAAGAAGAGAGGAGGAAGGCACCAAGGAGGCGAGTGTGCCCCCTTAATCTTCCTTTCTTCTTCTTCTTTCTTGGCCGAATATAGGTAGGCTATAGGTAGTTTATGCGCTAGGAATTATGTAGCCAAGGGTATCTTCATTGGTGGTAAGATGGGGGGTATATATAGGTGTGAAGAGGAGGGGGTTGGCGTGGGATTAGGCGGACGACTAAGATGGGATTTTGGTGGTGTTTTGGTGATCCAAGGGGGGAAGATGGTTGGCGCCATCCTAAAGGTTGCCAAGGGGGTAGTTAATGGATGAAAGGTGGCCGTCCAAGTGGTGGTTGCCACCCTTATTGGTGCCAAATTGAAGGCCCTCTAGAAGGTTTAATCTTGGCACCAGATTGGATGGTTGAGATAAGGGTTGGTGGTGGATGATGGGTGAAAAGGTGGCTAAGGTTGGCGCCAAAATAGAATAGGACTAGGTAGCTTAGGTGGACTTTAGGTAGGGCTATTTATTTGGTAGAGCTAGCTAGGTGGAGTTTAGGGTTAGGGTTGGCCATGGTAGGTGAGTAGGAGCTGAGCTAAGCTAGCTTAGCTAGTATATGAGTGGAGGAGGAAGTAGAGGGGCAAGGGTTTGTTGATGAGGAGTTGAATGGAGTTGCATCGGGGTTTGTCGGAGCACACTACTGCTGAAGATAGTTGAAGTGGAGCTTAGTAGCTAGCTTAGTTAGTTAGTTCTTTGCTAGTAGCTAAACAAAGCTAATATGAGCTGGCTTTTTTGGTTTGGAGCTTAGGTGAACTGGAGTTGGTCTTCCCGAAGACTACCTAGCTAGCTGAGGTAGCTAGCTTAGGTCAAGTAGCTCAGCTCAGCTAAGTTGAGTTAATTTGAGTCTTCGGGAGCTGGAGTTGAGCTAACTCGAGCTGGTTGAGAGCTTCTTCAGCTAACTAGGCTTAGCTAGTTGATGGCAGTAGCTAACCCTAGCCAAGTAGAGCTTTCAGGAGTTGGATGGAGTTGAGAGTAGTTGGGATCAACTAAGTTGAGTTAGCCTGAGCTCACATTTAGCTAAGGTGAATTGAATGGAGCTGAGATGAGCTAGCCACAACTAGGTTGAGCTAGAATTAAGTTGAAGTCAACTTAGTTGAGCTAGCTTGAGCTACCATCCAGCTGAAATGAGCTGAATGGAACTGAAATGAGTTAGCCTCAACCAAATAGAGCTGGAATCCAACTGAATTTGAGCTTCCTCTTCTCTTCTGCCTTCCGAAGTGCTAGGGTTTGTGGGATTTGACTCTTTGCCTATCCCTGACACTCAAATAAATACATTAAAAAGATAAAAACTATGCAATGCATGCTAACCTAGGAGAATGCCTAAATGTAGCCCAGAAACTCGATTGCGGAGTTAAAACCTTAAGGGCTAGGTCTGTTTTAGAGCATAAGAATGATGATAAATTGGCATTTATTAGAGACCCAACACTTGCTCCATCGAAATACTCCGCACATCCGCCCCTCTCCACCTCCAGCACCCTTTTCTGCGCCTCCCTGTAAATTCCTTGAAGTAATCCGTCGTAGCCTGTCCAACCTCCTCCCTACCCGAGAATGTGCTTATATATATAAGCACATGTATATGTACATATCTATGGATATGTGCATATACATACGCATAGATGTGTGTTTAACTAAGAGAGAGTACCCAATAGTTAGGTGAAAAGAAATTAAACCCTTAAAAGTATTTAAAAAAAATGAAAACCAGCAAACTTGGTTTAGGCGCTCGCCCAGGACGTCTAGTGCCTTGGCCCAGGCGCTTGCCTAGGCGATGCCTCAGGCAAATCAGGTAAGGCAAGCCTTGTCAAGGCGCTAGGGCCTCACCTCGCCTCAACCTGGTGCCTAGGCGTGCCTAGGTGAGCGCCTTGATAGCACTGGCCGTAATCACCCAACTTCTCGTAACAGAGGTGGTCAACTAGAATAAATAATTGTTCCATGATAGTAGTTTCCCTTTAGACCTCCCCACAACATTCACTGCCAAAGCATTGGTGAAATGCCTTCCATAGAGCTCCCTTTTTACCGCATCCTCCAACCCCTCAAGATATGTCTCTTAGATCAGGCCAAAATCAACTTGCCACCCAATCAAGTGCCTCTAAAGATTCGACGTTCGCGATCGATCGTGGAGGCCTCTTACATTCTAAGAAATCACCTTAACCATGGGAACCACCATTACCCCCTAAACCTCTGGCACACGTAGCTCTCTTCATGTTAATTACCTTAGCACCTCCAAAAAAAAAAATCCATCGCTTTAGTGCTCTGCTCAACGTTGTTTTGGACACTTCTCTTCTTGGAAACCTTCCTGTTGTAAATCAAGTTGTAGCTAGCCTCGGGTGTAAGGGCTTAGCTAGCCTGGACCCCCTACTTGACGAGCAACTCCTTAGAATTCCATGATTTGCACTTATTTTCGAGGGATCCTTCCTTGGGCCCCAGAGAAGAAGATGTAGCGGTTGCAAAGGTCTTTCTGCCACACACAAAGGAGCCTGTCACCAATGCTGCACCACTTGCAACAATCTTCGTCGAACCATGAACATAGTTGCCTGGGCTATCGACGATAGGGGTGTACAGGTTGGGTTAGGACTCAACCCAAACCCAACCTACAGTTTTCGGGTTGAGATTTTTCCAACCCAACCTAACTCATTATACTATCGAACCCAACCCAACCCATAAAAATTAGGTTGGGTTGGGTCGAGTTGAGGGGGTTGTTGACTAGTCAAAAGACTCAAAACTTATGTTTATCTCTTACATATTTGCTATGTCTTTCATACTTAATAACAAAACATTTTAAACATAAATAACTTATATCTTCTAAAAAAGAGAATAAAATAGGTAAAAAAAAAAAATGATAGTTGTATAATAGCAACAAGAAAAAATAAAGGTATACCTGAGTGCTTCTTTCTTTCTGAAAATTGAGTGGCATGTGTCATTAGGCCATTACAAAAAGCAAATTAAGTACCATGAAACACTAGAAGTCAAGTGGTGGAGGTGGGACTGTGGGAGAGGAGTGAACCTGTGAGTAGTGAGGCTTGCTTGGGGAAGAGGGTTGTGGTCGTGTGGGAGCCCTGCACGGGGAGGTGGGATCGTGGGAGAGGAGCAAACCTGCTTAGCAAGCTCTGCTCGGGGAGCAGCGACTTGCTGCGTGGGGAGTTGGTGAAGGCTCGTGGAGTCTGTGAAGACGTCACCTGCACAGTGTAGGCCTATGGCCTTGTGGGGGAGAGAGAGAAGTCAGGGACTCGAGAGAGGGGGGTCAGGGACGGCGACTACACTCACTGAAGCATGGTTGCATGAGGTGTGAGATTGTGTAGGAAGTTGCCGTGTGAGGTCGTGTAGGAAGTCGCCGTGTGTAAGGTGACAATCGATCGGAGTTGTGTGACACTGCGTGACCGGAGCGTGGTTGCAATGCCGTGACATGACCTGAGGGATCGTGAGGTGAGATCGATGACTTGAGAAGGGGCAGCGAGTTGGCGATGGACCTTGAGAGTTGAGAGTGTTGAGATCGTGTGTGTCAGCATAAGGTACCTTACAGTTAAGAACTTAGGGAATCAGGTGGGGGAAGGAATTTGGGACTATTGGACAGTCAGACAGGGGTGGGGTAATTTAGGAAAGGTGGGAGTCGTAGGATAGGGGTGAGAATTTCAATTTTTGAATTTGGGACATGGGAGGAAGAGGTGGAACGTCGAGAGGAATTTGGGACATTGGGTTTGGGTGTGGATGGGTTTTGGTGGCTAATTAGGTTGTAATTGGGGAACTCATTTAAGTTTTCCTCCCTTATATATATATATATATCAGGTTATATCGGTTTGCGGGTTGGGTTAGGTTAGTTAAACCTTAAACCCAACCCAACCCATTTTTTATTGGGTTGGAAAAATCTCAATCCAATTCAACCCATTATAACTCACAACCCAACCCATCTCAACCCATTCGGGTTGGGTTTGGGTTGAACTCGACTCATGTACGACCCTAATTATTGAGGCCCACAATATCGTCCATCGTCCCCAGAGCCCACACATCTTTGTTGCAGCCATAGTATCGTCGCCCATCCTTAGGCCTACAGTACCCTTGTAGCGTTGCCAGCGGCGACCTGCATGAGGTAGGCCTCACACCATTGCCCCTACGCACCACCTTTATGCAAATGACCCATGAACATCACCTATGTCTCAACATTAGGTTCTCTGGTACCAAATACCCAACCAAAACTTCAGTCCCAACCTCCACCTTCGATAGGTCACCTACCCACAATCGAAGCCCCTGTCATGCCTCCAACCTTGCAAAAGCTGTGCAAATGGCCTTCATACCTCCACCATGCGAAGCCGCGACAGAACCCTAGAGACTTGGAACCACGCAACCTCTTGCACCGACGGTATCTCATCGATGGCCCCGTCATGCGATGACAACTTCCTCCATCGAAGAACTGTAGCACTGAGTGAGCACTCTTTGAACAGGAGTTGCTCGACATCGATGGCCTTGAGATTGAAGAGTAGAAAGTGAGGAGGCAAAAGATGCAATCCTCCACTCCTTTGACGCGAATTGTAGGCTTGCAAGTAGGAAGTCACCATCTTCACGTCCTCTTCCGATGCCTTGCCACCAGTAATCTCCCCAACCAGAGCTCCCTTCGACATGAAGTCGAGGGAGGCCATCAATGGGGACCATAGGATGCTCACCTTCATCCGAGGAGGCCCCGATGGCAGAGGACGCAACCTAATCGATTTCCTAAGCCTCTGCAGATATGTGGATTGGCAATGCCCACACGACATAGGAGGCAAATGGGCAATCTCTTGTGAGATGTCTATGCTTCCGACACTTGTAGCAGACAACCTCACGAGCACGAGGGAAAGCCCCCTTCCTTGGAGCTCGCCTCCTTGTTGACACCTACAGCCATCCATCGTTCTCGCTCCCTCTCCTCGCCCCCCTTGTTCTCGCTCTCGACACTCATCTTCATTTTTTTAACTTTTAGAGAATAATGACATTTTCTTGTGATATATCCGCATATTGGTGATATATCCACCGATATATGGAGTATTTGTACTACAACCCTTGTTGATATCTGTGATATTGCTGATATATCATCGATATCTTGGCATAACAATATTTCATGGGTATCAATACAAGGCCTGTTGGAGATACGTGGTATATATGTCACGATATCTGATCCTTGGTTGTGAAGACTCCTTGGTGAAGGAGAGGTTAGGTTTGGTGATGATGCACAGGTGGATGCGGCTTAACCGCTTAGGTGATGGCAATGGGTTCTGCGATTAGGAAAATGTAGTTGGAGTAACTCAGCTTAGAGGCATGCAACACCTTTTCACTATAGATGGCGAGGAGAAATAGTGTTGGTGAAGGTGTTGCTGTTGTATAGGGGGATGCCAGAATTGGAAGGTGCTAGGTTGGTGGTCAACCTTGGAAACCAAACTAGCGGTGCGATCTGCTGCAGAATCCTGAGGCGGGGTGGAGGAAGCTCTTGCACCCACGAATCCAAGTAGAGTCCCGTTTATTGTCTGAGGCAACATCTGGTGTGCAAGCAGTGATGACACAGGCTTCAAGGAACATAGCAGGCATCAACTTTGGAGGTAAACTACCCCTGATGTCATGGAGAGTAGAATGGCACCTATGCTTGGTGATAGAAGGCTTCAGGGTGGCGATTCCAACTGATACAAATGATTAATGTACCATCCTGGAATGTAGGGGACCATCGAGATCTAGCTTGGAGGCACATCTTGCTCAGCTACCCTCTGGAGTGGAGGGTGGATGTTGCTTTAATTCAGGAAACAAAGTTGGAATACTTGGATGAGAGTGTTAAGGAGATTGAGGAGTTTGCATTTGGGGGGCTTTCTTTGTGTTGAGTCTGTGGGCAGGCAAGGTTCGAAATGCCGATTTCGACGCCGTGCCGATGAAATTGTAGGTATGCATTTCGTGGGCATGCCGTGGAAATGCCCGTTTTTCGATGGTAGATTTCGACGATTTCGACGGCCCGAAAAAATGACATTTCGAGGCACGCCGAGGGCATGCCGATAGAAATGATAGAGATGATTAAAATTTGAAAGACAACTAAATCAAGATGTTAGAAACATATTTACAGTTGTATATAAGCCTATATGACAAAAAAATAATTGTTATTTGATAAAAAATCAACGTGTGTGTATGACAGAGGGAAACATATTTATAGTTGTATATAAGGCTATATGACAAAAAACAATTGTTATTTAAGGCTATATGACTAAAAATCAACGTATGTGCGTGCGTGTGGGTGCGTGCGTGTGTGTGTGGGTGTGTGTGTGTGTCCAAATTCTTATCTCAAAAAAATTCCCTCCAATTCTTTTCAGTTTCGCCCTCCAATTCGCAGCGTAAGCTTTTCCCGGCCAGCAGACGGTCGGTATGCCACCTGTTTCTTCGGCAACTGTCGGCATGCC
Organism: Thalassia testudinum; assembly: GCA_037157565.1. Classification (NCBI taxonomy): domain Eukaryota; kingdom Viridiplantae; phylum Streptophyta; class Magnoliopsida; order Alismatales; family Hydrocharitaceae; genus Thalassia; species Thalassia testudinum. The sequence goes on along the minus strand of JAZHRO010000024.1, from coordinate 182,252,814 downwards.
GGCGAAATCCTCAGCATGCCGACGGTTTACCTGTAAACCAACACCATCTTTGTGTCGGCATGGCCTTGCTCCAAAAATCCCCTTGCTCGCGGCATGCTGTCGGCATTTAAATCACTGGTGGGTTGTTGTGAGCTTGCTTGGGAGGAAGGTGAAATTGGGCATGTTGGAGTGGCGAGGACCTTCGAACCTAAGGAATGTCGGGATGTGTCACTTGCTTTGTTTGGTGGTCCGGAGGTAGGGGTGCTCATGGAGCGCTAAAGGCTCGGGTGCGGAATCGAAGTCCCTAGAGATTGCTTTTGCCACCAAAACTTCGGATGGTCTACAAGGGTCAGACATGGTTTAAGAATCCGTATGACAAGAGAAAGGGCATTGTGGTGGTTTCATAGAGAGATCAATGAGGTTGACACGAAGGTGGCTCCTGTGGTTGGGGCTCGACGTTCCACCTCGACAAGGGATTCTTCTTTTGTAGATGGTTAACATTTTGTCATGGAACATGAGGGGGCTTCAAAGCCTTGATAGGGAGCCTTGCTTCGTTGTGCTCTTGAGTGGAGGGTGGATTGTGATTGTGTTGGAAATGAAGTTGGGGTCCTTGGAGCCTTTTGTGAAAAGGGAGCTTGGTGGTAGAGTGTTTGATTCCTTTTTGGAGGTTGATTTTGTTGGAAGGGCTAGTGGAATGCTTTTTATGTGGAAGATGTTCGATTTCTAGTTGGGCTTGGGTAGGCGATCCTCCTGGTGTTTGTTCGGGGTCTTCACTAGATCTTTTGATGTGATAGAACTGGTGATCACCATTGTGTACGGACCGTGTAATAATGGGGATAGGTCACAGTTTTGAGAGGAATTGAGTCACCTGGGAAGTTTTGTTGATGGTAGACTACGACTTATTGGTGGCGATTTTAATGCAACTTTGACCTTGGAGGATCGACCTGATGGTAGGGGTGATTGATCAATGGGAGGATTTGCAGATTTGGTGGCCAATCTGGAGCTCATTGACTTGTCGACTAGTGGGGTGCATTTCACGTGGAGCACTATTGGGGTGAAATCCAAGCTGGACTAATTCCTTTGCTTAGTTTCTTTGGCTGAGCGTTTCCAACTGGTGGAGGTGAATGCAATGTCGAGGCCTTTTTTTTGATCATACACTGTTGGTATGGTGCTCCAATGAAAATGTGAGGTTCTCATCGTACTTCAAGTTGGTTACATCATGGCTCCTTGAACCCCAACTCGAGGTCTAAGTTGATCTCCTTTAAGATGGAGGTTTGGGAGAGGAGGGAGAAATCTTGTGTGGAGGCTCTTCAATGTGTTGATAGCTTGGACAAACTTGAAGATAAAGGGATTTGACATTATATGAAAGGGAGGAGAGACATAAGATGTAGGGGGTTATCGCTAGGGAGGATCACAAGAAGGACCGGAGATAGCGTTCTAGACAATTGTGGTTGAGGGAAGGTGACACAATACCAGGTTTTTCCATCTTGCTATAAGCTTGTGACGGTGTTTAAATTTGATCTCATTAGTCAAGATGAATGATGAGGTTTACATATATAGCATATTGCACTAGCTCATTGCTTGCATTACTATGACTTTACTAGAAGAAGGAACCCAGGCAGATGGAAGTGGCTCGATTCACAGGTTCTTGTGCTTGATATGGGTGGCAAGGAGTTGTTGAGGAGAGATTTGGTAAAGGAGGAGGTCTTGGCCCCTATTAGGGGCCTGAAGGCGGGAAGGTTCACCTGTCCGAGATGGTTTCTCAATTCTTTGTTGTAAGGAGCTTTAGGATGTGATACAGGTTAACGTTTTAGCCATGTGCTAGGAGTTCTTTATGGGGAATTTTGGCTTTGAGAGATTGAATAGATATCTCTTATTCTTGCTGCTTAAGAAGCCATGAGTAGAGAAGATAGAACATTATCGATTGATAATGCTATCTAATTTAGTTTATTTGATTGTGGTGAAGATCCTTACAAATAGACTGAGGGAGGTCTTGCTTGACCTTGTTAGCCTTGTGCAATCTACTTTCATCAGGGGTAGATCGCTTCAGGAGTCCTTCATTTTGGCTATGGAGATGCTGGTATTGTGGAACAGGAGGAGGTCAAAGAGGTTGTTGTGTAAGGTTCATTTCGCTAAGGCATATGATTTGGTAGTGGCAGTGGTGGCATTAGCAGAGCGGACTAGCACATACTGCAGTCTGCAGCAAGCACACATCATCAGCATTGGCATCAGCATCGGCACGTCGGCATGCCTTCGGTATGGTCGGCATGCCGCTGGTATGGTCGGCATGCCAGCGAAACTCCTGACTTTTGACATTATAATCATATCGGCATGGTCATCCTCCAAAGCAAGCGTTGGCATGTCGTCGGCATTTAAATCAGTGTGGGTAGGTCTAGCGGGATCTTGTTATTTTCGAAAGATGCTGCATTTGAACTGCTTGACACAAAAATTGGGAGATCGGTTTTGATGAGCTGCTTCAGGAGAATGTCCATGGGGTTTCTTTGGTTATCTCAGCGGCGTACGAACTTTATGATTTGATGCAGAATGATGCCCCAAAATAATTATAACTTAGTAGTTGTTCTTAAACTAGGAATATTTATAAATATAACCTCATCCAAAATCCCAGCAAATAGATATAACTCAAGATATGTCCAAATATCTCAAAGAATATTTTAGAATTATATAACCCCACATAAAGGAGTCCAGGGTAATTAGCATGATCCCGTGGTCGTGTTTGTGATGGTGAGTAGTATTGGACCAAGTGGTGATGAGGTGCCTAGAGGTTGCACCATAAAGGAGAGGGAAGATCAGAGCGGGTGGTGTGAGGTGCACTGTGGCTTTCAAAGATTGGAGCAGCGATGGAGTGTTGGGGGAAAGTGGCAGACATGTTGTTGTTGGGTAGTGAAGACGTGCAAAGATGCCTGCAGGTGATGTGGCGTAGGTGCAGTTGATGTGGGGTTGTGCACAAGTGGCAGCTGGGGGCATGGATGGAGTTGGCAGTGGTGTTGGGTTTAGGGAAGAAAGAAGTTGCAGGAGGAAGGAGGAAGAAGATGAGGAAGAAGAGATAATGGGAGGAGAAGAGGTCACGTGGGTGGAGGAAAAGTACAGAGGGGAGGGAGAGAAAATGAGATAGGTTGTACGATGCTTGACAGAGACAAGGCAACTTTGATGTATTTTTCCAACTTTTCAATCTGCCTTTATTGTCTCCTATTAACCCCTATTTATAGAGGGGAATCTCTGACATATGTGTCTCCATGGTGCTATATCATCATGTACAAGGAACAGATTTTTGGTTGTTTCCATGCCGCTAGATCACCATTTGCTAGGAATAGATATTTGGGATGGATATTGCTCCTGAATGACCAACCACAATTTCTTTTTTCAAAATAAAGAATATTCTTTACACACACAGTTTGCAGTATTCGAGACACAGTTTGTTAGTCTCGTTTTTGGATTCATTGCACTTTTCTACCATATTTCTCCTACTGCAACCACATTTTGTTAACCTGTTTTTGCATTCTTGATGGTGCACTGTTACAATCTATAAGCACTCCATGGCTTGTTTTGGTTTCATTAATCTGGACTTTTGTATATTACATCACGGATGGTAACTGGTATGATGTTTATTTATCTTTAGGCCGAACATTGATAATAAACTCATCATGGGAAAACCCATCCGGAGTGTGGAATGTCCGTAGCAAATTAGTTTATGAGCTCTTCACAGAGAAATTGACAGACCGCCTAAAGGTATCCTGTTTGCTGTGTATAATTTGTATTTTCTTCAACTATATCATGCCATTTGAAGAACATACTCATCTTTTTTGGCGGAAAGAAAGGAAAAAGAAGTGGGATGAGAAAAATCAAGAATCACTGTCTCAGACTTTGAAACTTCTTAATGAATTTGACAAGGTTGAGTAGAATCTTTATTAAAGCCTCATAATGTGTTGGACAACATTTGATATTTTGCCTTTGATGTTTCTTCTTTTAGCATGGTAGTATCCAATTTACATATTCAATGGTTACTGTTGATCTAGTGGAAAGAGACAGTGAATATGCTTTTAATATTATGTTTTGTTTACAGAATCTATCTGAAATTGCATTGCAAGCGCGACTATGTACACGTGCTTCTGCATGTGCATTATCTCATTTATGTGTCTATGTATGAATGCAGGAGGGGGGTTGCAAGTCCATTTGTTATTACTAACCATGGGATGACATGCACCCATTCAAAACTAGTGTTGTCAAAGGTTGGAGATGCCAAAAGGTGAGAGGGGTCGGAAATGCTCGAGGCATCAATCACTCTCTCCTGTGAGACAATCGAGGTATAGGGTAATAAATATATATCAATAATATAAGCCTTTTTGGGTGGGGGGGTGTGTATGAAGAAGATGGAGAGGTGAGTGGTGATGGGGCTAGAGGGGCATCTGGGAGGGGGAAGGCTTAGTGGTCATAGGCGGGTGGTGTGCTATAAGTGTCGTGAACGTGGGCATATTGCTACTGAGTGTAGGGTTTTGGTTGTTTGCACCTTTTGCAGGGGGGTTGGCCATTGGAGGTGGGATTGCCTCTCTCACTCTGCCCTGGAAGCTTTATGTGGATGGTTCGTCAATGATAGCCGGGTCTGGGGCTGGCATAGCCTTAATCGCCCCAGACGGCGCTACTCATAAGTACGCCATTAAACTGGTTTTTCCAGCATCTAATAACCAGGCAGAGTATGAGGCCATGCTAGCTGGTATCCAGGTGGCCAAATCAAAAGGTGTCTCCTTGCTCGAAGTCTACACGGATTCCCAGCTGGTCGCCAATTAGGTCAGTGGCGAGTACTAAGGTAGGGACCCAAACATGATTCTGTATGCTGACAAGGTCAAGGAAGAGTTGTCCGACTTTAGAACCGTCTCAATTAGACAGATACCTTGGTTTGGCAACCCCCTGGCAGATGCCTTAGCCCTCTTGGCTTTGGCAATCCCTCTTGACCAAGAGGAGGATATCTGTCTCCAAACCCTAAGGGAGCTGACAGTACTTGCTCCCAGACTGTTCATAGTAGAGCAATCCTCATCATTGATGGCGCCCATCATTACCTACTTGAACATTGGCATGCTGTCCCCAAGGGAATCATGCCCCAAGGTGTTCCGCCTAAAGGCCTCTAGGTACACCTTGATAGACTAGCGATTATACAAGTGGGGCTTCGCCACCCCCTTGTTGCGTTGCCTTACAAAAGAAGAGGCATCTCAAGGCTTCAAAGAAGCTCATGGTGGTATTTGCGGGAACCATGAAGGGCATAAGGCCCTCTTGGCTCGGCTATTCCAGGCGGGGTATTTTTGGCCCCAGATGAAGCAACAGTGTGAAGACTTCGTGCGTGTTTTGATAAGTGCCAGCGGTTTGCTACCCTGCACCACTTGCCGCCTGGAAAGCTGGTGCCTATAATGCCGCCCATGCCCTTCGCAAAATGGGGGATAGACTGCATTGGACCTTTTCCGCCAACCCTGACTCAGAAGCGGTTCATACTAGTGGCAGTCGACTATTTTTCCAAGTGGGTCGAAGTCGAAGTTATGGTTAGCTCAACAACTGATAGAGTTCTTCGTATGCAAAAACGTTATAGCTCGATATGGGATACCTTAGTACATTGACACAGATAATGGTACCTAGCTCGCTTGTAAAAAAATCGAGGAATTTTGCACTAGCTGGGATGTCCGCCTGTGATTCAGATCGATGGGACATCCCCAAGCAAATGGACAGGTAGAGGTAACCAACCGCACCATCATCTCGATGCTCAACGTCAACTACATTTAGCCAAAGGGAGATGGCCAACAAGTTGCTGGATGTAAAGGCCACACAACATTCAGCTTGGTGTACGACATGGAAGCCTGGCCACTGATTGAGACTGTCCTCCCCACCTATCGGACACAACTCTATGATCCTACCACCAATGACGACCAGATTCGCCTAGCCTTAGACTTCGTGGACGAGCTAAAGGATGAAGTTTCAGAAGCATTGCTTAAGTATAAGGAAGCGACTGCGGCTGCTTACAACAGGCAGGTACGTAAAAGGGCATTCTTCGAAAGAGATTTAGTCATGCGGAAGTGCGAAGTCTCCATGCCAACTAAATTGAGTAGAAAGCTAGACGCCCCTTGGGAAGGGCCTTACAAAGTTTATAAGAATAGTCCAGGTGACTTTTACAAATTAGAGACCCTAGGCGGTGAAGCAATCCCTCGTACTTGGCATGTGAGTAACTTATGCTTATATCATGTATGAAAAGAAAACACAGTAGAAATAAAAGCTTTTCTTTCATTGAAAATACTGTCTATTACATCCTCTGGAACGATCGGGGGGGGGGGGATAACAAGATCACTTTGAAGACTAGGTGACTTTACTTCCAGTCTTCAAAGATGTTCGCTTCAGGTGTCTTAGACGGCGACGAGACGGCACGGGGAGAACTACTCGACCGGGTGGGCGGTTCCGCAACTTTTGACGGACCCGGCTTGGGTGCCTCCTCTTCAGGAGTCGGGCTTCCCGGTTGACTCATGGGCTTTGGCTGGTCCTCAGGCAGTCCTATAGGATCCTTGTCCACAATATGACCGTTAGCTTTCTGACGGTCATACTCGGACAAAAACTGATCCATAGACCAGGTACATAGCTCCTCCATCGAGGTGTGCTTGCCCTCAAGAAGGGCTTGTACCGTTGCTAGGGTGTGCTTCCCCATCTCCCTCGAGACGGCCTCTCGGTTCTCCATTGTTGGGTCATTAGCAAAGAACCCCATCACCGTGTTAGGATCAAGTTCTGGCTAGGCAGCATACTCCAACTCAAGCATTGCTTTGTCCCTATCCTCCGAGAGCAGCTGAGCCTTGGCGAGGTCGGTCCTTAGCGCCTCCTCACTCACTGATATCTCGGCAAGTTTGTCAATGGTTGTGCCCAAGAGAAGGCGCTCCTCCTAAAGGGCTGCCTTGTATCCCTCCACGACTGAAGAGTGCTCGGCCCTTAGCACCTGCACCTCCTCTTTCAGTGAGAGGACGTTGGTGCAGGACGTCTGTAGGTGCTCGGACAAGTCTCGTAGAGCCACGACTTCAGTCTTATGCGCTCTGACGAAACTCTCCTCCATCTTCCCACCAAGCGCGGCAACCTACCTCAAACCTTGGTAGGCTTGCCTCAGCTTCTCCTTTAGTCGGGATGCTTAACAGCTACTTGCTGCTGCGAGTGGAGCTTATGAAGGGCATCCTCTACTGTCTTCTCCGCCTTCTCTCAGGCGGCAGTTGCCTCCTCTAGACTGCAGGCAAGATTGCGCTACTCTGCTTTGGTCGTCATGGCCCACTTGGCAGCCATGTCAGCCACCTTGGAAGGGTCGTTAGGCCCAGCAACGTCCGTAGGAGCACTGTTATGTGGGACAAAGGTACTCCCGAGAAGCTCCACTTATTTAAAACCATAGGTGGACATAAGGAGAAAATTACTCTCCAAAATATAAGTAAAGGAAAGCAAAACAAGGCTTACTGCTCGAAGGCAATAGTAGAACACATGGTTTAGATTCATGCCTCCCGGTCGGGAGGCTGCCCAAAATACGGCATCCTCCAAATGTCGGATCACCTGCCTCTCCATGTTGAGGCCTCCACCCAAACTGCTCGATTTGCCTGAATCAGAACCACTAGGCCAGGCACGGGGCATCCACCGGCAACCTCTAGGATAGATCACTTAGTAGATCCGACTATCTGCCCGATTAGCTCAGGCTCCCCTCGGCTGGAAGGATCCACCAGCATCCTCGCCCCCGTCAAGCTTCACCTATAGTGCGGCTGCGCAAAAGTGCTCCCACTAAGGAAGCCACTGGTAATGGCCACCTCCTACGTGAGTTGGGAGAAGGCATCGATTGATCCAGATGGGGCACTGGAGGCACTGGCTCCGCCTGCCTGAGCCATCTCTGTTGAAGCAACAGGTAGAGAGTCGAGGACTATAAACCCTTCTAGCGATCCTGGCAGGCCTGAGGGGATAGGCGAGTCCACTGGGTCTTCCCTTGCCTCAGCGTTGCTCGAACTCTTACGAACGGACGCCGCTAGCTGTACACTACCTAAACCCCTTTTTAGGTGCTTGAGAGGAGTCTCCGCCTTCTCCTCGCTCCTCTCCCCTTCCTTTTCGGCTCGTTGGAGCCGGAGGACTGGCTCCCCTTGCTCTGCTCCACAGGCCTTCCCTCCTCGCAGTGCGACCGATGGTAGGAAGAACCGCTGCCTCGATGCCTGGGAGTGTTCGGCCGAGCGAACAGACCAAAGGCTGCAAAGAATGAATAGAATCATCAAGCCATTACGTAACGAGCGAGGAAGATATGTGTTCTAAAGCTATCACCTCTCCCTACTTACATGATGTGGGATAAGAATCTGCAACCCACGACAAAGCCGCTTGGACGTCTTCCCACTTGAGCTCTGAGTGGGCAATCGGCCTAAAGTTAACAATCCTATTGGCGTCTGCCTGACCACCTGAATCAAGCTCCTCAGGCCTAGGCGGCAGATCCTTATCAAACAGACCTTGCCAGGTATGAGGGATGCCGTGACCCTCGTCATGAAAGAAAAAATGGTGGTCTTGCTCCTTCAGACTATCGGGTAGATAACTATCCGATACTTTGTATGTCAACTATACAATGTATAGGTACTTGACGGGGGCTTGCCCTTCTTAACCTTAAGGGGCATAAGCCCAAAAAGTAGGCGGAACATACCTAGGCGGGGGACAATTCGCAAATGAAGGCAAATAATAGTAAAGGCGTTAAAAATCAGCCAATAATTGAGGCTAAGTTGTGAGGGGACCATACGGTAGTAACAAAGGAATGAACACAAGAGTGGATTCAAAGGTATCCGAAGGTCATATTCTGTGGCATATTTACATATGATGAGCAGAACTCCATTGAGTCTGTACTCACTCAGAAACACCCTAATGGCGGAATGCCTACGGAAGTCAGAAGCAAAGATGTAAAGGTCCCTAGTCTCAGGTGAGATGCCGGGCGAGGACGAGGCGGACTTACCTTTGCCCACGAGTCCAGACATGACATACAACATCTTCAACACTCGTCGGGAAAAGAAGCTTTGAGAACACCACCTCCTCACGCCTTGCCTGAGAAGAAAGGGATTGCACTAGTGACAAAGAACGCTAAAAAAGTGTAGGTGGGGCATTAACTATGCCCCACACCTCCTATTTATAACCCCTGTAACGGACGATTCCCCTTTGCAGGGCACAACTTTCAAAAAATGAAATCCCGCGGATATGGCGTGGGTTTCAAAACATATTGCTTTAAGCTAGGGATATCTCGATAATTATTACCAATATTAAATGCTTGTGCATGCATACCTTGCATAGCATTAATGCCGATCATATCGCTGGCAAGCACGGTATCTTAGGCCCTTATGCCTCATTATGATGGCAATTAATGCCGGTCTTGTCATATAACAAGACATGAATTAAATCCCGTAATGATTAGCCATCACTTGCAGAAAATGACACATACGTCATACTTCCTCCCAGGAAGCCACCTCTTAAGGTCGGCAAAATATAGGCTACCACGCCTAAAAGACGCCTCCTAAGGTCGACAAAAAATAGGCGACCACACCTCAAAGTTGCTTCTTAAGGCCGGCAAAAAACAGGTGAACGTGCCTAAAGCTGCCTCTTAAGGCTGGCAGTAAAACAGGCGAACATGCCTAAAGCCGCCTCTTAAGGTTGGCAGTAAAACAAGCGAACACGCCTAAAGTCGCCTCTTAAGGTTAGCAGTAAAACAGGCAGCTGTGCCTAAAGGTGGCCTCCTAAGGCTGGTATAAACTCAGACACACCTGCCTACGTTCCCTTTAGCAACAAGCCACCTCCCATTAGCTGGCGAAAACTAAGGCGTATCCTGCCTCTGACCTCTTTACTACAGAATCGCCTCTTTAAAGATAGCAACACTAAGGGTGCCTTGGCCGCCTACAATTGCAACTCCCTCTTCAGAATAAATGCTCCCCAGCTTTAACGAAAAAGCTGGAAAACCATTTGGGGGCATCACATACTGTGGATTTTTAAATACTTTAATTACTCTCTCAGCAGCATTCGCTAGCTAGAGAGTAAGCGGTATATGATGAGGGGCAAAAAGTGCCCTCAGACTTAAAACTCTGCGAGAAGCCCAACAAGGGATCCGGCTACCCCAATATGAGGTAGGTAGGCAAGTTCGACCTGCCTCCACTTGGGAAGATCCGAATATAGGAGGGTCCGGATAAACCTAACATGCCAGAAAATCCGGTACCAATCGGTGGTAGGGAGATGGCAGAAAAGTCTAACACGACCATACCAACAGTAAATGATGTCATGGCCGTTGCAATTCATAGCCTGACGACATACATGCCTTGACAACGGACATATCCGATCAGATGATCCTATGGCAGGATCAACCCCCAACACTATAAATAGCTAAGAGAGGCCCTCGAGGCCCTTTCTCAGGTAATCAGAGAGAAAAAGAGAAATTGTATTATCAATTCCTATTAGTGAACAGTTGGGAGTATCGCTCTCCCCCCAGATGTATACCCTTCGTGGTGGAACTGTGTTACCAACCCTTTTACCTTGTTGTGATTGCTTGTTTCTGAATCGTTGAGTTGGACCCTTCGATCACTTAGGAGGTTTGATCACCACCTAAAAGAAAAGTTATCTATGTACTTTATACTCTCCATGATTAAAAGCATGGCTTGGAGCTTTTCATGCATTTAAATTTATAGAGTGGATTATAGTTTCTTTTTGAAATTTTCACATAGATGCCACTAGAAACATTTCTTATTACATGGTTGCCATTGGAATCTCAATTTTTAATTAACTTATACATAAACTTAATGATACTTACATTAGTAGAATTGTGGTTAGTAGAATGATACATTAACTTACATTTCCTTAGCTACCTCGAATGTTTATGGCCCTCGCGAATATGGGTTACGGATGCTTTTCTGGGAGGAGTTGTAGCAGGCTGCATCATTTGTTGAGGGGATGCTGTGGATGATTTGTGGAGACTTTAATGCGACATGGTATACATAGGACAGACTTGACGGTAGGTATGATGGGGTTACTACTCAGTTTCAACAGGTGGTGCAAGAGTTAGAGTTGATAGACCTTACTTCAGGGTCGTGCTTCACTTGGAGAAATGGTAGGGGTGCGATGTCTTGTATTGATAGATTTCTCTGTAACATTTTGTTGGCTGAATCTTTTCAGATGGCAGATGTGGTGACTTGTGACAGACCATTTTCAAACCATACTCCCCTTCTTTGGCGAAGCAATGAGGAAAGTAACTTCTCAACTTATTTTAAGTTTCACAAATCTTGGCTCAGGGAACCTGGTTTCAAGGAGCTGGTTCAAGATAAGTGGTCTACAACCCCGACCTCTACTTCTAGCACACGTACTCGGCTGCCAGGATTAGGGCAGTGAGGATAGCCATGATGGAGTTTAAACGTGATGTTAGAGCCCGCAGGGATGAAAGAAGGAAGGCTGCATTTCAGGAGGTGGTTGCCTTGGATCGAAAGGAGGGGGTGGCACTTTCAGAGGAGGAAAGTTAGGAGAGACAGAGATTTCAATCTATTGTGTTTAAAGAAGATCATAAAACAGAGATGGATTGGAGATAGAAGTCGAGACAGATATGGTTCAAAGAAGGGGATGCTAATACTAGATTCTTTCATCTGTCAACCAGCACCAGAAGAAGGAGAACTATGATTAATAGTCTGAAAGTGGGTGATAATGCCGTTAGAAAAAGAGACCAAATTTGTAGTGCTTTTAAGAATTATTTTTAGGAGTTTACCAAAAGGTACGTGTGTAGTGACTGGCGGCTGGCAAATTTGCAGTTGGATCAGATCATTGACGAAGCAAAGGTCGCACTTGCCAAGGATGTGGTTGAAGAAGAGGTTATGGGTGCCTTGCATGGTATGAAGGTGGAAGGTTCCCCTTGCCCGGACGGCTTGCAAATTAGTTTTTAGGAATTTTTTGAGGTGGTTGGACCTGATATATTGGCTATGATTAAGGAGTTTTTTTGATCAAAATGCAGGTATTGAAAGGCTTGACAAATTTTACCTTTTTCTTTTACCAAAGAAACAAGTCCTGGAGGAGGTGGGAGACTTTAGGCCTATTGCATTATCGAACTTCATTTACTTTTTGGTTGCAAAAATTTTAGCCAACCGTCTACTGCGTTAGGTGCTTCCTGTCATCATCTTGCCTATTCAGTCGGCCTTTGTCAAGGGGAGGTCGCTACAGGATTCCTATGTGGTAGCAGAGGAATTTCTGGCTTCTTAGAAGATGAATAAGTCTAAGGCGTTTATGTGGAAAGTGAACTTCTCTAAGGCCTATGCTTTTATCTCTTGGAACTATTTGTGGGATATTCTGAAGAGAAGGGGATTCGTAGATCGGTGCATAATGATGTTGAAAAGATGCTGACTACCTCATCTTTTTCTGTGTTGATTAATGGACGGGCAAGTGGTTCTTGGACTTAGTCGCAGAGGGGTGTTCGACAAGGCTGCCCGTTAGCTCTGATGCTGTTTAACATTGCGGTTGATATGCTTCCAAACATGGCTTTTAAAGCCTATAAAGGTGGCTTGTTTTCTGGTTTTACTGCTAAGAAGGATGGTAGGCTCATAACACCAATCTTGCAATATGTCGATGACACAACCTTCTTCATTGAAGGGGGGGAAGAGAGGCAAATCATGTCTTCTCGCTTGTGAGAATTTTTACTGAAATTTCAGGTCTTAAAATTAATAGAAATAGGTCCACTTTGGTCCCTTTTGGCATGGAAAGGTTGGAGGAGATTGAGTTATCTGACATCCTGGAGACCCCAATGGTTAGACTTCCTATTCGATATCTTGGGCTGCTGTAAAAGGGGAAGAAACTGAATTTGGCTGATTGGAAGCCACTTGTTGAGAGGCTATCGAAGAGATTGCCTTCTTGGAGTTGTAGACTCCTATCTAGAGGAAGACGTCTCGTCCTTCTTAAATCAATCCTCTCATCTATTCTGTTTGCACCATCCAAAGAAAATTCTGAAACATATTGATTTGTTAAGAAAAAAGTTCTTTTGGAAAGGTGCGGATCGCAAGGGGAGATTTGCACAACTGATTCCTTGGGAAGATATTTGTAAGCCAAAAAAAGAAGGGGGCCTTGGCAATGGCAGGTTGGACTATTTCAACAAAGCACTGATGTTGAAGTGGGTGTGCAGATTGTTTTCTAATGAGCAAGATATGCTTACATCTACCTTGAAAGATTTCTATGGAGAAGACATGGATTTGAACCGGCGGGTTGCTTCTGTCAGTGGATCTTTAGTGTTTTGGCACTCCATGCGTCCAATTTTGACAGAAAATTTAGATCATTTCAGGCTGTCTGGGGATGGGTCGTTGTTTAAATTCTGACTCGATGATTGGTCTGAAAATGGAAGTTTTTAGATATGTTCCAGAAGTTATTTCAGCATATTACGTATAAAGAGGCGTGGGTGACAGATTTGTGGGATAGAGAGCACGATGCTTGGGACATCAGATTGCCAGAGGGCCTCTCTGATGCGACATGTTCTGAATTTCAGCAACTGCAGGCTGTTGTGGAGGACTTATTGCCATCAGCTGAACCTGACAGTATGCGTTGGAAGCATGGGAATTTTTTCGTTAAGAATGCCTACAAGTTCTTGATTTCAAATGGGGCGCAGTTGACCCCCACAGAGGGTGATTCCAAACTGATATGGAGCTGTGAGATCCTTCTCAAAATCAAGGTATTCCTTTGGTTCTTTAGAAGGAAGAGGTTGGTAACTAAAGTCTACATAATCAAGTGGTGTCCTACCGGGGATACAACCTGCTTGTTATGTGGCCAGTCGGACGAGGATTTCCAACATCTGTTTTTCTAATGCGGCTTCTCTAAAGAGGTTTGGGATCAATGTGATGTCCACATTGTTGACCATACTGACTGTGAGGCATTCTGGACGACATTTAGGGACCATCTTCACCTTGATATGGTTGGTTGGTACTAAGCTTTTACCATTCTTTGGGCTATCTTGTTGCAGAGGAGTAAGGTTTTCAATAATGAGCGATGTTAGGTGGAGAGTGTGGTGAGAGAGGCTAACTATTTTCCTAATTTTTGACTTCAAAATCTGTAAGGCTGTTCCTCTTCTAATTTAATATATTTATAGGATGATTACCATGGTAATCTTCCTCCTTTTTCTAAAAAAAAAGAAGTACTGAGGTTAGTTGTTGTTAGGTGGTAGTTAATGGACGCTAACTCTGATGGATCCCTTAAAAAAAAAAAAAACTCTGATGGATGGCAGAGGTTTCTGACCTGGATTTTGAGTTTTTTAAGCCATCTTTCATGGCCATTGGTGGGTGTTCATTTACCAAAAGCCCCTCCCCGCAATGGTTGGGCATTTGAATGGGGCTTCGAACCTGTTATAAATAGTTGTAAAAAAAATGCTGGGAAAGAATTACAACTTAAGAATTGAAAGAGCAACAAAAAATAAGAGGCTTTATTCACATCTGAAGGTAAGTTCAAAATCTTTTACACCATTTGAACCTTGAAATACAATTTTTTTCATTCTAGAAAATTTGTACAACTTTGATGGTAGAATTCTAAGATACAAGGGATCACCTGTAAGGGTTAAAGAGATCTCAACCAGGTTAACTTGGGCCCAACTGTGGTTTACAAAATAGAAACACTAATGGAGTGGCATTTTGGCTAATGGAACCAACATTGTAATCTTTTTATTTTGAGAGAAAAAAAAGGAAGATTAAAGGAGATGGGTAATCATCCAAATATCGTTAAACCAACATTGTAATGTTAATAAAAATTTGAGATTCTAGTGGCAAGTGCATAATATGACGCTCCGAGTGAAATTGGTCTAAAAATCCTTTTTTTCGAGTGTTTGCTTGCTTTGTAATTGGACTCATTGCACATTCAAATATTATCAGACACATGATAAGTTGGAAGAGATGTCCTCAGAGAAGACTCGTGAGGATCTTCAAAACAAACTTGATTTTCTTAAAAAGCAAGTAGAGGTTTGTGACTATTCTTTTGTTTTCTTTTCTGATACTTATGAGAAGATAATCTTGGAACTTATATAAATATTCATTTCAGAGCTATGATGACAAAGGCCCTGTTATAGATGTTGTTGTTTGGAATGATGGTAAGGTGTGGAGAGTAGCTCTAGATACTCAGAGTTTGGAAGACAATGCCGAAAATGGAAAATTAGTTGCTTTCCAGCCTATGACAACTTATAGGTATATTTTCTAGATTGCTCTATTATCGATGAACTTATACCAATGTTGCGATTGTTTTTAGTTGCATTTTCTATTTTTTTCTGGACTTGTTCTTCTTCCTTGTAAAATGAATAAAATAAACAAAATAAAGCATTCTACTCGAGAAGAAAAAAAAAGCATCAGGAACTTGAAGGAAAACTTTTATTTACATAGAAAACACCTTTCACGAAGAGAAGGAAAAAAAGCAAGCGAAGAGCCCCTATCGGTTGAAAATTTTATTATTTCTTCCCAAAGAATAGGGGATATACCTTTGAAAAAAAGAGTACAGGGGATGCAAAAGCATTATACATAGGTGGCTGCGTGCTTCTCAAAGTTCCCACTGATGTGAGGTGGGGTTAGGCCATGAAATTTGATCATTAAAGGATCTATTAATGCAACAATTAAACACTAATCTATCTCAACACTCTCCTACAGCTGGAACATCGAATGTTAATCTTGTTGAACAAACTTGTTGCAAGTTAAAATCTTCAGTCTCGCAAGTAGAATGCAATGTTGATAAATGAGGCAACTTGGCCAAGCCTCTTCTAGTATATGATAACATAGTTACATCTTTGTTCTTGCATGAAGACACATATGCTAGTGACAATATAGTTGCTGATAATTACATCTCAAACTACTTCAAAGAACATTAAAAATCATTTCCAAATTTGTGATAAACATGAGTAATTTGAATTTTAAATGAGAAAAGCACAACCAAGTTTGTAAGTACATATCCTTGTCTACATCTCTTATGTAGCCAAAAGGTTAGATTAGTTATCGATGACATTGATCACAGTCTCTAATGTCCATCCTCAACATAATTCATTTAACTCAATCCTTTTCATCATCATGTGAAGTATGCAAAAGTTGAATTTTGTCTCAAGATGACAAGACCTGGTTGAAATGTGGAAGGTAGAATCAATCGAAACTACTTCGCTCCTTTTGAATGATAGTGCTTTGATATCCAAAAGATTTATATCTGTGAGGATCTAGCGTAGTGACGGTGGAGACAAATTGGTGTGGAGAGGCACTATGTGGAACCTCCAACGCTTGGATGAAGTTTACGCAAATCAAGAGGGAGAGGAAGTTCACGGTAAAATAGAGAGAAAGGAGGTGGTGGAATAAAACTTGAAGCATTCAACTCACCTTCACACCAACGTTAGTCATGGCAAGTGCGGAGTTATCGGTGGACACTATCTTGACCTTCAGGGCCTCCATCTTCTCAAGCCAACTATAGATGGTCTCCACGTCCATCTTCCCATTGGAAGTTGAATTTGGTCATGTGTTGGATGGTATCGAGAATGTAAGCCTTATCACAACAAACATGCACCAAAATGTCCAACTCCTTGAATAAGGCCTCTACCTTTGTGGAAATTTGGGAGCGTAATATGCCTTCTTTATCTTCATCTTGGACGTTTTATCTACATGCCCAATTGCGATAACAGGAGAGGTAGCACCATTGGCTACCCTCACATCTTGAATTCCCTGTGGAGTCATAGGGTCCTGCAAGTGATCTCTATCTTTGATGAGATGAATAGAGGCGCCGGAGTCAATTACCCACGTGCTCCTGACCCTTTTCTTCACAATTTCTTGGGTTGAACACACGAACACGGTAGAAACTGAGGTTGATCTTCTTGGATCAACTTTCTCCAAAATAGGCGAGAAATTCTCCAACATAGGCGAGAAAAGGCTCATCGCCATCAAAACTAGGTGTGAGAGAAGACTCATCACGCAAAGTATAACACGAACGAGGGATTGGTAGCCATTAACAGCAGCAACAACTGCTACCGGTAGTCACAACTCACTGGTGGCAGTGCTATCGGTGGCATACAGACCAGGGCGGTGCTTCCAGCGCTTGCAGGCTGTTCGGCGATGGTACTAGTGTTGTTGCTGCCTCCCTGGTTGGCACAGCTGGTGGTGGTGGTGGTGTGGAAGTCGTTCTCCATCGGATCACCTCCATGTTGGTGATCCAATTATGCTGTGGTAGATTCTTTTTCTGTGGGATATCAGAGCACCGACCTAGGATCGTCGCTTTAATACCATGTGAGATCTAAACAAATGCTGTAACCTCCAAAGAAACCCTAACTCTCTTTTATATAAAAGAGAACTGGGTAAATTACATGAGTACCCCCCATAAGAGACAAAAAATAGCAAATACCTGCTTACTACTCAATAGTAGGATTGCTCTCTCCATATAAAGAGATCAAATTCCATGATTTCTCTTTGAGTTTCAATAATAATAAACTCCGCTCCAACTTGGGGAGGAGTGTCAGAGAAAATTAGAATTAGGAATTAAAATAATCTATTTCCTATTTATCTCTTTTCTATTTTGTCTTTTTCTAAATTATGGAGATATGTTTCAGGTAGTTAGAGATTTAATGGGATATGATCCAATTACAAAAAATGTTGGAGATTCTCGTGATCTCTATGTTGGAAGATCTCCAATGTGGAGATCACGAGAATTTCCAACACCCATAATATAAAGATGAAAGGTGCATGACTTTTGCATTGTTTGGATCTATTTATAAAAAAAGTGGATGTGGATTCTTCAAATATGGGAATGCATGCCTCAACAAAAATCGTGCTCGGTGGGAATAGGAAAAATCTCTAAAAGTAAAACGTAGATGCAAGATGACCTATCTTTGCAATAAAAACTTCAAATCCACGGTCAATCAAGGATCAAAATCCATATCTCACAGAGAAGCTTGATGATGATGATAAGGATAAAGCTTGGTTTCTTGTTGATGTTTCTCGTAGACGACACCATACGATGGTGGTTGGAGGCTGTCGTTGAGGCCTTGAAGTCCAAAGAATTTGTACGATGTGAGAAATGTGGAAGAAATGTGAAAATAAGAAATGTCCAAGCATCCATGTGAGGCAAGCGATTTTAGTGAGATATCCCTGCATAATGTGGGACTAATGCTCAGTTGTTGATGAGGTCTAATGCCTTAACCATGCATCATCTTGTATGTTGAGTACATTAGGCCTTCTCTGGAGGAAGGTATTTTTGTGGTGTACATCTCATAACTCCTTAGAGGGATAAAAGATAAAAGGAAAAAGTCCCTTTGGAATGTCGCTTTATATAATGAGGAGAGAAAGGATTCGATGGTCTACACGATTTCTTGGAGAATTGTGTTTTTCTTTAGAGACAAATGGAAGTCGGTTGCCTAAGCTGCAGATCCATCGGTGGCCACTTCTCTGAACTGAATAATAAAGGGTAGTCTCATATGCGATTGCAGTCGCATACTCGTATATGCGTCCGCATATGCAACTGATTTCCAAATAGAGCCTTTGACCTCCTATCAAACCCCATTATGCAGCATGAACATTTGTATCATAGTAACATGCTTTTTTTTCAAAGAGACTATAATAATGTTTTCCCTTTCAAAAAAGCAATAATAATGTTTTGACGTTTATTATTTATTATTTATTTGATTGTTAGTCTTTACATTTATGTATTGTAGCAAGTTTATTAATTTTTTTTTAAAAATCCAAAATCGCATATTCGCTTGCATACTCGTATACTCTCTATTTAGTAACCCAACTAATCAAATACCATATGCCAACTTCTTGAACCTTGGCACGGTGACACATGGCAAGATGTGTTGGCTCAAATTGGATGGTTGTTACAATCCAAAAATTTTGTTCATGCAGACTGGCTAGCTTAGGTGGGTTGGATCGGGCGGATTGACCAGCTTAGGTGTACTAGCTCATGTATACTGTTTGGTGGTTGGCTCAGGTAGCCTACCTTGCTCAGGCAGGCTAGTTTGTTTTGGTAGTTTGAGTTGCTTACTTGCCACTTAATGGGGCTGGTTTATTTATGACTTTCTTGGGCTTAAGCCTACCCTAGTGAGCTTGTGGACCTCTTGGGTCTATTTGTGAGAGCTAATTTCTTCCCTCATCACTTTTGTGAGCTCCTAGCCATTTGGGTGGACTGGATGAAGATGTGCGTCACCACGACATTTTTTGCTGTTCTTATTAATGGCAATCCGGTAGGTGCACGGATCCAACCGAGAAGGGGAGTCAAGCAGCGGTGCCCTTTGGCTCCGATGCTTTTTGTTTTGGCAAGAGATGCTTTAGCGAGGACGGCGATCATGTCATGTGAGAGGAACCTAGTGAGGGGTTTCTCTCTGGAGGACGGGTTGGCGATTTCGGTACTTCAATATGTGGATGATACTTTGTTCTTCATTGAAGGTGCTGAGATAGAGGTTAGAAGGATGCAGATTTTGTTGGAGCTGTTTAGAGAGGCATATGGTTTGTAAATCAAGCTAGCCAAGTCGTGTTTCGTCCCTTTCCACATGTCGGTGGAGGAGGCGAGTGCGTGTAGCTTGACCATTGGCATGAGGAGGGAGACTTTGCCCATTTCCTATTTGGGCCTTCCTCTGACTGATAAGAAGATTATGGTGCAAGATTGGACCTCCTTGATTCGGAGATTGGAAGGAAGATTAGCAGGTTGGGTGTCAAGAATGTTGTCCAGAGGTGGGAGATTGGTCTTGCTCAAGGTGGTGCTGGCTGCAATGTCGTCCTAGTTTATTTCCATCCTGAAGATGCCACAGCAGGTTAGAAAGAAGATTTTGGGCATGATGAGAAAATTCTTTTGGACCTCCTGTTTTTCTCTTGCCCGTTTGTTTCTCAGATTTGGAGGCGCTTGGAGGCGAGGTGGTGGAACCAATCCTCCTTTGAGGAGTTTTGGAGATCCTTCAGGAGTGGAGGCACCCATGCACATTAGAATGTCTTCAGATTGAAGAAGGAGAGGGCGAGGCCTTTAGTGGTGTTATGGGGCATCTGGTTGGGGAGAAATGCTGTTGTGTTTAGGGGGTAGCGTCCGTATGTGGAAAATTTTGTGGAGTCCATTTTAGCTATGATTAGGTTGTGGAGTGCTGTTTTGTGGTTGGTTTATGTTTGGCTGAATGACCTATCTTTTTATGTGATTTAATGTAATATATTTTGGGTGGTTATCAATTGGATAACTGGCCTTTTTCTTTTTTTAAAAAAATGACAAGATATATGGCATTATCAAGAGTAATAGGCCTGTAGTCCACCCTTTCCACTTAATCTTTCTTGGGTGCGAAGGCAATAACATCCCATTAAATCTTTCAAAACCATGATTCCTGCAACGTGGTCATGACATCACTCCCTATCACATCCTAAATCTCCTCGAAGAACAACACTAGAAAGCCATCCTATCCAGGTGATCCTTCAGTAGTAAGCCTAGGCATTAGGCTAGGTGCCCATTGGGTTAATGGGTACCCAACTCAATTGGGCTAAGTTTGGATCGAGTCTGATTACAAGTTGGCCAAATCCAAACTAATAATTAATGGGTTTGGGCTTGCATTGAAGATTTTTATATTTAAGCTCGATTTACCCTGTTTTGTCATACTTTAGATAAATAATTTTGTGATAAATATAATGGTAGTAGACTGCATATTTTGATTCTAACTGTGTCATGTGTTGTTGTATATGCATTTCCATTTATATAAGGCCATGGATTGGTAGCTAACATGGTATGTGAACTCAACTTAAATGGTTGATGCCTGCAATCTAAAAAATCAGTCCACCTACCAATAGATTACGTGGATTTGTTAGCTTTGCATCTAGATAGGTGGATCTGAATCCCCTTGATTTAACAAGATGTCTTAGGCTAAGGGGGTGGAGGTAGGAAGAACTTATGGAGGAGGAAGAGGCTAAGGAGGTAGAAGAAGACCTAAGGAGGAAGAAAGAGAAAGGAGGAAGAAAGAGAAAGGAGGAGAGTTGTATGCAACTAATGGAGGCCATGTGGTATTTATATAAGCACAAGTGGAAGGGGTGGACGTCCATAGGTGTCTTGGTGGCCAAGGAATATGTTTAGGTTTTGGAAATTAGGTTTAGGATTGGGTTTATCTAAATAGGAAAAGTAAGAATCCCAAATGGTCTTCAGTTTTCAGCTTCTGAATGTTTCAAATTTGAAGTTGCACATAAAAGGAAAGTTGTAACCCTTGAAATTTGCTTTCAAATGCAACTTGAATCACTCAATTTGGATTTAAAATGAGAAAGTTATGGCCAAAATACTGAAGGTGTGTTAGGCTTTCATGAATTTTGGGATTAATATTGTGATTGGAATCTTGATTTGCTAAAATCATGGGATGTGATTGAAACATAATTAAATTGATTGTCACATTTTATTAATTAATTCTAAAGAATATTTTTGGCAATTTAGTGTAAAAAAATTACATGGCACATGTTGATAAGGTAGAGACTTCTAGAATAGGATTAGGGCTAGGATTGAGCTAGTGTCACTAGAGAGTGAGTTAGGTTTTTAGGACTAGGTTTAGGAAGAAAGCTAGGGTTAAGG
Source organism: Thalassia testudinum (assembly GCA_037157565.1). Taxonomy (NCBI): domain Eukaryota; kingdom Viridiplantae; phylum Streptophyta; class Magnoliopsida; order Alismatales; family Hydrocharitaceae; genus Thalassia; species Thalassia testudinum. The sequence continues at coordinate 182,231,289 of JAZHRO010000024.1, read as the reverse complement.
CAAAGGCTTCGGGAGCTAAATGGAGTTTGTTTAGGATTAGGGTTTTGGGTAAGGCTAAAATGGGTAGGTTCTGACTAGGGTTAGGGTTAGGGTTTTTATGGTAAAAGAAAGTTCTCTCAACTTGAGCTCTAATGACCTGTATTCTCGCTTCTTCTCCTTATGAGCCTGAGTAGAGTATTCCTGCACATTGCAAGACCAGAAATTTGCACAAAATAAGCTCAAAATGATAGTTTTACCCCTATCATGCAAATATGCAATTATGTACGTAATGACCTAAATCTAATGCAACTAACACCCAAATCTAACAAAACTAAGCATGTTCGCATATAATTATGTTGACTTATCTGGCATCAATAGGTTGATATATTTCCTTTTTGCAGGCCAAGGGTACAGATATTCACCAATAGTTTGAATTCATTAGCTTAGGTGGAAAACATATCACCTGATTTAGTTACATACTGCTTGCACAACTGATTAAGTCGATAATGGTGTTCCTCCTAGGTGATTGGCAATATGGCCATTCATGGGTTTTGATCTATCAGTTTGTTCTATGATGTAGTCTAAGCTTTTGGTGTGTTATTCCTTTGTATGAATTTATCATGTGGTACCCATCATATGAATGAATTAAGATGATTCATTTTGTTTCATATTCAATTTTCAATAATTTCTTCATCTAATTTCACATAATTTTTTATATTTAAAAAAAGGTTTTCATAATTCTGATTGTTAATATGTTGTAAAATAGAGTTGCTTGCTGCTTAACTTTCTTTGGTTGCAGAATTTTTGAGGTTGTCACTTTGGAAAATATGAATGCTGCATTTACCTTATATAGATACAACTATGCAGGATTGAGAGGAAGTATGGTGTATTTAGCAAATTAGATGCATGCTCCTTTGTCACAAATGTTTATGATTATGGCAATTTGGTGAGTTTAGTCACAGATTGCTCTCCTCACGGTACCCATGTTGCTGGTATTTCTGCTGCCTTTCATCCTGAGGTAATTTTCTTTTAATCAGCTGTTGTTATTTGATAGCTTTTGGTGAAAAATGATTGTATTAATTGCAAAACCACTGTAAAGGAGCCTTTGCTAAATGGTGTTGCGCCTGGAGCTCAATTGATTTCTTGTAAGATTGGAGACTCGCGGTTAGGTTCCATGGAAACAGGGACAGGACTCACTCGAGCCCTTATAGCTGCAGTGGAGGTATGGTAATCTCCAAAAACTTGTACATAGTTACAAGAAATATTTTATTCATACTTTTTACGATGAATCTTCATAGAGTAACAAATAACGGTACTTAATTTATAGAAATATCTATTGTTGTGGCATTTTGAGTATTTGTAAGGTAATGAAGGCACAATAAATTTCCACAATCTGATATAGCTATAAGAATCATCGCCTCTCAAAAAAATGGTTACAAGCACATTGTTCACTGTTTTTATGAGCTTATGAGGTACTCGAAGATTTGTTGACTAACAAATAATTCATTAATATAGTTCTCTGTTCTTGTTGCATATTTTTATTTATCATAACCTGAAGCAGTATAATAGGATTTGCACATATTTTCAAGGTTCTAGAATACATTTTTACTCCCCTAGTCTAACAGGACTTGAGTGCAAACATTCCATCTATGCTTTTGATTTATTCTTTTCCAAGGAATTATTATTAGAAATGTTATTTTCCTTATGTGGTCTTATTCTTCTTTTCTTACCTCGGCGCATAATTATTTCGGTAGCACATGAAACTCCACTCCTATATGAAGGACGAGTAGCAAGATAGATTGGAGCAAATTAAACTTTGAAGATTTTTGGATATTCCCCTCCTCTCTATCTTTCTTACAAATTTCTATCAACCCTTTCGTATCCATTTTCTCTTCCCCCATTTATCTCTCTCCTTGCCTCGATCTTCCCTCGGACTAGTGTCTAGGTTGTTGATAGGAAGTATTCGCTTATGGTAGCAAGGGCCACGTTACCATTAATATGCAATTAACTGATGTTTATATTCCTGAGGGTCCTCCAAACTTATTTTTAGTTAGTACGATCACCAAGATTGTAAACTCAAGCTATTTTTGATTAGATGTTGTGCCATATATATTTTTTTAGGACCCTTGACTAGGAAGATGGTTGATGGTTACCGGACAACATGTGACGACTCACATCTCTAGGCCATCCATATAAATCAACCATTGCTTGGATACTAACCATTGGATCATCATTCGATGCTAGCCACAGACACTCCAAGCTTTGCCACACATAGTTTATAGTATTACAAAACTTTAGAGCACAATGCTTACAAAACTACATTGGGGAATACTTTTTAAGTTGCTTAAAAATTTCATCTTTTATCTTTGTATTCTTTTATGCCTCGTCCTTGGGCAAGTGTGCATCTTATCTTTTCCCTGGGTAAATAATTCTAGCAAAAGAATGAGTAGAAAACTTAGTTGGGAAATAAATAATGTAGCAATAATATATGTTATGCAATATTTATGTGTAATTATCATTTGTATTTAATCATCCTTGTAACTATAAGGAGATCTTGATGTAATGTTTGGCTTGTATTCCTTTGGGTCGCCTTGAATAGGGCTCATGTCCACCTGCCTAGATAACGAAACTTGCCTCCCACGATCCTTACCCTCTGCTTAGCACCAGGAAAAGCATTGTGATTCGCAGCACTGATTGCAAGCAACACTAATAACGCTAGGAGCACTCTTGATTGCTAATAGGAAACACAAGTAACATTAGGATAGTTTTGATTGCAAGTAACATATCCTTGGTGCTAAAGACATGTTTGGATCCTTCTTGTATCAAGACTTCCTTGAGTAAGTGGATCCTCCCCTCATTTTTAGATTCAAAGTTTTCCACATATATCACTTTGTTAGCATAATATCAAGCATTACATTTAAGAAGCTTAGATACATCTTAAGGAATAATATACCTAGCAAGAGGAATGGCCATGATTAGGGTTGTAGAAATCGGTAGTCGATATTCAGTTGGTGAGGTCATTGACTAAGGAGTATATGGTATGCGGGTGATTAATGGGGGATTGATCGGTTAAGCATATTTAAGTATTTAAAAATTTGAATATAATCATATATATTATTATACATATATATAAATTGAAAACATGCACATATGTATTAGTATTATTTTTTTAACGTGTATATTCTCTCAAGGACACCCGTCATGTGGCAAGGTGGGTGATAGTGATGGAGGATTGAGGAGAATTTGAGCGAGGGGTGCAGGTTTAGGATTTTATTAGGATTCAAATGTAGGGGGAGGGGGATGGAGAAGTTGGGTGGGGTTCTTTTTCTTTTCGGGGTGCCAATCAAGATAGAAAAAATTGAATTGCCAATGTTCGATCGGATGATTAATCAATCAATTAATTGGATAATCGATCGATTAATCGGTCTACTCGATTATAGGCTTGAATATTGATATATGGTTTGGTTCCTGACTGCATATGATTAATCGACCGCATAGATATATTTTTGCAGCCTTGGACATGATATATTGCTTCCATTTTTTATACAAGTTTACCTTAGAATTCAAATTTAATTTCGGCAACATTTTGGTTAAGTTTCTTATTGTATATTCAAAACCTTGGGAAATTTTTGGTAGTGTTTCTCCTTATACAAAGTCATGTTCCAACCTGAAATTCTCTTCAAAAATTGATTTGACAGAGTTTCCCCTTATGCTAAACATAATTCAACCAAAAATTTTGATGGAACTTTGGTAGAATATTAACAAAATAAAGGAATGTAGTGGATAAGAGTTAGAGTTTGATAAATCATGCATTGAAGGTTGGTGAACTGTCTAGGACTCTCATAGGAAGTGTAGAAGGATACTTGACAGAGCTATATATGCCTTATACACTCATGAATCTACCAACGACCAAGTCATCATACTTGTGGATAGCGTAAGAAAAGCTTATTTCTCAAAGATACGACATATATAGCATTGCCATGTGCTAAGGAAATTTGGAAGTTTTACATTGTGAGCGAGTAGAAGACGTGTCTAGGACTCATGATTGTGCAATAGAGCAGTAGGCCATGCTATACGTGCCTTGACATGAAAACACCAAACGACCAAGCTTCCATGCTTATGAAAGATCTCGTTGGATTTCTTACCATATAGTAACTACTAATTATAAGTAACCCACATGAAATCCTAGCATGTTGAGGGAGAAGGAAATTTCTTGACCTTTCCTACCTTTTAATGACCCTTTCCTTTCCAATCTTTCTTCTCCAATAGTGCTTTGCCCTGCTTTCTTCATTGGTAGGGCTTCACTCCCTTTGTACTTCTTTTGTCCTCCTCTCTTAACCTTGGGTGTAGATGGATTTTGGAATGGATGGTTGGAAATGAGAGGAGGTAGGGGGTATTTATAGGGGAGTTTACGTCAGTGTTCCAAAATCTTTCAACCCTAGTTATCATCCTAGTCATATGACTATCCCAACAATGTTATGCCAACTAGGCATTCTTGTTGATGTGGCATCCATCATAGTTGCCATGCTGGCTCAGAATGGTGGGTAGATGTGGCCTATGGTTTCATTGAGTCTTATCCATAGCCAATGATTTTGCTAATCGCACTTAATTAGTGTTAATCTTGATTAATTAGTACTGTTGATTTTAATTATCCTTAATCACAATTAATGCTTAATAGTTGCAGTAAACTTCACCTAATAATGATTAGGAGTCTTTAGTTGTCATCATTAATCTCCTTCAATTGTGATTAATTAGCCTTAATTATGGCTTTTAGGCTTAATCCTCCATTTATACCTTCAATGACATTCTTTTAGTGTACCCTTTATAGTTTGGTTCCTAAGGACTAAAGAGTATTTCCAATTAAGTCTCAACAATTTCATTTTAGTCCCCTTGCTTGCACTTGATTTTATAATGTATAATCACTTGTATTAAGAAACCAAAAACATTCTACAAGAGAGGCAAAATATCTTTTCATATCCATGATATTTGTGAGGACTTTTACATAATCCTACACGAAACATGTAATATGAAGACTGAAAGAGCAATCGAAATGACTTGCAAAAGGTTTACTAGGTTCCTGTTTTGTAGATGCTACATCATGGCTAGGACTCTTTCACTCTCTTTTCATCCGAAAACCTCTTACTTGTAATGAATGAATTTAAAGATACTCTCCAAATGCATTAAAATAGAAATCATTACAATGACTTGGGCTGCCTTGGTTTGCATGTCCGATTCAAGTTGTTTACATGCTTATTTATATCAAGTACAAAAAAGAAGTTAATATTGTCAATGATTTCATCTTGTTGGCTCCTGCTTGCCCTATTTACGAAGTAGTTACCTACAATGAACATATAGGATATGACTTGCTCTCCTAAGGAGATCAATTTGGAGTGACCATTTTGGAGCTACATATTGGCTTTTGCCTTACTCTTAAACATGGAAGATATCTCAACTTATGAAGTTGGGTTAGGTTATTGGAATTTGGGCTAGTTTGAAAGATGGTTTTTGGAATGTCCTCCTATACTCGAATTTGGTGGTAATTGGAGCAAATATCGAGCTTTGTGAAGTATTTGGCACCGTGCAACTTGTTGAGGAGCTTGTCCACCACTAGTATGGGATATTTGTCTTTGATAGTGCACTTGTTCAATGTGTGGTAGTCCATGCAAAACCTTTATCTTTCATCTTTCTTTTGAAGTAGGACTAAAGGCACAGATGGGGTTGCGCTCAGCCTCGCTCGTTCATTTTCCAGGAACTCGCAAACTCGTCATTTGATCTCATTCTTTGGACACCAAGTGTATCGGTAAGGGGCAGAAGATATCAGTCTTGTCTTGTCCTTGAGAGGTATGGCATAGGAATGAGGTTGTTCTGGTGGTAATTTGATATGCTGGTTGAAGATTGCTAGGTAGGTGCTTATAAACTCTTACATATGTGATACATGTTCAGAAAAATGCTATGTGAAATTCTTGTGGATAGACACTGCGTAATGAGTACTTGGTGTGCGGATAGGTAAGTGATTTTGAATTTTCAAATAATTGAAAATATAGATTAATTTTAGTTAATTATTTCATACTATTAACTAAATAAAATCATAAATAACTACACTAAAAAAATGAATGCCAAAATACACAAACATAAGTACTAAAATACCATTGAAGAGAAACTTATCCAATGGAACCACAACATAGAAAGAGGTCTTAAAACAAAGTTCCAAGGAAAACATGAAGCATTCTAACAAATAACATCATTTCTAAAAAAAAGTCTCATAGAATAATATAGTGAGAAGAAATGTGCAACATAGTTTATTCTAGAAACCCTGTAACTCTTTATAAAGAGAACAAGTGAGGAGAAATAACGATAAAAATCCATAAAGAACAGGAAAAATAAAAGACCTAAGGAGTACCATAACACTCTCCTTTAAGTTGGAGCATAAATATCTATTATGTTCAGCTTGGAACAATAGACATTAAAAGTAGATCGAGGTAGATGCTTGGTAAAGATATCCGTTGTTTGGTCCTCTGATGTGACAAAAGTGGTGTGCAAAATCCCACGTTGAATTAGATCTTTGGTATAGTGGCAGTCTATTTCTATTTGCTTGGTGCACTCGTGAAACATGGGAGTATTGGCAATGTAGGTAGCTGCACGATTGTCGCATTGTATCTCCATGGGATCCTCAATGTGGATGTATAAATCACAAAGCAATGATCTCACCTAAACTATTTCAACACCAGTTTGGGCCATAGCTCTATACTTAGATTTTGCTTTAGCCTTGGACACTATTTCCTGCCTCTTGTTCCTCCAAGTAACTAAGTTCCCTGCTACATATTTGCAAAAGCTTGTAGTAGACTTTCTATTTGCCAAGCTTCCTGCATAGTTTGCATTTGAATAGCCAACCACTGTCATAGTAGTCCCTCTGCTAAATAGGATCCCACAACTAGCTGCTTTCTTTAGGTATCTAAGTACCTGCATAGTTGCTTCCCAATGTTGTTTGGTTGGTGTATCCATAAACTGACTTAGCTTGGCAATAGCTAAGAAAATATCTAGTCGTGTGATGGTCAAATATAAGAGGTTGGCAATCAATTGTCTGTATGCCTGACTGTCTACTACCTTAGAATTGTCATCATAGAGATGCACCTTGGGATCCGTGGGAATGTTGGCAGGTTTAGCTTCTAGTATGCATGTCTCCTGCAAGACACCTAGTGCATATTTTTGCTGTGACAACATTATGCCTTGCTTGCTTTTAGCTACCTTAATCCCAAGGAAGTACCTAAGCTGCCCCAGATCTTGCATGACAAACTTCTCTGCTAAACATTGCTTGACCTTAGCTATCCCGGTCTCATTATCACCTGTAATAATAAGATAATCTACGTAGACTAGAAGAACCAGAACCATAATACCTCTCTCAGTCTTCTTGACAAAAAGTGAATGATTTGAATTAGCTCGCTGAAGGCCAATCACCTCAACCACCTTTGAGAGCTTTTGGAATCAAGCTCTTGGGCTTTGCTTTAATCCATAGATTGCTTTCTTCAACTTGCATACATACTCTCCTTGAACCTAAATAAACTAAAATCAACGTAAAGAAAGCACATGGTACACATTTCTCTTTTCTTAAATGGTAATTGCTGGGTTTTTGGGGAAATATGAACTTTATTGATTTGAAAATAGAGGCCTTAACCCTCTTTATATAGAGAGAGGGCCTTGGCATACATGGAAATACAACTAACATTTATTAAAAATAACAATGACCTAAATAGAAACTAAATCAATATCTCTTTGATTTTATTTCCTAACACTCTCTCGTAGGTTGAGATGTGAAAGATGGTAAAGACTTGGATGAACGATACTTGACGGTAGTAGAAAAATAATCGGCTTCAGCATTTGCATCAACTTGTCATGTTTCGACTTGTACGTCCTGTGTAAGGTGCTGGGCACATGAGAAATCATGACTAAAACTTGGGTGTTGTTGATCCTATGTCCAAGAGTCTGAAGATGACAAGGCTTGGTCTTCTTGAGTGCACGTAAGGTCACAAGGGTGTCATTGCTCCTACACCCTGCGAGCCTGGATTAAGGTTACCTTCTCTGTCATTGCTCCTACGCCACAAGAGCTAGTCGAAATGCTCTAGGTGTGTGAGAGTGCACCCAATCTTCGTGTCTATGCCTTCTTCATCAAGTTGTCTTTAAACTCAGGCGTCTCTACTTGTATGCCTTCATAGAGCTAATCCCTGCTTGGTTTCTGTTGAGGTGCGTGAGAGCACTACCCATAATCCTGGGCATCGCCGTTGTTGCGTGCCGCTGTAGAGAGGAGGTTCAGAGGAGCCTTATCGTCGGAATGTGGAGGATCTCCATGAGGGAGAGAGAGAACCCGTAGCAGCACCTGCACGACCAGTAAGGCTTGTTGCAGTGTGCTCCTGCAGTGTGAGAGAGAGGACAGGAGTAGCAATAATTGTTGCTGCTACTGCTGCAAATAGAGAGAGGAGCCATCATTGCCACTCCTTTCCTTCCCCTCCCCCTGTTTTTTTCTTGTTTGGGCGACGCTACAGTGGAGGAGGAACATAGTGGCGCTTTGGTGAGGTTGAGGGAGGATTGGGCTGCCCTGGTCTGGTAACATGGGCTCCAAAAGGTCGATTGGTGCCCTCAAATCCTCGATCAAACGAGGTTTGGGGGGCCAAATCAGAGATCTAGACCACCGTGTTCATCAGCGGCGTCAGACGAAGAATGGGCTATCAGCAGCACATGGTTGGTCCGATGACCCTCATGAGTGGTGGATATGGGGGTTGGGCCAATGGTGACCACCCCCACGGTGGTCTTGCAGGTGGTGGGCTAATGGCGGCGCTTACATCTCTCTTCACCAACGATGAGAAAGACAGCAGCCACAAGGAACGAAGAACGAAAGAAGAGGAATAGAAGAGGAAGAAGAAGAGAGGAGAGAGCCTCTTCGACGGCTCACCGGAGGTCGGTAGCACCGTCGAAAGGCCTCCCCCCTCTAGGGTTTCTTCTTCTCCTAACTTGCTCTGAGAAATTTGTGGTTCCGATGCCCGTTGGGATTTTAGGGAAATATGAACATTATTGATTTAAAAATAGAGGCCTTAACCCTTTTTATTGAGAGAGGGGTTTGGCATACATGGAAACATAAGTAACACCTACTAAAAATAACAATGACCTAAATAGAAACCAACTTAATCAATATCTCTTTGATTTTATTTCCTAATAGTAACCTTTTCAAGAAATCAAGATAGTAGGACAGCAATAGAAAAAGAATGGAAGCAAAAATAGAGAGTAGATTGTTCACTACGGGAAGAGTTTTGGTTCAAGGGTTTAATAATGTCACATGGGAGACTAGCATATTTTTGTGGGTGGGATAGTCAAAATTGGGAGGGAAAGTTTCTATTAAGACATTGGGTAAGTGAATGCCTACTTGGAGTACTCGGTCAGAGTACTTGGACCAAGTGCAAAATGGGCCGCTTACATATATGTGGTGATGTCAGGGGGTCGGATAGTACTTGGCCTAGGTGGCCATTTTTCTAAACACCATTTCCAGTGCTAAGGTTATTGGCTACTCCTCCATACCTCTATCTTTGATATAAAATCAAATAGGAAATGCCTTGCCCCTGTAGCTCTCGACATATCTCCTCCTTAAGTAGTGGGTCTGGGTTAGGAGATATCCTCTACAAGGTGACCATGCACTCCTTTGTATAGTATGAGAGGGATGGATGCTTGAGGTTCCAGATGGACTCCCTCAAGGATTGATCCATGGGGCTTCAAGAATAATATTGAATGCCCCTTAGAACAAGGACAAAACTATGCACTCAAAATTTTGTTGCCTTGTTTGCTCACTGAAGGTTCTCGATCCTCTTGTGGAAAACAAGCGTTCCCCCTCCTACCACAGACACCTTTGTCTGTTGTTGCATCTCCTAAGCGAACATGTTTCCCATCATGAGTGCTAGTGATATGAAATTGCTGGTGCTCCTAGTGTCTACCAAGGCCACCCCTATGTCAGTAGCCATGTGGACTTGCAATTGGAGCAGCCCCTTTGTCAATAGCCCTATGATGTTATGGGTTGAAATATGGTCCTCCGTTTCCATTACGTTGTTTTCTCCCTTCAACGACTCTTACTTTTGGTGGTGCATTTCCCTCCTTTGCCAAGAAATAATGTTTGAGTTTTGCACTTGGGATGAAACGCTCACCACAGTTGTAACAAACATTTCTCTCCTATTGCTCCATCATTTCCTTTAGGGTTAGCTGCTTGATGGGCCATGTTGCAAACCCCCTGTCCTTTCCATCCTGTACCTCCATCCTTAGTGACGTTGCTAGCCTTGTCCCCATCATGAGGACTCATCCGGTGTGACACATATTCCGATCTTCAAAGATGCGTGCATATCTCATGGCTTGCACCATAGTGTGGGGTTGAAGAATCAATGCCTTAGTGCGTAGCTCTTGAGGCCTGAGATAGATTTTCATGATTTAAATGCCAGTGGCATGCCAGCAAAATTTTATTGAAATGGCCTATTTTGGTGTCTACCACATGTCGACGTGAAATAATGTTGAAATTCCTAGATGTCACTAGCGTGGCGATGCCATTTCGACAATTTCGATGATTTTGATGCTTACATCAACCATTTTAATGTTGTTTTAACGATATGTCGAGGATTGAGCCAAAATTTTCATTTTTTAAATGGGAAATGGCATGTTGAATACATGATTTCTTAACTCATAACTCTCCCTTAAAAAAGCCATCTTTCCTTTGTCTCCACAAAATGGCAATTGTTGCTGGTCCAAAAATCATTACCTCCACAAAGTGACAATTATTGTAGTAATTGAATTTGGTCTTGCAACATGTTTCTGAAGTTTAAATTTAAACATGTTGTATTGCCTATTGCATTTATATGCTATATGCTGCATTTGAATTTTTGCGTGTAACATTCTTTTGTTGCATAACCTTCTAAGTTTTCTACGTTAATAGTTATTTAAAACCTTATTCTTGAACTTGAACATGATTAACATGTTGCATATAAATATTAGGATATAACATTCCTATTCTTACATAAACATGTGATTTTCTTGAAATTTTAATCATTTTGACTATTGCCAATTTTGTTGGCATGTGTCGACATGCTTTTGACATGTCCTTAGCGTGCCTCTGAAGTGGATTATTTTGGATGCATTAAAATCGTCGAAATCTGATGGTGAAATACAGGCATTTCCATGGCATACCTTCACATGCCTCTGGAATGCGCACTTACAAATTTATCGAAAAAACGTCGAAATCAACATTTAAAACCTTGGTTCTCCACCATTGGAGGAACTGTCACTTGTAGCTCTTCGAAGTGAGAGTAGCACTTCCAAACTGATGTGGTTTGCTGAAGTCTATAGAGTTGACCCATTGGCACCTTGTACTTTGATAAACTGAATCAACAAAACAACTCTAGCTTGAACTGTTCCTAGTCTGTGATATGCTTGCTCATTTCTCCCTGGTGTAGCCATTGCATTGTGTCTCTCCTGAGGTGAAGTGCGGTGAACTTCACCTGTACCTCCTTCAGATGCTTGTGAAATGCAAGGTGTTGCTCTACTCGATGTCGATAGTAGGTTTACTCTGTTCCCATTTTAGGTGGGAAAGTTGAGCTTGATTGTTGACACAGGGCTAGCGGTCGATGAGAAGCCCTGTGCCTATCCTTGAATGCCTTTGGTACGTCGCTCTTCTCTAGCTTCCCTTCTCATATGAGCTCCATGAGCTCTGCCAACAGCCCATAACTCTGTTGGAGCATCGCATGGCTTGCTTGCAGTCGGATCATGTTGTTCAATTGGTTGTCCACCATGGCGTGGAGGGTGTCTAGAAGGTCTTTGGTTGGCTTTGATACTAGAGTGTTTGTCCTTTGGTTTATTACCCATGAGGATTGTCAAACAATGGGTGGGGGTCATGTTTGAGCGTGTCACTACAACCTATGCTGATTGTTGGGAGGCGGCCTTCGAACACCGCATGCAAAGAAGGAAATAAACAAAAAGGGAAATGGGAATTCTCATTTAGGATATGCGGTGACCATACATTCCCTTTTAAGGCTCTACGTAATAACAACCATAACAGCAAAAGCAACATATGTACGAACTCCATAACCAAATCCCGATAACTAGAGACTAATGACAAATTGGAATTGCAACAATACCTGACCGATGTTGCTCCATGATGTGTGCCAAGTGCCAACTACAACATCACAGGGCACCACTTGACCGACCCATGTACGACCAAGACTGGACCTGATACATTACAATACTCCAAATTATCTCATGCACGTTGTGGCCGCATCAGACTCCGTATGGCAGTGATGAGGTACTGACCTGTATCAGGCTACAAGCTGACAAAGCAATCCTTTGGGTCATCTCCAAGCCTGGATTTATTCATTCAACTTGAAGTGAAGGTACTCAAATCAGTCTCTTCATTCGTATTCTCTCTTCCTAGGTTTGACTCCCACAGTCAGCCTTTAGTCGAGTTGAAATCTGAATCGAACCCAAGATGCATTACTCAGATTTCTCCATTTAATTCCTTTATGATCTGGAAAGTGACAATTATTTTTGAAAAATGGAAAGTGACAATTATTCAGTGTGATTTTCATCTAGGATATTTTACACTGAGTTGACTAATTCCTTTTTTTTTCTCCACACCATGCAATTATGAAGTGCTTCGGTTAGGGAAGTATCTTAGTGGATCATTGCCATAGATGGAGGGCCTTCAGTCTAGCCATTATCTTGATTGGTTGCATCTTGATATCTGGTTCTTAATATTGTTCATGGCCATCAATGACACATGTTCCGCTTTGTTATATAGTTGATTTTTTGCATCTACCATGGGTTTTTCTTGGTTAAAATCAAGTTTAATTTCAAATTTTGTTTTGGAATTACAGATCCACTTCAAAGCCGCAGTGAGTATTATTTTTGGTTTTGTTAATGCTCCTTGAACTTTTGCTAGTGAGTTGTGTTCTTTCTTGTAAGTCCCTTCCGACATGGTAGAATTAAGTTGCTTGGTGAAAACACCCTCACAAAAATTGAGTTTAGTCCCCCCCCTGCTCATTTAGACTAAGATTTTTTGATTACATCATCAAAAAGACTAAGACAAGGTGATTATTAGACCCCTCGTCTTAACTACATGAAAGGTTCTCCACAATAATTTTTTTGTAATGCAGAAGCTGCCCCCTTATTTTTCTGCTTAGTTCACACCATAGTTTTATCAAAAAATATTAACACAGTCATTGTTTTTTTATTTGCTTCTCTTTATAGCATAAATGTGATTTGATTAATATGAGCTATGGAGAAGCAACACTTGCCCCTGATTATGGTCGCTTTGTTGAGCTTGTCAATGAGTTATTTTCATGATAGTCTTGTTTCTTTCAAACTGATTTTCAGTACCATGCTGACTTTGGTATCTTATACTAGGTTGTTGACAAGCATAGGTTAATGTTCATGAGCAGTGCTGGAAATAATGGACCTGCACTAAGCACTGTAGGTTCTCCTGGTGGTACCACATCTAGCATAATAGGAGTTGGTGCATATGTATCTCTTGCTATGGCTGCTGGAGCTCATTGTGTGGTTGATCCTCCCTTTGAGGGATTAGAGTACACATGGTAAATTAATTTGCATTGGAGTAAAAGTACCAAGATATTGTTTTTGATAGGTGCTAATGTTTTTCCTTATTTTTCACTGCTGATGTTATTCGCTTCTATGTAAGTTTTTTTTCGTAATATGCCTTGCCTGCAATGTGCAAAGAATGAGTGCGGTGATTTAATAGAGTAGCTATTAAATCCTGAGTTGGATTCGGACAAAATTAAGAATGCAGTCTGAGGATGTTAGTGTGGTGTTTTTCTTTCTTTAATAAAATTACATTGCTCTTTAGTTTTATTTGAATGCCCATCAAAGCTTATACTTTATTAATACCAGACGTAATGTGTTGGTGAATTGACAATTTAGATTGATAGATAATATACGAGAGAATGCTAGTTTATTTGGTTTTGTAAGTATTGATTGTGGAGATACTATTTTTGAAAATATTTATTGGGTAAATATTGAACTTTATTACCTCTAAATTTCTTTTGAAAAGGTTACCTCTAATTTTTCTAACTTACTGACCATATTTCTTTTATTGCTATCCATTGCTCATTTCACTCTAAATCTTTATTTGAAAATCTCTGATTCTTGGTTGAATTGAGTTCTGGGCATCTTCTTAATTGATTTAAGCTTCTTGAGGTTTACAGGAGTCTTTTTTTTTTGTAGTTCAGTTCTGATTTCCATGTCATACAGATGTCAGATTTTGGTTTCCTCTTGAAAATGAGAATTTCTTTTCTCCCTTTAATTTCCGGGCTGCTTTAGCAACTTACTTTTGATATTTGCTCCAGGAATCTCATGTGCTTATCTGCTGGGTTTTTTGTTATCTTGGAAGATCCTAATTGATTTCAAGAACACCTTAATCCCTCAAGCTTAATTGAACACATAAATATACACAAATCCAGACTATCTTTTGAATTTTAACATAGACTTCCTCTTTACTTGTAGGGCACTTACAGAATTGTGGAGATTAGCTGTGGATGGACCTTTTAAATGATAGAATTCTAGTAAGATATTGGTCTAAATGCTGCATATGTAAGTTCTTAGTTTTTGAAAATGTTTGACCGTAGAGCTAATCTAATGATAGTCGGAAAATTCTAATTGGCTTACAATGTAGTTGTGGGGCCCAGAAGTTTCTTGCTTGGTGATTTTATAGTGCAGGTGTATAATTTATCAAAGAATCAGCCTAATGATGCTTAAAAAATAGAAGAGGTCTGATGGCTTTAAGGAAAAACTTTATGTGAACAGGGGAAAATTTACATTTCAACCTAGGAAGGATTAATCACAATTTGATGACCTCAATATATGTTGATCAGTCCAATACATGTAAATTTATGGCTTTAATTATGATTGCATCCATCATTCATGGAGATACCAAAATTGCTTTTAAGCAAATAAAATTTATTCATGAATGATATGGCTTGGAACTTAGTTTCAAACAAAGATATAGATAGATATCTCAGGTACCCTATATAAGACTTTCTTAACTGTTTCACAACACGCTTGTTCAATTGTGTATGAGAAATACTTAAAGGTCAAGCCAAAAAAATCATTTTAAGTGAGAGGTGCCTGTCTCATGTATCGGAATTTGTGATCAAGGGAATCTCCCTAAAATTTAAAGGGAACCCAGAACTTCTGATTATGGTTCAATAGTTGAGAGAGAGCTATAAGCTCTACCTAGCCTACAATGTGAGGAAATTTTCTTTTAAAAGAGGGTTGCTCCCTTGGTTTCATATATCTACTCAGTCAGATTTGAAGAGCCCAACCAGACAGTAGCAACAATTGAACCACACGCATATAGAATGCTAGCCCAGGTGAAATTATTTTAAGGAGTGTTGATATATTTCTGCCCTAGAAGAGGATATTGTGAGTCCTTGAAGGCATGTTTGACATTGGACACTTGCTATTTGTTGTAGGATGACAATCTAGGGGTGTGATTATGGAGAGTGAGATCTCCACTAGCCTTAGGTGGACTTGCACACGTGGACTGATAGTCTGATACATCAAAAAGTCATGATAGATCTACCTTGTAACTGCAGAGATATATGTTGAGAGAATTGAGTGGTTGTTTAGTACTACATTGGAAAGTGTAGGTTTTGTGTGTGAGTGGTGGCCTATAAATAAGTGTGTACTCCTCCCATTTACCTTTGAGAAGAAATACAGAGAAAATACGCCCATAGGGTACTTTTTCCGTGATTTTCTCCCTGCTCCTCGTGAATGGGGTTTCCACGTAAAATCCAACTGTTCTTGTTGTCTTATTGCTTTGATTATTGCTTCCGCTTGATTATTTTATTCAACTTGGTATCAGAGCGGTAGATTCTTGGGTTATTATTCTCTTTAGGGTTTTTATTATCAATTCTTGGAGTTCTTGATATCATCATGAGAAATCCACATGGCCTTGGCCTTCTGAAGGACGATCTCAACGTCTAAGCTCACGTCGAAGGTGACGTTGAAGAAGGCAGCGTCGTCCCCATGCCACGAGGGAGCTCCTGTCTCCCCAGCCATGTTCGAGTTCCTTGGTGTCCCTAGGATCTCACGTGATGCCGCCATCAAGAAGATCTGTGCCATTCCTCTGCCATGGCCATGGCAGAGGAATGGCACAGATCTTCTTGATGGCGGCATCACGTGAGATCTGGCTGCAACGACCGCCAACGACGTCGCAGGATCTATGCCGCCCTCGTCAAGCTCCTGGTGGCGGCTAGGGTTAGAGTTGCATCACAGGCGCGACTGCCACGTGGATGGTGCTGGGAGATCGACGGTGCCTTGCGGGGCGATCACTGGCGCTGGTCCAAGCCGCGCCGCTTAACCACAGTTGCACCTCCTCCCTCTGATGGCGGAGGCGAAGTAGTAGGCGGAGTGTGTGGCAGAGGCGTCCCTCGTGGAGGTGCAGGAGACGCCAATGATGGGGCAGCTGAGCTTGATGAGGCCGGTTCGTGTGCCTCCGAGATTATCGTCTGCAACGACTGATGCAGGTTCTGACGTAGTGAGGATCTTGCGAAGATGTCACCTGGAGGATCTCGCACGATTTGCTTGTTACAACCCTACGTTCTCCCGCGAGATTGTGGAAAGGATCAAATATACCCAAGGAACTGGCGACACATGATGGTTGTGGGTGTTGAGTGTGTGAAGACCTTTAGGTCTTTTGGAGGAGAAAAGAAGAGGGTAGGAGGTATTGAAGGAAAAAAATAGGAAGAGAAGAAAATAAAGAAAATGATGAAGCAAAAAAAAAGAAAGAAAAAAAAGAAAAAAAATAAAAAAAGTAGAAAAAAAGGGAAAAAAATAAAAAAAGGAAAAGAGATTTATGTTTAAGAGAAGAGATGGAGAAGTCTTCTCTAGGTTTTCAGGTTTTATTTTCTTCTCGTTGTTATTGTCTTCTCCCATACAAGTATGGGAGAAAGGGGGAGTGTGGGAGCTTGTTGTAGTGACCTCCGTTTGGGAGTCCCTTTTGTTCATGGACTCCACATGAGAAATCCAACTCTGGGAGGTCCAGAGTTTTGAGGTCCTCAGAGGAAGAACTTATTTCAGGTTTCTATGCGGGAGATCCAGTTTCGTGGACTCCAAAGAGGGAGATCCACCTTCGAGGTCTTCAGAGGAGGACCCAATTTCAGGGATACTGAACAAGGAGTCATCAATACCAGATCTTCAGAGACAACCACAATTCCTTCAGTAGCTCCAGCCTATGTTCTCGCTTGTGTAGAGTTGGTTCCTTTGTGTTACAAGCTGAGCATTCCATACTCCAGCTTGAGGTAGAGTGTTGAGAGAATTGAGTGGTTGTTTAGTGCCACATTGGAAAGTGTAGGTTTTGTGTGTGAGTGGTGGCCTGTAAATAGGTGTGGGCTCCTCCCATTTACTTATGAGAAGAAATACAGAGAAAACACGTACATAGGGCGCTTCTCCTGTGATTTTCTCCCCGCTTCTCGTGAGTGGGGTTTCCACGTAAAACCTAAGCATTCTTATTGTCTTATTGCTTCCTTTTGATTATTTTATTCAACTATATGCTTTTGAGAAGTTTTGATTCTAGTTATTCTTAGATGATTACATAAGACCAAATTTGAATTCCCATGGTAAAAACAATAATTGCGCATTCTTTTGAGAAATTTATCTTCCTTTAAATTCATTAATTCTTTCTTGTGTTTATTTAAATTTTATTCAACGATGTTTCTTTTTGGTAATCATTCATCTCCATTCCCATTTTTTAAAATATACTCCTATTGGGCCACTTGGCTCATATATACTTCTTGTTAACCAAATTTAGGTTAATACAGCACCATGGATGCACACATTTAGGTAATAACCTTGAGAAATCGGGTTTTAGGCCCTTGGGTGCCAGCTTATTGGAACCATGCGGAACTTGATCCATTGATGAACTTAGAGGATAAAGTTTGCTTTTTATCAACGATCGAAATGAAATTTGGTGCTAGAGATACTTTGCTGCATGATGGAAGAATACTAAGTTGCTTGTAGTCCTCGTAAAAATTTTTATTTTGACTTAGGGGACCAAAATATTTAGACTTATTGACTCTCTTTACTTTGTAAATTACTTTTGAGGTTGTGTTAAAAGGCTTTGTATTGTAAATGTTGAGATAACATATTTCTTATCTCTACTTTCTATTTCCTTTCTTATTACAAGTATAAGGGTTCTTTTTGTACTTTTCCCAAATCCTCTATATAATGGGGTTGGGACTGTTTTTGAATTAATTAGTTTCATTATTCTACTTAGTATTAGAGCAGTGGTCCTAGGTCAATGTTTGGTACTCCCTTGATTCTCTTACCTCCTTTTTTCTTCTGTTAGTATATGCATCTATTTTGTACGAGGGGGCTTGTATTCTTTTTGCTATTTTATTTCTTATGCTAGTGTTGTAACGCAACTTTTCTAGTGCCAGGACTCAATAATAGAATTATCTCATTTCCTCTAATTTGGTATCAGAGCATGGCTCTAGGTATCCCACCCCCATGGCCTCCAAACCTTAACCACCAAACCCCTCTCTCTCTCTCCCTCTACGTCGGTGCTACCACCTCCGGTAGGTCTCTCTGCGGCCTAGTGGCGGAGGCATCTCTCGTGCGGTCTACCAGCGGTGGCGACGAGGGCGGCGTCGGAGCCTGGGCGATTGTGGCGCAAGCTTGAGGGCTGATAGTGCAACCTGTTGTGCATCCTTGTGACCCAGCGAGGGTGATCTGTTGTTCCTGCACCTTAGCAGAGGCGACGGTGGTGCTGTAGGTGGCTCTCCACCACCTGCAGTGCTGGCAGGAGGGGGCATCACCGGCTTTTATGCTACTGCGAGGGGATCTGTCGCCCTGTTGTAGGGCTGCTCCCCTTGTAATCATAGGGGGAGAACTCTAGGCTCCCTTGGGGCCGTCTCGGGTGCTTTCTCCCGCACCCGGGTTAGGCCAACTCCCGTTCAAGGGGGTTTTCTGATGAAGATGCTGATCTGAAATCAAATGATTTCAGATGTACCGCTATTTCTTTGACGTTGGAAGATTGACTGAGGCTCGCGGATTGTGAAGATGGCTTCTTCAGATTAGTCCGAGGTGACATTGGGCTCTCTTTCGGACACCAGGGTACTCAAAAATCCGTTATTCGATTTCATCATCAAACTAGATGAGACCAACTACCTGCGGTGACCCCAGACCTTTCTTATGACCATCAGGGGTCATGAGAAAAATCACATTCTTATGGATCTGTAGCCTATAGATAAGACTGGTACACATATCAACTGGGATAGAGACAACACCATGGTTTGTGCATGGCTTATGCAGGCTATCATTCCACAGATAGGGGATGAGATCATGTACTATTCGACAGTGGAGATGTGGGAGTCTTTGCATGAGTCATACTCACACTAAGAACTCTGCACGTGTTTTTCTGGTCTTTGACGACCTCTTTCACTTGTGTTAGGAGGGATGCATGCTGTCGCAGTATTACTCCCTCATGAAGGGAATGTTAGGGAGGCATCACTCCTACCTGCCAGGGTGTACCTGTGACTCTTGGAGGAGCTTCCGGAGACAACTGGCAGTTTCCCCCTTCCTGTCAGGCCTTGGACCTGAGTACACGGCAGCCAGAGATCAGATCCTCACTGCTCCCGAGCTTCCTACTCTGGAGGAAGTCTACAGCATACTTAGTCAAGTAGTAGTGCACACTTCTGCTCCTGACTTTAGTGCTCAGACGTCCGCACTGGTCACAACCCCTGGACGTGGCAGGGGTGCTCCCTTCCCTGCATGTGGTTGTGGTCGTGGACGTTCTTCTGGTGCATGTGTTCGGCCTCCATGCACCTACTGTGGTAGGATGGGCCACTCTGAGGCTACATGCTGACAGAAGCATGGTAGACCACCTGTGGCCAATCAAGCAGCTGAGGTCACTGATGAAGCCTCCTCAAGTCCAGATGTTAGATCCCTCAGTACAGAGATTGAGACTATGGCAGCAGATCACCCAGTTAGCTCAGACATCCTCTTCTCAGCCTCCTGACACTGCTGCCATTGCTTCCTCTTTTGAGGCACCTACGATTGGTATGTCATCTTTTTTATCTCCTGGCGATTGGTTGATTGACTCTGGTGCGTTCAAGCACCTGTGTGGCGACATGAGATCTTTTCCTTAGTTAGCACAGTTACCCTAGATAGGATTATACAAGTAGCAGATGGGAGATTCTCGCTAGTTGTTCACCAGGGAGATGTCTTTATCTCTGACCTTACGACTGGCAGATGTTTTCTACGTTCTTGATTTTCCATTGTGCTTGTTGTCTGCTAGCAGTATTATCAGAGATCTGAATTGCCGAGCTATATTTATTGCGTCTTCTTGTGTCTTGCTAGATAGGCTCACTTGGAAGACGATTGGTGGAGGGCATGACGAACGGGGGGTATACCGTTTGAGCTGTACTGCTGTTGTTGCTTCTACTATCCAGGGCCTTGGTTTTGCTGGATCCCCTCTCCAGTGGCATCACCACCTTGGTCACCTGCCCATTGATTGTCTCAGACGAGTTCTGCTGCATATACCCTCCACTACAGCTCTCACTTGTGATGCCTATCACTTGGGCAAGTACTACATGGCTAGTTTTTCCATGTCCGTTTCTATTGCCTCTGTTGCTATGTTTGATCTGGTTCACATAGATGTTTGGGGTGCTAGTTGTATTCTTGATCGGCTTGGAAACATATATTATTTGGTGTTAGTGGATGATTTTTTCCGTTTTTCCTGGTTGTTTCTTTTGAAAAATAAGTTTGATGTGGGATATATTGTTGAAAATTTTGTCAAAGAAAAAAAAACTTAGCATTCATGTTTTGTGAAATGTTTTCGGTCTGATATTGCCTTAGAATTTTGTACCACTCGCTTGCGTACTTCCTTTTCTAGTTGTAACATTATTCATGAGACGCTTGCCCTTACACTTGTTAGCAGAATGGTGTTGTTGAGAGGAAGCGTCGCAACTTGATGTTGCTCGTACCTTGTTAATTGACCACTCGGTCCCTTCTCTTTACTAGGGTGATGCTGTTTTGCCTAATGCTTCTCCATGCTGTCGAGGCGAGGTGCTACAAGGAGTTGTCGCCTTGATGAAGACCCAGGCGATGGCCTTTGATCAGGTGACGGCCTCCTCGCCTTGGGCAGCGCCTCGTCACCTCATCGCCTGAACCCTAGATTGTTTGAAATGGTGGTGAGCTTCTTCGACCACCATCGCCCTGAGTTGCTAAGTGTCGCTTGCCATCTGCAGTGCCTCCTCAACCTCGATTGCCCATGTATGATCTCCTCGACCTGCACTGCTTGAGCGTCATCGGCCTGAGCTTCTACGTTTTCGCGATGAAGCTGGGAACGAAACTCTTTCTTCATTTTCTTTCTTTATATATATATATAACATAAGGGTAAACATATATATGTACTAAGTACTAACATAAGGGTACTAAGTACTAATAGTGCTCAGGCACATATATAACATAAGGGTACAAACATATATATATATATATATATATATATATATATATATATATATATATATATATATATATATATAGGTACGTATATACACTGCTATATTTGTATGTAACATTGTAATTATGTATATGTATAAGTATGCATATATATATTTTTTGGTTTTTATGTTTTTCACTTCAATAACAATTTTGATTTTTATGTTTAAAGCTTTTCTTTCCTTACTATTTGAAATAATGTGAAACAATATTTGACCATACAATTCATATCATTTTCTTCTACTTAAAGTCTTTAACATTGTTATTAGACATGTTTTTATAAACTTAGTGCTATTAAATTGAGTTAATAAGACATATATATATATATATATATATATATATATATATATATATATATATATATATATATATATATATATATATATATATATGCAAATAAAAAGTGATTACCTCAATTCACTCAGGCTGTCGCCTTTTTGTTGCCTCTCACCTCGGGTGATTTTGAGCCGTCGCCTTGGTATCGCCTTTCATATTGACAGCATTGATGCTTCTTTACATGGGCGGATTTCTTTGTAGGTTATGTATCCCGATAGACCTCTGTTTCTTGTCACCCCCCAGACTTTTGGTTGTGTTGCTTTTGTCAATTTGTTGGGACTAAGCTGGGATAAATTAGCACCGAGAGCAGTTAAGTGTGTTTTTCTTGGGTATACTCAGACGCAAAAGGGGTATTGGTGTGTTGATCTGACTACTTCTCGGCACTTTGTTTCGGCAGGCGTTACCTTTCATGAGGCGAAACCCTTCTTTTTCACGTCTGCAGCTGAGCTACCTTCTGAGGGTGATTTGGCTTCCATGCCATTTACACTTATTCACTTTGGGAATTTTCTAGAGATTCCCGTCCCTATTGTCTCACCACCACTACCGCCACCACCACGACCTGTTACGTACCTTTTCCATGTCTGACTAAGCTACTTCAGACATATATGCATCCTCACACTACCTTTTGGGGTCCCCTCCCTCGCCTCCACCATCGGATTCTCAAATGAATCACTTAGACATTGACACTTGTTTGCCACGTGTTGATCACATGGACAGGACAAATAATGTGATAGGTGATGATCTGGATCTTCGGATAGCTGTTCGAAAGAGGCCACGAACTTGTGCTACTTACCCGACGGCTGGGACACTTGCTACTGATAGCCTAGGCCCTGGGTTTGCAGGCTTCACCTAGGCGTTGGCTGCTACTCACATCCCAGTTACTCATCGTGAAGCCATGCTTGATCTGAGATGGTAGCAGCCATGGAGGATGGGATGGCTGCTCTTAGGGGTCGTGGGACCTGGGAGCTTACTCCACCTCCAGACAGAGCTACAATTGTTGGTTGTCAATGGGTGTTCATGGTGAAGTTCAACCCAGATGGAGGCATCGCCAGATACAAAGCTAGCCTCGTGGTAAAGGGGTTCACCCAAACCTATGGGGTGGACTTCTTCGACACCTTTTCACCAGTTGCTAGACTTCCTATAGTACGGGTGTTGATAGCAGTGGTGGTCTAGCTTGATTGGCCCGTGCATCTGCTGGATGTGAAGAATGCATTCCTCTACAATGTTCTCCAAGAGGAGGTCTACATGCAACAGCCACCAGGCTTTGAGGTTCAGGGTTAGTGTGTATGCAGACTGTGGAAGGCCATCTACGGCCTCAAGCAGAGTTCCAGAGTATGGTTCCAGAGGTTGTCTTAGGTTGTGGAGGTATCTGGATTCAGGAGATCGACGATTGATTTCTCTTTTTGTTAGGAGGACTGGATGAGGTGCTGTGGTGCTTCTTATATACGTTGATGACTTGATTGTTACGGGGGACGATGTGCAGGGTGTCACTAAGATCAAGCACATTCTAGTAGAGCAGTTTGTCATGGAAGATTTAAGGGTTGTACGATATTTTCTTGTTATTGAGGTTGCCTGGAGCAGGAGGGGCACAGTCTTGTCTTAGAGGGGGTATGCATTGGATATTGTGTAGGAGGTGGGCATGCTTGGGGCTAAGGCAGCCAATATTTCTATGGACCTTAAGATGTCACTTTATGATGAGAAGGCACCATTGGTGAACAATAGGCAGTACAGGCAGCTTATGGGCAAGCTGCTATACCTGACTATCATGAGGCTTGATATCTACTTTACGGTGGTGAGATTAAGTTAGTTCATGGCCAAGCCAACACGACAGCACAGGGATGTAGCTTTGATGGTGCTCAGATACATTAAGAAGGCTCCTCGAAAAGGACTTCTCTTCTCCAAGGGATCTTCTATGACTTTGGTTGGTTACTTTGATGCAGACTGCGCTGGATGTCATGTAGACTGAAAATCCACTACGGGGTTTTGCACTTTTTTGGCAAGGAATCTGATCACATGGAGGAGCGAGAAATAAGGCACAGTTGTTAGGTTGAGTGCTGAGTCTGAGTACAGGGCCATGGCTTAGACCACTGTAGAGATGATGTGAACATGTCCCTATTCACTGATTTGGAGGTATAGTTTTCTAGCCCAATGGTGATGTGGTGTGATAATAAAGCAGCTACCTTCATTGCCAACAACCCAGCATTTCACGAGAGAACGAAGCATGTTGAGGTTGATTGTCATTATGCCAGAGATATCATTCAGAAGGAGCTGCTATATACAACACCAATCTTGTCTGAGGAGCAGATTGCAGATATTTTTACCAAGTCCTTAGCCAGATCTTTATTTGATTTGTTTGTATCCAAGCTGAGCATGATGGATATTTATGCTTCAATTTGAGAGGGAGTGTTAGCATATGCATCTATTTTGTATGAGGGGGCTTGCATTCTTTTCGCTATTTTATTTCTTGTGCTAGTGCTGTACCGCAACTTTTCTAGTGGCTCTTCATTATATAAGGAGAGGCAGGGCTCAATAATAAAATTATCTCATTTCCTCCGGTTTCTTCTGCAAAATAAAAAAATCCTAACCCTAATGTTAGGAAGTAAAATTAGATATATGTTAAGTCATAATTGGGTAGGTGCCCTATCTAGTCCTTGTTAATTTTAGTAGGTGAGTTATATTCTTCTATTTTAGTCCTTGTTATTTTTAGTAGGTAAGTTATTGCGGTTTCTTATATGCTTAAGCCCTTTCTCTATGCAAAGAGGGTCGAGGCTTGATTTTTTTAATAACAAAAATTACCAAGTTGATTCTCTCAACATGGTATAGAGCAACGGTCCTAGATTGGTTGTCTGGTATCTCACCAAATATCCACCAAATATGATGATTCGATCACCAATGACTTAATGATCCATGAAGAGCAGTGAGATCATTGGTAGCAACGACACCGCAAGGAGACTTAGTGATACTGTCGCCGCCTCCACACCTTATCGTATGGCCTGCAATGCTGTTGCCACCCCCTCTGATCGATGCTGCACAGTCTGTAGTGCTGCCAGTGTTTCCAATAGGGGACATTGGTTGGCCTCTTGTCTTGCCACCAGCTGAAGGAGCCCACCAATGGTTTTCTATCCGTGGTGCCCACATGATGAGCCTTCTCTCATGGGGTGCCTTGAAGTTGATGTGGGTGACAAGTCTTCTCTCACCACTAGTGAAGAGTTTTTCCCTTGTTGGCATGATGAGCCTTCTCTCATGCAACTTGAGTTCATTTTGTTAAAGAAAAAGGCAAAATTCAGATGAGATCAGAGTTGGTTTCTCTATTTTAGATGGATCAATGAGGAGAAGTGGGAGGCTCAGATCATGGGTCGTTGACTTTGGTGCCTCGATTCATCTCATCGGAGGAGCAGATAAGTTGTAGAATGTTGCCAGGACATGTGGAATTCGAGAGGTCTGGGTGGCTAATGGAGCAAACTCTACGATTATTGTGGGTAGGGAAATTCAGGTTTCCCCTACTACGAGGATTGTATATGTGCACTAGGCCTCGGAGTTTTCCATGAACCTATCGTCTATTTGTCGGATTTGTAGAGACCTCCAGTGCAGGGTTGTGTTTGATGACATGCACTGCTACTTCCAGGATAGATGTACCAATGAGATCATTTGTGGTGGGTAAGAGAGAGATGGTTTCTATTACCTGCGCACGTCGACACTATTTGCTGGAGTAGCATCCATAGCCAGTGACCCCTAGCTTTGGCATAGACAACTTGGGCATCCCTCGATTGGGAGGATGTGCTAGATTCATCCCAAGTTACCAGCCTCGTTGATGTTGGAGTGCGAGGATTGTTAGTTGGGGAAGCAACATAGGAGCACCTATTCCTCGAGGTGTGACGGTGTGAGCATCACAACCTTTGCACTAGGAGCTTCGATAACCCCAATAGATCCTTGTTATTGCAACAATTTGGGAAGGAAGGGGAAAAGATTGATAGTGGAGGAAGAGGGGAGTTAGTGGGGTAAGGCGGTGAAGGGAGAAGAAAAGGAGAGTCGTGGAGGAAAGTTGTATATGAGATTTTTCTCTCAAATGGCATCTTATATATTAGTTGGAGAATTTTCAAAAAAGTCCTTCCACCCAATAACTAGAGTTACGAAGAAGCCTCCATTCTTCTTTCTTCACCTTTCACCCCTTACAACTTAAGTTTGTTTTAATACTCTCTGAGGACCTTGATCAATTTGGCCTTAACTAAAGGAATTTCCCTTAGGCATTCCTAAATCCATTTGCTTGCAATCCATTAAAGGTTTGAAAAGATCATTCAAAATTTAAACCCTTACAAATAAGCCTACTAATGCATATTGGGATGCAGTTATGATGGTACTAAGATATTTGAAGTCCTTTCTTGGTAAAGGATTGTCGTTCACAAAAGACCTAAGGTTTGAAATGCCGATTTTGATGTCGTTTCAATAAACTTCTAAATGCGTATTTTGCCAGTATGCTGACAAAAATGATAGTAGTCAAAATGATTAGAATTTTAAAATAATTATTTTAATAGATAAATATTTTCATTTGAGCCTTAATTCCTGTCTTTTACTTCATATGTAATATATCGATACATAACTTGTGCAGTAGCAGTAGTAGAGCTGCAACAGGAGTAGCAACAATAGCAGGAGCAGCAGCATGCCGCTGACATCCCGAGCTTACTAGTAGCATGCTGACGATTTTGTTGGCATGTTGGTGAAACACCTGCGTTTTGACAATTTAAGCATGTTGACATGATATATCTTCAAAAATCATCATTTCGCCTGCATGCTGCCAGCATTTAAATCACTGCAAAGAGCTCTACCTTTGACATTATGGCATACTTTGATGCATATTATGCAAGTTGACTTCTAGATAGGAAATCTACTACTGGTTGTTATTTCTATGTTGTGGCTAACTTAGTGACTTGGCAGAATAAGAAGCAGTTCGTGGTCTCTAAATCGGGTAATGGCATTGATTACAATGGAAATGATGTGGATACGCTTTGTTCAGTTTGATTTGCGTGTCAATGCTGACTTTTCCATGGAGATGTGATGTGATAATATGGTAGCTACGTATATTGCTAATAATCCAATGTTCCATAGGAGGATGAAGCATGTAGTAGGTTGCCATTATACTTGACACTTGATTTGGCAAGGTCTTATTCGCACGACTCATGTCTTATTTGAAGACTAGACGATTGGCGTTTTCACGAAGGCACTTCCATGGTTTTCATTTGATAGATGTTTCAAGCAAAGAATGATTGACATTTATGCTCTAGTTTGAGGGGAGTGTTGAGATGACATATTTCTTTTGTGTGCATTCTATTTCCTTTCCTAGTACAAGTATGAGGGTTCTTTTGTAGTTTTCTCAAATCCTCTATGTAATGGGGTTAAGACTGTTTTATGAATTAATCGGTTTCATTCTTCTACTGAAGATATGGAATAGTTACTTGTATGAATGAAAATAGTTTCCTTCTTTAAAGATCTACATTTAGTTTTGATATCAGAGTATTATTATAGAAATCCTTAGAATAGGTTTCTGGTTCCTCCCGCAATAACTACCATGAAGTCTGATACTTGTTATGTAAAGTGTGACAAATAAGTAGTGGGCTAGACGTGATAAGTGAATTGCTGTGTTCTAGATAGAGAATTAGGACTTACAATTTGTTGCTTTTTTTTTTTTTGACATAAGATGAATAGTGGACCGAATGTAACAGGTGAATTGATGTGTTGGAAATAGGGAACATTGGGTTGTAATTTATTTATTTTATACATGATATTTGGTTGGTTTTTTTATTGGAAATTATATTTTGATAAAGTGTTTTATTCTTCAGGTCTAGAAGGGGTCCTACTGTTGATGGGGACCTTGGTGTGTGTTTAAGTGCCCCTGGTGGTGCTGTGGCTCCAGTTCCTACTTGGACTTTGCAGCGGCGTATGCTTATGAATGGAACTTCAATGTCATCGCCTTCTGCATGTGGAGGAGTTTCTCTATTAATTAGTGCACTAAAGGCAAGCATAATTTTTTTGGCACTTGTGGTACTTAAGCATATTTTAAGTTACTATGATAAGATTGTCCTTATATTGATAAGTAAATCTTCTTAGGCTGAGGGTATTGCTGTGAGTCCATATTCAATTCGGAAAGCCTTGGAGAATACAGCAGCTCCAATTGGTAGTAGTCCAGAGGATAAACTATCCGCTGGTCAGGGGCTCATGCAAATTGACAGGTTTGTTTCCTGATATTTCCTTCTCCATCTGAGTGCACGTGTTTGTTCTGCTCCCTGTATGAGGTTGCAATTTGTTTATATGTTTCCACACCTCTCATGCCAAAGATGTCACTGCTGAGACAGTTTTTTAAAGTAGCTCTTCTGACCATTTGCATTTGTTTATAAATCAGAGCATTTGAATATCTTCTGCAGTCAAGGAACCTCCCTCGGGTTTGCTATAAAATAAAGATTACTCAATGTGGAAAGGAAGGTTCACAGTGTCATTTATTTTATGAGCTTTATGATTATGAAAGTGAGGTTTATTCCCCTGGCCAGTCATCTAGTAGCAAAGCTGCCAGCACATACTTCAAATGTACTACCCTACCCCTTATTGACATTAATATGGCACCACGATGTCTCCTTTTGATTTTTTACAAAAAGGGAAGCCACTCTCGGCACTTCTTGAGCCACTAAGACCTTGCTTTGAGAAACATCATGATGATTGTTTTCTATGGAGATTTCTTTGAATCTGAGTTCTTTTGATTGAAAGTTTTGTCAAAACCTTTAGTGTTTAATTTCCTATTCATGAAATTGCTTTCAAAATTTCACATGTTTTGGCAACTGAAATGTGTATCAAAATTGTTGATAACCTAGCACATGTTAAACAGGCTGTTGCTTTCTTTGGGAGCTTGAGTTGTTTGTTATTGAGTCTCACATATTGCCTAAATTTGCTATTGAATGGACAAGGGATGGTGAATAAGTGTTAGAAATAGTTCTCGGCCCCTATTTGGTACTTGTAATTGACATAGTTGGTGACCAAGGGGGCTTGATTGGGGTATTAGGTTGATACACTAAGAAAATAATGAAATAAATACATGTGGAGTTTGTCATTGGGTCTTCTGGGATGCATGGAGAATGTGGATTAGTGGAAAGTTTTGATGAGAGAACCAAAAGAGAGATGGCATTTCCCATTTTCTTATCCATTAATTTCTTAAGTGATTGCCTGTACTTATGTGGATTAGCTTTCTATATAGGAGAATTAGAGTTTTAGAATAAACAAGCTATTTGGACTTGGTGTCGTAGCAACAATCCTAGTTCGGTAGTTTGCACCTATATTGTTCCCTTTCTCTAGGTTTTCATCCTAGAAAAAAATACATAAGTAATCTTAAGGTTTGTTAAACTTTGGTTGACTTTCTGTTGAATGGTGAGGAGGAGAGAGGTATAGAAGGGGGTAGTCAGGGGAGACAATGGAGAACGATTAGTGGGAGGTACATGTCTCTTTTGGTGAGTTGACGGGGTAAAGGGAGGTGGGAAATGTTAGACATCTGGATCATTTCCCAAGATGGCTTCTTGTCTTCTGTAAATCATGCGCTGTTGCCCATAACCTTTTGCTGCTTCGGGACCCAACCTTGGGTAAACTTGTCTCATGTACCTGGAATCAACCCTAATATGATTAACACCTTCAATTATATTGGTCAAAATCTTACCAATCTCAATTTTGGTTTTCGTCACATGGAACACAAGTTCCATGAACTTTCACTTTCTATTGAGTCCTTCCATTTTGCTTCTTTCACTCAACATCCTAAGCAACGGAAGCGTACTCAACCAAAAGCGCTCAAAGAATACAGTGAGAGACGGTAAAAGCATTTTCAAGACTCATCTCATGTTTCCTCTCCAATGGCGGAAGAACCTATCCTTCGTGATGATGAAGAGGAAGAAGAAAATAATGATGATGATGAAGAGATCTCATATGCTGAAGGTGAAGATGAAGATGAAGAAATTGAAAATGAAGAAGACAGAGCTGAAGAAGCTGATGATGATGATGACGATGATGATAGTGGACATGTTCAAAAATATACCTGGAAACGAGCTCGAAATTAGTTTAGTTTACAGTTTGTTGTATGAGACAATTTAAATCAGTTTGTTTGGTTGTTATGTTGTTTGACTTTTAAATATGTGGATTAATGCTTTAGTTCATCTTTTATGCTCTTTATGATGTATGACTTTTATGATGTTGCTTGAAAGTCTTTTTTTTTCTACATAATTTCCTATGCTTGGTCATTGCCTATGCATATTGTTATACTTTTTTTTCGATTGACAAAAAGGAGAGAATTGGAAAATACTTTATATTTAAAATAAGGAAGCTTAGTTTGAGGGGAGGTTTCAGTAATAGTAGAGTTTTTTTGTATTCCTTCTTTTATGAGATTCCTATCATTTTAAATATGGATATTTCTTTTGTTTTGTCAACACCAAAAAGAGGGAGATTGTTGGAACCTAATTTCACTTCTCTTTTATGTTTTGGTGTTAACAAAATTGTTTTAAAACTGAGTTTATAAAGTGTTATTTGTAGGAAATCACAAGATTTTGGAAATGGATGCTAATAAGGAAAAAGTGTGGATGACATAAAGAATGAAGATTGATTTTATGTGTTGTAATTTAGATTTTTGTATGTCTACTAATAAGAAAAATTGATTTAGGTGTTAAAATCAAAATAGATATAATTAGGTATCAAACTCACATTCAATCATTCGTTTGAAAAATCAAAATCGTTTCAGACACATGAATCATGTATTTGCGTTCAAATAACACCAAGATTTATTAATAGAATTTATTCAAGGACTTGTTGCAAGTACCGGTACTATTCATAGATACCGGTCACGCTAGGCACAGGTTTGGGTCCTAGTCTCAAACTGTGAACAAGTATCGGTACTCATCATGAGTATCGATACCAGATGCTCACAGTTTCTGGACAGGGGTGATGCCTGGACCTTACAAGTGTCGGTATTAATTACCAGTGCCGGTACATGTAGGTCACAGTTTTTATCTTGTCTCAAACCTGTGAGTCACAAGTACCGGTACTTATCATGAGTACCGGTACCTGGTGACTTAGTTGGTACTCAATTGTAAGCACTGAGTACCGGTACCTATGATGAGTACCAGTACCTAGGCTCTGTTGGGTTGGCTACTGGATATCTGTGAGAAGCCAGTACCGGTACCAACTAACCGTTGTGCTTGATCTGAATAGCTATTTAGAAATTAATCCTATCTCTGATCTTCCCATTTTGCCCCCAACGGCTAGTAATCTTAAGGGAGGTGTTTAGTGGCCTATAAAAATACTTTTTGAGTGTCATTTGCATATAACACAGAATCAAAATTCTCCTTGCTCCAGATTATACATCTCTGATTTCTAGTTGCAAGGGTGATAGGCTTGTTGCATCTTTCCTTCAAGAAGATTCTCATCTTACAACAAGATCTTTTGGCGAATCTACTCTTCCTTGTAAAATCATTTTTATGCTTTCGTGTTTTTTGCTAGATCGATATATCAAATATCTTCTAAGCTAATTCTTGTTGGAGACTTAGGAATTAAGTTGTAAGCTAATTTGTTTCTTGCTTACACCTGTAATTTTCTGCTTTTATCTGATCTTGTAATTGGGTGAGGTAACCCGTTAATTACCTCGGTTTTTAGTAAATTGATTCCCTCCAGGTTGAGGGAATCAGGTTAAAAATCCTAAGTCGGGTGACTTAAATAGTGAAGTACCAAAGTGAAGGGAATCACTATATATTTGGTGTACTAAGTTGGTTGAAAGAGTTTAAGTTTATTAGAAACCCTAGGTCTCTTTATATTGAGAGAGACCAGAGGGCTAAAAATACATGAATGTCCTTGAGGGACAAGGGCTATTATAGCTGCACAATAAGACGGAACAAGATAAGCTAAAAATACACCAACACTCCTCTTCAAGCTGGAGCATAGATATCAATCATGCTCAGCTTGGACATACAGGTATCAAGTGAAGATTTGGCCAAGGGTTTGGTGAAAATATCTGCCGTCTGCTCCTCAGATGCAATAAAGGTGGTGTATAGCAGTCCTTTCTGAGTAATATCCCTGGTATAGTGATAGTCAACCTCAACATGCTTCGTCTTCTTGTGAAATGCAGGGTTATTAGCAATGAAGGTCTTTACTCTATTATCACACCTCATCTCCATGGGACTAGAAAATTGCACCTATAAATCAACAAGCAAGGATCTAATCTACATTATCTCAGCAGATGTCTGAGCCATAGCTCTGTACTCAGACTCGACACTGGACCTCGCAACTGTACCCTACTTCTTGCTCCTCCATATGGTCAAGTTCCCTGCTAAGAAGGTGCAGAACCCAGTAGTGGATTTGCGATCCACATGACATCCCGTATAGTCTACATCTGAGTATCCAACTAATGTCATAGAAGACCCCTTGGAGAAGAAAAGATCATTTCAAGGAGCCTTCTTGATATATCTAAGTACCATCAATGCCGCATCCCAATGCTGATATGTTGGCTTAGCCATAAACTGACTTAGTCTCCCAACTGCAAAGGAGATATCTGGTCTTGTGATAGTGAGATACAATAGCTTGCCTACAAACTGTCTATACTGTCTACTGTCCACCACCTGTGCATCCGCATCATACAGTAGCATCTTAGGGTCCATAGGATTATTGGCCTCCTTGGCCCCAAGCATACCAACCTTCTGCAGAATATCTAAAGCATACTTCCTCTGTGACAAGACCACACCCTTCTTACTACGAGCAACCTCGATTCCATGGAAATACTGTAGGCCCCCCAAGTCCATAACAAACTGCTCTGCAAGGAGGCGCTTGATCTCAGTAATGCCATGCTCATCATTCCCTGTGATAATCAAATCAACATAAACCAAGAGTACCACAGTACCTCGTGAAGTCCTCCTGACAAAGAATGAAAAATCAGCTATTGACCTCCTGAAGCCAGCTGCCTCAACAACTTATGACAATCTTTGAAATTAGGCTCTGGGACTCTGTTTTAGGCCATATATAGCCTTCCGTAACCGGCATATACACTCTTATCTCTCAAAGCCAGGTGGCTGCTGCATATAGACTTCCTCATGAAGATTACCATAAAGGAAGGCATTCTTGACATCTAGCTGATACAAAGGCCAATCCAACTAAACTGCCACGGCAATCAAGACACGGACCGTGGGAAGCCTGGCGACGGGTAAGGTGTCAAAGAAGTCAACCCCATAGGTCTAGGTGAACGCCTTTGCCACGAGACGGGCTTTTGCACTGAGCAACACCACCATCAGGGTTAAAATTCACAGTAAACACCCACCGACAGCCAACAACGGCAGCACCAGCAGGAAGTGGGGTTAGCTCCTAAGTCCCACGACCTCGAAGAGCGACCATCTCATCCTCCATGGCTTCCTGCCATATTGGATCAAGCATGGCCTCACAGTAAGTGGCTGGAATCGGCGTAGTAGCTAAGGCTTATGTAAATCCAGCAAATCCAGGAGATAAACTATCAGTAGCAAGTGCCCCTGCCGTAGAATAAGTGGTGCAAGTTCGTGGTTGTTTCTGAATGGCTATCGGAATATCTAGATCATCTCCTGGCACATTATACGTCCTGTCCCTGTGACCACATGGTAAAGATACGTCAGTGTCTAAAGGACTCATCTGAAAAGCCGATGGTGAAGGCGAGGGTGGGGGTTCCTGATAGGTAGTATGAGGGCAAATATATGTCCGAAGTGGCTCTGTCAGGTGAGGAAAGGGAGGCGTAGCAGGTGGTAGTGTTGATGTAGCAGGGACAGGGATCTCAGGGAAGCTC
The DNA here is from genome assembly GCA_037157565.1 of Thalassia testudinum. Taxonomy (NCBI): domain Eukaryota; kingdom Viridiplantae; phylum Streptophyta; class Magnoliopsida; order Alismatales; family Hydrocharitaceae; genus Thalassia; species Thalassia testudinum. The sequence goes on along the minus strand of JAZHRO010000024.1, from coordinate 182,197,631 downwards.
CCAAAGCGAATAGGTGTATACGGCATATGTGCCATATCACTCTCAAGATGCATTTTAACAGCTGTCATAGAGAAAAAATGTACAGCCTCATGAAAGGTAACATCCGTAGAAACAAAATGTCGAGAGGTAAGCGGATCAAAACAATGATACCCCTTTTGTGTGCGGGTATACCCTAAAAAAACACATTTAATTGCTCTCGGTGCAAGTTTATCCCGTCCCAGTCCCAATAAATGGACTAAGGCAACGTAGCCAAAAGTCCGAGGGGTGACTTGAAACAGAGGGCGATCGGGATACATGACCTGGGGAGGAATCCGTTCATGTAACGCAGCATTGGGCATCCGATTTATCAAAAATCATGCAGTCAAAATAGCGTCACCCCAGTAAAGAGACGAGACTGAATGATGAATCAATAAGGTGCAGACAGCATCATGAATATGCTGATGTTTTCTCTCAGCAACATCATTTTGCTGAGAGGTATGAGGACATGTAGTTTCATGAATAATGCCACAACTAGAACAAAAGATGCGGAAGCAGGTAGTACAAAACTCTAAAGCATTATCCGAACGAAAACACTTCACCAAACATGTATGCTGGTTCTTTATTTCCTTAATAAAGTTTTCAATAAGTTGCCCTACATCGGACTTATTCTTTAAGAGAAACATCCAAGTAGCACGAGAAAAATCATCAACTAAAACGAGATAATATTTGTTTCCAAGTCGATCAGGAGTACGACTGGGACCCCACACATCCATATGAACCAGGTCAAATGGAGCAACAGATGAAGCAGAGGAAGAACTGGAAAAACTAGCCCTGTGATGCTTGCCATGCTAACAGGCATCACAGGTGAGAGCAGTAGTGGAGGGGATATGCGGAAGAACACATCTGAGGCGATGAATTGGTAAATGGCCAAGGCGGTGGTGCCACTGGAGAGATCCTGCAGAAGTAAGATCCTGAGTAGCAGAAGCAGCAAAAGCAGTACGGCTTAGACGGTACACCCCATGTTCCTTACGCCCTCCACCAATCATCTTCCCAGTGAATTTATCCTGCAAAACACAAGAGGACGCATCAAAAATAGCTCGACAGTTCAAATCTCTGGTGATACTGCTAACAGATAATAAACTTTATGGAAAATCAAGCACATAGTAAACATCTGTAAGCCTCAAGGTAGGAGATAAAGACATCTCCTTTGCCAACAAGTTGCGGGTGTCTCCCATCAGCCACCTATACAGTCTTGGTAGGTTTAACAGGTGCAAGGTGGGAGAAAGAACCTCTGTCGCCACAAAGGGCTTGGATGCACCAGAGTCAATCAGCCATTCACCAGGAGACGAAAGAGAGGACATACCAATCGCCGGAACCTCTGAAGATGTAGCAATAGCTGTCGTGTCAGGAGACTGAGAAGAGGAAGCCTGAGTCAAAAGAATAATCTGCTGTCGCAGAGATTCAATCTTGGTACTCAAGGAGCTAACATCAGGGGTAGTAAGAGCTGAATCTGGAACTTCAGCTACCTGTTTGGTCACCGGTGGTCTACCATGCTTTTGCCAACATGTAGCCTTAGAGTGACCAAGTCTGCCACAGTACGTACACGGAGTTCTATTCCGCGTGCTAGATGAGCGTCCACGTCCACGACCACGTGCAGGATAAGAAGTACCCCTGCCATGTCCAGGGATCGTAGCCAATGTGGACGATTGAGCAGTAGAATCATCAGTAAAAGAATGCACTGTAACTCTACTAAGCCTGCTATATGCTTCTTCTCGGCTAGGAAGATCCGAAGCAGTAAGAATCTGATCTCTGGCTGCAGCATATTTAGGTCCAAGGCCAGCCAAGAAAAGAGAGATAGCCAACTGTCTCCTAAAACTCTTCCAGGACTCGTCGGAACACCCTGGCAGGTAGGAGTAGTGCCTCTCTAGCATACCCTTCATAAGAGAGTAATATTGTGACAGCGTATGCCCCTCCTGATGTAGGTAGAAGAGATATTAAAAGACCTGAAAACACGTGCGGAGTTCTTGGCATGTGAATAGGTATCACGCAAGGACTCCCACATCTCCTTCGCTGTAGTATAATGCATGATCTCATCTCCTATTTTGGGAATAACTGTCTGCATCAGCCATGCACAAACCATGGCATTATCACTGTCCCAGTTGGCATTTGTGCCAGTCTTGTTCTCAGGCTCCGGATCAGTATGTATATGGCACTTTTTATGACCTCTAACAGTCATAAGAAAGGTCTGGGACCACCGCAGGTAGTTGGTCTCATCCAACTTAACAATTGGACTAAAGAATGGATTCTTAAGTACCTCGGTGTCCGAAGTAGAGCCCGAAGACACCTCAGACTGATCATCTGAAGCCATCTCCACAATCCGGAAGCCTCACTCAAGTGTCTAGGACCAACAGATCATCAATCATCCAACAATGCAGTAGAATTATATCAACATAGCTGTTAGGTGGTTTCCTTGGACAAGTGGTAGCCTCACTTGGGTGTAAGGAGAACACCCAAGGAGGCCATGAACAGGTCTAGCCCGCCTTCTAGCGACTGATCTCTGCCAGTCGCGGCCTTAGATAGCGTTGTGACACCAACAGGAGCTGGATGACGGTGATAAGGCTTGCTATAGGGCGTCGCTGTTGCTGCTAGCACCTGCAGCGCTGGCAGTAGCACCTGTATGGGGTTGCAAGCACCACCGCTGGGTTTGTTGACCCTCGTCGGAGCGTTGCTGGGTGACGTTGGAGGTTGCAAGGGCTAAAGTAGGTCCCTGGGCGTCGCTGGGTGATGTTGCGCTACCGCTGGGTCTGTTGACCTCCTCCTCAGCCCCATCGCAAGGGCTAAAACAGGTCGCAGCGCCATCGCCTCAAGCCATTAGAGCCTCATCGAAGCTTTGATCGATGGTTGAGGAGCTTCCGCACCGTAGCAGCCCCGTCGTAAGGTTCGAATTAGGTCGGAGCAGCGTCGCCTTCGGGTGCTAGGGCTGCTGCGTAGCGCCTGTGTGGTCGCGCAATGGCTCAGGAGACTTGGCGCCGCTTCAGCTCCGTTGCAAGGCTGAAGGTTGCTCGCAGAGGCGCCACCTCCAGTCGCTAAGGCACTTGCGTGCGACCAGAGGGCCACCGGAGAGCGTCGCTGCCGCCTAGGAAGGAGGAGAGAGAACGAGATCTGGGTGTTAGGGTTTCGAAGGCCTTGAGGGGTGGGATACCTGGAGCCATGGTCTAGGACCAGTGCTCTGATACTAAGTTGGTTCAAATTGTTCAAGTTTATTAGAAACCCTAGGTCTCTTTATATAGAGAGATACCAGAGGGCTAAAAATACATGAATGTCCTGGAGGGACAAGAGCTATTATAGCCACATAATAAGATGGAACAAGATAAGCTAAAAATACACCAGCATACTATGTTTGTGATTTGTTTTATTTGTAATATTTGTTTACCACACTATTCATCCCCTTTCTAGTGTGCTGTGCCCTTTATCTTACATCATGTGGGTTGTATTTTAATGCAAAGACCCATTTAGCTCCAACAAGGTGTGCGCCGGATGGTAGGGGAGATAGCTCCTAAGTGCCTCTATCAGTAAGAGTAGACATCTCCATTGCTGCCTTCAAGTGTGGTTGTAGTAAACTGCTAGTTTCAAGTAGGAATATAAACACTGGAAACTGCAGTAATAAAGGCATGAAACTCCAAACCTAGAGAATCAGTAGGAACAATACTTTCAGCGACATGATACTCTGCACAAGATCGTGGAGCTTTCCTAATAGCAATTGGTATATCCTCATCTATAGGTATAGAAAGAGAACCTAAAGACACATTAGGAGAAGGTTCGTCGCTACCCTCAACACATGCCTAAGCAGGGGAGGATGATGGTGGTTCAGTGGCTACTGAGGAGGGGGTGTGTATTCTCTTTGTAAGTGACAGGAAGCTAACATGTAGTACCCTTAAAGATCTTCTCATCAGGTGGTACAACTTTGAATGTGCCCACAGTCTGCTTTTTAGTAGGTACACCATTGCTTTCATAGAAATCTTTCATTGCTACAGGAGGTACAGGCATTGGCATAGTCATCTCAACTTCTTTCAAATGATGACCTGAGGTGGGAAAATATGGAATAGACTCATGGAAAGTCACATCCTCACTAACATACTACCTTTGGTGTAAAGGGTCAAAACACCTATATCCTTTCTGAGTGCGTGAATAACTAAGAAATATGCACTTAACCACCTTTAGAGTCAATTTGTCATGACTAGGTCCAAGGAGGTGTACAAACGCCACAAAGCCAAAAGTGTTTGGCGCCACAACAAACAAATCTGAATCAGGATATAGGATGTTCCATGAGATCTGCTCATAAAGCACAGAGGAAGGAAACCTGTTAATGAGAAGGTGTTTTCTATGCTGACGTAACTATGCTGAACACTATTCTAGATAAGCAAGGCTCTAGTTGTATCTTGAATATGATGGTGTTTTCTTTCAGCATTCCCATTCTGCTGTGACGTGTAAGGGCATGATGTCTGATGTACATTGCCTACTGACCCATACAAGTCAGCCAAATTCTTAGTACAAAATGCTAAAGTATTATCAGTTCTGATCTTCTTAATGTACACACCAAACTGTGTTCTCAAACATCACAAACTGTTGAATAAGAGAACCAATTTCTAATTAATTCTAATAAAAAATGTCCATGACAAATAGGGAAAATCATCCACAAATAATAAATAATATCAATAACTCTGTCAGTCTGCCGCACGGCTAAGGACCCCAGACATCGTTATGCAATAAGTCAAAGCAAGTAGAACTACTAGACTGGATAGAGGTTGGGAAACTAGTACGGTGATGTTTCCCCAGCTGATAGGCATTACATTGAATCTTCATAGCAGGAGAAAAATGATGGATAATCCGATGTAGTTTGTCCAGCGAGGGATGGCCTAGTTGTCTGTGCCACTACAAGGCACTTCAAAAAAAAGTAGTACTCGTCTGACAGGCTGCAGCAACAAGACTCTGAATCAGCCGATAAACACTGCTCTCCTCGTGGCCACCACCAATTGTTCTCCCCGTCATACGATTTTGAAATGTGCATCTAATCGCATAAAAAATGCACAACAATTCAATTGCTCAGTAATAGAACTAATAGATAACAACTGCATTGCCATGTCAGGTACATAGTAAACATCAAAGAGATGTATGGAGAGGGTAACTGATACCTCTCCCTTACCACAGATGGGAGCATGCCTACCATCTGCAAGATGCACTGAGCGATCCTATGGTTTCTTCTGCAAATTCTCAAAACACTGGGAATTTCCTGTCAAATGATCTAAGGCACCTGAATCAATCAACCATGAGTTCTTCATACCTGGTGTAGATGCATAAGCTGTTGTACTTGAAGATTGAGACTACTCATGGGTCAACTGAGGTAGGCGCTGTACAACTGCATCATAGCCTGCCTCTGTAGGGGTCACTGCCTCAGTAGGCACGGCTGGAGGTGTAATCATAGAAACATGATTGGCAACTGCGGACCTTCCAAGTTTGTCCCAGCACTTGGCCTTAATGTGGCCAGGTCTCCTACAATAAGTACAGGTAGGCTTGGCTCGACTACCATCAACACGCCTCCTGCCTTTGCCTCTGAAGGCTCCTGTTCGTCGTCTATAAGTACTCACAGTTGCATAAGTAAAAGAGCTGTTACTAGTAACAACTTCTGGCATAGAGTGGATATGCAACCTCCTAAGCCATTTGTATATCTCCTCAATAGGGGGAAGATTAGATAGTGTCAAAATCTGTGAGCGTGCAGCAGAATAACTATTATTGAGTCCTGCCAAAAACATATGTGCTGAGAACTCCTTCCTCTGATCCCTACACGTGGCTGAGGTACATATAGGCCTGCATGCATTGTATTTCTCCACGAATCCCTTCATGGTGGAATAGTCCTGCAAGACTCTCATGAATTCCTGCTTCAAGTGACAGAGATCATAATGGATCTAGAAGACCTAGGTGGAGTTGTGTTCATGAGAATAAGCGACCTTTAGGCCATCCTACATCTCTTTGGCCATCTTATAAAACATGACTTCATCTCCAATGCGAGGTATGACACTGTCGAATATTCAGGCCCTCACCATAGCATCATCTCTGTTTCTGGTTGCATATTTGCCTGTCTTCTGCACTGGTGGTGCTTCTATGAGAACATGCTGCTTCTCATGTCCTACAGTCACAAGAAATATCTGAAACCACCGGGGGTAGTTGATCTCATCAAGCTTCACAATAGAGGCAAAGAACGGGTTCTTGTAGACTACATTGTCTAGTTTGTTCTGATGTAACCCCAGATTCTGACGATGAGGAGGGCATAGTGACAATGACCTGCTAAGCCTCTTGTATATCTCCTCAATAGTGGGAAGATTAGATAGTGTCAAAATCTGTGAGCGTGCAACAAAATAACTGTTATTGAGCCCTACCAGAAACATGTGCAGAGAACTTCCTCTGATCCCTACACGTGGCTGAGGTATACATAGGCCTGCATGCATTGTATTTCTCTAAAAGTCCCTTCATGGTGGAATAATATTGCAAGAGATTCATGGATTCCTGCTTCAAATGACAGAGATCATAATGGATCTAGAAGACCTTGGTGGAGTTGAGTTCAGAAAAATAAGAAACCTTCAGGCCATCCCACATCTCTTTGGCTATCTTACAAAACATGACTTCATCTCCAATGCGAGGTATGACACTGTTGAATATTCAGGCCCTCACCATAGCATCATCTCTATACCAGGTTGCACATTTTCCTGTCTTCTGCATTAGTGGTGCTTCTATGAGAACATGCTGCTGCTTCTCATGTCCTACAATCATAAGAAATGTTTGAAATCACAAGGGGTAGTTGATCTCATCAAGCTTCACAATAGAGGCAAAGAATGGGTTCTTGTAGACTATAATGTCTCCAATTTGTTCTAATGTAACCCCATATTCTGACGATGAGGAGGCCATAGTGACAATGACCCACAAACTTCTCCAAACGCAGATCTGAAATCTGACCCAAAACAGGGAATACACACCCCAAAATATGCACTAAATGAGGAATACACACCCTAAAAAACTCTGCTCACATGTGGTCAACAATCAAAGGGGAATACACACCTCAAAACATGCATCAACAGGAATACACACCCAAAAATAGAAAAGAAAATTTTGATTTGATTATACCATCAAAGAAGAATTTCTAAACTTCTTTCTGGAAGATCCTTGCTTGATAACTCAATCACCAACGTGCGAAGGATCTTCCTAGACTTCGAAGCAAGGGAGATCAGGGTCTACAACCCTCTCCCTACTGTCGTAAGAGACCTAACAACAAGAAGAGGGTGTAGGAGAGAAGCAAGAGGGTCGGGGAACCCCCTGCTACCGCTCCTCCCGTTGCAGTTAGCGGCAGTGCTGCCTGCGTTTGGGCGGCGACACTGCTACCGGCGTTGCTGCCGGTGGTCACGGCGATGGTAGGCTTGAAGGTAGGGTTAGGGTTTTTAGAGGTGGAGTCCTCAGCTTGCCTCTGATACCAAGTTGTAGAAAATGATTTTTTTTTCTTAAATACCGAGACGTCTCTACACCTCTTTATATGAAGTTAGAAGAGTAGCGAAGGTTTTAAATATCGATATCAATATCACATTGACAAGTCAAAAGGGGAAAATAATGGTCAATCTTATTCCAAAAAGAAATGTTGCACCTCTTTATATAGAGAGGTGTGGGAACAATTATTGAGCAAAACTGATATGAAATAATAAATGATAAAGTAGCCCTCAAAGACATAAAATATAAAAAAGACCAAAGGGGTACTCAACACTCTTCCTTAAGCTGGAGCATAAATGTCAATCATGCTCAGCTTGGAGCAACAGACATCAACCGTAGATCGAGGAAGAGGCTTGGTGAAAATGTCTAATGTCTAGTCCTCAGAGGAAACAAAAGTAGTGTAGATGACTCCACATTGGATCAGATCCCGGGTGTAGTGACAATCAACCTCAACGTGTTTGGTGCGTTCATGAAACATCGGGTTGTTGGCAATATATGTGGCAGCGTGGTTATCACACCACATCTCCATAGGCTCGTCCACTCAAACATGTAAATCATGTAAAACGGATCTCACCCAAATCATCTCTGCAACAGTCTAAACCATAACACAGTACTCGGACTCTGCACTGGATTTAGACACCACTCCTTGCTTTTTACTTTGCCATGTGACTAAGTTTCCAGCAACATAAGTACAGAAACTGGTAGTTGACTTTCTATCTTCCAAGCAACCAGCATAATTCGCACTAGAATAGCCAACCACTGTCATTGATGTGCCTCTGGTAAATAATATGCCATGTCCATGTGCTTTCTTCAGACATCTAAGCACCTGCCTCGCTCCCTCCCAATGTTGTTTAGTAGGTCTAATCATGAAGTGGCTCAACTTTCCCACTGCTATAGAAATATCCATCCTGGTGATGGCAAGATATAACAGCTTGCCCTTTAACTGTCTATAAGATCTATTGTCCACAGGTGCTGACTCGGCATCAAACAGATGCCTTTTGAAATCCATGGGTATATTGGCAGGCTTAGCCCCCAACATCCTTGTCTCATGTAGTACATTAAGAGCGTACTTGCACTACAAAAGTACAATGCCCTCTTTGCTTCTTGCCACCTCAATGCCTAGAAAATATTTTAACTGGCCCAAGTCCATTACAAACCTATCAGCCAAGGTCTTCTTCACCTCAACTATCCCAACCTTATAATCACCAGTGATAATGATGTTATCAACATATAACAAAAGTATAACAACTCCCCTGTCACTCTTCTGAACAAACAAGGAATGATTTGCAGATGATCTTTGAAAGCCTATCACCTGTACCACCTTGAATAACTTCTGGAACCATGCACGTAGACTTTGCTTAAGACCATAAATAGCCTTATGGACTCTACACATACACTCCCCTTGAGTCTCAAATCCGAGAGGCTATTGCATGTAGACTTTCTCCTGAAGATCACCATATAGAAAGGTATTCTTCACATCAAGCTGGCAGAGAGGCCAATCGAAGTAGGCAGCAACTGACATCAAAATTTGCATGATCGGTAGTCGTGCCACTGGAGAAAAAGCGTCAAAGTAATCCACCCCATAGGTCTGGGTGAATCCCCTTGTAACCAATTAAGCCTTATGCCTTAAAATAGATCTATAAGGATTGTATTTCAAGGCAATGACCTAACAACATCCAACCACTCATGCTCCTGCAGGAAGTGAAGTAAGCTCCCATGTTGCTCTGGAACGAAGAGTAATCATCTCATCTTCCATGGTTTGATGCCATTTCGAATCAAGCATAGCTTGGGTGACAAAGTGTACAACAGAAGCTCTCAAAGGCAAACCCAAGTCTGTCAGTAGACAAACTGCTTGTAACAAGATATCTAGCACAACTATGAAGTGCAAGATCATCTGCTTGATCCTCCTATACAGGATCTGGGGCAGGAACGTCCACATTTGGACCCGTAGCATCGCCACTAGATTCTATATCATCAATACACAAACTATCCAAGGTCACCTGAACTGAAGAGGGTGGTGTCTGTGTAGCCACTGGAGAATATGGTATCTACAAAGTACTATGAGGACACTTGTAAGTAACAATAGGCTAAGAAAACCTCGTAAATCCAATAATAGTAGCAGGGGGAGCAGAAATAAGTATCTCTTTCAAGGGAATAGGAGGGATAGGCATGGGCACGTCCATAACCTTAGGAGATATGCCTCGGGCAAGAATGGAAAAATATAAAATGAACTCATGAAAGATAACATCAGTACTCACATAGTACTTACCGATGATGCAATCTAGGCACCTATAACCCTTTTGAGTCCGTGAATACCTCAAGAGTACACACTTGACTGCCCATGGTGCAAGCTTGTCTCACCCTAGGGAAAGATGATAAACAAAGGCAACGCAAACAAATACTCATCGTGGCACATGGAAAAGCTCTCGGTCAGGATGCAAGATATGCCAAGGAATCTACTCATGAAGTACTTAACTAGGCATTTTGTTGATTAAATAACAAGTTGAAAGAACTGGATCTCCGCAGTTTAGTGGAGGTACACTGTGGTGAATCAACAAAGTACGAGCTACATCTAGAAGGTGGCGATGCTCCTTCTTAGCCACCCCATTCTATTAAGAAGTCTGAGAACATGTAGTCTGATGTATAATCCATGAGATCTACAAAAGCAGACAACCTAGTGGTGTAGAACTTAAGTGTATTATCATGTCTCACCACTTTAACAACTGTTGAATATGGATTCTTTATTCTCAACAAAAAATCCTTAAGAATAGATCCAACATCTAGCTTGCTTTTCAGGAGAAATACCCATGATAGACGTGAGAAGTCATCGACAACCACCAAGTAATAATGATAACCCTGCCTATGTAGAATTCGGCTTGGACTTCATACATCCATGTGGAGCAACTCATACAAGGTTGTAGATCCAAGATGAGTACTCATCGGGTAGGAGGCACGGTGGTGCTTGCCTATCTGATAAGCATCACAAACTGATCTTGGCAGCAGGAGATGTACGAAATAACATGTCAAAGATTGTCCAGAGGAAGGTGTCCAAGTCTAAGATGCCATTGGAATGTACTTTCAGCAGTAAAAGAGACGTCTCCTTAACACATAGCAACAAGTGGAGACTAAACCAAACGATAAATACCACCCTCTACATGACCATTGCCAATTGTCCTTCTTGTCAACTTGTCTTCAAAATTACATCCCAGATCATCAAAAATTACTCGACAATTAAGTTCCTTAGTGATACTACTGACCGAAAGTAGGCTAATAAAAAGTCTGGCACAAACATAACATTAGGAAATCTCAATTTAGAGGTCATTGGCACCTCCCCCTGACCTTCTATGCTAGTGTGCTTGCCATCCGCAACTTCAACAGTCCTGCCTGCAAGCACAGGTCTGAGATTAGTAAACCAACTTCAATCTTCACTAAGATGTCTTGAGGTTCCTAAGTCAACCAACCACCTGGTGCTATCCTGCTTCTTATCATCTGCAATAGACACTAAGTCGGTGCCTCTCCAGGAATGATCATGATGGCAAAGACTTCGAAGTAGCCTCTCATACTTCATGCAATGGTCATTGTATCATCTGTAAATCTCTGTTCGGCAAAGGTACTTGGCTCAACATGAGGGGAGGTCATGTTCCTTCAACTGGACCACATTAAAGACAAGAAAGAATATGCCAAAAAACAAGATCTAAGATTAATTTCATATCATATTAATAGCTAAAAAGGATCAGGGAATCAACATGGATTTCCAGGAGAAAGAGGGCCCAAAAACCATGTTAAAAGTCCCTCATCAGCCTTTGCAAGATCAGGGAATCACTGTTAGAGCCAAGATCAGGCTCCAACTGCAAGTGCAAGACTAATGAGGGCCCTTCCTCTACCTACGTGCCCTACAACAGGCCCAGTACACCTAGCAGCACTAGTGTTGCCTTGCAAGGTCAGCGCTGGTAGCTGCTAGTGCTGCTGGTGCCGCCTGTTGCTTCTGGTGGCTACTGGTAGCGTCGATTGGAGGAGAGAGGAGATTAGGGTTAGGGTGGAAGGGTTTTGAGGCTTGGTTTGGGTGGGATATAAAAATCAGCTTAGGACTAAGCTCTGATACCAAGTGGAAAATAATGGTCAATCTTATTTCAAAAAGAAATCCTATACCTCTTTCTATAAAGAGAACTGTGCGAACAATTATAGAACAAAACCAATGAGGAATAATAAATGACAAAGTAACCCTGGAAGACATAAAACATAAATAAGACCAAAGGGGTACTCAACAAAATATCAATGATATATTGCGGATGTTGGGAAATGTTTGGGAAGTCATTCCAAATAACCTAAATTGATATAAATGTCGTAACATGAAGAAATGCCTAGGCCTTAGAAGATCAAAACCATGGTGCAAGATGTAAAAAAAAAATCTAATTTCCAATTGCATTCTCCCATGGTAGGGATCGCTAATATATAGACAAAAATGATACATAACCTGTATTATTTTTTTTCATATTGGTGATATGCAAAATATAACTTGGCAACATCAGCACCATAGCAACAACAATGGCGCGCATAGGAGGCAATGGCAGCGACGCACCTAAGCAACCGTAGAGCAGCAGCAATTGATTGACGTACCATCGGTATGCCGTCGGCATCCTTGCATTTTGACTTCGTTGTCATGTTGATATGGCTCCGATCACAAAAATGCATGATTTGATAAAATTAGGGTTTTGAGTCGTAACACGCAAATTCGCAATCGCTTTTAAATTTATAAAATCTAGATAGTGGAGCATCTAGAGTCGTCTAAGGAGGCAAGCTTGCAAATTTTAGCACTCTTGCTTGAAATCAGAAAATCAATTTTCTTTTTGTGATTTTTTAATATTTTATTTTTTTGGAATTTTTGAAATGACAGGCAATGAAAATACGAAGGGAGACTACACTAAAATTGCTAAAACCTAAGTGGCAAAAAGATTCTCTCCTTAAGCTCACCTAGATACGTGAAGACCTAGCGTAATTAGAGAGAGGATGTGAGCACTAAAGTAGAAAGCAATCAAATAAAATACGATAAGAAATGTGTAAATGCAACTTTGATTTATGAAGGAAATTTTTTTACAAAACTCACTGGTAGAGGAATGCTTCTACTATAGGAATGAAAATACAAAAATTGAAAACACAAATCCTCCCGGTGATGTTGGTGAAGAGGAGAAGATCCTTACACCAAGCTCAACTGCTCGTGGGCTTGAAAAGGATTTCTCCTCATCCTTTTCTTGAAGTGCTCCTCCAAAGGTGTATCCTCCTTGGCAAGCCCTTGATGGGGGTGCCCTAGCTCCTCCAAGAGTGGAAGGATTCCACACCAAAATCTCCTCCTAGGGTGGGCATGAACCACCCTCAAGAACCTCCTCCTCTAGACGTCCTCCTTGCCTGGCTGGACCTCTGGCTGGCGTGGGCATAAGAGAGAAAGGAAGAAGGGAAGGCACCAAGGGGACAGAGTGTCCCCTTAATCTTCTTCTCCTTCTTCTCTTGGCCATGGGTTATGGTGGAGTGAAGGTGGGAATATGTGTGAATAATGAAGCCAAAGGTCTCCTTGAATGGTGGTTAGGTAGGTCCTTTTATAGGAGTGGTAGAAGGGTAGGTATAGTTAAGGGAGGGACGGCTAGGATGGCTCATGGAAGGTGGTTAAGGGATCCTAGGGTTAGGATTGATGGCGCCAAAGTGAAGGGGTACTTGATGGTTGGTGCCATCCTTAGTGATAACTAAGGTTAAGGGGTTGGTGTGGTGTGTTGTAAAGTTAGGATGGCTAGGGCTTATTGGCGCCAAGGGAGGGGATGTTTGGACGTTGGGTTAAGGAGGCTTGGTGCCAACTTAGGTGGGTTTAGGTGGGTTAGTTGGCATGCGAAATAGAAAGGTTAGGATGGCTCCATGTGGTGGTGGTTAAGGGATGAGAGACTAGATTTAGTTGGCACCACATGGGGGGGTGCATAGGTGTCTTGGCGCCAACTTAAAGGGGTAGTTAAGTGGTGGTTATGGGGTGGTTAATGGGTGGAAAGGTACTTCAAGTTGGCGCCATGTGTGGGTATTCTAGAAGGGGCTAGGTTGGCGCCAACTTGAATGGTTGGATGGAGGGTTGTAGGGTGGATGAAGGGTGGAGATGGAGGCTATGTGGTGGTGCCAAAAATAGGTGGAAGTTAAGGTGGTTTTGGCGCCACCTTTAGGTGGCTTTTGGTGGTGGTTAAGGGACCAAAGGGTGCCTCAAATGCCAAATTGAAGGGGTGCATGGAGGTGTGATTTGGTGCCAAATTGGTGGGTTAAGGTTAGGTTAAGTTGGGGTTAAGTGAGGAGGGTGGATAGCCATGAGTAGGGAGCTTAGGTGGAGCTAAGCTAAGCTAGCTTAGCTAGCTAAACTAGTAGGGTAGTAGTGGAGGGAGCTAGGGTTTTGAGAAGAGGAGCTGAGAAAGAGTTGTCTGGATCTGCACTAAAGCTACATTGGAGCTGGTGGCTGTTGAAAAGAACTGCATGGAGCTATCTTAGCTGGTTTAGCTTGCTAGTTCTTTGCTAGCTACTAAACCAAGTTAAAGTGAGTTGGCTTCTGCTGAATTGAGTTGAGGTGAGCTGGGTCTGGTCTTCTCGAAGATTACCTAGCTAGCTGGTGTAGCTAGCTTAGGTTAAGTAGCTCAGCTCAACTAAGTTGAGTTGAGTTGAGTCTCTGGGAGCTGGACTTGAGCTAGCCTGGGCTGGTTGAGGTCATCTTCAGCTGACTAGAGCTGGATCTGAGCTGAAGTGGACTTCTATCAACTAAGTTGAGCTAGCTAGAGCTCCCAGTGAACTGATTGGAGCTAAGATGAGCTAGACTCAACTAAGTTGAGCTGGATCTGAGCTGACTTGATCTAGGCTAAGCTAAGTTGAGCTACTATCTAGCTAAGATGAGATAAATGGAGCTTAAGAGAGCTAAGACTAACCCAGGTGAGTTGGTATCCAGCAGTGATGAGCTGGATCTAGCTGAGTCCCAGCTGAATTGAGGTTCCTCTTTACTTGTTTCTTTCTTGAATGTTAGGATTTTAGGGATCTAGCTATCTGTTCATCCCTAACACTCAAATAAATATGTCAAAAATACAAAAAGTCATGCAATGTATGCCTAACATAATTGATGCCTAAATGTAGCCCAAAAACCCATTTGTGGAGTTAAAATCCTAAGAGCTAGACCTATTTTAGGACATAGAATGATGATAAGTTGGCGTTTATCAGGCTCTTTGGGCAAAACCCCCTATTTTGCCGTTATGCAGACAAAATCTCAATCGTTGTATGAAAAACAAGTCATTTTTATTTTCTCAACGTGTTATCAGGGTGGGTTTGATTCCGTTAGGAAAGAAACCCTAAATCCCAGAGAGAGAGAGAGAGAGAGAGAGAGAGAGAGAGAGAGAGAGACCACGACTGCTACCATTGCCCCTCTTCGTGCGTGCATAGCCTCTTGGCACGCACGTGGAGAGGGGGCCACATCCACCATTGGCAACCCCTCCAACAACCGTATGCACCACTATTGATGCTACTATCCCTCTTGTAGTTATCGTTGCAACCACTATTTGCCACTGTTGTTGCTATTGTCGTGACCCTCGTCAAGAAGTCCAGCAACCCAACTTCCCTTCAAATCCAACCACCACAAAACTAGATTCAATGGAAACCACATCTAGGCAATGTTGCCGGTCAAGATTCTGGCGCCAATGAAGCTCCAGTAATCCCAGAAACCAATCCAGAGCACTCCTATTGAGGTGTTGCAAACTCCATTTGTGGGGTTTGGTGTTCTGACCTACCTCTTTTCTCCATTTTTTGTTGTGTTCCTACTGTCTGTCTAGACCTGAAGCTTCATAGTGGCTATTGTGATGGTGAAGTCGAGAGATAGAGGAGCTCTACAGTGGTGGCAACGGCTCTTCTATAACTTTTGGGTTCCTTGAACCCCAAGGAGATATTTGGTTTTTTTTGTCTTTAACCCTTTGTGCTTTTGTTATGTCATTTGTTACTTCTTATCTTTACAAAAGAAACAAAAAAGGTGGAAGAGTAAAAAAGGAAGGTGGTTGATGTAAAAAAAAAGGAAGAATGGGGGAGAATGTATGAGATCCTATTGGGGACCCCAAATATGGGAGACTTATTATTCGAGATCCCCACATGAGAAGCACACTTAAGATCTCCAAGAGAGAGGCACACTGTGAGTTTCCATGCTAGAGAGGCCCACTTTGAGTTTTCATGTGGGAGAGGCTCACTTCTGAATCTCCTATACCTACTTGGGATTGTCTCCCGTTCTACTGCGATTGCTACTTCTACTACAGTTGCCATCTCCCAATTTACTGCCGTCTTCTACTGTGGTTGCTACTTTTGTTGTAGGCACCATGTACTCCTTCGATCTACTGCCTACTCCTCCAGATGTCTACATTAGCGGGGAGTTCATTTTTATTTCTTGTAACAAGTTAGAGAATAAATTCAGTCAGAAATTTTAAGGTTAAATTAGTTTGGTTTGGTTGTCTTTGCTATTTTTAGCTTTCTCTTATTTTGGTAAATGTGTTATTGTTTTCCCTTTATCCTTAGGCTCTCTTTCTATATAAAGAGGGATAATGCTTGCTTTATGAAATAATAACGTAATCAATTTTTCTTTTCCCAACAGTATGGTTAGCTTGCCTGTTGTGACACCTGTGTTCATTTTGACGATTGACACTTCTACTCCTTTGATGATTGACAAATTTCCTTGCTGCATGATCCTCATATATGTGCATATTGGACTTGTACTCTTTTTATGTCTCGTGCATGAATTTCCCCTGCAAATATGCTGTGATATGGTTTACTTATTTATCATTTAGTTTTCGTAGGAGTAATTCAACTCCACCAGACTTTATCAATGAACACATTAAAATTGGCTTGGGAGAGAAAATGTTACTAAGTTTCTTTCTCCTAGAAAATGGCAATCCAATTGATTCTATTATTGTATACTAGGAATTTCTCATTTATAATCAACCACTTATTCAATGGAATAAGCTGTGCTGTGGTATAGTTTACTTGTTTATCATTTGCTTTTTGTGGGAGCAAATCACTTCACTGGAATTCATTAATGAACACATTTATATTGGCTTGGGAAAGAAAATGTTACTAGGTATTTTCTTATAATAAATGACAACCTGGCTGATTCTCTTATGGGGTACTAGGGATTTCTCATTTATAATCAGCCACTTATTCAATGGAATAAGCTGTGATGTGGCGTAGTTTACTCGTTTATCATTTGGATTTCGTGGGAGCCATTCAACTACACCACAATTCATCAATGAACACATTTCAACTGGCATGGAAAGAAAATGTTACAAATAGTTTCTTATAAAAAATGACAATCTGGTAGTTTCTATTAGCTGATAGTAGGGATTTATCATTTATAATCAACCACTTATTGAATGGAATAAGCTGTGTGATCCAGATAAAGAGTGAAATAGACCATCCATGCTTGCAACTCCTGCAAGTTGCAAGATAATCTGTTTGGCTGTTTCAACCAGACCATGCTGAAATTATAGTTAGGATGTCCGCTTCATTAAAAAAAATGGGGTAGAGTTCAGGACTACATTAGAACGCTTTCCATAGAGATTGGAGTAGCACTTCGTTTGTTGCACTGAGATTTTAAATCTTGTCCAATGAATTTGTGTTAGGTAGTCTATTTTCAGAATAGTGGACAAAAAAGAGCCCTTTTGAAGACTCCGTTGGTCAATGAATAGGGAAAAAAATAAGGTAGATAAGAAATATTGACCTATTTCTTTTTCATATTAGGTTCGAGATGCAAAGACCATTTCTTCATTTAATATCAATAGGAAGTATGTCCTTTTCACATAACAACAATGCGATAGTTGACATGCACAAAGGGCCTTTATTAGGTGCCTTGCTGAGAATTCCATTATGATTTAATAATGCCTTTCTTGTGGGGGGGGGGGGGGGGGGGCAGATGCATGTTCCTTTTGGTTTTGGAGTTAATTTAATTGTATGTTTTTTAATATTTCCTGGACCTGTAGTTTCTCAAAAAAAAATCCTAGGCTTGTAATATTTGATTAGGGTTTTCCGCATGATGGTATTAGAATAGACTAATCTTAGGATTTTCATGCCAAGTTTGGATAGAGTGTTGAAAAATCCAAGAGCATGTAACAAGCTTTGGGGAAGTCGTCGGCTAGTTTATTCTCTATTGATAACAATGTGACCTCTCTTTTCTGAAAAAAAAAAAAAACAGAGAGATAATAATTATATGATTTGTGGAAACCATATCTCCAACAAAGTGTCAATCAATCTCTATGTACTTCACCTTTTCAAAAAAAAAAAATCTCTACGTGCTTTAAACCCTCATCGAAGAAAAGATATTAGCAAGTGTCAAGAATGAAGAAGACATGTGGACTGTCCACGTGGCAGTTTTGTCGGTCGGGAGGGCACCAGCCCTAGTTGGGTTTTTTTTTTTCTAGGGGCTTAAATTTATAAGCGTGCATAAGTAATAGTAGCAACCTCTAGATCACTAGGTACATTCTCCATGTGAAAGAAAAGAGAACATGATAATGGAGAGATTATGTACACGTTGAGATAGAGAGGAGAATATACCGTGGAGAACTTTATATTTTTGTTAATGAAGAGAACTCAAATAACAATGTAGGTATAGTTAGAACAAATGAACCAAAAGTACTTTATTCCATAGCCCAACCTCTCAATATATAGAGGCGGAAAAATTACATGAGTGTCCTTAGGAAAATAAGAATAAGAAAATACACTAAATTAGGAATTAACTAAAGAGAACATAACGACACCGTAGGGGCTAAAACTTTCCCTCAAGTTGGAGCATAGATGTCAAGCACGTGTAGCTTAGAACAACAAATATCAAAGGATGATCGTGGCAGTGGCTTGGTAAAGATATCTGTTGTTTGGTCATCCGAGGAGACTGCAGTAGTGTATATAAGGTCTAGTTGGATTAAGTCACATGTGTAATGATAGTCAACCTTCACATGCTTGGTCTTCTCATGGAAGATGGGATTGTTGGCTATGTAGGTGGTCGCTCTATTATCACACCTCATCTCCATAAGTATGTCAACTGATATATGCAAGTCAGCAAGAAGTGATCATACCCACATCATCTCTGAAGTTGTATGTGCCATGGCTCTTTATTCTCACTCAGCACTGGGTTTAGAGATCATCGCCTGTTTCTTGCTCTTCCAAGTCATGAGGTTCCCTACCATATAGATACAAAACCTTGTAGTTGACTTCCTATTAAACAGGTATCCCGCATAGTTCGCATCTAAGTAAGCTACCATACTCATGGAGGTCCCTTTACGGAACAAAACCCCTCTACTTGGTGCCTTCTTCAAGTACCTTATTACCATCATCACAGCATTCCAATGTTGCCTCGTCGACCTATCCATGAACTGACCAAGTTTCCCAACTGCCAGCGAAATGTCAGGTTTAGTAATAGTCAAGTACAGGAGCTTGCCCACCGATCCTCTATATTGTCTGCTATCCACTGCCTCTGCCTTCTAATCATAGAGATGAGCCTTGGGATCCATGGGAATATTGGTTGGTTTAGCTCTCAGCATGCCAATCTACTGCAAAACATTAAGAGCATACTTCCTTTGAGATAACACTATACCCTTCTTGCTACATGCCACTTCAATCCCAAGGAAGTATCTTAACGACCCAAGATCCTTCATAACAAACTTCCCTGTAAGACACTTCTTGACCTTAGCTATGCCTGTGCATCATCTCCTGCGATGATCAAATCATCAACATAAACAAGGCTCGCAACTACTTCCCTATCTTTCTGAGAAATAGGGAATGGTCAGACAAGGATCTCTGAAAACCAATGGTCTCAACAGCCTCAGGTAGCTTTTGGAACTAGGCTCTGGGGCTTTACTTTAGGCCATATATAGCCTTCCGCAATCGGCATACTCTGGAACACTCCCCCTGAATCTCATTTCTAGGAGTTTGCTGCATGTAAACTTTCTCCTTTGAGTCACCATAGAGGAACACATTATTGACATCTAATTGATGAAGAGGCCAATCTTTCTGGATTGCAATAGATATCAGGATGCACACATTAGGAAGCCTAACCACATGAGAAAATGTGTTAAAGAAGTCCATACCATATGTTTGTGTGAACTCATTTGCTACTAGTCGGGCCATGTGTCTAGCAACTATCCTGTCGGGATTGTACTTGATGGTAAAGACCCATCGGCACCCCACAACTAATGCTTCATCTGGCAAATCTACAAGTTCCCATGTGCCACGTGTCTGAAGTGCAGCCATCTTATCCTCCATGGTCTGTCACCACTTCGAATCAAGCATGGTTAGTTCGTACGAAGAAGAAATTTATGTAACGGATATGGCATTGTAGAACTGGGCAAATGTGCTCCCCAAATACTCTATAGATACAGTGCTAGGAAAGGATATCCGGCACAACTACATGACACCTTTCAAATAGCAATCGAAAAATCAATATCATCCCATACAATATCAGTGATATGTGCCTTATCAGTATGGCTTGTGGAACTAGATGGAGCACCAACATTTACCTAAAGTGGCTATGTATCAACATTACAGCCAAAATATCATTAGCATGTAAATCACTTGTACTTACCTGAAGAGGAGTTGGCTCCGAAGAGGGGAGCTACCTATGTAACAGTAGGAGAAAATGAACCAAGCAACTTTATTCTCTAACCCTACCTCTTAATATACAGAGGTTGGAAAAATTTAGTACAACCTCACAAGATAACAATAAATTAGCAAAAGGTAGAAGTGAAAGAGAAAGATCAAAGGAGGCACAACATTCTCCCTCAAGTTGGAGCATAGATGTCAATCATGCTTAACTTGGAATAACAAACATCAAAAGATGAACATGTCAGTGGCTTAATAAAGATGCATGTTGCCTGGTGCTCTGAAATGACATAAATGGTGCAATTGAATCCATGCTTGATCAAGTTACGCATATAGTGGTAATCGATCTCAACATGATTTGTTCCTCCTGAAGATCACCGTAAGGGAACACATTCTTGACATCAAGTTGGTGAAGCTGCTAATCATACTAAACAGCTACAAAAACAGGAATGCAAACAGTTGGAAGTCAAGCAACTAGAGTGAATGTGTTGAAGAAGTCCATCGTATGTCTGGGTAAACCCCTTAGCTACAAGACGGGCCTTTTATTGAGCAACAAACCCATCCAGGTTGTATTTGATGGTAAACACCCACTGACAATCAATAACAGCAGCTCCATCTGGAAGAGTAATAAGCTCCCAGGTACCTCGTGAACATAAGGTAGCCATCTCATCCTCCATAGCTTGACGCCATTTTGGATCGAACATGACCTGCTAGTAGGTGGTAGGCAGCTTAGTGGTGAAGAAAGCAATGCAGAACCTCCCAAAAGAAGTGCCCAGGCCCTCAAATGATAGGCCCCCTGCCACATGATATCAGACATAGCTCCAAGGTACCTTTCAAATAGTAATCGGAAGTTCCTAATCTTCCGGCATGGTCCCCTATACTGGCTCAAAAGTAGTACCATCCATCTCTACCCATGTATCATCACAACTTGGTAAAATACTGTCAATCTGCAAAGTATCTCTGCTCACCTGTATTAGGGAGGATGGTGTCGATGAAGAAGGGGGCACTGCTTACAAGTACCAAGAAGCCTAAAGGTAACAGGTGTATCCTGGTACTGTGTAGGCTCAATAGTGGAAGGCATGGGGTCAGTGATTGGTATACCCTCTAAAGGTATAGGGGGAATAGGCATAGGTGCCTCAACAATCTCCGAAGAAAGATCATGCCCTATGATAAACACACATGAATTCTTGATAAATTGCTTATTTATGATAGTCTCTAGGCTTAGCATTGCATATCATGTTATAAATACTGTATAACATCAATTGCATGGCATTTATGATAGTTGTATGTTTTGTATACTAATTCCTTCATTTTATATGGTCAGGAGGCAATGTGATGTCCTTACGGACTTCGAATAAAAAGTTCGACCGTACGGATGGATCCGGAGTGACGATCGCAGTCCAACAACATAGAAATGACCTCGATTCGAGCACCGTGGCATCCTCTGCAAGCAATGAATGGTGAACGGTCTAGATGTTGCCATGGGGCACCATCTGGAGCACCCAAAGCCACCTGCTACATCTCTAAAGGCCACCCATCAAGTGATCTCAGCCGTTGGATGAAAATCCAACGGTTGAGAGGTCGCCCTCACCATGCTGCCGCAATTCCTCTTCGCAACACACCCACAGATGTGGCACAACGGTGAGGACGAGCGCTCTCAAAGAGCGAGCACGAGATCGGGTCGCGATTCACCGTGCCCGCTATAGTGCCAGCTGTAATAGGGTCGCCCGATCGCAATCGAGCGGTCGAGATTCCCTACGCGCGATCCAACACCACCCACCGACGTGAAGGCGCACGCTAGATCACACGCATGCCATCTGGGTCGTGCATTTAAGTCGACCGGAGCAACGCCTGCCATCTGATCTTCACAATCGTGCGAGGCACGCGATTCAAATCGAAGTGCGCACGATCTACGGGCACGCCTCGACTGTGCGATGCCTCATCTGACGACTGCCATCGCACGTGCCAGCGGTGCGAATTTCAAACACTGGCAGGCGCGCACTCTCCTCTCACAATCACAGTCGTTCACGCTTGATCCAATGATCGACGATCGCCGAGCCTATGACATCTGTAGGCGTGAGCGTTAGGTGCGAGATTTACAACGACAGAAAAGCGGGCCTTTAGTGACACTTGCAGCTGTCACTAAATGGCCTGCGCAGTGCGTGCGCCAGCCAAGGCATTGAAGAGGAGTGGATCTTTTGGCGACAGCTTGAGCAGCCTTTAGTGGCGCTTGTAGCTGTCGCTGAATGCCTGTGCGCGGAATGCTCTTCTTCCCTCCACTATATAAACACCCCTACAACCTCCATTCCTCTTCATCTCTACCTACTCTACTTCCACCTACTCCTAAGCTCTAGCAAGCCTACTAACGTTCCATTAGAGCTTACTCTCAAGCTCCGAAGGCTGCTATTAGTTTAGCGAACCTCTACCTCACCAAATATTCCTCCATCTTCCCATCCCTATTCATAGGTCGCCTTTGAACCGTCCTACCTTCATTCCGGTAGCAGATCTCCGCCTTCTCACCTCCATTCCGGAGCCATGCTGAAGCTTTCCTCTACCCAACGTCCTCCTGCATCTCACCTCCGTTGTCCCGCTCACCTCCTTCGTCCGAGCTTCCGCCAGGCGCCGTCGTCTCGCCGAACACCTGATTCGGGAGATTTCTTCTTACCCCCCTCTCTTTTTATGCTTTCGTAGATTATTGTAATAGACATTAGTGTAATACATCACATTTGATTCCATCTCTGTCTTGTGATTGCTATTCTTTTATTTCAAAAACAAAAAAAATAACAAAACCCTAAAACACCGAAAAGAAACAAATCGAAGCGTGGTTTTCAAATAAAGCAAACGTCGCCTCCCTATGTTCGACCCGGGACTCCCTTGGAGTTTCGGTATAAATTTTATTTGATCACGAGTTTTGCAAGTACGATGACGGGTTACTCGTAACCCCAATTTCAAACACGCGAAACGAGTGCGATCATTTTGGCGTCGTTATTGGGGAGGCAACGGAATTTACTTTATTGTTTTCTACGCTTCTTTGCATTTACATAGCACTAACCCTTCTTATCTTTGATGTACTGTCTTGCAGGTACCCTAGCATGGAGATCCATGTGCGGTAGACCGAAGTAAAGTGCAGGTAGAGTACTCTGTAAGTGTCCCCCACATTACCCCCCACTAGTCCATTTTGCCACAATCATAACCAAGACCACCTAATCTACTTAGGTGTTTGCATAAACCCTAGGATATACTTTGTTTGTCTTGTTTGCCACCTTCACCCGTTTCACTCACATCTTATAAAAAGAAAACAAAAAGATATTTTCTGTGGGACGAATCAATTTATACACTCTATACACCCACATCAAAGGCACATAACTTGACTTGAGTTACATCTACTCGATCGGGATTTTGACCTGTGGACTTGATACACGAATTCAACACATAAAAGAGTAGAAATCATATTAGGTTAATTACTTTTTTGTGTGCCTTAATCGGTGGTGCATTTGAGCTGATTGATTGAATTGTTTTGGCCGTACCACTTAATCTAAAAGCGGTTCATTTTGTAGCTGCCCCATAGGATTAATAACTAAGTCAAGCCAGGCACTACATATTTTTCTTGATTTCTAAAGGAAAATACTTAAACATGTGCTTTTAAAAACAAACTTGGTTTGCCTCACAAAACTTGCTTGAAAGCACCTAATATTTGATTCCTAAAAGCTATTAAGCAAGATTTGAACTCTAAAACTCACCTCATCATTAACAATCTTGCTTGAAAACCTATTGGTTGTGCGCATTCGCACATTCTCAAACAAATCATTAAGAGCACAACCCATTAAGGACCCATCACATTCCAAAAGCACCAATTTCACATGCTTAACTAAAATTAATTAGACGTTGGCCCTGAGGATTCATTCGCTCGTCAGGATCCAGATTGAGATTATTCACGATTAACCTGCTTATACTAGTCAATCTGATGTCTAGCTAGGTGAGTAGCGTCAAATTACCGCGGCTGGGGGGTACACTAGGAACCGGAGGCGCAAGCCAGAGGAAGAACCTTCTCCCCAGTCCCTCCTTCTAGCTGGTCGGATTGCCTGGACATAAGTAGGAGTAGATCGTCCATATTCTTAGGACGGATTCTGAGAATTAGTAGACCTTGAGGCTACCCCATCTAAGGATAGGCTTGTATTATTGTGCTGTAGGGTTCCCTCTTTTCCCCGTCCTTCTGACTTCCAGTGTATGCTTGGAAGGAGGTCATTGAATCCTAGATTGGAAGGACCTTTAGACCATTCTAGGAGGCGGAGGTTGAACTATAGCCAAGCAGATCTCATGGCTGATCAACAACCACCTCCCCTACCCTCGAACCAGCAGGAGCTGATTCAGAGGCAGTTGAAAGAATTGCAGCAGATGCAGCAATGGTTCCAACGTATGCATGGTCAGGGTGCTCGGCCCTTGAAGGATTTTTACTATCCTTCAAACTATGTGGAATGCCCCGGCGTCATGATTCCCGCCGGAGACATAGAAATCAAGCCCCAAGTCTTAAGTTTGATTAAGCATTTCCATGGGCTTAGCTTAGAGGACTCATTCCAGCACCTGCAGGATCTAACCACTTTGGTTCAAACCACCAGAGCAAGGAATGTGAACGAAGAGCAAATGATCAGGAGACTTTTCTCCTACTCTCTTAAGGATAAGGCTGCACATTGGTACCAGACCATAGGAAGGCCGATTGAAACTTGGGCTGCTCTTAAGTTGGCTTTCTTGAAGAAATTCTTCCCTATTGGAAGGACCAATGCCTTGCGACGGACGATTACCACTTTCGCCCAGCGGCCGGGCGAACCGTTTCATGGTGACTGGGAGCGATTCCAGGAACTTTTGAGGAAGTATCCACACATGGTGCCGAAATGGCAACTCGTGTAGATTTTCTATCACGGGTTGGTTGAGCAACTCCGTAATCACGTAGATGCTTCTTTCGGAGGCAATTTCCTCAACAGGGATGCAGATAGCGCATACGACCTGTTCGAGGAAATGAGCGAGAACTCAATTAATCACGCCTCCATGGATGCATTCAACCAGTCCCAACAACCCAAGTTAAGTGCTAATGAGATCTAGGATTCTCATTCATTTGACATGGAATTAATTTGTAATAAACTGGATAAAATGGACTTAATAAGAGAATGGAAGAATGGATGTTTAGGAATTCAGGAAACACTTCTATACCTACTCAATCCCATAATTCGGGATTCCATTCCTCACGAGCTCCCACGGGGCGGGAATTCGTGAACCAACTTGATTCGGCTCAACCTGTGAGCCAAGATTTCTCGGAACCTTATGGGTTCCAAACTGGAGCCTTTGATCCCAGTTTTTCTGATCCTTCTCTCCATCCTCATCCTATGCGGATGCGTATGCAATGCAGGAGAATGTTAGGTCCAACTCGTATTCCAACACTTATAACTCGGGATGGAGGAACAACTCTAACTTCTCCTGGAAAAGTCAGGGGCAACAAACCCAAACTCGACCCAGCAACTATGCATCTCAAAGACCTATGGCTCAGGGTCAAGTATACACCTAGTTACCCCCGAGACCAATTACGCAGCCATCTTGGAATGCCCAACAATCTACAGGGCAGGCTGATTTAAACCTGCAGATAGTGAAAATGCAAGGGTCCATGCTTCAGCTTATGCTGCAAATGAAGACATCATTAGATAACTTGCAATCTAGGTTAATTGCTAACACCCGAAAACCTGGATCTCTACCATCTCAACCCATACCCAACTCACGCAATGTGCAAAATCAGGGCAATAGAGCCCAAGGGTACTAGAATCAAAGGGACCCACATGCACATGCTCAGGTGGTTGAACAGGGTCTCTCTTCTTCTTCTGGTTACATGACTAACTAAGGCCCTCTACTCTTCACTAACCCACCTCAAGACCCAAACCCGTATGCTTCTGCAAACTCTGTCACCTTGAGAAGTGGAAAGCAAACCCGGGACCCTAAATTACCTTTTAGATGCCAAAACCCTGGGGAGCTTGAGAGAGAAGAGAAGATTGAAGAAGACAATAAGGCCTAGGGACCGGAAATTGAAAATTCCACCCATATCCTGTTCCCTAAAGCCCTATTGAAAACCAAGAAGAAGAAAACCCTAGATAGCAACGAGAAGCTCCTGGATTTATTCAAGAGCGTAGAGATCAATATTCCACTCCTCGATGCTATTAAGCACATCCCGGCTTACGCTAAATTTTTGAAAGAACTATGTACCCAAAAGCGTAAATCGAGAGACCCCACTTCGAGGAAGGCGATTCTCTCTGAGCAGGCAAGTTCTGTGATCCTGCATTACCTTCCTCAAAAGAAGAAAGATCCAAGTGCTCCCTTGATCTCATGCATTATTGGGGAATACACTTTTGATAGGGCACTGTTAGATCTAGGTGCATCCATTAATCTAATCCCGACTTCTCTTTATGAGAGGTTTGGGTTAGGTGAACTCAGGCTAACCTCACTAATGCTATAATTAGCGGACCAATCGGTCACTACATCGAGAGGTGTTATTGAGGATGTAATTGTCAGTGTTAAGGATTTCTATTTTCTTATAGATTTCCTTATCCTTAACATGGATGTACCTAATGATTTGAGGAACACGCCTATCATTCTAGGGCGTCCGTTTGTAGCTACCGTTAAGGCCAACATAAACTGTGAAAGCGGTAGTATGGAGATCGCCTTTGGGGATAAAAAATTAACTCTGGATATTTTTAAGGCGATAAAAGGATTTGAGGATTGTGGATTCATTGAGGAGCTCAAGGATCAGGATCTTGAGACTTTATGACAATCAGTGCACTCGAGGACTCCACCAGCTTTAGCAAACCAACCCGCAACCCTTCGTGGTAGACCTGCCACATCCTGAAGAGGCTGTTGATTTTGTTCATTCCCAGCCTCTTCCACTGGATCGTCCTGATGAATCTTTATCAGCATCCTCCCTATCTTCTATTCTAAACCCACCCCAGCTGGAATTAAAAGCATTGCCCAAAAATTTGAAATATGAGTTCTTAAGACCTGAAAACATGCTCCCTGTGATTATTAATGTTGATTTGACTAAGGAGCAAGAATCGAGGTTAATTAAGGTCCTTAAGAACACGGAGGCAATTGGTTGGACCATCCACGACCTTAGGGGGATCGAGTCATCTTATTGTAATCATCGTATTTTCATGGAAGATGGATCTCGCCCTTTTCGCAAAATGCAAAGGAGACTAAACCCGAATATGCGAGAAGTGGTCAAGAAGGAGATAATTAAGTGGCTCGATACTAGGATTATTTACCCAATCTCGGATAGTCCGTGGGTAGTCCCGTTCAGATTGTACCCAAGAAGGCGGGAATAATCGTTACGACTAACGAGAAAGGGGAAACCTTCACTCGCTCAGCTTCAGCTTGGAGAGTCTATTGACTATAGGAAGTTGAACACAACCACTAAAAAGGATCACTTTCCCTTGCCATTCATCGATCAAATCCTTGAAAGGTTAGCTGGGCAAAAATATTTTTGCTCCTGGACAGTTATTCGGGATATAACCAAGACCCTATCCATTCTGAAGACCTGGAAAAGACAACTTTCACATGTCCCTACGGAACTTTTGCATTCCGTAGAATGTCATTTAGGCTTTGCAATGCGCCCACGACTTTTCAAAGGTGCATGCTGGTGGGAGATTGTCTTGAGGTGTTCATGGATGATTTCTCCGTTTTCGGAGATTCTTTTGAGTCTTGCTTGGTTAACCTGGAATTGATCCTCTAGAGATGCATCAAAACACAGTTGGTCCTTAGCTGGGAAAAGAGCCACTTTATGACTCGGGAAGCATTGTCCTGGGTCATGTGGTTTCTAGTTGGGGTATTGAAGTTGATAAAGCTAAAGTGGATGCTATCTCTAGACTTCCTCCACCCACATCCGTAAAACAGATCCGCTCTTTCCTTGGGCCTGTGGATTGTACAGAAGATTCATTAAGGATTGCTTGAAGGTTGCTCGACCCTTGAGTAACCTTCTGGCCAAAGACATGCTGTTCGAGTTTGATGAATCATGCCATAAGGCATTTGATTTATTAAAAATGGCAGTCACCTGTGCCCTGGTGTTGCAACCACCGGTCTGGACTGCCCCATTTGAGATTATGGCTGATGCATCTGATTATGCCGTCAGGGCTGTCTTGGGTCAAAAGATTGAGAAAATGCTATCTGTGATTTACTATGCTAGCAAGACTCTGGATGAGGCCTAGAGGAACTACACCATTACTGAAAAAGAATTGCTAGTCGTAGATTTCACTTTAGAAAATTCAGGGCTTATCTGTTAGGTTCTCGTGTCATCTATACCGATCACTCAGCCTTGAAACATCTCTTGGCCACAAAGGATGTCAAACCCCGGCTTATTCGCTGAATTCTGCTGCTTCGAGAATTCAATCTTCAAATCAGGGATAAAGCTGGGGCACAAAATGTAGTGGCGGATCACCTCTCAAGAATCCTAATTGATTCTCCTCATCCGAATGTCTCGATCTCTGATACTTTTCCAGATGAGATTATCCTTACAGTCTCAGGTATCTGAACCCCCTGGTTTGCGAATATTGTCAATTATTTGACCGTTGGTCAAATCCCCCAGGATTGGACCAAACAACAACAGGATAGACTTGTGTCTGAGGCTAAATATTATTTTTGGGACAATCCCGAGCTGTACTGCATCAGTGCAGACCAGATTATTCGTCGATGCATCCTGGAAATTGAGTTCTGCATGTGGTGGACACTTTTTCAGGAAGAAGACGGCAGCAAAAATCTTGCAACCCGGATTCTATTGGCCGTCGTTACTTTAGGATGCCTAGTAATTCTCAAAGTCATGCACCCGATGCCAGACACTCGGGAACATGGCTAAGAGAGATATGATGCCCTTGAACCCAATTCTTTCTGTCGAAATTTTCGACATTTGGGGCATTGACTTTATGGGACCCTTCCCTCATTCATTTGGACACCAGTATATTCCAGTCGCTGTTGATTACGTGTCCAAATGAATTGAGGCAATTCCCACCGGGACCAAGGACCACAAGGTGGTTATTGATTTTGTGAAGAAAAATATCTTCAGTCGATTCGGGGTTCCTAAGGTAATTATCAGTGATGGTGGCACATATTTCACTCATATCCAATTTCGGAATTTACTGGGAAAATACGGGGTGAATCATCAGATTTTCACACCTTAACACCCTCAGATGAACGGACAGGCCGAGGTCTCCAATGGGGAGATTAAAAACATTTTGTAGAAAACCGTTAGGCCTGATAGGAAGGATTGAATCCAAAAGCTAGATGATGCTCTTTAGGCCTACTGTACGGCGTACAAAACGCCATCGGTTTGTCTCCGTTTCGTCTGGTGTTTGGTAAGGCATGTCACTTACTTGTAGAACTTGAACACCGGGCATTTTGGGCCATCAAGAAATGTAATTTTGACCTTGAGTTGGTCGGGAAAACCAGGAAACTCCAACTATCTGAGTTGGAGGAGCTTCGAAATGGTGCTTATAAAAATGTCAGAATCTATAAGGCAAGGACCAAAGCTTTCCATGACTAGATGATTTCACTAAGAGCTTTGAGCCGAACCAGAAGGTTTGGCTCTTTGATTCTCGATTGAAGCTTTTCCTTGGAAAACTCAGGTCTAAGTGGGACAGCCCGTTCGTTATTGAGCGGATTTTCCTTAACGGGGCTGTTGAAATCTCTAACCCAAAGACGAGTAATATCTTCAAGGTCAACGAACAGCGTCTCAAGCCCTTTGTTGACCATGTGCTCCCTGAACCCGTCTCGGATAAGGTTGCTCTTACCTTGCCTTAACTACCATGGGCCTATCATCGCCCAGCTGAAGGTACTAAACTCAGCACATGTAAAGACTTTTCCAAGCTGATCAGAGTCTCATGGAAATCAGGTGTTATTCTTCCACTTCTACTCTCCTGCATGCTTTTATTTTTAACAATGACATTGTAATAAATAAGCATGGGGGTGGAAACATCTTATAATCTTTTTGTTAGTTGTAACAGTAATTTCATTTTTTTCTATTCTATTAAAAAAAAAAGAATTAGGAGACGAGAACTTAGGCATTAGGAGTTGCAAACTTTGGGAATTGATACTTTAGGGCCTGGATATTTAGACTTTTCAGGCCTTCAGGCTTAATTAGCCTAGGTGTCTACTTGAATGTGGACTTAGTCTCAAGTTCTCGCTAATTAAAATTCATTTTAAGTTGGTAAATAAATTAAGATGATAAGTATGCGACTTATCAACTCGCCCTCTGATTTGGGGGGACTTTAAGCTTAAGCATCTACACACTTTTTCTTTGCACTAATTCACTTTTCGGCGATTTCTTCGGAAATTGGGTAGCTAATAAATTATCTAGGATGGTATGACTGGCAAGTTGTCAGTGGTAACAACTCATTGCTTGATTGTCCAAAGCTAGTCACAAGACCATTTTCGTTGTACTGCCTTTAGGTAAATATTAAATCAGGGAAGTCACTTAAAAAAAAAAGAAAAAGGAAAAATAAAAGAAAATAAACAAAACAACACTTCACCGCACGTGTATGACTGGCAAGTTGCCATGGGTAACAGTCCATTGGCCGATTGTCCAGAGCCCATCTCATAAAAATGCACAATAATTCCCAAAACACTTAAGTAAGAAAAGGGAAGTAGAATAAACTGGGGAGATATATACTGGGTTCGCCTTTGTGTTGACCCCATAAATAAAAGTAGGGAGAAAGCTATTGTTCAAAAAGATAAACCTCTAGACAAGGTCACCTAGGGTCATAGAAACCTGAAGTTCGTTTTAACGACCGCTTGGTAAGCCTTTTACTCTTTTCACTAGATGCTTAGCACTTAGAGTCCTTTTCGAGTCTTGGGCGGGTCGGGTAGCCGTAAAA
Source organism: Thalassia testudinum (assembly GCA_037157565.1). Lineage (NCBI taxonomy): Eukaryota > Viridiplantae > Streptophyta > Magnoliopsida > Alismatales > Hydrocharitaceae > Thalassia > Thalassia testudinum. The sequence continues at coordinate 182,166,606 of JAZHRO010000024.1, read as the reverse complement.
AGTTATCCCGGAACTCTTAAACTCCAAAAGTACAAAAAAAATAGAAAAGAAGAAAAACAAGAAAAAATTTTTGTATCTTCTCTTCTCAAATAAGGTGAGGGCTTGGACGGTCTGCATTCTGGTAGACACCCGGACACTGTTGAGTTTTTGTAATTAGGTCTTGGGGTGGATATTTTCTAAAGCAATCAACGAATTTTGCCTAAATACTCGAATCCTGATTATGCTTTTCTACATAGCATTTAGGTTAATTTTGTTAAGGGCTAACAAAAAGTAAGCATGGGGGTATGATAAACACACATGAATTCATGATAAATTGCTTATTTATGATTGTCCATAGGCTTAGCATTGCATATCATGTTTTAAATACTACATAACATTCATTGCATGGCATTTAGGATAGTTGTATGTTTTATATATTAATTCCTTCATTTATATGGTCAGGAGGCAATGCAACATCCTTACGGACTCTAGATGAAAAATCCGACCATACAGATGGATCCGGAGCGACGATTGCAATCCGACAACATAGAATTCACCTCGATCCGAGCACAGTGGCATCCTCTGCAAGCAATGAATGGTGGACAGTCCGGATGTTGCCACGTAGCACTATCTGGAGCGCCCAAAGCCACCCGCCACATCTCCAAAGGCCGTCGCCCATCAAGTGATCTTAGCCGTTGGATGAAAATCCAACGGCTGAGAGGCCACCCTTACCATGCAGTCGTAATTCCTCTTCTCAACACACCCACAGATGTGGCACAACGGTGAGGACGACGCTCTCAAAGAGCGAGTGCGAGATTGAGATGCGATTCGGTACGCTTGCTATAGTGCCAGTTGCAATAGGGCCGCCCGATCGCAATCGAGCGGTCGAGATTCCCCACACGTGATTCGTCGCCCACCGACGCGAAGGCGCATGCCAGATCACACGCATGCCATCTAAAGCATGCATTTAAGTCAACCACGAGTAGCGCCTGCCGTCCGATCTTCATAATCGTGCAAGGTGCGCAATTCAAATTAGAGCACACGCAATATGCTGGCGCACCTCGACCGTGTGATGCCTCATCCGACGGCAGCCAATGCACGTGCCAGCGGTGCGAATTTCAAATGCTGGCAGGCGCGCGCTCTCCTCTCGCAATCACAACCGTCCACGCCTAATCCAACGGCCGACGATCGCCGCACCTATGACAGCTGGGGACGTGAGCGTTAGGCGCGGGATTTACAACGACAGAAGACCGAACCTTTAGTGACACTTGCAGCTGTCACTAAATGGCCTGTGTAGTGTGTGCGCTAGCCAAGGCATTGAAGAGGCACGAATCTTTTGGCGACAGCTTGAGCAGCCTTTAGTGACGCTTGTAGCTGTCGCTGAATGCCTGTGCGCGGGATGCTCTTCTTCCCTCCAATATATAAACACCCCTACACCCCCCATTCCTCTTCATCTCTACCTACTCTACTCCTACCTACTCCAAAGCTCTAGCAAGCCTACCAATGCTCCATTAGAGCTTACTCTCAAGCTCCCAAGGCTCCTATTAGTGTAGTGAACCTCTGCCTCACCAAATATTCCTCCATCTTCCCATCCCCATTCATAGGTCGCCTTGGAGCCATCCTTTCACCTTCATTCCGGTAGCAGATCTTCACCTTCTCACCTCCATTCCGGAGCCATGCTGAAGTTTTCCCCTACCCTACGTCCTCTTGCATCTCAGCTCCATCATCCCGCTCCTCACCTCCTTCGTCCGAGCTTTTGCCAGGTGCCGTCGTCTCTCCGAACAGCCGATTCGAGAGATTTCTTCTCACCTCCCTCTCTTTTTATGCTTTCGTAGATTATTGTAATAGACATTAATGCAATACATCACATTTGATTCCATTTGTCTTTTATTTCAAAAATAAATAAAAAAAACAAAACCCTAAAACACCAAAAAAAAAATCGAAGTGCGATTTTTAATTAAAGTAAACGTCGCCTCCTTGTGTTCGACCCGAGACTCCCTTGGAGCTTCGATATAAATTTTATTTGATCACGAGTTTTGCAACTACGACGACGGGTTACTCGTAACCCCAATTTCAAACACGTGAAACATGTGCGATCACCCTACAATGGAGAACTAGGACATGGACTAATGAAAGATAACATCAACACTGACATAATGACAATCAGAACTGGGATCAAAGCATCGATAACCCTTCTGAGTTGAGTGTATCCCAGGAAAACACACTTGACTACCCTTGTTGCTAACTTATCCCGACAAAAGGTGAAAATGTGCACAAAAGCAACACACCTAAAAACTCTAAGAGGCACGTAGAAAAGCTCACAATCAGGATACAACAGTTGCCAAGAAATCTGCTCATGGATAACAGAGCTGAGCATCCTATTAATCAAAAAACAAGCAGTTAAGGTGACATCACCCCAATAAAGAGAAGGAACATTGTGATGTATCAACAAGGGGTGAGCCACATCAAGATGTTTGTGCTTCCTCTTAACAACTCCATTTTACTAAAAGGTAGTTTGATGCACAATGTCATGGGATTTATAAAACAAAGACAACCGACAGGTACAAAACTCTAGAGTGTTAAACAATCGCGTAATTTTAACAATAGTAGAAAATTGAGTTTTTATTTCTAATATAAAATGTTCAACAATAGTGCCCACATTTAACCTATTTTTCGTAAGGAAAACCCATGACGGTTTGCAAAAATTATCAATAATGGCAAGAAAATAATGGTAACCCTACCAGTTAGGAATCCGACTAGGACCATACACATCCATATGAATCAACTAAATTAAAGTTGTAGACCTAGCACTCTAACTAGAAGGAAAATTAGTATGGTTGTGCTTGTCCAGCTGACAAGCATCACAGGTGATGACAGCAGGAGAGATATAGGGTGACACGTTGGAGCCAGTCCAAAGGAAGGTGACCGAGGCGAATGTGCCACTAGAATGGACTCCCAGCTGCAAAGGAGACTTCCCTAGGGTAAGCAGCAACAAAAGGATTCTAGCTCAAGAAATAAATCCCCCTTTCTTCACTACAATTGTCCTTCACATGAGCTTATCCTGAAAAACACAAGACTAAGCATTAAAGATGGCACGATAGTTTAACTCCTTTGTAATTTGACTAACAGAAAGTAGATTGATAAGAAAATCTAGTATAAACAACACGTCAGGTAATCTTAATGGGGGTTGACAGGGACCTTCCCTTGTCTAGCAATGTAGGAGTGCCTCCCATCTGCAACCCATATTGTCTTGCCTGGAGGAACAGGCTAAGCTAAAGGAACCACCTCGAATCTCCACGCAGATGATGTAAAGACCCAGAGTCAACTGGCTAGTCACCACTCCATTGATCTGCAAACTAGGAAGAACTAGATTTGTACTTGACGAAGAAGTAAGGGTAGCTATCTTGGGAGGAGCACTAAAATCCTGGGTCAATTAAGAGAAGCGCTATAGTAAATTATCAAACTTAGCTCAGGACACCATGTTAGAAGTAGCCTGAGTAGACTTAACTACCTGGTTGGTAACGGAGGGACGACCATGCTTCATCCACCTAGTGGCCTCAGTGTGTCCAGGTTGACAACAATATGTGCACGAAGTATGGCCTTGCCCCCTCAATGCATGGCCATGACCTCTGCCTCGTGATGCTGGAGACCCTCTCCCTCATCCAGAAGTACCAGCAAGAGCAGAAGTCTAACTAGTGACCTCTGCCTTAGGTAGGTAAACAGCAATCCTACACAACCTATTGTAGGTCTCCTCAAGAAAGGGAAGCTCTGATAAGGTAAGGATCTGTGAACGTATAGTAGTGAACTCTAGTCCAAGGCCAGGCAAGGAAAGTAAGATGGCTACCCCCTTCCTATACTCTCTCTGAGAAGCACATGTGCACACAGGTTTGCTTGTATGCTTCTCCAGCAGGCCCTTCGTGGCTTATTGAGCTCTATACTTATCTTTCATGTTTTATGTATTAGGGACTTTTTGGTTATTTTATATTTCTGTCTGGTTCTCATGTATAATTCTTCCAACACCTCTCTCTATATAAAGAAGTGTAGGGTTTTCTTTGAGAATAAGATTGGTCATTTCATCCTACTTGGTATCAAAGCGACGATCCTAAATCGGCATTCGGGTATCCCACCGAAATAAGTTGCCTATCCCCTCCATCGAAACGTTAAGGCTCTCATCCTGCCTCTTACCCTCACCGGTGCTCCTCCAGACTGGTGAAGGGGACTCTAGCGGCGGTGCCAAGCCTTCCACGTCGATCTACGGCGATGTCGGGGCAGCATGCTCCTGTGGAGGCACTGCAAGCACTCTAGGGCTGCGACGCCGGGCAACGGGCACGATCTAATCGACGGCAACAAGGCCACCGGTTGGCAGCAGGGCCACCGGTGGGGCTTCGTGCTCCAATACAGCGAGGAGAGAGGGAGTAGCCCTCTGTTTAGGGGCTATTAGGGGTGCCTCCATACCCTAATAGGCACCTGCCAGTTGTTGGAGGGCTACTATGCATGTCTAACTTAATTTCCAAGCAAGAGATGACTTGGTTTTCAGGTTAGATCACTTGTTATTGTGATCTATGATGGTTCGACAGATCTGAAAATTGAATTTCAGATCTAATCATGGTGACTTCTTAGTGCTTGAGGTGTCATGGCTTCTTCTCCATCTTCTGAGGTTACGTCGGAGACAAGTCAGGAGAGCGAAAATTACAAGAATCTGTTTGTTATCCTGATTGTAAAGTTGGATGAGTCCAACTACGCTAGTTGGTCTCAAACATTTCTTATGACCGTTGTGGATCACGACAAGGAGCATCTACTACTAGAGCCAAAGCCTCGGAATAAGACTGGGAAGTACACCTCATGGAAGGACAATGCATTGGTGAGAGCCTGGATCATGAATGTCATGTCACCACAAATTAAAGACGGCATCATGGACTACAGAATAGCTAAAGAGATGTGGGATATGCTTCATGACACGTATTCACATGAGAAGAATTCTAGCAAGGTCTATCAGATTTATAATCAGATGTTCTCCCTTAGACAAGAGAGACAATCCTTGACACAGTAAAATGTTGCTCTAAAGGGGCTTCTAGAAAATGCCTATAGACCAATGTGTACTTGTGGTACTCATCTCAAGTATCGCAAGGAGACAGCAATGCTTAACTCTCTTTGGATTGGGTCCATAATATGATGCTGCACAATCTCATATCCTGACACTGTCGGAGCATCCGACGCTTAAGGAGACTTACAACAGACTAAGCCGGATTACTGTTGCAACTCCTCTTGAGGTTTCTAGACAGACCTTCGCACTAGTTGTTGATGGAGGTTGAGGCATGAGAGTTAAGTCCTCTACTCATGGGCATGGTTGTAGCAGAGGATAGATAGGCAAACCATGACCCACATGCACCTTATGTGGTAGGATTGGTCACATAGAGGCTTCATGCTGGTCTAAGCATGGGAGACCTCATGCTACCAACCAGGTTGTTGCTACTTCTAAGATAAAGTTTGACACAGTGTCACGTGCTGAGTATGATGCTGTAGTACAGAGGCTTGTTCAAATTACTCAGGAAACTCTGTCTTCTTCAGATACTGATGCTATTGCCTCCTCAGGTATAGAGACTATTTTTGTTGTGTCTGACAGGTCTACTTGGTTGGTAGATTCGGGTACATCCCAGCACTTGAGTGGTGATCATAGTGACTGATAAGACTGTTCAGGAGGCTAATGAGAGGCATGCCAGAGTTGATAGTAAGGGGGAGGTGTCAATCACCCCCAATATGAGATTGCCAAATGTTATGTTTGTTCCTGATTTTACGATGAGTTTATTATCTATTAGTCAGATGACAAAAGATCTCAACTGCAGAGTGATTTTTGATAATGTTGGTTGTGTGTTTCAGGACAAGCTCACAGGGTGGATGATTGGTGACGGACATGAAGAGGGGGTTATGTATCACCTGTTTCAGTTGCCATTTGCTACACAATGCTAGGGAGATGTGTGCTTTGCTGCTGGGAGTGCCTTACAGTGGCACAATCGCCTTGGTCATCCTTCACTAGATAGGCTACACTATATCATGCCTCATATTCCGCCAGCCACCGAGATTCACTATGATGCTTGTCAAATGGGAAAGCACTATAGATCTATTTACTCTGCTAGTTCTACTGTTTCCAAGTCTTTATTTGCTTTGCTGCATTTAAATGTATGGGGTCTTAGTCGTATTCCAAATCGTCTATGACAGATATTATTTGGTGATAATGGATGATTGTTCCAGAGTATCTTAGTTATTTTTGTTAAAGAATAAGTCGGACGTTGGGTTTGTAATTGAGAACTTTATTATTGAAATAAAGATCAGTTTGCTTCCACTATCAAGATGTATGCACCGATAATGCATTAGAGTTTTATACTACTCGTATGAAAAAATTTTATAGATCTCATGGAGTGATTTATCAAACCACATGTCCCTATACATCGCAACAAAATGGGATAACTAAGCGGAAACACAGACATTTTTGGGATGTCGCAATGACTCTTTTGATGCACCATAATGTGCCTTCACAGTACTGGGGATATGCAGTGTTGACTACATGTTATTTGATTAACAGAATGCCTAATTCTGTTATTTCTGAGCAGGTGCCTTGGTAGATATTATATCCTGATCGTTGCCACCCTGGATTTTTGGTTGTGTAGCCTTCGTACATATTACTAGGCCAGGTAGTGATAAATTGGCCCCCAGAGCAATCAAGTGTGTCTTTCTGTGTTACTGTCACACTCAGAAAGGATACATGTTGAGTTGTAGGGGTACTTGGTATTTTTCTTTATTCTCAGGGGTACTTATGTAATTTGCCCAGTCTTCTTTTTCGATAAAAGAGGGTTAAGGTTTTCTTTGCAAAATAATGAAAGTCTTTTGTTCCAACATGGTATCAGAGTAACGGTCCTAGGCCAATACTCCGATATCCCACTGAAAAATCCAACAAAAATATGATTATATCACCTAAGTAGTGGTGATTTTCATGAGAGATCACGTGGATCTCATTCCCAGCGTCGACCGAATGGATTTCTCCACCTAGTCCACACCGCCGCAAGGGATCTCGACGCCTCTACAGGCGCTAGTGGCCCCGATAGCGACAGCATTACCGTCGGTTGCCACTGTCGCAATAGCACTGCCTCCGATGAACCCTGCACTGCCTCTGCGATCGGCCCAACAACCGCTCTCAGCATTGCTATGGGCGTTGGTGGCCCCGATAGCAACAGCACTACCGCTGGTGGCCACTGTGCAGCCTCTACAATCGCTCTAGCTGCCGCTGGAGGCTACCCTGCTGGCCTGCGATGCTGCAGGGGGCACTACCAGTGGTGCAGTAGTCCTAAACCCCTCCATCACTTTTGTTGTGACGATGGTTGAGGGATCTTGCTCGCTTAATGGATGCACTACACACGGTGGATGGTGGTGCAGTCCATGGGGAGTAAAATCAGTATGGACAAATGTTTTGTTGCATGTGTTTGAGCCTATCTCACACATAGCAAAGGTGGTGATGAGCCTTCTCTTGCCGCCAATGAAGATACCCCTTTTGAGAATGACGAGTCTTATTTCATGCCAAGAAGAGTTTGATACGTCAGAATGATCAAACTTAGATGTAAAAGGACTGGCATGTGTAGTCTAAGATGTTGAGAATAAAAGAAAAGGATACAGAAATGCTTAGGTGATAGATTCGAGAGCCTCTGTTCATCTCATTGGTGACAAAAATCATATGAACCAGATTATCCCACAGGCTACGAGAGCTATGAGTGGCGAATGGAAAGACCTCCCCTGTGATTGCTATTAGGAGTATAGATGCTACACCTAAGATGAAGATAGAGGAGGTATACTACGCACCTGAATTCCCTATGAATCTTTTATCTATGAGTCAGATTTGCAAAGATCTAGGTTGCTGTGTCATTTTTTATGAGAGGCATTTTATTTCCAAGATCCAAACATAGGAGATATTATTGGCAATGGCATGGAGGGGTGGCCTGTATTATTTAGACATGCCTATGTTGTTTGTAGGGGCGATGCCTATCTCTTGTGATCCTTTACTATGGCACCGAAGACTTGGGCATCCTTCTATGAAGAAGATGCACCAAATGTATCCAGAGTTACTAAGATCTTTGGTTTTGGATTGTGAAGATTGTCAACTGGGGAAGCATCACAGGAACAGCTATCCTAAAAGAGGCATTGGTGTTAGTTATACTCATTTTTTCCTAATACATTGTAATGGTTGGGACCATCCAGAGTTGCCTCTGCTGGCGAACATAGATATTTTGCAGCTATGGTTGATGATTGTAGCAGACTCACTTTGGTATTCCTAATGAAGGCTCATAATGAAATTCTCACTATTTTTCAGCATTTTCTGTAAGAGGTGCAGACTCAGTATGGTACTACTGTTCAGATTTTTTGCAGTAACATTGCACTAGAGTTTATGCATGGTGACTTACAGGAGGCCTTCTGTGCCAAAGGGATCATTCATCAGACATCTTGTGCTCATACGACCCAGTAGAATGAGATTGCAGAGCGCATGTTGCATTATTTATTTGATATTGCCAGGGCCTTGATGTCACATATAAGGGTTCCTAGGCAATTCTAGAGTAATGCCATACCCTCAGCAGCATATTTGGTTAATCAACAGCCATCTTCCGTGCTTCGAGGTCAGATTCTGTATCAGATCATACATCCTAAATGTAGCAGAGTCCTCCCCGTGCCACTACAAGTGTTTGGATGTGTCTGTTTTGTTCAAATCCATGGGATCCAGGATAAATTTGCTCTTTGCGCCACGAAGTGTCTTTCTTGGTTATTCCAAGACCTAGAAAAGCTATAGATGTTATGAGCCTGTTCACAGGAGATATCTGGTTACTGCAGATGTGACCTTTGAGAAGATTCCTTATTTCTCAGAAGGAGGATCATCCATAGAGGCCACCATAGAGGAGACACAGATATATCATAGGAGATTACAACCACAGGACTTTGCTTGTGACAAGCTAGCCCAACTTGTTATTACTTTTAGACGAAGATGAGTCAGATAAGGAGGAAGAGATTGTGCAGAGGAGGGCTAACACCATCCTTCATCCTATATCTCGGTAACTACTGTATCTTATCTTCAGGGGGAGGCCAGAAAGTTTACTTCTACTATTACCACCGTGGTTATTCCCAAAGATTTCGTCCAGGTGCTTCATGATCCAAAATGGAAGGCCACCATGGATGAGGAGATGCAGGCTCTTCAGAGCAGGGGTTCATGGGAGCTTGTACCATGTCTTGAGGATGCTACAGTGCTTGGTTGCAGATGGGTGTATACCATCTAAGTATCGGTCCGATGGGACAATGGAGAAATATAAAGTCAGGTTGGTTGCCAAGGGATTCACCCAGACTTGTGAGGTGGATCACGTTGAGACTTTCTCTCCCGTGGCGCTTATTACCTCCATTAGGATTGTTCTGTCTCTAGCAGTAATCAGGGAGTGGCCACTACATTTAACTTGATATAAAGAATGCCTTCTTATATGGTGATTTGGCAGGGGAGGTCTACATAAGACAGCCACTAGGCTATGACAGTAAGGGGGAGCTTGTTTGCTGCTTGCAAAAGGCCATTTATGGCCTGAAACAGAGTCCACGTGCTTAGTTTGAGAGGCTCAATCTTGAGATCTGAAAGCTGGGATTCTAGAGATCCGCTACAAACTATTCTATATTCATTAGACGAGTAGAACATGGTAGGATAAAGAGAGATTATTTTTCCAGTCTACATTGATGATATGATCTTAACAGGTGATGATACTGATGGGATTGTCGAGACAAAAGCTTTTCTTCAGTCCACCTTTGTCACCAAGGATTTAGGTGACCTTCTCTACTTCCTAGGGACAGAGGCTATTTTGTCAGGAGGGAAGTCTATCCTTATCACAGCGACAGTATACTTTACATATTCTAGAGGAAGCTGGACTTCTTGAGTCCAAGTCGTTAGGGATACTAGTGGAGGCATCTACTACTCACAACTTAGATGAGACAGATCCTCTGTTTGAGGATGTTACCAGGTACCGTAGTATTGTTGGTCGGCTATTGTATCTGACTATTACACGTCCAGATATTAGCCTTGCAGTCAGTCATGCCAGTCAGTTTATGTAGAGTCCCAGGTACAGTCTTTGGCATGATGTGTGTCATCTTGAGATATCTGAAGGGCACTCCAGGACGAGGCCTGTATTATAGAGTGGCACTCTAGATCTTGTGGCCTATTCTAATGCAGATTATGCAGGGTCTGTAGAGGATAGAAGATCTACATCTGGCTTTGCTGTCTATTCGGGAGAAAATCTAGTTTCATGGAGGAGCAAGAAATGGAGCATTGTTACTCGTTCCAATGCAGAGACTGAGTACAGATCTATGGCACAGGTGGCATGTGAGATCATGTGGATAGTTGGTTTTCTACAAGATCTAGGAGTGGCAGTTGATACCCCAGACTCACTTTATTGTGATAATAAATCTGCAGCATATATTGCCTCTAATCTTTTCTTTTATGAGACTACGAAACATATAGAGATTGATTGTCACTTTATACGAGATGTCTTGGAAGGCAAGATAAGTACCTTATATATTTCATTATAGTTATAAGTTGCTGACATTTTTACCAAGGCCCTTAAGAAGAAACGTCATGACTTTTTTAGCAGCAAGTTGGGATTGGTTGACGTCTACGCTCTAACTTGAGGGGGAGTGTTGAGTTGTAGGAGTATTTAGTATTTTTCTTTATTCTTAGGGGTACTTATGTAATTTACTAGTCTTCTTTTTCTATAAAAGAGGACTAGGGTTTTCTTTTCAAAGTAATGAAAGTCTTTTGTTTCAACAATACAGATGGTATGATCCTCTACAGAAGAGGTATTTTGTCAGTGTTGATGTTACTTTTCATGAAGCTATTCCATATTTTTTAATTACTGAGAAACAGTTGGCACTTGAAGAAGAGGGGGCTCCCATGCCCATTCCTTCAGTTCAGTTTGGAAACTTTACTGCTAGTCAAATAGCATCACCAGATACTACAATTACTAATACTGCCCGGTTCAGAGATCCTCCATTGGTTTTTTAGAAACCAGTCACATATAGGTAGCATACGCAGCATACCCCTCCTCTTCAGCACCATCTTTCTCCCTACAGCAAGTATGTGTTGAGACCAAGGTTCGAAATGTCATTTCGATGTTGTGCCGATGAAATTCTAAGTGTGCATTTCATGGGTATGTCGAGGGCATGCCGTGGAAATGCCTGTTTTTCAATAGCTATGCCGACGAGCATGCCGAGGGCACACCGAGTCAAGATAACATCAATTTCAAGAAAATCAAATGTTGATTGTGACTTGTGTAATAATAAGAGTGTTTCATTATGACCATACCTAAAGTTTTAGATATCGTGTGCATACGTGTGTGCGAACCCTTACCCAAACCTTGCCCATCTGGACTTATAGACCCTTACACTTTACCCATCAACAGACACCTCAGACTGTGCTCAGCCAACACAAACCTCACTAGACTGGTCGGCATATGGCAACATGCCGACCATACCGTCAGCATGTTGACAAAATGGTCGGCATGCCAGCGAAATCCCGGCATTTCGACAGCAGATGCATATAGACATGGACCTTTTTCAAAAAGTGCCTTGCCGACGGCATTTAAATCACTGGTTGTGACTACTGGCCACTGTGTATTTGGTAGTGATCCTATAGGTGTTAAACCATCCACTTCTGAGGTTATCCCTAGCATTGTTTTAAAAGGCATGTCTCGAGGCGAGGCACTAGGAAAATGCCTCGAGGCTATAGCCTCAGGGTTGCACCATGAGGCGTGAGCCTCAGTCGAGGCGGTGTCAAGGCGCTAAGGCGAAGGTGAGGTTATAGCCTCGATTGAAAGGCCCTTTTAGATGGTTATGTGACTTGCACATGATCTTTTCCAACAAATAGATCCCTCCAAAGTATGACAGTGATGCAGATATTATATATTTATCATATTTTCTAGGATGTCAATGATATCATATGTTTGTCAATGGTTTTGTTTAGGTTTCATTTAGTTCTTTATGTTTGTGAATGATGACTTGTGAGTTACAAGAATAGTTATTAGACTCGTTGCTTATAATTTGAGTCATGACAATTGGATTTTTTATAGATAATGGGTAGAGTTAATAGAATTCATTATGTTTATTTGGCTTACTTGTGATAATTCTCATCATATGAAATTTAACTCATTTTGGAGTTTCAATAAATTTAATTTCTAATTTTTTATAATGTTTGGAGGTTTACATTTTATTTAAATGTCCTCTTGTCTAATTTTACTTTTTAAATGTCGTGATTGAGAAAAAATGGCATGGATGTGTGTGTTTTTTTTATTACTTAGCAAGTATATATTTATGCTATTTTTTAAATTTTTTATTCAAAACTTGAGGCTTACACTCGCCTCAATGAAGGCAAATCGCCTCGTATCACTTCGCATTTTTTGAAACCTTGATCCCTAGTGATGAGGGAGCATTATCATCTGAGCCTAAGTCTGTTTCTGCTGATATGAATCTTCCGATTGCTATTTGGAAGGCTCCTAAGAGTTGTGCGCACATCAGGTGGCAGGGGTTGTTTCCTCTGATGGGTTGAGTCGCTCATTTGCCCTCACCTCTACACAGATACTAGCTACTTACCAGCAAGTTATGCTCGATTTGAAATGACATCAGGCCATGTAGGATGAGATAGCTGCACTTCAATCTTGCCAAACATAGGAGCTTACTCTGTTATCGCATGGCACACGCACCGTTGGTTGTCGATGGGTCTTTGCCGTTAAATACAATCCAGACGGGTTTATTTCTCCATACAAGACTTGTCTTGTAGCAAAGGGATTCACCCAAACCTATGAGGTGGATTTCTTTGACACCTCTCATATGGCTTGCCTTCCTACGGTTCGGATTCTCATTTCTATAGGTGCACATTTTGACTGGTCGTTATATCAGCTGGATGGTAAGAATGCCTTCAGCCGGAGAAAATGACAAGTCTTATTCTCAAATAAAACTGTACACCTCTTTATATAGAGAGGGGTGTTGGGAAAATTACATCATAAGTCCAATAAGATAAGAATCATAATAAACAACTCCAAAACAATAATATAATAAGTGCTCTACCAACACTTCCCCTCAAGCTGGAGTATTTATATCAATGATGCTCAGCTTAGAACAACACTTATCAAAAGTAGATCTAGCAAGGAGCTTTATTAATATGTCTGCAATCTGATCTTCAGAAAATACAGATGAAGTGTAAATGATTCTACGTTATATCAAGTCTCTGATGTAGTGGTAAGCATCCTCAACATGCTTTGTTCGCTCATGAAACATTGGGTTGTTTGCAATATATGTAGCAGCGTGATTACCACATCTCATCTCCATTGGCTCCTCTACCTAAACATAGAGGTCATGTAGCACAGATCTGACCCAGACCATCTCTGTAGCTATCTAATGCCATAGACCTGGATACCACCTGCTGCTTCTTTCTTCTCCAAGTCACTAAGTTGTCTACCATATAAGTGCGGAATCCAGTTGTTGACTTCCTATTTGTCATGCACCCTGCATAGTCGGCATTAGAATAGCCAACAACACTCATAAATGTGCCCCTCTGAAATAAAACACCTTTGTCAGGTGCTTTCTTCACATACCTAAACACCTGTATAGTAGCACCCCAATGCTACCTGGTCGGTTTGTCCATGAACTGGCTGAGTTTTCCCACTGCAAGGGAAAGATCTAGACGTGTAATAGTAAGATACAACAATTTACCAACCAACTGCCTATATGATCTGCTATCTACAGGCGGGGGCTCAGCATAATAGAGGTTCCTTTGGAATACATAGGTATATTAGCAGGTTTAGACCCTATCATTCCTGTTTCTTGCAAGATATCAAGAGCATATTTGCGCTGACTAAGAAAAATGCCTTCTTTGTTGCGTGCCACTTTAATCCAAAGAAAGTATTTGCGCTCACCTAGATCCTTTATCACAAAGGCATCAACCAGCTTCCTTTTTACCTTAGCTATCCCCGCAAAGTCATCTCCAGTAAGGATCAGGTCATCCACATAGACAAGGAGTACAACCACTCCCCTTTTACTCTTCCTGACAAATAAAGAATAATCAGCAGGAGACCTTATAAGTCCCATGACCTATACCTCCTTGAGAGTCTTTGGAACCATGCTCTCAGATTCTGCTTCAAGTCATAGATGGCTTCCTTCAATCTGCATGCACACTCGTCCTGAGCCACAAACCTAGGAGGTTGTTGCATATAGACCTCCTCTTGAAGATCTCCATAAAAAAATGTGTTCTTTACATCTAACTGATGAAGAGGCCAGTCATAGTGGGCAGCTATAGACATTAAAATCCAAACAGTAGACAGTTAAGCAACTGGAGAGAAGGTATCAAAGAAATCTACCTCATACGTTTGGGTAAATCCCTTTGCCACCAGTCTCACCTTGTAGCATGATATCATACCATCTGGGTTGTATTTGACAACAAAGATCCAACGACACCTAACTGTTCTAGAATGAGGCAAGGTGGTCAGGACCCACATCCCTTTAGAGCGTAGAGCAACCATCTCATCCTCCATGGCCTGACGTCATTTTGGATCTAGTATGGCTAGCTGATGAGAGGTAGGAATGTGCGTCGCAAAGAGAGCAACTGTGAAAGTAGCAAATAAACTACCAAGATTGACAGTAGAGACTGTCTGTACAGTATAATACTGGGCACAATTGCGTGGTGCCTTCCAAATAGTAATCGGAAGATCCAGATTCTCCTCAATATGCTCAGTAGCAGTAGGACTAGGAAACTCATCAGAGGAACCTGCACAAGCACCACTAAGACAGCTCACGTCAGTATCAGACCATACTTTACCAGGGGAGGAGACAGGCGGCTAAGGTGGTGGGGGGTGTGTTCTTCTCGCCATGTATGATGTCTATATGTCACAGCTAGCCTATAAACTTGAGTAATCTCAGCTTTCTGCCAAATAGAAGACTCTGTGGTAGTGATATCCTCATTACGTGTAACAGGGATCTGTTCCAAGGGAACCGGTGGAACAGGCATAGGAGCCAAGCCTGCTTCAAATGTCACTTGATGACCATCTGTAGAAAAATAAGGAATGGGCTTACGGAATGTGACATCTGCAGTCACATAATGCTTCTTACCATGGGGGTCATAGCATCTGTATCCTTTCTAGGTGCTACTGTAACCCAGAAAGACACTTCACTACTCTTGGAGCCAACTTGTCCCTGCCAGGTCCAAGAATGTGAACAAAGGAGACAGCCAAACACTCGAGGTGGGATAGTAAATAAATCCTTCTCAAGATAGAGAACCTGCCAGGGAACTTGTTCTTGTATAGCTGAGTTGGCCAGCCTGTTAATCAAATAGCACGCTGTTAACATTGCATCTCCTCAATACACCTGTGGCACATATGCTGTATCAATAGTGTCCTAGCCACATCAAGTACATAACGGTGCTTTCTTTCCACTACACCATTCTATTACGACATATAGGGATAGGATGTCTGATGAACAATCCCAAGAGATCTGTAAAAGGCTGCCAACTTCGATGTACAAAACTTTAAAGCATTATGAGTTCATACAATCTTCACAATAGTAGAAAACTGAGTCTTTATTTGTAAAATAAATGTTTTAATCACTGATCCAATATCATATTTATTTTTCAAAAGAAATAACCATGACATCCTGTAAAAATCATCCACAAGTAGATAAAATCTATGACCCAATCTATCTGGGACACGACTAGGTCCCCATACATCCATCTGTACTAAATCCAAGATAGCAGCAGAACTCTGAGAAGAGCTAGAAGGAAAACTGGCTCTGTGATGCTTTCCCAGTTGGCATTCATCACACAAAATCTCCGTAACTGGGGAAGTATGAGGAATAACGCGTCAAAGCCTATCTAGAGAGTGGTGCCCAAGACGATGATGCCACTGAAGAGTTGTACCATCACTAAATGCAACCTTGCCCTGACACATAGCAGCAAATGAAGTTTGAATCAGGCAATACACACCCCTTCCTCATGTCTGCCACCAATCGTCGTCCCTGTGAGTTTGTCCTGAAAGATATAGCCCAACTCATCAAATATTGCACGACAGTGTAAGTCTTTTGTAATCCTACTAACAGGCAAAAAACTAATCAAAAATTCTAGAACGTAAGGAACATTAAGCAGTATCTGTGTAGGAGTCACTTCCTCATCTCCTTTGCCATGAACCCTACACTGTCTGCCATCTGCTACCTACATAAATCTCCTTGAGGGAACTCCATGAACCTGTCTAAAGCATGTCTCATCCCCACTGAGATGCTGAGATGCACCTAAATCCACCAACCACAAAGCACTGTTAGCGCTGCTCGACCTATGAGTAGAAGTCATACCTGAAGTGGCCAAGGCGGCAGTATCAGCAGTAGTGGTGGTCTCCTAGGTCAACTGGGAGAGACGTTGAACCACATCATCATAGTCCGCATGGGACACCATGTCGCTTACCTCCTCTAAAGAACCAACTTGGTTGGCCATGAGAGGTCGACCATGCTTTGTCCAACAAGACGCCTCTGTATGGCCAATCTTTCCATAATGCGAGTAAACGGTGCGAGGTTTACCACTCGTACGCCGACTACCATGCCCTCTCCCCCTAGTAGATGGAGCACTACGTCCTCTACGTGCAACAGCAACAAGGATAGGAGTTTGTCCAATCTCTGACATGGGTGGCCTAAGAAGCACCCTGCTCACACAACTATAAGCCTCATCCAGAGATGGAAGCTCAGCCAGAGTAATGATCTAGGACCTAGCAGCCTCATATTCTGGTCCAAGTCCATCAAGAAACTATAGGACAGCATACTCCTTCCTATGTTCCCTCTAAGTGGCACAAGTACAGATAGGTCGACATGCATTGTACTTTTCAAGGAGCCCCATTAGAGTGGCATAGTACTGTGAAGGAGATTGACCCTCCTGTTTAAAACTATCAATAGACTTGAATGAAATGACTAAATTCATTATAGAAAATTCTAGGCTCTCTTATATAGGAAGAGACCCAAGGGTTACAAGGACAGAACTGCCCCTGAGGAGCTAAACACCCATAAGATAAAAAATATAAGAACAATATATACTAACACTCCCCCTCAAACTGGAGTATGAATATCTATCATGCTCAGCTTGGCACAACATGCCTCAAAGGCAGATCTCGCCAGAGGCTTTATGAAGACATCTACAGCCTGCTCCTCAGAAGTGACACTCGTGGTATGTAATGTCCTACGCTGAATGAGATTTCGAGTGTAATGGCAGTCAATCTCTACATGTTTTGTCCTCTCATGAAACATCGGGTTATTGGCAATGTAGGTTGCTGCTCTGTTGTCACACCGCATTTCCATAGAGCCATCCAGAGGAACATAAAGATCTGACAAAACTAACTTGACCCAAACCATCTCAACGGTTGTCTGGGCCATGATCCTGTACTCTGACTCTACACTGGATATAGATACAACCACTTGCTTCTTACTCCTCTAGGTAACCAGATTGCTTGCAATAAAGGTGCAAAACCCTGTGGTAGATTTTCTGTCCCCAACATAGCTAGTATAATCAACATCAGAGTATGCTACAATCCCCATGGGCGTTCCATTACGGAACAATAATCCTCGTCCTGGTGCTTTCTTCACATACCTAAGTACCTGCATTGCAGCCTCCCAATGCTACTTAGTTGGCTTATCCTTTGACTGAGTCGCTGCAAAAGGATCCTCACCACTATAGTGATCTACACTATCTGGGGAGTCAAGTCTAACCAAACTGTCACTTGCATCAGATACCCTCTCAACTACCTGTGAACCATCAGCTGTTGGTGAGGTAGGAGGCCTCTAAAAAGTAGTGTGATGCCTGTGATAGGTATGTAATGACCCATGCAATCTCTCAAAGTCATCCAGGGAGAAAGAGTTCATCTGTCCATCAACTGGAGGTCTGGACTGAGTAGACACCTGAGTCTCTACACATGGAACAGGCAAGGGAAGAAAGGCAACATCATCACAAGAGCTCCTCTGTCAAGTGATTGAGAAATATGGTGTATCCTCATAGAAAGTCACATCGATGCTAATATAATGTATGTTCTGTAGAGGATCATAGCAATAACACCCCTTTTATGTCCTAGGGTACCCCAAAAATACACAATAGTGCGAGGAGACAGCTTGTCACAACCAAGTGACGGCACATGGACGAATGCAACACATCCAAAGATCCTGGGAAACACATGAAATAACTCATCGTCTAGATGTAGAAGAACCGATATCTGCTCGTGAAGAACTAAGCTAGGCATCCTGTTGATAAGTTGCTGTCAGAACTGCGTCCCTTCTGTATCTCTGCGGCACATTGTGATGAATTAATAGTGTACAGGCAACATCTAACAAGTGTCTGTGCTTCCGCTCTACGACCCCGTTCTGCTGTAAAGTGTGGGGACAAGTGGTCTGATGGACAATCCCACGGGTCCTGTAGAACTCCTTAAGTCTGGCAGTGCAGAACTCCATAGCATTATCAATCCCTACCATCTTTACTGTTGCTGAATATTGTGTGTTGATCTCCAGAAGAAGTCTATGCATCCTTCAACCTCTGCCTTGCTCTTCATCAAGAACACCCACGTGGCTCTAGAGAAATCATCTACGATAACCAGGTAGTACCGGTGTCCCATCCTGTCTGGGACTCTGCTCGGTCCCTATACATCCATATGGAGCAACTGAAATAATGTTGAGGATCTAAGAGAGGTGCTAGCTAGAAAAGAGGATCGATGGTGCTTACCCAATTAGCAAGCATCGCATTGTATGGTAGTAGCTAGTGAAATATGTGATATTATCCTCCTAAGGTGATCCAGAGACAAATGGCCAAGACGAACATGCCACTGTAGAACACTCCAGCTACCATATTGAGTAACTCCTGCAAATGGCTTCTATCCTAGATGGTAAATGCCATTTTCCTCCGTACCTTTGACAGCAATCCTCTCGATGAGCTTGTCCTGAACAACACATCCGACATCATCGAAGATCATTTTGCAGTTGAGATCCTTCATTATTCTTCTCACTGACAATAGACTCAGTGGGAATTCTGGTACATGCAATGCACCAGACAGCTACAAACTAGGGGTTGCAAACACCTCCCCTTTACCTCTAACTGGGGTGTATCTGCCATTAGCCACATGTATAGTCCTACCTGGGAGAACGGATTGTAGCGAACGAAAATAGGTCTGATGACCACATAGATGCTGTGACGCACCAAAGTTGATTAGCCACCCTGCTCCATGGTGGCTCCTATAATGCTCCTGATGCACTAGACTCACAGATTCTGCCATAGGTGTCAAACATGCATCCAAAGAAAATGAGGAACACACCCCAAGAATCATGCAATATGGGGAATACACACCCCAAAAACAGTCCATAAAACTGGAGAAAACCATGCCACTATTCGACGAACACCGATAGGTTTGAAACATAACAAATTCATATTTGCATGACTGATAAGAGGCCTCCTTAGACGAACATTAGCCTAACCTAGGTGTAAGGAGAACACCCGAGATGGCCCCAAGGAGACCTTGACTCCCTCTCTCTGAGGCTACGAGGAGTGCAGCCCCCTAGATTAGGGATGCAAGCCCCTCACAGCCTCCGCCTATTGCCTAAGGCTACCTTGCACAGCTTCTGCAGGTCACAGCACTGCCTCTGTGGGTTGTAGCTGCTACCACTGGCTGCTGTAGACTATTACCGTGCCCCCTACAGGCTGCTACTGCCGCCGCAGACAGCCGCAGGTCGCAGCCAGTGCGCCTGGCAGTGAGAGGTGGCCTTGTGCGCCGCCGGTGCCGTTGGCTGTTGCAGACCACTGTCGGACCCCCCTACAAGCTGCTATCGCCACTGCAGATAGCCGCAGGTTGCCGTCGATGCGCCTGGCGGTGAAAGGTGGCCCTATGGGCTACCAGTGGAGGGAGAGAGAGAGGGGGGAGTTGGATGTGGTGGTAGGGTTTCGGAGGCCTTGAAGGGTGGGATATCTAGAGCTACGGTCTAGTACCAGTGCTCCGATACCAACTTGGATGAAATGACTCAATTCATTATAGAAAACCCTAGGCTCTCTTATATAGGGAGAGACCCAAGGGTTACAAGGACAGAGCTGTCCCTGAGGAGCTAAACACCCATAAGATAAAAAAAATATAACAATATATACTAACAAATAGCATGGTGAATCTCAAACACTTTGCTAGAGTTCTTCTCATGGGAGTGTGTCATGTAGAGAATCCCACATCTCCTTAGCGATCTTATAGTACATAATTCCATCACAAATATAAGGCTCAACAGAATTCATGATCCAAGCATGGACCATTGAATTATCTTTCTTCCATGTGGCATTCTTCCTTGTTTAATCTTGTGGCTCCAACTCCAACGGTAGGTGTTCTTTATCATGCCTCTCAACAGTCATGAGGAACGTCTGAGGCCATCTAACATAATTGGCCTCACTCAACTTGGTGATAGGAACATAGAGAGAAGATTTGTAACCCCCGTTGTCCGTAGCGGTAACCGATGACACTTCCAAAGAATCTGAGGAGGCCATCGTGCCTTAAGACTGTCATAAGATGCCACAGATGCGATCTGAAATCAATATTCATATCTAAAAACTTCACAATCAGAGAGAAGTGGTCTTTTGAACATGAGATCTAAGATCGAAAGACTCTAGATAACATCCCAAGAATCATAGGCACCCTTAGATCATGACTTAGCGCATGTTAGGTGTGGGGAAAAGTCCTAACAATGCTTCTAAGGGGTGTAACGCCTCCTCTACGATAAGGAAATCACACCACCAACCCCACTACCTACCGTATGCAGCAAGTAGAAGGGGATACAACGTTGCAAGAGGCAGTATGACCTTCAGTAGATGGCTCTGCAGGGAGCCACGACTTGCAGGCGACAAGGAGGCGATGCTCTCATGTCAGAACCGACGGCGCTTTGACCTGCAGGCAACGAGGAGCACAGCCGCGATTTGTAAGCTATGAGGAGGTAGCGCTCCGAGGTCAGAAACGAGGCTACCGGACCCCGAGGAGCACCTGCAGCCACCTACAGTGGGGCGGTGGAGACCTGTGGCTGCCGGAGGAGGCTTGTTAAGGCCAACAACAGCCGGCAGCAAGCGCCAATAGCCGTTGTGACCATGGCGGCGGCCTGCAGGGGTCGGCAACAGTAGGTGGCATGCCAGCAGAGGCTCCTGTGGGTGTCACTAAGAGGAATAAGGTTTTGGTGGAAGGGGTACGGAGGCTTGTGAGGGCTAGGATATCGGAATGCCAATCTAGGGTCGCGACTCTGATACCAAGTCGGAGAAAATGACAAATCTTATTTTCAAATGAAACCCTACATCTCTTTATATGAGAGGTTTAGAAAAATACATCATAAGTCCAATAGGACAAGAACCATAACAAACAAGTCCAAAATAATAATACAATAAGTGATCTACCGGCACCTTCTTGTATGGTGATCTACAAAAAGAAGTGTATATGCAGCAACCTCCGAGGTTTGAGGCTAAGGGGAAGTGTGTGCAGGTTGAAGAAGGCGATATATGGCCTTAAGCAGGGTCTACAAGCTTGGTTTCACAAGTTGTCAGAAGTTGTTGAAGATATGGGACTTATTTGCTCTACTTCTAACCATTCCCTATTTGTGAGGAAGACAGACAAGGGGATTGTGACTCTCTGCATCTATGTAGATGACCTCATTATCACCGGTGATGATACCACTGGGATAGTTAAGGTCAAGCAAAAGCTGGTAGAGAAATTTGTTATAAAGGATCTGGGCTCATTGAGATACTTCTTGGGCATAGAAGTAACAAGAGGGAAGAACGGGATTGTCCTTAGCCAAAAGAAATACGCTCTTGATTTACTGTAGGAGACGGGGATGTTGGGCTCCAAGTCTGCCAACATACCCATGGATCCGAAGATGTACTTGTATGACTCTGAGTCTAAGGTTGGAGAGATCAGAGGCTGCAAGCAATTGATTGGGAAGCTACTCTACCTTACTTTTACACGTCTAAACATCTCGCTTGCAAAGGCAAGCTTAGCCAGTTTATGGATAAACTGACAAAGCAGCACTGGGATGCTGCTTTGCAGGTACTTAGGTACTTGAAATGAGCACCAAAACGTGAATTACTATGTAGGAGAGATAGTTCTATGAGTATAGTAGGATACTCAGATGCAAACTATGCTGGATGTCTTTCAGATAGGAAATCCACTACCGGATTTTGTACTTATATGGCTGGTAACCTAGTAACATGGCGAACCAAGAAGCAAAGCGTGGTCTCACTCGAGCGCAATGTCAAAGTACAAAGCCATGGCATAGACAACAACTGAACTTGTGTGGAACAGATCAATCTCACTTGACATACGTGTCAAGGTTGAGGAGCCCATGGAGATGAGATGTGACAACAGAGCGGCTACCTGCATAGCAAACAATCTCATGTTTCATGATCATACGAAACATGTAGAGATTGACTATCATTATACTAGAGACCTGATTCAGAGGGGATTTCTCTTTACCTCACCAGTTGCCTCAGAGAACCAGATCGCAGATATGTTTACCAAGCCTCTTGTCAGATCTGCTTTTGAGGCTTGTTGTGACAAGCTGAGCATGATAAATAATTATGCTTCAGCTTGAGGGGGAGTGTTAAGCTCTCTACCTATCTTTCATTTTTTATGTATTAGGGACTTTTTGTTATTTTATATTGCTATCTGGTTCTCATGTGTAATTCTCGCCACACCTCTCTATATAAAAAGGTGTAGGGTTTTCTTTAAAAATAAGATTGGTCATTTCATCCTACTTGGCCAAATAGTTCTATGCAAGTGAACGACCCTCCTGACGTAACTGCATAAGCTTGTGGAAGGTCTAAAAGACTCAAGCCGAATTCTTTTCGTGGGAATACGTCTTGCAGACCATCCCACATCTCCTTTGTCGTCTAATAATACATGATCTCATCACCTCTCCTAGGGATAACGCAATTCATGATCCAAGCATTGACCATGGAGTTATCCTTGTTCCATGAGGCATACCTCTCTGTCTTATGCATAGGCTTTAGGTGAAGCAAGATGTACTACTTATCATGACCCCTCACTATCATGAAAAAGGTCTATTGATCGATGTGTTTCGACGAACAGAAAGTTAGGGTTAGGAGAAACCCGTCGCTGTAGTCGCAAAACATATTATCAAATACAATTTTACCAAAACTCTAAGGAGTTTTGGGTCGAACACAGGGAGGCAACGTTTGTTTTCGTAGAAATCCATGCTTTGTGTTATTTCTTTTTGATATTTTAGGGCTTTGAAATTTTTTTGTATTTTTAAGGTAAAGAAACATGATAGTTCACAATATAGAAGAAAATAAATTGGATATATCAAAATGATGTTCAAATGCTTATTACAACAAGTGGAAAATAAAGAGATAGGGGTGAGAAGGAATCTCCCAAAATGGCTGTCTGGTGAGACGACGGCACTTGGCGGTAGCTTGGATGGAGGAGGTGAGATGTAGGAGGATGCCAAGTAGAGGAGTGCTTCACCAAGTCTCGAAACGGGGATGAGGAGGTGGAGGTGATCTTCTACCAGAATGGAGGTGGGAGGACGGCTCCAAGGCTTCCTATGAAGGTGGTGAGATTGAGGAGGAATATTTGGTGGGGGTCTAGGAGCACTACACTGGCAGGAGGCCTTTGGAGCTTGGGAATGAGCTCTAGGGGAGCTTTGAGGGGCTTCTAGAGCTTTGGAATAGGTGGGAATAGCATAGGTAGAGATGAGGTTCAAAGGGGAGGTGAAGGAGGGTTTAAATAGGTGAAGGGATGGAGGTTGTCGCGGCCTAGGCATTCACTGCAGCGCACCAGACGTGTGCGTGCGCACCGGCTGCGCACAGCGCAGCGCACGCGTGCACAGCAGCTGGAGCATCCACGCAACGCAGCTAGAGATGAAAGGTCTACCGGTCATTGGATCACGTAGAGATTACGCACGCTTTGTTGGTGTTTGAATCGCACGCTCGATGGCAAGGATGCATCTCCACTGTTCAATCTTGACCGCGTCGTTGAAGAGCGCGCATGGATCGCGCCTTCATGAAATTTAAAGATCGCATGCATCGCACATCCCCACGATTAGATGGCGAAGAGCCCACATGATTGTCTTGAATGAGCGCTCTAGATGGCACACGTCAAATCTAGCTTGTGTTGGCTCGTCGTCAAGTAGCGTCTGATCTGGCGTGCGCAATCCTTGATTGAGCAGTCCAATTTAGCTAGTGCTGAGGCGATAGCAGCAGATTGCCGCTCAAACCCTTGCCAACTCTTTGAGGAGTGGGCGTGCTACCGTTGTTGCATGGGTGTTGGATGGTCACGCGGAGGTGTTGGTGTAGCTCGGCCTCGACCGTTGGATGAAGATCCAACGATCGTGATCAAATCTTCCTTCTAGAGGTTTGAAGGAGGCCGGGTGAGGTTAGGCGCTTCACAGCTGTTGGATTGAGATCCAAACGGCTAGGATCATTCCTTGTGGTGAGGCTGGGGAGGTTGCAGCTCATGTAGAGCGGCCAAGATGACACCACATGGCACCGTCTAGGCTGTCCATCCTCTTCTTCTTGTAGATGGTGCTACGGTGCTCTGATCAATCTGATTTTTGCGTTGACAAACTGTGATCATCACTCCAAATCCATCTGTGCGATCGGATTCTTCATCTGAAGCCCATAAAGATGTCGCACTGCCTCCTGGCAGATAAAATGTCGGAATTAATATACAAAATACACAAACTATCCTAAATGCAATGCAATGCAATGAATGTTATGTAATATTTATACTATGAAATACAATGCTAGGCGTAGGAACTATCATAAATAAGCATTTTATCATGAATTCATGTGTGTTTATTATACCCCCATGCTTATTTTTTGTTAGTCCCTAGCAAAATTAACCTAAATGCTATGTGTAAAAGTAGAATCAGGGTTTGATTACTTAGGCGAGATTTGTTGGTTGCTTTAGAAAGTTTCATCCCAAGACCTGGTTACAAAAACTCGACAGTACCCGGGTGTTTGCCAGAATGTAGACCGCCTAAGTCCTCGCCTTATTTGAAAAGGTAAGATACATTTTTTTATTTTTTCTTCTCAAATTTTTTTTGGACTTTTGGAGTTTGAGAGCTTCGGGATAACTTTTTAAGGCTACCCGACCTGCCTAAAACTCGAAAAGGACTTTAAGTGCTAAGCATCCTGTGAAAGAGTGATAGACTCACTGAGTCGCCATTAAAATAGATTTTAGGTTTCTACAACCCTAGGCGACCTTAAAAGTTTCTGCCTAATGGATTATCTTTCCAATCGGTAGCTTTCTCTTTACTTTTTTATTTTTTATGCGGTCAACACAAGGGTAAATCCATTGTATGTCTCCCTGGTTTATTTTACTTCCCCGCTTCTTCCCTGTGTTTTGAGAATTATTTATGCATTTTGTGAGCTGGGGTCTGGACAACCGACAAATGAGTTGTTACCCACGGTAACTTACCAGCCATGCTAGTGCGGTGAAGTGAGGTTTACTTTTCTTTTTCTCTTTTTTCTCTTTATTTTTTATTTTTGAGTGTCATTTTTTTTGCTTTTTCCAAGTAGATGGCTTCCCTGATCTAAGATTTTCCTAAAAGCAATAGAATGAGTATGATCATGTGGCTAGGTTCTAGACAATTGGCTGATGAGCTATTACCATCGATAACTTACCAGCCATATCACCCTAGACGGTTCATTAGTTACTCAATTTCCATAAAAACTATCGAAAAGTGAGTCAGTGCAAATAGTGTGTAAATGCTTAGACTTAAAATTCCCTCAAATTAGAGGGCGGGTTGATAAATCGTGTACTTATCACCCCAGATTACTTACCAAATTAACATAAAATTGACTTAGCGAGGACTTGAGACAGTCCACATTCGAGTGGACACTCGAGCTAATTAAGTCCGTTGACCTGAAGAGTTAAGTATTTAGGTCCCAAAGTATCAATCCCTAAAGTTCACAACTCCTAATGCCTAAGTTCTCTTCTCTTGATTCTAGTTTTTTTTTTCTAATAGCAAGAAATTACTATTATAGGCTGACAAAATGATTATTTTACAAAATATTCACCCCTCCATGCTTAGCTAATGCAATATCCTCATTGTAAAAATGAAAGCATGCAGGAGGGCAGAATTAGAAGAATAGCACATGGTTTCCGTGAGATTCTGGTCAGCTCGAAATAATTTTTACACATACTGAGTTTAGTGCCGTCAGCCAGGCAATGTTCAATCAGCAATGGTTCGGGCAAGGTGAAAGCAACCTTGTCCGAGACAGGTTCAGGGAGCACATGGTCAACATAGGGCTTGAGATGTCCGTTGACCTTGAAAGAATTGCCCGTCTTTGGGTCAGAGATTTCAACTACCCCATTAGGAAAAATCTACTCAATAATGAACGGGTCATTCCACTTAGACCTAAGCTTACCAAGGAAGAGCTTCAGTCGAGAAACAAAAAGCCAGACCCTCTGGTTTGGCTCAAAGCTCTTACGTGAAATCATCTGGTCATGAAGAGCTTTGGTCCTTGCCTTATAGATTCTGCCATTCTCACAGTCACATGCATCATTTCTAAGCTCCTCCAACTCAGATGGTTGGAGTTTCTTAGTCTTCTCGGCCATCTCTAGGTCGAAATTGCATTTCTTGATGGCCCAAAATGCCCGGTGTTTTAACTCTACGAGTAAGTGACATGCCTTACCAAACACCAGACGGAACGGAGACATACGATAGGTTTTTTGTACGCTATACGGTAGACCCAAAGAGTATCATCTAGCTTTTGAGTCCAATCCTTCCTATTAGGACTTACGATTTTCTGCAAAATGTTTTTGATCTCTCGATTGGAGACATCAGTCTGTCCATTCGTCTGGGGTGGTAAGGTGTAGAAATTCGATGATTCATCCTATATTTCTCCAGTAAATTCCGAAACTAGGCATGAGTGAAGTGCATGCCACCATCACTGATAATGGCTCGAGGAATCCCGAACCAACTAAAGATATTTCTCTTCACAAAATCGATGACCACCTTGTGGTCATTGGTCCATGTGGGAATTGCCTCAATCCATTTGGACACGTAATCCACAGCAACCAAAATATACTGGTGTCCAAATGGAGGGAAGGGTCCCATAAAGTCGATTCCCCAAATGTCAAAAATTTGAACGGGAAGTATCGGGTTTAAGGGCATCATGCCTCTCTTAGCCATGTTCCTGAGTGTCTGGCATCGAGTGCACGACCTTGAGAATTCCTAGGCATCCTTAAATAACGGCGGCCAATAGAATCCAAATTGCAAAATTTTTGCCGCCATCTTTTTCCTGGAAAAGTGTCCACACGCAAATGCATGGCGGAACTCAAGTATACTATGGAACTCATTTTCCGAGACACATCGACGAATAATCTGGTCAGTGCCAATGCGGTACAACTCAGGATCGTCCCAAAAATAATATTTGGCCTCAAACATAAGTTTATCCCGCTATTTGGTCCAATCCTGCGGGATTTGACCAACGGTCAAATAATTAACGATATTCGCAAACCAGGGGGTTCGGATACCCTAGATTGTAAGGATAGTCTCATCCAGAAAAGCGTCTGAGATAGGGATATCCGGATGAGGAGAATCAATTAGGATTCTCGACAGGTGATTTGCCACTACACTTTATGCCCCGACTTTGTCCCTGATTTCAAGGTCAAATTCTTGAAGTAACAGAATCCAGCGAATAAGCCAGGGCTTGACATCCTTTTTGGCCAAGAGATGTTTCAAGGCCGAGTGGTTAGTGTAAATGATAACGTAAGAACCTAAAAGATAAGCCCTGAATTTTTCTAAGGTGAAGACTATGGCTAGCAACTCCTTTTCTATAACAGTGCAGTTCCTCTGGGCCTCATCCAGAGTCTTGCTAGCATAGTAGATCACATAGGGCTTTTTATCTACTTTTTGACCCAAGATAGCCCCGACGACATAATCAGATACGTCAGCCATGATCTCAAATGGAGTTGTCCAGATCGGTGGTTGCAATACCGAGGCACAAGTGACTGCCGTTTTTAATAAATCAAATGCCTTATGGCACGATTCATCAAACACAAACGACGTCTTTGGCCAAAAGGTTACTCAAGGGTCGAGCAACTTTCGAGAAATCCTTGATAAATCTTCGATAAAAACCTACATGCTTAAGGAATGATCGGATCTATTTCACGGATGTGGGTGGAGGAAGTCTAGAGATAGCATCCACCTTAGCCTTATTAACTTTAATACCCCGATTAGAAACCACGTGACCCAAGACAATGCCTTCTTAGGTCATGAAGTGGTTCTTCGCCCAGCTAAGGACCTGCCGTGCCTTGATACATCTCTGGAGGATCAATTCCAAGTTAGCTAGGCATGACTCGAAGGAATCTTCAAAAACGAAGAAATCATCCATGAACACTTCATGACAGTCTCCCACCATGTCCGAAAAGATGGCAAGCATGCACCTTTGAAAAGTTGCGAGTGCATTGCAAAGCCCGAAGACATTCTACGGAATGCAAAGGTTTCGTAGGGACATGTGAAAGTTATCTTTTCTTGGTCTTCGGGATGGATTAGGGACTTGGTTATATCCCGAATAACCATCCAGGAAGCAAAAGTACTTTTACCCAGCTAACCTTTCTAGGATTTGATCAATGAATGACAAAGGGAAATGATCCTTTTTGATGGCTGTGTTCAGCTTCTTATAGTCAATACAAATTCTCCAGGCAGAAGTTGAACAGGTGGTAAAGGATTCCCCTTTCTCATTAGTCGTAACGGTTATTCCTCCCTTTTTGGGTACAATCTGAACGAGGCTAACCCATGGACTATCTGAAATCGGGTAAATAATGCCTGCATCGAGTCACTTTATTATCTCATTTTTTATCACTTCTCGCATATTTGGGTTCAATCTCCTTTTCATTTCACGAGAAGGGCGGGATCCATCTTCCATGAAAATATGATAATTACAGTAAGATGGCTCGATCCCCCTAAAGTCGTGGATGGTCCAACCAATTGCCTCTTTATTGTTCTTAAGGACCTTAATCTTAATTCTTGCTCCTTTGGCAAATTAGCACTAATAATCACATGGAGCATATTCTTAAGTCCTAAGAACTCATATTTTAAACTTTTTGGCAATGGTTTCAATTCCAACTGAGGTGGGTTCAGTATAGAGGGTAAGGAGAATGCTGATGAAGATTCATCAAGATGGTCCAATGGAAGAGGCTGGGAATAAACAAAATGAGCAATCTCTTCCTGGCGTAGCCAATCTGCCACAGAGGGTTGTAGGTTGGGTTCGCTAAAGCTGGTAGAGTCTTCGAGTACACTGATCATCATACAAGTCTCAACATTAAAACCATGATTCTCGAGCTCCTCAATGAATCCACAATCCTCAAATCCTTTTATCTCCTTGAAAATATCAAGAGTCAACTTCCTATCCCCAATGGCGATCTCCATACTACCGCTCTCACAATTTATGTTGGCCTTGGTGGTAGCTAGGAACGGACGCCCCAGAATAATGGGTGTGTTCCTCAAGTCTTCAGGTACATCCATGTCAAGGACTAGGAAATCTATAGGAAAATAGAAGTCGACCTTGACAATAACGTCCTCAATAATGCCTTTCAGTGTGATGACCGATCGGTCTGCTAATTGTAGTGTTACTGAGGTTGGCCTAAGTTCACCCAACCCAAACCTTTCATAAAGAGAGGTCGGGATTAGGTTGATGGATGCACCTAAATCCAATAGTGCCCTATCAAAAGTGTAATCTTCAATGACGCATGAAATCAAGGGGGCACCTGGATCTCTCTTCTTCTGAGGAAGGTGGTGCAGGATGACAGAACTCGCCTACTTAGAGAGAATCACCTTCCTCGAGGTAGGTTCTTTCGGCTTACACTTTTTGGTACATAGATCTTTTAGGAATTTAGCGTAAGCTAGGATGTGCTTAATAGCATCGAAGAGTGGGATATTGATTTCTACACTCTTGAATAAATTCAGGAGCTTCTCATTGCTATCTAGGGTTTTCTTCTTCCTGGTTTTCAATAAGGCTTTAGGGAATAGGATGTGAGTGGTGTCCTGAATTTCAGGTCCCTAGGCCTTATTGTCTTCTTCAATCTCCTTTTCACTCTTGGGCTCCCCAAGGTTTTGGTTTCTAGAAGGTAATTCAGGGTTCTAGGTTTACTTCCCGCTCCTCAAGGTGACGGAGTTTGCAGAGGCTTATGGGTTCGAATCTTGAGGCGGGGTAAGAAAGATTGGAGGGCCTTGATTGGTCAAATATCCAGGAGCAGAAGAGAAGGGACCCTGCTCAACCACCTGAGCATGTGCGTGTGGGTCCCTTTGATTTCCATACCCTTGGGCTTTATTGCCCTGATTTTGCACATTGCACGGTTTGGGATGGAAGAGATCCAGGTTGTCGGGTGTTAGCAATAAACTCGGCTTGCAAGTTGTCTAACGATGTCTTCATTTATTACATAAGCTAAAGCATGGACCCTTGCATTTCTACCATCTGCCGATTTAAATCAGCTTGCCTTGCAGATTATTGGGCATTCCATGGTGGCTGAGTAACCGGTCTCGGGGGCAACTAGGTGTATACTTGACCCTGACTCATAGGTCTTTGAGATGCATAGTTGCTGGGTCATGTTTGGGTCTGTTGCCCCTAACTTTTCCAGGAGAAGTTAGGGAGGTTCCTCCAACCTGGGTTATAAGTGTTGGAATATGGGTTGGACCTAGCATTCTCTTGTATCGCATATACATCCTCATAAGGTGAGGACCTATGAGGATGGAGAGAAAGAAGGATCAGAAAAACTAGGATCAAAGGTCCCAGGTTGGAATCCACAAGGTTCTGAGAAATCCTGACTCATAGGTTGAGCCGATTCTAGTTGGTCCACGAACTCCCGTCCCATGGAAGCTCGTGAAGAATGGAATCCCACATTTTGGGATTGGGTGGATGTAGAAGTGTTGCTTGAGTTTCCATCCATCCACTCTTCCATCCTTTTCGCAACCAAGTCCACCTTATCTAGTTTGTTGCAAATCAATTCCATGTCAAATGAATGAGAATTATGGATCTCATTAGCATTTGACCTGGGTTATTGGATCGGTTGAAGGTATCCATGGAGGCATGATTTATTGCATTCCCGCACATTTCCTCAAACAGGTCGTATGCGCTATCTGCATCCCTATTGAGGAAATTACCTCCGCAGGAGGCGTCCACATGATTACGGAGTTGTTCGACCAACCCGTGATAAAATATCTGCACGAGTTGTCATTTCGGCACCTCGTGGTGTTGACACTTCCTCAAGATCTTGGAATCGCTCCCAGGCATCATGAAACGATTCCCTTAGCCGTTGGGTGAAAGTGGTAATCACCCGTCGCAAGGCATTAGTTCGTCAAATTTGAAAGAATTTCTTCAAAAAAGCTGACTTAAGAGCAGCCCATGTTTCTATCGACCTTTCAATGGTCTGGTACCAATGTGCAGCCTTATCCGTAAGTGAGTGGGGAAAGAGCCTCATGATCATCTGCTCTTCGTTCACATTCCTAGCTTTGGTGGTCTGAACCAAAGTGGTCCGATCCTCCAAGTGCTGGAATGGGTCCTCCGAGCCAAGCCCATGGAAATGCTTAATAAAACTTAAGACTTGGGACTTGATTTCTACGTCTCCGGTGAGAATTATGATGCCGGGACATTCCCCATAGTTTGAAGGATCATAGAAATTCTTCTAGGGCCGAGCGTCCTGACCATTCATTCATTGGAACCATTGCTGCATCTGCTGAATTGGTCCTGAATCAGCTCCTGCTAGTTCGAGGGCGGGGGAGGTAGTTGTTGATCAGCCATGGGATCTTCTTGGCTATAACTCAACCTCTGCCTCTGGGAATGATCTAAAGGTCCTTCCAAATGAGGGTTCAATGACCTCCTTCCAAGCATACACTGGAAGGAAGTCGAAAGGACAGGGAAAAGAAGGAACCCTGCAGCACAAAAAATGCAAGCCTATCCTTAGATTGGGTAGCCTAAGGACCTATGTCTCAGGAATAAACTTTGACCACACAACGAATTTGTTCTCCTTACTCCCGAAAGTGGTAAAGTTGGGCCGACGAAGTAGGGGGAGCGTGCTCGGAAGGCCGCTAATTATGCCAAACCCCTACTTAAGTCATTTGACAATGGGGCCCCCCAACTTAGCACCTTTGGGAGTAAGCAGACGTCACTAATTCGAAGCGTGTTCAAGAGAGTACCCTACAACGGTCCTGTGAATCCTAGGGCCAACGTCTACTCAATTTTAGTTAGGCTTGGGATGGTAGTGCTTTCGGAATGTGATGGGCCCTTAATGGGTTATGTTGTTAATGATTCATTTGAGAATGTGTGTATGTGCACAATCAAAAAGTTTTCAAGCAAGACTATGAGGATGAAGTGAGTTTTAAGATTCAGATCTTGCTTGGTAGCTTTTAGGATTTAAGTATTAGGTATATTCAACCAAATGTTCGAGAGGCAAACCAAGTTTGAAAGCATGTGTTGAAGTATTTTCCTTTATAGACCAGGAAAATATGGAGTGCCTGGCTTGACTTAACCATTGAATCTATGGGGTAGCTACAAGATGAATTTCTTTTAAATTAAGTGATGCGGTTCAAACAATTCAATCAACTGGCCCAGATGCACCACCGATTAAGGCACACAAAAGGTGATTAACCTAGTCTGATTTCTACTTCGTTATGTGTTAATTTGTATGTGTACCAGTTCCTCAGGTTGGAATCCCGGTTGAGTAGATAAAATCACAAAAGGTTATTTGCCTCAAATGTGGATGTATTTAGTATGTATGTTGATTTGTCCCACAATCAGAATATATATATATATATATATATATATATATATATATATATATATATATATATATATGTATGTATGTATGCGAAGGTGAGATGAGTGTAGGTGGCAAACAAGATAAACAAATTCTATCATAGGGTTTATGCAAACACCTAAGTAGATTAGGTCTTGATTATTGATGTGGCAAAAGTAAAACTAATGGGGGGAATGTAGGGGCACTTACAAATCACTCTACCCGCACTTTAGTTCGATCTATCATATTTGGATCTCCTTGCTAGGGTACCTGCAAAACAATAAATTAGAGGCAAGCAAGGTTAGTAATAAGTAAACGCAAAGGAACACGGAAAACAAGAAAGCAAATTCTGTTGCCTCTTCGGCAACGACGCCAAAATGATCGACGTGTTTCGGCGAACAAAAAGTTGGGGTTAGGAGAAACCTGTCACTATAGTTGCAAAATACGTTATCAAATACAATTTTGCCAAAACTCTAAGGGAGTTCCAGGTCGAACACAGGGAGGCGACGTTTATTTTCATTGAAATATGTGCTTCATGTTGTTTCTTTTTGGTATTTTTAGGGCTTTGATATGTTTTGTGTTTTTGTGGTAAAGAAACAAACAGGATAGCTCACAATATAGAAGAAAACAAGTTAGAT
Organism: Thalassia testudinum; assembly: GCA_037157565.1. Lineage (NCBI taxonomy): Eukaryota > Viridiplantae > Streptophyta > Magnoliopsida > Alismatales > Hydrocharitaceae > Thalassia > Thalassia testudinum. Next base: position 182,133,158 of record JAZHRO010000024.1, on the reverse strand, counting down.
ATATCAAAATGATGTTCAAATGCTTATTACAAGTGGAAAATAAAGAAATAGATAGGGGTGAGAAGGAATCTCTCAAAATGGCTGTCTGGAGAGATGACGATGCTTGGTGGCAGCTTGGACGGAGGAGGTGAGAACTTGGATGACGGGGGTGAGATGCAGGAGGATGCCAGGTAGAGGAATGCTTCACCAAGGCTCAGAACAAGTATGAGGAGGTGGAGGTGATCTTCTACCAGAATGCAGGTGGGAGGACGGCTCCAAGGCTTCTTATGAAGGTGGTGAGATGGAGGAGGAATATTTGGTGGGGTATAGGAGCACTACACTAGTAGGAGGCCTTTGGAGCTTGGGAATGAGCTCTAGGGGAGCTTTGAGGGGCTTCTAGAGCTTTGGAATAGGTGGGAATAGCATAGGTAGAGATAAGGTTCAAAGGGGAGGTGAAGGGGGTTTAAATAGGTGAAGTGATGGAGGTTGCCATGGTCTCGGCATTCACTGCCGCACACCAGACATGCTCGCGTGCACCAGCCGCGCACAATTGCACGTAGCGCAACGCACACGTGCGCGTCACGCGCATAGCAGCTAGAGCATCCACACAACACAGCTGGAGATGAAAGGTCTGTCGGTCGTTGGATCGTGGATGGATGGTGTGGATCACGTAGTGATCATGCACGCTTTGCTGGCGTTTGAATCGCACGCTTGATGGCAAGGATGCATCTCCACCGTTCAATCCAGATCGCGCAGTTGAAGAGCGCGTGCGGATCACGTGCATCACGCCTCTCCGCGATCAGACGACGAAGAGCGCACATGATCGTCTTGAATGAGCGCTCCAGATGGCGCGCGTCAAAGCTAGCGTGTGTTGGTGCATCGTTGAGTGGCGTCTGATCTGGCATGCGCAATCCTAATCGCTCGATCAAGATCGAGCGTCCAATTTAGCTGGTGCTAACGCAGTAGCAGCGGATTGCCGCTCGAACCCTCACCAGCTCTTTGAGGAGCAGGTGCACTACCATTGTGGCACAAGTGCTGGATGGTCGTGCGGAGGTGTTGGTGTAACTGCGACCTCGACCGCTGGATGAAGATCTAACGGTCGTGATCTGATCTTCCTTGTAGAGCTTTGAAGGAGGTCGAGTGAGGTTGGGTGCTTCTCAGCCGTTGGATCTCAATCCAACGGCTGGGATCATTCCTTGTAGTGAGGCTGGGGAGGTTGCGGCTCATGTAGGGAGGCCTAGATGGCGTCACATGTTACTGTCTCAGCCGTCCATCTTCTTGTAAAGGGTGCTACGGTGCTCTAATCGACGTGATTTTTGCATTGATGGACTGCGATCGTCGCTCCGGATCCATCCGTATGGTCGGATTCTTCATCCAAAGCCCGTAAAGATGTCACACTACCTCTTAGCCATATAAAATGTTGTAATTAATATACAAAATACACAAACTATCCAGTTGAAGTAAAAAGAGAACCATATCTTTACCAAGTTGTCCCTATGTCACTTTATATAGAGAGAGACAAGGGAAAAATAACAAAATGAGTCCAACATCAAAAAAGAATAACAAATGCCCCCATACAAGAAACATAACATTCCCCCTCAAGGGCGAGACAATGGCTTGGTAAATATATCAGCAGTCTGATCAATAGAGGCAAAACGTGTCGTACGAAGTAGACCCTGCTGAATCAGGCTTCTAGTATAGTGGCAATCTACTTCCACATGTTTCGTCCTCTCATGAAACATGGGGTTATTAGCAATGTACGTCGCAGCCCAGTTATCGCAATACATCTCCGTAGGCTCCTCAATCTCAACATGAAGATCTCGTAACAGAGATCTAATCCATATCATCTCGGCAGCAGTATGAGCCATAGCCCTATACTCGGACTCTACACTAAAGCGTGAGACAACAGCTTGTTTCTTACTCCTCCAAGTCACCAGATTTCCAGCCATAAATGTGCAAAAATCAGTAGTAGATCGTCTATCTCCCACATCTCCTGCATAATCCATATCAGAGTAAGCCACTACAGACATAGGGTCCTTTGTCTTCTAAAATGGAATGCCTCTGCCTGGACAGCTCTTGCTGTATCTCAACACTTGCATAACTGCCTGCCAGTGAGCATCAGTGGATTTATTTAAGAACTGATTTAGCTTACCCACTGCAAGACTGATGTTTGGCCTGGTGATGGTTAGATACAATAACTTCCCAATAAGCTACCGATAGATCTTTTTGTCCTTTATCCTCATTGTATCCTCAAATAGATGAACTTTAGGATCCATAGGAATGTTGGCTTCCTTAGATCCAAGCATGCCTGTCTCCTGAAGAATATCAAGTACATACTTTCTTTGAGACATTATAATGCCCTGTTTGCTCGTGGCGATCTCAATACCAAGAAAGTATCTCAGCTTACCAAGATCTTTCATAACAAACTAGCGAGCTAAATACTCCTTTACCTGAGTAATACCATCTGCATCATCACCTGTAAGAATGAGGTCATCAACATATACCAATAAAGCTATAGTACCAGTACTGATCTTCCTAACAAACAAGGAATGATCAGAAGATCTCTGCATCCTAAACATAGAAAGTGCTTCAGATAAACGTTGAAAACAGGCTCGAGGGCTCTGCTTAAGGCCATAAATAGCCTTACAAAGTTTACATACACACTCCCCTTGAACCTCAAAATCAAGTGGCTACTGCATGTATATCTCCTCTTCCAAATCGCCATATAGAAAGGCATTTTTAACATCAGCTGGTGAAGACACCATCCATAATGAGCCGCAACAAAAATAATGATACGAACCGAGGAGAGTTGTGCCACAAGGGAAAAGGTGTCAAAGAAATCTACCCCATAAATTTAGGTGAATCATTTGGCTACAAGGCAAGCCTTATACCTAGAAATAGACCCATCAAGGTTGTATTTCAGGGTAAAGACCCGTCTGGCCCCAACTAAATGTGCACCAGACGGTAGGGCAGATAACTCCCAGGTCCCTCTATCAGTAAGTGCAGACATCTCTTCCATAGCCGCCTTCCAATATGGGTGTAGAAGAGCCTGCTGGTAGGAGATAGGTATCTCTATACTAGATATTGCAGTTGTAAAGGCCTAAAATTTGGTGCCAAGAGATCCTGCAGAGACATCACTACCAACGACACGATATTATGCACAAGACCTCAGAGCCTTCCTAATAGCAATGGGAATATCATCATCTGTAGGCAGAGAGAGGGACCCTGAAGACACATGTGCAGAAGAATCATCAGTATCTCCAATACATACCTAAGGAGAGGATGATGGTGGCTCATTGGGTACTGAAGAAGAGGGGTGTGTTTTCTAGCACCCTTAAATGTCTTCTCATCAAGTGGTACATGTCTGAAATCGTCCATAGTATGTTCTATAGTGGATACACCACTATTATGAGAGAAGTCCTCCAAGGCTATAGGAGGTACAGGCATAGGAGCAGCCACCTCTATCTCTCTCAACTGATAACCAGAGGTAGAAAATAAGGGATAGACTCATGAAAAGTCACATCCACACTCATTGTTTTTGATGTATGGGATCAAAACACCTGTATCCCTTCTGCGTGTGTATCCCAGAAATACACACTTAACTGCCCTTGGTGCTAATTTGTCACGACCAGGCCCAAGGAGGTGAACAAATGCCACAAACCCAAATGTTTTTGGTGGCACAAGAAATAAGTCTGCATCAGGATATAAGATATTCCGTGGAATCTATTCATGTAAAACAAACGAAGGAAGCTTGTTGATCAGATAACAGGAAGTAAGAACTGCATCTCCCCAGTAACTATGCAGAATGCTATTTTGAATAAGTAGAACTCTAGCTGTATTTAGAACATGACGATGTTTTCTTTCAGCTATCCCATTCTGTTGCGATGTATGGGGACATGAGGTCTGATGCACAATACCCAGTGATCCATACAAGTCAGCCAGTTTCTTTGTGCAGAATTCTAATGCATTATCTGTTCGAATTTTCTTAATGCATACACCAAATTGATTTTTCATAAAGATCACAAACTGTTGAATCAAAGAACCAACTTCTGATTTATTTTTCATCAAAAAGGTCCAGGATAAAGTGAAAAATCATCCATAAATAGTAAATAACATCTATAATTCTTACGGTCTGGCACACGGCTAGGCCCCCAGACGTCACAATGCAGCAAATCAAAGCTCGTAGAACTAGTAGACTGGATAGATGCTAGAAAACTGACACGGTGATGCTTTCCCAGCTGACATGCATCACACTGAATCTTCATTGCATGAGACAAGCGAGGGATGACACGACGTAGCTTGTCTAGTGAAGGATGGCCTAATCGTCTATGCCACTGCAAGGCACTCCTTGCAGTAGTTGTCTGATAGGCTGCAGCAACTGGATTTTAAAGTAGCTGATACACACCCCTTCCTTATGGCCACCACCAACCGTCCTCGTCATGCGATCCTGAAAGATGCATCCAACAGCGTCAAAAATAACGCAATAATTCAGCTGCTTGGTAATAGAGCTAACAGATAACAGTTGCATTGTCATGTCTGGCACATAATATATATCAGCAAGATACATGGAGGGTGTAACAGGTACCCCTCCCTTACCACAAATGGGAGCATGTCTACTGTCTGCCAGCTGTACTGAGTGTTCCTGTGGTAGCTTCTGTAATTCCCCAAAACACTGGGAATTTCTTGTCAAATGATTAGATGCACCAGAATTAATCAACCATGACCCTTTCGTACCTGATGCAGATGCATAAGCTGCAGTGCTGGAGGATTATGGCTGCTCATGAGTTAACTGTGCTAGTCGCTGCACAACTGCATCGTAGTCTGCCTCTGCAAGAGATACTGCCCTAGTACTCACACCTGAAGATGCTGTAACAGAAGCCTAGTTGGCAACAGTAGGATGGCCAAGTTTATTCCAACACTTAGCCTCAACATGGCCAAGCCTTCCACAGTACGAACATGTGAGCTTGCCCCGACCACCATCAGTCCTACCCCTGCCTTTGCCACGAAAGAAGTCTCCACGACCACCACGAGTGCTAACAGCAGCATGAGCTGAGGACGTATTGGCAACAACAGCATCATGAGTAGGTTGTACTTGCATCTTACTCAGCCTCCTGTAGATCTCCTCAACAGGAGGAAGTTTAGAGAGGGTCAGAATTTGTGAACGAGCCGCAGAATAGTGATCACTTAACCCTGCAAGGAACATGTGGGCTACAAACTCCTTCCTGTGATCCCTGCATGTAGAAGTCCACATCGGTCTACACGCATTATATTTCTCCAATAATCCCTTCATAGTAGAGTAATACTGAGACAAACTCATCTCTTCTTGCTTGAGATGGCATAAGTCATAGAGGATCTAAAATACTTGAGTTGAATTCAACTTATGTGAATACGTCATCTTTAAGCCATCCCACATTTCTTTGGCAATGCTGTAGTACATAACTTCATCCCCAGTTCTTGGAATGACGCTATTCAAGATCCAGGCTCTCACCATAGCATCATCCCGGTTCCAAGTCACATATTTTCTGATTTTCTACTTCGGTGGTGCTTCCATAAGCACATGCTTCTTCTCATGACCTTCAACAATAACAAGAAAGGTTTGAGACCAGCGGGGGTAATTGGTCTCATCTAACTTCGTAATTGGAGCAAAGAAGAGGCTCTTAGACACCCCATTTTCTGTATTCTATCCTAAAGACACCTCAGAACCATCTGATGCAGACATTGTAACTCCAAGCACACAGATTAAGCCTAAACAACAGGTCTGAAATCTTGGATAAACAGCACCAACAAACTTGGGGAATACACACCCCACAACTCACAAACCAAAGAACAGCATTTCACTGGGGATTACACACCCCAAATTAGGTCAAAAGATCAAGTTCATACCATCCTGTTGAAAGTTTTTTTTTTGCTTCAAACCCTCATCTCCTCGGAGAGAGATCAAGAGCAACTAGCACCAGTGGTCCTGCAGCTGCAATAGGGCAGCAACAGCACCGTCACGAGGTGCTACGGCGCGAGGAGGGTCGCTGCAGCAAGGACATCTGCTGGTGGCGGCAGCAGAGGGGGTGCTGGAGTGCGAGGGGCAGGTTGCGCCTCAATCAGGTTGCTGGCGACGACAGCAGCGTCGTGACCGGGTGCTGCGGTGCGAGAAGCGCTACAGCAAGGATGGTTTCTGGCAGCGCGAGGAGCCGGTTGCACCCCAATCAGACTGCTGCACCGTAGTCTGGTGCGAAAGGCCGGCTGCATCAGTGGCGGCAATTGATGTTGTTGCTACTGCGGTGGTGGTCCGGCACCGGCGTGGCGGTCGCTCCGGTGAGAGGGCTTAGGTAGGGTTAGGATTTTGTTTTTGGTAGAAACCTCAACCTTGGCTCTGATATCAAGTTGAAATAAAAAGAGAATCATATCTTTACCAAGCCGTCCCTATGTCTCTTTATATAGAGAGAGACAAGGGAAAAATAACAAAATAAGTCTAACATCAAAAAGAATAACAAATGCCCCCATACAAGAAACATAACTCAACATATCCTAAATGCAATGCAAAAAATGTTATGCAATATTTATACTATGAAATGCAATGCTAGGCCTAGGAACCATCATAAATAAGCATTTTATCATGAATTCATACGTGTTTATCATCTATCACTCTTATATTCAAAACTGCAGGTTTCTTACCTTTTCAGGTCACTAAATTGCTAGCTACATAGGTGCAGAATCGCATGGTGGATTTTCTGTCTGCCAAATAGCTTGCATAGCTTGCATCAAAGTATGCCACTACTGACACGGAAGTGCCTCGAGTAAACAGAAGACCTCGTCCTACTGCCTTTTTAATGTATCTCAGAACCATCATGGCAGCATCACAATGCTGTTTTATGGCCTTAGCCATAAATTAACTTTGTTTTTCCACAACAAAAGCTATATCTGGTCTGGTAATAGTAAGGTAGAGCATCTTTCCTACAAGCTACTTATACTGTCTGTTGTCCACTGAAGGTAACTCTGCATCATATAGATGTCCCTTTGGATCCATAAGTATATTTGTTGGTTTCACCTCAAGCATCCCAACCTCATATAGAACATCTAGTGTATACTTTCTCTTAGAACTATACCCTGCATGTTGCAAGCCACTTCTATCCCTAGAAAGTAGCATAATGGACCCAAATCTTTCATCACAAACTAACTAACCAGTCGCTCAATCTATGCTATACCATATGTGTCATCCCTTATGACAATTAAGTCGTCCACATAAACTAGAAGCACTACAACACCTTTCCCTATCTTCCTGACAAACAGGAAATATCTGCTAAAGATCTTTGAAAACCATCAAACTCCACCACCTGAGACAATATTTGGAACCATGCACGTGGACTCTACTTGAGTCCATAGATTTCCTTTCTCAGCTTGCATATGCACTTCTGTGTTTCATACCTAGAAGGCTGCTACATGTACACTTCCTCCTGTAAATCACCATATAGAAAAGCACTCTTCACATCAAGCTGATGCAGTTGCCAATCATAATGTGTCACCGCAGAAACTAAGATCCGCACAATCGATAAATGTGCGACAAGAGAGAAGGTATCAAAGAAGTCCACCCTATAGACTTGGGTGAACCCCTTTGCCACCAACCTTGCTTTGTATTTGGAAATGGTCTCATCTGGATGGAACTTGAGTGCAAATACCCATCTGCACCCTACAAGACTGGCCCCTGACGAAAGTGGTGCAAGCTCCCATGTGCCTCTACTCTAAAGAGCAACCATCTCCTCCTCTATGGTATGGTGCCACTTTGGATGAAACATGGCTTCCTAGTAAGAAGTTGGCACAGTAGTAGAGACGGGGGCTCTAATGCAACCAGAAAATACTGTCGCAAGGTCAGTTGTCTGTAAGTACCCAACCACATGGTACTTAGTACACGACTTGGGAACCTTCCGAATGGCAATCGGAAGGTCACTATCCACCTAATCATCATCATTTGTAGCCCCCTTCTTTGTCCCTAAATCATCACTAGGCACCGAAGTGTCAATGTCTAAAGATTATGTGCTTTGAGCAATGGCCAAAGCAGTCTCCCTGATCACAGAAGCAGTCTCCCCAATGGAGATTCAGTGGCCAGGGTAGTCTCCCCCTGTCTCATAGAAGCAGCAGTAGTAATAGAAGAGACCCCTCCTTCCTCACATCCTCCACCAATCGTCCTCTCCATGAGTCGATCCTCCATAGGAATGTCAATTTAGTATTCTATAGTGGGCACCTGACACGATTAGGGTGGGTTTAGGTTTACTAAACCATCCCAATCAAATTTAGGTTCAGGTATGGGAAAGGATATCCCCAAACCCATATACCAAATTAAGTGAAATATTTATCTTTTATTGGATTTTGTGCGACAACATGTTTTTCTTTCAAAAGTAACTCATCATATCTGCTTCCTAAATTCTCTTATATGATGAGGTGCTTGTATAATTTAATAAGTAATACACTTTGATGTGTATTGACATTTTTTATGTAAACTTTGTCAAATACCTCTTAATTATATTTAAATAGGCATATGAGGCATGTTAATGAGTACCTATTGGGAAAATGGGTACCTGATGGGTGAATGGATATGGGGTGGATTTTCCCCACTCAATAAATGGGGCGGTATGTGATAGATTTCTAAATAGGGATGGGTTTGGTATTACCAAAACCTGACTCAAACCCACCCGGTTGACATCCCTAGTCCTACAAGACACAAGAGCGTGCATCAAAAATGGCTCTGCAATTAAACTCCCTTGTAATATGACTAACAGAAAGTAGACTGAGCAGCGACCATTTGCCACTTGCACTGTCCTGCTTGGAGTAACAAATCTCAAGTCTAAAAAGGCATCTAAAGTGGCTCATAACTACCAAGAAGCTTTAGAATCCACCAACCAGTCTCATGTACTAAGTGTAGACAATGAATAGGCATCTACCATACCTGACGAGGAGGCAACTGCAGCTGTCTCTAAAGGAGTAGGATGGGATAACTAACTGAACTTTTGTAATTAAACTCTGCTCTAGTCATTGCGTCATAGTAGTAGTAGTCTCTGTCGACTGATGAGTAGTAATAAGCTTCAAGTGCTTTTGCCAACACGTAGCCTCACTATAACCCAGTCTGCCACAATAAGTGCACAGAAGCTTCGAACGACCTCCTGAACCTCATCCATAGCCATGACCATGAGTGGAAGGAGCTCCTCTCCAAGGACCATGAGAGGCAGCCAGTGTAGTCGTTTGACTAGTAGTCTCAATAGAAGCAACAGTCACAGTAATCTGACTATCTACCATACATCTCTTCTAGTGTAGGAAGGTCAATCATGGTCAAAATTTGGTCCTGTGTAGCAGCAAGCCAGATAGAAATAAGGAAATTGCAAGCTCGATCTTGAAGTCACGCCAAAAGGAGCATGTGCAGCTAGGTCTATAGGGGTTATGTCACTCCAATAACTCCTTGACCTGAGAGCGGTACTAGGCCAGTGTCTTCCCTTCTTAACGAAGGTGAAAGAGCTCATGGTAGATCTGGAAAACCCGAGCAAAATTCTTCTCGTATGTTTCACTGAGAGAATCCCACACCCACTTCGCAGTAGAATAGTACATAATCTTGTCTCCAATCATGGGTATCACTAAGTTCATCATCCAGGCACTGACCATCACATTATCTCGATCCCATGAAGCATTGGCTCTTGTTTTCTTCGGAGGCTTAGGCTGACTCAAAATATACTCTTTCCTATGACCTCCAACAATCATCAAGAACATCTAGGACTACCGTGGATAATCGGTCTCCTCCAGCTTGATGGGTCAAAGAACAAACTCTAGTAGCTCCCAGTGTCCATAGAAATGTCCGATTTGACCTCGGACAAAGTAGAACTGATGGAAGAATTGGAAGATGCCATATTGCAATCCCCCGTCACTCGTTAAATGAAAACAGAGCCAATTGTAGGAAAAATTAGACTAGAAATGCAATTAGTTTTTCATATCATGAATCACAACTTGAATGGCGTAGCAACCCTCCTCTAGACAGAATCTAGCAATGATGGGTCACCTCTCCCTGTTGTGACCCCACAAGGAGGTCAAGTGGAGGGAGGAGGGTGCACACAGGCAACCGTCCTGCAGCAAGAGGAAGGGCAAGGGTTCACAACCCCTGCAGCGATAGCCTGCGAAGGCTGCGGCAGTGATCAGGTGGTGCAGCAATGGCGCAGCCCCTTGCAACGGCAGTCAAGCATGGCTGCAGCGGTGATGGAGGCGTTGTGCTGCCACTGGCGATGTTGCAGTAGGTGGGGGGACCCCCGGCACTGCCTCTTCTCTCCACCTGCAGCGGCAGCATTGCTGAGAGGTAGTGGCGGCAATCCTTGCCAGCAGCACTAGGGTTAAGGTGGAAGGTGTTGGTGGCTTATTTCGGTTGGATATCTAGGGCACCAAACTAGACTACTCCTTTTATCCCAAGTGGGAAGAAATGAAAGGCCTCATCTTATCATGAGAATCATATTTCTCTTTATGTAGAGAGAGGAAATGGGCAAATAATATTATAAACCTGACAATAAAAGGTGTACAATGCACCCTTATAAATAAATGTAAAAATAAATAAAACATCCAAGTCCTGCAATTGAAAAGCAGCAAGAGGAAATGAGCAGAAAATATTTAGGGGTTTTTAGCTGCTTTCTTTCATTTTTATTTTATTTTATTTGAAATACGTATGCAAATTTGTTAAAGACTTTTCGGACCTCTATTTGCCTACCATTGAAGCAAATACCAAGTTAGCATTGGCTTTGAAGAGCCTATTATCTGCAAAATTTCTCTTGATCTTTTTCTTGTTGAAAGACTTGCTTCCGTGCAGTTCGTTCCTGTCTCACTTGGAATCTATAGGTCCGACTGCTCTGTTGTCATCTAGTGAATGAATAAAATCTAGTTGCTTTTCTCCATCTCATATTGAGTCAATGGGCCTACTTTCTCTGGAATTTGCAATTTTATTTATCTTTAACCTATCATATGCTTTTGCAGTTAGAATATCCAAGGTTTACACCACTTCTTTCCATGATTTTGAATGGTTTAGTTTCTGGAAGTGCTGAAGATATCAGCAGCCGCAACAGAGAGGTAGCCTCACTTCTTTTTTAAAGAACCAGCTAGTTACAGGAATGGAGTTGTGTGACCTGATATTAAATATTAGCTGTACCAAGAACATGAAATCACACAACCTTTTTCCCCTAAAGATTACTAAAAGATGTCAGAATACGTGGTATGAGATTTTCTATCCTATTTTCTTTCCCTGATAAACTGAAATGATCTTGCCGCACTCAATCAGATCGTGAATGCCGCCAATGAGGTCATCGAAAGCATTGACACAGATGAATTCACTAAGTATTTCTTGAAGAGATCCGATCCTGACAGCAATGAATCTGAGGTGAATATCTTTTTTACTTTTCTTAATTTTGAATTCTCCTGAGAATTCCACACCAAATCCAAACTTAACCCTAAGTGAGCAAGATCACAGTCAACAATTCATTGGCCTTGACTTTTCTTGCAAGGTGAAACATAGGACTTCTCCCACCGTTACTTTGGGGCATAAGTTAGTCTTCTCTTTAGGTCCCAAAGACAACTTTCATGACATCTTTCTCATCATGCCCTGTGTTGGTGCCACCGACTTTTCCCATTATCAGGCTATGAATTTGATCTTTCTTTTATGGCTATACATTATCTTAATGGTAACTGCATCGTCTGGTAATGCTTGACAAGTTGACCAACAATCAATGTCATACAATATCAGTAGCTTTTAGTGCTGCCTTACTACATTTGCCTTGTGTCTTTCAAGGGGCATCTTTTTAAGTTGATTTCTTGACAATATCTATACCTTCAATAATAGGAAATCAAGAAAAGAATGGAGACAATGCATGATCAATTAGCAGATGCAGTGTATCAAAAAGGGATAGCACTGGCGGACACAAAGACTTCAAAGGTTAAACTCATCTAACCTGTTTTTCTTTTCTTTAATGTTATTATATTTTAGACTGCTATACGTGGCATGTTGGAATGTGAAAAAAAACATTAATCAATTTTCTTGTAGCACTGCATTTCCAAATTCAAAGATGGAAATTTAGTTTTCACTGTCCTGGATTGGCTAGCTCATTGCAGAAGTGTTTAGGGCCCTTCTAGAAGTTGTATCATTGATGAGAATATTTGTTCTATGTTTCTCATTGACCACTATATCTCTTTAGTAAGTTCATTAATGGATTAGCTGTTTGCTCCCCTCATCGGTGCAAGGGCAGCACAGGCCCACCGGCGATGCTACTGCCGACCGGCGGTGCCCCTGCTGCCGCTACTACTGCAGATCACCACCACCACTGCTGCTCCTGCAGACACTACTCCTGTAAAGTCGAGGTGGTGATGGCATGAAGAGGCGAGGAGAGGAGGATTTGGGGATTTGGTGGATTGGATTGGAAGCCTATTTTGTTGGGATACCCGAGCGCCAATCTAGGATCGCCACTCTAATACCAAGTGGCAAGAAATGAGCAAGTTATCTTATTCCGTTGTCCAACCTCTCAATATATAGAGGTGGAGTAGAGTGCTTCACAAGGCAAAGAGAAGCAAATAAGACAATTGCCATACAAGAGACCACAACTAATGCAACTGCTATAAAGGCAATTACCATACAAGGAACCATAACTAAGGTAGCTATTATACAGGAAAATAATAAAAAAAGGAAACAACAAATAAGGAAGACCATAGGGGCTAACATAGTAGGGATATGTCAACAATAGTACTTTTGCTGGTGATAAAATGGTTGATAATTTAGTTATATTGATCATGTGAGGAATCTCAACACTTCACGTGGTGTGGACCTCTTCCTTGTGCGTGTGGTGTTCATGCATGAAGAGAAGAGAGAAGGAGAGAGGCTTGGCAAGTGAGAGAGAGAGATGAGGGACGGTGGAGAGAAGACAAGAGTTCTTTGTAGTTTGAAAATATTATTAATTGACTTAGGGAAACAATGGAGAGATTGCTCTCCTTTTAACGAGAACAACTCTCCTACAAAATTGGAAAACTTAACAAACCTATTGTGTAAAACAGTACAACAGAAATGTTGAGCCCCTTCGGTCTATTTGTTTATTTTTCTATTTTTCATATTGCTGTGCACATGTTTTGTTATTTTCCTGCCTCTATATATTGAGAGAGGTAGGGTTACGGAACAAACTAGATTCGTTCATTTTTTCTAAGTTGGGATCAAAGCACGGTCCTAGACCGAGGGCTGGTACACACCTTAATTCTCATAGCTTTTTTTCTCTCCACCATCTCAACGCATCTCCTCTTTGCTTTTTGCTCTTTGCTCTCCTCTCATGACCTCTTCTTAAATCAGGGGCTCCTTCACTGTCACCATTCCCTGATCACTACATCTGGGGGCGCTGCAGCACTGCAACCCCCTTCCTGCATCACCGCCAGACTTGGTGTAGGTCTGGGCCGTTCACTGGAGCACCTAGTGTCACCACCTGGGTCTGCTGCTGGGTGCTGCACCACCAGGGAGAGGTTCTGCTCCTCTGCAGCACTGTCACAGCCCCTTGTGGTGGCCTGAGATTGCCCCCAGCTCCACCACCAGCCACTGTAGAGGCTATTGATCACCTCAACACTGGCTGTGGTGCTTGCTGCCATTGTTGTGTGGATCTTTTTGCAGTGTGGTGGCTGTTTGAGTGCCTTAGAGCACTATTGACATACTCTGCTAGTAGGAGAGAATGATCATCTAATTTCATTGAAAAGAACCCAATACTTCTTTATAGAGAGCGAGATATGGGTAAATAACAGTACATATCCATAAAAAAATAACAAATAATAAAATGTTAGATAAATAGGAGTATTAACACTCCCCCTCAAGCTGGAGCATAGATGTCAATCATGCTCAGCTTTGAACAATAGGAATCAAATGTCGAGCAAGGTAGAAGCTTCATGAACATATCAGTTGTCTGATCTTCAGATGTGACATAAGTAGTGCGTAACAAGTCACACTGTATAAGATCTCTGGTATAGTGGTAGTCCACCTCAATGTGTTTGGTGCACTTGTAGAACATTTGGTTATTAGCTATGTAGGTAGCTGTCCAATTGTCACATCGCATCTCCATGAGCTCCTCAATCTAGACATGCAAATCATGCAAGAGAGACCGTATCCAAATCATCTAGAGCGAGAAACTACCCATTGTTTCTTGCTCTTCCAAGTAACTAGATTACCAGCCACGAAAGTACAAAAACCAGTGGTGGATTTCCTATCAAGCACACATCCTACATAATCTATATCAAAATAACCTACCACTGTCATAGGAGAGCCTTTCTGGAAGAGAATACCACAACCTGGTGCTTCAAGTATCTTAGCACCTGTATAGTTGCCTGCCAGTGCAACTTCGTCGGCCTCTCCATAAACTGGCTAAGTTTGCCTATTGCCAAGGCAATATCTAGTCTGGTAATGGTCAAGTACAACAACTTTCCCACAAGCTGTTTGTATGCTCTGCTATCAACTACCTCTGCCTCATCATGTGAATATGCCTTGGGATCCATAGAAATATTGGCTGTCTTGGACCGCAGCATGCCTATCTCCTGAAGGACATCCAACACATGCGTTGAGAAAGAACAATCTCATCTTTGCTCCTAGTGACCTTAATCCCTGGAAAGTATCTAAGCTTGCCCAGATCCTTCATAACAAACTGTTGTGCAAGAGACTTCTTGACTTATCCCAGCCTCATCACTACCGGTGATAGTCATCTACATAAACCAGTAGTGCTACAATGCCATTATCCGTTCTCCTGACAAACAAAGAATGATCTGAAGAGGATATCTACATCCCTATTCTCTACAACACATCTGAAAGCTTCTGAAACCAAGCTCTTGGGCTCTGCTTTAAGGGATAAATGGCCTTCCTGAGTCCTACACACACTCCCCCTGAACCTCAAAACCTGAGAGCTGCTGCATGTAAACCTCCTCCTGAAGATCGCCATCGAGAAAAGCATTCTTCACATCAAGGTGGTGTAATCGTCAATCTCTATGGGCAGCAATAAAGATGAGTACCCGAACAATGGCAAGCTGCGCAATGGGAGAGAAAGTATCAAAGAAGTCCACCCCATATGTCTAGGTGAACCCCTTTGCCACCAACCTAACCTTATACCTTGAAATAGATCCATCAGGATTGTATTTCAAGGCAAACACCCATCTGGAGCAAACCAGTCGCGCGCCTGTAGGAAGCGAGGTGAGGTCCCAAGTCTGTCTGCTCCAAAGTGCTGCCATCTTGTCTTCCATGCCTTGACACCACTTTGGATCAAGCATGGCCTGCTGGTAGATTGACAAAATGGGTGAATCTGTAAGTGCCTGCCAGAAGCTGCTAAACTGGGAACCAAGACTATCTGTAGCCAAACTTCCTGCAATCTAATATCTAAACTCACATGTGCGAGGTGCCTTCCTAATAGCAATTTAGAAGATCAGACTCATCTGGTATCTCTGACGGAGTCTCTGCAGTGGGTACCCCACTACTTTGGTGATCTGCACTATCAAGGGGATCAGGTCTAACAAGACGATCTCTGTCATCAGAGTCCATCTCAACTACCTGTGAATTGATCACTGGTGTAGGTAAAGGCCTCTGTAGTGTCGCATGAGATCTACTATATGTCTGCAGCGGATCATGCAATGTCTGGTAATCATCTAAGAGGGTAGTAGACCTTGAAGAAGTTGGCAGAGGTGTGGAGATTAGAATTGCCTTAAGTGGAACTGGAGGAATAGGCATAGGAGCTGCATCATCATGAACACTCATCTGTCCAGCAATAAAAAAGTATGGTGTCGTCTCATGAAAAGTCACACTAATGCTGACATAATGCCTGTGGTGGATGGGATCATAACATCGGTACCCCTTCTAACTCCTGGAGTGCCCTAAGAATACACACTTAACTGCGTGAGGGGCAAGCTTGTCACGACCTGGTGCTAGCACATGAACAAATGTAACACATCCAAAGGTCCTGGGGAACACGTGAAAAAGCTCTCCATCTGGATGTAACAAAAGAATCGGTATTTGCTCGTGATGGACTGAACTCGGCATCCTGTTAATGAGGTAGCACCCTGTCAAAATAGCATCCCCCAGTATCTCTGTGGAACACTGTGGTGGATAAGTAGAGTGCAGGCAACCTCTACCAGGTGTCTATGCTTCCTCTCTGCAACCCCATTCTGTTGTGAAGTATGGGGATAAGTGGTCTGGTGAATAATCTCATGAGTCCTATAAAACTCAGTAAGTCTAGTAATACAGAACTCGAGAGCATTATTTGTTCGTACAATCTTCACCGTGGCAAAATACTGAGTCTTGATCTCTAAAAGAAGAGTCTCTATGGTACGTCCAATATCTCCCTTAGTCTTCAAAAGGAACACCCAAGATACTCTGGTGAAATCATCAACTACTGCAAGATAATACCAATGTCTCATCCTGTCTGAAACTCTACTTGGCCCCCAGACATCCATATGAAATAGCTCAAAAGCAGTTGCTGATCCAGGAGAAGTACTGGTAGGAAAGGAGAACTGATGATGCTTACCAAATTGGCATGCATCACACCAAAAAATCGTGGCAGGCGAAATATGTGGAATCACCTTCCTAAGGTGATCTAGAGGCAGATGACCTAGACGAGTGTGCCATTGTAGGGTACTCCCACCATCATATCTACTAGCCCCAGCGAAAGGCTCCTAGCCAAGGTAATAAAGATCGTTCTCCTGTGTACCTCTGGCAATGGTCTTCCCAGTAAACTTATCCTGGATAGTGCATCCCATCTCATCGAAAATAACCCTGCAATGAAGATCCTTCGTGATCTTACTCACAGACAATAGGCTCATGGGAAACTCTGGTACGTGTAGTATTCCCGACAACCACAATGTAGGGGTCACAGAAACTTCCCCCTGGCCAACAACTGAAGCATGCCTGCCATCGCCAACCTGTACCGTTCTCCCTAATACAACGGAACTGAGTGACCTGAAATAGGCCTGATTTCCACAAAGATGTTGTGAAGCACCAGAATCGACCAACCATCCTACACCACAGTAACTCCTGTCATGCTCCTGCAACATCACACCCACACACTCCATCCTCGTCATGGTAGCGGTATCCAATGCCATCTCTACTCTTCCTAAGATTGGCATTGTGCCAGGCATAGACCAAGGGATTCACCACGGACTAAAACTTGCCATTTCTAAGCCAAATAACTGAAGACAGATGCCACGAACACTATCCGAATACAATATTCAGATATGAAAAAGTGAGTCGTGACCTTCAAAGCATGAATTCTAGATTCAAGAGACCGTAGAGATCATCCCAAGGATCATAAGTACCCCTTAGATCAGGATCTAGTGAATGTTAGGGTGTGGGGAAGGACCCTAACAACTCTTCTAAGGGGTACTACCCCCTGTCGATGACAGATCTACCCTGGACAAACCCTCCATGCTAGAGGCGGCGCCGACGACCTAAAGGAAGAAGAAAGCCGATGGCAATGGGCCTGGGAGGCAGGGGCGGGTTTGCCCTAGAGGAGGTTGCCGATTTGCAGCAGCAACAGCAGCACTGCTCTTGAGTGCAACAGCGACAATAGGAAGAGGCGAGACTAGCAGCGATGGCCCTACCCGACGTAGGGATGACCAGTAGCAGCAGCAATAGCAGTGGCGCTGGGAGCCTGCCTACCCGATGAGGGGGCAACGAGGCACCAACTGGAGAAGGTGGTGGCCTGCCGTCGTTGGAGGTTGATCGTCAAAGCGGCGGCAGCCCACAGTTGATGCCCCGAAGATTAAGGTTTTGGTGGAGGTGTGCGGAGGCTATGCGGGTGGGATATCGGAACACCGATCTAGAATCGCCACTCTGATACCTAGTAGGAGAGAATGAATCATCCAATTTCATCGCAAAGAACCCAATATCTCTTTATAGAGAGAAAGGTATGGGTAAATAACAGTGCATATCTATAAAGAAATAACAAATAATAAAATGCTAGATAAATAAGAGTATCAACACTCCTATTTTTACTTTTCTATTCTTCCTGTATTATTCTCTCTTTTATATTTTTTGTATGGACTTATGCTAGTTATTTTCCCAACACACCTCTCCTCTATATAAAGAGACGTAGAGTTCTTTGGAAGAATAGAACAACTTATTTTCTCCTAATCAGCACTATTTCTGATGTGCAAAGTACCTGATTTTTGACTTTTGAGTGTTGTTTGGCTCATAGTTGAGGCTTGATGAGTACCCCCTCTAGAAATAATTGATTGTCTAATATGCTCTGTTGTAATTGGTTCTTACAGTATAACTACTAAACTACTAGAACAGTAGAACTTGATGAGTAATGCATGTAGCTACAGGGCATAATATGGTAAAATATGACGCTGTAGAGGAACAAGAGTGCCATAATGCTTAGGATGATGAAATTTTTTTACTTACGCTGCTGCCTTTAATCTTACCATAAAGATCCAAAATGTCAGTTGATAAGACTGCAAACTAATGTGCTTCATCCCCCGTGATGATGGTATTGCCGTCATGTCACAAAAGGGATCAACATGTTGGTGAAGGCAGACAATGTCTCCCTGGAGAGGTACCCACCAGCAGTGTTTGCTAGGTTGCCCACGATGCATTTCGCACGTCATCTTGAACTAGGGTCAGGTGGAGATGGTGATGCTGTTGCTCTCTCTGCTCCAGCTTCAGAAGTGGAGCTGTTGCCGACTTGCCAGTTCTATCATACTGTCTCCTATGGGCGAAGTGCCAAAGGAGAAGAGTGATGGTGACAGGAGGCTTCAGATTGTTCAGCCAGTTTCCTCTGCTGGTTATTCATTTACAAAAAGCAAGAAGCGGCTTTTATCTTCCTTTGACCAGTTTATGGTATCTTGAAAATGTTCTTCAGAAACTAAAAAATGAACGTGGTTTTTGAATTACTTGTTACTAGCAGATTATATGGATTTGATGCACTTTTGTCAAAGGAAAAAAAAATCTTGCTTGAATTGCGATCACAGTTACCTTTGAATTAACATGTTATTTTGTAACATTGCAGAATAATTTGTCTTCAGGCAGAAAGGGATCTGATGTGACAGGTGAAGGATATGTTCTCCCTTCTGATGACCTCCCCAATCTCTTTGAGGATAATCTTAGTGAGCTCAAGAAATGGGTTGATGTGAGATCTGCAAAGTTTGCCATGTTGTTGGTCATGCATGAGAAAAGGAATGGAATGCTAGGAACCGCATTGAAGGTTATTTTGGATTGCTCTTGTTCTCATGTTTGCTTTTCTGGCTCTTCTTATTTAATTTATATTGTTTATTTTTCACATTTCTTTTTTTTATTTTTTGAAAGGTTCTCACATATCATCTTACAATGCAACTGTTGGTCATCCCCGCATATCTTTTTACGCTAGTTGGTTGTCCTGCCCGCCAACCTTTCTCAAACATCTCATCCTTTACCCAACTCGTAATTTGAACAGTACGTGGCGTATTTAGGATAAGAAATAATAACACAAGCTGTATGGAGATGAAGGATATAAGAAAGTGCGTCAACAACTTGAAGCTACATGTTCAAATTTGAATAATCGAAGGTACTCTTTTATTTCTATTCTCAGAGCTATTTCTTTCACTGTTTGACGACTTAAGGATTAGATAAGTATTGGAAGACAGAGATATGGTATAAGCATTACCCAGTTGATCCCATTTTAGGCTGAAGTCAAACACAAATTTGGAGGGGTTGGGAAATGGGTTAGGTCTTTATAAATAATATATTAAGTATTTCCAAAAGGTAGTGACTATCTGTAGGCAAGTCCACTGTATGGACTTGTTCGGCCCTTGGTGATCCATATATCAAGTAATATTTATTGCTTATCATCTATTTAGAGTTTTTTTTTTTTTTCCAGGTGCTTAATGATATGATTCAAGATGATCCAAGCCCATCAAAGAAATTATACGACCTCAAGATCCAAGTATTCAATGAGATTGGTTGGGATCATGTTGCATCTTATGAGAAGCAATGGATGCAAGTGCGGTTTCCACCTTGTCTGCCACCATTATAGTTCTAGTTCACTTCATCATCTCATTAGCTACTAGAATCATCTGGTTGTCAATCGTGACTTGTATCCTTAGTTCAATTTCCCACTCAAATAATTATTGCAAGATGTATTAATCCATGACGTGAAATTGAGGGTAGTTATATTGATTAGCACAAGTTGACAGGCTGAGGTGTATTCATTCATGAGATGAAATTGAGTAGCTATATTAATCAGCACAAGTTCGCAGATTGAAAAATATGCGCATCACTACTATGTCGCAGATGGTTTATTAATGTTTGTCACTATTATGTTTACTTTGGTGTATGCATGCCCTTGTATATCCATTTCCATAACTGGTACTTTTACTAGTGCGTGCAGGCCATTCAACCAAGCAGTTTTTGGCTAATAGATGAGGAATAATTTAGATTTAGAAAGAAAGAAAGAAAAAGAACAAAACAGGCACCACCAGTTTCATTTCAAACAAGAATGTTAGTTTTAAATTGGGACAAATCCTCGGTGTCAACATGTTTACACTTAAATGCAGTTCTTTCTGCTGCAAGATTATTCCATGCCTAATTCATGGTTGCTTTTTGGCAGCTCTCTGATTTTGATTCGATCTAACGGGTGCCCCGAGTCTAATTTTTTCTGTCACCTTAGAACTTAAAAGACAAACCTTGAACCCTTGATTAATGGCATGCTTTGGTTTTTATAAGATGTACACAATGGAGACTTTATTTCTAAGGCAATGTGCTTAGGATTAATTTACTTGCCTACTTAATTCTCGTTTTAGGGTGTTAGCTTCTGTTAACTAGCCCAGTTAACCTCCTAGATAATCCGTGTAATTTTAACATCAGTTGAGAGGGGGTATCAAACAAAATTTTCATTGACAGATGTTAATCCTATCTAGAAAATAAAAATAAGGGCTAACTCGTGTTCCACTTCATAATATCCAAGTTTTCTGACCCTCCAAGTAAATTGGCTTGTAAGATTTTTAAGCCATCTCGTGGAGCAGCACTTTGTGGTGATGTCCATGTATTTGCATGAGTTTTCATCAAAAACCAGGTTTCAAGATGCCAGATAACATGAGTTCATACTCCATCATGTGAATACGTCAGTGGCGATCAACAAGTCTTGAAATGTTCTTGAAGTCTAAGACGCACAAGTATGCGCACATACACAAACAAATATGCATGCTTACACACTAGCACGCACGCAATACAAATGTATGCACACAAACAAACAAAAATATGGAAAGCGTACACCGTTGGTAGTTTGTTTTGTTTAATAATCTCACATCGGTGAGGCAAACGAATTTTGGGAGATTTATTGATGTAAATCCCTCTTTATTACAATGTGAAAAGACACAAATAGCGATCGCAAAAATTGGGCTTGTATATTAATATATTTTGACAAGGGTACCTGAGGGTTGTCTTGGTGCTGCATATCTTCAAGAAAAAATTTTGATCCCATTTTTATTTTCGTGACTTGTTTACGGTTATGGCTCAACATCTATGTTATTTCAAATGTTGTGACTACCATTCAGTTTTAAAAGGCAGTTATC
Organism: Thalassia testudinum; assembly: GCA_037157565.1. Lineage (NCBI taxonomy): Eukaryota > Viridiplantae > Streptophyta > Magnoliopsida > Alismatales > Hydrocharitaceae > Thalassia > Thalassia testudinum. Next base: position 182,111,630 of record JAZHRO010000024.1, on the reverse strand, counting down.
AAGGGTTTAATTTTATATGTAAATTCATGCCTTGCAAGCTAATTTGCACCTTTTCTAAGAGATTGCAATAGGATTTTGTTGTATCCCAGGGGCATGTTAGTTGTATTCTATATATGATGGCAATAACACCTTAGGAAAGTGATTTGTGCGTACCTTAAAGCCATTCCCATTTTCTATCATAGTCAAGCTTTTAAGGCTAATAGATTGTTAGATTTAGAATCAAATGGCATTGATGAGGCCATTCATGGTGAATTTTTTGAGATAAAGAATAGACAAGGAAAATGCTATACTACCAACTATGGTTATTGGAGAGAAAAGAAACATAACCGATGGTTCAACTAAACTAAGTCAGAGAATAAGAATATCAAAAGATATAGGCCTTGATTTTGTCTTAACCGACTCTATTGTTTTTCTTGTTGAAGCAAATAGATCAATTGTGAAATTACACTAGAGGATGGGGTGAACAGTGCGGTATAAAAAATACGTGCAATAAAAATTTAATCATACAAAATTATTCATGACAAGAGACGTCAAATTTTTAGGTGGAAACTCCAAGGGTAAAAATCACCACCCAAGCCTTTCAACTTAAGATTTTCCAGTCGATTGAATCAACCAAATCCACTACGTGTCACTTGAGCGAGGGTGACACAACCTCAAGTACGACCATACTACTTTATGTCGAGGGTAGCGTACCTCAAAACCCTCCTCTCAACAAAGAGTATTTTATCACGCGAAAGAGACGGGAATTCACCACGTGAATACCTAACCACAAAATAAAATGAAAATACAACCTATAGAAGCCAAATAGTAAAGGGGGTTAACTAGCTACTAGAGGTGAAAATGTGCTTCCCTAAATTGGAAGTGTGTAAGCGTGATCGCGCATAATGGGTAGGGAAAATAAAGAGCAAAAGCAAAAAGTACAAATACATGAAAGAAACCATCTATCCTATTCTTCATGTCTTCAAGTTTTCGCTCCATGCGAAGCTCCATCTCTTCCATCAGGCTCCTCCATCCTACCATGGAGTTGAGCTTATGCTCCTTCTTTGATCTCCTCCATGCTCCTTAATGCTTTTGTTCAAGAGTAAGCTCATCAAGCTTATCGCCATTTGCATAAATCCTGAAACTTAATCACTAAAATGCAAATGTCATAATATATGTGTTTTGTTATCATCAAAATTAATCGATCGAGGTGCCTTTACACCAACAATCTCTCCCTTTTTGATGATGACAAAATCACAAATAATATTCAATAAAAGTCTCCCCATTTTTGACATTATCCAAAAAGGTTGGTTTTAATCTTTAACCCTATAGCTCCCCCTTATAACATGCTCTGTTGAAATTTGTTTGACAAAAAAGAGATGAAAGTCTTTTTCCCCCTTTTTGACCTAATTCAAGATTATAGTAAGGGTTATTGATGATCTCCCCATTTTCAACATCCTAATAAAAAAGAGGTGCTTTTCAAACAATCTATTATCTCCCTCTTTTTAAAAGAATTTAAGCACATAAAGAAAAAATGTTTATCTATCTCCCCCTTTTTTATGGACATATAGTATATAACAAATTTTATTTCTCCTTATCTAAATGCAAGCAAAAATCATTAAAATTAGGGTGAAGGGTTTTACCTCCATTGGTATGGATTCCAACCACCATAATCATTTGGTTCACCAAGAATCCTCATTCTGCCTCCATGGACTCCATAGAGATAATATCTTGGATCAAATGGAGTTTTATGGTAACCTGCAAAACAAGAGTCTAACAAGTGTTTTGGTACCCATATTTTCTTTGGTCCACCATTGTTAACTCTTCTCGACCTTGGTTGGGATCCACTTGGATTTCAATCATTTGACCTTTGTGCATAATAATTTCTTCTCTTGGTGTGTCTATTATCATGAGCTTTAGTCTTTTCCTTAATGCAATTATCTAATCTACTCATTAAATTATTAGAATTTTCCTTAAGACATGCAAGCTCATTTTCAATGAAACTCATTTTACTTTTCAAAATAGAGATTTCAGATTTAAGTAAGGTATTCTTTTCAATCAATTTAATGTTCTCTAAGATAAGATCATGATTTTCTACCACAAGAGTATTCTTTTCATGTTTGATAGAATCAAAAGAAGCATTTAAATCTAAATCTTTAGCAACAAAATTATTTACTTCAAATTTTAAGGTAGTACACTCCTTTTTCAAACTTTTATTTTCCAATTTCAATGTCTTACTAAGATCATACGACTCTTCTAGTGCTTCTTGCAACTCATCAATAGAAAATGGGTTTAGCTCCTTTTCGTTATTTTCTTCCTCGTTGCTACTATCCACAATTGCCATGAAACCAAGGCACGCGATTTCGTTGTTCATCTCGAGATCCTTCTCTTCTTCCTCCCCCGAGGTTGTATCATCCCACGTGGCTTGAAAAGCCTTCTTCTTGTACTTCTCCTTCTTCAAGTAAGGATAATCGAATCGAAGATGCCCCTTTTTTTTGCAACGATAGCAATGTACCAGGCTATCTCGCTACTTCTCTTTCTTCTCCTTCTTTGAAGCCCTGAAAAACTTGGAGAACTTTTTAGCCAAAAATCTAATTTCCTAATCTAATTTCCTCGTCATCGGAACTTACCTCGTTATCTGATGCAGCGTTGAAGGTAAGGCTCTTCCTTTTTGGCTCCAGTGTCTCATTTTTTCTTTGCTTCAATTTGGTCTCATAGGTCATAAGATTTCCTAAGAGATCCTCCATGTTGAGCTCCTCAACTTGATTAGCTTCCTCAATTGCGATGACTTTTTGTTCTCATTTTGGTCCAAGGGAACGAAGTAGCTTGGATTGAAGCTCACCTTTAATGAAGGTCTTCCCTAAAGACTTGAGATTGTTCACTATGAGAGTGAACCTAGTATACATCTCACTCAAAAATCCATTAGCCTTCATGCCAAAAGATTCAAATTCTTGAGATACAATATTGATTTTAGAAGCTTTTACCTTTAAGGTACCTTCGTGTGTTACCTCAAGCGTGTGCCAAATCTCATATGCGGTGGCGCACTATGATATGGGGTTGAACTCCTCCAGGCCCAATGCATAATACAATGCGTTCATCATCTTCGCATTGAGAGATACCTCCCGAGTTTATTGTTAAGAATACCCTCCCTTGGGCCTCTCTGGGACGACGTATGGGACTTCGCACCGCTCCCAAATGGTCTAGTTGTTGGCTTGAAGCCATGTCTTCATCCAAAGTTTCCAATATGCGTAGTTGCTCCCGTTGAAGAATGGCAGACGAGTAGTGGATTGTCCCTCTGCATGTCTCGTGGCGGTGATTCTCCCCTCCATGATACTCACTGGGTGTGACGCCCTGTAGTGCGAGCATGAGGCTTCAATATCAAATGAAATTGTACTAGAGGGGGGGTAAATAGTGCGGTAAAAAATATGTGTAATAAAAATTCAATCAAGCAAAATTATTCACCACAAGAGATACCAAATTTTTATGTGGAAACCCCAAAAGTAAAAATCGCCTCCTAAGCCTTTCAACTTAGGTTTTCCCGGTCAACCGAGTCAACCAAATCCACTACATGTCACTTGAACAAGGGTGACACAACCTCAAGTACAACCACGCTACTTTATGCCAAGGGTAGCATACCTCAAAACCCTCCTCTCCACAAGGAGTATTTTGTCTCATGAAAGAGACGGGACTTCGCCACGTGAATACCCAACCACAAAACAAAATGAAAAGTACAACCTATAGAACCCAAATAGTAAAGGGGTTAACTAGCTACTATAGGTGAGAATGTGCTTCCCTGAATTGGAAGTGCATAAGCGTGATCGTACATAGTGGATGGGTGCTCTTGATTGCAAGGAGTGTAGTAGTGGCACCTTCTTCTTTGATCTCTCTCTTTTTTATCACTAAAAGAGTGGAAAGTGTTCTATCATTGGTGTCTTTTGGCCAAGGGCAGCTGCTCCTCTATTATAGAGTTGTTAGGAATGTTCAAGAAGGCTTGGGAAAGCCCTTATACTTGTTAGGGGTGATTGCACAAAAGATTGGGCTGAAATCAAAACTATAAATGCACCTGACAAAGTTATCAGATGACTAATTATATTATCAGATGTCTGGTCTTACGTATAATTTGAGTTTTAGACGTCTGATCCTGAAGGGAGGCTTCCCTAGAAATCATTGGATCTAAACAAGGGTCTAGTAAGACGTCTGGGTAATAAATTGGACGTATGATTTAGTGTGGGTTTGTTCCTATTTTGGACCTGATTCAAACAGGGTTTTTGTGTATACGTGTCAAATGATAGGTTGGACGTATGGTAGATGATCTGGATCTCTGATACTAAACGTGCTCTCTGGGAATTGATTTCCCGAGAACCCAATGATGGTAATGCCATCATTTGACATAACTAACTTGAATTAATTGGAATCAAGAGATAAGTGCTCTAAAATGATCGCCTGAGGACCATAAGTCCACTCTGCTCTGTTTTGAGAAGACAATAAAATAGGGTTAATTCTATTGTTTTAACAGCACATCATAAATGCATACTAACCACAAGGTCAACTAGGGGTTAATTAAAGGTTAATTAAGCATAAAAGACCAAAAAGTGATTTTACACTGACTGAATCAGGATTTCACACATTTCGAGGACCAAAATAGAACTAAAAGTACTAATTATCAACCCCACTTAAATTGAAGAGGTTTTGATCAGGATAAAATTAATCTAAACCTCCTAAAATTCATATAAAAACATTCTAAGAGGTTTGATGCCTTTGGTTTGATCATCTGAACCCATTTTGACCTAGAATAGAGATTCAGACAGGAATTTAACCTAATTTGGACTTCTCTACAATTTACCCAATCAAACATGGTCAAAACTCAAATCCAAGTTCACTATTACATTTCTTGGGTCTAAATTAGGTTAACATCAAAATTTAGGCTCGATCAGAGTCCATCTTATCCTAATTTGCAATTCAATCCCCAGATCTCTAATATTTTCAATCAGACCCTCAACTTCCACATTCTTCTTACCAATACCCCCTAGCTTTGTCATCTTCTCAAAAATGCCCTTTCCGCCAGTACTGTGTGAACAACATCTCAAACCTACTACGTCAACTTTCAATCATGGAATTGGAGGAGATAAACTACACTAGATCTCACCAAATTTGGTGAGACTGATCATCAGATCATCTCGAATCAATTTAGCATCCTCGCAAGTTCAACCATAATCAAAATCGCCTCCAGCATGCTTGATATTAGCGAGCTCGAAACTTGCCAAAATCGTGAAGAAGATTCACAAAATCTCCGCATTTGAGGGCATATTCCACCTCTTTATAAGCTCTCTCACCTTCTCATGCATTTTTGAGCCAAATTCCGGCCATAATCCACTCTTCCCTTCTTTCTCCGGCCACCTCCGCCACAGCTCCAGCAACCCTCTCACCCTCCCTCATCCGTGCATCCAATGGTCAAATTGGAAGCACCATCTTCTTCCTCGTCTTCTTCCAACGGCAGCCGACGAAAGCCCCATCCTCTTTGACCTATTCTTTGCTACCAATCCCCTCATCGAAGGCTTCGTCTCTCTCATGTCCGGAAAGTCATGCCGGCATGGATTTCACCCCTATTCTTCTAATAGCTAGGTCCTTTCTCTCCTCTCTCCATAGGTTAGATTTAGGCACTCAAAACCTATTGAAAGGATCTATCAAGGCGTTTTAAGTGTGCCTCATTATAGTAAAATCTCCTAAATAGCTCTTTCAACAAATAATATTTATAACTCGAATACTTAAAAATGAAGTCTGAGGTTGAACACAGGGAGAAAATATGGAATTCACGTGCTAATCTCAATCAAAATAAACGAGCACAAGAATTTAAGCACATTAATGATATTTAATGAATATTAATCTATCACATTAAATACTCAATGAAGCTTAATGTATCTCGAGATAAAAAGAATAGAAAAGCCAAAAGTGGTGTTTTAAATCATCAATTAAGCCTTCTAAGCATGCATCACAAATATCACAATTAAACCAAATAATTCAAAATTAATCAGACGTTTGCCTCTCAAGTCAGATGACTTAAATGTCACCTACTACAGTGCTTTTCTTCAAGGCTTTCTTCTGTTCACCTCTTCCTTCAACCTCTTGTTCTTCTGCCTTTCCTTTTCTTCTTCACACCTCTTCTTCTTCTTAAGTCTTCTCCTTCTTCTTTGGCCTTTATCTCCTTTTCACACACAAGGGGAACTCACCTTCTCAGTGACTAAATGTCGCTCAAAGCCTTTAAGAGCAAAACCCTCCCCTCCCCTGCTCTCTCTTTCTTTCCTTCCTTTCTTTTCCTCAGATAACTGGTCTTAATCGGGTATTCAGGTTGAACAATAACCGGGTCCAAGCTCACTTGGGGTGGTGATGAGCAAGGAGTGTATAGATTAGGTGGGTTGGGTCGAGTGCGGGTGAAGGGACCTCACCACATGTGTTTGGAGGTGATAAAGGCACTTGACAAAATCAATTTATGTGGCTCCAACGGCTTGTAAATCCACGATGTGGGACTATTGAGTCCCCCTTCTCTCCGTGCAAAGCCTGCAACAACTATTGTGAGGACCTTTGTTCAATTGGGTAGCTGCAACTGATGGAGCCCTCAATTGAAGACCTAGAGGCCTTCCTAGAAGCCTTCCGCACATCCTAGAGGTGTCAGCCACAAGAATGTGGCTAGAACTTGACGAACAGCGTCGAAAAAAATGGCAAGGCAGCGGAGCTCCGACCTGGAACCTGAAATAGAGAATAAGGCCTTTCAGTCGCGTCAAAACATCTCAGAAGGTTCGCAAGACGTTGGCGAATGTAATGGGGGTGGTCTCATGGCATGTGAAGGCATATGGTGGTCGGACGAAGTCGGAAAGTGAATGTGAAGGTGCGTCTGTTCGGTGGCGATCGTGGGAGCGTGAATGGTGAAATAAAGATAGGGCTTTTGTTCGTGATGATGTGGTGGAGGTTGTGGAATAGGTGGCGAGGTGGTTGGAGGTGTGAGGTGATGGGTAGACCTCGCCAGAGGTGTGGCCGAAGAGGAAGATGAACGTGGTGTGCGGTGGCGTCGAGGGATGTTTTTGGTTTTTGGATTAAGGGAATTAACCTAGGAAACTAAGGGAACCTATCTAACCTACTTTAATTGGATGAAAGGGAGGATCTACTCTGATTTTGGCAGGCCGGCAATGGAGAAGACGAAATCTCCGATGATAGGAGCAGTGACGATGAGAGGGCGTAGGCAGCGGCCGCTGGTATTGCAAAGCACAGAGGAACTTGAGGAAGAGGAATCCACCTGCTATGGTCTATGAGGGCGGACGACGAAGGTGGTTGGAGAAGGTCGCTGAAGCTTGTGGAGCATTCAGCAGGAGAGGAGGGAAGGAGGTTTTCCAGCCAAAAACAAGCTAAGGATCACGACCATGCAATGTAGGTCCTTTTATAGGGCTCAGGGGGTCATTTCAAGCTTGAAAGCTTGAAGCTTTTGCAAGAGTAGGAAACTCGAACCTTTGAAAGGTTCGCATGAGGAATTGAGTAGGAATTAGAGCTCAAGATGCGGCTCAGATTGTAGGGAAGCTCTTCATGATTCTTCCTTCCATATTTGGAAGAGTTTGGCCATGAAATTAGAGAGCAATCCCTGATTGAAGGTCACTGATGATGGGTTTTAGGAGTTTGAAGGAAGTGGGGACCTGTTGGTGAAGAAGATGATGAAGTTAGGGGGGTATTTGCAAGGATTTCAAAAGTTAGGGGCATAAGTGTGAGAGAAAGGAGTCAGACTAGACTGGAGTGCAAACTAGGTAAAGATGATCTCTGATTAGGCCCAAATTTTGGTACAAACCTAACTTGGACCCAAGAAATCTGATGGTGAAGTCATATTTTACTTTTGATCAAGTTTGACTGGGTAATTTATGCAAAAACCCAAATTAAGGCAACTGTCTATTTGAGATTCTGTTTTAGGTTAAATTGGGTTTCAATGGTCAAATCAAAGGTACCAAGCCTTAAAGAATATTTTTCTATGATTTTTAGAAGGTTTAGATGAATTTTATCCTAACTAGAACTCAATTAATTAAGCGGGTCTGTTTTTAAGGTTTCAAATGTCCATTAATTCTCGAAATGTGCGAAAACCCATTTTTGTCTGCATGAACCCACTTATTAGAAATTTATGACCATTTGACCTTTAATTAACCCCTAAGAAATCTTGTGATTACTCTGCATTTAGGATATTCTGTTAAAACTGTAGTTTTACCCCTATTTTACTATTAACTTCTCAGAAAAGATGTGCAATGAATTACGATTTTCTGGCGGTTATGTAAGAGCATTTAACTATTGATTACGACTAATTAAGCTAGATATGACTAATAATGACGTTATCATCATAAACCCCAATTCCATCGACAACTCACCCTTCTCCCACTTCATCTTCTCCGCCTCCTACCATGCCTCTAGCATGGTCGCCCGACTACCACGCATCACCAAATGACAAACCACTGACACCCTCACCTTCCTTGAGCCTCAGAGATCAAAAGCCCTCAATCTATTGAGAGCTTTGATCTCTGTAGAGCTCAACCGGACAACCCATCTCACGAATGCCTCCACCATCACCGTCTGGCCACCACGACACTGCAACCACCTCACCACCACCACCGTTGAACTCCTTGACTCATGGTGACTCTTGTGAACCTACTAATTGGGGCATTTAGCCCATATTTTGATGATGAGGAGCTCTCTTCCATCGACGACAACTCCGCCTCGGTTTGCCATCAGTCATCAATTGCACACGTCAACAACACCCTTATTGCGTGCAGCCTAACCTCACGAAGCCATATGCACCATCAATCAAAGCAAAAGTGTCATCTCTTTAGTCCCACATCGTGGGAACACATTTTTGAAATGCGTATATAACGCATTTGTACTGAAGACACGTTGCCTCAACACAAGGGGTTGAGGTTCCCTCCTCACCTGACCCACACACACCTTGCCCACCACCGAACGTCGATGGGCCTGGTCCCTTTGCCCAGATCCGATTACCCGTTATTGTACACACCTGTGTTACCGGTTCTGGATTGAGAAGAGAGGAAGGGATTCTAAGGAAGGTGGGGGGTGATTTTGCACTGTGGATCCTCGGGGTGCATGCAAACATGCCTAACACTTAGGCATTTCAGAGGTTGTGCCTTGTGCTGCTGTGCTTTGAACATTTAAGAAGTCTGACCTTGTGTCTGACATCTGACTTTGGCTTGGTTCTGATCACTGTGGAGACATTTGATTCTATTTTAACGTGGATATTACTAGTTAAGTGGTTCAAGATCACTGCTGAGAAATTTGACTCTGAATTGAGATATTGCATATCCTTGGGATATGTGCTTAATTGTGGGAATTAATTGGTGATTCAAATCATCATTTTTAGGATTTTATTCTTCTTTTTATCCCCGTGATTTCTGAGACATAAATTGTTATTATTGAATATAATTTTGCGTATATTATTCATTGCATATCTTTGTTGTGATTAATCATTGTGCTCATTTGTATTATTGCAACGAGCGTGTGAATTCCATATTTGCTCCCTACAAACGACCTCGAAACTCATGTTTGTTTTCCGAGCACTTATAAATTTAAATATTTTCGATTTGCTTTTGTTAACTATACTATGATGCATATTCTAAACTGAACGAAAGCCTGCCAACAGCCAACAGTCATATAAGTCAAACAAAACTTGATTTAGGTCAAATTTGACCTAACGTCTCTTTATCAAACCTCTATATGGCACTACGGATGTCTAAAAGTAATATTAAAATAATCCTAAAGTGATCCTCGAAGATTTTGTTGTGACAGCCCAACGGTCATATTATTAGACGTTTGCCAATATCATTGGACGTCGTATAGGACATCTGGATCTAAGTCAGGACGTCTAAGTGAAAAGGCACAGAGTAAGAATTTCTAGCCTAGATAATTAGACGTCGTCAAGATCAAACATTTGATAATCATGTTAGACATCTAATAAGTCTGTCTGATTTTTATTTTGGCTTCCTAAGTTTACCTAAGTGTCCTAGTGATGGATTAATGTTCCTAGGACTTAAAGCATTGTACTATTCGGCTCTTTACATTAAATCTAAGGGAAAATAAAGAGCAAAAACAAAGAGTATAAATACATGAATGAAACCAACTATCCTATTCTTCATATCTTCAAGCTTTCACTCCATGTGAAGCTCCATCTCTTCCATCAGGCTCCTTCATCCTGCCATGGAGTTAAGCTTGTGCTCCTCCTTCGATCTCCTCTATGCTCCTTGATGCTTTTGTCCAAGAGCAAGCTCCTCAAGATTGCTTCCATTTGCATTAATCATGAAACTTAATCATTAAAATGCAAATGTCATAATACACGTGTTTTGTTATTGTTGGAGGCGGAAAGCTACGCGTTCGCGGTTGGATTCGAAAACCTATTGTTGTAGTTCGAGTCGTAAAGAAATCCATTCAAAAAATAAAATTTATACCAAAAAATCCGTAAAGAAGTTTCGGGTCGAACACAGGGAGGCTACGTCGATCTCAAATTCCGTAGTTTTTTTTTGTATTTTTGTTTAAAAAGCGAAATAATCACAATGGAAGCAATATAAACAATAAGAGAGAGAGAGAGGAAGAACAATCACTTGGAATTCAAATAATGTTTTACAACTAGGAAAGAGGGAAATGATTACACTAGAAAGCGGGAAATTGTTACAACTAGAAAGTAGGAAATTCTATTCTAGAAAGCAATAAAGGAAGGGAGAGAGAAGTTATCCCCCTCGATGATCGCTTGGAGGACGAGCCGGATGGGACAACGCCTGGAAGATGGGGAACGGAGTGGGAAGGAGGACAAAGCAGGAGGAACGGGAACAAGGTAGCACGTCGTCGTCATCGCGAGATCCACATCAGGAACGGGGATGAAAACTTGGTTTTAGCTCTTGAGAAGCATCCCGAGTGTGGGACAAGCTTCTCTTAAGCTTTGGAGAGGGAGAGAGAAGGAAGAGATGAGAAATTCATAAGGTAGGGGTCCCCTTTTATAGTTGCAAGGAGTGGGGGCATTTTGGTCATTACAACATCAAAAACATTAATTCAAGCCCTTTAGTGACGGATTTATCTGTCACTAAAGGCCTGAACGTGGCCGATGGGCACGCGTCGCGCACGCCTCCTCGCCTCCGTGCTCTTAAACGCTTGTGCACGTTCGCGCACGCTCAGCCATCCGATCTCAAGATATGACAGCTTAAAATGCTCCTTGCCAGTGCCTTCAAACTCCTCTGCCACGTGCCCGCATGCGATAAGGTGTGCAAACGCACATCATCGCGTGCATACGCGATCGACGATCCTCCACGCGCCACGCCTCCTCCCCTCGTCTGCTCGATCTCCATCTGACGGCTCAATCGCGCTCGCGCCTGCGCCCGTCTGGAATTGAAGCTCAGCGCGGCTCGAACGTGTGCCCTTCGCTCGCGAAGGGGCGCTCGACCACTGTGCTAAGCTTTCGCTTATGTCATGCGAATGAATTTGTGCCCACATGCTTGCAGTCGTTGGATCAAGATCCAATGGCCCAAATCACATGTTGGAAACTCTTTGGATAGACAGCGGTGGTCTTGAGGGTCGATTGGGCAGCTAGGATGGCACCACATGGCGCCATCTTGGCCGTCCATCTTCTGAGTGTTGTAAATGGTGCCACGAGTGTTGAACTGGATCGATTTTCACGTCGTTAGGCTGCGATCATCAGTCCGAACCCATCTATGCGGTCGGATTTGTCGTCTGAAGTGCGAATTGGCACCATCTTGGCCCTTGATCTTTAGGGTTCCTTGATCTCTATCTGGTGCTACGGATGTCCGATCAGAGCGATCCTAGAGTCGTTCAAATCCAATTGTCACCGTGATCAGATCTGTACGATTGGATCTTCGATCCAAGGCCCCGATTAACAAGTTCCCTATCCCTGACCATAAAAGGAGATAATTAACCTACATTTTATACAGAGTAACCTAAATGCAAGATGATGCATGTTATGCAATATTTATAGTATGTAATGGAATTATATGCTTAAGAACACGCATACATTGACAGTTTATGTGATATAAACATGTTTACATCAGTTATCATCAAAATTAATTGATCATTGTCACATAAACTATCTATTTATGCATGTTCTTAGGCATATAATTGTATTCAGCATTACAAATATTGCATAGCATGCATCATTCTACATTTAGATTAGTTTGTACAAATTTTAGGTTAATTTGCCCTTTTTGTGGCAAGGGGACAGGGCGATTTCATTTTGGGGCCTCGGATTGAAGATCCAACCATACGGATCTGATCAAGGCGACGATCAAAGTCCAATGCCCCCAAGATTGCCCCAATCGAATTTTTGTAGCATTAGATACAGCTCGAGAAAGATCAGAGGTCAAGGGCCAAGGTGGAGTAAATTAGTATCTCAAACGAAAAATCCAACCACACGGATGGATTCAGATCGACGATCGTACGCAAATTGATTCAATACGACATTTGTGGCACTATCTACCTGCATTGAACAACATACTACCTAAATGGCACCACGTGGCGTCATCCAAGCTGCCCATAGCCAACGTCCTCCTCCTCATCAAAGGTCATGCGATCTCGACTATTGGATCAAGATCCAACAGCTGAGAGTGCCATGACTTTAAAACAAAAACGTGACCAAAGTGGCCCCGTGGCGCAGCGATCAAGTGCCCTATCCAAAGCATGAGGCGCAGCTTCGAGGCGCACTCCATGTTGGTTAATTTTCTCAACATAGTTAATTAAGTTAATTAAGCTTAATTATGTGCAAGAAAAGTAACTTAGGTTAACTTGAATTGATGTCAATTGAGTAGTATAGGATCAAGCTAACCTAACATTTTAGATTTTAATTCTTTTTAACTGGTTGAGGCCAAGTCGTTCACTGGGAGGCATAACTTAACTTAATTCACCATTAGATCCTAAGATACTTACTTAATTAATGAGAATTATAATTAAATTTACTTTAAGAATATGAATCTTGCATAGAGGATTTTCAATTAAAATACATGCAAAATTCCATAAGAAAAACATATTTACACATATGATTTGTTATTAAAAGTATGTAAACATGTTTATTTCACTAATTTTTTCTTATTTACAAGAGATTAAGGCAAGAAAAAGAAATTCAAATGAACATGTGCCTTATTGCATCATTTAAGCTCAAAAGAAATTGTATTTAAGTAAAAGTTACAAAGAGAAATTCCATGTCTTCCTTCTTTAACCTTCAGCCTTCATTCTTTCTTCTCTTCTCATTCTACCTTCTCTCTCTCTCTCTCTCTTTTCTCCCTTTACCTTTCTGTCTTGAGCTCTTCTCTTAACCTCTGTTCTTCTCTTTCTTTTCCTCTTATCTTTTCTGTTTACCGTTCCTTTGTTTGTTTTTTTTTTATTAGCTCTTCTCCTTTTCTCCTTTTCCTTCAAATTTTAGTTGTGCATTTGAACCGCGATTGAACCGAATCGAACTGATGAACCGAACCAAAAATTTGGTTCTATGGTTGGCGGCTCGGACCGGTCGGGGATACACAGCACCCCTCTCAGGGTGGGACCAGACCCTACTGGGTCCAAGCCTAGTTTGTATTAGGTTTGGTTTATTTCTGGTTCAGCACAGTCTCTGGCCTCCTAGGCCCACAGCCTCCCAGGTCCACATGCACATGCCCGCTCACGGGCCCATGCTCGTACGCCCACAGGCGTGCACACACCGCACATACCCACACACACGCTCATGCTCATTGTGCACCAAGCACTGACGACCGAACAGCCCATAACACAAAATCATTTTATCCTAAGGCAGGCGCTTCTATTCTACTGATGTGGGACTATGTTAGTCCCTTCCAAGCCAAACTTCAATTGAAGATTCTGGTTGGCTCAAAGCTCCAAATCGAGCAAGTAAAGGCTCGCTGGTAAGCTCTAAGGATGCTTTACAAGTTTGCAGCATCAATTTGATACTCAAAAAAGGTCTTGCCCTTCGATTTGAAGGGTGAAAGTGAAGGATCGTCATGGCCATTCTGGCTTGCAATGCAGAACCTCAGGTCTAAGGACCTACAGTGTAGTTCTTTGACCTCAGATGAGGTCCTGAATAGTTTCAGTAGGTGTCTCCACACCTGTTGAAGAAGGGAAGAGACTCTGAAGAGCTTTAGGAAGGCAAAGAAGCTCAAGAAGTTTGCTAAGGAGCTTCAAAGTTCCATTTGTCATTCTGTTCAGCTCAACAGAAAGCTAAAGGTCATTTTCATCAGATCAAACAACCTCTGAAGGCTGTTATGGGTCTACCTAGGTAGAATTCGCATTTGAATTTCACTAGAAATGCACTGACATCAGTTTGGGTTCAAAAATAACCCAAACTAAACAGTGATCTAATCTATACAAAATCCTCAATAAAACTCAATTAAATCTACTCTAACACACTCTAAATCATCCCAGAAAGAATCTTAATCTTTAAATTCACATAATTAAGTGCTTAACCCTTAAATTGAACCTGAGATTGACCTTGATGTGCTCAAAGTTGACTTTTTAAGTTATGCTCACCCAAATGAAATTAACACCGTAGATCAGCTCTATTTTGCCTCAGGAACTGATTCAAGATCTCATGAAGTGATTTAAACCAGAAATCCTAGGGTTTCAAGTCTGTCACCTGAGATCTAAAATGAGTTTATTCGACATAACAAACTAAAGTTTTTTTAAGAAATCAGAGGGTTAGGATGAATTCTATAATCCTCAATCTTGCTTATGAACCTCTTAAAACATCCTAAACCCTAATGGAGACACCTCTCCAACTCCGCCGGAGTTGGAGAAGACAGCAGTCTATATCTAGCTCCAGACTTCAAATCACCAAAATAATCACCAAAATAGAATCCCTAGTCCTCAAATAAGCAATCTGGAGCTTCTCAAGGAGTTCCATAGGCTGAAGATTGTTTTTGACTCACCGGAGCTCCCGTGAGTTTAGAAAATGGCTAACAGTATATAAAAATCATAAAAATAGGCCATTAAGGATCTAAAAAGTTTTCTGAGGTTGCAAAGAACCTCAAAAGCTCATTAATTAGCTCAATTGGTGATTAAAATAAAGATATACAGTGAATTCATAAAAAGTGTAATCTAAGTTCACTTAAACTCAGGACATGTTCTCTCACTCAATTGAGTGGAGAGATCATGTCAGTGAAGTGTGGTGATGGTGTATAGGTGGTTGATTAGTTGGAGGAACTCCTCCTGAGCCACCATTGACAGCAAGCTCAAGAGGTTGTATGAAATTTGGGAGTAGATTATATGAATGATTATTACTCAAATTAAGGTGAAGATAAGGGCCCTTAAGTAATGATTAAGCGGTGGAGGGCTCCAGTGGAGGTGAATTACCCTCAGATACTTCCGCCATGGACAGCGGAAGCAGCTGGTGAAGGTGGAGGCGGATTAGGCGAATAGGTGTTCAAATCAGGGAATTAAGGTGTTAGAAATGATCATGGAAGATTAAGGAAGGTGATCGATGATATAAAAAGACAAAAGAGTGCTCCAGTCAAGCTCAACGAGCTCGCCGGAGCTGAGGAAGATGACCGGAAATCTGACATTAAGTCTAACTAATCTACCTAACTACTCTAATTAAACTACTTACCTAACCTACTGTTACCTGGATGAAGGGGGCAGAAGATCTCCGCCGAAGGTCCTTAACGGAGGAGGAAATCAAAGGGGCAGAGAAAGAAGTCCGACGGGTGTAGGCGAAGCGTAGTAGAGGAAGTCCAACGGCGACACTGCGTCAGAAGACTCAGCGGACGACGGCGGAGATCCAGAACAAGCGAAGATGAACGGAGGAAGACGGAGGAAGCGGAGGAAGGTCACCAGATTTTGGAGTGAATAGCCTATCTGCTAGCTCAGTGGGAAAAGAGGGAAGGGAGCTAACTCCTTGAAATCGAGGAGGTGGAGGGGTATTTATAGGTTGTGGCGGTCGAGGAGGAGGGTTAATCTGGACGGAGAAAGATCTAGGAGTGAAGTAACCACCGGCGTCTTCTCCGACACCAATGAGGTTAACTTCAAGCCCTAAATAGGATTGCAGCTTCATCCAGGCCAATGGATGAAAAGAGGATGGTGAGCATAAGCTCCAGGAGCTTGGAAGCGAAGGGAAGACGTTAGATATGCGGTGATCGGCAGGTGTGGATACCTCCTATTATCAGCCGTCGAAAAGGCTGAAGAAGGAATGAAGAAGAAGAGGTTTTCAGGGACTTGTCTGTAATGAAAGCTAAGGAACTAGGTGAAGAAGAAGGACTCGATTGAAATAAAACTTAGGGACTAAAATGTAAACTAAGGTTTTCAAGGTTTATTTTAATTTAAATCCTTTCCAACTTTTTATATATGATTATAAATGAGACAAATATTATATTTAAACCTTGGATTTACATTTTTAACATTTTTAGCTTAATTTATTTAATTAAGTAAAATTACTTAAGTTATTACATACTTAGGTATAAGTTATACTTAAGTTAGTTACAACATTAATTAGGTAAACTATTGATGATATTTCGAGTCCATTTATTAATTAAATTATTAATAATATTAATTGAATAATAATATAGTATTTTTAACTTATTTTAAGGTCCTTTAATATTTTATCTCTTATTTAATAATTAACCCATATATTTACATATTCCTAACTAATTAACTAGGAAGACTAATTAATTAGGGGTAATTAAAGACCATGATGAGCTTCTCATCACTCCACAGGCCACATCTGTGAAAAAGAAGCGCAAGCGAAATTAGGCCACCCGATCGAAGATGAGTGGCTGCGAAGGTGACAACGTGGCGGCGTGGATGGGTGAGCATGCACACGCACGTGATGACGACTCGATCCATGCACAATTTGATGTGCCACAAGAAGGGGCATTGTGCTTGATGACTTTTAAGCCATCCGATCCATTGATCAGATGGTTGATCTCGATGCAGCACGATCTACGCGCGAGAATGGCTAAAGGTGAAGAGCTGATGCGTATGCATTTGAATAGCCTAAAATGTCTATTCATGCATGTTCTTAGTATTATAATTGCATCATACATTATAAATATTGCATAACATGCATCATCTTGCATTTAGGTTAGGTTGTGTAAATTTTAGGTTAATTTTTCCTTTTTGTGGTCAGGTAACAAGACGACTTTTAATTGAGGCCTTGGATCGAAGATCCAACCATACGGATCTGATCAGAGCGAAGATTGGAGTTCAACGACTCCAAGATCGCTCTGATCGGACTTCCGTAGCATCAGATATAATTCGAGGAAGGTCAGAGATCAAGGGCCAAGATGGTGTAAATCCACATTTTAAATGACAAATCCGACTGCACGGATGGATTTGGATTGACAATCGCAACCCAACGGCTCAAAATCGATCCAATCAGGCATTTGTGGCACCATCTGCAACTCACAGAAGATGGACGGCCATGATATCGGCACATGGCGCCATCACAGCCGCCCAAACCAACCGCAGCACCGCTTCTCAACCTCTGAAGGAACGAGCGAGGCAAGATCTAGGTCGTTGGATCTTAATCAAATGGCCATGGGTAAGTGCACTTAAAACATAAGCGTGACAAAGAGGCGGCTGCAACGTAGTGATCGAGCACTCTTTCGTAAGCACGAGGCGTGGATTCGATCCTTGCTACACCTCAAATCTAGCGCAAGGGCGAGAGCAGCAAAATCAGACCGTTGGATAGTGAGTGGACTGTGTGGATGTGGGCGACGTGGCACGCCTACATGCGAGGAGTGGGAACGCACCATCAGACACACTCTTGTGAAGGTAGGTGAGCGTGCGTTTTGAGCCGTTGATCCTCGATCCAACAGCACTAAAGGAGGCCACGTCACCTCTTAGCAAGCATTGAGCGAGATTGAGTGCGACGCATTTAACCCATCCGATCTCGCGATCGAACGGCTGAGAATGCATGTACGTGCGCATGCGTTGAGGCACGAGGAGAGGAGGAGGCACGGCGTGCGTGGCAGCTACGCCCATGACGTGCGCTTGTGCGTGTGTGTTAAGTGTCGTTATAGTCGCACTTGCAACACTGGTTTTAAAGTAAATAAACGGAGGTGAGTCCGAGTGTCGGTCTCAGGGAGGCGTGAAAATTGAATTTTTCTTATCACTTGTTGTCACGAAAAGCGCAGAGTTTTGCTTGCGGACGTGCGGTTTGAAAAGCGAGAGAGAGATAGAGAGAGAGAGATTAGGGTTAGAGTGTTTCTTGCTTGATCATGCAACTTAAACAAAAATTAAAGTAAACAACTGAACAAAAAGTAACTTCATTAATCATGCACTTTTAGTTCATAGCTTACAACATTAAATACATGCTCAAACAAAAGTAATGGAAAGCTTAAAAGAGAGGAAGAGAGAGAGAGGAGGGAGAGCGGCGAGGCAACCACAGCGGTGGAGGAGGCTCTGTCGGCAGCTCGTCATCTCCGGCAATTACAAGAGGGCCTAAAGCTAGCTAAGAGAGGGGTAGAGTAGTTGCAAGGGAAGTGAATGCCTTGAATGAGTGGTTGGAGGGGGTTTAAATAGGGTTAAGGGCTTTCCAAAAGAAGAAGAGGCTTTAGCGACGTCTGGGACATCGCTAAAACCACTCCAAAAGCGTCGGTGAAGCCCTCCAGCATGCCGGTCAACCGCCCGCGCCGTTCTTCTTCGCGCTCAATCCGCGGCCGCTACGTGAGAGCCATCCGATCGAAGATCGGACAACTGAGATCTTCCTTGGATGCTCTCGGATCGCACCTCGGGCGGCCCAATTTCGCCGCGCGTAAGCGCTTGCGATCTGAGGGTGCGCCGCGTCGTGCGATCACGGCCGCCTACTGCTGATCGGGCGGCCCAATTTCACCGCGCGCTCCTTCGTCTCCAATTTCACGCACCGCGCAGCTCGAACCCGCATCGCGTGCGTGCGGGCGTGCATGCTAACCGTTGCGCCACTCCTGCGCTTTGTCGCATCGACTGCGTGGTTCTCGACCGTCCGATCGAAGATCGACGGTCGAGATTTGATCTCAGCTGATGGATGAAGTGGCGAGTGGTGGAGCGGGGGCGACGTGGTGCAATGAGGGCCGTTGATCACCAGATCAACGGTCAGAACCTCATGGGCCCATTTTAGGAGCTCTGGATGTCGAATTTGGCCGATCTTGAGTCCGTTGGACTCCGTTCGTCGTTCTGAATCCATCCGTGCAGTCTGATTGCTCATCTGAGGCCTGTTTTGACAAGTACTTACACAAATGGCCATTAATACAGTTTTATAAGCAATCTTGGTACATGATGCATGCAATGCTCCCATTCTACTTATGTTGTGCCTTTTATTCTTAAGATGGGCCCTATTTAACAGAATTATCACTTCCTTGTGCAGTGTTATCATACCCCCATGCTTACTCCTTGCTAGTTTCTAGCATGGTTTATTCTAGCTTTTATTTTCTTTTAGATTTTAAGAAGTAATTGCTTAGACACTTCGTCACATGTCAATAGGAGGAAATATACGAAGATCTTAATCTACAAAGACTAAGCAGTGCCTAGGTGTCTGCCAAAATATGAATCGCCCGAATCCTTGCTTTAATGTATAGAACTATACATATGTATATGTATATATATATATTTTTTTTAAAAACAATTCGGAATTATTGTGGGTTGGTAACTTTTTACGCCTACCCAACCCACCCAAAACTCAATCAAAACCCTAAGTGCTAAGCATCTTGGTGTGAAGATTGTGATAGACTCACTTAATGGTAATTCAGACAAACTTTGGGTTTCTACGCCTCTAGGTGATCGGAAAAGGAAATATATTTGCCTAAAGGTGTATTTGTTCGATTGGTAGCTTTCTCCCTACGTTTGTTTTAATTGGGGTCAACACAAGGATTTTTGCAGTGTATATCTCCCTAGCTTGTACTACTTCCCTGCTTCTTCCTTAAGTGTTTTGGTTCTTTTTGTACAGTTGTTGAGCTAGGCTCTGGACAACCGACCAATGGACTGTTACCCACGATCACTTGCCAGCCATACTCGTGCGGTGAAGTGTGGTTTATTTTCTTTTCTTCTCCCTTTTTTTTTCGTAGGTGGCTTCCTTGATCTCAAATGTACCTAGAGGCAATGAAGAAGAAATGGTCTGTGGCTGGGTTCTGGACAACCTGCCAATGGGCTGTTACCCACAACAACTTGCCAGCCATACCACCCTAGAGAGTTCATTAGCTACCCAATTTCTGTCAAAATCTCTGAGGAATGAGTCTGTGCAAAAATGTGTGCAGATGCTTAGACTCAAAGTTTTTCTGAGTTAGAGGGTGAGTTGATAAGTCGTATACTTATCACCTTATTTAGTAGGAGGATTAGAATAGCTTAAGGTTGCAAGGATTCGAAGCTAAATCCATATTTTAACGGACACCAGGACTGATTAAGCCTGAAGGCCTGAAAAGTCTAAGTGTTTAAGTTCTTTTTATATTATTTCCTACTATTGACAAGTTTCTAATGCCTAAGTTTTCTTCCTAAATTCAATTTTTTTTAATTTTATATTTATTTTTATGCAGACTGATTAAATGAGCTTAGGATTATGCAATTTACCACCCCCCCATGCTTAAGTTGGACAATGTCCTCATTGGCAAGTACATGGATGCATACGGGTTCAAAAAGATAGTACCTGAGTGACGTAAAATACCGGATCAGTCTGAATCCTCTGGGTTGCCTCCCATGAAGCGCTGAGTTTAACGCCTCCAGCTGGGCGGTGCTTCGTGTCATCCCTCAATGAGGGTGACACTCTCCTTTGGGGAAACCTGGGCCAGGAAGTGCTTCAATCTTTGACCAATAACTGTAAAAGTGTACCCAGTGTTAGGATCAGCGATTTCAACCGCCCCATTAGAGTAGGGCTTAACCACTCGAAATGGTCCTGTCCATTTGGACCTGAGTTTCCCTGGGAAGAGGTTTAGGCGGGCGTCAAACAGCCAGACTTGCTGGTTAGGCTCAAAGGTTTTTCTATGAATGAGTCGGTCATGGACGGCTTTCATTTTCTCCTTATACAGTCGACTATTGTCAAAGGAGTCCCGACGAATTTCTTCGATCTCCAATAATTGGAGCATCCTCTACGCACCGGCTAACTGGGGATCCATGTTACATTGCTTGACAGCCCGTATCTTTCTTGGTCATGGAGGGGCTGGAGGGGCATCATATCTTTCTTAGTCATGGTCCCCAGCGTTTGGCAGTGTGAACAAGTCTTGGCAAAGTTGTGTGCATCCTTAAAAAGGGACGGCCAATAAAATCTAGACTGCAAAACCTTTGCAGCTGTTTTCTTTTCAGAGAAGTGGCCGCCACAAGCCTGGTCATGACAGAAGGAAAGCACACTCTGAACTTCATCTTCGGGGATACACCTCCTGATGATCTGGTCAGCACAGAGGCGAAACAGCACAGGATCATCCCAGAAATAGTGCTTGGCCTCAGCCAAGAACCTATCCCGTTGCTGTCTGGACCAGTTGTGCGGGGTTTGTCCTACAACCAGGTAGTTGACGTAGTCAGCATACCATGTCATTTTCGTGTCTTGCACAGCCAGGATTTGTTCATCAGGGAAGGCGTCAGATAAAGGTAGGGAGGGTCCAATGTGGTCTGGATGAAGTCTAGACAAGTGGTCAGCCACCACATTCTTTGATTCGGCCTTGTCTCGGATTTCCAGGTCAAATTCCTGCAAAAGCAGGATCCATCTGATGAGCCTGGGCTTTGCATCCTTCTTGGCCAACAGGTGCCGGATGGCTGAATGGTCAGTGTAAATCGTCACGTGGGATCCCAGCAAGTATGATCGGAACCTTTCAAGTCCAAAGACTACAGCGAGCAGCTCTTTCTCTGTGACTGTATAATTTCGTTGGGCCTCGTCCAACGTTTTGCTCGCGTAGTAGATCACCACGGGTTTCTTATCTTACCGTTGTCCTAGGACAGCGCCTTTGATTGCGTAATTTCTTACGATCTGAGGGCACGCCGCGTCGCGCGATCACGGCCGCCTGCTGCTGATCGGGCGGCCCAATTTCGCTGCGCGCTCCTTCGTCTCCAATTTCATGCACTACGCGGCTTAAACCTGCGTCGCTTGCGTGCGAGCGTGCACGCTAACCGTTGCGCCACGCCTGCGCTTTGTCGCATCGACTGCGTGGTTCTCGACCGTCCGATCGAAGATCGACAGCCGAGATTTGATCTCAGCTGATGGATGAAGTGGCCAGCGGTGGAGCGGGGGCGACGTGGCGCAATGAGGGCCGTTGATCACCAGATCAACGATCAGAACCTCTTGGGCCCAATGTAGGAGCTCCGGATGTCGGATTTGGCCGATCTTGAGTCCGTTGGACTCCGTTCGTCGTTCTGAATCCATCTGTGCGGTTCGATTACTCATCTAAGGCCTGCTTTGACAAGTACTTACACAAATGGCCATTAATACAGTTTTATAAGCAATCTTGGTACACGATGCATGCAATGCTCCCATTCTACTTATGTTGTGCCTTTTATTCTTAAGATGGGGCCTATTTAACAAATTATCACTTCCTTGTGCAGTGTTATCAGCCCATGATCTAGGCTTTAGTAACGGTTTTATCCGTCACTAAAGGCCCTGATTTAATGTATTTAAAGTAAAATGACCTATTTGCCCATTCAAACCTCACCTATAAATAGCCCTACGACCACCACATTTTCTTCATCCCTTCCTCTCTTCTCTCACTTCCTCCAAAGCTCTAAGAGCTTGTCCCAAACCTAGGATGCTCCTCTAGAGTAAAAATTAGAATTTTTCCACATTCTCCCCCCTTCGTGGAGCATCCCGCGGTTGTCGTCTTACTCCATTCGGGAAGCAGATCCCGCGACGACGACGACGTCCTGCCTCGCTCCCAGTTCCTCCCGCTTCATGCCCCTTCTTCCCGCTTCGTCCTCCGTGTTCCAGGCGTCGCTCTGTCCAGCTCATCCTCCAAGAAATCGTCAAGGAGGACACTTCTCTCTCCATTCTCTTTACAGCTTTCTAGAGTAGATTTACTGCTTTCTAGCATAAATTTCCTGCTTTCTCGTTGTAATGATTAGTGTAATGAATAGCATTTAGTTATGAGATCTATGTGTATTCTACCTCTCTTTTGTCTTTATTTGTAATATTCTTTCCCTCTATTTATTATTTGTTAAATAGATAGCTAGTTTTCGACCTACTAATCTATTTTGTGACAATTAAACAAACACGATTTTGAATCAAACGTCTTCCTCCCTGTGTTCAACCCGAAATTCTTAGAGTTTTAGTATAAATTTATCTATTGACGAATTTCTTCGCAAATCGAACAACAAGGATGAGTTTTTCAAATCCAATTCCGATAGCGTGTTTTCCGCTCTCAACATTTTGGCGCCGTTGCCGGAGAGGCGACGCTCTTTAATTTTTCGCATTTTTCCACCTTACTTATCTTTTACCTCACTTCTCTCCTTTCTTATTGTGATTGCATGTACTCTCTCGAGACGGGCAAAAGCGGTAGATTGGAGTAAAGTGCTGTTGAAGGGTCTGTAAGTTTACCCCCACGTCCCGCCCACTAGTTTTCATTCCACCATGTAATAACACAAACAAGAAATCAACATAAGTGTTCTTATAAACTCTAAGGTTAGTTTTGATTGTTTGTTTTGACACCTACACCCGCCTTACCCTACGCATATAAAAGAAAAATTTTAAATAAATCTCTCACAGAGGTGCACAACCTCTTCTGATTTTCAAACTCAACAGGTAAACCGATCTTTGGAACCGGTACACACACTTAAACACATAATCGAGTAGAAATCAAATTAGGTAATCACTTGTGTGCCTAATTAAGTGGTGCAACAGGCCAATTGTTTGAGTTGATTGGGCCGCACCACTTCAACTAAAATCAACTCATAAAGTAACTGCCACATATGTTCAACTTTTAGGGATTTACCAAGCACTCCACATTCTTTTAAGCTTTAAAGAAAAACATCTTCACCTGTGCTTTCAAAACCTGGTGTGCCAACTGAACTTGATTGAATACACCTAAAGTTGAATCCTAAAAGCTACTAAGAAAGATTTGAATCCTAAGATTCACTGCATCCAAAAAATAATCTTGCTTGAAAACCTTTAGTTGTGCATGTACACACATATCAATCAATTATTAAGGGCACAACCCAGATAAAGGGCCCATCACATTCCAAAGCACATTCAAACCTAACCCTAATTAAAACATAGTGGTCATTGGCCTTAAGGATTGGACTCACTCTTCGGAGCCCAGACCAAGATTATTTTCGATTAGTCTATTTCTACCATTCAATCTGATGTCTAGCTAGGGGAGTAGAATCAAACGATCACGGTTGGGGGGTACACTAGGAACCTGAGATGCAAGCCAAAGGGAGAACCTTCTCCCCAGTCCCTCCCTCTAACTGGTTGGATTGACTGGAAAGAAGTAGACCAAATCAATTCTTTATCTCAAGATGGGTTCTGGGAGTCTGTAGGTCTTTAGGCTAGCCCACTTAAGGACAGGTTTGTTTGTTTGTATTGCAGGGCACCTTTCTTCCTCCCGTTCTGTCATGGATCCTTCCACATCCCATTCAAACTTCCACTTCAACCCTCCTACCACTATTTATTCCCAAAATGATTATTATTCCAACCAGACTTATTCTCATCCATCTTCTAGTTAGGATACTTCTGATTGGGGATACAGTTCCGAACCTCCGTGTTCAGGGTTTAACCCTTGACACCATGATCTTGATTCTTATCCTCCTCTAAGCTACATTGATTATAGATCATCGCCCTCATTTGGACAACCTAATATGATCTACAATCAAGAAGGATGCACTGATCCTTACCCCTCCCCAGAATACACTGCTTTTAGGTCATCACCACCTTATGAACAACCTGAAATGACCTATTATTAGGGAGAGTATCAAGATCCTCAATACGTTAATTCCCTTGCACTGAACCCAAACCCACCTAACCCTGAACCAAACCATTTGGTTCAGGTTAACCAGGTCCAATAGAAGGTGTTGGCTAACTTGAGGAATACTATACAATCTTTAGAAGCTCAGCCAACACCTTGTATTAAAGAATTGGAGCCCTTGATTGAAATGATTGATGATCCTAATAAGTATCTGTTGGATTGGCTCCAGGATGTTAAGGATAAGGGCCCGGGTGAGTTTTTACTTGGGAAATTATCGAAATTAAGGATGAGATTTGTGGTTGCTTTAGTTCAATCTTGGGATGATTCCCAGGATGAACCCCCTTCAAGAGAGCCAATGTTAGAACTCGCTCAGGCACCTGTTGGAGGGGACACGTGTTACGAGATCGGGATTGACCAGGTTGTTCTAAAGCAATCAAATAAGGACGATTTGATTTCTTCACTAGAGATCTCTGAGCCGGGGTACGAGGAAATGTATCTCTCCATGGATCAGAAAGTGATTGATGATTTTGAGACATACATTAATGCGGATTTAGATTTCTTTCATTCTGAAGGTGAAGAATCTTTATGCGAAGTCTGACGTGAGTTTATAGAGTACGATTTCTGTGAGACGACTGGGCCTGAGGAATCTGATGAATATTATGACGGCCCGATAACTAGGGAAACTGATCTTATTCAGGCTTACATGGCAGATTCAAATCCTTACTTTCTGAAGGATTCAATTCAAAGCCCTAATCCTCAATTGCACCCCATTGAGCTTACTGGTGATTCTGTTTTTGAGATTACTAGACCCAAGTCAATTCTGATTCAGTCTCATATTTTAGACTTGGAAATTTCAGATGGAGTGATTAACATGCAGGAGGTCCTGGAATTTGAAATCATGATTGCAGAGGATAGAAAGTGGGAAATGATGATATGGGAAGTCAATTCCGGAGGAAGAGAAAGACTGAGTCTAAGGGTTCCAATTTGTCCAAAAACACCAACTTTCTACCAGGACCCTTATGACATCTTCTCAAAGGATGTCCAACCCAAGCAAACATTCATTGATTATCCTTTTGAGCTTGATCTCTCTATTATCCAACTTTTTGGTCTTGGGTTGCATCCTCACAAATCGCAGACTTGACCCTGCTTGCATACTGATCTCAGGTTCTGGGTAATTTTTATCCAGAACCTTAGATATACATGATCATGGGGTATGGGTCTGCACCACAATCTAGTCTACATTTGCGGACATTTGCTAGCAGGTCTTGAGGTGAATCTTGTTATTCTAATTCTGACATGTACCTGTGAATACTTTGTTTCTTCTTTATTTGTACAGTGTGCCTAGCTGAAGGCACTAACTTCAGCACATATATAGGTTCTTTTCATCTCAGAGCGGACCTATTATTCACACAATTCAGGTGCTTTCTACTCTATTCCACTCTGTTTCATGTCTTTTAATATAATGAGGACATTGCATTAAATAGGCATGGGGGTGGATATTCATTTCTGAATCATTTTGTTAGCTCCGTTGATTCTTTTTATTTTCTCTTTATTTTTGAAAAAAAAATTGAATTAGGTAAGAATACCTAGGCATTAGGACTTTTCAATCTTAGGAAATATTATAGTAGAATTTGAACACTGTGACCCTTCAAGTCTTTAGGCTTAATCAGCCCGGGTATCCACTAAAATGTGGATTTGTTTATCAAGTCCTCGCCATCCTAAATTCTATTTCAATTTAGTTAAATAAGTTGGGGTGATAAGTACACGACTTATCAACCCGCCCTCTGATTTGAGGGAACTTTAAGTCTAAGCATCTACACACTATTCGCACTGACTCGTTGTTCAGCAGTTTTTATTGAAATTGGGTAGCTAATGAACCGTCTAGGGTGGTATGGCTGGCAAGTTATCGTGGGTAACAGCCCATAGGTTGGTTGTCCAGAGTCCAGTCACACGACCATTCTTTTCCTACCGCCTTTAGGTAAATCTTAGACCATGGAAGCCACCTACATAAAAAAGAAAAAGAAAGTCCAAAAAGAAAAAGAAAAGGAGAAAAGAAAAGAAAAAGAAACAAAAGAAATAAGCCACACTTCACTGCACGAGTATGGCTAGCAAGTTATCGTGGGTAACAACCCATTGGTAGGTTGTCTAGATCCCAGCTCAAGAAATGCATGTTAAATTCCAAAACAGTTAGGAAGAAGCAGAGAAGTAGAATAAGCGGGGGAGATATACACTGGATTCACCCTTGTGTTGACCCCATAAAAATAAAAGTAGGGAGAAAGCTACCAGTCGTATTGATACACCTTTAAGCAGAATTCTTTTTAAGGCCACCTAGGGGCGTAGAAACCCGAAGTCTGTTCTGATTGCCGATCAATGAGTCTATCACATTCATAAAAAGATGCTTAGAACTTAGGGTTCTAATCAAGTCTTGGGTGGGTTGAGTGGCCGTAGAAAGCTGTTATGAAACCTTAAACTCAAAAATCCAAAAAATTTAGAAAAGAAGAAAAAGAGAAAAAGATATCCTTCTTTGAATAAGGCGAGGGCTTGAGGCGGTCTGCATTTTGGCAGATACCTGGGCTCTGTTGTGCCTTTAAAGTTCAGGTCCTAAATAAAAATTTCTTAATGTTGAAAATAACTTTTGCTCAAGTAATCCAATCCTAATTATTTTATAAATAGCATGCAGTTTTTGCTAGGGACTAGCAAAAGATAGGCATGGGGGTGTGATGCGTATGCATTTGAATAGCCTAAAATGTCTATTTATGTATGTTCTTAGTATTATGGTTGCATCATACATTATAAATATTGCATAACATGCATCATCTTGCATTTAGGTTAGGTTGTGTAAATTTTAGGTTAATTTTTCCTTTTTGTGGTCTAGTAACAGGACGACTTCTAATTAGGGCCTCGGATCAAAGATCCAACTGTATGGATCTGATCAGGGTAACGATTAGAGTTCAACAACTCTAAGATCGCCCTGATTGGACTTCTGTAGCATCAGATATAATCTGAGGAAGGTCAAAGATCAAGGGCCAAGATGGTGTAAATCCACACTTCAAATGACAAATTCGACTGCACGGATGGATTCAGATCGACGATCGCAACCCAACAACGCGTAAATCGATCCAATCCGGCATCCGTGGCATCATCTGCAACTCACAGAAGATAGACGACCATGATGGTGCCACGTGGCGCCATCCCAGCTACCTAAACCGGCCGCAGCACCACTTCTCAACCTTTGAAGGCGTAAACGAGGCAAGATCTAGGCCGTTGGATCTTGATCCAACGGCCATGGGTGCGCACGCTTAAAACATAAGTGCGACAAAGAGGCTGCCGCAGTGTAGTGGTCGAGCACTCTTTCACAGCGCGAGGCGCGGGTTTGATCCCCGCTGTGCCTTAAATCAGGCGCAGGCGCAGGAGTGGCGAAATCAGGCGCAGGCGCAGGAGTGGCGAAATCAGGCCATTGGATGGTGAGCAGACGGCGCTGATGTGGGAGACGTGGCCCGCACAGATGCGAGGAGCACGAACGCGCCAACAGATACACTCTTGTGAAGGCAGGCGAGCGTGCGTCCTGAGCTGTTGAACTTCAATCCAACGACGATGAAAGAGGCCGCGTCACCTCTTAATAGGTGTTGAGCGAGATTGGGCGCGACGCGCTTAAGCCATCCGATCTCGCAATAGGACAGCTGAGAATGCACGTATGTGCACGTGCTTTGAGGCACGGGGAGAGGAGGAGGCGCAGCGCGCGCGGCAGCTATGCCCATGATTTGGGATTTAGTGACGGTTTTATCCGTCACTAAAGGCCCTAATTTAATGTTTTTAAAGTAAAATGACCTATTTTCCCATTCAAACCTCACCTATAAATAGCCCTACGACCACAAATTTTCCTTCATCCCTTCCTCTCTTCTCTCACCCCCTCCAAAGCTCTAAGAGCTTGTCCCAAACCTGAGATGCTCCTCTAGAGTAAAAATTAGAATTTTTCCACCTCCCCGCTTCATGGAGCATCCCGCGGTTGTCCTCCCACTCCATTCGGGAAGCGGATCCTGCGACGACGATGACGTCCTGCCTCGTTCCCGGTTCCTCCCACTTCATCCTCCTTCCCACTTCGTCCTCCGTGTTCTAGGCGTCACTCCGTCCGACTCGTCCTCCAAGCAATCGTCAAGGAGGATACTTCTCTCTCCATTCTCTTTACCGCTTTCTAGAGTAGATTTACTACTTTCTAGCGTAGAATTCCTGCTTTCTAGTTGTAATGATTAGTGTAATGAATAGCATTTGGTTATGAGATCCATGTTTATTTTACCTCTCTTTTGTCTTTATTTGTAATATGCTCTCTCTATTTATTATTTGTTAAATAGATAACTAGTTTTCGACCAACTAATCTATTTCGTGACAATTAAACAAACGCAGTTTTGAATCAAACGTCTACCTCCCTGTGTTCGACCCACAATTCTTAGAGTTTCGATATAAATTTATCTGTTGACGAATTTCTTCGCAAATCGAACTACGACAGGTTTCTCAAATCCAATTCCGATCGCGTAGTTTTCCACTCTCAACAAGAGCCATAGACGTGGTTCTTTGAGAAGCATCGGATCAAGATCTCACGGCTCTCATTGAGGCGTGGCTTCAGCAATGCTTGCTTTCAGTGATGCACATAAACATCACTAAAGGCCGCATAATCAATTCTAAGCCCTTAAAATGACATATTTGCCCCCATATCTTTACCTATAAAAATCTTACCCCTCCCACACATTTCACCATCCCTTCTCTTCTCCTCTCACCTCCTCCAAAGCTCTACGAGCTAGTCCCATACCCAGGATGCTCCACTCGAGGTATAGTAAAATAATTTTCCCATCTTCTCACCCCCTTCGTGAAGCATCCCGTGGTTGTCTTCTCGCCACCATTCGGGAAGTGGATCCCGCTGCGACACCATCCTGCTTCATCCTCCGTCCTCCAGGTCCGTTCTCCTTCATCCAACATCTCATCCCCATCATCCAGGTGCTCCGTCAATGCGGCTCGTCCTCCAAGCAGCCGTCGAGGAGGATTTCTCTCATCCCTCTCTTTTTACTGCTTTCCAGTGTAGATTTCCAGCTTTCTAGTTGTAGCAAATAGATGTAATAGACATGATTCTATAGTTATAAAATATTTGTTCATTCTCTCCCTATTTTCTCTTTCTTTGTGTTATTCTATCTCTCTCTTCTATTATTTATTATTTAAGTAGAATAGCTAGTGTAGATTTAATTCAACCAGCTAATCTAATTCGTGACAATAATTCCAAATGCGATTTTTAATCGAACAGTCGCCTCCTTGTGTTCAACCCGGGACTAACTAGAGTTTCAATTATACATTTAATTTGATAGTGGATTTTTACGCAACTACAACGACAGGTTTTCAAACTCAATCTTTAGCGTACAAAATCTAGCTAATCATTTTGGTGCCATTGCTGGGGAGGCAACGCTCATTGATTTCCCACGTTTTTTTCCTTGCTTATCATTTACCTCACTTCTCTCCTTTCTTCTTGTGCTTGCAGGTACTCTCTCGAGGAAAGCAAAAGCAATAGATTGGAGCAAAGTGCAGTTGAAGGGTTTGTAAGTATATCCCACCCATTAGTTTTTATTCCACCACGTAATAACACAAACGAAAATCAACCTAGGTGTTCTTATAAACCCTAAGGTAGATTGATTATTTGTTTGTCACTCTCACCCACCTCACCCCCACATTAAAAAAAAAATCTGATTGTGGGATTTATTTAAACTCATACACCTTAAACACCCACACACCAAGGTGCACTCTTCTTGATTCTACCACTTAGCCGAGATCTAACCTGTGGGCCCGGTACACTCTAACCTAATACACATAAGTGAGTAGAAATTTGATTAGGCTAATCATCTTGTGTGCCTTAATCAAGTAGTGCAAGAGGCCAATTGATTGAGTTGTTTGGGCCTCACCACTTAAGATAAAATTGATTCATTGAGTAGCTACCCCTTAGGATTCAACTTTTAGGAATTAACTAGGCACTCCACATTCTTTTAAGTTTTAAAGGAAGACATTTTCACCTGTGCTTTCAGAACCCAGTGTGCCACCTGAACCTTGATTGAATAAATCTAAAATTGAAACGTAAAAGCTACTAAACAAGGTTGAACATTAAAAGGCACAACATCAATTAACCTTGTTTGAAAACCATTGGTTGTGCACGCACACACATATTAATCAATCTTTAAGGGCACAACCCAGATAAAGGGCCCATCACATTCCCAAGCATATTCAAACCTAAGCCTAACTAAAATCAAGTAGATGTTGACCTTAAGGATTTGACTCGCTCTTTGAAGCCCAGATCGAGATTATTTTCGATTAATCTGCTTCTATTGGTCCATCTGATGTCTAGTTAGGGGAGTAATGTCAAATGACCGCAATTGGGGGGTATTAAAGAAACCTAAGGTGAAAGCCAAGGGAAGAACCACTACTAGAAAAATGAGATATGCCATCCGTTTGGATAACCAATGGCAAATATGTTTTCCTCGTCGGTTATTAAAATAAGCGACGGCAAAGGTCTGTACTCGACTAAAGAAAAGGGGAAGGGGGTGCGGTGGTCACAAATATTTACCGTCGATTATTCAAGCGACGGTAAATATATTTTCTATGTCGCTTATTGTAATAACTGAAAGTAAAAAGACCCTTAAAAGTTGCGCCTAAAATTTTGGAGGGATTACCATCAGTTATTGAATGAAACAATGATGAAAAGTAGGTTAAATTTACCAGCCAAAATTTGGGCATGTTGGCGAAGTTGGTGAAGTAATCCTTTGCCGTCGGTTATCTTAATAAGAGATGGTGAAAAGATGGTTAAAATTTGTACTTAAATTTTATGTGGGATTAGTCACATATACCATCAGTTAGTGTAAAAACCAGCGTTGAATGTTAGGTTATATTTAGCGGCCAAAATTTTAGGGTACGAGGGTGAACTAAAATGATCCTTTGGCATCGGCTTGTAATATAACTGACAGCATATATTAGTTCATCTATTGCGCGCGGTCGACCTCCCCATCACTGTTCATCATCTTCCCTAAAACCTAATGCATGTCACCCCCTCCTCCTACAGCGCACGCCGCCCCCTCCTCCTCCTCCTCGTTAGGTACCCTCCCCGACACCCTCCTCTTGCTCCTCCTCCAACCTGCTACTCGACATCCTCCTCGCCATCCTCTATAACCTCCTTCCCGTCCGTGATGCCCTCCTCCTCCGCCTCCTCCGACGAGGTAATCCTCCTCCTCCCCAACCCCCTCCTCCTCCTCCTCCCCCTCCTGTCGTCTTCCTCTTCCTCCCTGACCCCTCGTGCCAGCCTCCTCGTCCACCCCGACCCCTCCTACTAGTCTCGTGCTCCACCCTACCCCCCGCCTGCCACCCCTCCTCCTCCAACTCTTCCTCCCGAAACCCTCCTGTCGTCCTCCTCCTCCATCCCGACCCCCTCCTGCCAACCTCCTCCTCCACCCAACCCCCTCCTGCTGCCCCTCCTCCCCGACCCCCTCCTCCTCCTCCTCCCCCTCCTCCCTAACCCCTCCTACCACCCCCCTCCTCCTCCTAGACCTCCTCCTGCTACCCCCCTCCTCCTCCCTGACCCCCTCCTCCTCCACCTCCAACCCGAGCCCCTCCTGCCAGCCTGTTTAAGTGAATTTGTCATTGTTTAAGATATGCGTCGTAGTATAGGACAAATGCACTCAAACAAATAAATTTACAAGTTTGAAAATCTAGAAATGAAATCCCAGGTCGAACACAGGAAGAAAATAGGAATTCACACACTAATCTTGATTAACAAATAAATAAATGAGCATAAGAAATTGAGCACAATAATGATATTTCAATGAATATTAATCTGTCACATTAAGTATTCAATGAAGCTCAATGCATTTCAAGATCAAAAAGATAACTAAGACAAAATAATGGTGATTTAGATCACCAATTATTAGTCTAAGCACACATATTAATTATTCAAATGATGCTACAATAGTTTCAACCGTGCAACTTAGGTACTTAAATGTTTCAACAGTACTAGCATTAAACCCAAATTAGATGTCTGGCAGGTGTATCAGATGACTTAACTATTTCCTGCTACAGTGTCGTCTTCCTTCTTCTTCAGGTACGGCTTACTTTCACCTCTTCCTCTTCTTCTCCTTCTTCTTTCAAGCTCTTTTCATGGCTAAGTGTGGAGCAGGGGGAACCAACTCAGAGCAAAACCCTCCCCTACCCCACTGTCTCTCTCTTTCCTTCCTCCTCTCCTCTTCTCTCAAACCAGGGTAATCGGGTATTTGGGTATGTGCACCCGGGTCCAAGGTTGCGGGCGTGGGTCATAGCCGAGGAGTGCATAGGTCTGGTCTGGTCGTGAATAGGTGTAGTGGGACCTCACCCCATGTGTCTCGAGGTGATTAGCCATAGAGACAAAATCAACCTATGTTGTCTCACTGCTTCCAATTCCCACGATGTGGGAGTATCCATAGGCCTCTCCTCGCATGAACAGTAGCAGCAGTAGGTGGCGTTGATTGCATCTGGGGAGCAGTCAAAGCTCCCAATTGACCACTTGGAGATGATCCTTAGGTGATTCTGCACTGCCTAGAGAGAGCACCTAAACATGCTACGGAGCTCTTCGAAGAAGCTTCGACAATGGCGACTTCAACCTGTGACCTGAAAACACAAATAAGGCCTTCGTCCGCGTCAAATAAGTTCGGTAGCTCCTTCGTGGGACGACAAATGTGATGGTGTGCGTGGTGTGGTGAGAGGATGTGTGTGGGTGCCAGTCTGCGACGGAGAAGGTGGTCGGTGATGGGTGTGTTCGAGGGTTCGCGTGAGTGGATGGAAATGGGAAATAAAGATGGGGGTTTTGATGGGTGTGATGAGGCGGAGGTTGTGGGGTAGGTGGCTGACGTGCGCTCGTGCGTGTGTGTTAAGAAGTGTCGTTATAGTCGCACTTGCAACATCGGTTTTAAAGTAAAGAAACAGAGATGAGTTCGAGTGTCGGTCTCAGGGAGGCGTGAAAATCGGATTTTGCTTATCACTTGTTGTCACGGAAATTGCGAGGTTTTGCTTGCGAAAGGTGCGGTTGAAAAGAGAGAGAGAGATAGAGAGAGAGAGAGAGATTAGGGTTAGAGTCGTTTCTTTGCTTGATCATGCAACTTAAACGGGAAATAAAGTATACACTGAACGGAAAGTAATTTCATTAATCAAGCAGCTTTAGTTCACAGCTTACAACATTAAATACATGCTTAAACATAAGTAAGGGAAAGCTTAAAAGAGAGGAAAAGAGAGAGTGAGGGGGAGAACGGCGAGGCAGCCACGGCGGTGGAGAAGGCTCCATCAGTGGCTCGTCGTCTTTGGCGATTACAAGAGGGCCTAAAGCTAGCTAAGAGAGGGGTAGAGTAGTTGCCAGGAAAGTGAATGCCTTGAATGAGTGGTTGGAGGGGGTTTAAATAGGGAGAAGGGCTTTCTAAAAGAAGAAGGGGCTTTAGCGACGTCCGAGACGTCGCTAAACCCTTCCAAAAGCGTCGGTGAAGCCCTCCAGCCTGCCGGTCACACGCCCGCGCCGTTCTTCTTTGCGCCTGATCCGTGGCCGCTGTGTGAGAGCCATCTGATCGAAGATCGGACAGCTGAGATCCATCCTTGGGCATTCTTGGATCGCGCCTCAAGTGCGCATGCACGTGGGCGTCGTCGCCCGGCGTGCGCTCGTGTGGGCGCTCGCTGTCTGAGGGCACGCCACGTGGCGTGATCTCGGCCACCCACTGCTGATCGGGCGGCCCAATTTCGCCGCGCGCTTCTTCGTCTTCAATTCCTCGCGCCGCGCGGCTAGAACCTGCGTCGCCTGCGTGCGGGCGTGCGTGCTCACCGCTGCGCCACGCCCGCTACTTTGTCGCGGCGATAGCGGCGGGCACGTGGTTCTCGGCCGACCGATTGAAGATTAACGGCCGAGATTTGATCTCAGCTAAAGGAGGAAGCGGCGCGCGGTGAGCGGGGGGTGACGTGGCGCAACCAAGGCCGTTGATCATCAGATCAATGGTAAGAACTTCTTGGGCTCATTGTAGGAGCTCCGGATGTCAGATTTGGCTGATCTTGAGTCTGTTGGACTCCGTTCGTCGTTCTAAATCCATCCGCGCGATCCGATTGCTCATCTGAGGCATGCTTTGACAAGTGTTTACACAAATGGCCATTAATACAGTTTTATAAGCAATCTTGGTATATGATGCATGCAATGCTCTCATTCTACTTATGTTGTGCCTTTTACTCTTAAGATGGGCCCTATTTAACAGAATTATCACCCTCATATGCAGTGTTATCGTACCCCCATGCTTACTCCTTGCTTGTCCCTAGCAAGGTTTATTCTAGCCTTTATTTTCTTTCAGAATTTAAGAAGTAATTGATTAGACACTTCGTCACTTGTCAATAGGAGGAAATATACTAAGATCTTAATCTACAAAGACTAAACAGCACCCGGGTGTCTGCCAAAATACGAATCACCCGAATTCAGCGTGGGTTGGTAACTTTTTACGGCTACCCAACCCACCCAAAACTGAGTCAAAACCCTAAGTGCTAAGCATCTTGGTGTGAATATTGTGATAGACTCACTCAGCGGCAATTTAGACAAACTTCGGGTTTCTACGCCTCTAAGTGACCGAAAGAGGAAATATATTTGCCTGAAGGTGTATTTGTTCGATTGGTAGCTTTCTCCCTACGTTTGTTTTAATTGGGGTCAACACAAGGATTTTTCCTGTGTATATCTCCCCGGCTTATACTACTTCCCCGCTTCTTCCTTAAGTGTTTTGGTTCTTTTTGTGCAATTATTAAGCTGGGCTCTAGACAACCGACCAATGGGCTGTTACCCACGATCACTTGCCAGCCATACTTGTGCGGTGAAGTGTGGTTTATTTTCTTTTCTTCTTTTTTTTTCCATAGGTGGCTTCCCTGATCTCAAATGTACCTAGAGGCAATGAAGAAGAAATGGTCCCGTGGCTGGGTTCTGGACAACTTGCCAGCCATACCACCCTAGAGAGTTCATTAGCTACCCAATTTCTGTGAAAATCTCCGAGGA
The DNA here is from genome assembly GCA_037157565.1 of Thalassia testudinum. Taxonomy (NCBI): domain Eukaryota; kingdom Viridiplantae; phylum Streptophyta; class Magnoliopsida; order Alismatales; family Hydrocharitaceae; genus Thalassia; species Thalassia testudinum. The sequence continues at coordinate 182,075,741 of JAZHRO010000024.1, read as the reverse complement.
GTGAGTCTGTGCAAAAATGTGTGCAGATGCTTAGACTCAAAGTTTTTTTGAGTTAGAGGGTGAGTTGATAATTCGTATACTTGTCTCCTTATTTAGTAGGTGGATTAGAATAGTTTAAGGTTGCAAGGATTCGAAGCTAAATCCATATTTTAACGGGCACCAGGGTTGATTAAGCCTGAAGGCCTAAAAAGTCTAAGTGTTTAAGTTCTTTTTGTATTATTTCATACTATTGACAAGTTTCTAAAGCCTAAGTTCCTTCCTAAATTCTTTTTTTTTTTTATTCAGACTGATTAAATGAGCTCAGGATTGTGTAATTTACCACCCCCCCATGCTTAAGTTGGACAATGTCCTCATTGGCAAATACATGGATGCATAGGGGTTCAAAAAGATAGTACCTGAGTGACGTAAAATACCGGATCAGTCTGAATCCTTTGGGTTGCCTCCCAGGAAACGCTGAGTTTAACGCCTCCAGCTGGGCGATGCTTCATGTCATCCCTCAACGAGGGTGACACTCTCGTTTGGGGGAACCTGGGCCAGGAAGTACTTCAATCTTTGACCATTAATTGTAAAAGTGTGCCCAGTGTTAGGATCAGCAATTTCAACCGCCCCATTAAAGTAAGGCTTAACCACCCGAAATGGTCATGTCCATTTGGACCTGAGTTTCCCCGGGAAGAGTTTTAGGCGGGCGTCAAACAGCTAGACTTGCTGGTTAGGCTCAAAGGTTTTTCTATGAATGAGTCAGTCGTGGACGGCTTTCATTTTCTCCTTATACAGTCGACTATTTTCAAAGGTGTCCTGACGAATTTCTTCGAGCTCAGATAATTGGAGCATCCTTTGCGCACCAGCTAACTAGGAATCCATGTTACATTGCTTGACAGCCCAGTAAGCCTGGTGTTCCAATTCGACATGAAGATGGTAGGCTTTGCCAAAGACCAGGCGATAAGGCGACATGCCTATCGGGGTCTTGAAAGTGGTCCTGTATGCCCACAGGGCATCATCTAGTCGCGTGGACCAGTCTTTCCTGTTAGGTCTCACAATCTTCTGTAAAATGTTCTTGATTTATCTATTTGAGACCTCGATTTGCCCATTTGTTTGCAGATGATACGGGGTAGCAATGCGATGGTTCACCCCGTATTTTCTAAGTAGGGCACGAAATTGGGAATGGATAAAATGGCTTCCACCATCACTGATCATGGCCTTGGGTATTCCAAACCGGGAAAAGATGTTCTGCTTAACAAAGTCTAGACAGTCCTGTGATCGCATCGGCGGGTGGCGACGGCTTCAATCGATTTGGAAACATAGTCTATTGAGACTAGGATGTACTCGAAGCCGTTGGATGGTGGAAAGGGGCCCATAAAATCGATACCCCAGACGTCGAAGATTTTGACAATCAAAATGGGCTGGAGGGGCATCATATCTTTCTTGGTCATGGTCCCCAGCGTTTGGTAGCGTGAGCAAGTCTTGGCAAAGTTGTGTGCATCCTTAAATAGGGACAGCCAATAAAATCCAGACTACAGAACCTTTGCAGCCGTTTTCTTTCCAAAGAAGTGGCCACCACAAGCCTGGTCATGACAGAAGGAAAGCACACTCTGAACTTCGTTCTTGGGGATACACCTCCTGATGATCTAGTCAGCACAGAGGCAAAACAGCATGGGATCATCCCAGAAATAGTGCTTGGCCTCAGCCAAGAACCTGTCGCATTGCTGTCTGAACCAGCTGTGCGGGGTTTGTCCTACAACTAGGTAGTTGACGTAGTCAGCATACCATGGCAGTCTCTTGTCTTGTACAGCCAAAATGTGTTCATCGGGGAAGGCGTCAGATAGAGGTAGGGAGGGTCCAATGTGGTCTAGATGAAGTCTAGACAAGTGGTCAGCCACCACATTCTTCTTTTTCTTGGTTGTTTCCAAGGCCTCAGGGTAGGGTGTCTGAATGTGGATCGGGTCTATTTCTGGGTCCTTGGTTGGTGCCTCTTCTGAGTCGGATATTTCAGCGGGTGAAGTCTTGGGGAGAGTCGGCCATTTGGGATCCTGGGTTTTGGTGCCGCTTCTCAAGGTCACTGCATTCGCAGAGGCATTGGGTCCATGGGTTGATCCTTGAGAAGACAAGGACGAAGAAGCACCAAACCCAGGGGGTGTTTGCGAGGCTGGCTAGACCATGTGAGCCTACCCGGGATTGCCTTGGAACCCTTACGAATTGGGGCCTCTGTTAATTATGTTTCACGGGTTCGGTTGTCGCTGGGAAGGTAGGGATCCTTGTTGTTTACAGTCCAAGAGTTGGCTTAACTGTCCCTTTACCACGACCATTTCTTCCTGATGTTTCTGGTTCATGTCAGCCATCATCTTTATTAGGGTGTCCATTTGGTTTTGTGGGGAAGGGGCCGCCCTATTCTGATTATATTGGGGTCTAACTGGTGGTCCTTGCTGATAAGGGGCAAGTGTGATTGCCGGTTTGGCCTGAGCTGGTTTTGAAATTGCGGTGGTTTCTGGTTTGTCCAACCAAAGTTGGGGTGATTATGCCAGTCAGTGTTGTACGTGTTGGAGAAATGGTCAGGTTTCGCATAACCTTGGACAACTTTCACATCTTCAAGGATAGCCGATGTTGATGGAGAGGGAAGGGAGTAATCAAGGGTTGAGGGAGCAAAGGTCCCTCCCTGGAACGTGGTCAGGGGTTGTTCCAGGTTCAGTTGGGTTAAGGGCTGGACCAAGTCAACATTATGCTCTCCCTTTGCTAGGGAGAAGGTCTGTAAGGGGTTCCTGGTCTGGTTCAATAGCTCATCAATCTTTTTGTCGACCAATTCCACTCGATCCAGTTTCTTGGCAATGATGTCCATGTCAACCATTCCAGAATTTGCTTGTACCACATAAATCCCACCACGAGGTTGACTGGACCTGTTGAACTGGGTCATGGAGGCATTGTTGAGCGAATTCTCGCTCATAGACTCAAAGAGCTCAAACGCGCTCTCCTCATCCTTGTTCAGGAAGTTCCCCCCGCATGAGGCATCGACGAAGTTCCGTAGGTTGCTGTCCAAACCGTGGTAGAAAATCTGGGCCAATTGCCACCTTCGTACTTCGTGGTGTGGGCATTTCCTTAAGAGTTCATTGAATCTTTCCCATGCCTCATGGAACTGTTCCCCACCCTGGAGTGTGAAGGTAGTAATAGCTCTTCTGAGGGCATTGGTCTTTCCTATGGGGAAGAATTTCTTTAAAAATGCATGCCTCAGTTCTTCCCAGGTGGTGATGGGTCTACCTATGGTTCTAAGCCAATGAGAAGCCTTGTCTCTTAATGAGAAGGGAAACATCTTGATTAGAATAATGTCAAGGCTAATGTTCCTAGGTTTCACAGTTCGTGCTATGCGGTCGAGATCCTCTAGGTGCTGAAGGGGTCCTCATTTGAGCTTCCATGAAAGTAGTTCTGGATCAGACTTAAGAATTCCAATTTCAGCTCAAAATCATCTCCCCCTTCGGGGATCCTAAGGTGTGGCTCGACTCTAATAGCGGAGGGGTCATAGAAATCGCGGAGGGGCCTCGGTTGATCCTGAAATGGTGGTACATCGAGTGGTGGTTGCCCTTGTGCACCTTGGAAAGGTGGTGGTGGTTGTTCTTGTGGGTTCTGTAACCGTTGTATGGCTTGCATGATGGTGTGGATTTGTTGTTGCTGAAGCCAGTGGTTTGCATTAATTTGGGCTTGGATGATGGCCATTGTGTCTGGTGGGGGTTGATCCTCGGCCTCATCTACCCTAGGTTCAGCCATGTTCCTGACAGAATTACGTCGCCTAGATTCCTGCCCCAAAACAAACAACTCGGGATGCAGTGAGCGTCTCCCGTGCATACACTAGAGAAGAATAGGAGGGGATGCGGAGAGCGACAGATGTGAGAAATGTGTTTAATCAAGCAAACAAGCCTAGTCCTTATGGTGTATTCCTTAGGAGACCTAGAAATCTCAAAAAGGGTGATTAAGTCCGAAAACACTGAACTCCCCTTCCCAAGGCTAATCTGGCCAGGTTGATTACGAGGGGATTGCAGGGAAGGTTCTTCCTTTAGCTTGCGCCTCTGGTTCCGTAGACCCCACAACCGCGGTCGTTTGACACTGCCCCGCAGCCTAGTCACCAGATAATACCAAGGGAATGAAAGCCAAGTGCCCAGCGAACAAAACCTCACCTTTCGAGACTTAACTCAGTCCTGCCTAGGGCACATCTACTCAGTTTTAAAGGGCTAGGATAGTGCTTGTGCTAGGGTTATGTGATGAGGCGTTGATTAGGGTGGTGCCTCTTAATTTTCCACTTTCAATGTGTGTGCTTCTATCAAAACATGGTTTTCAAGCAAGGATTAAGATGTGGTGTCTTTTAGTGTTTCATCCTTACTTTAGTGTCTTTTAGGGTTGACGTGTCTTAATATTTAAGACAAGTTTCAGTGAGCACATCAAGTTCTGCACACAATTCGGTGAAAATAGATTTCCTTTTATTCTGTAGAGGCTCTAAAACCCTAATGTACTCATCCTAATGATCATGCAGCTTCTATTAGATGAGTCAGTTTTAGGGTTGAGTGGTGCGACCCAAGTCAACTCACGGTGGCTTCGCAAACACCACTCAAAAAAAGAAAAGAACACTCCAAGAATTTATTAAGAATGTTAGAGTGTACATTTTTTTGTGGGGTGATGTGTTAAGGATGTGGGTCAAGCAATCACACACCACGCCAATTTTTTTTCAATTTTTACAATTTTGTTTTTAGTTTTTCACGCAAGCAAGCAATCATGAGTGAAGAATTACTCACTATCGGTCCTTGTTGCGCCTACTCCCTTGTTACCGTCGTGGGATGCGTCGCTTCACCATCCAAGCGCCGAATTCCTGCAACCATCAAGTTAAAAGGAAAATAGGGCATTAGACGATGTGAGAATGGATGTGGAAAGGAAGTGACAAAACAAATCTGTTGCCTCCCTGGTAACGGTGCCAAAAACTGACGTACTCTCGTGCGTGTGTGTTAAGTGTCGTTATAGTCGCACTTGCAACGCCAGTTTTAAAGTAAAGAAACGGAGATGAGTTCGAGTGTCAGTCTCAGGGAGGCGTGAAAATCGAATTTTGCTTATCATTTGTTGTCACAGAAATTGCGAGGTTTTGCTTGCGAAAGGTGCGGTTGAAAAGCGAGAGAGAGATAGAGAGAGAGAGAGAGATTAGGGTTAGAGTCGTTTCTTTGCTTGATCATGCAACTTAAATAGGAAATAAAGTAAACACTGAACAGAAAGTAATTTCATTAATCATGCAGCTTTAGTTCACAGCTTACAACATTAAAAACATGCTTAAACATAAGTAAGGGAAAGCTTAAAAGAGAGGAAAAGAGAGAGAGGGGGAGAACGGCGAGGCAGCCACGGCGGTGGAGAAGGCTCCATCGGCGGCTCGTCGTCTTCGGCGATTACAAGAGGGCCTAAAACTAGCTAAGAGAGGGGTAGAGTAGTTGCTAGGAAAGTGAATGCCTTGAATGAGTGGTTGGAGGGGGTTTAAATAGGGAGAAGGGCTTTCTAAAAGAAGAATGGGCTTTAGTGACGTCCGGGACGTCGCTAAAACCCTTCCAAAAGCTTCGGTGAAGCCCTCCAGCCCTCCGGTGACACGCCCGCGCCGTTCTTCTTCGCACCTGATCCGTGGCTGCTGCGTGAGAGCCGTCCGATCGAAGGTCGGACAGTTGAGATCCTCCCTTGGGCATGCTCGAATCGCGCCTCGGGTGCGCGTGCACGCGGGCGTCGTCGCTCGGCATGCGCGCGCGTGAGTGCTCGCTTTCTGAGGGCACGCCACGTGGCGCGATCTTGGCCGCCTGCTGCTGATCGAGCGGCCCAATTTCGCCGCGCGCTTCTTCGTCTTCAATTCCTCGCGCCACGCGGCTCGAACCTGCGTCGCCTGCGTGCGGGCGTGCCCGCTCACCGCTGCGCCACGCCCGCTACTTTGTCACGGCGATAACGGCGAGCACGCGGTTCTCGGCCATCCGATTGAAGATCGACTGCCGAGATTTGATCTCAGCTGAAGGAGGAAGTAGCGCGCGGTGAGCAGGGGGTGACGTGGGGCAACCATGGCCGTTGATCATCAGATCAACGGTCAGAACTTCTTGGGCCCATTGTAGGAGCTCCGGATGTCGGATTTGGTTGATCTTGAATCTGTTGGACTCCGTTTGTCATTCTGAATCCATCCGCGTGGTCCGATTGCTCATCTAAGGCCTGCTTTGACAAGTGTTTACACAAATGACCATTAATATAGTTTTATAAGCAATCTTGGTATATGATGCATGCAATGCTCCCATTCTACTTATGTTGTGCCTTTTATTCTTAAGATGGGCTCTATTTAACAGAATTATCACCCCCATATGCAGTATTATTTGTGGCGAGGCAGTTTGAGGGTGACGTGACGGGAATGCCTCGTCAGAGATGTGGCCAGAGCGAAGCAAGATGACGGTGATTGACAGAGTCGAGGGATGTTTCTGGATTTTGGATAAAGGGAATTAACTTAGAGACTAGAAGGGACCTAACTAACCCGAAACTAATGAATGAAAGGGGGATTTTCCCATGTCGGTGATACGTCAAACGTGGGGAAGATGAAGCCTTCGGAGATAAGGGTGGCGACGACGAGGAGAGATAGGCGGTGGCTGTGGGTATTGCGACACGTGGAGGAAGGTGAGGGAGATAAATCCACTCCTATGGTCTGTGAAAGCGGATGAGGAAGGTGGTCGAAGGAGGTCGTCGGAGCTCATGGAGAATTCAGCCAGAGAGGAGGGAAGAAGGAGATTCTTCAACCAAAAACAAGCTAAGGAGGTACAGTTTGCATTGGGGGTCCTTTTATAAGCCAAAGGAGGACCTTTCAAGCTTGGAAACCAAACTTGAAAGCTTAGGTCTTATGCACATGTAGGATACCCACATCTCCCATGCGTTCGCATGGGAGATTGGGAAAGAATTAGAGCCTAAGAATAGGTTTAGATTGTAGAGGATCCTCTCAGGAATCTCCTTTCCAAACTTGGAAGAGATTGGGCAAAAAATCAAGAACTCCTTGATTGAAGGTCGCCAGAGTTGGGTTTAGGAGTCTGAAGGTGGAGGGGACTATTTGTGAAGAAGATGATGAAGTTAAGGGGGTATTTGAAAATATTTCAAAAGTTGAGGGCATGAGTGAGAGAGAAAGAGTCAGACTGGACCAAAATGCAAACTAGGTCAATATGATCTCTAATTAGCCAAAATTTTGGAACAAACCTAATTTCGACCCAAGAAAGCTGATGGTGAAGTCTGACTTAGGTTTTGACCAAGTTTGACTAGGTAATTTGCATAGAAACCCAAATTAGGGCAATTGTCTGTCTGAGACTATTTTAGGTCAAAACGGGTTCAGGTGGTCAATTCAAAGGTACCAAACCTTAGAGAATATTTTTCTATGATTTATAGAAGGTTTAGGTGAATTTTATCCTGATTAGAACCTCAGTTAATTAAGTGGGTCTACTTTTAGGGTTTCTGATATCATTTAATTCTCAAAATGCATGAAAACTCGTTTCTGTCTGCATGAACCCACTTATTAGGCATTTATGACCATTTGACCTTTACTTAACCCCTAGGAAACCTCGTGATTGTTCTGCAATTAGGATATTCTGTTAAAACTGCAGTTTTACCCCTGTTTTACTATTTATCTCTCAGAATGGATATGTAATGAATTAGGGTCTTCTGGTCGTTGTCTAGGAGTATTTATCAATGGATTATGACTAAATAAAGCTAGATATGGTTGATGATGACGTTATCATCATACTCCCATGCCTAACTTTTGCTAGTCCCTTAGCAAAATCTTATGAAATGAACTCAAATTCTAGACCATGCCTTTGATGCTCAAAGTTCTAATTTATTCTTCTATTTTAGAAATTAGGTCAAAATGCTAATAGTAAGCCTAAAGGTACTCAAGTACCAATCAAGATCCAGACCTGACCAGCTTTAGCCTCAGTCTGGCACGAAAATTTCTAGGGCCCATAGAAACTATCCTAAGGTTTGTTGAACCCCGCAATTAAAGCACCCGTGCTTGTAACATGGTTAGTCCAGATTTAGTTTGCAGTGTGTTTTTGTAAGAGAGAGGGATATAAGAATTTTTTCATTTTTGGAGAGCATTCTCTCTCTTTTTCTTGATTATTTCTAGCTTCGGATTAGCTCAAAAATACGGTCTGTATTGGATTCCTAGCTCCCACCATCAATCCTCGTAGGGTCCCTGGCTTTCGATGCTAAGAAATAGCATCGCCCATGGCAACCCCCAGAACCCTAGCATTCGACACTCAGAGATAGTGCTGCCCATGGTGTTCTATAACTAAATTCAGGCCCTAGCGGTCGGCATTTCGGGATAATACCGCCCATGGCACCTGAATCAGCACAAGGTGCTTACATGCCCTCGATAGGATATTTAGATATCCTAAGAGACAAGAACCAAGGAGATGGTATGTTATTGCCCATCTTCAAGGGGAATTTCCTACCTCTCCATGTTGAGAACTCATTCAAATCAACTTGTGTTGATAAGCCACTCCTAATCTAGGTAGCTTTTTAGTACAGAGTAAACGCTTCTGAGTGATTTTGATTGATTAAGCGCACTGAATCAAACAGTGTGTGGATTAGGATACTTAGGTTACCGAGTCCTGCAAACTAGAGGTCAGTTAACGAGGCTGAATAATCCCTAAGCCATAGACCTAATACATAAGCTTTGCAATCTCCTCAACCTCTTCAGGACTATCCAGATTTTAATGGATACGTGAATGTTTAAGCCCTAAAGCAAGCCCAAGAGGCCTAAGATCAGCACTCATACTAATCTCCTTGTCTCTCTGTTATTCTAGGACTTTTTTTTTCTTTTGATTTTGGCCTAGAACTTAAGTAGAATCCATAATCATTTACTAATGACTTTTTTTTTGTGTCAAATTGTTACTCCTTTTTGACATTTAAATCACCTCCTCTCTTCCTCCTCAAGAATGATTTTCAATTTAAGCTCACAAAATTTCCTCCCCTTTCCTTTTCTTTGTCAATTTTTATTTTTTTGGTTTTTTGAATGTGAGTAATTTTTTGTGAGAACCCTTCAAAAACTTGAAATTTTTATGTGTTTGCACTTTAACACCCCCCATGCCTATGTTCTGCGATGTCCTCATTGTAAACCGAAGGGTATGGAATCAGCTTGATTCATGGGTTAGAACAGGGTCAAAAGGGTGGGTGAACACGTCAGGATGACTGTTGTGGATGATTTCAAGCTGCTGTACGAATAGCAAAGGTGGAGTCGATTATTCTAAAATCAAACTCAGAGTGCAGTAGACGTGAAGCTCAAAAGGATAATCAGAACGATCTCGAGTTTTTGGAATGACGGGTTGCCTCCCGTTAAGCACTAAATTCAATGCCTTCAACTGAGCAGAAAGTGGTCATGGGGAAGGAGTGGTCAAATTAGCGGAGTTTTGTCGAATAAGCACCTTAATCAAAAGCCTGGTTGGTCCAACTAGGTGCTTGTTCAGATCAACAGCTGATGATGCCCAAACCCAATCAGTTTGGTGGGTTGATGGATGTGGATCAAGAGATATGGTGCTCACCAGATACTCTGTGACTCAGAAGGATGTGGAAATGAAAATCCAGGGTTTGGCTAATTCGATTCAACCTGCTCAGAGTAGGGATCCTCGAATGCAAAAGAGTCTGTGGAGGATGTAGGAATCCTACAAGAGTAATCAGAGAAGGATGGGATGTGATTAGTAGTCTGATCAAAGTCCGAAACCCGATCAAAATGAGAAGAATCATATGCAACCGAATCGTCGAGAGGAGAATCAGAGTAGAAATTGATTCCAGTGGTGGGTTGGGGTTGGGATCGAATTTGAGAAGGTTCTGTATGTGGATTTGAAGAGGTGGCTTCCTTGAGAACTATGTGAGTTGTGGGGTCCTCTAGAAATGACTCAAAAGTAGGTTCATCTAAAGAGTTCTCATAATGGCCATAAAAATCAAAGGTAAATACCTGAAGAGTGCTTATAGGATCATGGAAATTTGGGTCAAGAAAAGATTCGAACTCGGGATTGCAGACACTCTTGGCACTTACTGTTTCTGATTTTTTATGATAAAAAAGGAATGATTCCATCTCAATCAAACCTAATTTTGAATTAATGATCTCGGGATCAGAGACCTCAGAGTCAGAGTCAAAAAATGGGTCATAGATGCTGAGGTCGTAGATTGGTTCATAATTGTCAGGAAACAAAGGTTCTCTGAAATCAGAGTAGGATTTGAAATCATCAGAAAACTTGCGAAGATCATATTCTGAATTTGATTCCATATTAGAGGTTCCACCACAGAAAGAATCAAGATAAATAGAATCAACAACCTGGCTTGGATCTAACCTAGTTTTAGATTCTGAGCTTAAAAAGTTGTCCTTATCAGGAAAGGGCTCAGGTTCTTGGCTCCTAGAATAGACCCAATCGAGTCCCAACTCTTCCATTTCCTTGGTTTCTGTATCGTAAATTGGCGTGACTTCCAAAAAATTGATCTGTGTCTCAGAGGAAGTTAGAGAGGTGTATTCATCAAATATAGGCCCAGAATCGTAATTCAAATTCAAAATCTGACTTTCATCATTTTGGGCCTCATGATTATCCCAAGTAGGCTCGAATCTAGATTCTAGGTTAAGGGTAAGGATTAGATCACTAGAATCTAGGCTAGGCTCTATAGGGATGTCAGAATCATTCTCGAGAATCACCTTAACAGGATAAGGCTCAGGATTTACATTCTCGAGAAGTTCTATTTCAAGCTCATCATCACAGGTGTTGAGGAAATCTAAGCTCGATGGACTAGCTTCCTAGTTTCCTAGGGTCAGTTCAGAATCGGAACACCTGCAATTGGATCCTCCCAACCCATATTAAGATTAGGAATGTCAATTGCTGTGAATTTTGAATCTGAATTCATTTGGGTTGGGGGTCTACTATAACCTTGATTCTCGAACCCGGGATTTGAGAAATGTTGATCTTTAGTGTTGCTCCGAGGTGTCTCATTATCCTTTGATAGGTATTTTTTTATTAATGCCTTCATATAATGCATCTAGTGCTATACCACGTGCCTTCATGAGATCTTGGTGTTTCTCAAAAAGTATCAGGTTTGACCAACATTGTAAATACTCATTGTCATTTAACGTCCTCAATTCAGAATATTCTCATAAGAGATCATCCCGGGTTGAATCATATATCATTTGGGAAAAAATCATCTGAGCATGGTTAGAAATGAATTTTGATGTGACATTAACCTGAATCTCCCTAAATGGACTTGAGGATCTAGAATACCCATCATGATGTTTGTAAGCATCCTCAATCACTTTATCTTTGATGGTCATTTGGGACACAGGTTTCCTAATCACTTTTCCTAACATGTCAAGTTGCATTTTTTAATCAGGTGGTGGAATCAAGATTAGAATCAAACTAAGGACCAGATTGAAGTTGATTAGATCATATTAGAAGCCCCTGAGAAAATCTAATGAGGTCTCTTAGGTTAAAAACCTAATGACCTTCCTGTGTGTGTGCACTAGAGAAAAGAAGAGGGACTGGATGTTATTTGGACCCAATCAAGAAACCTAAAGATTTTTGGATGACTAAGGCAGTTGTGAAGCAGATAATACCTCTGAATTAGAAATCCGCACACCCAAGAAATACCTAGGCAGCCAGGAAGGGAGAGCCCCACAAAGACCCCTACACGGTAGAGCGTCCCCACGAGTTACAAGGTTTCCCCCACCTAACTTTCCTTGTCACTGCGGTTCCAAGTAGACCGGAATGTACGGACTTAAGTCTTAAGTCTACCAATTTTAGCTTAGTTAGTGCCTTGAATTTCACTTGATTAGAAGTTGATTTGACTTGTGACCTAATTTGGAGGTTGGTTGGCCCACAAAATAGACCAACTTCACCTGACCTGCCCAAAAGTTGGCAAAATGAAATCTAGTTCAAGACCCAGAAATCACCCTGAATTGACTCCCAAGTTATTAGGTCCAAACTTTTAGGGTTCAAGTGAAATTAGAGCCTAATTTTAGGGTTCTACTTGATTAGATCTTTTCAAACATGGGCTTGGGTAGCACACAAATGCGGGAGGATTTTTTCTCTTTATGCAGGCAAATGTGTTCTAACACTTCAAACCCTAATGTTGAAACCCTAGTTGGCTCTATTCCAAGTCCAATTAAATCTCAAAATGTTCACCTTGGGCTTCAAGCAAGAAGTGTGTTAGCCCAAGGTGATTTTAGAGATTTCACGTAGTCCCTAATAGGCACAGGCAATTTGGGTAGGAAATTCTTTAAAAAAAATCGTCTCAAGCTTCAATCAAATATGAATTTTTTTCACAAATCAGGAAACTTGCCTTTTTAAATGATGATTTACTAAGAAAATAAGGCAGGTAGTTCCCAATTGATTGTTTCCTTTTTATCTTCCCAAGATTAGAAGGTTGATTAGGGAAGAATAGAAATTACCTGCCCCGGGAGTGGTTTTACGCGGAAGATCACCTCGTGATGTACCTCATAAAATCACAAGAAAATAGATAGGACAAGTTAGTGCTCAAATATAATTAAATAAAGCAAAGAATAGCAGTGAATTGCACGTTGCATCCCGGCAATGGTGCCAAAATGTTTAAGCGAATTCGTCGTTGTTTAAGATATGCGTCGTAGTATAGAACAAATGCGCTCAAACAAATAAATTTATAAGCTCAAAAATCTAGAAATGAAGTCCGAGGTCAAACACAGGGAGCAAAAAGGAATTCACACACTAATCTTGATTAATAAATAAATGAGCACAAGAAATTGAGCACAATAATGATATTTCAATGAATATTAATCTGTCACATTAAGTATTCAATGAAGCTCAATGTATTTCAAGACCAAAAAGATAACTAAGACAAAATAATGGTGATTTAGATCACCAATTATTAGTCTAAGCACATATATTAATTATTCAAATGATGCTACAATAGTTTCAACTGTGCAACTTAGGTACTTAGATGTTTCAATAGTACCAGCATTAAACCCAAATCAGACGTCTGGCAGGTGTATCAGACGACACAACTATCGCCTGCGACAATGTCTTCTTCCTTCTTCTTCTTCAAGCATAGCTTACTTTCACCTCTTCCTATTCTTCTCCTTCTTTCGAGCTCTTTTCACAGCTAAGTGTGGAGTAGGGGGAACCAACTCAGAGCAAAACCCTCCCCTCCCCCACTGTCTCTCTCTTTCCTTCCTCCTCTCCTCTTCTCTCAGACCAAGGTAATCGGGTATTCGGGTATGCGCACCTGGGTCCAAGTCTGCAGGCATGGGTTGCAACCGAGGTGTGTATAGGTCGGGTCAGGTCGTGAATGGGTGTAGTGGGACCTCACCCCATGTGTCTCAAGGCGAATAGCCATAGAGACAAAATCAATTTATGCTGCTTCACTACTTCCAATTCCCACGATGTGGGGCTATCCACAGGCCTCTCCTCGCGTGAATAGTAGCAGCAGCAGGTGGCGTTGATTGCATCTGGGGAGAAGTCAAAGCTCCCAATTGACCACCTGGAGATGATCCTTAGGTGATTTCGGACTGCCTGGAGCAAGCACCTGGGAGCATGGTCACAAGAACATGCCCTGGAGCTCTTCGAAGAAGCTTCGACAATGGCAGCTTCAACCTGTGATCTGAAAACACAAATAAGGCCTTTCGACCACGTCAAACAAGTTCAGCAACTCCACCGTGGGATGACAAACGTGGTGGTGTGTGTAGTGTGGCGAGAGGATGTGCGTGGGTGTCGGTCGGTGATAAAGAAGGTGGTTGGTGATGGGTATGTTTGGGGGGTCACGTGAGTGGATGGAATGGGAAATAACGATGGGGGTTTTGATAGGTATGATGAGGTGGAGGTGGTGGGGTAGGTGGTGAGGCGGTTGGAGGTGTGAGGTGACGAGAATGCCTCGTCGGAGATGTGGTCAGAGCAAAGGAAGATGACGGTTGATGGGAACACCAACATGAGTCATAACTAGCTCAATTTGGTCTGATAAAGTTAATAAAAGCTCCTACATAACCATCAGAGGGTCATATATGCAAAATGTTCTATTTTGAGAAGATAAGAAACTAGGGTTATTTCTATAATTTTAATCTCATTTCACAAATACAGAATAACCATGAGGTATTTCAGGGGTTTATTAAAGGTCATATGGTCATTAATGTCTAATAAGTGGGTCCATTCAGACAGTAACGGGTTTTCATGCATTTCGAGAATTAAATGACATCTGAAACCCTAAAAATAGACCTGCTTAATTCACTAAGGTTCGGATCAAGATAAAATTTACCTAAACCCCTAAAATTCATAGAAAAATATTCTATAGGGTTTGGTATCTTTGATTTGACCATCAGAGCCCATTTTGACCTAAAAGAGAGTCACAAACAAAAAGTTACCCTAATTTGAACTTCTGCATAATTTACCCAGTCAAACTTGGTCAAAACCTAAATCCAACTTCACCATTAAATTCCTTGGGTCTAAATTAGGTTTTTACTGAAATTTGGGTCCAATATGAGATTGTTTTGACCTAGTTTGCATTTTGGTCTAGTTTGACTCTTTTTATATCAAATAGCTCCTTAGCTTTTGAAATCCTTGTAATGAGCCCCCCAACTTCTTCATCTTCTTCGCAAATCAATCCTTATCGCCATTGGAGGTCAATCGACCTCCAGGTAGGTTTTGACTGACTAAAATCCCATGCAAATGGCAATCAAATCTCACCAAATTTGGTAGCATTGATGTTCACACCTAGAAAAATCTATTAGGATCGATTCTAATTCCTAAAATCCACTGATTCATGCGTGCGAGCACATGAAATCAGTGGGATTCTTCTTGAATCCTAAGCAAGCTTTGAAGCTTGTTTCCTATTCTTTCAAGCTCCCCTAAGCCTATAAAAAGACCCCCCATGGCATTCCTCACCTCCTTGGTGAGTTTTTAGGCCAAGAATTCTTCCTCTTCTCCACCTCCGACCTGCTCCAAAGCTCTCTCCGGTGACCCCCTACCTCCGACTCCCTCGCCTATTGCCATGTACGATAGGTAGCAGGTTCTTTCTCTCTGCATTCCGCACCTCGCCATACCTGTGAGGAGCTCTCCGGCCCCATCCTCGTCGCCGTCTCAACCTCCAGAGCCATCTTCGTCCCCAATGCCAGCCAATCATAACCGGTGCATCCTCTGCCTTCTCTTCATCCGTAAACAATCTCCTTCAACTCCTCATCTTTTCCTGACTTCACCCATACCCTTAGATTCTAGGTTTGCTCACAAATACGCCCATTCCACCTCCGTCTTCCACCTCGCCAGTATACCTCCAGCGAGCCCTATCATCCACTACAACCCACCAAATCACCCGCTCTTGAGCTCCACACCATTGCCTCGACCCGCCGACCAATACCCGTTAAGAAATTGAGGAGATTGATCACTTATCCACCACGTCGAACAACGCCTCCTCCGTGCCACTCACCTGAGGTTGACAGACCTCAACACTTGCCCTCTCGCCACCTCACGTACACCATCATACTCACTGATCCACGGTGAAGCTTCTGAACCATTCTGACGTGTCCGAGAGGACTTTTCTTATTTTCAGGTTCAAAGGGATACACCACCATTACTGAGGCTTCTTTGAGAAAGTTCGAAGCGTGGTTTTTACTGTGTTTGCTCCAGGCATTCGCTCCAGGCGAAGCAAATTCAGCCCAGGCATCTACCCAGAAGGTTAATTGGGAGCATTGACCATTCTAAAAACTCCAATTGAGCAACGTTCATTGCCTACTGCTGCACGCAAAGGAGACGGGGACTTTAGTCCCACCTCGGAAGCCACCGAAGCCTCAACAGTGAATAAAGTGATTTTGTGTTCCCAACCCCTCACCCAAGACACGGGGGTCGAGCCCCCATGCACGCCTCACCTGTGGACATGCCACGTGGGTCTGTCCAGGATCCGGTTACCCGCCTGTTTACCCGAGCATAGATCCAATTAGCCCTAAGTTTGAGAGGAAGAGGAGAAATAGAGGAGGAAAGGGGGGGTTTTGCTTCAGTGAACCCCTCTCAACACTTAGTCTGCAATCGTGCCTCTATGCTGTGCTGTACCTCTCTCTTGAGGCTTGAAGGAAGGAAGAAGAGGCCTTTGCCTCTCTGTTGAAGTTGCTCCTCCTGAACACTTAAGCTATTTGGGGCTTATTTCTATCATCTGATTTCTGAGGCATTTGATTCTGTGGTGTTGCTTATTATTCATATATTTGTGATGTTTAAACTTAAAGGATAATTTGGTGATTCAAATCACCATTTTACCCTAATCTTTTTGTACATTGATATTTGGATCTATTGATATATTATTCTTTTGATCTTAATTGCTTATATTTTGCTTATATTTGTGATTAGTGAATTAAATTACCATTAGTGCTCCCTACAAACGACCTCGGACTTTTCTTAGTTATAAATTTAAGTGTTTAGTGCGATTTTGTCCTATACTATAATGCATTTCTTAAACATCGACAATTTTGCATAAACATTTTGGCACCGTTGCGGGGGAGCAATGCGCAATTTGATCTCTTGATTACTATTCCTGACTTGATACTAACTTGATTTATCTCTTTTGATTGTGATTTGTGTAGGGATTTAGCCGAGGAGCAAGATCAACCGCACAACAGCTACTCCAGGGACAGGTAAACCACGAATCCATCTTCATTAAGCCCCTGATTCTGTAAAGCTAAAAGAGGAAAGAAATAGATTAGGACCAATTTGCATTCTATTTTTAGATTAATCATCACAAGTGACCTAATTTGATGCATTTTTAGAAACATCCCAAACCTGATTCTTGCTCCTATTTAGGGATTTAAGACACCTCTAGGGCTACCACCTTCTTGATTGAGCCTTAGGTGCCAGGTTTGGAATTAATTGATTGGACCAATTAGAGCCAATTAGGGTTTCCATTCTAGGGTTTTAAAGACACACCTACTTAAAAAAAAAGATTCAATCTTCCCAAATTGTGTGTGTCCTAAGCCTTGGTTGAACTTACCTAAACAAGCAAACCCTAAGAATCAAGCTCTAAATCTCACTTGAATCCTAAAAGTGGGACCTAATAATCAAGGACAAATCAAGTGAAGTTGACCCACCTTGCGAGGTCAACCAATCTTCAGATTAGGTCACCACTCACAAAAACATCTTAAAGTTCAAGTGAAATCCTAAGCACCCATACTCTAAACTTAAAATTGGTAGACTTAAGAGATCAAGTTATCCATTCTGGTCTACCTGGACCCGCAATGACAAGGAAGGTCAGGTAGGGGAAACCCTGTAACCCGTGGGGGCGCTCTACCATGTAGGGGTCTTTGCAGGACCCTCCCTTCCTAGCTGCCCATGTAATTCTCAGGTGGACGACTTTTTGATCTAGGGTATCATCTGCCCCGAACCTCTATAGTCATCCAAAGATATTTGGGTGTCCTAATTGGGTCCATCACACCTTTTATCCCTCATCTTCTCCATCTGTGCATGTTTGGAAGGAGGTCCTTAAGACCACCCTTGAGGGCTCCATTAGCTATTCACTCTCATCGAGGCCAAGCCTCGACCTCCCTGTTTGTGCAACAACCCGACCATATTGATATCTCTTTTGATTCATCTGAGCCTAGATCTCCTTCATACATAATCATGGAGCACCCAGCAGAAGAAGAAAATAATCTTTAGAACCAGCTTCAGCGCCTCAATGATTTCTTCCAAGCCTTTATGAATCCACCACAATGTCCTATGATGCAAGATCATTACAATCCCACTGCAGCGGCAATTGAACTGTAAGCACCTATGTTTTGATGTACCAAAATTATGTTTATTACTAAGACTGATATTTCAGGACTATCTTGGATTGAAGCCTCTTTTCAAGACACAAGTTCAGATAGTTGCTGATGTGTGTCTTTTTCATTTATTTGATTCTAGGACTTTATTGTAAGGAACCTCAAATAAAACTCAAAAATGATTTTTTTGCGTACCTTTTCAAATCCAAATTTTAGGGTTATTGATTAACCAAACTTGTTAATTGATCGACCAAAATACTTTGATCGACCTACTTACTTGATCGATCAAATCAATTCATTTTAAGAAGTTGAGAAAATTCCTCTTGATCGACCAACCAAGCTAATTGATCGACCAACAAGTGATCGACCAACGTTTTTAATTGATCGACCAAAGTACTTTTTGATCGACCAATTTTGTTTCCTATTCAAGCAAAACTTTTTGTATAAACAGAAGTCGTATGCATCCCATTCCAACACAACTTTTAAAGAGAAACACCATTCAAAAATAGAGCTTCTCGTGCTTGCAAAAGGCCTTCACATCCCATTCTTCATGCTCTTCGAAAGCACGACGCCTCGAACCTCTACGAAAAGTTGGTTTGATCATTTATTGAGGTTCCATAGAATTCATTTTATTGTTATTCTATCTTGTTTTGATTTATGGGTCCCAAACCTGTTTGGAAGATCCGTGGTTGTTTTTGCTTCTCTTCAAGATAAAAGAGAAGGGTTTGTAAGAGGTTGTGCCACCCACATTCAAGTGGTGCGAATAGTGGATTGACTAGCTTGTACTAGTCGAAAAAATCCTAAACTGGGAGGCTTAGGTAGTGGCTTTTACCCGGATTGGGTTTCCACTATAAATCAGGTGTACTCTGTGCATGAATCTCCGTTGTCTTAGTTTTTAATCTGATTTATATTTTTAAAGCAATACTATTCACCCCTCACCTCTAGTATTTAGTTGCGATCCACAGGATATTCTCCAACCCTCATTTGGTATCAAAGCCAAGTTGTCCAGTATGATGTCAAAGTCTTCTGTCGACACATATGCTGAGGAGCAATCTGCTGTTCGTCCTCCTCTCTTTGACAGGACGAACTATGGATATTGGAAGACAAGGATGCAAATCTTCCTAAAGTCCATGGATTTCAAGGTGTGGAACGTCATTGCCTCCAAGTATACTCATCCTGAGATCAAGAAAGGAGTGGCGATGAACCAGATCAAAAGATGGCAACCCACAATGCAAAAGCCATGAATGCAATCTTCTATGGGCTTTTGAGAGCAGAATTCAACTGCATTTCTGCTTGCAAGACAGCCTACGAGATCTGGAACATCCTCGAAGTGACCCATGAAGGCACGACAAAGGTAAAGGAAACCAGGGTGAATTTACTAATGCAAAATTATGAGATTTTCAAGATGAAGAAAGGTGAGTCGATCAAGGAAATGTTCACGAGATTTATGGGCATCATAAACTCTCTAAGGAACCTAGATCAGGAGATCAAGAATGAAGCACTGGTGAGAAAGATACTTCGATCTCTCATCAGCGATTGGGAAACCAAGACCACATCCATACAGGAGTCGAAAGATCTGTCTACCCTCACACTAGACAATCTTATCGGAAGCTTGATGGCATATGAAGTTCAACTTCAACACATGAAGGAGCATGAAGGCGAAGGAGTAAAGAAGAAAGCCATAGCCCTTGAAGCCACTCAAGAATCTGAAGAAATTTCAAGTGGAGAGGAAGAGAAAGACATAGCACTCCTATCCAGAAAATTCAGTAAGTTTCTTAAGGACAAGAACTGGAGGAAGAAGAAAGAAGGAAGAAACAATGACGCAGTCGTCTGTTACAATTGCAAGAGAACGGGACACATCAAGAAGGATTGTCCACTTCTCAGGAAGGAATCTGAAAAGAAGAAGAAGCACTTCGGTAAAGATGGAAATAAGAAAGCCTTTACTGCAACTTGGGATGAGTCAGACTCAAGTTCAGAAGAAGAAGAAACATTAGGAGAGGAAGCTCTTCTCGGTTTGATAGCACTAGAAGATGAGGTAACCTCCTTTACTCAAGATGAACTATTAGAAGCATTCTTTGAATTGCATGATATAGCTTCATCATTAAAATTAGAAAACAAAAACCTAGCAAAGATACTAGACAAAGAGAAAGCACAAAAAGAAGCACTTGACAATCAAAACAAAGAACTATCTTTGAAATTACAACACTAAAATCTCAAATAAACCACTTAAAAATAGACATAGATAAATTGAAAGAAAACTCTACTGTTCTACCAAATGACCTAACTAAATTCACAAACGGAAGTAGAAATCTGCATAAAATATTAGGAACACAAACCCAAAGCACCACAAAGTTTGCATTAGGCTATATACCAAATAATAGCCATGAAGCATCTAGTTCCAATCAAAACAAAGAGAAAGGTAGCTTGCCAAAACAGGCAATGAAAACTAACCACCATGAACCCAAGCAAAAATGGCTACCAAAAAGCATTTTGCAATCTTGTTTTGTAGGCTCAGTAGATTATAAGTGGACTTTCCAACAAATCAATGGAACATTGAAGCCATTATACCAAACGAAGCCTCACAATCGCAAATCAATGATAGGAAAAAGAAAAAAGAAGATCGATTATGGACAGCGGCTATTCCAAGCACATGACCGGCGAGGAAGACCTATTCTTACAACTCAACCTTCAAGAAGGTGGTACGGTCACGTTCGGGAACAACCACAAGGGTCGTATTATTGGTACTAGCCAAATTAGTAATTCTTCTACCTCTATTGAAAATGTGCACTTAGTTAAAGGTTTAAAACACAATCTTTTAAGTGTAAGCTAAAAATGTGATAAGGGGAATAGAATTACATTTACATCAAAAGGTTTTAAAATTCGTGATGAAGAAACAAATCAAGTTATTCTTAAAGGAAATAGACACAAAAATATTTACACCATAAGCTTCGACAAATACGACAGTCTTGAATGTCTAGTCGTATCTGACAAAGAAGCAACTCTTTGGCATAAAAGACTAGGTCATGTTCACATGAGAAACATTAGTAAACTTGTGAAACATGAAATTGTCAAAGGTCTGCCAAGGATCGACTTCAAGAAAAGCAAAGTCTATGATTCTTGTCAAGTCGGCAAACAAACCAAAAACTCTTTTAAACCAAAAAGGATGGTTAGCACTTCTCAACCCCTGGAGCTACTTCACTTAGACTTATTCGGACCAACCAAATCTGAAAGCTTAAGCAAGTGCAAATATTTTTTAGTCATAATTGACGACTTCTCTAGATTTACCTAGGTATCTTTCTTAAAGAGCAAGGACTTAACTTTAGATGCCTTTTGCAAACTAGTTAGAAGATTACAGAATGAAAAAGAATATGAAGTAAACAGAATCAGAAGTGATCATGGTAGAGAATTTGAAAATGAATCTTTCTTTAATTTTTGTGATCAATATGGAATTAAACATGAGTTTGCCTTCCCTAGAGCTGCACCACAGAATGGTGTAGTTAAGAGGAACAATAGGACCCTACAAGAGTGTGCCCGCACAATGCTATGCAAGTCAAAGCTGCCTTGATCTTTTTGGGCTGAGGCTGTAAACACTACTTGTTATATCCAAAATAGAACCCTAATCAGACCAATTCTAAAGAAGACACCCTTTGAACTCTATCATGGAAGAACACCTAGAATTTCCTACTTCAAGATTTTCAGATGTCAATGTTTTATACTTAACACTAAAGATAATCTTGATAAGTTTGATGCAAAAGCTCAGAAGGGATTTTCCTAGGTTATTCAACCAAAAGTAAAGCCTATAGGGTCTTTAATAAGAAGAATTCTGTTGTTGAAGAAACCATGCATGTATCATTTGATGAAACATTAGTTCAACCAAAATCTTCCACGATTGATGATGATGATACAATAGATGATCCTTCAAACATTCCAGAAGATATTATTTCTAATGAACTACCCAAAGATATCTCATTTGTAAAAGATCATCCTAAAGAACTAGTAATAGGAGAATTATCAAAAGGAGCTCAGACTAGATCTTCCCTTAACACATTAGCATTTACAGCTTTTATATCTCAATTACAACCTAAAAATATTAAGGAAGCCTTCTTAGATAATTATTGGATTACTGCTATGGAAGATGAGCTAAACCAATTTAGGAAAAATCAAGTATGGGAACTTGTTCCAAAACCTAAGCAACAAACTATTATTGGAACCAAGTGGATTTTTAGGAATAAACTTGATGAATCAAGACATGTAGTTAGAAATAAAGCTAGACTTGTGGCTCAAGGATATAATCAAGAGGAAGGAATAGATTTTGATGAAACATATGTACCTATTGCCCGACTTGAATCTATTAGAATGTTGTTAGCTTTTGTAGCCCATATGGAATTCAAGCTTTTCCAAATGGATGTCAAAAGTGCCTTTTTAAATGGATTCATTAAGGAGGAAGTCTTTGTCAAACAACCTCTAGGATTTGAAGATCCAAATCATCCAAAACATGTATACAAATTAAATAAAGCATTGTATGGATTAAAACAAGCTCCACGAGCCTGGTATGAAAGATTAAAAACATACTTAATTGACAATGAGTTTAAAATTGGTCAAATTGATCCAACTTTATTTATAAAAAGAAAACAAAATAACCTCCTAATAATTCAAATATATGTAGATGATATTATTTTCGGTGCTACTAATGATCTACTTTGCCAAGAATTTGCAAAGGTTATACAGGATCAATTTGAGATGAGTATGATGGGAGAACTTAAGTTCTTCCTAGGCCTTCAAATTGATCAACTATCCTCCAGAATCTTCATATCTCAAACAAAATACACAGCAGAAATATTAAAGAAATTCTCAATGGACAAAGTCAAAGGTAAAGAAACACCGATGGCAGCTTCTACCCAATTAAAAATAGATGACACAGGTAAATCAGTAGATCAAAAACTTTATAGGAGCATGATAGGATCTCTATTATACTTAACTGCAAGTAGACCTGACATTCTATTTTGCACTTGTTTATGTGCTCGTTTTCAAGTAAACCCTAAGGAATCACATCTAAATGTTGTTAAAAGAATCCTTAGATATCTAAATAACACACAAGACTTAGGACTCTTCTATCCAAAGTCAGACACATTGGAATCATATTCCTTTTGTGATGCTGACTATGCGGGTCGCTTCACAAACTGAAAGAGTACTAGTGGAACTTGTCAATTTCTTGAAAATTCCCTAGTCTCTTGGTTCTCTAGAAAACAAAACATTGTATCTCTATCCACAACTAAAGTAGAATATGTAGCAGCATCCTTAGCTTGTTCACAACTATTGTGGATGAAACAAACTTTAAAAGACTTTGGATTAACTTTTAAAAATAACAAAATCTTGTGTGACAACAATAGTGCAATCAATTAATCCAAGAATCCAGTACAACACTCTAGGACTAAACATATTGATATTAGACATCACTTTCTTAGAGATTATGTCTTAAAAGGGGATATCAACTTAGAATTTATTAACACAGAAAAATAGTTAGCTAATATATTCACAAAACCTTTATCAAAAGATAAGTTTAATGAAAATTTCCATTCACTAGGTTTATCTAGATTAAAAGAGCTTAATTAAGTAGCCTAAAAAATGACTCTTTTACTATTTTGATCAATCAATTATTAAAAATTGATCGACCAAAACATGAATTTTCTTGGTGGGAATTTTCCCTCCACTGTTCTCTCTTTTTGATCGATCAACTAAAATCTTTGATTGACCAAACTGTTTAGGCGAGAATTTTCCCTCCAAACTTTCAAACCCTGATCGACCAAATACTTATTGTGATCGATCATTTCTTGTTTTGATCGACCAAAACTGGGCAGATTCACCTTTGCAATTTCGATCTCGTTTCCTCATTTTTCGTTCACAATCTCCGTTTACCATTTCTAACCTATGTGATTAGTTGCCTTAAGTGCATTTACCTATTTTGCTAATCACGTTCTCTTTAAAAACCCCTCGCTTTTACCCCTAAACCCATTTTTTAACCATCTTAAATGGTCCCCACTTCTTTCAAACACTACCCCACAACTTCTATTCTCCTCTGATCGACCAATGTCGCCCAGCTCCGACCTCCTCGCACACGGCCTCCTCCATGCGTGGGTCCCTCGTGCACCAGACCTAGCAAGTCCGTGCTCAATTGTTGCCTCCTTGCACCTCCGTGCTCGCACGACTTCTACCTCCTCGCACGTTCTCCATCCGACCTCCATTTTGATCAATCAACTTTGGTTCGATCTCAATACATTCTAAACCTTGAATACATTCATCCCTTTGGATTTTTCTTGTGTTTAAAATGTGCTTTGACTTACTCTCACTTGTTTGATCTCATTTTCCTATTTTTCTTGCAAAATCATGTAGCATAAGTGAGTTTATCTTCCAATCAAATACGTTTTTTCTTTTCGGTCTGAGGTCTTTTGGTCGACCAAACCCTTTGGTTGATCGACCAATCGTCTGGTTCGTTTTTGGTTGACCAACCAACATTTTTTATCGACCAACCATGTTTTTTCAGCACCTCACGATGGCACCCAAACATCCTTGAGTCTCTTCTAGTCTTCGTGATGATACTTTAGATCGCTTTTTTATTATTGAGGGTGCTCGTGATCAATTTTCTTTGTTTGCTATGTTCTCTCCACACGTCAGACGACCCGTTGACTTCACCTATTTTGAGTCTATCTTCCCTGGGATCCACGAAAAATTTGCATACCATCAGATTTTGCATCTTTTTGAGTGGAACTTTTATGCGGGTTCCAAGCTTAGTCGCATTCTCGGTGTTGATCCCATGGCTTGTAACCTATTTTATGCCAATCTCAAAGATATAGGTGAAGGCTCCAACATCGAGTTGACCTCGAACGTCTACGGGATAGAAGTTCTGGTCAATGCAGATGTTTTGACTGAGATTCTTGGTTGTCCTTCTGTTGGACCTACTTTTCTTGAGTTGCATCAGCAGACTCAGTCTGATACTATCAGCGAGACCCTGCTCACTCCCTCTCATTTTGACTTGGGACATCCTGCCAAGTCACCCTTTTTCCGTTGTTTGCCTCGCTTTCTGAATCGTGTTTTTTTGTGGAACTTTATGTCCAAGTCCACATCTTTTGAAAACTGCCCTGGTATAACGTTGATCACCCTCTATGCCTTTATGAAGAATGGTTCAATTGGAACCATTTGATTCTTTATCTCATGAGTAAACCACCAAGCAGCTCATTCCAGTTCGGGACACTTCTGTCTCATATCTTTCTCCATTTCAGTGTAGCCGTGGACATCAATCATAAACAGTTTATCACTCGTGTCTCCATTTTTGATAAACTCACTTATGTGAAGATGGAGCAAGCACAGGGAGCTTGCAATGAGGGTGCACCACAAGAGCAGCAGCAGCATACCACAATACCTCCTCCGTTCCCACCTTATGAGCACTTCACTACGACATGTCTACCTCCAGTGAGACCATCATCATCTTTCTACAATTAGGTGCCAAATAACCATAGAATTACAATAGGAAAAGCGATGGCTAGGGTTAGGGAGGAGGACGATGGATGGAGGGTGTGGAGGTCTAGGAGGGGGCACCAAAGAGAGAGGACGGAGACCGGCAGGGACAATAATCGTGCTACTTTTGGGGTCAACGACTCCTGGAGGAGATGGAGAGGGGGGAATGTAGATGTAGTATGCTACCAATGCAGAAGAAGGGGGCACATGGCAGTGGTCCATAGATCTCCAATGTTGTGTTTAGCATGTGGAGGTTGGGGCCACAAGAATGATTCGTGCATGAGGGCGAGGAAGAAGGACCAGCAAGAAGGTGGACAACAAAGGGGTAGAGAAGTGAAGGGGACGATGCCGCCTCCACCGCCGATGAGCATAGGGCAAGCGTACGATGTTGAAGTCCCTCATACAGAGGAGGTTAGGGTGGCAGAGATGGCAATAGGGCACCCTGATTGGCGAGATCATGACTGGTTCCTCCTCCCACAAGCGGATACAAAATCTAGTAAGATTCCTATCCTTATCATCTCAGGGCTGGAAGGTGGCGCATCTGGGTGGTGCTCGCTTTGTGCTTTTCGACTTGGGTATAAGTGATGTTGAAGGTCTTTGATTTCACACAACAATCTTCGAGGAGATGATTGTCCTATGGAGGCTAGTGTCTTCCTTTGACGGGGCCTTGCGGGACCGCCCTTCGCAAAGGGCAGAGAATAAAAGGGGCACCATGGAGATTTGGGGACTCCCTTTGCATCTCCGAACCAGAGGGGTGGTGGCGGGGGTGATGGCTGGCTTCGCTGCCTTGGCAGAGGTTGCAAAGATGGGTCTTTGCGAAGGGGATGGGAGATCAGTTAAGGTGGAGGTGTCAGTGCTGAGGGGGGGGCCAATTCCAGACAAAATCATACCCAGGTGTGGGGGAAGCTCGTGGCTCCTTCTGTTGAAGATGGTTAGTCTTCATGTTGAAGAACCGCAGCAGGAGCAGCAAAAAGTACACGGGATGGAGACTGGAGTGCACACTGCTATCAACAGTTGTAGGCCTGTTGAATCAAATCAGCTGGAACCGAAGAAGAGGAAGGAATTACATTTTTCAGAGATGCGGGAGGAGGAGATGCAGGGGGTGGAACAACCATCAACTGCGAGTGCCATGGTGCAAAATGCAAAATTCAGTAGGGAACTTGTGGTGGTGAATCTAGTTAGGCAGGGGCAAGAGATTACATGATTCACTGCAACACACAGTTCAGATTCTTTCTCTTTTATGACCCCGGAGGGCCCGAGTTATGATATAGGGTCGTCATCGAAGGGTAAGGTTGTGCGTTCTCCTTATAAGCTTCAAGGAAGAACAACTACTAGTGGTTAGCAACATAAAGAGGAGAGGATTGCATCCATTCTAGGTGTAGAGAGAAGGGTTGGGGAGCAGCAGGGGGCTAAAGAAACCAAGGGATGAGGATTATGACTTGGAATGTGTGTAGGTTGCACAATGGGGTGTGATGAGCTTCGCTGGCTCGATATCTTCGGGAGTGGGAGGTGGATTTCACTCTATTGTAGGAAACTCACATTGAGGATGGAGGAGCTTCTCTGTGGCAATCAGTTCTTTAGGGTGGTCAAGCTGAGGTCCGAGCTGTAGATTCACAGGGAAGATCTAGAGGTCTAGCTGTGTGGTGGAAGACATCTAGGTTGGTTCTGAAAGAGGTTAGGAAGGGTCAGTTCCAGGTGTCTTGCAAATTTCAATTAGCTGGGGACAGTCAGGACTTATTCATCTCCAGTATCTATGGTCCATGTGTAGATCATCCGAGGAGTAACCTGTGGACTGAGCTACGGCAGATGCCGGGCAGTATTGAGGGTTTACCATGGCTTGTGGGAGGAGATTTCAACTGTGTGTTATCATAGAATGATAGAGGTATTGGAAGAGTTGACCGAGCTTCCCTTGGGCTCCAACTGGTGGTCGCTGAGTTGGGTTTAAATGAGTACCCCTCGGCTGGAGTGGAGTTTACATGGAGGAATGGGAATGGGCTGGTTTCAAAACTAGATAGGATCTTTGGGAATGAGGACCTATTGGCGAGATTCCAACTCTCGGCTGTGAAAGGAATGCCTAGACCCTTCTCGGATCATACTCCCTTGTTATGGGATAGCGGGGAGGATTCTATCACAGGTACTTATTTTAATTTCAAGAGGTCTTGTCTTAAGGAAGTGGGTTTTAGAGAAATGGTGAGTCGGTGGTGAGAGCAAAAATAGGTGGAGGGGTCAGCAACCTATCAGCTGGTGAGGAGACTGAAAGAGCTGCGGCTAGTGCTAAAGGAATATAGGCAGACCATTGAGGTGGTGAGAAGTCAACGGAGGACTGAAGCTCTGGCAGCACTGCATGACCTAGATGAAAAAGAGGATAGTGGGTTCCTGGCTGAAGAGGAGCTAGCGCAGAGGAGGATATAGCAAGGTGTGGTTCAAGCAGAGGACTTGATGAGAGAGGTGGACTGGAGGGAGAAGTCGAGGCAGCTGTGGCTGAAGGAGGGTGACGCGAATACAAAATTCTTCCACATGGCAGCCAACTCAAGGGGAAGGGTGAACCTCATCTCCTCCTTGAAGAAGGATGGTCAGATTCTAACCTCCTCTAAAGACATTCGTGAGGAGTTAGTTAGATACTTCAAGGAAACTACCCGGGCAACGGGGAGGGGAGAATGGAGGATGGCAGCTTCACATATGCCACGGATAGATGATTCTGCAGCAAAAATTTTGACTGCTACCATTACTAAATAGGAGGTGATTGATGCAATGGCTGGATTGAATGCTGAAGGTTCTTCGGGCCTGGACGGGTTTCAAGTGTTTTTTTACAAAGAGTTCTAGCAAGTTGTCAAAAGGGATGTTATGGAGGTCATCCAAGAGTTTCAATGTGGAAATTCAGGCATGGAGCGACTGAATAAGTCGTATCTTTTTCTTTTACCAAAGATGTGTGGGGCTAAGAAGGTGTCGAACTTTAGACCCATAGCACTTTCAAATTCAATCTACCAAATTATTAGCAAAGTGCTTGCAAACCAGTTGAGAGGGGTACTAGATGAGTTGATCGATCTTATGCAGTCGACGTTCCTCCCGAATAGGTCGCTTCAAGAATCTTTCATTGTGGCACAAGAGGTGGTGGTTGGATGGCACATAAGGAAAAGCAAAGAGTATATGTGGAAGGTTGATTTTAGTAGAGCATATGATTCTATTGCTTGGTCCCACTTATGGGAGATCTTCAAGCGACGAGGCTTTCCCCCCCTTTGGCCCCAATGGATGAAAAGATGCATAGTCACTTCATCCTTCTCACCTTTGGTTAACGGGCGACCATGCGAGGTTTGGCTACAGCCACAATGTGGAGTGAGACAAGGGTGCCCTTTAGCGCCACTTATCTTTAACTTACCCGTGGACACACTGGCTCAGTATACTTGTATGTTGACCAATGAGGGTTTGGTGAGGGGATACTCCATTTCTAGCTCTACGGCTTTGGCACCAATTCTGCAATACGCCGATGACACGGTTTTTTTTGTTGAAGGAGGAAGCGATGAGGCGGAGACCCTCTCCACTTTGGTGAGCATTTTTGGAGAGATTTCGGGTCTTAGACTTAATGGAGCAAAGTCATCCTTGGTTTGCTTCGGTATGGCAGGTCATGAGAGGGATACTATCTCAACCATCCTGCATACTCCGCTGGCTACATTGCCAATTAGATACTTGGGGCTACCGCTAAGAGAAGGTAAACTAAAGAAGGGGGATTGGGCAAAATTGTTCAAAAAAGTCTCTGCCAAATTAGAGGGCTGGAGTAGCAGATTTTTGTCCAAGGGAAGGAGATTGATTCTCCTCAATTCGGTTATCACATCTATCCCTGTTTTCTTCTGCAGCACCTCCTCCTCCTACTTCATCAGCTTCACCAGCAACAGCAGCAACTGACCAATAGATCACTCCTCCTCGCAAGACATCTAGGCATTCGACACCACGTTCGTCAGCTCAGCGACGCCTTTGCCTTGGTCAGCCTGCATCTTCTAAGAGATCAGACTCACTGGATCTCGAGCTAGATACCAATCTTCAGTGCACCATGGATTCATTTATGGCATCTTTAGATGATTAGTTGTTATATTTGCTTTCATTTTGGCATGTATAAGTTTATTCTAGACTCTTTTATATGTTATATTTTCTAGACATTTTGTTATGATGTTGCATGAATATTATCTCCTTCAGTTTTATATTACTGGCTCTTTCAATGCATGATCTTATATTGATGCTTACATTCATGTTTAAGGAGGAGTTAATTGTGAAATAACCAACAACACGTTTACTTTTTGCTGAAACAAAAAGGGGGAGATATTATGCAAAGCTATTTTCAAATTCATAATTATAATTTTGTTATCATCAAAAACGGGGAGAATCTAAGCACCTATGTTTTGATGCACCAAAATTATGTTTATTACTAAGACTGACATTTCAGGACTATCTTGGCTTGAAGCCTTTGTTCAAGACACAAGTTCAGGTAGTTGTTGATGTGCGTCTTTTTCATCTATTTGAGTCTAGGACTTTATTGTAAGGAACCTCAAATAAAACTCAAAAATGATTTTCTCGCGTATCTTTTCAAATCCAAATTTTAGGGTTATTGATCAATCAAACTTATTAATTGATCGACCAAAACACTTTGATCAACCAACCTACTTACTTGACCAATCAAATCAATTCATTTTAGGAAGTTAAGAAAAATCCTCTTGATCGACCAACCAAGCTAATTGATCGACCAACAAGTGATCGACCAATTTTGTTTCCTATTCAAGCAAACTTAATCTGATTTATATTTTTAAAGCAATACTATTCACCCCTCCCCTCTAGTATTTAGTTGCAATCCACAGGATATTCTCCAACCCTCACGAACCTCGAGTCCAAATCCCAGTTGGAGGTCCTGATACTGAACTCAAGCCCAACATGATTCATGCTATTCCTAAATTTCATAGGCTTAATTTCGAAGATCCCTTCTAGCATATCAAGCAACTCAAGCATCTGGCCCAAACCTTCGGGTTAGAAGCTCAAAATTGGGATATCTTGCTCATAAAAATGTTCTCCTTCTCTCTTATGGACAAGGCTACTCATTGGTACCAAACCCTAACTCATCCAATCAACAAATGGGCTAAATTGCAATCCAAGTTTCTAAAAAAGTTCTTCCCTATTGGTCGGACAATTGCTTTGCGGCACCAGATCACACATTTCACACAGTAAGCAGGAGAACCGCTTCATGAGGCATGGGGCCACTTTCTGGATCTCAAGCGAAAATGCCCCCACCATGGAGTTCCTAAATGAGAACAAGTCTAGTCTTTTTACCATGGACTCTGTGAGGATATTCGATTATTCGTCAATGCGACTTGTGGAGGAAACATCATGAATCAACACAAAGACACCATGTGGGAGATTCTCGAGAACATGTGTGAGAACTCCATCAATAATGAATCCATGGGCATGTTCGATCGAACGAATGCCTTGCATTGATGAATCCGCGAGGAGCACACGAGATGCAAGGCCTGTTCTCTTTCGTCGACTTGGAGTTAATGGTCAGTCGCCTAGACAACGTCTCGATCATTGAGAAAAAGGTGGATGAGCTAACTCGACATCTGCAGCGAGCCACCTCTACGCAAAACTCGTTCACACAACCACCCTCTCGTAAGGAGGCTATGCATAACATCTACCACTGATCTTCTCAGGAGATGGATCCATATCCACTCCTATCTGATCTAAGGTTCGGAGGAAACTCCGGATCTACCTACTCTAGTTGGGGGAACTCTGAACCCTCGTCTTCTGATTTCTCCAAGGTTCCTCAGACCTGCAAGGACCTCAACGTCATTCAGAACGATCCTTTCTCAAACACTTATAATCTTGGATGGCGTAATCATCTTAACTTCACGTTGTTGGAACCTTGTTCCACATCTTATTTTAGTGTTAACAAAATTATTATGGATTAATGTTTGCAATTGAGTGCTTTTCAGATTTAGGTGAAGATCAAGGCAAACAGGAAGTGATGGAGGCATGATGATGAGAAA
The DNA here is from genome assembly GCA_037157565.1 of Thalassia testudinum. Taxonomy (NCBI): domain Eukaryota; kingdom Viridiplantae; phylum Streptophyta; class Magnoliopsida; order Alismatales; family Hydrocharitaceae; genus Thalassia; species Thalassia testudinum. Next base: position 182,044,457 of record JAZHRO010000024.1, on the reverse strand, counting down.
GAGAAGATGATGATAAGGAGGAGGCAAGATGACAAGGATGAGTCGAAGTGAAGAAGATCATCTTTGACCTTTAGTTTTTTAGTTTAGACTTTTTATTTATAGAATGTATGTCTCTTAACAAAGAAATATAACTTAGATCGTAAAAATAATTAGGGATAAATTAGGATTTATATTGCTATCATTTTCAAATAACGTAATTGATTAAAACACTTAAACAGGTACTTGTAAGCAAGTACCGGTACTGTTCATCAGTACTGGTATTTGCAAGGTACAAGTTTGAGAATTCAGCTCAAACTGTAAACAACAAGTACCAGTACTAACCATGAGTACCAGTACATGTTGGCCACAGGTCAAAGGCTTAATTCTGGCCTGAACCTTAAAAGTACTGGTACCCATGATGAGTACCGGTACAGGTAGGTTACCATGCCCAAGGAATTTCAAACCTGGGAGTCACAAGTATCGGTACCCATGATGAGTACCGGTACCAGGACTTATGTACTGGTGGCAGTGAGTTGCTAGTACCGGTACCTGTTAGCCGTTGGCTCAATTCTGAATGGCTAGAAAATTAATTTAGGCTATGTGAACGTTGGGAATTAAATCCCAACGTCTGGTAGACGAATCTCTGAGGTCCTAAACTCTATAAAATGACCCTAGGACTCTTTGTTTGCACACAAGAAATATTAGAAATACAAGGAAAATTCCTAGAGCTATATTTCACATTTTTCCACCACATATTCAAGAAAGGAATAGTTTACTGCTCTCAACCTCTCTACGAACATGCAAGCACATCGACGTGATTTCTTCACACATTGTCAAGGCATTCACGTTCATTCTAGGCTCTCAAATTGGTATCATCTTTTAATTATTGTTGAGAGGCTTAGGTTCTAGTTGTAATATTCTTTTTATCTTACACCTGTACTTCTTTTGTATTTAAGCTTGTTGCTCGTTGGGTTGTAACAAACCTGTTATTGTACTTGGGTTGAGGTAACCCATTAATTACCTCAGTTTAGTAAATTGATTCCCTCGGGGTTGAGGGAATCGGGTTAAAAACCCTAAGCTGGGAGGCTTAGATAGTGGAGTACCCAAGGGAGGGGAACCACTATACATATTGTGCCAATTTTCTGTGGTTTGATTATTTGTGCAAATCTTTCTTGTCATTACTGATTTGTTTGTTTAAGTATTTGTGCGCATAGCCATATTCCATATATCCTATTTTAGATCCTATCAAGTGGCATCAGAGCTTGTTCATACGTGATTGGGGAATAATCAAAATCAAAGACCTCAATATCAGCACCTACCACAAGCTTCTCGTCCATATCAGCCGCCTTAGCCTCGACCCAACTTAAATTATCAATCTAGGCCAACACGAGAAGATCAAATGACTCTTATCCTTCAGACTCTGGTTGGCATTCAGAAGACGAATGCAGCTATGCAAAAACAGCACAAAGACAAGATCACAGAGGTTCACAATCAACTCGCCCAAATGGCAAATCCCCGCCAACTTGGTGCACTCCCTTCGTAACCTTTGCCCAATCCAAATAATGTGCCGAACCAGAGGCGTGTTATGAACCCGACTCAGGGCCAGGCTCACTACGTCTATCAGGCCCCTTCTGCTACATCACCCGACGGTATGAAGGCTTTGACATCATATGTAGGTTATCGGCAGCAACCACCTCGTTTGCCTACCCCAACCCAGAACCAGGCAAGGCTAAACTCTGTTACCACCCGTAGTAGTAAAATAACTCAGGACCCACCTTATCAAAGCCACTCTCAGCCTGATAGGTCGCACCAAAACCCTAGGTTGGTTATCCAGGATACCCCTGTCCCAAATCAAGAACCTGGACCAATTCTAGAGAAACCTATAGAGGTTCCATTTCCGAAGGCCTTGACCAAAGGAAAGAGGAAACCCAAACCCATGGCTCTCGAGGAGGACCTGGTCAAGCTCTTTGAGCAGGTCCAAATAAACATCCCATTGATAGATGTGATTCGCCACATACCAGCTTATGCGAGATTTCTGAAGGACGTATGTACACCTAAGCGTAAGCCGCAAACCAAAAGTGGTAACCCAATCATACTGTCGAAGCAAGCCAGCTTCATCATCTTGAGCAAACTCCCGCCCAAGGCAAAGGACCCTGGTACCCCTCTGATTTCATGCAAGATCGGTGATTTAGAGTTCAACAGAGCCCTTTTAGACATAGGAGCTTCCATCAATTTGATCCCTACGTCCCTACTAGATCATTTCAAGGAGACTGAGCTAAAATCGACTGAGATGACTTTACAGTTAGCTGACCGATCGATCAAGTCACCTAGAGGAGTTCTCAAGGATGTTCTGGTTCGAATCCGCGATTTCTACTTTCCTGTGGACTTCATTGTGTTGGATATGGAGACTCCTGAGAATCTGAAGAATACACCGATTATACTAGGTAGACCATTCTTAGCGACAGCTAGGGAGAATATTAATTGTGAAGAGGGCCAGATTGAATTGAAATTCGGGAACAAGACGCTAAAAGTTGACATATTTAAGGCATAGAAAGGAATTAACTACGGGGCAGTGGAACAAGTATGCGACATCAGTTCTATGGTTGAGGACACATTTCCCAAGGATGACCCGATTATCCCTGATCCTCAACCCCAACCAGATCATACCCCGTAGATAGAGGAGCCTAACACCGATCTAGACCCATCCACAGCTAGTAAATGAAATCAAGAATTATCTAACATCGACATTCAAAATGAGGTAGATACTATACTTGTAATAAAAGTGAAAAGGCATGATCAAGGAGATGCTTTGAATCAAATGCATTATATTGAGAAGTTGATCGAAAAATATAAGAACCTTGGTATAAAGGATGCAAGTACTCCCTTTGATTCAAGTATGAAACTATCAAGAAATTGTGACTATGTCATTGCACAATTGGAATATTCTAGTATGATAGGGAACCTTATGTATGTTATCCATTGCACAAGGCCATATATAGCATTTAGTGTATGCAAATTTTCAAAATACACTAGCAAACCAAACAAAATTCATTGGAAGGCTATTGGAAGAGATCTCGGTTATCTCTAAAGAACCAAGGATGTTAGCCTAAAATATTCAAATTTTCCTGCTATCTTAAAAGAATATTTTGTTGTAAGTTAGATCACTAGTAAAAGTGACAATAAATCCACTATAGGTTAGATTTTTACTCTTAGAGGTGGTACAGTTAGTTAAGCCTCCAAGAAGCAGACTTGTAAAGGTCATTCAACAATGGAATACGAGTTTTTTGCTTTAGCAACGGTAGGTAAAGAAGCCAAATGGCTGAGAAATCTATTACTAGATATAGATCTGTGACGACAATCTATGCCATCCATCTCTTTGCATTGTGATAGTGAAGCTACAATATTTGTGGCTTATAGAAATATATATAATGGAAAGTCCAGACATGTTAGTCTTAGGCATTACTACATTTGAGAATTAATTTACAATGGCGAGGTTAGCGTAATTTACATAAAATCTAGAACCAATCTCGTAAATCAACTTATCAAAGCACTTCTAAGGGATATGGTACGAAATAGCACTAGTCGTATGAAATTGATACTCCAATTCAAAAAGCACCGGTAATGGTAACCCAACTTTCAAATTAGAAAAAACTAATTTAAAGTTTAAAGGGTAATAACAAGTTGTTGTCTTGTGCATGGATGCATTAGCATGTCTAACTCCAACATTCAATTATGCTTAGTGCAAATAGTTGTGATAAAGGAAGGTTGAGTTTTAAGCTCCCAATGAAGTTGTGTGTCATTCAAATGTCTATAACAACTGGGACATTCAAGAAACTTCACCTATATGGACATTGAAGTTCTGCTACTTCAACAACAGAACTTGGAATTCTCTTGTAAATGTTCATGAATCCTAGGATTTAGCACATGGCCATAATAGTGCCAGAGTGATCCAAAACTCTTAGAGTATGGAAATGAGTGTTATGTGTATTGCATTCTAAATTCTAAAACATGAAGTTGTGGCTTAATCTACAGACACCTATAACTTATTCAAAATGTGAATGTTATACTAATGGGGGGTTTAAATCAAAGGATACCTTCACACAAGCAGAATGCTTCAAGTAATAGAGGGGGAATAAAGACTATTAAACACTATAAACTAGTGGGGATTGCTGGTAGTGTGGGCCTTTAAATTAACATATCTTGACAAGGGCACTTGGACCATCTTGGGGTTTGACGTCTTCAAGGAAAATTATGATCCCATCTTTATTTTTATCTTATTTGAGCTTCAGAAAATTGGGAAAAGTCGTGACTTTTCTTATTTAGGATTAGAACGTTGCAATTTCCATTCAATTTTAAAAGATAATTATCCAAGGTTTAATTTTATATGTAAATTCATGCCCTTATACAAGTTAGTTTGCAATTTTTACGAGAGATTTCATAAAATTTTATTGTATCCTAAAAATGTGTTGACTATATTCTATATATGATGGCAATAACGTCCTTAGCAAAATAATTTGTACGTGCCTTAAAGCCATTCCCATTTTCTATTTTCCTAAAAGCAAACAACATGGTAGATGTGTTGGGAGTTTGTTTTCATCACCTAAAAGCTTATTGCACTGTAGGAATTCACAAGACAAAAGTGTCCAATCCAATTCAGAAAAGAATTCCTAAATGCAATAATTATGAATTTTAATTCGTGTTACCAAAAAACTTTCTTTTTTTCTTTGGAGATATGAGCATTGAACTCAGGGGCGAGTTTCCCATTTTTGAGATTTGGACGAGTTCTTCATAGATGTTTTTTATGTACGTGGTGAAATCACGCGAAGGTTTTGCGAGTTCCTTTAAAATAGGGGGGATAAAAAAAATCACTTTATGGTTCCCCTCCTCCCCTTCCCGCCCGTTTCCCCTCCTAATGCAGCACTTCCCTTCCTCCTCCTTTCCCCTTCTACTGACGATCCCCCTTCCAACGGCTGCAACTCCACTACAGAATATTGTGTTCTCATGGCATCTTACCATGATTAATTAATTCAATACACTAATATAGCAAGTTGTTAGGACTAAAAATAACCACGAATTTAATCAGTGACATTATAATGGAACGATATATATGCTATGGCGGTAAGTGAGCTGAATTTTTGATAATTTTACCCTCGAGTAAAATGCTAGGACAGTACGTACGGCAACTGGCGATTATGAACCATAAAAGATAGACTAGGATCATGTCAGGCAATTGCAGCTGCAGCGGCACAACCAATTGGTGGAATACCATATATTCAGCTGCAGTTATTAGTCACTCAACGAAATCATATTGTCGGCACTTATCTAATCTGATATATTGTTGGGAGAACGAAGCAACTCACATTACTGTGAACCCTAGGCTTTTATTTACAGAGGAGAGGTTACGTGAAAAACCGTGAACGTGTCTTCAAGCCTAGTAGTTGATCGTGCCAAACAAGATAACGTAGGGAGAGAAAAAACCACTAGCTTTCAGAAAAATTGTAGAGTTACACATAAATTTTCCTTTCCTTCATTTTTTTTATTTTTCTTAATTCCTCGTCATAATTTTTTTTTTTCTCGTTTCTCTCCCTCCCTCTTTCCTTTCCCACGAAATGTAGGAAGATGTTTTCTTTCCCTCCCCCAACTTTCTCCCTCTCCCTCAGTTCTTACCTTTCTTTTCTCCTGCTCGTCCCTTTCCTTCCCTGCTACCCTTTCCCCTCACGTAACCCAGCAGCCATGCAACCCCACCACCACCGTCACCTTCTTCCTCCCCCTCTACTCCTCCCTTCCCTCGACGACGTTCCTCTCCTCTCCAACATCCTCCTACTGACCCTTGCGACCCCCATCCACCTCGCGCACACGTGGATCCGTGCGCGGCCACACAACCATCCAACGCAATCCCTGTCCTTCTGTCGTGCGGCGTCACCGCTGGGCACGCCACCACGTGCGGCATCAACCTTTCCTCCTCATCTGCGCCATCACATCCATGCGGCCTCAGTTGGTCATTGGTGAGTTCCCCTCCTTCCTTTCTTCCTCTCTTTCTCTTCTTCTTCACCACCATATATCATCACCCACCCTCCTTCGGCCTCACAATCATCGATCATCGTGCGACCATCGCCTTCCACTGACACCACCCACCACCCGACTCCTTTCGTGCAAAACCACCCCGCGTTGCTGCCAAACCACCACGTTGTCGACCCGCCACGACATGTGCATGTTGCCCCACCTGGCTTTCGATCCACCATTCACCACGTGGCGACAGCCACACGACGGGCAACGGTAGCGCTGCCACCAACGCTCTGTTCCCTCTCGCTCTCCCTTATCTCTCTCGCATCCCACTCTGTCACTTTCTCTCACATCCCACTTTCCGGAGATCTCTCTCACGTACGGGGAGTTGTTGCTGTTACTGCTTTGACTCCCTCTTTCTCTCTCTTTCTCCCCCTCTCACGTCCCACCACAACCCACCACAGACTCACGTTCTCTCTCCCCCTCTCACGCGCACATCACTTGGGTAAAAGCACATTTGCACTACACCCACCGTCTGCTTTTTCTCTCTTCCTCCCACTCTCTCCGAATCACATTTATTTTACTTCCCTCTCTCATTTAAGTTACTTCTTATTTCCTTTGTAATCTAATTTTCTACCTTATCACGTATTATTCAAATTTTGATTTATCTAATTGTCTGTATTACATCTGACTACCAACGAAAAATTCAAGCACTTGGTGAGAGTTGACCCAATACTAATTTCTACTGACTTAGTTTATGTGATCTTATCCTACGTAGATTAATGTAAAAATCGAGTTAGTGTAGTTGAAGTTCACGATAGGCTTATCAGGTTCTATCGTTGTTCTTCACTACTTTCATTTATTTCGTGCTTTAAACATACAGGTTCTATCGTTGTTTTTCTCTACTTTTATTTATTTCGTGCTTTAAACATACATCGAGGACAATGAATGAGATAAGTGTGTGTGTGGGGGGGGGGGCATAATTTTATCAAATTCAGTATTTTCACGTATTCCTGTCACTTTCTTGCTCTATCGTTTTTTTTTTAAAAAAAGAAAAAATTACAAAAAGAAAAAGAAATATGTCCTTTTAGAGTCTTGAGCTATGAAAAATAAAAAATTAGTGACTTTGATGATTTACCAATTTCAAGAAACATATAATCAAGTCTTTTCATTTAGACTCTTCAAGTTGAATTTCGACTTAATTAGCTCGGCTATCAACTAAAATATGGATTTATTTCCTAAATCCTTACCCGACATTCACAAAATCCGAAGTATCAAGTCGAAGGAATGATTAGTATGTGACTTATCTTCTCACCTTCCAATTTGAAAAAGTTTCCAAAATTAAGCTATCTACACTTTCACTTTTGCACCAACTCATCTTTTATACAACTACCATTGAAACTTAAGTGGTTAAAAGAGCTTAGTTTGTGGGTCAATTGACCCTTGCAGGTATGGTTGCCATGTTGCACTAGAGTCGCCTGAAGGTTCTGACGGATGGGGTGGGATTTACATGAAATGAAATAGTGCGGAATAAAAATCTCACAAAGATGCAATTAAAAGTACACAAAGGATTTTTAGGTGGAAATCTAAACATGAGTAAAAACCACTACCTAAGCTTCTCGATTTAGGATTTCGGATTGACCTAGTCGATCAAATCCACTAACAAACTATTTAAAACGAGGGTAGTTCAACATCAATACAACCGACACTACTTTGAACCCGATGGTAGTGTACGTCAAACCCCTCCTCTTCACAAGGAGTATTTTGTCTCGGGAAGGAGACAAGAATTTACAAAGCGAATATCCAAACAAAGACAATAACAAAAGTCCTATAGAGCCACAAAGTAAATAAGTAAATCTAGCTACTATAGGCTAAGGAAATTTTCCTTTGATGGAAATGCATCGGCTATTGACGTGGAATGCGTGAACCACGCAAAGGCATGAATGACACTCTCGTATGCAAAGAAGAGAGAGCGGGTGTGCAGTGAAGATGATGCTCTCAAGAGTATGGACAAAGGTTTGGAGAGCAACAACAATTCTATGTGATTCCTTTCTTCTTTTGAACACAATATGAGTGGAAGTAGTGTTTCTTGGAGTGTCAAGCTTAGGAAGGGTGATCCTCTATTTATAAAGGTCCTAAAAAGGGTTTAAAAGACCTTAGAAGGCTTCTATAGTCGTTGGAAATAAATCCAAGATAAATCAAGTCGAAATCAAGATCATTTATGATTTTGACAAGGTTATCAAACATCTGGTTCTAAGGTCAGACGTCTAAGCCATTATCCAATCTAGGGATCGATCGTTTGATCTAGAAAGGTCGAAGATTTGATCAGAGTTGGATCAAAATGGACGTTTAATGAGGTGTTTTAAGACATCTAGGAATCTAATCAGATGTCTAATTTAAGATGGGTTTCCTTTCTATTTTGTCCAGACCTAAACAAGGTTCTAGGATAAGTTGCACAGATGATACATCAGACATTTGGCAATATGTCTGGACGTCTGGAAACAAAAATCACTGTGAGAATGAATTCCCGAGGCTCAAACAGCTATAATCATTAACAAAAGTAATTTGGGGTGGATTTAGCCTAACGTCTATTTATCAGACGTCTGGGATGTACTACGGATGCTTGAAAGTAGTTGAAAAATAGATTAAGGGTTAATCCTCTAAGATAAGTCAACGATCCTCTAGTTGGACGTCTGGAAAGGTTCTTAGACATCTTCTTAGATATCTCTACTAAAGGCTGGACATCTAAAAGTAGCAGACAGAGAGTGGGTTTCTAGCCTAAGTGTTTTGGACGTCTGATCAAACAGTCAGACGTCTTAAAGTCTAAGATCAAACGTTTGATGTCCAGATTGGACATCTGATCAAATTGTCTGATACCTATTTTGGTTTCTTGATTTATCTAAGAGTTTGTCTTAGTATCCTAGAGTTGTATAAGTGTTCCTAAGACTACTGTTTAGTTACTTTGAGGCTCTTTAATACATAATCTAAGTAAAAAAAGCAAAGAACAAAAAGATGAATACATAGAACAAAACTAGAAAGAACTTCTATCATATTATTCATCTTCTTGTCTTCAAGCTCTCACTTCACGTGAAGCTCCTTCTCCTCCATCAAGCTCCTCCAATCCATCATGGATGCGAGCTTGAGCTCCTCCTCCACACCTGTAACCATTTGCATTTATCCTGAAATTATAACTCAAATGCAAACATTTAATAACAAGTGTTTTGTTATCATCAAAATTAACAATCGTAATACCCTTCCACCAACAATCTCCCCTTTTTTAATATTGAAAAAATCATAAATATTAATCCAAAAAAGTTCTCCCCCTTTTTGACATTATCAAAAAGGTTTAATTAATTTTAATAATTTCATCCTATACTCTCCCTTAAAACATGCTCTTCCAATTCCATCTTTTTGACATAACAAGATAGCTATGTAATTATCTCCCCCTTTCTAGTGAAAATATAGCTATGTTATCTTTTGAGATCTCCTCCTATGTAAATGAAGGAAATCTTTTTCCCCCTTAATGATTGACATATAGCTTACCAAATTTTAACTTCCCCTATCTAAATGCTATAGATAAAAAGATGAGGTAAAAGGTGTACCTCACTTACCATGGCTAATAGCATGACCCAAATGGAGGTTGATGCCAAAATCGATGGGGTTCCCATCCAAAGCTTGGAGGTCCGAGCATTAGAGCCTATCTTCAATTGAGCAGTCAACACATGGCGGTTCGATCACCCATCGATCTTCTTATTGATCTTCTTATCTTTGATCTACTCCTTGATCCTCCCAATTTGAGATGACCATTTTCCAAGTTGTATGTCCAATCTTTCACATTGACATTTCCTTTGAAACCTAAAAAACAAGAGTCTAATTGACTTTTTGGTATCCAAGTTATCTTTGATTTGGATTTATTAGTGGGTCTCCTTAAAGGAGATCCTTTCTCAACCTTATGATTAGTGCTAACTTTATCATTAGAGAAATTATCTAATTTATTCACCAAGTTATAAGAATCTTCCCTAAGACATGCAAGTTTTTTTTCTGCAACATCTTAGTTTTTAAACTAGAAATTTCAATTTTTAAGCTAGTATTCTCCTCAATCAATCTACTAATTTCATTGATTAGGGTTTTATTTTCTAACAACAAATTATCATTTTCAGAAATGTTAGGACTAGAACTACTTTCTAGATCCTTGATTTGAATTTCTAACCTTTCATTTTCAGCTCTAAGAAGGCTAAGATTCTTTTTAATGCTTTTGTTTTCTATTTTTGGTGACTTACTAAGCTCATATAATTCATCAAAAGGATCTTGTAATTCATTAAAAGAGCTTACCTCGTAATTCTCATCTCCACTTCACCATCACTTGCAAAAGTCATGAAACCCATGCAAGCAACTTCGATTTTCTTCTCAGGATCCTCCTCTTGTTCCTCCTCTGAGGTCGAGTCATCCCAAGTAGCTTGGAATGCTTTTCTCTTATACTTCTCCTTCTCCTTCTTCTTTTCTTTCTTTAGAATAGGGCATTCGAATCTAATATGCCCCTTCTTGTTGCAATAATAGCAACAAGTTGGACTTTCATTCTCTTTCTACTTCTCCTTTTTTCTCTTTAAATCCCTACAAAACCTAGGAATTTTTTGAAATAAAATTCTAATATCCTTGTCGTTGGAACTTACCTCACTATCCAAAGCAACTTTGAAGTACAGAGTCTTCCTTGGCTTTGGCTCCGGTGTGTCCTTTTGCTTCAACTTCATCTCATAGGCCATAAAATTGCCTAAGAGATCCTTCATATTGAGTTCCTCAACTTCATTCGCCTCCTCGATGGCGATGACCTTTTATTCTCATTCCAGTCCAAGGGAATGAAGAAGCTTTCCTTGAAGCTCCTCCTTTACAATGGTCTTCCCTAAAGCTTTCAAATTGTTTACTATGAGAGTGAACCTAGTGTTCATCTCACTTAAAGACTCATTAGGTTTTATAGAAAAAGATTCAAAATCTTGAGATAAGATATTAATTTTAGAAGCCATTACCTTTGAAGTACCCTCATGAGTTACCCCTAATGTATGCCAAATCTCGTATGATGTGGTGCATTGCGAGATACGGTTGAATTTCTCAGGGCTCAATGCACAATAGAGAGCGTTCATCATCTTGGTGTTGAGAGATAGCTCCCGAACTTACTGCTGCGAGTAGCCTCCCACAAGTCTCTCCAAGATGTCGAATGGGATCTGGCACCTAACCCAAATTGTGTAGTCATTGGCTTGGAGCCAAGCCTTCATTCGGAGCTTCCAATAAGGGTAGTTACTCCCGTTGAAGAACGATGGACAGGTAGTAGACTGCCCCTCGAATGTTCTCATTGCAAAAATGCTTCCCTCCATGATCATTTGTTGGTGTATGACACCGATATGCAAGATATGCTCTGATACCAACTGAAGGTTCTGACGGAGGAGGTGAGATTTGCATGAAATGAAATATGCAAAATAAACAATCTCACAAAGATGCAATCACAAGTACACAAAAGATTTTTAAGTAGAAACCCAAACCCGGGTAAAAACCATCACCTAAGTCTCTCAACTTAAGATGTTCCAATTGACCTGGTCGATCAAATCCACTAACGAATTACTTAAAATGAGGGTAGTTCAGCCTCAATACAACCGACACTACTTTGAACCCGAGGGTAGTGTACCTCAAACCCCTCCTCTTCACGAGGATTATTTTGTCTCACGAGGGAGATGGGAATTCGCAAAGCAAATAACTAAACAAAAACAATAACAAAAGTCCTATAGAGCCGCAAAGTAAATAAGTAAATCTAGCTACTATAGGCTAAGGAAACTTTCCTTTGATGGAAGTGTGTCGGCTATTGACGTGAAGTGCGTAAACCACACAAGGGCATGAACAACACTCTCGTATGTGAAGATCGGAGAGTGGGTGTGCAGTGAAAATGGTGCTCTCAAGAGTGTGGACAAAGGTTTGGAGAGCAACAACACTTCTAGGTGATTCATTTCTTCTTTTGAACATAATATGAGTGGAAGTAGTGTTTCTTGGTGTGTCAAGCTTAGGAAGGGTGCTCCTCTATTTATAGAGGTCCTAAGAAGGGTTTAGAAAGCCTTCGAAGGCTTCTATAGCCGTTGGGAATAAATCCAATCAAACCGAAATTATGGTCATTTATGATTCTGACAGGGTTATCAAATGTTTGGTTCTAAGGTCAGACGTCTGGGCCATCGTCTGATTTAGGAATTGATCGTCTGATCTAAAAGGGTGGAAGATCTGATTAGGGTTGGATCAAGACAAATGTCTAATGAGATGTTTTAAGACGTCTGGGAATATAATCAGATGTCTAATTTCAGATGAGTTTCCTTCCTATTTTTTTCAGACCTAAACAAGGTTCTAAGATAAGTTGTACAGACGACAGGTCGAACGTCTGGCAATATGTCTGGACATTTGGAAACAAAAATCACTGTGGGAATGGATTTCCCGAGGCTCAAATGGTTATAATCACTGACAAAAGTGATTTGGGGTGGATTGAGCCTAACGTCTATTTATCAGACGTCTGGGATGTACTACGGACGTTTGAAAGTAATTGAAAAATTGATTAAGGATTAATCCTCTAAGATAAGCCAACGGTCCTCTAGTTGGACGTTTGGCAAGATCCTTAGACATCTTCTTAGATGTTTGGACTAAGGGTTGGACGTCTGAAAGTGGCAGATAGAGAGTGGGTTTCCAACCTAAGTGGTTTGGATGTCTAATCAAACAGTCAGACGTCTTAAAGTCTAAAATCAAACATCTGATGTCCAGATTGGACGTCTGATCAAGCTATCTAATGCCTATTTTGGTTTTTTGATTTATCTAAGAGTTTGTCTAAGTATCCTAGAGATGAGTAAGTGTTCCTAGGACTACTGTTTAATTACTTTGAGGCTCTTTAACATATAATCTAAGCAAAAAATCAAAGAATAAGAAGGCAAATACATAGAACAAAAACAGAAAGAACTTCTATCCTATTCTTCATCTTCTTGTCTTCAAGCTCTCACTCCACGCGAAGCTCCTTCTCCTCCATCAAGCTCCTTCAATCTGTCATGGATACGAGCTTGAGCTCCTCCTCCACACTTGTAACCATTTGCATTTATCCTGAAATTATAACTTAAATGTAAATATTTAATAACAAGTGTTTTGTTATCATCAAAATTAACGATCGTGGTGCCTTTGCACTAACATCGCCCCCAGCTATAGGATGTCCAAATCCCAACTTAGCGTCTTTAGCTTTTTGAACCCTTGTCTAGAAGATATTCTTAAACGGGATTCGGAAAAGCCACCTACCTAGAAAAATAAGCGAAAAAGAAGAAAATATGAAAATAAATGTAGTAGGAGGAAGTTATATATATATATCTATATATATATATGTATATGTATATATATATATATGTATATGTATATATATGTATATGTATATATATATATATGTATATGTATATATAGATATATACATATATATATATATATCTATATATACATATATATATATATATATACAAAGTGTGCTTCAAAAATATTACAAAAACACAAAAAGAGTGAGGTATTTAGAATACAAGGCCAAATGGCCCAGCCGAGGAGATATATACTTGATTCATCCTTTTGTTGACCTTGGAATACAAAATGGTAGGGAGAAAGCTACTAATTCTTAGTAAGCCAAACCCGAAACAAGATCCATTAGAGTGAGAAGATATTCTTTGCCTTTTTGAAAACTTACAGTTCAACCTTTCTACCCACTTAATGAGTTATTTTTTCACACACTAGATGGTTATTTTTCAAGTTCGATACAAACCTTGGGTGGGTTAATAAAGCCATAAAAGGTTGCTCTCAAGACCCAAGTCTAAGGCTAATAAAGTTTTAAATTGGATTTAGGTGATCTATATTTTGGTCAGTACCTTAGAACTGTCAAGTCTTCAACATTAAGATTTTATGTACAATTTCATTTGATTTGGAGAAAAATCAAGGTTAATGTTTTTCATTTAACTCAGCTAAGACTCATGATTAGATTTCCTGTGTGATTTCTATTGTCGATTTTGCTCAAGGACTAGCTAAAGATAGTCATGGGTGTGATATATTCATATTTAATTACTTAATTTTTGCATAATTATTGCTAGTTGGAGGGTAATTTGGGTCTTGTTTCATTGCATTAGGTTAGATTAGTCATATTGCAGCATTTTATAAATATTTCATTTTTAGGGGATAAATTGTAATTTTTGTTACACTTATATATGGTGCCTTGATAAGTATTTCTTACATGTTTGCAGGAACCAGATCTAGGACTAAGTGGAGCTCCACATTATTGAAAAATCAATTTGAGCTCATTTGTTCTTATTAGGGTTGAACCTATTCCTAAACCCGAACCAATTTAGCCCATAAACCTAACCTAATTAGGAACTGAATTTCCCACACCCATACACCACCTAGCCTAACCCAATTTCCCTCTTTTTGGCCAACTCTAGATCCTCAATTTTTCACCTTAATTGGCTGGCCAATTTAAGTCTAAAAGCTAATCTATGACCACTAAAAACTACTACTCAACCTACTCCAAACTCCTCTCCAACAAAACTCCTATTAGTTGGAAGTCTCCTTTGCTTCTAGAACCTCATTTGGAAGGCCAACTAGTGCACCCAATTTCAGCCCTCTATCTTAAATCCTAGTACTCTAGGATAACCACTTAAATTGCCTACCTGATAAACACTAGTTTATCATCATTCTTAGGCTATTATTACACGTAGTTCCTAAGGTTTCAACATTTGCATTAGGGTATTAGGCTGCATTTAAGCATTCACTTGCATTTAGGGTTTAGGCATGCATTGTTAGGATTTCTTTTTTTTAATGTACTGCTACACTTCGTTTTTATTGTCAACAATGAATACACCATAGAAACCAACTAAACCCCGACAATATGAAAGGCAGAAGGATAAGAAGATAGAAGCTCATTCCAGTTGGATCCTAGCTCATTCCAACTCATCCCAACTAGATCCCAGCTCATTCCATCTCATCTCAGCTGGATCCATCTCATTCTCACCTCCTCCCAGCTCATAGCAACTCAACTCTACTAAGCTTAGCTACTGGTCTTGAACTAGCTAGCTAGGAAGTCTTCAAGAAGGTTAGCTCCAACTCACCATAGCTCCAAACAAGCTGAAGCCAACTCAATTTTGCTCAACACTACTCAGCTTAGTAGCTGACAAAGAACTATCTAGCTAAGCTGGTTGTTAAGTTCACAGGCATCTCTTCTTCAACTTCATGAAGGCACAACCAACTCATCATAACTCCTCCTAACTCCTACCCTCTACTAGCTAAGCTAGCTAACCTAGATCCCTACTCTACTCACCTCCACCAAAAAGTGGTGCCACCTTTTTCCCTCCAAAAATCACATAACTATCACCCAAAGGCACCTCTTCATTTCCCTCCCATTTTTCACTCTAAAAACATCCATGCACCCCTTAATTTTCCTCCAAAAGCATACACCCCTTCATTTTTCTCCAAAAATACCATACTACCACCTTCCTACACTTCTATATAATACCCCCATAACCACCACCTTAGAACCATCCTTGACTACACTATTTCCTACACCCAAAACTACATACAAGGCAAAGGAGGAGGAGAACAGGCATGCATATTAAGGAGTTTATCACCATGTCTCCTTAGTCTACATTCTACTATCCTCCTCCTTGGAACCAAGCCACGGTGCAAGGTGGATTTGGAGGATGGCTAGGCAAGGGAGAAAAGGTGGACATTTACCACCTTGGAGGACCTAAGAGGAGTAGTATCTTAAAGCAAGGAGTCCTCTTCAAGGCAGGAGCAGCTGCACTTGGAGTGAGGATCCTCTTCTAACTCATTCAGGAGACTCTTCTATTTCTTTTTCTTCCTTGTATTTAATTTTTGATGTAAAAGCATTCCTCTACTTCAGAATTAATTATGTAGGATCCCTCCACACAGTTGAGCTCTCAAAGTATCTTTGTAGACATCATTTCTTCTTAATCCAAAATTCAAGTACCTTTCATTATTTTATGTGTCTTAATTCAAGCTTTGGTTAGTAGCTTTAATGCACTTCACTCCACCTTCCTAATTAATTACTCTAGGTCACGCGTGCCTAGAGTGAGCTTAGGAAGGTCGGTTTTCTTTCGATTTATTCTGGTGTTTCAACTCAATTATTTTTACTTGTAGTTGCCCATATTTTAAAACCCTAAAAAAATCACAAAAACCAAAAATACAAAAAGAAGATTTAAGTTAGTGAGAGAGAGACTATTATTTTGATAACTACAAATTGGTATCCTTGGACAACCCTAGATACTTCCACTATTTAGGTTTATAAATTTAAAAGTTGATCGGATTTACACGTACAACGATTTAAAAACCCACTTTTATAAATCGCGTATTTTTCATATCACTACCTAAATTCTACTCCTAAATCCATACAACAACCTTAGAGTTAGCGCCACCTATCCCCCTTTATCCAACCCTTGGATGGACACTTAAGTGCTCCAAATCTCCATGATCAAGATTAGATTTAAGGGCCTAGATTAGCCTCCTAAAACCCCTATCCTAATCCCTACCTAACCCTACATTAGTTGGCCACATCATAGGAATTAATCCAACACTCGATGGCCTAGATTCCTCCTCTTAATGGCCAACCATACACCTTAAGAACAACCTATATGGCTAGTGTCACGCCTCAAAAACCCAGGCCCCCAATGAGGGTTAGAGTTCAAAGGAATGGCAGTAGAAGAGGTGTTGGTTTATTTAATTCGAATTGTGCCTAGCTAAGTCTAGCTACCAAGAATTTCTATTTAATAAGAAAATGGAAGAAAAATATTGGGAGAATGGCAAATAAGTGATAATGTAAAGCAGTAACATAAATATGCATTAAACAAAAATTTACCTAAAACTAGTGTATAAAAGTTACCTACCAAAAATCTCGACAAAAAGCAGCGTTGCGACAAATCACGCCTGTCGACGACTCGCGATGCCAATAATCTGAAATTAGATCACAAAGTAGGGATGAGTCAATCGGCTCAGTAGGGAACAAACATCTACTATATTACAGTCAAAAACATAGGGTAGTATACAGTCTCACTAACTAGCAAAATCCCTAACCCAAACTCAACACCCCAGGTTCTAACTCTCAAACTTGATTTAGCCTGACCAACCACTATGGTCCAAAACCTGTTAATCAAGTTGCCTCCAATCCTCATGATTTTATTAGCATAACTCATTCTCTCATTCGCCTTAATGATCAGATTCTGGGAATCATCCCTCTCTACTAGAAGAGATTGAGATGCATCATTTCCTTTAGATTCCATCCTGATAGTCTCTCCTTGATCAGAGGAGAGGCTAGCAAGTCTGTTGATCCTCAATAAAGGCGTGCTCGCTCTCGACGTATCAAGAACGTTGCTGACCTCAGTCAGAAGAGTTGAGCCTCTTAGGAGCTACCCAGGCCTACACTTTGTAGCCACAAAACGCAAGCTTGGTTTGTGTCCAACAAGGACTAGTCATAGATCAAACCAAATCATCGTAGGATTGGCCAAAATTGTCGAGCCACACTAATGCTCCTGCTAGGAGTAACTCCCCGTAGGAGCGCAGTCCTCGGGTGTGCCCTCTCAATCCGCCGTCAGACAAGATCTCAACCAATCCATCACAGTGCCCTGGCACTTCCGTATCCACAAGTGCCAAGTGAGCCTCTAGCCACATGTACTCTAGCATTCCCCCACTATGCACGTAAGCATCGGCCAAACCTAGAGCCACGAGTACCTCCGCATCGAGTCAGATGTGGGTACATCCAAGTACCAACCATCAATGACAGCCCATAGCCTGTCACCGAACCCGAGATCCCTCCAAGTTCCATGACAGATTCCTTGATAGCTTCCAACTACCGCAACAACATGGTTCACCTTACGAGCCCACCTATTTAACCTAATCATTTCTCAGTCCTTTTTCCCCATGGTCTAAACCAAGTCAGACAACCCTAATTACCTACTGGATCGCCTGCGGTCTTTACCCAAGACCTTAGTGATGTAGGCACATTTATTTTACATAAACTGTCTATTTAAGCATGTTCCTAGGCGTATAATTGCATTCAGCATTATAAATATTGCATAGCATGCATCATTCGGCATTTAGATTAGTTTGTATAAATTATAGGTTAATTTGCCCTTTTTGTGGCCAGGCGATAGGGTGATATCATTTCAGGGCCTTGGATTAAAGATTCAACCCTATGGATCTAATCAAGGCGACGATCGGAGTTCAACGCATCCGAGATTGCCCCGATCTAACCTCTGTAGCATCAAATACAGTCTGAGGAAGATCAAAGGCCAAGGGTCAAGGTGGTGTAAATCCATATTTCAGATGACAAATCCAACTACACGTATGAGTTTGGAACGAAGATCGCAACCCAATAGCGTAAAAATCGACCCAATCCAACATCCGTGGCACCATCTATAAGCATTGGAAGATGGATGGCCCAGATGGCACCACATGGCACCATCCAAGCTGCCCACAGCCACCCAGCCTCCTCCTTCGTCACCTGCGCCATCAGATCTTGACTGTTGGATCAAGATCCAACGGTCGAGATGCAGCCACATCGCTTTACTTACCACTGGGCATTCTCTGAAGATCAAAAGCTTGCACGATCTCGGTCATTGGGTTTTCATCCAACGGCTAAGGGCACGCCAACCTTAAAACAAAATCGAGACAATCGGAGGCACAGCGTAGCGGTGAAGCACCTTAAGCGCAACGTGTGACACGTGCTCAAATCCACGCGAGTGGATTTAATCCATGAAGAGGTGAGCACGGTGAAATGCATCCGTCCAATTTGTGATGAGTGGCTACAGATGTGGCTACATGGCACGTTGGATGGAGGCGAAGCTATATGCATGATCTGACGCCAAATCGCACGCCCGATCTGATGCAATGAGGAGCATGGCACGCTTGCAATCGTAACCCTCCTATTTCCATCCAACGGTGATCAGAGGTGCTACGTTGCCTTTTAACCGATGAAGAGGAAGCACCAGCGGCTTGATTTGGTCCGTCTAATCTTGATCGAAGGCCATGATCAAGGGAAGCTACGCAACACTTGAAGGTGAGAATGCGTTAACGCAACCGCACAAGAGCCGTTGGATGTGGAGCGAGCGACTAAGATTAGAGGCCCATCTTCACTGACATTTACCTTTAGTGACATTTGAGTGTCATTGAAGACTTATAATTAATTTTCAAGATGTGAAATGCCCCTTTTACCCCCATGTCCTCAACTATAATAGGACCCTACGCCCTACATTTTTCTTCATCCCTTCCTTCATCTCTCGCCCTCTCCAAGAGCTAAGAACTCAAGTTCTAAGCTCGCTCTAGTGCTCCCATGTTATGGGAAGGTCCACTAGAGTTAAAAATCAAATATTTCCACTTCTTACCCCCTTCGTGGAGCTCTTGCTAGCCGTCTTCTCACCCCCATTCTAGAAGTGAATCCTACGACCTCAACGCCCTGCCTCATCCTTGGTTCTTCCTGATTTGCCCTTCGTCTTCTGTCTTCACTCTCCTTCCTCCAAGCGTCCTTCGTCTGGCTCGTCCTCCAAGCAATCGTCGAGGAGGATAATTTCTCACCCCCTTATCTTGTTATCACTTTCTAGAGTAGATTTCCAGCTTTCTAGTTATAGAAATTAGTTGTAATGGCATTATCTTATTTATAAAAAGTTATTTTCTCTCTCTCTCTCATTTATATTACAAGTAGATTAGTCGTTTATAACCATTGTAAATGTTTCCTTTATAAAAAGAAAAAATTACAAAAAAATATAATTGCAGATTTAAAATCGGTGTAGCCTCCCCGTGTTCGACCTGGGACTCACTTTGAGTTTCAGTAAAATTATCCGATTAACGGATTTTTACGCAACTACAACGACGGGTTTCGAACTCAATCTTTTAGCGTATAAAAGCTCATTATTCATTTTGGCGTCATTGCCAGGGAGGCAACCGATCCCAATTATTTTTTCACGTTCCTTGCACTTATTTGATCTCTAACCTATGTTTTCTTATATTGTCTTGCAGGTACCCCGACATGGAATCTTTGAGTGGTAGAAAGGAGTAAAGTGCTATTGAAGACCACTGTAAGTGCTCCCCCATTCTTTCCTCCTTGATAGCTTTCATTTCATCACCCTAATTCAAATCCTAATTAACCTAGATGCTCTCATAAACCCTAGGCTTAATTTGGTTGTTTGGTTGCCACCTCCACCCACCTCACCCTTCATACAAAAAAAATCTAAAAAAACCCACAGAGGTACTGATGGGAATACCATCATAAGCCATAACTAGCACATTTTAGTCAGGAATAAAAGATAAAAGCTCCTACATACTCATCTGAGGGTCATATCTCCACCTTATTATGTTTTGAGAAGAGAACAAGAAACCAGGGTTAATTCTGTAATTTTAACAGCATATCATGAATACAAAATAACCAAGGAGTTGGCTAGGGGTGAAATAAAGGTCAAATAATCATTACAGTCTAATAAGTGGGTCCATGTAGACAGAAACGAGTTTTCACGCACTTCAAGAACTGATTCAGCACCCAAAACCCTAATTTCAAATTTACTTAAATAACAAAGGTTATGGTTAGAATAAATTCCATCTAAACCTTCTAGAAATCATATAAAAATATTCCATAAGGTTTGGTACCCTTGATTTGACCTTTGGAACCTATTTTGACCTCAAACAGAGTCACGGCACAATTCTACCTTAACTTGGGTTTTTACGCAAATTACCTAGTCAAACTTAGTCAAAACTAAAATCTGACTTACCATCAGATTTCTTGAGTTCAAATTAGGTTTTTACTAAAATTTGGGCCCAATCAGAGTCCATCTTGACCTAGTTTGCATTTTGGTCCAATCGGACTCTTTCTCTCTCATTCATACCCCTAACTTTCGAAATCTTTACAAAAAGTCCCCCCAACTTCTCTTCATTTTCTTCAAATGAGTCCATACCGCCATGGCAGGTGTGAACCCATGAACCCGAGCTCCCAATCAAGGATTCTTCCCTGATTTATTAGCCAATCCCTTCCAAAATTGGAAGGGATGATCCTGAGGAAGTCCTAAATCATCTAAACCTAAATTTTGATCCTAAATCCCCTCAACAAACCCATGCGAATCCTTGGATTTCAAGTATCTTTTTCCTAAAAGTCTGAGCTTCGCGAGCTTGTTTCCAAGCATGGAAGCTTACCTGAAGCTCTATAAAAGCTTCTACATCGCATAACTGTGCTCCTTAGCAAGTCTTAGCTAGAGAAACTCCTTCTTCCCTCTCTTGCCACCTTCGCACCTTGCTCCAACGACCCTCTCCGCCCTCCTCGTTAAGCTATCCAACAATCAAATGGGACAGCCCTCTACCTTCCTCCCTCGACTCTGCTCCTCCCAGCCACAACAAGAGAGTTCTTCCTCCTCGTCGCCGCACCAACTCACCGAACTCCCTCGTCTTCCTCAGCTCCGGCTCGCCAACGCCGGTGTTCTCCGTCCACATCTTTCCCCCCTAAGTCTCTTTATCTCTTCCTCACTCCCTCTAATCTCTTCCCCCGTACTCACAAATCACTCACAACTGCACTATCACCAGCACGACCTTCATCTTCTCCTCCTCCTACAACACTACGGTGAAGCCTCCCTAACACCACACACCTCCAAACACTGCCGCTCCATGTCCACAAGCTTTGCCACACCACCCTCTACGAAAGCCCTCAACCTATTTCGCTCTCCACCCACTGAAAATCCTCCCCAAACACTGCCTACTCCGCTCGTCGTCTCCGTCATCGTTAGCCCTCCACCATCTTCCAACCTCCACGAGACAACCACCACTGCACTCGCCACTTCACGGTGAAGCTTTTGAGCACATTTGACGTGGCTGCGAGGCCGTGCTCTTGGTTTCAGGTCATCTCCGACGATAGCCACCGCCCTCGACTTCTCCGACGACACCTGCAATCACCCAGCCATAATACCTCCAAGTCACACCCCCATACACTGTGGCTGACCTCCAGATCCTCCTCTAGGTGTTCAATTGAAGCAGCAAGTGATCTCTTCGACCGCAATCAAGGCTTCAACCTCCAGCTACAAGCAAGAAAGACTATGGGATATTTAGTCCCACATCGTAAAGTCTAAAGCTACCCAAGCGACATATAAGGAATTTCTCACCTCGACCCCTCGCCCAAGACATGGGGGTTGGGTCCGCATCACCCTTACACCTGCTAACCCGACGAGCACTCCTCGCCCACGACCACGCCTATAGTTCTGGACCCTGTTCACGCCCGATTACCCGATTAGCCCCGAGTTTCTGAGAGAAAGAAAGAAGAGGAGAGAGAGCGGGGGGGTTTCGTCCTCTACCGCACTCTCTCTACACTTAGCAATTTATGGAGGCCTTTGACTCTAAGCTATGCTGTGTTGTGGTTGCTTCTCTCTCTTGAGGCATGAAGGAGGAAGAGGAGGCCTTTGCCTCTGTTATGTTGAAGCTAAGTTGAGCCTTAAAGCAACTTAAGATGTCTGATCTCTACCGGGTGCCTTAATTGTGAATACTATTGAGATATTGGTTGCCAATTACTATTCAAATATTTGAGAAACTTGAGCTTAACTTCAAAGGGTTAATTGGTGATTCAAATTACTATTTTAATCCATTCTTTTTACACTATGATACTTGATTTCATTTATATATCATTTTGAGTTGTTCTAAATAATGTTTTGATTATAATTGCTTATATTTCTTGTGATTGGTGAGATTAAATTGTTATTATTTGCTCCTTGTGTTCGACCTCAGACTCTTGTGATTCTGAGTTACAAATTTAAATGATTTGAGTGATTTTGTCCTATACTACGATGTATTTCTTAAACAATGACGAATTCGCTTAAACATTTTGGTACTGTTGCCGGAGAGCAATGCGCAATTTGATTTCACTTATTACAATTTTTGATCTAATACTAACTTGCTTCATCTATTTGGTTGTGGTTGTGAGAGGTACATTTGAGAAGATCAGCCGCACGACAATCACTCCAGGGGCAGGTAATCTCATTTCCTTCTTCTTAAGCCCCTATTTTTAAAAAAGAATTAAAAAGAGAAATCAATTAGGATCAACTCGCATTTATTATTAGACTTAAACTTGAGTTTCCTGATATGATTTATTCTAGAGATCCCCTTCCAAATTTCTACACCTAATAGGGACATAAAGTACCTAGGGCTATTCACCTTCTTGATTGAACCCTAGGTGCCACATTTGGAAAAAAAACTAATTGAACCAAAAAGAGCCAAATTAGGTTTTCCATCTTAGGATTGAGAAAACACACTTGCCTGAAATAAAGAGAATTGATTTTCCCGCATTGTGTGTCACCCTAACCCTTGCTTGAATTGACCTAATGAAGAGAACCCTAAAAAGAAGGCTCTAACCATCCACTTGAATCCTAAAACTTGAGACTTAATAACCTGTTTGCAAATAACTTAGGGTGATTTTGGGCTCATTACCCAACTCATCCTCAACCTTAGGGCAGGTTAGGTGAAGTCGATCCACCATGTGGGTCAACCAACCTTCAAATTAGGTCATCAATCACAATCAAATCTAAAGTTCAAGTGAATTCTAAGCACCTTAATTTAGGATTAAA
This sequence comes from Thalassia testudinum, assembly GCA_037157565.1. NCBI lineage: Eukaryota > Viridiplantae > Streptophyta > Magnoliopsida > Alismatales > Hydrocharitaceae > Thalassia > Thalassia testudinum. The sequence continues at coordinate 182,020,848 of JAZHRO010000024.1, read as the reverse complement.
ATTTGGTAGACTTACAAGGTCAAGCTATTCATTTCAGTCTACTTGGATCCGTGATGACAAGGAAGATCAGGTAGGGAAAACCCTGTAACTTGTGGGGATGTTCTACCGTGTAGAGGTCTTTACGGGACTCTCCCTTCTTGGCTGCCCAAGTATTTCTTGGGTGGACGACTTTCTAATCAAGAGGTATCATCCGCCTCAAACCTCCTTAGTCATCCAAAAGTTTCTGGGTGCCTCGATTGGGTCCATCACATATTTTGTCCCTCATCTGGTTCTCTAGTGCATGTTCGAGAGGAGGTCCTTAAGACCACCCTTGAGACCTCCATTAGCTGTTCACTCTCATCGAGGTCAAGCCTCGACTAACTTGTTTGTGCTACCTCCCAACCAAATCGATATCTCTTCTAATTCATCTGAGCCTAGGTCTCCTTCATCCATAGCCATGGAACACCAAGCAGAAGAAGAAAACAATCTCCAGAATTAGCTTCAGCACCTCAATGATCTATTCCATGCATTCATGAATCCACCACAGCATCCTATGATGCGAGATCATTACAATCCCGTTGCGGTAGCAATCGAACCCAGAGCTCAAATCCCTACTGGAGGACCTGATACTAAACTCAAGCCCAACATGATTCATGCTATCCCTAAATTTCATGGGCTAAACTCCAAGGACCCCTTCCAGCATATCAAACAACTCAAGCATCTGTCTCAGACCTTTGGGACAGCTACTCAAGATCGAGACATCCTGCTCATGAAGATGTTTTCTTTCTCCCTCATGGACAAGGCTACCCACTGGTACCAAACCCTAACTCGTCTGATCAACACATGAGCTGAACTTCAATCCGAATTTTTGAAGAAGTTTTTTCCCATTAGTCGGACAAATGCTTTGAGGCACCAAATCATGCACTTTACTCAGAATGTAGGAGAACCACTTCATTGGGCATGGGATCGCTTCCTGGATCTCATGCGGAAATGCCCCCATCACGGAGTTTCTAAATGGGAACAAGTCTAGTCTTTTTACCAGGGACCCCGTGAAGATATCAGATTATTCGTCAATGCGACCTATGGTGGCAACTTCATGGGTCAACATGAGGACACCGTGTGGGAAATGCTGGAGAATATGTGCGAGGCTCCATCAATAATGAATCCATGAGCATGTTTGTTCCTCGCACTTGATTGGGTTTTAAGAGTATCGCGTTGACATATAGCCGAAAAAGCATTCAAAACAAATATAATTTTATTACTCGAATTTTGAAGTCCGAGGTCGAACACAGGGAACAAATTGGTGTTTAGAAATCAAGATCACAATTCAGAATTTAAAGGAATATGCAATAATATCAGTCTCAAAGTGCAAAAATATGGCAATGTAGATCACAAGGTACCAAATAACTCAATGTATATGAAAATGAATTAAAAATTGGACGTCTAATTTGTAAATCAGATGAGTTAAATTGATGATGCTACAGTGCTCTCTGATTTCTTCTTTCTCTGCCTTCAACTTCTACGGCTCTTCTTCTTTCTCTTTATCTTTGGCCTTCTCTTCTTTTCTTTCTCTTTGCCTTTCTCTTCTCTTTCCTCTAACTTCTACCTTTTTCTTTCCTTCTTAGCTTATCCTTCTTCTTCCTTCAGCTTCTTCCTTCTCTGCCTTTCTCTGTCGTGGCCCTTCCCTTAGCTTCTCTTTGTCCTTAGCTTCTCCTTCTTCTTCTTCAGCTTCGCTTCTCCTCCTCTTCAGCCTACAGCAAAGCCTACCCTCTACCCACGCGCACTCTCATCTCTTTCTCTCTTAGGTTCCGCTCTCCCAGAGCCACACGTATTCGAGTAATCGGGTCGGGTACGTACCCAGGATCAGGCCCACCGACATGTGGTGGTGGGCAAGGAGTGCAGTCGAGTCGGTGATGGGAACACCATCATGAGACCTAACTAGCTCATTTTGACCCATAAAAGAGAACAAAAGCTCCTACATAACTATCTAGAGGTCCTAATTCAATGAATAACCATTCTGAGAGAAAAGTAAGAAACAAGGGGTAAAACTGTAATTTTACCATTGCAGCACAACAATGGGTTTTCTCATGAGCTAAACACATGTCAAATGATCTTAATAAGATAAAAAGTGGGTTTGTTCAAACAGAAAAGGGTTCATATGAATTCTAGGAATTAAATGACTTCTTATAACCCTAAAACTGACCCATTGATTTAACAAGGTCTTGGTCAGGATAAAATTCACCTAAACCCTCTAAAAATCATATAAAAATATTCTCTAGGATTTAGAACCTTCAATTTGGCCCTTGGAACCTATTTTGACCTAAAGTGGGGTCTCAGACAAATATTTGCCCTAAATTAGGTTTTTGCATAAATTACCCAGCAAACGTGGTCAAACCCAAAATTCAACTTTACCATTGGATTTCTTAGGTTTAAATTAGGTTTGTTGCAAAATTTGGATCTAAGGGGAATTCATCTTGACCCACTTTGCAAATAGGTTAAGCTTAATTGCATTTCGACCCCTATCTTTTGAAAACCTCTGTAGAAACCCCCTAGCTTCTTCTTTGTTCTTTGCAATTAGGTTCCTCCGCATTACAGCGGAGGGAATCCTACTCCAGCAAGATTTCAAAGGAAATAACTCTCTGATCTCTCAGAGCAACCCCTTCAAAATTGAAAAGGAGATTCTCTGAGAAATCTCCTCCAGTATGAACCCAATTTGAGGCTCTGTTTGGTACCCAATCTCTCATGTGAATGCATGAGAAATTCGGGTCTCCTTCAAGTTGCCATCTCCGGTGAGCTTGCCATGCTTGGAAGCTTGGCTTCGAAGCACAAATCCATCCTCCAGGGCCTATATAAGCAGACCCAAGTCACCCCGCATCTCCCAAGCTTGAAATTGGTTGGAAAATCCCTCAAATTTGTCTCTTCCTCCTCCGACCAATAGCTCAGCAAGCTCCGACAACTTCCCTTTCTCTTCCTCGTCGCCTAGCCACAATACCAGTGGCAGGTTTCTCTTCCTCCTACTCGTCTGCATCACGCTGCACCCGTCGACGCCTTTGCAACCCCTTCGTCCTCGCCGTCCTCCCCCACTAAGTGCTTTCGTCTCCGGCGACGACAATACAAGCCGGCCGCCATCCTTGCCTCCCCCTTTATCTCTTTATTCCCAGATAAGTTCCCTTTTCCCTTCTAATCCTTTTTCCCTCTTTATTTCTTGAAAACACCCCTCGACGCACTCAATCACCATCACCTTCTCCACCTCTGGCCAGACCTTCATCGAGGTGTTCTCGTCGCTCCGCACCTCCATCCGCCTCGCTAACCACCCCATAAGCTTTGCAACACCACACTGAACATAAACCCTCACTCCATACACGCTATCACTCACCCACAAGGGCCCCCGAACACACCCACTCACACACACACAAGGCACCCTAGGGACGCACACTCCAGCACTCCCAGCCACGTCGACCAACGCAGTACACTCGTCATGCCTCGGCAAAGCCTCCTGAGCATTCTGATGTGGCTGCGAGGCTGTTTGTGTGTTAGCAGGTACAGGAGGGTCGTCGCCACTGACGCAAGCAAGAAGCTTGCTTGCAAGCTTCTCCAAGTTCCCTCGCTCCAGGCCAATAGTCCCAAGTTGGGTGGACTTCTCTCGCACATAGCTCCAGGCAACCAATTGGCTTTGAAGGCTTATGCCGCAGCTGAAATCAAGAGAAGTTCCTTGCTGCAGATGCACGTAACAGAAGGTGGGACATTTAGTCCCACCTCGGAAACTCTTGACCGCCCGCAGCTGCATAAATTGAAAAGCTGCATAATCTTTATCACCTCAGTACCACGGGGTGAGGTCCTACTCACCTTCACCCGCCTCGTCTGTGACCTTGCCTCCACGGACCTGGCGTGACCCGTTTACCCGACCCTGCACTCCTCACCCACCACCGCAGGTCGGTGGGCCTGGTCTCGGGCACGTACTCGACTCGATTACCTGAGACATTGGCTCTGGGAGAGCAAACTTAAGAGAGAAAGAGGAGAAGAGAGCATGCGTGGGTAGGGGTAGGTTTTGCTCTCGCAGGGAAAGGAAAAGAAGAAGAAGCCAAGGGTTGAAGGTGAAGAAGAAGTCAGAGGCTAAGGAGCTGAAGAAGAAAGGGAAAGAAAGAGAAGGAGAAGGATTGAAGGTAGAAGAAGAACGAGCCGTCAAAAGAAAGAAAGAGAAAGAAAAAGAAGGAGAAGCAGCTGAAGGCAGAGAAAGGCTAAGGCACGAAATCAGAAGAGGAGAAAGAAAGAAGAAGAAGAAAGAGAGCATCCAAAGACAGAGAAGAGATCAAAGAAGAGAAGAAAGAAAAGCATAGCACTGTAGCATCCATGTTTTAAGACGTCTGATTCACAAATCAGACATCCAATTTTTGTGCTTGTTTACACACATTGATTTCTTTAATCTTCTATGCTTACATTTTTGCATTATAACTCTGGTTTTTGTTGCATATTATATTCAACTTCTCAAGTTGTCCTCTTGATTTTTAAACCCTAATTTTCTCCCTGTGTTCGACCTCAGACTTAAAACTTCGAGTAATAAAATCTATTTGTTTTCAAAGCAATTTCAACTATATTACAATGCTTTATTTTTAAAACTCGATTTCGCCTTGACAACAGTCAGGTCAGGCCAGGTCCGTGGGGCATGAGTGCAGACAAGGCCGAGTCGGTCAGGTGAGAGGGACCTCACCCCATGATTCGAAGGCGAACAGCTACTGGCAGGAATTCAACTTATGCGGCTTCACTCGCTTCGTAGCCGCCGATGTGGGACTAAACGTGCACCCTTCTTCTCGCGCGCCCGCAGCAGAGGTGGTCCTCCAATTGCCTCAACTACTACAGCCTTTGACTGGAATTGAGCGCCTGGAGTTGTGCGCGAGCGTCTTCCACACAGCTTGGGACAGGGACCTGGATCTAACAAGGCCTGGAGCTTGCTTCAAGCTCTACGCCAATGGCAGATGATGCCTGCGACCTGAAATCACCAAGAAGGCCTCGCGGCCACATTAAATTGCTTAGGAAGCTTCGTCGAGGCACGGCGAATGTGCTGCAGTGGTTGGCGTGGTGTGGGGATGCCTGTGCCAGTGTGCCTAGGGCACACTATGTGCGTATGTGTGGGTGTGTTTGGTGAGGTGCGTGAGTGAGTGGAGTGGTGATATGAGTGGGGGGAAATGTTCAGTGATGTAAGGGGATGCTTATGGACTTGTCGGCGAGGGGTGGGATGGTCTGTGGTGGTGGAACAGTCTTGTTGAAGCTACGAGTTACTATGCTAACGTATTTGGTTTTGAAAAACCTGTCATCGTAGTCTGAAAGCGAAGAACTCATGTTCAACAAATAAAATTTGTACCAGAATAGAAATCCCAGGTCGAACTCAGGGAGGCTACGTCGATCTATATTCGCAATTATATTTTTTAGAGTTTTCGTTGAAAAGCGAAGCGACGTAATTACAATGAAGCAATATTAATAATCAGAATAAACAAGAGAGAGAGAGAGAGAAAACATGCGCTCAATATTTCAAAATGTTTGTACAATAAAATCAGAGAAGAATTACACTAGAAAGCGGGAAATCAACTACACCAGAAAGTAGGAAAATTCTTTACTCTAGAAAGCTGCAAAGAAGAAAGGGAGAGAGAAGTTATCCTCCTTGATGATCGCTTGGAGGATGAGCCGGATGAGACGCTGCCTGGAAGGAGGACGGAGCGGGAAGAAGGAGGTCGAGGCAGGAGGAACGAGAACGAGGTAGCACATCGTCGTCATCACGGGATCCACTTCCGAAATGAGGGCGAAAATTTGACTTTATCTCTCAAGGAGCATCCCAGGTGTGGGACAAGCTTCTCTTGAGCTTTGGAGAGGGAAAGAAGAGAAGGAAGAGATGAAAATTTCGTATGGAGGGGGTCTTCTTTTATAGTTGCAAGGAGTGAGAGCAATTTGGTCTTTACAATCGCAAAACATTAAATAAGGGGCTTTAGTGATGGATAAAACCATCGCTAAAGCCCCAGTCGTGGGCGATGTGTGTCGCCCGCTCATCTTCCACGCCGCCCATGTCCATCAATTCTCGGTCGTTTGATCGTGAGATCGAACGGCTAAGATTTGATAATGCAACGCCTCATCTGATCGTGCCCCTGCGTGTAATTCTGCATCCGCGCAGTGCGATCCCTGAGTACACCACATCCCCGCCCTTGCAACCGCTCATCCAAGATCTAATGGTCCAAATAGTGCCATCGCAAGCATCTGCGTTCAATTGAGGCTCGCAGGGTTTCAAACTCGTACCTCTTGCTAGCAATAAGGCTCCCACCTACTGCGCTATGGAGGGGAAATAGGCGCGCGGGTGTTTTGAGGTGCGGCTGCCCACGGCCGTTGGATGGTGATCCAACGGCCAAGATCCAACGTGCTGTGGAAGGGTGCGGTTGTCTCCAAAATCTGCTGGGCCGGTTTGGGCGGTCGAGATGGCACCATGGGGCACTATCCTGGCCATCCATCTTCTGGATGATGTAGATTGTGCCACGGTTGTCGGATTGAGTCGATTTTCGCGCCGTTAGGCTGCGATCGTCGATTTGAATCCATCCATGTGATCGGATTTGTCTTTTGAAGTGCAGATTCACACAATCTTGGCCCTTGATCTTCTAGGGTTTCCTAATCTTTATCTGATGCTACAGATGTCTGATTAGGGCGATCTTGGAGTCGTTGAACTCCAATCATCGCCCTGATTAAATCTATATGGTTGGATCTTCGATCCGAGGCCCCGATAAAAATTTACCCTGTCCCTGAACATAAAAGGAGACAATTAACCTCCATTTTATTCAAACTAATTTAAATGAAAGATGATGCATGCTATGCAATATTTATAATATGAAATGCAATTCTATGCTTAAGAACATGCATAAATAGACATCTTATGTAGTGTAAACATGTTTACATCACACCCCCATGCCTATCTTTTGTTAGTCCCTAGCAAAAACTATATGCTATTTATAAAATAATTAGGTTGGATTATTTGGGCATGAGTTATTTTCAGTCATTAAGAAAATGTTTACTTAGGATCTGAACTTTCAAAAACATAATAGTGCCCAGGTATTTGCCAAAATGTAAATCGCCTCAAGAAAAATTTCTTTCTCTTTTCTTCTTTTCTCTATTTTTTTTTTTTTTTTGGATTTTTAAGTTTTTGGGTTTAAGAGTGGCTTTCTACAGCCATTCAACTCACCCAAGATTTGATGAGAACCCTAAGTTCTAAGCATCTTTATTGTAAATGTGATAGACACATTGATCGACAGTTAAAACAGACTTCGAATTTCTACGCCTCTAGGTGACCTTAAAAAGAGAATTATGCCTAAAGGTGTATCTTTACAACCTGTAGCTTTCTCCCTACTTTTATTTTTATGGGATCAACACAAGGGTGAATCCAGTGTATATCTCCCTGATTTATTCTACTTATCCACTTCTTCCTAAGTGTTTTTGGAAATTTTCAGTGCATTTATTGAGCTAGGTTCTAGACAACCGATCGATGAGTTGTTACCACCAACAACTTGCCAACCATACTCGTGCAGCGAAGTGTGGCTTATTTCTTTTGTTTTCTTTTTTTCTTTTCTCCTTTTCTTTTTGACTTTCTTTTTCTCTCTTTTTTTTTTTAAGTAGGTGGCTTCCCTGGTCTAAGATTTACCTAAAGGCAGCAAGAAAAGAATGGTCCAGTGACTGGGCTCTGGACAACCTACCTATGGGTTGTTACCCATGATAACTTGTCAACATATCACCCTAGAAGGTTCATTAGCTACCTAATTTCCGTTAAAATCACCGAACAACAAGTCAGTGAAAAGAAAGTGTGTGGATGCTTAAAACTCAAAGTTCCCTCAAATCAGAGGGTGGATTAATAAGTCATGTACTTATCACCCAAACTTATTTACTCAAATTACAATAAAATTAGGATGGCGAGGACTCAAAAAATAAATCCACATTTTAGTGGATACATGGGCTGATTAAGTCCAAAGACCTGAAGGGTCTTTGTGTTCAGATCCTAATGTAATATTTCCTAAGATTGAAAAGTCCTAATGTCCAACTATTCCTTCCTAATTCAATTTTTTTTTAATGTATAAATAAGAAGAAAAAAACAATTTACATGAATTTCACAAAGCTTACCAAATGATTCAAAAATGAATCCACCCCCCCATGCCTAACTGATGCAATGTCCACATTGAGAAAGAGACATGAAAGAAAGGATAAAGTATGAAAGATGTCACCTGAATATAAAGCTCGTGTCAGCTTTGTGTCATATGTACAACTGCTGAGTTTAATGCTGTCAGCTAGGCGAAGTCCATCCAAAGAAGTCACAAAATGGCTAGAGCAACCATGTCTGAGACGGGTTCTGGAAGAGTACGATCAATAACAAGCTTCAGACGTTGACCATTGACTTTAAATGTGTTACCTGTCTTTGAGTCAGAAATCTGAACGGCTCCATTTGGAAAAATTTGGTCAATAATGAATGGGTCATTCCATTTAGATCTAAGTTTGCCAAGAAAGAGCTTAAGTCTAGAATCGAATAACCAGACCTTCTGGTTCAGCTCAAAGCTCTTGCGGAAAATTAACTGATCATGTACAGCTTTGGTTCGAGCCTTGTAGATCTTGGCATTCTCGTATGCATCATTTCTAAGCTCTTCCAACTCAAATAGTTGGAGTTTTCTGATCTTCCCAACTAAATTCAGATCTAAATTGCATTGTTTGATCGCCCATAATGCCTTGTGTTCAATCTCTACAAGTAGATGGAACGCCTTTCCATACACCAAACCAAACGGAGACAGGCCGATGGGCATTTTATACGTCGTACTGTAGGCCCAAAGAGCGTCCTCAAGCTTTTGAGTCCAGTCCTTACGATCAGGCCTAACCGTTTTCTGCATAATGTTCTTGATCTCCTGATTGGAGATCTCAGCTTGTCCATTCGTCTCGGGATGGTAAGGTGTGGAAATTCAGTGATTAACCCCGTATTTGGCCGACAAATTCCGAAATTGGCCAACAAATTCTAAAATTGGCCATTAGTAAAATGAGTGTCACTGTCACTGATGATGGCCCTCAGAATCTCGAACCTACTGAAGATATTTTTCTTGACAAAATCGATGACAATCTTATGGTCATTGGTTTGGGTGGGAACCGCCTCAATCCATTTGGATACATAATCAACAGCAACAAGAATGTACTGATATCCAAATGAAGGGAGAAAGGGTCCCATGAAATTGATGCCCCAAACATTGAAAATTTCGACAGGAAGAATTGGGTTTAGGGGCATCATATCTCTCTTAGTTATGCTCCCGAGTGCCTGACATCGAGAACATGACTTTGAAAAATCCTGGTCATCCTTCAAGAAAGATGGCTAATAGAAGCCAGATTGCAAGATTTTTGCAGCCGTCTTTTTCCCGGAGAAATGTCCACCACACGCAGATGCATGGTAGAACTCGAGTATACTGTTAAATTCATTCTCCGGTACACATCAACGAATAATCTGATCAGAGCCGGTGCGGTACAGTTCAAGGTCCTCCCAAAAGTAGTATTTGGCCTCAGATTTGAGTCTATCCCATTGTTGCTTGGTCCAATCCTGGGGGATTTGACCAACGGCCAAATAGTTAACAATGTCAGCAAACCATGGGGTTTGGACACCTGAAACTGTAAGGATAGCTTCGTCCAGAAGAGTGTCAGCAATCGGGAAGTCCAAACAAGAAGAATCACTTAGGAGTCTCGACAAATGATCCGCCACCACATTTTGTACCTAGATTTTATCCTCGATTTCAAGATTAAATTCTTGAAGTAGAAGAATCCAACGAATAAGCCAGGGTTTGGCATCCTTTTTAGCCAAGAGATGTCTCAAGGCCGAGTGGTCGATATAGATGATAACATGAGACCCTAAGAGATAAGCCCTGAATTTTTCCAAAGCGAACACTACAGCTAGTAATTCATTTTCAGTAACAGTGTAATTCCTCTGGGCCTCATCCAGAGTTTTACTAGCATAGTAGATGACAAAGGACTTTCTATCAATTTTCTGACCCAAGACAGCCCCGACTGCGTAATCAGAAGCGTCGGTCATGATCTCAAAAGGAGCTGTCCAAATTGGTGGTTGCAACACTGGTGCACAGGTGACTGCCGTTTTCAGGAAATTAAATGCCTTTCGGCATGATTCGTCAAAAACAAATGGTGTTTCTTTGGCAAGAAGATTGCTCAGGGGACGAGCAACCTTCGAGAAATCCTTGATGAATCTTCGCTAGAATCCCACATGACCAAGAAATGATCGGATTTGTTTAACAGAAGTGGGAGGAGGAAGTTTAGCGATAGCATCAACCTTAGCTTTATCCACTTCGATTCCCCATTCAGAGATTACATGACCCAAGACGATGCCTTCTTGGGTCATGAAATGACTCTTTTCCCAACTAAGGACCAATCGTGTTTTGATACATCACTTAAGACCATTTCCAAATTAGCCAAACAAGAGTCAAACGATTCTCCGAAAATAGAGAAATTGTCCATGAAGACTTCCATAAACTCTCCCACCATGTCAAAGAATATGGCTAACGCATACCTTTGAAAAGTCGCAGGTGCATTGCATAAACCGAACGGCATCCTACGGAAAGCAAAGGTTTCGTAGGGACAGGTGAAAGTAGTTTTTTCCTAATCCTCGGGATGGATAGGAACTTGGTTGTATCCCGAGTAGCCATCAAGAAAACAAAAGTACTTCTGCCCGGCTAGTCTTTCCAAGATTTGATTGATGAAAGGCAGGGGAAAATGATCCTTTTTAGTGGCTGTGTTCAACTTCCTGTAATCAATACAAACCCTCCAAGAGGAAGCTGAACAAGTTGTGACAGATTCTCCTCTCTCGCTAGTCACAACAGTAATCCTAGCTTTCTTCGGAACAATCTGCACGGGACTTACCCAGGGACTATCAGAGATTGGATAAATAATTCCTGCATCAAGCCAATTAATGATTTCCTTTTTTACCACTTCTCGCATATTTGGATTTAATCTCCTCTACATCTAGCGAGAAGGGCGGGATCCATCTTCCAAGAATATTCTATGATTGCAATAAGATGGCTCGATCCCCCTGAGGTCATGAATGGTCCAACCAATTGCCTCCTTGTGTTCCTTCAGGACCTTGATCAATTTAATCTCTTGCTCCTTTGTTAATTTAGCACTGATAATCACAAGGAGTGTCTTCTGAGGTCCTAAAAATTGATATTTCAAATTCTTAGGCAATGGTTTCAGTTCAAGCTTGGGCGGGTTGATGATTGATGGTAAGGAAGATGCTGAAGACTCAACAAGAGGAAGAGGTTGTGAGTGAACAAAATCAATGACCCCTTCAGAAGATGGCAGGTCTGCCATAGAGGGTTGCGGGTCGAATTCGTCATCAAAAAAGGAACTTTCAATTGAAGAAACCATCAAGCAAGTCTCAATGTTTTCACTATCCTCCTCAAGTTCCTCAATAAATCCACAATCCTCAAATTTATTAATCGCCTTAAAAATATCCAATTTCATTCGTTGATCCCCAAAGGCGATTTCCATGCTACCACTTTCACAATTATGTTAGCCTTAGCAATAGCCAGGAACGGATGCCCTAGAATGATGGGCGTGTTCCTCAGATTTTTAGGTACATCCATGTCAAGGACAAGGAAGTCTACAGGAAAATAGAAATCCTTGACCTTAACTATAACATCTTCAATAACGCCTCGCGGATTTGTGACCGAACAGTCCGCTAACTGTGGCGTTACTGAAGTTAGCCGAAGTTCACCTAATCCAAACTTCCCGTAAAGAGAATTCGGAATTAGGTTGATGGATGCACCCAGATCCAGAAGTGCTTTATCAAACGTGTAATCTCCGATGACACAAGAAATCAACGGAGCAACTGGATCTCTCTTTTTCTGAGGGAGGTGGTGCAAAATAACAGAACTAGCCTGCTCGGAGAGTACCACCTTCCTCGGAACAGATTCTATCGACTTACACTGTTGTGTACATAAATCCTTTAAAAATCTCATGTAAGCCGGTATATGCTTGATAGCATCGAGGAGCGGGATATTGATCTCAACATTCTTAAATATATTCAGAAGCTCCTCATTGCTATCATCAGACTTCTTTAATTTTATCAAGGCTTCAGGAAAAGGAACATGAATCTTTGGAATCAGGTTCCTGAGCCTTGATTTCTTCTCTAGAATTCTCCTCTCTCTCCTCAAGTTCTTCAGGATTTAGTAGATTAGAACAATGTGGTTGTGGATCCTAAGTCTGCTTACCACTCCTCAAGGTGATAGAATTTGCGGATGCATAAGAGCTTGGGTCTTGGGGAGGGTTAGGAAAGATTGGAGAGGCTTGATTGTCTAGGAATTGTTGATTTGCAGAAGAAGAAGAAGAGGAGGAGGAACCCTGCTCAACCACCTGAGCATGTGCGTGTAGGTCCCTCTGATTTCCGTACCCATGGGCTTGGTTGCCGGATTCAGAAGATTTCGCGGGTTGGGTACGAGTTGGGATGGTAGAGATCCTGGTTGATAAGAGTTAGCAATGAGCTCAGTCTACAAGTTGTCCCGCTAGGTTTTCATTTGCTGCATGAGTTGGAGCATGGATCCTTACATCTCTACCATTTGCCAGTTCAAATCAGCCTGCCCTACGGGTTGACGACCATTCCAAGTTGGCTGATTGACCTCATTTGGGGGCAACTGAGTATATACATGACCCTGACCCATTGGTCGTTGCGGAGCATAGTTGCCGGGTCGGAATTGGGTCTGTTGCCCCGGGTTTTTCCAAGAGAAGTTAGGGTGGTTTATCCAACCCGAATTATAAGCATTAGAGTAGGGGTTGGATCTAACATTCTCTTGTACAGCATAGACATCCTTATAGGGTGAGGATGGAGAGAAAAAAAAGGAAGGATCAGAAAAATCGGGATCAAAGGCCCCAGTTTGGAACCCGTGAGGTTCCGAAAAATGCTGACTCACAGGTTGAGCCACATCGAGTTGATTCACAAACTCCCGTCCAAAAGGAGCTCGTGAAGAATGGAATCTCGAATTTTGGGATTGAGTGGATTGAGAGTTGTTCATAGAATTTTCAGCCATCCACTCTTCCATTCTCTTAGCAACCAAGTACACCTTGTCAAGTTTGTTACAAATCAATTCCATATCAAATGAATGAGAGTCATGGACTTTATTGACATTTGATCTGGGTTGCCAGGACTGGTTAAATGTATCCATGGAGGCATGATTGATTGAATTCTCGCTCATTTCCTCAAATAAATCGTGTGCACTATTTGCGTCTTTATTGAGGAAATTGCCTCCACAAGAAGCATCCACATGATTTTTGAGTTGTTCAGTCAACCCATGATAGAAGATCTGCACAAGTTGCCATTTCAGCCTCGTGGTGTGGACACCTCTGCAATAGGTCCTAGAATCGCTCCCAAGCCACATAAAACTGCTCCCCCGACCACTGGGTAAAGGTAGTGATTGCACGTCTCAAGGCATTGGTACGTCCGACTGGGAAGAATTTCTTTAGAAAGGCCAATTTCAACTCAATCCAAGTTTCAATTGGTCTTCCTATTGTCCTGTACCAATGCATGGCCTTATCCCTAAGAGAGTGGGGGAAGAGCCTCATGATCATTTGCTCCTCATTCACGTTTCGTGCCTTGGTGGTCTAGACCAAAGTGGTCGAGTCCTCCAAGTGCTAAAACGGATCTTCGGAGCCAAGCCCATGATAATGTTTGATCAGGCTTAATACCTGGGGCTTGATTTCTACATCACCGGCTGGAATCTGGACATCGGGACGTTCCCTGTAATTTGAAGGATCATAAAAATCCTTCAAGGGCTGAGCACCCTGCATTCTCTGGAACCATTCCTGCATTCTCTGCATTTGTTCCAGTTGCCTTTGGAATTCCTCCTGTGGATCTCCAGGCAAAGAAGGCTGTTGATCGGTCATGGGATCAATTTGATCAAAATCCAATTTACGCCTCCTAGAATACTCTAACGGTCCTTCCAATCAGGGATTCAATGACCATCTCCCCAGCATAAACTAGGAGAAGGTCGAAAGGACTGGAAATAGGGACCCTGCAGCACAACAAAACAAGGCTGTCCTTAAGTGGGGTAGCCTAAGGATCTACAGACTCCCAAAACCCGCCTTAAGATTGTAAATGATTTACTCTACTTGCGTCTGCTCAATCCAACCAATTAGAAGGAGGGCTAGGGAGAAGGTTCTTCCTTCGGCTTTCGCCTCAGGTTCCTAGTGTACCCCCCAGCCGCGGTCGTTTGACGCTACTTTCCTTACTAGACATCAGATTAATCAGTACAAGTAGGTTAATCAAAGACAGTCTCAGACTAGGACCTGAAGAGAGAATCAGTCCTTAAGGCCAACGTCTACTCAATTTTATTAAGGCCTGGGATTGTGGTGCTTATGGAATGTGATGGGCCCTTAAAATGGGTTGTGCCCTTAATGATTGATTGAGAATTGTGTAAGTACGTGCACAACCAAGGTTTTCAAGCAAGATTATTTGTGATGTATGGATTTTAATGTTCAAATCTTGCTTAAGTAGCTTATGGGGTTTAAAATTAGGTTGATTGCAATCAAGTTTCGAGGCAAACCAGGTTGTCAAACATGGGTGAAGATTGCTTTCCTTTAAAACTAGAAATAAAGTGGAGTGCCTGGAATAGACCTAGATTGAAAACCCTAAAGAGAAGCTACTTGATGAGTTGATTTTAAGTAGAGTGGCGCGGCCCAAACAACTCAACCAACTGGCCACAAATGCACCACTAAGTTAGGCACACAAAGATGGTTAACCTAGAAGGATTTCTACTCTTTTATGTGTTGCTTTGTGTGTATCGGTTCCATAGATCATAACCCAGTTGAATAGAAACAAATCAATTAGGTTAAGTGCCTTGAATGTGTGTGTACATTGTGTCTGTTGAAAATTACCCCACAAGATTATCTTTTTGTTGTTTTTTTTTTTATAAATGAGGGTGGAATGAATGTAAGTGAGAATCCAAGCAACCAAACTATTCCTAGGATTTATGCAAGCACTTAGGTTAATTGGAATTTGGATTTAATGTGACAAATGAAATCTATGGAGGGGGGGAAGAATGGGGAGCACTTACAGTTGTCTTCAATTGCACTTTACTCTAGTCTACCGCTTGATGATTCCCTGATGGAGGTTTCTGCAAAACAATAGATACAAGAAAAAGTAAGTTAGAAGACAATAAAGTGTGTGAAATGCGAAAAGATCGGAAATCGTTGCCTCCCTAGCAACGGCGCTAAAATGTTGAAGCTACGAGTTACTACGTTAACGTATTTGATTTTGAAAATCCTGTCGTCGTAGTTTGAAAGCAAAGAACTCGTGTTCAACAAATAAAATTTGTACCGGAATAGAAATCCCGGGTCGAACTCAGGGAGGCTACATCGATCTATATTCACAACAATATTTTTTTAGAGTTTTCGTTGAAAAGCAGAGCAACGTAATTACAATGAAGCAATATTAACAATCAGAATAAATGAGAGAGCGAGAGAGAGAGAGAGAAAACATGCACTCAATATTTCAAAATGTTTGTACAATAAAACCAGAGAAGAATTACACTAGAAAGCGGGAAATCAACTACACTAGAAAGCAGGAAAATTCTTTACTCTAGAAAGCTGCAAAGAAGAAAGGGAGAGAGAAGTTATCCTCCTTGACGATCGCTTGGAGGACGAGCCGGATGAGACGCCGCCTGGAAGGAGGACGAAGCGGGAAGAAGGAGGTCGAGGCAGGAGGAACGAGAACGAGGTAGCACATCTTCGTCATCACGGGATCCACTTCCGAAATGAGGGCGAAAATTTGACTTTATCTCTCAAGGAGCATCCCGAGTGTGGGACAAGCTTCTCTTGAGCTTTGGAGAGGGAAAGAAGAGAAGGAAGGGATGAAAATTTCGCATGGAGGGGGTCTTCTTTTATAGTTGCAAGGAGTGAGGGCAATGTGGTCTTTACAATCGCAAAACATTAAATAAGGGGTCTTTAGTGACGGATAAAATCGTCGCTAAAGCCCCAGTCGTGGGCGACGTGTGCCGCCCGCTCATCTTTCACGCCGCCCACGTCCATCAAGTCTCGGCCGTTTGATCGTGAGATCGAACGGCTAAGATTTAATAACGCAACGCCTCATCTGATCATGCCCCTACGTGCAATTCCACGTCCGCGCAGCATGGCCCCTGAGCGTGCCACGTCTCCGCCCTCGCAACCGATCATCCAAGATCTGACGGTCCAAATAGCGCCATCGCAAGCGCCTGCGTTCAATTGAGGCTCATAGGGTTTCGAACCCACACCTCTTGCTCGCGATAAGGCTCCCACTCGCTGGGCTAAGGAGGGGAAATAGGCGCGCAGGTGTTGTGAGGTGTGGCTGCCCACGGCCGTTGGATGGCGATCCAACAGCCAAGATCCAACGCGTGGTGGAAGGGTGCGATTGTCGCCAAAATCAACTGGGTCGGTTTGGGCGGGCGAGATGGCACCACGTAGCGCCATCTTGGCCGTCCATCTTCTGGATGATGTAGATGGTGCCACGGTTGTCGAATTGAGTCAATTTTTGCGCCATTAGGTTGCGATCGTCGATCCAAATCCATTCGTGCAGTCGGGTTTGTCATTTGAAGTGCGAATCCACACCATCTTGGCCCTTGATCTTCTAGGGTTCCCCGGTCTCTATCTGATGCTATGTTGAACTCCAATCGTCGCCATGATCAAATCTGTACGGTTGGATCTTCGATCCGAGGCCCTAATAAAAATTTGCCCTGTCCCTGAACATAAAAAGAGATAATTAACCTCTATTTTATTCAAATAATCTAAATGTAAGATGATGCATGCTATGCAATATTTATAGTATGAAATGCAATTCTATGCTTAAGAACATGCATAAATAGACATCTTATGTACTGTAAACATGTTTACATCAAGTCTCATCAGAGTTGGTGGCCGGAGATGAAGGAGATGAGAGTGGTGGAGGGCGTCAGTGGTCGGTTTGGGGAAATAGAAAGTGGAGAAGAAAGTAGAGAGGGAAGGGAACTTATCTAGGATGTTAGGAGATGAAGGGGAGATGAAGATGGCGTCGGATGCGTACTGCCGACGCCAGAGACGAAGGCACTCAAAGAGGGACGGTCGGCGAGGATGAAGGGGAGACAAGGGCATCGGCGGGTGCTGCGTGATGCGGACGAATGCAAGGAGGAAGAACCTGCCACTGGTTTTGTGGTCAAGCTACGAGGAAGAGTAGGGAAGGTTGCCGGAGCTTGATGAGTGAGTCGGCCAGTGGAGGAGAGAAGAAATTGAGGGGGTTTCTGGTCAATTTCAAGCTTAAAGGAGTCGGTTGGATCTGGGGCTCCTTAAATAGATCTCTGGAGGGGGATTTATGCTTGGAAGCCAAGCTTCCATGTAAGGTATGGTCATCGGAGAAGGAAACTAAAAAGAGACCCAAATCTCTCATGCATTTGCAAGAGAGATTGGGAAGAAATTAGGGCATCAAACTGGATTCACATTGGAGGGATTTTATCAAAGAATCTCCCTTCCAATTTTGAAGGGGATTTTCTAAGAAAACAGGGAGAAACCACCTTCTAAAGCTCGCTAGAATAGGATTCCTCCACTATAATGGCAGAGGGACCTAATTGCGAGAACGATGAAGAAGCTAGGGGGCTTTTGCAAAGGTTTTTGAAAGATAAGGGTACAAATGTAATCAAGTTGGACCTTTTTGCAAACTAGATCAAGGTAAATTCATCTTGGGTCCAAATTTTGGTAAAAATTTAATTTGAACTTAAGAAATCCAATGGTGTAGTTGGATTTTGGGTTTGATTACGTTTGAATGGGAAATTTATGTAAAAATCTAATTTAGGGTAAATATCTGTCTGAGACCCCATTCTAGGTCAAGATGGGTTCCAATCGCCAATTTAAAGGTTCTAAACCCTAAAGAATATTTCTATATGATTTTTAAAGGGTTTAGGTGAATTTTATCCTGACCATAACCTTGGTTAATCAAGTGGGTCTGTTTTAGGGTTTCAAGAAGTCACTTATTTCACAGGGTATACATAAACCCTTTTCTGTTAAATCCAACCCACTTTTTATCTTGTTAAGACCTTTTGACCTTTGTTTAGCCCTTGAGAAAACCCATTGTTGTACTGTAATGGTAAAATTACAGTTTTACCCCTTGTTTCTTGCTTTTCTCTCAGAAAGGTTATTTAGTGAATTAGGACCTTCAATTGGTTATGTAGGAGGTTTTATTTTCTTCATTGGGTCAAAATAAGCTAGTTAGGGCTCATGATGGTGTTCCCATCAATGTTCGACCGGACGACTACCCGTGCATTGACGAACACCTAGGGGGCACATGAAACCCAAGGCTTATCCGCACCTGTCGATCTGGAACTAATGGCCAGTTGCCCAGATAAGGTCTCAATTATCTAGAAGAAGGTGGATGAATTGACTCGACACTTGCAGAGAGCCACCTCGGCACAGCAAAATCCTTTTGCATAACTACCTTCTAGTAGGGAAGCTGTGCATAACATCTATCACCACTCTTCCCAAGGGATGGACTCATATCCACCCTCATCTGATCCTAGATTCAAAGGACACTTCAAAACTTCCTACTCTAGTTGGGGGAACTCTGAACCCTCATATTCTGACTTTTCTGGAGTTCCTCAGACCTGCGAGGACCTCAACGCCATTCAGAATGATCCATTATCAAACATTTATAACCCTGAATGGCGTAATCATCTCAATTTCACGTGGTTTGGGAATCTCAATTCCAGCCCTGACCACAAGCTCTACACCCTTATCAGCCTGCTCATCCTAGGCTCAATTCGAATTATCAATCCGAGCCACCATGATAAGATCAAATGTCTCTAATCCTTCAAACCCTGGCTGACATTCAAAAGATGAATGCGGCTATACAGAAACAGTACAAGGACGAGATCACGGAGATTCGTAATTAGCTTGCACAGATGGAAAATTCTCGCCAGCTAGTGCACTTCCTTCACAACCTCTGTCGAATCCAAATAACGTGTCGAACTAGAGGCACATTATGAACCTGAATCAAGGCCAAGCTCACTTTGTCTATCAGGCCCTTTCTGCTCCATCACCTGATGGGATGGAGGCTTCGACATTATACTCGAGATATCAGCAGCAACCACCACTTCTACCAACTCCAAACAAAACCAAGAAAGACTAAATCCAAGCAGGACTAAATTCTGTTACCACCCGTAGTGGCAAAACAACTTAGGATCCACCTTATCCGAGCTACTCTCAGCTTGGTAGTTCAAAGCCTAACCCTAGATTGGTTATCTAGGACACCCTTATCCCAGATCCAGAACTTGAACCAATCCTAGAGGAACCTACAGAGGTTCCATTTCCTAAGGCCTTGAGTAAAGGAAAGAGGAAACCCAAACCCGTGGCACTTGAGGAAGATCTGGTCAAGCTCTTTAAGCAAGTCCAGATAAACATCCCCTTGATAGATGCGATCCGCCACGTACCGGCATACGCAAGATTTCTGAAGGATTTGTGTCACCTAAGCGTAAGCCGCGAATCAAAGATGGGAGTCCAATCGTATTGTCTAAGCAAGTCAACTCAATCATTTTGAGCAAGCTCCTGTAAAAAGCAAAATATCTTGGCACCCCTTTGATCTCCTGTAGAATTGGTGATCTAGAGTTTGATCAAGCATTATTGGATTTGGGAGCCTCCATAAACTTGATACCTACATCCCTACTAAACCATTTCGAGGAAACTAAGCTCAAACCAATAGAGGTGACTTTGCAGTTAGCAGACCGATCAATAAAGTCACCTAGAGGAATTCTCGAGGATGTTCTAGTTCGAATTCATGATTTCTACTTCCCAGTGGACTTTATTGTATTAGATATGGATACTCTTGAGAATCTGAAAAATGCACCAATTATTTTAGGAAGACCATTCCTAGCCACAACTAGGGTAAATATCAATTGTGAAGAGGGCTAGATCAAGTTAAAATTTGGGAATCAGACATTAACGATCGATATCTCTGTTTCAAAAAAAAAAAAAAGATTGATATCTTCAAGGCCCAAAAAGGAATAAACTGTGGGGTAATTGAGGAAGTATATGACATTAGTTCTAGGATTGAGGACCCACTCATAGAGGAAAACCTGATTATTCCTGATCCTTAATCACAAGAAAATTCTGACCCACAGTTAAAGGAGCCCAGAACTGACCTAGATTCACCTTTAACTCCCACTTTATCTTCTGAGGTCCATCCCGAACCCCCACCTGCTGCTAATAACCCAGTTTTGGAGTTGAAACCTCTTCCCAATCATCTGAAATATGTCTTCTTGGGTTCTAATCAAACATTTCCTATGATCATCAATTCTTGACTCACATCTGATCAGGAAACAAAGCTGATTTCTGTTCTCCAGCAGCATCGAAGAACTATTGGATAGACTCTCAATGATCTGACTGGTATCAGCCCCTCCTATTGCGCACATCATATCTACACTGAAGAGGGATCACGACCATCCTGAGAGATGCAGAGAAGACTTAATCCTAATCTACAAGAGATCATGAGAAAGGAGATCATCAAGTGGTTAGATGCTGGGATCATCTACCCAATCTCCGATAGCCATTGGGTGAGCTCAATCCAGGTTGTGCCTAAGAAGGCAGGGCTCACCATTATCACGACTAAATCCGAAGAGACCATCCCGACCCGCATCACGAATTCGTGGAGAGTATACATTGATTACCAAAGATTGAATGCCTCCACGAAGAAAGATCATTTCCCACTGCCATTTATTGATTAGATTCCCGAGAAATTGGTGGGAAATCGATTCTTTTGTTTCTTGGATGGTTACTCCAGATATAATCAGGTGGCAATTCATCCAGAGGATCAGGAAAAGACCACCTATACATGCCTTTACGGTACATATGTGCTCCGTAGGATGCCTTTCGGGCTATGCAATGCACCTGCCACCTTTCAGCGATGTATGCTAGCCATATTCTCCGACATGGTAGGTAAATACCTTGAAGTATTCATGGATGACTTCTCAGTATTTGGTGAATCTTTTGATGAGTGTCTCCTACATCTGGTCCAAATCCTCAAAAGATGCATTGATGTGAACCTAATGCTCTCTTGGGAAAAGAGCCACTTTATGGTTCCAAAAGGCATCGTCCTGGGACATCTTATTTTTGAGAGAGGTATTCAAGTCGACGGAGCCAAGGTAAATTTGATTTCCCAACTTCCTGTGCTTAACTTGGTTAAAGATATCATATTATTCTTGGGGCACATGGGTTTTTATCGTAGATTCATATCTGATCTCTCCAAAATCGCCTTTTGAGATTTTAGACACCCCTTTTGAGATGACGAGTGAGTGCATTCACGCATTTGAGATTCTGCGTGATCGAGTCACCCAAGCACCAATCCTGCAATCCCTTGACTGGTCTCAACCCTTTGAGATCATGTGTGATGTGTCTGACTACGCAATAGGAGTGGTGTTAGGGAAGAAAATCGACGGGAAACCCGTGGTCATATATTAAGCCAGCAAGACATTAGACGAGGCTCAACGTAACTACACAATTACGGAGAAGAGCTGTTAGCTACCATATTTGGCCTGGAAAAATTCAGATCATACCTCTTGGGTTCCCATGTCATTATATACTCAAATCACACTACAGTGAGGCACTTACTCATAAAGAAGGATGAGAAACCTAGATTAATCCGACGGATCTTGCTGTTGCAAGAATTCGACCTTGAAATTCGCGACAAGGCAGGAAAGCGAAATGTGGTAGCTGACCATTTGTCTCGCCTTCCTTCTTCAATCATTGACCCATCCGAACCTATTACCGAGCATTTTCCGGATAAGCATATGTTGGCCATTAACGGACTTCCCTGGTTTGCTGACATGGTAAACTACTTGGTTATGGGGAAAGTCCCACCAGATTGGGCAACTTCTAGGCTAGACAAGTTGATTTCCGATGCCAAGTACTACATTTGGGAAGAACCGTATCTCTTCCATATTAGAAATGATCAAGTAATCTGGAGTTGCATTCCTAACAATGAGGTCAATAACGTCATCTCATTCTGTCATGATCAGACCTGCGATGGCCATTTCTCTAGTAAAAAAATCACAGCGAAGATCCTCCAGTGTGGGTTCTTCTGGCCCACAATGTTCAAAGACTCACAAACTTATTGTAGGACATGCGCTTGTTGTCAGACCTTAGGCAACATGGGCCCATGTGATTTGTTGCCTTTGAATCCAATCATTGTGTATGAAATCTTTGACATCTGTGGAATTAATTTCATGGGACCCTTTCCAGGATCTAATGGCTTTGAATATATCTTACTCGTTAATTACATCTCTAAATGGATTAAAGCCATCCCCACCAGAACAAGTGACCATAAAGTCATTCTTCGGTTCATTCAAGAGAACATCTTTTCTATATTTGGGGTTCCAAAAGCCATCATCAGTGATGGCGGGTCTCATTTCACCAATGTGCACTTCCAGTCCCTAATGAAAAAGTACAGGGTGTCGCATCGTATCTCAACTCCTTACCACCCCCAGACTAATGGACTGGCAGAACTGTCAAATCGGGAGAGCAAGAAGATCCTGCAGGTCACTATTCGGCCTGACAGAAAGGATTGGTATACTCGCCTTCCAGAAGCCTTATAGGCCTATAGGACCACCCATAAGAAAAGGGTAAGATGGGCGTATAGGAAAAGCTAGGCATGGGGGTAAGATGGGAACACCATCATGAGCCATAATTTGTTCAATTTAGTCATTTTCAAGAAATAAATGTTCCTACATAACCGCCAGAGAACTGTAATTCTTTGCATAATCATTCTGAGAGAAAGATAAGAAAATAAGGTTAAAACTGTAATTTTACCATCATAACATGAATGCAGTACAATCACGGCTCTTCCCAGGGGGTAATTAAGAGTCAAATGGCCTTAAATGTCCAACAAGTGGGTTAATACAGACAGAAAAGGATTTTCACATGTTTTGAGAATTAAATGACTTCTGAAATCCTAAAAATAGACTCACTTAATTAACTGAGGTTCTGGTCAGGGTCAAATTCACCTAAACCCTCTAAAATTCATAAAAAAATATTCTCTAGGATTTGGTACCTTCAATTTGACCATGAGAACCCATCTTTACCCAAAACAGAGTCCTAGACTGACATTTGCCCTAATTTGGGTTTTTGCATAAATTACCTAGTAAAACTTGGTCAAAACCTAAATCTAACTTCACCATTGGATTCCTTGGGTTCAAATTAGGTTTTTACCAAAATTTAGGCCCAATCTAAGATCATCTTGACCAAGTTTACATTTTGGTTCAATCAGACTCTTTCTATCTCATTCAGATCCTTAACTTTTGAATTCTCTTACAAATAGCCCCACAACTTCTTTGTCTTCTTCACATAAAGGTCCCTCCACCATTATTGCTCAAGAATCCAACTCTGGTGACCTTTGATTGAAGAGAATTCCTCTGATTAATCAATCCCTTCCAAAATTGGAAGGGAGATTCCTTGAAGAGTCCTCTTCTCATTGAATCCAATCATGAGTCTAAAAACCTTCCCAATCTCTCATGCGAACGCATGAGAGATTTAGGTATCTTTCAAGTTCCTACTCCGGTGAACATTTCCTAAGCTTGGAAGCCAAGCTTCCAAGTTCAAACCGACCTCTTAAACCCTATAAAAAGAGCCCCAAGGCACGGTCGTGTTCTTTAGCTAGGATTTGGCCACAAAACCCTCTTCCTAACCCTACCTCTGGCCTCCTCTAACCTAGCTCTAACGAGCTCCTCCCCTGTCGTCCCACAGCCTCCCAACAGTCAAACTGGGAGCATCTTCTTCCTCCCCGACTTCTCCCGCCTCTCGACGATCACATCAGAGGTGCCTTTACCTTAGGATGGATCTCCACTGACGTCGGATCCATCAGAGGCGCCTTTACCCTTGAGATCCATCCTATAGGTAGAGGATCAGAGCGTCTTCTTCGCCACCATCTCTCCCTTAGGAGTTTCATCTTCCACGGCACCGGCCAACCAAAGCCGGCGTCCTCCTTCCCCTTTCGTCCCTAATACTAGGTCCTTTAACTCCCTTTTCCCCTCTACTTCCTCTTCCTTTCTTCTATCATTCAATTCGACCGTCGATACCTCCGTTCACCCTCATCTCCTCCATCTCCGGCGACCACTCCAGCGAGGGTTCTCGCCTGCTACACACGACCATCCCCCTCGCCAATTAGTCCACAAGCTCCACCGTGCTCCACCGCACAAATGCCCTAACATCTCCCCTCCTATTACTCATCCTAACACCTTGACAACCGACCTACTACTGCACCACCATCTTCGACCTCCGTACACCACCATACACCCTCTCACGACACCCCACCGCCACCCACACATTCGCCGTGGTCCAGCAAAGGTCCTGAAGTATTTTAACTTGGCCGTAAGGCCATATTCCTGTTTGCAGGTGTCTTCCTCGGAGCTCCGCCACCTCCGCCATCGTCGCCTTCGTTCTTCGAGCTCCAAGTGTCGCGAGCACCAGGCAGCATCCCCAGGCTGTGCGAAAGGCTTCCAAGCACATGCCCAGGTGGTCAATTGGGCACCACACCACCCGCTTCAGCTTCAATTGAGGAGACCTCCACTTGCTGCTGTGCGAAGAGGAAGGGTGGGACTTTAGTCCCACCTCGGAAGCGGGCAACCACAAAGAGGTGCATAAATTGATTTTATGCCTCTAGCTTACCGCCTTAAGTAACACACAGGGGGTGAGATCCCCGCACCCTCACGTGCCTCGTCCGCGACACTTCCACGCGGACCTGGTGCACCCGACTACCCGCCTACACCATGCCGATGACCCTGGACTCACGTGTGCACCTACCTGATAACCCGCCTACCCTGACTAGCCCTGGGAGGGCGGAACCTAAGAGGAGAGAAAGAGAGAGAGCGTGGGGTAGGGGAGGGTTTTGCTCTGTTGGGTAATGGCTAACACTTAGCCGTTTGAGAAGTTGTTCCCCCTGTACGTGAGAAGAAGAGGAGACTGAAGTAGAAACCAAAGAAAGGAAGAAGGGAGAAGAGGCTGAAGACAGAAGGAAAAGAAGAAGGCTCGTGCAGAAGAGAAAGGGAAGAAATCAAAGGAAGGAAGAAGAAGAAGAACAGCTGAAGCAAAAGAAAGGAGCACTATAGCAACTCACTTTAAGTCGTCTGATTGTAAAATCAGACGTCTGATTATCTGTTCCTTCATTTGATTATATTCAGTAAATACTGTATATGTGTTAGGCTGATAATTGCTGATCCAAATCACCATTATTTTATCTAGAATTCCTTTTATCTCTTCATATACTCATGTTATACATTGCATATTAGTTTTTAAGTAATTAATTGTGCTTATTTATATTATCTATTGAGATTAGTGTGCGAATTCCTATTTGCTCCTTGTGTTAGACCTTGGACTTCAAATTCGAGTAATAAATTGTATTTATTTTTCGCATTGATTCGACCCAAACTGCAACGCGACGATTTTAAAACCCATTTCAGAGCGACTAACAGCGAGGATGAAGCACGCTTCAAGTCATGATGCATGCTCCGACCATGGTGTTTGCTCTAGCCATGATGCCGGTGGTGGCGATGAAGAAGATCCTTGTAGGGGGAAGGATCATGCCCGATCCTGCTACTGCTGCACTTTATATAAAAAGACCTGTTGTTGATCTCTTCCACTAAAAGTTCTCCAACCACTCGGCGAATATCACGAGTGGTTGGAACGATAAGATCCGCCTGACGAAATCTCCATCAGACGTTTGATCAACACGCCTAACGTCTTAAAAGTGTGGTCATCAGCGAATTCATGATGGCGGTTCCCAGACATTCGACCTTGTCTCTAGACATCTTATAGATGCAAAAATGGACGTCTGAACTCTTCCACCTAGCCTGCATCCATCAAATCAATTATGTTACCATATCATATGTTATTAAGTGAAAAATTGACACAAAGACATATGCAAACTAAGGTGAAGTATCATATAACTCCTAATCAATTAACAACTAAGAATAACTAATCAGAGAGTACTTAGGCCAAATAATGATCCACTAAAGTAGACTTATCAACATCTTTCCCCCCTAAGTCCCTCTATCTCTTCCTCTCTCCCTCTACTCTCTTCCCCTATACTCACAAATCACTCACAACTGCACTATCACCCGTACGACCTTCATATTCCCCTCCTCCAACGACACTTTGGTGAAGCCTCTCTGACACCACACACCTCCAAACACTGCCGCTCCATGTCCACAAGCTTCGCCATGCCACCCTCTACGAAAGCCCTCAACCTATTTCGCTCTCCACCCACTGAAAATCCTCCCTGAACACCGCCTACTCCACTCGTCGTCTCCGTCATCGTTAGCCCTCCACCGACTTCCAACCTCCATGAGACAATCACCACTGCACTCACCACTTCACAACGAAGCTTTTGAGCACATTTGACGTGGCCGTGAGGCCGTGATCTTAGTTTTAGGTCTTCTCCGACGACAGTCGCCGCCCTCAACTTCTCCAACAACACCTGCAATCACCTGGCCATAATACCTCCAGGTCACACCCCCATACACTGCGGCTAACCTCCTGATCCTCCTCTAGACGTTCAATTGAAGCAGCAAGCGATCGCTTCAACTGCAATCAGGGCTTCAACCTCTAGCTACGAGCAAGGAAGACTATGGGACATTTAGTCCCACATCGTAAAGTCTAAAGCTACCCAAGCGGCATATAAGGAATTTCTCACCCCGACCCCTCACCCAAGACACGGGGGTCAGGTCCCCATCACCCTTACACCTACTAACCCAACCGAGCATTCCTCGCCTGCGACCACGCCCGCAGTTCTGGACCCTGTTCGCGCCCAATTACCCGATTAGCCCCGGGTTTCTGAGAGAAAGAAAGAAGAGGAGAGAGAAGGGGGGGTTTTCGCCCTCTACTATGCTCTCTCTACACTTAGCGATTTGTGGAGGCCTTTGCCTCTAAGCTATGTTGTGCTGTGGTTGCCTCTCTCTCTTGAGGCATGAAGGAGGAAGTGGAGGCCTTTGCCTTTGTTCTGTTGAAGCTGAGCTGAGCCTTGAAGCAACTTAAGACATTTGATCCCTGCTGGTGCCTTAATTTTGAATACTGTTGAGATATTGGTTGACAATTACCGTTTAAATATTTGAGAAACTTGAGCTTAACTTCAAAGGATTAATTGGTGATTTAAATCACCATTTTAACCCATTCTTTTTACACCGTGATACTTGATTTCATTTATATGTCATTTTGAGTTGTTCTATATAATGTTTTGATTATAATTGCTTATATTTCTTGTGATTGGTTAGATTAAATTGCTATTATTTGCTCCTTGTATTCGACCTCAAACTATTGTGATTCTGAGTTATAAATTTAAATGATTTGAGTGATTTTATCCTATACTACGATGCATTTCTTAAACAACGACGAATTCACTTAAACAGGTACACAACCTCTTTTGCTTTTTCATACTCAACCAATAACCCGATCTTTAGAACCAGTACACTCATAAACACATAATCGAGTAGAAATCAAATTAGGTAACCACTTGTATGCCTAATTCAGTGGTGCTTATAGGCCAATTGTTTGAGTTGTTTGAGTCGCACCACTTCATTTAAAAGCAACTCATCAAGTAGCTTTCTCATTAGGGTTATCAAGCACTCCATCTTATTTTGATTTCAAAGGAAAACATCTTCACCCGTGTTTGTAAATCTTAGTGTGCCTCCCAAACTTGATTGAATTAACCTTAATTCAAACCCTAAAAACTACTTAAGCAAGATTTGAACTCTAAGATCCACTCATCCAAATAATCTTGCTTGAAAATCCTAGTTGTACACTCAATCACACATCTTAATCAATCATTAAGGGCACAACCCAGCTTAAGAGCCCATCACATTCCAAAAGCACTACTATCCCAGGACTAATCTAAAATCAAGTAGACGTTGGCCCTAGGACCCATTAGTCTGTTTCAGGGTATTTTTCAAACTGTGGTGCGAATTTGTGACATCTGCTTTCTCCAGAAGGTGCTAAGTTGGAGGGCCTAATTATCAAATGACTTAAGCAGGTAGGGGTTTGGCATAATTAGCAGTCTTCGGGACACTCTCCCCTTGTTTCGCTAGCTCAACTTAACCAACTTCTGGATTAAGGACAACACAAAATTCATGTTGTGGTTTGAATTTATCTTGGAGAATATGTCCTCAGGCTACCCAACTTAAGGATAGGCTTGTATTGTTGTGCTACAAGATTCTTTTCTCTAGTCCTTCTGACCCCTTCCTAGTTTATGCTTAGAAGGAGGTCATTGAATCCCCGCTTGGAAGGACCATTAGACCATACAAGGAGGCATAGGTTGAATTTTAGTCAAGTAAATCCCATATTTGATCAACCACCTCCTCTGCCTCCAAATCAACACGAGATGCTACAAAGGCAGCTGGAACAGTTGCAGCAAATGCAACCATGTTTCCAGCAAATGCCTAGTCAGGGCGCTTAGCCCTTGAAGGATTTTTATGATCCTTCTAATTATGGAGAATGTCATAGTGTCCAGATTCCAGTTGGAGACGTGGAAATCAAGCCCCAGGTGTTAAGCTTGATCAAACATTTTCATGGGCTTGCTTCTGAAGACCTGTTTCAGCATTTGGAGGACTTGACCACATTGGTCCAGACCACCAAAGCACAAAACGTGGACGAGGAGAAAATGATCATGAGGCTTTTCCCCCACTCTCTCAATGATAAGGCCGCATATTGGTACCGAATTATTGGAAGGCTAATAGCTACATGAAATGATCTTAAATCGACCTTCCTAAAGAAATTCTTTCCATTCAATGTACCAATGCACTGCGACAAGCGATTACTACTTTCGTTCAATGGCTGGGAGAACCACTTCATGGTTCCTGGGAGCAATTCCAGGATCTATTGCGGAAGTGTCCACACCACGAGGTGCCGAAATGGCAACTCGTGCAAATCTTTTATCATGGGTTGACTGAGCAACTCCATAATCACGTGGACACTTCTTGCGGAGGCAATTTCCTCAACAAGGATGCAGATAGTGCACATGACTTGTTTGAGGAAATGAGTGAAAATTCTATCAATCATGCCTCAATGGACACTTTCAACCGGTCCCAGCAACCTAGATCGAATGTTAATGAGGTCCACGACTCTCATTCATTCAATATGGAATTGATTTGTAACAAACTTGATAAGGTGGATCCGGTTACAAAAAGAATAGAAGAGTGGATAGCTGGAAACTCTGCAAATACTTCTAGATTCACTCAATCCCAGAATTTGGGATTCCATTCTTCATGAGCTCCTACTAGATAGGAGTTCGTAGATCAATTGGAAGCAGCTCAACATGTGAGCCAGCATTACTCGAAACCCTACTGGTTCCAAATTGGGGCCTTTGATCCAAGTTTCTATGATCCTTCTCCTTCTTTCCTGCCATCCTCGCCCTATGAGGATGTGTATGCTGTATAGGAGAATGTTAGGTCCAACCTATATTCTAACTCATATAATCTGGGTTGGAGGAACCACCATAACTTCTCTTGGAAAAACCCTGGGCAGCAAACCCAAATCCAACCCAACAATTATGCACCGCAAAGACAAATGGGTTAGGGTCATGTTTACATTCAACTACCCCCTAATCAGATCCATTAGCCAACGTGGAATGTCTGTCAACCAGCAGGACAGGCTGATCTGAACCATTAGATAGCAAAAATGCAAGGATCCATGCTCCAGCTTATGCAGCAAATGAAAATGTCACAGGACAACTTGCAATCCGAGCGTATTACTAACACCCGTCAGCCTAGCTCTCTACCATCTCAACCTGTACTCAACCCTCGTAACATACAAAATCAGGGCAATCAAGCCTAAGGGTATAAGAATCAGAGGGACCTACACGCATATGCTCAGGTGGTTAAGCAGGGTCTTACTTCATCCAATCCTGGATATCTGACTAATGAAGCCCCTCCGATCTTTCCTAACCCTCCCCAAAACCCAAACTTGTACACTTCTGCAAACTCTATTACCTTGAGAAGTGGAAGGCAAACCCAGGACCCAAAATTACCATCTTCCAGTCAATCAAACCCTGGTGAGCCTAAGGAAGGAAAGGAGAAAATAGAGGAAGAAACCAAGGCTCAGGACCTCGAATCTAATGATTTTACTCATGTCCCATTCCCTGAAGCCTTGTTAAAACCCAAGAAGAAGAAGCTTGTCAATAGCAATGAGGAGCTCTTGAATATATTCAAGAATATCGAAATCAATATCCTGCTCCTTGATGCTATTAAGCATATTCTAGCTTATGCTAAGTTTTTAAGGATTTATGTACTCAAAAGTGTAAGCCGAGGAAATCTACCCCGAGAAAGGTGATACTCTCCGAGCAGGCTAGTTCTATTATCCTGCATCACCTTCCTCAGGAAAATAGAGATCTGGGTGCCCCTTTGATTTCATGTGTTATCGGGGATTACACCTTTGACCGGGCACTCTTGGATCTAGGTGCATCCATCAACCTAATTCCAACTTCTCTCTATGAAAAGTTCGGATTAGGTGAACTCAGGCCAACCTCAGTAACGCTGTAGTTAGCAGACTGTTCGGTCATGAACCCGAAAGGCACTATTGTGGATGTTATAGTCAAGGTTAAGGACTTCTATTGTCCTGTAGATTTCCTTATCCTTGACATGGATGTACCTGAAGATTTAAGGAACACACCCATCACTCTGGGGCATTCGTTCCTAGCTACCGCTAAGGCCAACATCAATTGTGAAAGCGATAGTATAGAGATCTCCTTTGGGGATAGAAAACTGAAAATTGATATTTTCAAGGCGATTAATAAATTTAAGGGTTGTGGATATATTAAGGAACTCGAGGATGATGATCTGAATCTTGAGACTTGTATGGCTATTACCGTTCTTGAGAATTCCTCCTGCACCAATGAACCTAACCCACAACCCTCCGTGGCAGACTCTCCAAACCCTGAAGAGGTTGCTGATTTTGTTCACTCCCAACCTCTTCCATTGGACCATCTTGATGAATCTTCATCTGCATCATCCTTACCCTCCATCCTGAACCTACCCCAGCTTGAACTGAAACCATTGCTAGAGAGTCTAAAGTATGAATTTTTAAAACCTAAGAAAATTCTCCCTATGATTATTAGTGCACAATTGACTAAAGAGCAAGAATTGAAACTGATTAAGACCCTAAAAGCCAATAAGGAGGCAATTAGTTGGACCATCCATGACCTTAGGGGGATCGAACCATCTTACTGTAATCCTTGGATTTTTATGGAAGATGGATCCCTCCCTTCTCACCAGATGTAGAGGAGACTGAACCACAATATGTAAGAAGTAGTAAAAAAGGAAATAATTAAGTGGCTTGATGCAGGAATTATATACCTAATCTCAGATAGTCCTTGGATTAGTCCCATGAAAATTGTTCCAAAGAAATCCAGGATTACTATAGTGACTAATGAGAAAGGTGAATCTATCATGACCCGTTCAGTTTCTCTTGGAGAGTCTGTATTTTTTACAGGAAGCTGAACACAGCCACGAAGAAAAATCATTTCCCTTTTCCCTTCATTGACCAAATTCTTGAAAGGTTAACCAGGCAAAAGTTCCTATCCATCTCGACGACCAGGAAAAGACAACTTTCACATTTCCCTACGAAACCTTTGCCTTTCGTAGAATGTCGTTTGGACTTTGCAATGCACCTGCGACTTTTCAAAGGTGCATGCTAGCCATCTTTTCAGACATGGTGGGAGATTCTATGGAAGTATTCATAGATGATTTCTCCATTTTCGAAGATTCATTTGAGTCTTGCCAGGCTAACCTGGAATTGATCCTTAAGAGATGCATCGAAACATAGTTGGTCCTTAGCTGGGAGAAGAGTCACTTCATGGCACAGGAGGGCATCATCCTGGGTCATGTAGTCTCTGATCGGGGAATTGAAGTTGATCGAGCTAAGGTGGATGCTATCTCCAAATCTCCTCCACCCGCATCTGTTAAACAAATACAATCATTCCTTGGTCATGTGGGATTTTATACAAGGTTCATCAAGGATTTTTCTAAGGTTGCTCAACCTTTGAGCAACCTTCTGGCCAAAGACACGCAGTTCGATTTTGATGAATCATGCCACAAGGCATTTGATTTACTCAAAATGGCAGTTACTTGTGCTCCAGTGTTGCAACTACTAGTTTGAACAGCCCCATTTGAGATCATGACTGATGCTTTTGATTACGCGATCGGGGCTGTTTTGGGTCAGAAAATTGATAGAAAGCTCTCTGCCATTTACTATGCTAGCAAAACTCTGAACGAGGCTCAGGGGAACTACACTGTTACAAAAAAGGAATTACTAGTTGTAGTATCTGCGCTGGAAAAATTCAGGGCTTATCTCTTACGATCTCATGTCATCATCTATACCGATCACTCGACCTTGAAACATCTCTTGGCCAAAATGGATGCCAAACCCCGACTCATCCGATGGATTCTTTTACTTCAAGAATTAGATCTTGAAATTTAAGACAAATCTGGGGCACAAAATGTAGTGGCGGATTATCTTTCGAGAATCCTAATTGATTCTCCTCATTCGGATATTCTAATTATTGAACTTTTTCGGACGAGACTATTCTTACAGTTTCGGGTGTCCAAACCGCTTGATTTGCTAACATGGTGAATTATTTGGCCGTTGGTCAAATCCTCCAGGATTGGACCAAGCAGCAATGGGATAGACTTATATCCAAGGCCAAATATTACTTTTGGGATGATCCCGAACTATATCGCATTGGCTCTGATCGAATTATTCGCTGATGTGTTCCGGAGAATGAGTTCCAAAGTATACTTGAGTTCTTCCATGCATCTGCATGTGGTGGACATTTCTGCGGGAAAAAGATGACTGTGAAAATTTTGCAATCTGGATTTTATTGGTTGTCCTTATTCAAGGATGCCCAGGAGTTCTCGAGGTCATGTTCCCGATGCTAGGTACTCAGGAGCATATGATGCCTCTAAACCCGATTCTTCTCGTCGAAATCTTTGATGTTTGGGGCATCGATTTCATGAGACCCTTCCTCCCTTCATTTGGACACTAGTACATTCTCATAGCTATTGACTACATGTCCAAGTGGGTTGAGGTATTTCCGCCCGAACCAATGACCACAAGGTGGTCATTGATTTTGTCAAGACGAATATCTTCAATTGGTTCAGGATCCCGAGGGCTATCATCAGTGATGGTGGTACCCATTTCACCAATGCCCAGTTCCAAAATTTACTGGCAAAATATGGGGTGAATTATAGGATTTCCACACCTTACCATCCTCAGACGAACGAACACGCCGAGATCTCCAATCGGGAGATCAAGAACATCTTACAGAAAATGGTTAGGCCCGATAGGAAAGACTGGACTCAAAAGCTTGATGATGCTCTTTGGACCTACCATACAGCATATAAGACACCTATCGACATGTCTCTGTTTCGTCTAGTGTATGGTAAGGAGTGCCATTTACTCAGAGATTGAACACCGGACATTCTGGGCAATTAAGAAATGCAACGTTGACTTAAGTTTAGCCGAGAAGACAAGGAAACTCCAACTATCTAAGTTGGAGGAGCTTAGAAATGATGCATATGAGAATGCCAAAATCTATTAAGCTAGGACCAAAGCTCTTCATGACCAGTTGATATCCCACAAGAGCTTTAAGCCGAACTGTAAGGTCTAGCTCTTTGATTCTTGACTTAAGCTCTTTCCCAGCAAGCTTAGGTCGAAATGGAACGTCCCGATCATCATTAATTGGATATTCCCAAATGGGGCAGTTGAGATTTCTAACCTAAAGACGGTTAACTCTTTCAAGGTCAACAGACAACATCTAAAACCTTATGTCGACATGTTATTCTAGAACCCGTCTCAGACAAGGTTGCTTTGACCATGATTTGACTCCTTTGGCTGGACCCCGCCTAGATGGTGGCATTAAACTCAACATTTATATAGTATGACTCAGAGTTGACCAGAGCATCATGGAATACAAGTGATATTTTTCCCATTCTATCCTTTTCTCATGCCTTTTATTTTCAATGAGAACTTTGCATAAGCTAGGCATGGGGGTGGATTCATTTCTGAATCATATTGCCAACTTTGTGGATTTCTGGTAAATTTCTCTTATTTTTCTCTTTATTAAAAAAAATTAAATTAGGAAAAGAAAACTTAGGCTTTAGAAATTTTTCAACCGTAAGGAATAATACAATAGGACCTAAACACTTAGACCCTTCAGGTCATCGAACTTAATTAGCCCGGGTGTCCACTAAAATATGAACTTGTTTCTCGAGTTCTCGTCATTCTGAATTCATTTCTAATTGGTTAAATAAGTTGAAGTGATAAGTACACGACTTATCAATCTGCCCTCTAATTTGAGGGGACTTATAGTCTAAGCATCTGCACACTATTTGCACTGACTCACTTTTCGACAGTTTTAATGAAAATTAGGTAATTAATGAATCCTCTAGGGTGGTATGATTGGCAAGTTGTCGTGGGTAACTGCCCATTAGTCGGTTGACTAGAGCTCAGCCACACAACCATTCTCTTTCTACTACCTTTAGATAAATCTTAGATTAGGGAAGCCACCTACTTAAAAAAGAAGAAGAAGAAGAAGAAAAATATCCAAAAAGAAAGAAGAAAAAAAAATTGAGAAATAAAAAAGAAGAAAAATAAATAAGCCACACTTTACTGCACGAGTATGGCTGGCAAGTTATCATAGGTAATAGCCCATTGGCCGGTTGTTCAAAACCCAACTCATGAAATGCACGTTTAATTCCAAACACTTAGGAAGAAGCGAAGAAGTAGAATAAGCTGGGAAGATATACATTAGGTTTGCCCTTATGTTGACCCCATAAAAATAAAAAGTAAGGAGAAAGCTACTGGTCAAATAGATACACCTTTAGACAGAATTTCTTCTTTTCAAGGTCACCTAGGGGCGTAGGAACCTGAAGTCCATTATAATTGTCGATTAGTAAGTCTATCAGAATTTCACAAAAAGATGCTTAGAACTTAAAATTCTTTTCAAGTCTTGGATGAGTTGGGTAGCCGTAGAAAGCTACCTCGAAACTCTAAACTCAAAAATCCAAAAAAAATAAGAAAAAAAGAAAAAGAAAGAAAAAAATGTATTTACTCTGGAATAAGGTGAGGGCTTCGGCGGTCTGCATTTTGGCGGAACTCGGGCACTATTGAGTCTAGATAATTTAGGACTTTAGTAGAAATTTCTTAGTACTGAGAAAAACTATTGCTCAAGTAATTTGATCCTAATTCTTTTATAAATAGCATATAGTTTTACTAGGGACTAGCAAAAGATAGGCATGGGGGTGTGATGTAGACACATCTATTTCACATAAACTATCTATTTATGTGTGTTCTTAGGCATATAATTGCATTCAGCATTATAAATATTGCATAGCATGCATCATTCTTCATTTAAATTAGTTTGTATGGATTATAGGTTAATTTACCCTTTCGGTGGCCAGGCAACAGGGTGATATCATTTCATGGCCTCGAATTGAAGAACCAACCATATAGATCTGATCAGGGTGACGATAGGAGTTCAACACCTCCAAGATCGCCCCGATTGGACCTTTGTAGCATTGGATACAATCCAAGGAAGATCAGAGGCCAAGGGTTAAGGTGGTGTAAATCCGTACTTCAGATGACAAATCCAACTACACGGATGGGTTCAAATCGAAGATCGCAGCCCAACGACACAAAAATCGACCCAATCCGACATTTGTGGCACCATCTACAAGCATTGGAAAATGGACGACTCAGATGGTGCCACGTGGTACCATCCAAGCCGCCCATAGCCACCCACGCCATCAGATCTCGACTGTTGGATTGAGATCCAATGATCGAGATGTAGCCATATCACTTTCCTCACTCGTGGCATTCTTTGAAGATCAAAAGCTCACGCGATCTTGGCCGTTGGATTTACATCCAACGATTGAGGGTGCGCCAGCCTTAAATTAAAAATGAGACACAATCGGAGGCACAGCACAGCGGTGAAGCCCCTTAAGCACAACGCGTGACGTGCGCTCGAATCCGTGCAAGCGCATTTAATCCACGAAGAGGCGATCACGGTGAAATGCATCCGTTTGATCTATGGTGAGCAGCTACGGATGTGGCTACGTGGCGCACTGATTGGAGGCGAAGCTACACGCGCGATTTGATGCCAAATCGCACACCTGATTTGATGGCATGAGGTGCGCGGCGTGTGCGCAATAGTAGCCCTCCAATTTCCATCCAATGGTGATCCAAGGTGCTACGTTGTCTCTTAACTAATGAAAAGGAAGTGGCAGCAACTCGATTTGGTCCGTCTAATCATGATCGGACGACCATGATCAAGTGAAGCTACGCAATGCTTGAAGGCGAGAAGGCGCTAACGCGACCGCACGAGAGCCGTTGGATGCGGAGCGAGCAGCTGAGATTAGAGGTGCATCTTCACCGACATTTACCTTCAGTGACATATGCATCTGTCACTAAAGACTTGTAATTAATTTTCAAGATATGAAGTGCCCCTTTTGCCCTCATGTCCTCAACTATAAATAGGACCCTACGCCCCACATTTTTCTTCAT
This sequence comes from Thalassia testudinum, assembly GCA_037157565.1. Classification (NCBI taxonomy): domain Eukaryota; kingdom Viridiplantae; phylum Streptophyta; class Magnoliopsida; order Alismatales; family Hydrocharitaceae; genus Thalassia; species Thalassia testudinum. Next base: position 181,984,299 of record JAZHRO010000024.1, on the reverse strand, counting down.
CCCTTCCTTCATCTCTTTCCCTCTCTAAGAGCTAAGAACTCAAGTTCTAAGCTCCTCCTAGTGCTCCCAAGCTACGGGAAGCTTCGCTAGAGTTAAAAATCAAAATTTTTCACTTCTCACCCCCTTCGCGAAGCTCTCTCCAGCCGTCCTCTCGCCCCCACTCTGGATGCGGATCTTGCGATGTCGATGCCCTACCTCATCCCTAGTTCTTCCCAATTCGCCCTCCGTCTTCCGTCTTCGCTCTCCTTCCTCCAAGCGTCGTTCGTCCAGCTTGTCCTCCAAGCAATTGTCGAAGAGGATAACTTCTCACCCCTTTATCTTTTATCGCTTTCTAGAGTATATTTCCAGCTTTCTAGTTGTAGAAATTAGTTATAATGACATTATCTTAGTTATAAAAAGTTATTTTCTCTCTCTCTCTATCTCTCTTGTTTATATTACAAGTAGATTAGCTATTTATAATCATTATGAATGTTTCTTTTATAAAAAAAATTGTAAAAAAATATAATTGTCGATTTAGAATCGACGTAGCCTCCCCGTGTTTGACCTGGGACTCACTTGGAGTTTCGATAAAATTATCTAATTGACGAATTTTCATGCAACTACAATAACAAGTTTAAAACTCAATCTTTTAGTGCACAAAATCTCGTTATTCACTTAGGATCCAAGCATTTCCTTTTATTAAACTCTAACCAAGTCACAGATATCATTATGTAAGCTTCAAGTTGTTACTTAGCCAATTCATATTATTTTTAATCCATTTAGAAAGTGTCAAGCTCAATTAGAGACACCCTAAACTCATTTAGGGCTAAACTGCAATTTAACCATTTTCCACCTATTAGGGCACCTATCAAACCCCCAATTAGATTATAACTAGGCTCAATCATTTCTTAGGACTCCTAACATCAAAAACCCTAATTTTAGGCCAATTAACAACCCCAACAAACTACCTAACATTAGGGACCTGTAACCTAATGTTAGGAGGCCCTCCAGTAGCTACCTAACGTTAAGTATCCCTTACCTAACATTAGGTAAGGCTACAGGTCGATTCTAGAACTACCAAATCATGACTCCAAGCCTTAAAACACTCCCTAAAGACAATCAAAGCTGATGAAACCTAAACCATAGGCTACCACACATCCAAGGAATATTTTGAAACAAACAAATCCCCCATCCAGCCTCTAACTAGGAAATCCTCATTATCACAGATATAACCCACCAAGACATGAAACCACCACATGCATCATAGAAAATCATGCAAGCAAATCACTGATTTCGTTCCCAATTAGTCCTTGTTACACTCCTAATCATAGGAAATAAAAAGAGGTACAACAAGAGGGAAATCCCTACCTTTAATTGAGACACCCTTCTCTTCTCTAGTTTGCTCTTCCTTTCACGCACAATAGCAGCACTAGTTGCAACCTGAGCAGTAGCTCCAGCAGTAGCGTCGAGGATTGTGGCAACCACAACAGCCGACAAGGAGGTAGTCCAACCATGGAGTAAGGTGGAGGTGATGGTGGAGCTCTCCACCGATGGGGAAGAAGAAAGAGGCTTAAGGAGGAAGCAAATGCCAATTTTTGTTTTTATTTTTAATTGCTTCCACCTTACATAAGGGTTAGAAAATTTTCACCAAGGTCCCACCACCCAAAACATTAATTAGTAAAGAGTTCATAAACTCAAGTTATATCACCACATGCCCCTCAACTTTTATTATATAACCTTCTGTTGATAGCTTAAGGGGATTACTTATCTTTTTAGAGATGCCATGACCAAGTTTAGGTTCCCAAGCCCTTAATCCGTTATTAAGCAAGCAATTAGAACTTTAATTAGCCCATTGATGTGCACACATCTAATTGGCCTAAAATGTCTATTTATGCATGTTCCTAGTGTCATAGAAGCATCATGCATTATAAAAATTATATAACATGTATCATCATGCATTTAGATTATTTTGTATAGATTATAAATTAATTCACCTCTTCTGTTGTCAAGGGACAGGGTGATATTTATCTAGGCCTCGGATCGAAGATCCAATCGTATGGATCTGATCAGTACAACTATCAAAGTCCAACGCTTCCAAGATCGCCTCAATTGGACCTCCATAGCATCATATGCAGTCCGAGGAAGATCATAAGCCAAGGGGTAAGGTGGTGAAAATCCGTACTTCAGACAACAAATCCAACTACACGGATGGGATCAGATTGACAATCATAGCCTAACGACGCAAAAATCAACCTAAGCTGACAATCGTGGCACCACTTACGAGTAGAAGAAAATGGACAGCTTAGATGGCGCCATGTGGTGCCATCCAAGATGCCCACAGCCAGCAGCCTCCTCCTTTAATCATACCATCAAATCTCGACCGTTGGATCAAGATCCAACGGTCGTGAGCGCTCGAGCTTTAAAACAGAAATGTAACACAAATTTGGATGCAGTGCAGCGGTTCAGAGCCTTACGCAGAGAGCAGGGAGTGCATTCGAGCGTCGCCGTGCTTAATCTACTGAAGAGGACGCACAGTGAAATTTGCTCGTCGGATGTGCTATAGCGGCTAATGCGGCGGCTACGGGATGCGCTTACGCAAGCTAGATAACCAGGCGCGTGATGACGCCAAATTGCACACGCGATCTAACGCGTTGAGGTGCGATTTTAAGGGGCAGGTGTGTGCATTCTGAGACGTTGATCACTCATCGGATCGTGATCAGAGGGGCTACATCGCCCTCCAATGAGCGAAGGTAAAGCAACACTGGGTTGATCTAGGCCGCACGATCTTGATCAGATGGCTGAGATCAGCCCATGCCTTAAACGCATGAAGATCAGGTGTCGCATGACGTGGCGCGACGAGGACACTTGGATCAGCAACGCACAGTCGAGATCCCACGTGCAGCTTCTACAACGTGCAACTACAGTGATGCACGTATCCGTCACTAAAGGCCCTGTACTTAATTCTAAAGATGTGAAGTCCCTCTTTTTTTCCCATGACTGCAGTTATAAATAGCCTATCCCTCCTATACATTTCTTAATTCATTCCTTCTTCTCTCAACCTCCCAAAGAGCTAAGAACTCAAGTTCTAAACCTTACTCTAATGCTCCCAAGCTATAGGAAGCTTGATAGGTCTACTTTGGTGAACTAATTTTAAACCTAAGTACATTATAATTGAAATGAGAATTAAATTTCGAGTATGTATTACTTGAAAAAATTAATTACTCTCGTATTTTGACATTCGTGTAATTTTATAAAAATACAATACATATATATATATATATATATATTAATTGATCAAATAATTATTCTTCTTTGAAAATGTTTGAATAATGTATTTACATAAAATAAAATTAAAAAAATATTGATGGCATGCAAAATAAAATTATGTTGATGCATTCTGTTATCGTTAATTTCGCCCCTTCACAAGGACATCTCGGGGAACGGGGAGGATCGGCCCCCGCTTCCACCCAACAGGAAGGACCCTCTTCCTCTCCATCATCTCCTTCCAACAGAGGGGAGAGCAACTCTACCATCGCGAGCCATTACCTTCAGCCTCGACTCTGCGACCGCGACCGCGTCCGCGTCTCCGATATCAACACCGTGCGCCAGTCCCTTCAATTAAGACGTCCGGGAACCTTCTCTGACGTCCAGAGACCGCGCATTCTCTCCTCAGAGACCTTCGTTCCCTCCTCTCCCGCAGGACACCACCCACCGCGCCACCACCACCTCACCGCACGATTTCCGCGACCTCCTTCCACGCAAGACCTCGACAGCAACATCACCGCAGCCTCCACGACGCCTCACTGCGACAACGAACATCCGACCTCCACTCCACGTGACATCGACCTCCTGTCGCAGGTTGCACCCGTCCTCGTGCCTCCGCCTTCCCTCACCGCGACCTCTACCCGGCGTTGCACCACCACTCCACAGCGACCATACCGCGTCCGCGACCTCCTAGCTCTTTCACCACCGCGCCTGCTGACGACAGTGCTCACCATCAACCGCGAGCCTCCATCGACTTCGCCGCCTTCGTTATCTTCAACCTCTCCAACTACACCACCGAAGAACCCAACAGCCTTCGCCGCACAGCCACCTCATCAACGACGCTGACGACCTCCACGCCGTCCACTACGATCGTGCGCCTTCCTCCCTCTCTCGTAGCAGCAGCACCGTGCGAAGAGCACGGCCACACGACCTCCCCGCAGTCCTCCTCCGCTCCATCGACACTGGCGACGTTCTCGCCGACTGGCCGGCTTCGGCCACCATTGACGACGTCGACACCTTCGTTGGCCTCCTCTCGCCCACTCCGACCTTCCTCGAGCTCCTCCCACCACGGCTCCACGTGCGTACACGGCCAGAGGAAAGACATCCTCCGTTTTTCTGTTAAATAGTTATTACATTGAATGCCATTGTGGGCTTTTGAATTTAAGTTTTGATTATTTTATTGAGGCGAACTTGCAGCTCCACACTTACCCTCTCTTTATTACACAGCCTTTTCATATCCACCTCATTTCGTACCTGATTGTTATACGGATCACGAGTCTCTGGGAATGATACACACGTGTTATTTTCTTGCATTTGTTCCTCTCCGTGGATATGACCTAACTCCTTGTTAGTTTTTTTGATAAATATTTTTTATCTTGGATTTTTCCAACACGTGATTCATGTTACCACGATGACATATTTTTCTGATACATCATTTTAAAAAGCGAAATCTCTCGATCAAAACTCCCCAAGAGTAAAGAAATAAAATTTTCCACTTTTCACCCCCTTCGCGAAGCTCTCACCAACTGTCCTCTTGCTCCCATTCCAGAAGTGGATCTCACGACGACGACACCTTGCCTCATCCCCAGTTCTTCTAGATTCACCCTCCTTCCTGTCTCCACTCTCCCTCCAGGTGTCAATTGTCCAGCTCGTCCTCCAAGCATTCGTCGAGAAGGATAACCTCTCACCCCCTATCTTTTTATCGCTTTCTAGTTAAGATTTTCAGCCTTATAATTGTAATAATTAGTTGTAATTAACATTATCATAGTTATAAAGTTGTTATTCTCTCTCTCTCTTGTTTATATTGCAAGTAGATAGCATTGTGAGTTATTTCTTTATAAAAAAATTTAAAAAATATATAATTGCAATTTTAAAATAGACGTAGCCTCCCCATGTTCGACCTAGGACTCATTAGAGATTCGGTAAAATTATTTGGTAATGGATTTTCTTGCTAATTTTACAACGACTCAGGTTTTCCAAAATCCAACTTTTCTTCGCAATGATTTTCTCGCTCATCATTTTGGCGTCGTTGCCAGAGAGGCAACGAATTCCGATTATTTTTCCACATTTCTCACACTTATTTACTCTCTAACCTTTCTTTTATTCTCCTATTGTCTTGCAGGTGTCCCGATAAGGAGATCTAAGAGTTACAGATAAGAGTAAAATGCAGTTGAAGACCATTGTAAGTGCTTCCCCATTCTTTCTTCCTCCATAGCTTTCATTTCATCACCTTAATTCAAACCCTAATTAACCTAGGTGCCCTCATAAACCCTAAGATTAGTTTGGTTGTCACCTCCACCCACCTCACCTTCTGTTTATAAAAAAAAAAATCTAATCTGATTGTGGGATTTCCTTACCATACACATCACATACACCCACAACTTAAGGCATACAACCTCTTCTGATTTTTCTTACTCAACTAGTAACCTGACCTTTGAAACCGGTACACTCATCAACACATAATCGAGTAGAAATGAGATTAGGTAACCATTTGTGTGCCTAATTCAGTGTTACATCAAGGCAAATTTCTTGAGTTGTTTAGGTCGCACCACTTCATCTAAAAACAACTCAAGTAGCTTTCTCCTTAGGGTTAACATTTAAGGTCAACTACTAGTTACTCCACCCTATTTTGATTTCAAAGGAAAATGTCTTCACCCATGTTTGCAAATCTTGGTGTGCCTTTTGAACCTGATTGAATCAACCTTCATTCAAACCCTAAAAGTTACTTAAGCAAGATTTGAACCTTAAAATCTACTCGTCTAAATGATCTTTCTTGAAAACCTTGGTTGTGCACTCACTCACACATTTCAAATCAATCATTAAGGACACAACCCATTTTAAGGGCCCATCACATTCCAAAAGCACTAATATCCTAAGCCTAATCTAAAATCGAGTAGACATTGGCCCTAGGACCCATTAGTCCATTTCAGGGTATTTCTCAAACTGTGGCGCAAATTTGCGACGTCTGCTTTCTCCAGGTGCTAAGTTGGGGGCCCTAATTGTCAAATGACTTAAGTAGGTAAGGGTTTGGCATAATTAGTAGCCTTCAGGACACGCTCCCCCTACTTCGCCAGCCCAACTTAACCAACTTCTGGATTAAGGACAACACAAAATTTGTGTTGTGGTTTGAATATATCTAGGAGCCTAGGTTCTTAGGATACGCAACTTAAGGACAAGCTTGTATTGTTGTGCTGCAGGGTTCTATTCTCTAGTCCTTCCGACCCCTTCCTAGTTTATGATTGGAAGGAGGTCATTGAATCCCCGCTTGGAAGGACCATTAGACCATTCCAGGAGGTGTAGGTTGAATTTTAGTCAAGTAGATCCCATGGCTGATCAACCACCTTCACCTCATAATAGCATAAGATGCTGCAAAGGTAGCTAGAACAATTGTAGCAAATGCAAGAATGGTTCCAGCAAATGAATGGCCAGGGCGCTCAGCCCTTGAAGGATTTTTATGATCCTTCAAATTATGGAGAACATCTTGGTGTCCAGATTCCAGTCATTGACGTGGAAATCAAGCCCCAGGTTTTAAGCCTGATCAAATATTTTCATGGGCTTGGCTTTGAAGACCCATTTCAACACTTGGAGGACTTGACCATTTTGGTCCAAACCACCAAAGCATGAAATGTGAACGAGTAGATGATCATGAGGCTTTTCCCCCACTCTCTCAGGGATAAGGCCGCACATTGGTATCGAATGATTGAGGGGCTGATAGCTACCTGAAATGATCTCAAATCAGCCTTCCTGAAGAAATTTTTCCCTGTTGGGCGTACTAATGCATTGCGACGGGCGATTACGAGTTTCATCCAGTGGCCGAGGGAACCACTTCATGGTGCCTAGGAGAGATTCCAAGATCTATTGCGGAACTGTCCACATCACCAAGTGCTGAAATTGCAACTTGTGCAAATTTTCTATCACGGGTTGACTGAGCAACACTATAATCACATGGACGCTTCTTGTGGAGGCAATTTCCTCAACAATGATGCAGATAGTATGCATGACTTGTTTGAGGAAATGAGTGAGAATTCTATCAATCATGTCTCCATTGACACTTTCAACCGATCCCAGCAACCAAGATCGAATGCTAATGAGGTCCAGAACTCTCATTCATTAGATATGGAATTGATTTGCAACAAACTTGATAAAGTGGACCTGGATGCAAAAAGAATGGAAGAGTGGATGGCTGGAAACTCTGCAAATACTTATAGATCCACTCAATCCCAGAATTCGAAATTCCATTCTTCACGACCTCCTACTGGATGAGAGTTCGAAAATGAATTGGAAATGGCTCAACCTGTGAGCCAGCATTACTCGGAACCCCATAGGTTCAAACTGGGACCTTGATTGCGCAACAATCATAGGACTTAAATGACCTGATTTAAGTTAGAACTTAGCATAATTATAGTGTAATGCATGCATAAACTGCATACATTGCATCTTTCCTGTATTATTTAGATATGCATGAAATAATGTTATAATGTACTAATTAGTGCATTATTTGGATTATAGGCAATAAGAAGCTCAGGAGATGACCTGAAGCTGGATCTGAAGTAGGGAAGAAGCTAGAGCTGCAGCAGAACTGGAGCAGAAGCCCTGAAATAAAGATAGAGGAAATAAAATAGGAGTAAGGTATACTATTCTACTAAGTGGAATTTTAATGTAGAGTTAAATTATGAAGAACATAGGACCTTTCCCAGCCTTAAGATTGCCCTAGAAACCCTCCTAAACGCTAGCCACCCTTAGATTAGGTCACCTCAGCCTAAGATACCTCAAAACCCTCATTCCAACCCATATCTGGACATCCAAGTAGGTTGCTGGACGTCCAGAACCCTTAGACACCACCCGCAGACCTAGAACCCAATTCTGCTGGAAAATTAAACATCTAAACAAAGTGTTAGACCTCCAATTTCTGCAGAATGCCAAGATAGGACCTAAACTCTTCCCTGACTCAACTTTGGACATCCAAACCAGTGTTTTGGACTTCTGATTTTGAAGTATGAGTCATTTGATTGTTAAATCAGACATCTAGAACCCTTCTCCAATCCTTATTTTTGAAATCAAGCTTGGATCTTGATTTCCTAAGCCCCCAAACCCAATTCTACACCCTAGGGAACCTAAATTAAACTGCCCTAAGCCTAGTACACTACTCCAAGACCCTCCTAAGAACCTAATTAGGTTCTCACTAAGCCCAATTGACTTGGATCTAAGTCAATCACACTCACCTAGTCAATTGGACTCATATAGTCCAATTGAGCTCAGATCTCAACCAACACAAGTCTAATTGGACTCAGTGAGAGTCCAATTGACTCAAGCCTAACCTAATTGGGTATTTTCTCTCCCAATTAGACATACATTCACTCAATTAAACTTGCGATAAGTTTAATTGCACATTCACTTTAGTAGTAGGGTATATAACCCTAATTCTAGGAGCCTGCCTAAACCCAATCACCTAAACCTATAGGACTCAACCTAGACCACCTAACCACACCCACCTAGTCAGGCACACACACACACACAACCGCCACCTCTAGAATTCTCTAGAGCCTTCCAAAGGTGGCGCTACCTTAAAGACTAAAAATAGCCTTCAAGGAGTCAACAACTTACCTCCTTAGAAAGTGGATCTGAGAGGACCCACTCCCTACCTCTCTAGCTGCCACGTAAGCCTACTTCTAGAGAATTCTATAAATCTCTAGAGGGCTACTCCCTTGGCCATCCAAGAGTCTATACAAGACTCCCCTTGGACAGCCATGTGGAGGATCTAGCCATCTAGCCTTTAACTCCATTCCATGTGCACCTCCATTTCCACGAGCTCCATCATCTCCACCACCTCACGTCCAAGGCTAGAGCAACTCTCCTCCACCACTCAAGAGGTTGACCTACCCACCATTGGTTGTCCCTCTCTTCCCTCCTACACCTCAAGCCACTCCTACACCTCAAGCCATAGGCCATTGGAGACCACCTCCAATGCCCTAAGTTCTCCTAGCTAGATTCGTTCTTCGTAGTTTAATTTTTGCATTAATTTACTACTTAGTAGCGTAGTGATCCTCTACCTATAGGATGCATGCATAATCTTTCATACATCCATGCATGCATCTAATTTCTACTAACTAGAATTTATGTCGTAAGATTTCATGTACAAGCATGTCTCTAGATTCAATTGTAATGATGACAATTCTTAATGAAATAAAATCTCCATTTGCATTATCTCTCGGGTGATCATCAGTTGCCTGATTTAATCTCCTATTATATTGCAACAAAAATGTCGGTTCTTGAAAATATAAACAACCTTACGTTGACGCATTTTTTGTTAATAGCCATCGTGAAGTACGAATTGTGCGCACAAGTACCCACACCATCACTTTTATAGTTTATTTGATGCATGCACATATAGTAAGGATTAACAACACGACTGGCACAACTTTCATTTGCAAGCTTGAAACCAGCGTACGATTTTAAGCAAGTAGTAAAAAGATCAAAAATCAATCTCATTTTCTAAACGCCTCCCTGAGATCGACCGGGACTCACCGTCTCGTTACTTTCATTTTTGTTGAGTCGTATTTTGCAACTATACTACGACGTGTTTTAATCAAATCTGCGATTTACGACCCAACAAATGGTGCCATTATCAGGGAAGCAATGCAATTTTGATTTTTGATTTTGGTGAGCTTAACATTGACAAATTTGCTTCTGCTTGCTTTTTGATGTGCAGGAACATGAAGAGTGGAATATGCGCACACGTTAGGTGCACATCCCTATCTTAGCTTAGGTTTCCCGTTCTAAACCCTAGGTAGATTTGAATTCTAGGTAGAATTTGATTTTTAACAAAAAAAATGCATATTTTCAAAAAAAAAAAAAAGGTTTTAGATTTAAGGTTCTTTTGAATCTTAGGTTAGAGTTTTTGTTTGAAAAAAGAGAAAATAAGAAAAAAATTTGAAAAATTTTCCCTCCAAAAAGAAAAAATTTTTGAAAACGTTGGAAATTGTTTTGAAAAAAAAATTGGAAAAAAAATTTTAAAAAAATTGCTTTGGTGAAAAAGGTTTTATTTTGAATTTCAAACCCTTCATAAGCCATTTCACCACCCATCAAAATTCAACCTGATTTTTAATCTAATTTAAAAATTTGATTGTCAAATATTTATTAAGATAAAAGTTTTGAAATTCGAGCACAAGATTTATTTTCAAACCAACTTTGAAATGACACTATTCATTTGAAAAAATTTGAATCGTGAAATTTTTAAAAATTTACGAATCACAAGGTGGTCAAACTAACTTAGATTTGAAAATTTTCAAATTTCAAATAGTGATTCTGAACAAGATGCAAATCAGATTTGATCAAATAGTGGGGTTTGAGAGATTATCAAACTAGCTTTCATTTCCATATTTTATCTAAATTTTTGGAGTTTATTTGATACTATTTCAAATTGAAAAACTAACAAGGGGTCAAAATTTCAAATTCGACCCCCTAACAATTAAAAATTCATATTCATTCAGTTGAAATAGTAAAAATTTCAAAAGAATATTCTCTAAAAAGCTAATTGAAAAAGAAATCTACCTATCAAATTTCAAATCAATTGGATTCAAATTGTAATACAGAGAATAATTTTAATCTAAATATTGGTATGTTGAACACTTAGAATTGCATGAACCCTAGGACTTAACTTTTAGGGTTACATTCTAGAGACTACATTTTGGCTAACCTAGACTTAATCAAGTCTAGTGGCTAGCTAGTGAGCTTGGTCACCTTGTGGACCACTCACCAAAAACCCCATTTGAAGAAAAAGGTTAAGGAAAAATTACATAAAACACGTTAATTAACCTGAATTCGTTGTCATACTACTAGGTCATCACAACCACCTTAGTCAAACCTTAGCTAAATCTGCGAGGCAGTATCAAACGATCGTGGCTCGGGGGTACAAAGGAACTAAAGGCGAAAGCCAAAGGAAAAACCTTCCCCTTAGTCCCCTTGTCCAAATTGGCTGGGTTAGCTTAGGGGTTGGGATTACTTGCAGTCGGTTGTACAACGAATTTTTCTTCATCAATTAGAATCTTAACGAAAAATTTGATCACTTGATCTTAAGGACCAATTGATTAACAAGGCCTTAGCCTTGTCTGGCTTGGTTGCACCAACCCAGGGGTTGGTTGGTGTATGCAAGGAAGGAGGTCACTTAGACCTCAATTGGTTGGATCTTGTAAGCCAATCCCAAGGAGGCAAAGGCGATTCGTCACATCGCCCGAACCATCTTCTCACCCTTCTTCTACTCTCTTAGCCGAGATGGCTAACCCTGAACCCAGACCTCGTCAGGATCCAACAAATCTGGACCCGATGGCTTGCCTGGAAGCCCGAGTCGTCGAATTAGAGGAGCGTTATCAGCAAAATATCGACCGAATCTTGATGACATTGGACAGAATGCAGCTTCCACCCCGAGGAGAACAGCTACGAGATTTCTACGATCCGGCTGCGTTGATTCTCGACCTCAAGTCCAAATTCCCATAGGCGGAGACACGTTCGAGTTGAAACCCAACGTAATTAGCTTGATCCAGAATTGCTTCTATGGGAACTTGAATTAGGATCCATTCCAGCATATAGAGGACCTGAGTCAAATCGTAGAAATAATTCGACCTAGAATGTTGATCTGAGAATTGTTCTCATTAAGTTTTTTCCGTTCTCTCTCAAGGACAAAGCTTCATATTGGTTCAAGACCATTGAGAGGCCAATTGGAACCTAGGCGGAATTACGACATGAATTCCAGCAAAAGTTCTTCCCAATTAGTTGTACGAACGCGATGAGGCGTGCGATTATGACTTTCTCCTAAGGACCTAGGGAGAAGTTGCATGATGCCTTGGACCGATTTCATGATCTCCTTAGGAAATTCCTGTACCATGGTGTGCCCAGATGGCACTTGGCTCAAGTCTTTTACCGTGGACTGGATGACACATTGGTATCTAGCCGATGCATCTAATGGCGGGAATTTCCTCACAAAAGACGAGAACAACGCATTTGATTTATTCGAGCCTTTGGATGAGAATTCTATGAATGCCGCGTCAATGAACCAATTCTAGCGACCTAGACAGCAACGGGTTTGCATCCACAAGGCTCATGCCGAATCAGCTCGAGCCGATATGGACATCATCACCAAGAAGTTGGATAAGGTGGATTTGTTAGATAAGAAGCTCAACGAATTGATTCAAGTTCGACCTGATTTAGTTGGAAATTCTACTACGTCTAGATCCTCCTATGCACCCCAAGCTCCTCCTACTCGAGTTAATTTACTCACTATGGATGCATCTTCTTCGTATTCGTAGGATCCCGCATATCAGGATCCTGCGAATAATCTTGATCTGGTACCACAAAATCAGGGTTATACACCGCATGATGATTTTGATGCGTATTCCCTTGATGAATATACGTCTTAGACGTCGTCGGCCTACAAAGACGTCAATGCTATTCATGGATACGGGTATAATAACCCATACTCAGAGATGTATAACCCTGGTTGACGCCAGCATCCGAATTTTTCCTGGTCTGGGAACTCGCAATGACCACATCAAAATCCACATTACCAAACCAAGCAATACGGGAACATGCAAAACACGTATCCAAGGGAGCAGCCATTCTCGTCTCAGCAGCGGCAACCCCATTCTATATATCAGTCGCTGCATCAAGCTGCTAGTCATCCTCCAAAGCGGGCCGACCCTTTGGAGGCATTAAAAGAGGAGCTACAAGAATTGATGCGGAAATCGACATAGGATAGCTTGCAAATCATGAAGGTAATGACTGACCAGATACAGAGCATCCAAAACACGCAGAACCAACTATTGTAGGAGCATAGCACTCAGGGAGCCTTGCCCTCCCAACCTATCCTAAACCTACGATATAGGCAGAACCAAGGCATCCTGCCTAGGTTTTAGGCACCATAGGGATAAGCGCACGCTATATTACAGGTGCCTCCTACACCACCCGATTATGCTCAAGGCCAGCCACCTTTGTTGTAAAACCCTGCCCACTCTACCCCTTCTGCTCCTCTACCACCTCACGGACAGCATGCCGATGCGAAAGCTATTTCGTTGAGAAGCAAAAAGAAGACATACGACCCACTAATTAGGCAGGCGGGTCCTGATTTTTCATGCCCCTCACCGTAGGATGGTTCGACTCCATCTCAGGAGCCATCTACATTTGATAAGGGCAAGAAGCCCATTAACTCTGAGATTCTCGTCCCTTTTCCTGAGGCTTTGACGCAAAATGTAGCACGAAAAAAGGATACGCAGAATTTTGAGGACCTGAAGTGGATGTTCAAGGAAGTGCATATTCAAGTCCCTCTCCTCGAGGCCATCGATCACATTCCCACTGTCTCTAGGTTCTTTAAGGACTATTGTACCCCTAAGTGACAATAGAAGAATGGACAACAGGCAGTACTATCGAAGGAGGCTAGCGCCGTGATTCTAGCTGACTTACCGCCTAAGAAGAAAGAATGAGGTACCCCACTCATTTCTTACTTTTTATAGGATTCTCCATTTGATCAGGCCCTTCTTGATCTGGGTTTGTCCATCAACCTGACTCCCACTATCGTATATGATTGATTTTGATTTGGGGAGTTAACACCCACCTTGATTACTATTCAACTAGTTGATAGATCAGTGAAAACACCGAGGGGGGTGGTTAAGAACGTGATCATTAAGGTCCGTGGATTTTGCTTTCCTACGGACTTTTTCATTCTTGATATGGAGGTTCCTCCTAATCTCCGTGATGCATCGATTATTTTAGGTCGCCCATTCTTGGCAAAAGCCCGAGCGAACATTGATTGTGCATCTGGGTGTATGGAGATTACCCTAGGAAAGGAACAACTTAGACTTGATATATTCAGGGCAACAAGGAACTTCAACTGTGATCACATCCAGGAGGATGGTAAAGACGAAGAATTGGCATTCTGTGGTAACATTGGCCTCCTTTGTAAAGACCCAATGTCTCATTCGTCTTCATTATCAGGGTATCTAGGCCTCAATCCACATGAGACTGAGACCGCCGCAATGCACATTTCTTCTCGCGGATCCGATTGTATGGGGTGTTCATCTGACCACAACACCCCTGACGCTAACTATCTTGATCCACATATTACTGAATACCCTTGCTAATGCAGGAAGGCGTGACTCCAACAAATGGGTTTCCCGTTAATGCAGTCACGACAGACTATGTTGCAAGTGGCGAATCAGTGGGAATTCCCGCATATCAGGATCGTCAAATTCCCGCCATTGATTCTCCTACTCCCACCTCTGATTATGACCCACTCATGATTGAACTGAAGCTATTGCCTGACTCACTCAAATATGTGTTTTTGGGCGAAAGTGAGACATACCCAGTCATCATTAGTGCTCACTTAACCCAAGAACAGGAACATCAATTGATTTCTGTATTACAAGACCATAGGGCTGCTATTGGGTGGAGTATTGCTAATCTCCGTGTAATTCGCCCCTTGTATTGTACTCATCACATTTACAAGGATGAGGGGGTGAAACCTTCGAGACAACCTCAAAGACGGCTAAACCCGAATATGCTAGAGGTTGTTAAGAAGGAGATCATCAAATGGCTGGATGTGGGCATTGTATACCCGATCTTTGACAGCCAATGAGTGAGTCCAATCCAGATTATGCCCAAAAAAGTAGGACTCACCATAATAAAAAATGATAAGGGCAAATCCATCCCAACCTGCACCGTGACATCATGGCATGTTTGCATAGATTATAGGAAACTAAATATGGCTACCCAGAAGGACCATTTTCCTTTACCATTCATTGATCAGATCTTAGAACAGTTAGTCGGGTGCAATTTCTTTTGCTTTTTGGATGGATACTCTGGGTATAATTAGGTAGCGATTAGCCTGGAAGATCAAGACAAGACCACATTCACATGTCCCTTTGGGACATTCACTTTTATGCGAATGCCCTTCGACCTCTGCAAAGCACCAGTGACAGAGACAATTTTGCATCTTATGTGGAGGTGTTTATGGACCATTTCTCCATTTTCAGAGATGATTTTGCATCTTGTCTTGAAAACCTTACCAAGATCCTGAAACGGTGTATTGAAGTAAACCTAGTACTCTCATGGGAGAAAGCCATTTCATGATGAGAGATGGCATTACCCTAGGACACATGATCTCATCTAATGGACTTGAGGTTGACTGAGCTAAATCTGAAATTATATCCTGATTACCTCCACCTAGCTCGGTTAAACAGATCATATCGTTCTTAGGTCACATGGGCTTTTACAGGAGATTTATACGTGATTTCTCGAAAATCGTGTGCCTATTAACGAATCTTCTGGTAGCCGATGTCCCATTTGATTTTAATTTCTCGTGTCTCAGTGCCTTCGAGACTTTGCAAAGCGTTATTTATGATTCTCCAATTCTCCAACCACCCGATAAGTCACTTGATTTCGAGATGATGTGTTACGCATCCAACTTCGCTGTTGAAGCTGTTTCAGGCCAACATCGAGAGTGACAACCTTTTGTTATATATTACGCTAGCAAGACACTGAATGAGTCTCAGTGTAATTATACTATCATTGAAAAGGAGCTGCTAGCGGTAGTATTCGAGTTGGAGAAATTTCGTTCATATTTGCTGGGTCCAAAGTGATAATTTTCACAGACCACTCTGCTCTTCGGCATTTGTTGGCAAAGAAGGATGCCAAACCCTGTCTTATCAGATGGATCCTTCTCTTGTAGGAATTCGATGTCAAAGTACGTGACAAAGCCAGAGCACGAAATGTTGTGGCAGATCACTTATCTAAACTAGACCCAACCCACATTCCATATTCCCTCCCCATTTCAGACTGATTCCCGGATGGATCTCTTTTGGCAATCCATTCTATCGAGTTTCCCTGGTACGCAGATATTGTGAATTATCTTGTCGCAGGCAAGATCCCCGCAAATTTATCCAAGGACTAGAAACTCAACTTTATATCTGAGGCAAAATTCTATTTCTGGGATGACCCTTTGCTCTTCCGCATTGAAGCAGATCAAATCATTAGGCGGTGCATCCCAGATTCTAACATCTCTAGTATGTTATCTTTTTGCCACATCGAAGCCTGTGGAGGTCATATCTCGGGCCGAAAAACTGCTGCAAAGATTTGCAGTCAGGATTTTTCTGGCCATCTACCTTCAGAGATACACATGATTACGCCAAATGCTGCAAACGATGCCAGTCGGCCGGTTCTATGACCAGGAGAGACTTAATGTCTCTCCAACCCATCTTGGTTGTAGAAGTGTTCGATGTATGGGGCATCGATTTTATTGGTCCTTTCCTAAATTTGCATGGCGTCAAGTATATACTCCTCATTGTTGATTATGTCTCGAAGTAGGTTGAAGCCATCCCAGCGAGGTGGGCTGAGTATAAGACCATCAATTCTTTCATACAGGAATACATTTTTGCGAAATTCGATGTACCTTGCACTCTGATTAGCAACGAGGGTAGTCACTTCATCCACGCCCACTTTAGGTCATTATTAAAGAAATATGGGATGAATCACCATATAGCCACCTTGTATCATCCACAGACCAATAGGCAGGCTAAAGTGTCTAACCATCAAATCAAGTTAATTCTCCAGAAGACGATTAGACCAGATATGAAGGACTAGTCCAATAGATTAATCGATGAACTTTGGGCATATCGGACTGCATACAAGGCCCTACTCAGAATGTTGTCATATCGTATGATATATGGTAAGGCCTGTCACCTTCTTGTCGAGCTGGAGCACTGCGCCTTTTGGGCCATGCAAAAATGAAATCTTAACCTCGATGCAGGAGTTTCTGAAAGGAAGCTCCAGCTTAGTGAATTAGAAGAAATCTGACGGGAGGCCTATGAGAACACATCAATCTATAACAACAAGACCAAGGCCTTTCATGATCGCCACATCCGAAGAAAGGACTTCACTCCCAACCAGCGAGTCTGGTTATTCGATTCATACCTAAAATTCTTTGCGGGAAAACTCAAGTCTAAGTGGATTGGCCCGTATATCGTGATTCACCCCTATTTCAATGGGGCGGTCTAAATCATGGACCCGAAATCTGGGCATGTTTCTACAGTAAATGGCCAGCGCCTCAAGCCATTTATGGCCCAGCAACCTCCTCTTGCTGACGAAATCATTCATTTTATTGAGGACGTGTGATTGAGTTTTCGCCCAGCTGGAGGCGTTAAACTCAGCATTTATAAATAGCATTTGATATCCCTTTTATACATAGCATATTTTCTTTTAGCATATTTTTCTGCATATTACATATCATCAAGTTGGCCTGTGCTAAATGATAATTCAGGAGCAATTCCAAGTGACCTCTACCCACTTACTCCCGGTCGTACTTTATTTCTATTATTCATGCATGAGGACATGCAAGAACTTAGGCATAGGGGGCTTGATACATCAAAATTGAAAATTTTTTATGCCAACATTTTGAAAAACCTTATAGCAGCTTGTTAAATGTACTTTAGGGTCTTTAATTTAAGAACAACCAACTCCACCTCCAATGTTCGCATTGAAGCTAGAAATCGTTCGCAACAGCCACTTCTGACTCGTTTGCTCATCTTTTTGTTCTAAATTAAGGATTAAGTTGAACGCAACCCAATAAGGGAACAACATTAAAGTACAAATCAGAAGAGGTTATTTGTATATAGCATATATACATATTGCATTCATGAATTAGATTTTTATCAAGAGGATGCGTTAGGAATTTTTATCCTCTAATTGATTCCTGTAATCTGGGATCCAGTACAATTTTCACACTCACACGTAGATTTTGCAATAGATTCACTGTAAAGACTGATAAATGTCTTTAGTCTGTTGAGAAGAAGTGGTGCTTCTTTTCCTAAACCCCTAGACGATGGTTAGAAAGTCAGGCAAATCTTCTTCTAAAAATCCACCAAAAAGTGTGAGACGAAAGTAGAGTGTTACTGGTGCTCTAAGATTAGTGCAAGGAATCTGAAATTCTAGATAATGAAGTGATGATACTTGGAGTTAAGCATAGTTTTCACTCTCGGTTCCCGCGTATAATTGATTATGTGAATTTTTGAGAGCCACCAACTGAGGCAAATATGCGGAGATCGAGTTCTAATAAAACTAGGACTAAGGTGGATGGTTATGACCATTCTTTACAGAATCCTCGGCTGAAGGAGGGTATTGATATCAAGGTCAGAAACACGTTATCCTATCTATTTCTTTCCTGGTGCCGAGAGTAGGCACTTCCACCAAATAAGCCACCCAATATCTTCTTCAACACCACCAATCCCTAATAATACCTCCTTAATAAAACTCACATATGTAGTGTGCTATATGGTGTTGTGTTGAAAAAAAAGAAAAAAAATTTAGAAAAAGAAAAAAGAAAAAAAAAGACGAGAGTATAAGTGTTTTAGTGTTTATTTCAATTACATTGAGGCAACATCACCTACCACAATTGAGATCCACCAAATATGGCCTTAACCCACTTTTCTATATTTCTGATCGCCTGAATACTGGCTGAGGAATTCAGACTTAGTGTTAAGGTTATTGGAACTCTATTAAAGTGTTAATGCCATGTGAGACCACCAAATATGGGCTATATGTGTAAATCTGGTGAAATTATGAGCTCGAAAGAAAAGGAAAAGAACAGAAAAGAGAAAAAAAAGAGTGAATACAAAGGAGCCAAAGAGAGCATAGTTTCCTCACTTCTCTCTAAGTTGATTCATTTAATAATTTGGGAATCTAGATTCTGTAGTGCAAATCTACATGTAGCACCAAATGAGAGTGAGACACCAAGTACGAACCAACTTGACTCCAACATTCTCTACCTAAGCTAAAAGCCATGGTGGAAATCATAGAATATCTTAGATACCCCGAGGGAAGAAGTTTGCCTATCCTGCTAGAATTTTACTAGGGGTCAAGTACAGGCTTTAGAGGTGAATCGATTTTTCACTCGAATCCATTGCATAAGCTACATAGCTTCACTTTCACAATTGTTTGGATTTCTAGATTGTAGGATGAAAGCAGAAAGGAAAAGAATCTCAGGTCTTATGCTTGATAAAAATAATCAGTCCTTTAGGGACCCAGTTGTAGATAACTTAGTTTCGCATTTTCCAAGGAGTAGAAAGATTTAGGTATGGGGGTATGATTGCGCAGCAATCAAAGGACTTAAATGACCTAAATTAAGTTAGAACTTAGCATAATTGTAGTGTAGTGCATGCATAAACAGCATGCATTGTATCTTTCCTGTTTTATTTAGATATGCATGAAATAATGTTATAATATACTGATTAGTGCATTATTTGGATTGTAGGCAATAAGAAGCTCAGGAGATGACCTGAAGCTGGATCTAAAGTAGGGAAGAAGCTAGAGTTGGAGCAAAAGCCCTGAAATAAAGATAGAGGAAATAAAATAGGGATGAGGTATACTATTCTACCAAGTGGAATTTTAATTTAGAGTTAAATTATGAAGAACGTAGAACCTTTCCTAGCCTTAAGATTGCCCTAGAAACCCTCTTAAACCCTAACCACCCTTAGATTAGGTCACCTCAGCCTACGATACCTCAAAACCCTCATTCCAGCCCATATCTAGACTTCCAGGTAGGTTGCTAGATGTCCAGAACCCTTTGACACCACCCGCAAACCTAGAACCCAATTCTACTGGAAAATTAGACGTCCAAACAAAGTGTCCGACGTCCAATTTCTACAGAATGCCAATATAGAACCTAAACTCTTCCCTAACTCAACTTTGGACATCCAAACCAGAGTTTTGGACTTTGATTTTGAAGTATAAGTAGTCTGATTGTTAAATCAAATGTTTGAAACCCTTCTCCAAACCCTATTTTTGAAATCAAGCTTGGATCTTGATTTCCTAAGCCCCCAAACCCAATTCTACACCCTAGGGAACCTAAATTAAACTGCCCTAAGCCTAGTACACTACTCCAAGACCCTCCTAAGAACCTAATTAGGTTCTCACTCAGCCCAATTGACTTGGATCTAAGTCAATCACACTCACCTAGTCAATTGGACTCATATAGTCCAATTGAGCTCAGATCTCAACCAACACAAGTCTAATTGGACTCAGTGAGAGTCCAATTGACTCAAGCCTAACCTAATTGGGTATTTTCTCTCCCAATTAGACATACATTCACTCAATTAAACTTGCGATAAGTTTAATTGCACATTCACTTTAGTAGTAGGGTATATAACCCTAATTCTAGGAGCCTACCTAAACCCAATCACCTAAACCTATAGGACTCGACCTAGACCACCTAACCACACCCACCTAGTCATGCACACACACAACCGCCACCTCTAGAATTCTCTAGAGCCTTCCAAAGGTGGCGCTACCTTAAAGACTAAAAATAGTCTTCAAGGAGTCAACAACTTACCTCCTTAGAAAGTGGATCTAAGAAGACCCAGTCCCTACCACTCTAGCCGCCACCTAAGCCTACTTCTAAAGAATTCTATAATTCTCTAGAGGGCTACTCCCTTGACCATCCAGGAGTCTATATAAGACTCCCCTTGGACAGCCATGAGGAGGATCTAGCCATCTAGCCTTTAGCTCAATTCCATGTGCACCTCCATCTCCATGAGCTCCATCATCTCCACCACTTCCACCTCACGTCCAAGGCTAGAGCAACTCTCCTCCACCTCTCAAGAGGCCGACCTACCCACCATTTGCCGTCCCTCTCTTCCCTCCTACCACCTCAAGCCACACAGGCCATTGGAGACCACCTCCAATGCCCTAAGTTCTCCTAGCTAGATTCGTTCTTCGTAGTTTAATTTTTGCATTAATTTACTACTTAGTAGTGTAGTGATCCTCTGCTTGTAGGATGCATGCCTAATCTTTCATAGATCCATGCATGCATCTAATTTCTGCTAGCTAGAATTTATGCTTTAAGCTTTCATGTACAAGCATGTCTTTAGATTCAATTGTAATGATGACAATTCTTGATGAATAAAATCTCCATTTGCATTATCTCTCATGTGATCATCAGTTGCCTGATTTAATCTCCTATTATATTGCAACAAAAATGTCGGTTCCTAAAAATATAAATGACCTTACGATTGATGCATTTTCCGTTAATAGCCATCATGAAGTACGACTTGTACGCACAAGAACCCACACCTTCACTTTTATAGTTTATTTGATGCATGCACATGTAGTAAGGTTTAACAACACGACTAGCACAACTTTCATTCGCAGATTTGAAACCGGAGTACGATTTTAAGCAAGTAGTAAAAAGTTCAAAAATCAATCTCGTTTTCTAAATGCCTCCCTAAGATCGACTGGGACTCACCATCTCATTACTTTAATTTTTGTTGAGTCATATTTCGCAACTATACTACGACGTGTTTTAATCAAATCTGCGATTTACGACCCCAACAGGCCTTTGATCCCAGTTTCTCTAATCCTTCTTTCCCACCATCCTTGCCCTATGAGGATGTGTATGTTATAAAGGAGAATGTTAGGTCCAACCCATATTCTAACTCCTATAACACAGGTTGGAGGAAATGCCCTAAGTTCTCTTGGAAAAAATCGGGGCAGCAGTCTGTTTGCACCTCAAAACATGCCTATAAGAACGCCTTCTTATGCTATTTTCTAGCATTAACTATGTATATTATAATCCTGTAGTTGCATTTGTAAAAACGCTTGCATGCATGC
The DNA here is from genome assembly GCA_037157565.1 of Thalassia testudinum. NCBI lineage: Eukaryota > Viridiplantae > Streptophyta > Magnoliopsida > Alismatales > Hydrocharitaceae > Thalassia > Thalassia testudinum. The sequence goes on along the minus strand of JAZHRO010000024.1, from coordinate 181,962,411 downwards.
ATTTAATTGAGAGGAGAAGAGAATGGAATAAATGGCTTGCATTTTTACATTTTTTTTCAAGTGTCTCTTTGCAAAAAGTCCCCTCTCCATATTTTATTTTCATCTTTCTTTCTTCTTCCCACGGCTTTTCTCTTCTTCCCGCGGCTGCGTCCTTCCCGCGGCTGCACTCTTCCCGCAGCTGCATGCAGCAGCCATGCAGCACCTCTTCCCGTCACGTCTCCCTGCCAACGCCGCTCCCTACAGCTGCAACTAGCACGCCCTCTCCCTGCTGCAGCCAACACGCCCCTCTCCCCTCCTCTATAAGTAGCTGCAGCTTCATCCTCGCGAGGGGGCGGTGGCAGCTACTGAAAAAAAACCCGCAGCCACCTTCCTCGCCCGTTCTCCCCTCCCATACGCCGGCCCTCCGTCGAGGAGGCACCCGACGAGCAGGAGAACCCACTGTGGTGCTCACCACCACAGTGGGAACACCACCGCCCAGCTCTTCAACGAGCAGGTGGGCGTGGTGTTTTCTTTTCTCTTCGCCATTGCTGCCGCTTCAAGCTCCGAAGCTTGAAGCAGCAGCAGCAGCAGCAGCCCAGCGGCGACAGCAGCAGCAGCAGCACCCCCCGCCTCCTCCGCGACCTTCCCCGCAGGCGCGCAACCCTCCGCGCGCGTCTGCAGGCCCGTTCTCCGCCTCCGTCTCCGTTCTGTCCGCCTCGCAGTTGCACCCGTAGCCCGCCGCTGCGCGCACTGCAGCGGCCGGCTACGGCCTCACGCCGACCCCTGCCCCCCTCCGCGACCCTCCGCGACCACCTGCAGACCTCCTCCACGCTCGCTCCTCCGCGCCATCGCCCGCTCGTCGACTTCGCGCAGGCCTGCAGAACCCTGCGCGAAGGCGCGCCCGCACCCGCCGTCTTCAGACGTCCGCCTCCGCCTTCAGACGACGCGGCGTCAGACGTCCGCCGCCGCGAGCAGACGTCTTAACTCGCTGCCATCGTCCGCGCTCGCGATCTCTCCCGCTCTCTCTCTCTGCTGATCTCTCTCTCCCGCTCTCTCTCTCTCACGTATTCTCTTTTTTCACTCACTCACAGACACACGCTACACCAACACACACACATCTTCACCGACACACACACACACCCACACACACACTTACACTATACGTATAGTTATATATAGTAACATATATATATTTATATACATCTATATATAATATATACTTATATATATATATATATATATATATATATATATATATATATATATATACTTATATACATAGTATATCTATATATTTATGTATATACACACATATATATAATATATCTATATATATATAAATATACACGTATATATATATATCTATATACTTATACATATACTTATATATATATACATATATACTCATATACATATATATATATATATATATATATATCTATATACTTATACATATACTTATATATATATACATATATACTCATATACATATATATATATATACATATCTATATACTTATATATATACACACACATATATATATATATATCTAGATACATATATACTTATATACATATATATATATATACATCTATATAGTATTATATATATATACTTATATACATAGATACATAGCTATATACATATATACATACATATATATATATACATATACACCTATATATATATATATATATATAATACATATATATCTATATATATATCTATACATATATACTTATACATTTATATACATATAGATATATTTACTCATATACATACATATGTACATATATTTTCACGTTATTTACTATACGCTGTATCACGGGGATATCTGCACCAGTTGCTGATAGTCCCTGATACACGCGTACAAAAAAAGCGTGGTCCCATACATCATCCATCCTCCATCCACACTCCACGCGGCACATAGTCGTGTTGGTTGCGTCTCTCTAGACGTCAACTGACTCGACATAGTGCTACACTCCATCGTCACCTCCACCCCCACCCCTTTATATATATACTACATATAAATATATATCTATAGCTACTATATTTACTTTCTATCTGTTAGTTTCTTTCTTAGTAAAAAGATAAAAAAAGGTATAAAAGTGAAAAGATAATCTTTGATTTGCAGGTACCCCCGTCTTGCAAGTAGCAAGACGTGTTTTGAAACTCTGTTTTGGCTAAAAGCCAAGGACACAATTTTGAGGGTGTGCCTCAAGAACAAGGATTACCAAAAAAAAAAAACCTAAATAAGAAAAATACCAAAAACAGAATAAACGAACGGAAGAGACGCGTTTTAAGGAAAACGTAGAAACTCGACTTGAACCCCACTTCCCTGAGTTCGACCCTGGGCTTAAAAGTGACAAGATAAAATCAATTAGGCCAGGTTAAAAATTTTGTAAAGAGATGGTTAGGTCTGATTTAGGTTAACCACTATACACATTTCAACGGTAAAAATATCATATTAACAACCTATCCGGGCCGACCATCATGACTTTTCTGGCGCCGTTGCCGGGGAGGTGCGCTTTCGAGTAAGTTTCTATCCAATTCCTTTAAATTTGTCTCTTCTCTCTTCACGGGTATTGTTGTTTTTTTTGGTGTGCAGGTGAACTTGGTGGAAGGAGAAGGAAAGCAGACGAAGTCGGGAACGAGAGAAGATCCAAGGCGGGAATGAGAGCGTGAAGACGCCGACATCGCATTGGAGCTTCGCACACATTGCCGAACAAGTAGGTTTTCTTTTCTCATCAAATTAGGGTTAACTTGCCACCACAAAAAAAAAAAAAAAAAAAAAAAATTTAAAAACTAAAAACTAGAAAAACTTCTTGGGATTTCTTGAGGGCAAGTGGATTAAAATTCACTTGATTGATTGGTTGTCTTCACTCCCACTGCCCCGGATTTCCCACCTTACTTCGCATAGCGAAAATCCGAGAATCTTCATTCTTAGATTTTTCGCCGTGGGAAGTATTCTTTGAGGCAAAGAAAAAGATTGCTTGTATCCCTCTTTTGCCTCACTTATCTTTAATTCAGGATCACATTTTTGGTGGGGAGACTTGGAATTGAGTTGATTCCAACCCCACCACGACTTTTCAAATTTGCCTGTGATTCGATCCTGAATACTTCAACCCCAAAAATTTTATTTTCTTTATCTCTTGGTTGAAGCCTTATGTGTGGAAATCATTTCTGGTGATTGGGAGCGCTTGAATTGAAGTGCTTTGGCTCCCTGTCACATTGATATAAAACTGATTCGTGCATCCACACTTAGAAATCTCCATTTAGGGTAGCCCATTGCATTTTAGCATGCATTAACTAACTGATAATTGAAGAAGGGTTTCTTGGGTTTTAGAAGGAAAACCTGTATTTTTGCAAAAAAAACCCGGAGATTGGTTGAATTGGTAATTCAGCAAAACCCTAAAATTCATACTACTTAAGGCTGAACTCTAAAAACCATTCGCCAATAAAAACTTCAATTCGGGGAGATTTCCCCGTTGCATGCTTGTTCTTACACACTCTTAAAATCAATCACTTGGGCATTACCCGTAAACAATGCCCTTCACATTCCAAAAGCACTTGACCCTAAGCCTCTAATTAAAACTGGTAGTAACTTGACCCTTACTGAGGATTGGAGGTCTAACTACCTGTGTGTAGCGACTACGTGCTGGTGAGAGTTCCCGCGTGCTATCGGGTGTCTAAGACTGGGGCAAACGGCCTTTCAATCTGGCCCGGTGGTTCCGCGGTGCTCGCATTCGGTTCCGTAATTCGTGATAGTAGGTAACTTAGATCTTTAGGTCTAAGGGCACACTGTAGAGGTTAGGAACTTGACTGTATTGATTTGTAATCAAGTGTACCTTTGCGGCGTCATTTCTCTCATCCCTATTCCCTTCTCATCTCCCCAATTCTTCTTGCGGTAGTGCATGTTTGGGAGGAGGTCACAAAACCCTGAACTATTTGAATTGACTGATAAATCTAGAAAACAAGTCGAATCGTCCTCCTCCTCCACAAACATGGCTGCACGCCCACCCCCAAATCCCGAGGGAGGAAACCGCCCTCAGAACCCACCAGGTGGTGGAGCCTTAGATCCCATAACCCGCCTCCAAGCCCAAATGGAAATGTATAATGAGCAAATCGAAGCCATTCGGGAAACATTGGAGGAAATGCAGAACCCTCCCGAACGGGAGGAGCCTAGGTCTCTTAGCTCTTATCAGAATCCCGCTGCTACAGAGACCATAGGACAAATTCGGGTCCCCATGGGCGGGGACGACTTTGAATTAAAACCAAATATAATTGGCCTAATCAATTTTCACTTTCATGGTCTTGCAAGTGAAGACCCATTTCTCCACTTGGAAGACCTAACCCGACTTGCTGAAACTGTTAAACCAAGAAATGTCGGGTTATCTATAGTCCTCATGAAGATGTTCCCATTTTCATTACGGGATAAAGCGTCACAATGGTTACGCACCCTTGGGAGAACCATCCACTCGTGGGAAGAGATGCGAACAGCGTTTCTCAAGAAGTTCTTCCCAATCGGGCGGACCAATGCGCTTCGCCGTGCTATCACTTCATTTACGCAACAAAACGGCGAACAATTTCATGAGGCATGGGAGAGGTATAACGACCTTCTCAGGAAATGTCTGCACCACGGTCTGCCTAAGTGGCATATAGCCCAGATTTTCTACTATGGGCTAAATGAGACTTTGAAGCAGATTGCAGACGCTTCCTGCAGAGGGAACTTTATGAATAAAGACGAGAATGGAGCATTCGAGCTGTTTGAAAATATGAGTGAAAACTCGATGAACAATGCTTCCATTGTCGCCTTTAATCGTACCAGCCAGCCCCGAAATGTCCACGAAGTTGACATGGGACCCTCCCATTCATCCACTGATCTAAGCCTTATTGCACAAAAACTGGATGAAGTCTCCGTCGTGCACAAGAAGCTGGACGAGCTTCTGGCCAACCCCGCTCGATCTATGGCAAACACCACCTCTTCACCACTTCGTCACAATCCAAGTTCTTCTAATACCAGGCTTATCCCAAGAAACCCCGTTAGACCTTCCTTACCGAGTGTCGCGCCAAGCGACTCGGTAAGTCATGTGGAACTGGCTTCTGCGAGCCAGTATTTCGACACGGAGGACCAAGCCTCCGTGGGCTTGGACGCATATCTACATGCGGACGCGTCTACTGGCATAGAAGATGCTTGCGCCCTGGGGAACAACCCGTTCTCTACCACTTATAACCCGGGGTGGCGTAATCATCCGAACTTTGCATGGTCCAACAACCCGCAGCGCCAAAACCCCGCGGGTGGACCAATGCGACCGTCCGCACCCGTCATCCCAAGGGTCCAGTTTAATCCTATGGCAAATCCGCCATCAGGCCCTTGCGTACCACAAACTGAGCACGCATCAAGCCCTCTTGACAAATTGATGCGAATGATGACGGAAATGTCAAAGCGCCATGAAGAGAACATGACCTCTCTTCAGCACCAATTGGCGCAGCAGAATGCCGAGATCAGTCAACTACGCATGGCGACTCGATCTCAGGGCACTCTTCCCGCCCAACCTGTTCCAAACCCGCGAAATTTCGTGCCCCGTGGTTCTCAACCACAGGTACGACCTTCTCAGGGACAGGTTAATCAAGTTCTGCAAGCTCCGAGCATTCCACCGGGATTTCAGGCTAATCCTGCTGCAGCACCACACTCTTATATCCCCATTACAAACCCTCCTCCACCGTATGATCCCACTGGACCCGCATCGTCCAATGCTATCACTACGAGGAGCGGTAAGCAAACTGTCGATCCGCCTCGACCTGATCCTGGCCCATCTTCTTCATCACCCTCTCATTCGGGATGCATACCGCATTCGCGAGAGGATGATGCACCAAAACTTGTGCCAGAATCAGTCCCATTCCCTGAGGCTCTACTAAGGGAGCCAAAAGGCAAAAAGAAAAATACGCAGGCCTTTGACAACCTACGTAATTTGTTCAGGGATGTAGAAATCAAGGTACCCCTACTCGAGGCAATCGACCACATACCTACTGTCGCTCGATTTTTCAAAGACTACACAACACCCAGACGACAGTCAAAGAGGACTAAGAATCCGGTGGTTCTCTCGCCTCATGCGAGTTGTGCTATACTGTCAAACTTACCACCGAAGCAGAAAGATCCGGGCACACCACTGATTTCCTGTAGCATCCAAGGCTGCAGTTTTAACCGTGCCTTGCTTGATCTAGGATCTTCCATCAATCTCATACCGACCATCATGCTCAAAAAATTTTCCTTGGGAAATCTGAAACCCACCCCTGTCACGTTACAGTTGGCAGATCGTTCTGTCAAAATCCCGAAGGGTGTGGTGGAAGACGTGGTGGTTAGGGTCAACAGTCTCTGTTTTCCTGTTGACTTTCTTGTTTTAGATATGGAAGTTCCTAGTTCACTTTCTGATTGTCCGATCATCCTCGGTCGACCTTTCTTGGCCACAGCCCGCGCCCACATCGACTGCGAGTCGGGCTGTATTGAAATTGCCGTTGGATCTGAGAAGCTCAAGCTTAACATATTCAAGGCAGCCAAGAACTTTGATTGCGATTGCATTGAGGATGACACGTCTGACGAGGATATGGCCGTCAGCGCGTGTATCGGACTAATTGGGACCTATTCGGACTGCTGCGGATTACCTATAAACACTGATAACTGCCTGACCAACGCATACTGTGCCCTTCCCCAATCCCTCCCTTGTCCAGTACCTTCTCCTGGCCAGACTTCTGACGAGGTTTTCTCCGCTTCCCATACCTCGTGGTCTGAGTCATATCCGGGCTACTCACTGTCGGTCCATACTCATGAAGACCGAATTGCCCTTTCTTCCCCGCCAAATCAGGCGGATTTACAAATCCACACTGGGACCTTGAGCCCATATACTTCTCACTGGGGCTATTCATTTTTGGATCCATCTATCCAAGAAGCCCCTCTTCTTGGCCAATCTGAAGGCCAGTTTCTTCCTCCTAACTTGTTCTCCTACCCGTCTGGGACACTCTCGTCCCAAGAAATGCCAGATCCTTCCCCATCCACTCCCGAGCTAAAAGTGCTGCCTAATACACTCAAGTATGTTTTCCTGGGACCAAATGAAACGCTCCCTGTAATCATCAGTTCAAAATTAACCATGGAGCAGGAGTGCAAACTAACTAAGGTCCTCCTAGAACACAAGGCAGCTATTGGGTGGTCCTTATCAGACTTATCTGGTATTAGTCCCTCCTACTGCACTCATCGTATATATACGGAGGAGGAGGCTCGACCTTCTCGCGAGATGCAGCGACGTCTCAACCCTAACATGCGGGAGGTCGTTAAGAATGAAATCATTAAGTGGCTGGATGCGGGTATAATCTACCCGATCAGCGATAGCCCCTGGGTGAGTCCGATTCACGTTGTGCCCAAAAAGGCAGGACTCACCATCCGTGTCAATGACAGGGGCGAATCCATCCCTACACGCACTCCTACATCTTGGAGAGTGTGTGTAGATTATAGGAAACTCAATGCTGCAACCAAGAAAGATCACTTCCCGCTACCATTTATTGACCAAATCCTAGAGCGGTTAGCGGGAAATAAATTTTTCTGCTTCCTAGATGGATTCTCAGGATATAACCAGGTGGCAATAGACCCCCGAGACCAAGAGAAAACCACTTTTACTTGCCCTTTCGGCACCTTCACCTTTAGAAGGATGCCGTTCGGACTTTGTAACGCGCCAGCAACTTTCCAGAGATGCATGCTGGCGATATTTCATGACATGGTGGGTGACTTTCTCGAGGTCTTCATGGATGACTTTTCAGTCTTTGGACCATCTTTCGACGAATGTCTTGCCAACCTGACTCGCATCCTTAGGAGATGTATTGATGTAAACCTCGTGCTTTCCTGGGAAAAAAGTCATTTTATGGTGCACGAGGGAATTGTTCTTGGACATATCATCTCCGATAGGGGTATCGAGGTTGACAGAGCTAAGCTCGATATCATTGCTGATTTACCTGTGCCTGGTTCTGTCAAACAAATCCGCTCCTTCTTGGGACACGTCGGTTTCTATAGGAGATTCATCAAAGACTTCTCCAAAATTTCTCGACCCTTAACTCATCTCCTATCAACCGACGTGCCCTTCGACATGGGCCCTGACTGTATACAAGCATTCACGCAGCTGCGTAATGCTGTCACCAAGGCCCCTGTTCTCCAGCCGCCTGATTGGTCCCTCAACTTTGAACTTATGTGTGACGCTTCAGACCTTGCAGTCGGAGCCATCCTGGGACAAAGACGCGATAGACACCCCTTCGTGGTATACTACGCCAGTAAGACGTTGGACGAGGCCCAGCGTAATTATACTACCACTGAAAAGGAACTACTGGCAGTCGTCTTTGGGCTGGAAAAATTCCGTTCTTACCTTCTGGGCTCTCACGTTATTGTTTTCACTGATCACGCGGCCATTCGCCATCTCATGCACAAGAAGGATGCCAAGCCTAGACTGATTCGTTGGATCCTTCTGCTCCAGGAATTTGATATTGAGATTCGTGATAAGGTCGGAGCCCAGAATGTTGTGGCTGATCACCTTTCCAGACTGGACCCTGACCATATTGGACTTCCTCTGCCAATTAATGAAGTTTTTCCTGATGAGCACCTATTGGCAATAAATGTGGCAAGTGGACCATGGTATGCCGACATTGCCAATTACCTTGCTTCTGGATCTCTTCCACGTGGCTGGCCTAAAAACCAGCGCGAGCGTCTCATGGCAGAAGCAAAGTATTATTTCTGGGATAATCCACTTCTTTTTTGGATAGGTGCTGATCAAATCATCCGTCGCTGTATTCCTGACAGTGAGTTCCCCAGTGTGCTATCCTTCTGCCACGATCAGGCCTGTGGAGGCCATTTCTCTGGGAGGAAAACTGCAGCCAAGGTGTTGCAGTGCGGTTTCTTTTGGCCCTCCCTTCACCAGGACGCGCACACTTATGCCAAACATTGCACTAGGTGCCAGTCATTAGGGTCGATGGCACGTCGTGACATGATGCCCTTGCAACACATCCTAGCTGCGGAAATCTTCGACATCTGGGGAATTGACTTCATGGGTCCCTTTCCTCCATCCAACGGCTTCGAATTCATCCTCGTGGCCGTCGACTATGTTTCAAAATGGATCGAGGCTATTCCCGCGCGCCGTGCTGACCATGTTATCTCCACCCGATTCGTCAAAGACCATATCTTTGCGCGTTTTGGGATCCCTCGGGCCATTATCTCGGATGGAGGAAGCCACTTTACCCATGCTTCTTTTCGGGCACTTCTGAGGAGGTACGGAGTCCACCATCGTATCGCATCCCCGTATCATCCTCAGACGAACGGCCAGGCGGAAGTGTCGAACCGGCAAATCAAGCAGATTCTCCAGAAAATGGTTCGGCCTGACCGTAAGGATTGGTCCGACAAGCTGACTGACGCACTTTGGGCGTATCGGACCGCCTTCAAGGCCCCCCTTGGTATGTCTCCATATAGAATCGTTTACGGGAAGCCTTGTCATTTACCTGTAGAGTTGGAGCACCGCGCTTATTGGGCGGTTCGCCAATGTAACCTCGACCCAGACTTGTGTGAACGAGAAAGGAAACTCCAACTCCAAGAGCTGGAAGAGCTCCGTTGTGAAGCCTATGATTCTGCTCTAACCTTTAAACAACGCACTAAGGCTTTTCACGACAGCCATGTTCGGCGGAAGGAATTTGAGCCATCTCAGCAAGTTTGGCTCTATAATGCCCGACTCAAATTCTTTCCTGGGAAATTAAAGTCCAAATGGACTGGTCCTTTTCTGGTCTCAAGACCATTCCCCAATGGGGCCGTCGAAATCGAAGATCCCAAATCTGGGCGTAAATTTACGGTCAACGGGCAGCGTTTGAAACCCTATCTGACTCATGAACCTGCCCCCGTTGGAGAAACCGTTGCCCTGCTGGAGGGTAACTAATTCTTTGCCTCATTCTGAGTCCAGCTGGGGACATTAAATTCAGCGCTTGTTGGGAGGCACCCTAACAGCACTCACCATCCACCATCACTTTTCACACCTCTATCGCAATCACTTCACTTTTCTCTTCACCACCCACCATCCACCCACCCTTCCACCCTAATCTATACCCTGAACCTCAGCTCTTGTTACCCGATCTTCCATCCTTCCTCTGCCTTTCCCTGCATGCATATGAGGACATAGCATTGTTTGGCATGGGGGGGTGGATAGGCATCCATAGGATCCGGGTATGTTATGGTATTATACAGTTCCCACCTATTTATAAATATGCAAAAAAAAAAATAAAATAAAATAAAATAAAATAAAATAAAATAAAATAAAATAAAAATAAATGGTGTTTAATAATGATCTTGAAGCTGAAACAAAAAGGCAATAAGTGTTTATGGATATTCAACCTCTGTTTTGAAGACTTTCCAGGCCACAAAAGCTTGATTCGCTCAAGCTCGGCTTAATTCACTTAAAGCATTGACAAAATAGATCAAGATCTCTCCTAACTAAGGATGTATTCTTGTACCTGAGACACCAGTACAGGATCCGTTGGTTTGCTTTTTCTTGAGAGCTTAAGTAAACTTGGTTCACACTACACATATCAGGAAAGACCAGGTGAACATAAGATCCAACCCTAGTGTTCATTAGGGAAGGTGGAGTCCTTATCTGTGTGCGCAGGTAGACTTTTTATCCCAGGCTTTAGTCTTGTGTTTAGGAGCGACTCTTTCCACCAAAAAGAAACTCTCCCACAAAAAAAAAAAAAAAAGATGTGTGTTTCAAAATGTGTTGTAAGAGATATACTGACACGTGTTTCAAAAAAAAAAAAAAAAAAAAAAAAAATCAATCAGAAAAGAGATGTTTTAAAAGAGTCAGTATATCTCATAAATGTCTATATACTTTGTTTTCCGGTGAGTCACAAAAAACAAAAAAAAAAAAAAAAAAAAATCAGAAAATGGGAGTTGAGTTTTCCGTCATCATCTTAAGGGTCAATTCGAAGACATGAGCTGAAACTGGGACCAACCTGTACTTAAAAATTCGTGAAACCCTGGGATTGAGTCTTAATCTTCATCTGGTCAGTCTTGATCCTTCACTATGCACAAACCATAATTTCTTGAGCTCTCGAGTACGGCAAAAACCTCCTGGGTCCTGGAAATCGTACTTAAGGTTTAAATATCAAGAGTCCTGGTTAGTTGAGAGATGATCTATGTCATGTGAGACTTAAAGTACTGGTAGTCTTCTTTACAATTGGTTCTCACAATATTCGATAATAAACACACCTATATCACCTCAGAAGAAAATTTTCAGCTTAAGATCATTTCTAAATACGGTTTTGCTAGGGACTAGCAAAAGATAGGCATGGGGGTATATGTTTGCACCTCAAAACACGCCTATAAGAACGCCTTCTTATGCTATTTTCTAGCATTAACTATGTATATTATAATCCTGTAGTTGCATTTGTAAAAACGCTTGCATGCATGCATTTAATTGAGAGGAGAAGAGAATGGAATAAATGGCTTGCATTTTTACATTTTTTTTCAAGTGTCTCTTTGCAAAAAGTCCCCTCTCCATATTTTATTTTCATCTTTCTTTCTTCTTCCCACGGCTTTTCTCTTCTTCCCGCGGCTGCGTCCTTCCCGCGGCTGCACTCTTCCCGCAGCTGCATGCAGCAGCCATGCAGCACCTCTTCCCGTCACGTCTCCCTGCCAACGCCGCTCCCTACAGCTGCAACTAGCACGCCCTCTCCCTGCTGCAGCCAACACGCCCCTCTCCCCTCCTCTATAAGTAGCTGCAGCTTCATCCTCGCGAGGGGGCGGTGGCAGCTACTGAAAAAAAACCCGCAGCCACCTTCCTCGCCCGTTCTCCCCTCCCATACGCCGGCCCTCCGTCGAGGAGGCACCCGACGAGCAGGAGAACCCACTGTGGTGCTCACCACCACAGTGGGAACACCACCGCCCAGCTCTTCAACGAGCAGGTGGGCGTGGTGTTTTCTTTTCTCTTCGCCATTGCTGCCGCTTCAAGCTCCGAAGCTTGAAGCAGCAGCAGCAGCAGCAGCCCAGCGGCGACAGCAGCAGCAGCAGCACCCCCCGCCTCCTCCGCGACCTTCCCCGCAGGCGCACAACCCTCCGCGCGCGTCTGCAGGCCCGTTCTCCGCCTCCGTCTCCGTTCTGTCCGCCTCGCAGTTGCACCCGTAGCCCGCCGCCGCGCGCACTGCAGCGGCCGGCTACGGCCTCACGCCGACCCCTGCCCCCCTCCGCGACCCTCCGCGACCACCTGCAGACCTCCTCCACGCTCGCTCCTCCGCGCCATCGCCCGCTCGTCGACTTCGCGCAGGCCTGCAGAACCCTGCGCGAAGGCGCGCCCGCACCCGCCGTCTTCAGACGTCCGCCTCCGCCTTCAGACGACGCGGCGTCAGACGTCCGCCGCCGCGAGCAGACGTCTTAACTCGCTGCCATCGTCCGCGCTCGCGATCTCTCCCGCTCTCTCTCTCTGCTGATCTCTCTCTCCCGCTCTCTCTCTCTCACGTATTCTCTTTTTTCACTCACTCACAGACACACGCTACACCAACACACACACATCTTCACCGACACACACACACACCCACACACACACTTACACTATACGTATAGTTATATATAGTAACATATATATATTTATATACATCTATATATAATATATACTTATATATATATATATATATATATATATATATATATATATATACTTATATACATAGTATATCTATATATTTATGTATATACACACATATATATAATATATCTATATATATATAAATATACACGTATATATATATATCTATATACTTATACATATACTTATATATATATACATATATACTCATATACATATATATATATATATATATATATATATATATATATATATACTTATACATATACTTATATATATATACATATATACTCATATACATATATATATATATACATATCTATATACTTATATATATACACACACATATATATATATATATCTAGATACATATATACTTATATACATATATATATATATACATCTATATAGTATTATATATATATACTTATATACATAGATACATAGCTATATACATATATACATACATATATATATATACATATACACCTATATATATATATATATATATATAATACATATATATCTATATATATATCTATACATATATACTTATACATTTATATACATATAGATATATTTACTCATATACATACATATGTACATATATTTTCACGTTATTTACTATACGCTGTATCACGGGGATATCTGCACCAGTTGCTGATAGTCCCTGATACACGCGTACAAAAAAAGCGTGGTCCCATACATCATCCATCCTCCATCCACACTCCACGCGGCACATAGTCGTGTTGGTTGCGTCTCTCTAGACGTCAACTGACTCGACATAGTGCTACACTCCATCGTCACCTCCACCCCCACCCCTTTATATATATACTACATATAAATATATATCTATAGCTACTATATTTACTTTCTATCTGTTAGTTTCTTTCTTAGTAAAAAGATAAAAAAAGGTATAAAAGTGAAAAGATAATCTTTGATTTGCAGGTACCCCCGTCTTGCAAGTAGCAAGACGTGTTTTGAAACTCTGTTTTGGCTAAAAGCCAAGGACACAATTTTGAGGGTGTGCCTCAAGAACAAGGATTACCAAAAAAAAAAAACCTAAATAAGAAAAATACCAAAAACAGAATAAACGAACGGAAGAGACGCGTTTTAAGGAAAACGTAGAAACTCGACTTGAACCCCACTTCCCTGAGTTCGACCCTGGGCTTAAAAGTGACAAGATAAAATCAATTAGGCCAGGTTAAAAATTTTGTAAAGAGATGGTTAGGTCTGATTTAGGTTAACCACTATACACATTTCAACGGTAAAAATATCATATTAACAACCTATCCGGGCCGACCATCACAGTCCCAAATGCAACCCAACAATTATGCACCACATCAACCAATGGGTCAAGGTCATGTGTACACTTAGCTTCCCCCGAATCAGGTCAATCAGCCAACATGGAATGCCTGTCAACCTACAGGGCAAGCTGATCTGAACCGTCAGATGGTGGAAATGTAAGGATCCATGCTCCAACTCATTCAACAAATGAAAACTTCACTATACAACTTGAAATTTGGGCTCATTGCTAATACCCGTCAACCTAGATCTCTACCATCTCAACCTGTACCCAACCCTCACAATGTACAAAATCAGGGCAATCTAGCCTGAGGGTACAGGAATTAGAGGGACCCACACGCACATGCTTAGGTGGTTGAGCAAGGTCCTTCTTCTGCTTCTTCATCCAATCCTAGATATTTGGATAATAAAGCCCCTCTGATTTTTCCTAACCCTCCCCAAGACCCAAACCCATACGCTTCTGCAAACTCCGTTACCTTGAGGAGTAGAAGGCAAACCCAGGATCCTAAACTACCCTCTTCCAGTCAATCAAACCCTGGCGAGTCAAAGGAAGGAAAGGAGAAAATAGAAGAAGAAACCAAGGCTCAGGACATCGAATCTAATGATTTTACTCATGTACCAGTCCCTGTAGCCTTATTAAAACCCAGGAAGAAGAAACATGTTGATAGCAATAAGGAACTCTTGAATATATTCAAGAATGTTGAAAACAATATCCTACTCCTTAATGTTATTAAGCATATTCCAGCTTATGCTAAGTTCTTGAAGGATTTATGCACTCAGAAGCGTAAGCCAAAGGAATTTACCTTGAGGAAGGTGATACTCTCCGAGCAGGTTAATTCTGCTATCCTGCATCACCTCCCTCAGAAAAAGAGAGACCAAAGGAATTTACCTTGAGGAAGGTGATACTCTCCGAGCAGGCTAGTTCTGCTATCCTGCAAAACCTCCCTCAGAAAAAGAGAGATCCAGGTGCCCCTTTGATTTCATGTGTTATCAGGGATTACACCTTTGACCGGGCACTCTTGGATCTAGGTGCATCCATAAATCTAATTCTGACTTCCCTATATGAGAAGTTTGGATTAGGTGAGCTCAGGTCGACCCTAGTAACATTGCAATTAGTAGATCGTTCGGTCGCAAACCCGAAAGATGTTATTGAGGATGTTATTGTTAAGGTCAAGGATTTCTATTTTCCTATAGATTTCCTTGTCCTTGACATGGATGTACCTAAAGAGTTAAGCAACATGCCCATCATTCTGGGGTACCTGTTCTTAGTTACCGCTAAGGTCAGCATAAATTGTGAAAGTTGTAGTATGGAGATCGCCTTTGGTAACAGAAAACTAAAACTCGATATCTTTAAGGAGATTAACAAATTTGAGGATTCTGGATATGTTGAGGAACTCGAGGATAATGATCTACATTGAGACTTGCATGGTTGTTACCATTCTCAAGGATTCCTCTAGCACCAATGAACCAGAACCACAACCCTCTATGGCAGACCCACCACATTTCGAAGAGGTTATTGATTTTGTTCATTCACAACCTCTTCCACTAGATCATCTTGATGAATCTTCATCAACATCCTTCCTACCTTCTACTATCAACCCACCCCAGCTAGAACTTAAACTATTGCCAGAATGTCTGAAATACGAGTTCTTAAGACCCAAGAAGATGCTCCCTATGATTATTAGTACAAAATTGACAAAGGAGCCAGAATCAAAATTGATTAAGGACCTAAAGGTACATAAGGAGGCAATTAGTTGGACATCTATGGCCTTAGGAGGATTGAGCCATCTTAATGTAATCATCGGATTTTTATGGAAGATGGATTCTGCCCTTCTCGCCAGATGCAAAGGAGATTGAATCCCAATATGCGAGAAGTGGTCAAGAAAGAAATCATCAAGTGGCTTGATGCAGGTATCATATACCCGATCTCGGATAGTTCCTGGGTAAGTCCCATGCAAATTGTTCCCAAGAAAGTTGGGATCACTGTAGTAACTAATGAGAAAGGCGAATCTATCATGACTTGTTCAGCTTCCTCTTTAAGAGTCTGTATTAATTACAGGAAGCTGAACACAACCAGCAAAAAGGATCATTTTCTATTGCCTTTTATTGACCAAATTCTTGAAAGGTTAGCCAGGTAGAAGTATTTCTATTTCCTGGACAGTTATTCGAGATATGACCAAGTCCCTATCCATCTCGATGACCAGGAAAAGACAACTTTCACCTATCCCTACGGAACCTTCGCATTCCTTAGAATGACTTCTGGGCTTTGCAATGCACCTGTGACTTTTCAAAGATGCATGCTAGCCATCTTTTCAGACATGGTGGGAGATTGTATGGAAGTATTCACGGATGATTTCTCCATTTTCAGAGATTCATTTGAAACTTGCCTGGCTAATTTACAATTGATCCTAAAGAGATGTATCCAAACTCGTTTGGTTTGTTGCTGGGAGAAGAGCCACTTTATGACATAAGAAGGCATTGTCGTGGGTCATGTAGTCTCTAATTGGTGTATTAAAGTTGATAAGGCTAAGGTGGATACTATCTCCAAACTTCCTCCACCCACATCTGTTAAACAAATCTAATCATTCCTTGGTCATGTGGGATTTTATAGAAGGTTCATCAAGGACTTTTCTAAGGTTGCTCAACCTTTGAGCAACCTTCTGGCCAAAGACACGTCACTCGAATTTGATCAATCATGCCATAAGGCATTTGATTTACTCAAAATGGCAATCACTTATGCTCCGGTGTTTCAAGAACCGGTCTTTACAACCCCATTTGAGATCATGACCGATGCTTCAGCTTACGCGGTCAAGAATGTCTTGGGTCAGAAGATTGACAGAAAGCCCTCTATCATTTACTACAAAGGCAAAACTTAGGACGAGACCCAGAGGAACTATACTGTTATAGAAAATGAATTGTTAGATATAGTATTTGCTTTGGAAAAATTCAAGGCTTATCTTTTAGGATCTCATGTCATTATCTATATTGACCACTCGGCCCTGAGACATATTTTGGCCAAAAAGGATGCCAAACTCCAGCTCATTCGATGGATTCTTTTACTTCAACAATTTGATCTTAAAATTAAAGACAAATCTGGGGCATAAA
This sequence comes from Thalassia testudinum, assembly GCA_037157565.1. Lineage (NCBI taxonomy): Eukaryota > Viridiplantae > Streptophyta > Magnoliopsida > Alismatales > Hydrocharitaceae > Thalassia > Thalassia testudinum. The sequence continues at coordinate 181,945,371 of JAZHRO010000024.1, read as the reverse complement.
ATGTAGTGGTGGATCATCTTTCGAGAATCCTAATTGATTCTCCTCGTCTAGATAATCCAATTACTAACACCTTCCTAGATGAGGCAATTCTTACAATTTCGGGTGTCCAAACCCCTTGTTTGCAGATATTGTCAACTATTTGGTCGTTGGTCAAATCCCCTAGGATTGGACCAAGCAACAACGGAATAGACTTGTATCCGAGGCCAAATATAACTTTTAGGATGACCCCAAATTGTACCAGATTGGCTCTGACCAGATTATTCGCCGATGTGTCCAGGAACATGAATTCCAAAGCATACTTGAGTTCTGCCATGCATCTGCATGTGGTCGATGGTTGGGTGTTTTTCGCTTGCAGAAATATTGTATTAAAATAATATGTCGTCGCAATGAAATTGCGTGGTGGAAAAATCCCGAACAAAACTAATTATCAGTAAAACTAACCATGGTGGATTAGGTCATATCCACAGGGAGGAACAGATCAATAAATTCACAAAATATTTTTCCTTTGTATTTGTTTAATAAAGTGCACAATCCGTGCTCAAATCTGATGTGAAACAAGGCGAAAAGAAGGAACACGCGATAATTTAAGAATGCAGGGGTATGTATGTAATTTTCCTTCCATGAAATAACTTATAATGACATGTAACATAATTATACTTCAAGACATTAGGCTTTCTCCTTTAGGTCATATGAGTGCCTTGATGATATTTTATGCGTCAAACTCAACATATAAGAGTTAAGTGCATAAGAGAAATAATATAAACACTTAAGGGCATTCATGCAATTTCACTCAAATAGATTAATCGATCAAATATTGCAATAGTGTTTTCGGCAATGGCATATTTGGTAATTAGAAATTAACCCAAAAACAGAGGATTTCATCCTCTTAATCTCGCGCGAAGAGGAGTTGATGGCGGAGGCCAAGGAGCTCGAGGAAAGTCAACCACGACGAGAGCTTTCTGATGGTGGTGGTGGTGCTCCAAACGACGGCCGGAGTTGACACCGGCGACGAAGAGGAGAGACGGCAGTGCCGGCGGCTCGTCGGTGGGTGTGGCTGCAGTTGGCGTGTTTGAGGGTGTGGCCGAGCTCGTGAGGTCGAGGAGAGCTCAACGGAGGCGACGGCATGGAGAACGGTGGCGTGTAGAGGTGGCTGAGTGGAGGGGGATTAGTGTTAATGTTGGGCTCCTTCTCCTTGTTGACGGAAAAGAAGAGAAGGAGGTGGCTAGTCGGCTCGCGGGTCACACGGGAACATCGGCTGCTATCTGCGGGTGGGGCGCGCGACTATGGTGGCGAGGAGGAGGTGGCTACATGGTGGTTGTTGATGGGTTCTTATTCTTCTATTGGAGAAGAAGAAGAGGAAGAAGGGGAGGCTGTGCAAGGAGTTGCTGGAGCTATGGCTAATGGCGTGAACGCTGCGTTGATGGAGGAAAGGCGTGCTGCTGCTTGTGCGTGTGCGTGCACGCTCACACAAGAAGGTGTGAGGGCTATGGTGGCATGTGCACATGAGGCCTGCTACTGCAGTATGCGCGCAAGGAAGTTGATGGGTGCAAGCGCAAGGGGGTGTTGGCGCTGCACGAGGAGTTGGTCGCTTGTGAAGAGGATGAAGCACGATGGTGGTCGTGGGTGGAGTACTGCTGACGTTGAGGATGGGCTCCTTGGGTTAATGGAGAGGATGTGCACGGTTGCAGTGAAGGTGGAGATCTTCTGTTCTCAGAGAACAAGGAGAGGGAAGGTGATCTTCAGACATCCGGGAAGGTTCCTGGACGACTTAATTGGAGGGTAGGAGTCGACGAAGTTGGCTCTAAAACATCGTGTGCTCTCCAGCCACCGTTTTTGCTTTCTCCCCAGTGGTAAAGGATGGAAGAGACGATGGCCCCCCACATCCCTCCTCTTTTTAAATGCCTCGTAAATTTTGTTTCTTCCCTCGAGATCGTCTCCAACAATCTCACCGGATTGTTGCGAGGTTGCAAGATGCCCGGCTGAACTACGGGGAGAGAAAAGGTGGCGAGATGGTGGTCGCACATTCTGCAGGAGAAAGAAAACAAAAGAAAAACAAATTGGGTTATTTATAAAAATAATCTAAAATAATACATGAAATGCATGCATGCCCCTATATGCAAATATTAATTTATTTACATATCAAAGTATGCTTTGTATACGTAGACGCTACCATAATAATTAGGCATTTATGTATTAATTAGCCCACAAATGTGGTCTCATCAAATGCTCCCAAGCCTAAATTTTGCTAGTCCCTAGCAAAAGTGAAAAACAATGGAAGTAACCAAGAGATCTCTCCTTTCCTTATTCAAAAATTTAGAGATCTAGACAAATGTGAAGTGATAGTTGCCTAGGTAATGGATCTAAGTGAAAAGCCAACTTACATTTGCAGTTCGTACTTAACCTTTGATAAAACCTATATTAGGATAGGCAACTTCTTCCCTCGGGGATAAAGCAGAAAATAATCTATAATTTGACTCCGACTTTTTGGCTTAGGTAGGAGAAACTGAGTTGAATGGATTAATTTTTGGTGGCTCACACTCATCTGGTGTTACATGTAGTCTAGTACTGTAAACTCTAGATCTCTAGACTATTAAACAAGTCAACCCAGAGATAGAGGATAAAAAGTGTGCTCTCTTTGCATTCCCTTGTGCTTACTCACTCTCTCTTTTCTTTTTCTCTTTCTTCCTTCTTTCTTTTCTGAGATCACATATCTTACCAGATTTTTGTAAATGTACTCATTATTTGGTGGCCTCACATGGCATTCACGCGTCAATAAAAGTCCTAATAACTCTACAACTAAGTTAGAAGTCCTCAGCCAATATTCGGGCAATTAAAAATACTGAAAAGTAAGTATGAGTCATTTTTGGTGGATCGCAATGAGTGCTTTTGTTGTTACCTTAAAAACATTGACAAAAAATGACATGAAGATAAAACTCCAAACTTGGACACTTTTTTTCTTTTTCATTTTCTTCTTTTTTTTCTAAATATAAATATTTTTCCTTTTTTTTTTCATCTTCTGTTCTTTTCTCTTTTTTTTATAAAAATTAACATAACAAGATGTAGACTTTTATTCATGAGGCATTATTAGGGATGATGATGGTCAAGAGGATATTGTGTAACTTATTTGGTGGAAGTGCCTACTTTCAGCATTGGAAAAGAATGGATAGGAAAAGTGTATTTTTGACCTTTGACACTATTACCCTCTTTCAGCTGAGGACTCTATGAAGGACGGTCGTAACCAATCACCATAGTCATAGTTTTATCAAGACTCAATCTCTGTGTATATGCCTTATTTGGTGACTCTCAGGAATTCGCACAATGTACGCACACAGGAACAGAGAACGAAAACTATGCCTAAATCTGAGGTATCCTCATCTAATTGTCTAGAACTTAAGAGTCCTTACACTAGACTTAATGCACCAATAATCTCTCTACTTTTTTCTCACAAATATGAGGTGGATCTAATAAAAGATAGTATGCTTGACTCCCTTTTAACTATCCAAGGGTCCAGTAGACTAAAAATGCTTATTGATTTTCTACAAAGATCCATTACCCAACCTACGTGCAAGTGAATGTAACTATACTGGATTCTAACTTTAAGAAATAATTCAAGAAGAAAATCTTCAATGACACTTTTTTGATAAATTTTCTACTAGGGACTAACTAATTCAGCTCAAGAAAATAAAAGATTTTTTTTTGGCTAATACACTATCCTAAATGTATGCAAATATTTATAAATGCTATAAACATCCTCAGGCTATGCCTCCCCATGCCTAAGATTGACAATGTCCTCATTGGAAAAATAATGACATAGAAGAATATCACCTGAGGAGTGTAGGAGGAGCTAAGGCTCCTCAAGCTGAAGTGCGTCCAAAACCTGGCTATCTGAAAGAGTAATATAAGGTTTAAGTCGCTAGCCATTTACCTTAAAGCTCACACCAAAAGTAGGGTTCCGAATTTCTATAGCTCCATGGGGGAAGGTATTGATAACAACGCACGGCCCATCCCAGTGGGACTTGAGCTTTCCTAGAAATAATTAAAGTCTAGAATTGAAAAGCCAGACCTACTGGTTGGGCTCAAAGGTCTTTCTAATGATGTGCTTATCATGGAAGACCTTTGTGCGTTGCTTGTAAGCTTGAGAAGTTTCATAGACTTCATTACGAAGCTCCTCAAGCTCACTTAACTCCAGCATACGTGCCTTTCCTGCTTTATCCAGATTCAAGTTAACATTTTTAATAGCCTAATAGGCTTTGTGTTAGATTTCAACAGGAAGATGGCATGCCTTTCCGTAGACAAGACGAAAAGGAGACATGCCCAAGGGAGTCTTATACGTCGTTCTGTAAGCCCAAAGAGCATCATTTAATTTTTTAGACCAATCCTTACGGTCAGGCCTGATAGTTTTTTCTAAAATTAGTTTAATCTCCCTATTAGACACTTCAACTTGTCCACTCGTTTGGGGATGGTAAGGTGTGGCTATCATGTGGTTGACTCTTAAATTTTGGAGTAGTCTTGTGAAGTGTACGTTCTTGAAGTGAGGTCCTCTATCACTTATGATCGTCCTTGGGCACCCGTACCGAGAAATGATATTAGCCTTAACAAAACCCAAGACCACGGAATGGTCATTGGTTTGCGTGGGTATGGCTTCTATCTATTTTGATACATAGTCCACAATATCCAAAGGACACAAGAAAGGGACCCATGAAGTCGATGCCCCAAATATCAAATATCTCAACAGGGAGGATAGGTTGCTAGGGCATCTCATCCCTTTTTCTGATGGTTCCCGTCTGCTGGCAATGTAGACATGCACCCACATATGTATGTGCATCACGGAATAATGTGGGCCACCAAAAGTCAGACTGAAGAACCTTATGGGCAATTTTTTTTTCCACTAAAATGTCCTCCACAGTGGAGGTCATGGTAGAAACTTAGAACACTCCTTTGTTCTTCGTCAGGGACGCAATAGCGAAAAAGCTGGTTAGGGCCTATTCTAAAAAGCTCGGGTCCCTCCCAGTGATAAAATTTAGTGCAAGCAAGAAACCTGTCTCGCTTCTGCTTGTCCCAAATACTGGGGGTAATGCCTGTGACCAAATAGTTCACTATGTCAGCGAACCAAGGAATTTTAGCCTCCACTGCCATCAGAGACTCATCAGGGAAAGTCTCTTGGATACCACCAGCAGGGTTTGATGCCTCAATATAGATCCTAGACAAATGATCTACTACCACATTCTCAACTCCTTTCTTATCTTTAATTTCCAGGTCAAACTCCTGGAGTAGCAGAATCCAACGAATTGGGTGAGGTTTGGTGTCCTTTTTAGCAAGAAGATGCTTTAAAGTTGAATGATCAGTGAACACCACAACCTTGGATCCCAAAAGATAAGATCGAAACTTTTCCAAAGCAAACACTATAGCAAGAAGCTCCTTTTCAATGACCGTGTAGTTTTGCTGAGGATCTATAAGGGTCTTGCTGGTATAATGCAGCACATGAGGTTTGCCATCAACCCTTTGACCTAAGACCGCTCCCACTGCAAAATCAAAAGCATTGCACATTAGCTCAAACGGGAGTGTCCAATCTGGTGCTTGGAGAATTGGCGTGGTAATAATGGCTCTCTTCAAGACTTGGAAAGCCTCGCCACATCTATCATCAAAATCGAAGGAGACATCCTTCGCTAATAGGCCACAGAGTGGCTTAGAGATTTTACTGAAATCTCTAAAGAAGCACCTATAGAATCTAGCATGGCCAAGAAAAGATCTAACTTAACGAATATTGGTGGGTGATGGAAGCTTAGAGATGGAATCAATTTTTGCGGTATCCACCTTTAATCCTCTCTCGGAAACTACATGCCCTAACATAATGCCCTGCTGGACCATAAAGTGGCTTTTCTCTCAGCTAAGCACCAGCTTTGCCTCTTCACAACGGGTTAAGACTTTATCAAGGTGCAAAAGGCATAGGTCAAATGACAAGCCATAAATGGAGAAGTCATCCATGAAAATCTCAACAAACTCGTCAATCATATTAGAAAAGATAGCCATCATACATCATTGGAAAGTGGTAGGAGCATTACATAACCTGAATGACAGTCGGCGAAACGCAAATGTACCATACGAACTAATGAAGGTAGTACGCTCCTGATCGTCAGGAAAGATGGCTATCTGATTATACCCAGAGTACCCGTCAAGAAAACAGAAGTACTTATTCCTCGCCAGTCATTCCAAAATCTGATCGATAAATGGTAAGGGGAAATGGTCTTTCTAGGTAGCCATGTTCAAACGGTGGTAATCAATGTAGACCCTCCAACCAGTTGAGGGTCTAGTGGTTACCAACTTTCCTTGGTCGTTCTCTTCCATAGTGATTCCTGCCTTTTTGGTCACCACATGAATAGGACTGACTCATTTACTATCTGAAATGGGATAGATAATCCCTGCATCCAGTCATTTCAAAATCTCCTTTTTAACAACCTCCCGCATATTGGGGTTGAGCCTTCTCTACATGTCTCGGAAGGGTTTCACGGACTCGTCTGTGTAGATATGATGCATGCAAAGGTTGGGATCAACACCCTTAATATCAGTAATTGACCAGGCAATTGCTTCCTTGTGCCTTTGTAAATACTCAAGCAGAGCTCCCTCCTTCAATTCAGATAATGCAGACGAGATAATAACGGGGAGCGTGTTATTAGGGCCAAGGAAAGCATACTTCAATGTGCTCGGGAGGGGTTTCAACTCCAACTCAGGAGCCTTTTGGATTGAGGGTTTACGATGAGATGTCCCCACCTTAGGTAACGAATCTACCTTCATGGTCCAGGGTGGGGATAGAGACTCTATGTGTATCCCCAGCAACTCTTCCAATTCGAATATTTCCCCTTCAGTTTCTTTAATAATCGGAGGATGGTCCTTAGATATGACCTTTTGAAGGGGATCTCTACATAGGAGTGTTGGAGTAGTCTCCTCAATTATTTCATCAACAACCTCAATCTGAGAACAATCTTCAAATCTAGATTGCTTGTAAGTATCAAAAACATTCAACCAAATCTTCTTGTTTCCAAAGCCCATTTTAAGTGCCCCTGATCTACAATTGATAGAGGAGTTGGTTGTGGCCAAGAAGGGGAGTCCCAAAATAATGGACGGCTTAGTGGGCTTATTCGATGGGTCAGTATCTAGCACAAGAAAGTCAATAGGGAAGAAGAAGTCCTCCACTCTCACCAGGACATCTTCCAGTAATCCCCGTGGTGTCCTAAGCGATCTGTCTGTGACCTGGAGGATGACTGGACTAGGCTTTAACTCACCTCCTCCCAAAAGATTGTAGATAGAGCTCGATAAAATGTTCACCCCCGCACCCAGATCAAGCAGAGCCTCATCAATGTGTTGGTTACCTATAACCACTGAAATATACGGGGCCCCTAGGTCTTTCATTTTGGGGGGTGTTCCATGTTGGAGAACCGAGCTAACATGGTTAGGCAGGATGATCTTAGCTTGGACTTGTCTCCTAGATCGGTGCTTCTGGGTGCACAAGTCCTTCAAAAACTTGGCCTAGGACGGGATCTGTTTCATAGCTTCCAATATAGGCAAGTTGATATGGACTTGCCTAAAAGTGTCCATAATTTCATCCGTCCTATCCTTGGCTCCAGACGAGCCAACAGAAGATTCCCTAAGGGCAGATAGGTGCTCTGGATAGGGCACCCTCAGTTTCTGGGTAGAGGGATCATCATGGTTGGAGAGGAGTGGCGGACTGACGACATCCTCAGGGTGGGTGATTTCAAGTGAGGGAGAGCAGTGTGGCTCTTCCACGGTGGAGATGGAAGTCGGGTCAGGTGTAGGAGGAGAATCCTAAGATGTGACCGTAGGAGTGTTATCAGGCTTGTTGATTTTCTTTCCACTCCTCAGCTCGGTCACAGCTTGGACGTGCTCCTTCAATATGACTCTCTTGCCCTTTGGGTTCTCCTCAGAAGAGCTAGGCAACTTCCCCGGATCACACTGCCTAACTGCCTCAGTAAGATGACCAATTTGGGATTGCATATCAGTAATCATCTTATGCTGAGATTGGATGACCATATTCTGATGCTCTTGCATCGCTTTCATCATGGCTTTAAGTTCCTCCATCTCAGTAGGCTTATGCTAAGGAGGGTTTTCATAGGATGGCTAGTATATGGGTTGGGGAGGTATAGGTCTTGTATTCCTTGAGTTAGAAGCATCACCTTGATTCCATGAGAAGTTTGGATGGTTCTGCCTGAATACGGGTTATTATGAGGAGGTGGGCGGAAATCTTGGGCCGCATTCAGGTCAACCTGAATCAACTCAGGGAATTGATTTTCCTAGTGGCACTCCGTAGTGGCGTGCATTGTGCTTTGGCAAATGGAGCATTCACTTGAAGCCTGAAAGATAGAGGATACTTGCGGGTTCATGCTGGGGTTTGCTAAAAGCCTATCAAAGTTTTTGTTCAACAATTGAATCTAATAAGCCAAATCCTAAGTAGCCCCAGCTTCATGGGCCTCTATCTTCCTCTACAAAATTGATGGTTTTATTTCTTGATAGGCAGAGGACATATGTATGGAATTGTCACTTAATGTTTCAAATAATGCCCGGGCTTCATCCTCAGTTTTGGTCATGAAGGTTCCTGCGCAGGCTGCATCGATGGTTTGCCTGTGCCTTTCAGATAATCCGTTATAGAACCTTTCGACCAAATGCCATCTTGGCACCTGATGGTGGGGGCATAACCTAAAAAGGTCATTAAAGCGCTCCCAAGTCTCGTGAAATTGCTCCCCTTCCTGTTGAGTAAAACCCATAATTTCTCTTCTGTAATGGTTGGTTTTACTCATAGCAAAATACTTTTTCAAGAATTCTCCCTTAAGGGTGGCCCAATCATTTACCCTTGCATCAAGGGTATGATATCAGTGCTTGGCCTTATTCTTTAGGGAGAATGGAAATAGAGTCATCATCAAGGCTTCATCAGTAAAGCCCTGGAACTTCACCATGGAACATACCTCGATGAATTCCTCAAGATGCCTGTAGGGATCCTCCCTAGCAGTACCATAAAAAGATGGGAGCAAAGATATGGTGCTATGACTGTACCCCAAAAATACACCTGCAATTGTGTCGTCTTGTGCTATTTCCTAGCATTACCAATGTATATTAGGTCTCCATAGTTGCATTGTAAAAATACACGCATGCATGCATTTAATTGAGAAAGGAGGAGAATAAAATAAGTGGCCCTGCAATTAACATTTTTCCTCAAGTGCATCTCTGCTAATTCACCATCTTTTTATTTTTTTATTTCACTTGATTTTTAATCTTTCCCGCGGCTGCATGCACCTTCTTCTTCTCCTCGCGCCATGCTTCCCTGCAATAGCCCTCTCCCTGCCAGCCCTTCCCTGCGGCTGCCACTCCCTGCCGAGGCCATGCATGAGCCACGCACAGCCAGGGCATGGCCGTGCATGGCTTTCATTTTCTATATAAAGTGGGCGGCTTCTTCTTCAAAGCCAGCCTGGTCCCAGCCAAGAAAAACCCACCTGCAGCTTCTTCTCCAGGCCACCGTCCTCTCCTCCATTTCCCTCCACACGCCGGCCCTCCTCGGAGACACCCGGCGGATAGGAGCCCTCACTGTGGTGCACACCCACCACAGTGAGACCACCACCGCCCAGCTCTTCAAAGAGCCGGTGGGCGTGGTGGCTCTTTTCTCATTTTTTTTACATTTCCAGCACCTTCAGCCATGGCCGCAAGCTTCAAGGTCTGAAGCTCGAAGCTCGGTGGCAGCAGCAGCCCCAGCCCCTTCTACGTGCGCCTGCAGGCCTCTCCGCCTCCCGCTTCTTCGCTCTGTCACGCTCACTCTTCCGCCTGCAACCAGCCACCGCGCGTCACTGCAGCGGCTAGCCAAGCGCTTCCGCGCACCTACAAGCCTCCGTGCATGCTACAGGAGCCCTCACCTCCCTCTCCGTGCGCTCTGTCGTGAGCTTCTCCGCGCTCGCAACCGGCCGGCACAGACCCTCTTCCTCGCGCACCAGCCGCGAGCCGGCCACACTCACACCACCTGCAGCTCCCGGTCGCACGGCTCGCCCGACCACTGTAGCCACTGTTCACGCGAGTCTGCGCGACACTGTGGCTACAGTGGGGTGACCGGTGAGCTTCTCACTTTACCGGTCACCCAGCGCGTCGCTACCGTCGATCGCTCGCGTGCGCGTTTTGCCCCGCGTCACCCGCACCCGCCCGCGCGTCAACCCGCCCGCGTACGCCCGCCTTCGCCCGCTCTCTTCGCTCACGCGCGCTTGTGAGCACCCACTCCAGCCTTCGTGTAGCTTGGTGCGCTGCGTCTTCTCTCCGCGCCCTCGCCCTCCAGCGCACACTTGTCTGCGCGCATACGCGCCTGCGCGCGAGCTTGAACCACCAGACAACGCCCTTCACTCGCAAACGGCTTAAAACACTCTTTCCTTCCTCTGCAGGCTCTCCCGCTCTCTCTCTCTCTCTCTCTCTCACAACACTCTCTCACTCTCTCTTTACGCCGACGCTTGCACACACATACACTCACACTTCCACACACACACACACCTATACACTATTATATACGTATACATATATATATTGATATATATATATATAGTTATATTTATACATATAGTAGTACCTATATACTTATGTATTAGTATACATACATACATAAATACATACATACATACATACATACATACATACATATATATATATATATAGTAGTATTAGTATACTTATATACATATATATATATATATATATATATATATATATATATATATATATATATATATATATATATACATATACATACATACATATATATATATATATATATATATATATATATATATATATATATATATATATATATATATATATATATATACATACACATATATTAGTACTTATATAAATATGTATTAGTCTATATACACACACACATATATATTTACATATATATATATATATATATATGTATGTATGTATGTATGTATGTATGTATGTATATAATACTATATAGATGTATATAGATATATATGTATATATAGGTATATGTAGCTAGATATGTATATATATGTATAGATAGTTGTATATATATATATATATATATATCCCTATACCTATATAGCTACATACATATATACATATACTAATATATATATACATATATATACACCTATAGATATATACATATACATATACCTATATATTTATAACCATATATATATATATATATAGATATATTTACATACATATATACATATATTTTCACATTACTTACCATACGTGGTATCGTGGGAATATCTGCACCAGTTGTTGATATTCCCTGATACACACGTGCAAAAAAAGCGTGGTCGCACACATCTTCCGCCATCCACCTTACACTCCACGCGGCACCTCGTCTTGTCAGTTGCGTCTTTCTAAATGACGACCAACTCAACATCGTGCTACACTCCATCTCCGCCACCACCCCCACCCCTTTATATACATAATATATACCTATATATATATATATATTTACTTTATTTCTGTTTCACTTTCCTGATAGTAAAAAGGTGAAAAAAATTATATAAAAGAGAAGATAATCTTTGACTTGCAGGTACTCCGTCTTGCGAATAGCAAGACCCGTTTTGGAACCTTGTTTTGGCTCAAAGCCAAAAACTCAATTTTGAGGGTGTGCCTCAAGGACAAAGATTACCAAAAAAAATTCTAAATAAGAAAAATATCAAAAACACAATAAACGAATGGAAGAGACTCGTTGTAGAAAAGGCGTAGAAACTTAACTTGTAACCCCACTTCCCTGAGTTCGATCCTGGGCCTAAAAGTGACCAAGATAAAATCAAGTAGGCCAGGTTTAAAAAAAAAAAATTGTAAAGACATGGTTAGGTCCAATTTAGGTTAATCACTATACACACTTCAACGACAAAATCATCATATTAACCTATTCGGGTCTGACACCACACCTTTTCTGGCGCCGTTGCCGAGGAAGTGCGCCTTCAAGTAAGTTTCTATTCAATTCCTTTCAATTTTTCTCTTCTCTCTTCACGGGTATCTCTATTTTTGGTGTGCAGGTGAACCTGTTGCAAGGAAAAGGCAGGCGGACAAAGTCAGAGATGTGAGCAGATCCAAGGCGGGAACGAGAGTGTGAAGACGTCGACATCGCATTGGAGCTTCGTACACATTGTCGAACAAGTAGGTTTTCTTTTCTTAGCAACCTAGGTTAACTTGTAACCTTAATAATAATAAAAAAAAAACTAAAAAAACTAAAAACTAGAAAAACTTCTTGGGATCTCTTGGGGCAAGTGGACTAAAATTCACTTGTTTGATTGATTGTCTTCACTCCCACCGCCCCGGGATTTCCCGCCCTACTTCGCATAGCAAAAATCCAAGAATCTTGATTCTTGAATTTTTCGCCGTGCAAAGTATTCTTCGAGGCAAATACAAAAAGATTGATTGCACCCCTTTTTTGCCTCACTTATCTACAATTCGGGATCACATTTTTGGTGAGGAGACTTGGAATTGAGTCGATTCCAACCCCACCATGACTTTTCAACTTGCCTAAGATTCGATCCCGAATACCTCAACCCCCAACAATTTGATTTTCTTCTGGTTGAGCCTTGTGTGTGGAAATCTTTCTGGTGATTGGGAGCACTTGAATTTAACTGTTTGAATTTCCTGATAATTTTAGAAAAGGAGCCGAATCGTCCTCCTCCTCCACAAACGTGGCTGCACGCCCACCCCCAAATCCCGAGGGAGGAAACCGCCCTCAGAACCCACCAGGTGGTGGAGCCTTAGATCCCATAATCCGCCTCCAAGCTCAAATGGAAATGTATAATGAGCAAATCGAAGCCATTCAGGAAACATTGGAGGAAATGCAGAACCCTCCCGAATGGGAGGAGCCTAGATCTCTTAGCTCCTATCAGAATCCCGCTGCTACAGAGACCATAGGACAAATTCGAGTCCCCATGGGCGGGGACGACTTTGAATTAAAATTGAACATAATTGGCCTAATAAATTTTCACTTCTATGGTCTTGCAAGTGAAGATCCTTTTCTCCACTTGAAAGACCTAACCCGACTGGCTGAAACGGTTAAACCAAGAAATGTTGGGTTACCTATAGTCCTCATGAAAATGTTCCCGTTTTCATTGTGGGATAAAGCATCGCAGTGGTTATGCACCCTTGGGAGAACTATCCACTCTTGGGAAGAGATGCGAACAGTGTTCCTCAAGAAGTTCTTCCCAATCGGGCGAACCAATGCGCTTTGTCATGCTATCACTTCGTTTACGCAACAAAACGGTGAACAATTTCATGAGGTGAAACGTCGCGGCAACCGGGTTTGAGGGTTTTGTTATAACGTTGTAGTAAAGCCGGTTATTACCAACATTTCAAATATAAAATTTTTTTACTCGGAAAATAAAAGAGTTCCCGAGGTCGAACTCAGGGAGCAAGTCGTATTCTAGAGATATACATGTTTCTTTTACAAAATAAAGAAACAGAGAGGGAAAGAATTTGTTGTTCTTTTCGTTTTCTCCTCGTGATGTTCTTCTTTCTTTCTTTTCTTCAGATCTCCTTCTTCTTCTTTGTTCTGCAGAGGTGATGTTCCTCTTCAGATCTCCTTCTTCTTCTTCCTTGGTTTCTGTCTTGGCCTCTCTTCTTCTTTTTCTGCAGTCTCTTCTGTGAATGTTTCTTCTTCCTTTCTTTCTTCAGATCTCCTTCTTCTTCTTCCTTATGGCTGCAGAGCTTCTACCTTCAGCTACTAAGTCTTCCTTTCTTCTTCTTCTGCTTTGGCCGTTGCTCTTCTTTTCTTTCTTTCTTCAGCCTGCCTTCTTTCCTGCTCTGGCTGCTGACCTTCCGTCGTCTGACCCGGTGCTTCGACGACTTAACTATGCATTTGCTACAGTGCAGCTCCTTCTTCTTCCGCGGGTCTTCCTCTTCGCCTGCGCCTGCACACTTCAGAGTTTCTCGTCAGAAGCAAAACCTACTCTACCCTCCCCCCCCCGCGTCTCTCTTTCTTTCTGAAACCACTCTTAGGAAAGCTCTCCCAGAGCTACCGGGTAACCGGGTTCGGATCAGGCCCGGGTCCAGGCCCACCGGCGTGCGTGGTGGGCGAGGAGTGCAGGTCAGTCGAGTCGGGTCGGGTCGGTTCGGGTCAGGTCCGCGGGGCGTGAGCGCGGACGAGACCGGGTAACCGGGCGGGTGAAGGGGACCTCACCCCGTGTACTGAGGCAGTAAGGCTACTGCACTTTTGCATCTTATGTCGCTGCGGCTCTTCAGGCGTTTCCAAGGTGGGACTAAACGGCCCACCTCAATTGCGCGCCCGCAGCGGGGAATTCAGCAGGAGATGGCAGCGTCATGCGGAGTTTTCTTCCTCAGCTGCGAACCTGGTGTTTTTGCCAAAACTCCTCGCAAGGCCTGGGAGTGAATCTGGGCTTGGCGCGGAGCGTGGCGCACCTGTAGCTGCAGGCGGAAGCAGGTCCTCCTGCGCGTCAATGGCGGCGGAGGTCGGGTGGCCTGTTCACAAGAAAACGGCCTCTCGGCCTAATCAGAGAGTGCCAGGAGCTTCGCCAGGGTGCGGCGAAGCACGTGTGGGTGGTGGCGAGGCGCGGGGCGGCGTGCGAGGGCTGCCCTAGGTCGGACTGTGGGTCGGAGGATGGGTCTGTTCGGTGGAGTTGCAGAGGGTGATGTGGGGGAAGTGGTAGGGCGGAGATTGATCAGGGTGAGGAGGCGGAGGTCCTGCGGTGGTTGGCGAGCCGTGTGGGTCGCTGAGGTGATGGGAGCGGCTCGCCGGAGGATGGCCGGAGGCGGAGAAGGTGAGGGTGAACAGGATCGGTCGAGGGTTTAATCAAATAAAAGACAGTGAGGAAAAGAAAGAGGGGGAGATGGGGAGGAGTTCTGACCTAGCTATGGAGACGAAAGGGGCCGAGACAGGGCGACAGTCGTATCGACTGTCGCCGGAGAAGAAGATGCCCAGGGGAAGGGGCGGCGGCGAGCAGAGGGCTGGAGAGGCGCCAGCTGGGTACGGCGTGGCGCAGGAAGAGCAGGGGAGGAGGTCTCTGCTGCTGGTATTACGGCAGAGCGAAGAGGAGGAGGAGGAGGAACCGCCGGAGCTGGTGGGCGTCTGCCGGAGGGAGAGGAGAAGAAAGTTGGGGGTTTTCTCCGTCAGACCCGAGCTGCCCTGGTCGGTGGAGCAGCGGGGGGTATTTATAGGGATGAAACAGGGAGGAAGGCGGAGGGAGACGACGTGTCTCCCTCGCCGGAGAATGGTCGGAAACACGAACCCATACCGTCCGTGCGTTCGCACGGCCGGTATGGTGGGCTACAATGACCAGGGGGGTGCCCCTGCGACGGCTGACGACGCAGGGCACCCCCGGTTTACTTGCCAGGTCCCCCACCTCACCCTGCGCGGCGCCATGCTCCGCGCAAGGTCGCCGGAGCATGGTGCTGGCAGGGTTTTGCAGGAGGGACCTGATTGCAAAGAACGAAGGAGAGTTAGGGGCCAAAATGCGAGGGTTCAAAAGTTGAGGGCCAAAGAGTAAATATATGAGGACCAAAGTGTAAAGTCGGTCAAGGAGGTTTCTTCTTAGGCTCAAGTTTTTATACATGACTAATTAGGACCTAAGGAATCTGATGGTGAATTTCATTTTCATATTAAACCTTGTTTGACCGGTCAATTTGCGCAAAAACCCAAATCAAGTTATTAATTGGGCGTGGTTCTCAATGTAGGTCAAAATGGGTTCTAAAGGCCAAATTGAAGGTTCTAAACCCTAGAGATTATTTTTCTATGAATTTTAGAGGGTTTATTCTATTTTTACTTTGCCTCGAACCTCGTGAATTGAAGTGGGTTGTTTTTAGGGTTACAGATTATCATTTAGTTTCTTGGAAGTGCTGTAGCCCTTGCTAGATCATCTTATCCCACTTTTATTCTTATTAAGCTGCTTTGACCTATGTTTGGGCCCTGAATTGCCCTGTATGCAGATTATACTGGTAAAATTGCATTTTTACCCCTTATGACTTGTTTTCTTCTCAAACTCAGAATTCTCTGAGTTAAGCATTTCCTTGAGGTATGTAGGAGCTTTTATCCTTTGTATTAGGTCAAAATGAGCTAGTTATGGCTCATGATGAGGTTCTCATCATGAGGCGTGGGAGAGGTATAATGATCTCCTCAGGAAGTGTCCGCACCACGGTCTGCCTAAGTGGCATATAGCCAAGATTTTCTACTATGAGCTAAATGAGACTTTGAAGCAGATTGCAGACGCTTCCTGCGGAGGGAACTTTATGAATAAAGACGAGAATGGAGCATTTGAATTGTTTGAAAATATGAGTGAAAACTCGATGAACAATGCTTCCATTGTCGCCTTTAATCGTACCAGCCAGCCCCGTAATGTCCAAGAAGTTGACACGAGACCCTCCCATTCATCCACTGATCTAAACCTTATTGCACAAAAACTGGATGAAGTCTCCGTCGTGCACAAGAAGCTAGACGAGCTTCTGGCCAACCTCGCCCGATCTATGGCAAACACCCCCACTTCATCACTTCGTCACAATCCAAATTCTTCCAACACCAGGCTTATCCCGAGAAACCTCGTAAGACCTTCATTACCGAGTGTCGTGCCGAGCGACTCGGTAAGTCATGTGGAACTGGCTTCTGTGAGCCAATATTTTGACACGGAGAACCAAGCCTCCGTGTGCTCGGAAGCATATTTACATGCGGACATGTCTTCTGGCATAGAGGACGCTTGTGCCCTGGGGAACAACCCGTTCTTTACCACATATAACCCAGGGTGGCGCAATCATCCGAACTTCGCATGGTCCAACAACTCGCAGCGCCAAAACCCCGCGGGTGGACCAATGCGACCGTCCGCACTCGTCATCCCAAGGGACCAGTCTAATCCTGTGGCAAATCCTCCATCAAGCCCTTGCGTACCGCAAGCAAAACACGCATCAAGTCCTCTTGACAAATTGATGCGAATAATGACGGAAATATCAAAGCTCCATGAAGAGAACATGACCTCTCTTCAGCACCAATTGGCACAGTAGAATGCTGAGATCAGTCAACTACGCATGGCGACTCGATCTCAGGGCACTCTTCCCGCCCAACCTGTTCCAAACCTGCGAAACTTCGTACCCCATGGTCCTCAACCATAGGTACGACCTTCTCAGGGGCAGGTTAATCAAATTCTGCAAGCTCCGAGCATTCCACTGGGATTTCAGGCTAATCCCACTGCAGCACCGCGCTCTTATGTCCCAGTTACGAACCCTCCTCCGCCGTATGATCCCACTGGACCCGCATCATCCAATGCTATCACTACGAGGAGTGGTAAGCAGATCGTCGATCCGCCTCGACCTGATCCTGGCCTGTCTTCTTCTTCATCGCCCTCTCATTCAGGATGCGCACCGCATTCTCGAGAGGATGATACACCCAAATTGGTGCCACAATCAGTCCCATTCCCTGAGGCTCTACTGAGGGAGCCAAAAGGCAAGAAGAAAGACACGCAGGCCTTTGATAAGCTGCGTAATTTGTTCAGGGATGTAGAAATCAAGGTACCCCTGCTCGAGGCTATCGACTACATACCTACTTTCGTCCAATTTTTCAAAGACTACACAACACCTAGGCGACAGTCAAACTAAGAATCCGGTGGTTCTTTCACCTCATGCGAGTTGTGCTATACTGTCAAATCTACCACCGAAGCAGAAAGATTCGGGCACACCGCTGATTTCCTGTAGCATCCAAGGCTGCAATTTTAACCGTGCCCTGCTTGATCTAGGATCTTCCATAAATCTCACACCGACCATCATGCTCTAAAAATTTTCCTTGGGAAATCTGAAACCCACCCCTGTCACGTTACAGTTAGTAGATCGTTCTGTCAAAATCCCGAAGGGTGTGGTGGAAGACGTGGTGGTTAGGGTCAACAGTCTCTATTTCCCTATTGACTTTCTTGTTTTAGATATGGAAGCTCCTAACTCACTTTTTGATTGTCTGATCATCCTTGGTCGACCTTTCTTGGCCACAGCCCGTGCCCATATCGACTGCGAGTCGGGCTGTATTGAGATTGTTGTTGGATCTGAAAAGCTCAAGCTTAACATCTTCAAGGCAGCCAAGAACTTTGATTGCGATTGCATCGAGGATGACACGTCTGACGAGGACATGGCCGTCAGCGCGTGTATCGGACTAATTGGGACCTATTCGGACTGTTGCGGATTACCTATAAACACTGATGATTGCCTGACCAACACATATTCTGACGCTCCCCCATCCCTCCCTTGCCCCGTACCTTCTCCTGACCAGACTTCTGAAGAGGTTTTCTCCTCTTCCCATACCTCGTGGTCTGAGTCATATCCGGGCTACTCACCGCCGGTCCACACTCCTGAAGATCGGATTGCCCTTTCTTTCCTGCCAAATCAGGCGGAGTTGCATCTCCACACTGAGACCTTGAGCCCATATACTTCTCACTGGGGCTATACCTTTTTCGATCCATCTATCCAAGAAGCCCCTCTTCTTGGCCAATCTGAGGGCCAATACCTTCCTCCTGACTTGTTCTCCAACCCACCTAGGACACTCTCATCCCAAGAAATGCCAGATCTTTCACCATCCACTCCCGAGCTGAAAGAACTGCCTAGTACACTTAAGTATGTCTTCCTAAGGCCAAATGAAACGCTCCCTATAATCATCAGTTCAAAATTGACTAGGGAGTAGGAGTGCAAACTAACTAGGGTCCTCATAGAACACAAGGCAGCTATTGGATGGTCTTTATCAGACTTATCTGGCATTAGCCCCTCCTACTGCACTCACCGTATATATACGAAGGAGGAGGCTCGACCTTCCCCCGAGATGTAGCGACGTCTCAACCCTAACATGCGAGAGGTCGTTAAGAAAGAAATCATTAAGTGGCTGGATGCAGGTATAATCTACCCGATCAGCGATAGCCCCTGGATGAGTCCGATTCACGTTATGCCCAAAAAGGTAGGACTCACCATCCGTGTCAATGACAGGGGCGAATCCATCCCTACACGCACTCCTACATCTTGGAGAGTGTGTGTAGATTATAGGAAACTCAATGCTACAACCAAGAAAGATCACTTCCCGCTACCATTCATTGACCAAATCCTGGAGCGATTAGCGGGAAATAAATTTTTCTGTTTCCTAGATGGATTCTCAGGATATAACCAGGTGGCAATTGACCCTCAAGACCAAGAGAAAACCACTTTTACCTGCCCTTTCGGCACCTTCGCATTTAGAAGAATGTCGTTCGGACTTTGCAATGCACTAGCAACTTTCCAGAGATGTATGCTGGCGATATTCCATGACATGGTGGGTGACTTTCTCGAGATCTTCATGGATGACTTTTCGATCTTTGGACCATCTTTCGACAAATGTCTTGCCAACTTGACTCGTATCCTTAGGAGATGTATTGATGTAAACCTCGTGCTTTCCTGGGAAAAAAGTCATTTTATGGTGCACGAGGGAATTGTTCTCGGACATATCATCTCCGATAGGGGTATCGAGGTTGACAGAGCTAAGCTCAATGTCATTGCTGATTTACCTATGCCTGGCTCTGTCAAACAAATCCGCTCCTTCCTGGGACACGTCGGTTTCTATAGGAGATTTATCAAAGACTTCTCCAAGATTTCTCGACCTTTAACTCATCTCCTATCGACCGACGTGCCCTTCGATATGGGCCCCGACTGCATACAAGCATTCACATAGCTGCGTAATGCTGTCACCAAGGCCCCTGTTCTCCAGCCGCCTGATTGGTCCCTCGACTTTGAACTCATGTGTGATGCTTCCGACTTTGCAGTCGGAGCCATCCTGGGACAAAGACGCAATAAACACCCCTTCGTGGTATACTACGCCAGTAAAACGTTGACGAGGCCCAGCATAATTATACTACCACTGAAAAAGAACTACTGGCAGTCGTCTTTGGGTTGGAGAAATTCCGCTCTTACCTTCTGGGCTCTCACGTTATTGTTTTCACTGATCACGCGCCCATTCGCCATCTCATGCACAAGAAGGATGCCAAGCCTAGGCTGATTCGTTGGATCCTTCTGCTCCAAGAATTTGACATTGAGATCCGCGATAAGGCCGGAGCCCAGAATGTTGTAGCTGATCACCTTTCCAGACTAGACCCTGACCATATTGGTCTTACTCTGCCAATCAATGAAATTTTTCCTGATGAGCACCTATTGACAATAAATGTGGCAAGTGGACCGTGGTATGCTGACATTGCCAATTACCTTGCTTCTGGATCCCTTCCACGTGGCTGGCCTAAAAACCAGTGCGAGCATCTCATGACAGAAGCAAAGTATTATTTTTGGGATAATGCACTTCTTTTTTGGATAGGTGCTGATCAAATTATCCGTCGCTGTATTCCTGACAGCAAGTTCCCCAGTGTGCTATCCTTCTGCCACGATCAGGCCTGCGGAGGTCATTTCTCTAGGAGGAAAACTGCAGCCAAGGTGTTGTAGTGCGATTTCTTTTGGCCCTCCCTTCACCAGGATGCACACAATTATGCCAAGCATTGCACTAGGTGCCAGTTGTTAGGGTCAATGGCACGTCGTGACATGATGCCCTTGCAACCCATCCTAGCTGCGGAAATCTTCGACATCTGGGGAATTGACTTCATGGATCCCTTTCCTCCGTCCAACGGCTTCGAATTCATTCTCGTGGCCGTTGACTATGTTTCAAAATGGATCGAGGCTATTCCCGCGCGCCATGCTGACCATGTTATATCCACCCGATTTGTCAAAGACCACATCTTTGCACGCTTTGGGATCCCTCGAGCCATTATCTCGGATGGAGGAAGCCACTTTACCCGTGCTTCTTTTCGGGCACTTCTGAGGAAATACGGAGTCCACCATCGTATCGCATCCCCGTATCATCCTCAGACGAACGGCCAGGCAGAGGTGTTGAACCGGCAAATCGAGCAAATTCTCCAAAAAATGGTTCAACCTGACCATAAGGATTGGTCCGGCAAGCTGATTGACGCACTTTGGGCGTATCGGATCGCCTTCAAGGCTCCCATTGGTATGTCTCCGTATAGAATCGTTTATGGGAGGCCTTGTCATTTGCCCGTGGAGTTCAAGCACCGTGCTTATTGGGCGGTTCGCCAATGTAACCTCGACCCAGACCTATGTGGTCGAGAAAGGAAACTCCAACTCCAAGAGTTGGAAGAGCTCCGTCGTGAAGCCTATGATTCTGCTTTAACCTTTAAACAACGCACTAAGGCTTTTCACGACAGCTGTATTCGGCGGAAAGAATTTGAGCCATCTTAGCAAGTTTGGCTCTATAATGCCCGACTCAAATTCTTTCCTGGGAAATTGAAGTCCAAATGGACTGGTCCTTTCCTGGTCTCAAGGCCATTCCCCAACGGGGTCGTCGAGATCGAAGATCCCAAATCTGGGCGCAAATTTACGGTCAACGGGCAGCGTTTGAAACCCTATCTAACTCATGAACCTGCCCCCGTTGGAGAAACCGTTGCCCTGTTGGAGGGTAACTAATTCTTTGCCTCATTCCGAGTCCAGCTGGGGACATTAAATTTAGCACCTGTTGGGAGGCACCCCAACAACACTCACCATCCACCATCACTTTTCACTTCACTGTCACGATCACTTCACTTTTCACTTCACCACCCACCATCCACCCACCCTACCACCCTGCTGTATACCTTGCACTTCAGCTCTCGTTACCCGATCTTTCGTCCTTTCTCTACCTTTCCCTGCATGCATATGAGGACATAGCATCATTTGGCATGGGGGGGTGGATAGGCATCCTTAGGATCTAGGTATTTTAGGGAATCATGCAGTTTCTATATATATATATATATATATATATATATAAGGTGTTTAGTAATGATCGAAAGGCTAAAACAAAAATACAATAAGTGTTTATGGATATTCAGCCTCTGTTTTGAAGACTTTCCAGGCCACAGAAGCTTGATTCGCTCAGGCTCGGCTTAATTCACTTGAGCATTGACAAAATAGATCGGAATCTCTCCTAACTAAGGATGTATTCTTGTACCTAAGACACTAGTACAGGATCCGTTGGTTTGCTTTTACTTGAGAGCTTAAGTAAACTTGGTTCACACTACACATATCAGGAAAGACCAGGTAAACATAAGATCCAACCCTAGTGTTCATTAGGGAAGGTGGAGTCCTTACCTGTGCGTGCAGGTAGACTTTTTATCCCAAGTTTTAGTCTTGTGTTTAGGAGAAACTCTTTCTACCAAAAAGAAACTCTCCCACCAAAAAGAAAAGTGTGCTCCTCCAAATAATGATATAATGACACATGTTTCAAAAAAAAAAAAAAGAGATGCAAATAAGTCAGTATATCTTGCAAATATCTATAAAGTCTCTACCCTAAAAAGTTCTTCAGGGCAAGTCTCAAATACCCTATTTTCCTGTGAGCCACAAATGTCAGAAAATGGGAGTTGAGTTTTCCGTCATCTTCTTAAGGGCCAATCCGAAAACACAAGCTGAAACTAGGACCAACCTGTACTTAAAGATTCGTGAAACCCTGGGCTTGAGTTTTAATGTTCATCTGGTAAATCTTGATCCTTCACTAAGCACAAGCCATAATCTCTTGAGCTCTTGAGTACGGCAAAAACCTCCTTGGTCCTGGAAATCGTACTTAAGGTTTAAATATCAAGAGTCCTGGTTAGTCGAGAGATGATCTTTGTCATGTGAAACTTAAAGTACCGGTGGTCTTCTCTACAATTGGTTCTCACAAAATCCATCAATAAACACACTTATGTCGCCTCAGAAGAAAATCTTCAGCTTAAAGATCATCTCTAAATACGACAAAAATTATTTTGCTAGGGACTAGCAAAAGATAAGCATGGGGGTATGATTGCATCGCAAAAATACGCCTGTAATTGTGCTGTCTTGTGCTATTTCCTAGCATTACCAATGCATATTAGGTCTCCATAGTTGCATTGTAAAAATACACGCATGCATGCATTTAATTGAGAGAGGAGGAGAATAAAATAAGTGGCCCTGCAATTAACATTTTTCCTCAAGTGCATCTTTGCTAATTCACCATCTTTTTATTTTTTTTTATTTCACTTGATTTTTAATCTTTCCCACGGCTGCATGCATCTTCTTCTTCTCTTCGCGCCATGCTTCCCTGCAGCAGCCCTCTCCCTGCCAGCCCTTCCCTGCGGCTGCCACTCCCTGCCGAGGCCATGCATGAGCCATGCACAGCCAGGGCATGGCCGTGCATGGCTTTCATCTTCTATATAAAGTGGGCGGCTTCTTCTTCAAAGCAGGCCTGGTCCTAGCCAAGAAAAACCCACCTGCAGCTTCTTCTCCAGGCCACCATCCTCTCCTCCATTTCCCTCCACATGCCAGCCCTCCTCGGAGACACCCGGCAGACAGGAGCCCTCACTGTGGTGCACACCCACCACAGTGAGACCACGACCGCCCAGCTCTTCAAAGAGCCGGTGGGCGTGGTGGCTCTTTTCTCTTTTTTTTTTACGTTTCCAGCACCTTCAGCCATGGCTGCAAGCTTCAAGGTCTGAAGCTCAAAGCTCAGTGGCAGTAGCAGCAGCAGCCCCAGCCCCTTCCGTGCGAGCCTGCAGGTGCCCTCGCCCTCCGCGCACACCTGCAGGCCTCTCCGCCGCCCGCTTCTTCACTCTGTCACGCTCTCTCTTCCGCCCGCAACCTGCCACTGCACATCACTCCAGCCGCCGACCAAGCACTTCCCCGCACCCCTACCAGCACCTGCAAGCCTCCGCACAAGCTGCAGGCGCCCTCGCCTCCCTCTCCGCGCGCTCTGTAGTGAGCTTCTCCGCGCTCGCAACCGGCCGGCGCAGACCCTCTTCCTCGCGTGCCAGTCCGCGTGCGCCAGCCGTGAGCCGGCCACACTCACACCACCTGCAGCTCCCGGTTGCGCGGCTCGCCCGACCACTGTAGCCACTGTTCACGCGAGTCTGCGCGACACTGTGGCTACAGTGGGGTGACCGGTGAGCTTCTCACTTTACTAGTCACCCGGCGCGCCGCTACCGCCGATTGCCCGGCGTGCGTCTCGCCCCGCGTCACCCGCACCAGCCCACGTGTCTGCCTGCCCGCGTACGCCTGCCTTTGCCCACTCTCTTCGCTCACGGGTGCTTGCGAGCGCCCGCTCCAGCGTTTGCGCAGCATGGTGCACTGCGTCTTCTCTCCGCGCCCTCACCCTCCAACGCACGCTTGTCTGCGCGCATACACGCCTGCACGCGAGCTTGAACCACCAGACGACACCCTTTGTGCGCAGACGGCTTAAAACGCTCTTTCCTTCCTTTGCAGGCTCTCCCACTCTCTCTCTCTCTCTCTCACTCTCTCTCACAACACTCTCTCACTCTCTCTTTAAACCGACGCTTGCACACACATACACTCACACTTCCACACACACACACACACCTATACACTATTATATACGTATACATATATATATTGATATATATATATATTTTTATATACATATATATATACTTATATTTATACATATAGTAGTTCCTATATACTTATGTATTAGTATACATACATCCATACATACATACATATATATATATATATACTCATATATATACATACATAGATATATATATATACATATATACATATACTACTATACATATACATATATATATATACTTATATCTATATATATAGTAGTATTAGTATACTTATATATATATATATATACACACACACACACACATATATACTTACATATATTAGTACTTATATAAATATGTATTAGTCTATACACACACACACACATATATATATACATCTATATACATATATATACACATATACTTATACATACATATATATACATATATACATATATAGCTATATAACTATCTATACATATATACATATATATACATATCTAGCTACATATACCTATATATACATATATTATTATATATATATATACATATATATCTATATACATCTATATAGTATTATATACATACATACATACACACATACATACATATATATATATATATATATATATATCTCCCTATACCTATATAGCTACATACATATATACATATAGTTATATATATATATACATATATATACACCTATAGATATATACATATACATATACCTATATATTTATAACCATATATATATATAGATATATTTACATATATATATACATATATTTTCACATTACTTACCATACGTGGTATCGCGGGAATATCTGCATCAGTTGCTGATATTCCCCGATACACGCGTATAAAAAAAGCGTGGTCGCACACATCTTTCACCATCCACCTTACACTCCATGCGACACCTCGTCCTGTCAGTTGTGTCTTTCTAGACGAGGATCGACTCGACACCGTACTACACTCGATCTCCGCCACCACCCCCACCCCTTTATATACATAATATATACCTATATATATATATTTACTTTATTTCTGTTTCACTTTCATGATAGTCAAAAGATAAAAAAAATTATATAAAAGAGAAAAGATAATCTTTGACTTGCAGGTACTTCGTCTTGCGAATAGCAAGACCTATTTTGGAACCTTGTTTTGGTTCAAAGCCAAGAACTCAATTTTGAGGGTGTGACTCAAGGACAAAGATTACCAGAAAAAATTCTAAATAAGAAAAACACCAGAAACACAATAAATGAATGAAAGAGACTCGTTGTAGGAAAGGTGTAGAAACTTAACTTGTAACCCTACTTCCCTGAGTTCGATCCTAGGCCTAAAAGTGACCAAGATAAAATCAAGTAGGCCAGGTTAAAAAAAAAAAAATTGTAAAGAGATGGTTAGGTCCGATTTAGGTTAACCACTATACACACTTCAACAACAAAATCATCATATTAACAACCTATTCGGATCCGACACCATGCTGCTCTTGATTTCATATGGGTTATCCACTCCAGATCTTCGGATAGGTAGGGCTTAGTGGGTTGTAGGGAGGAAATAGTCTCTCAAGGTTCTCTGATTTTCACAAACCCTAATCTCTTCTTCAGGTCTTTCTTCAGTCATTTTTCTTCTTTCTTGGTTGGCTTTCCTTATAATTCTCTTAGGCTCAGGGTTGAAGAGAAGACTACTTCTAAGAGAGCACCTACCAAGCATACACCAAGCAAACACAAGGCAAGAGGTCTTTTGTTGATTTAAAGTTCTTTAAGTCCTCTTCCAACTCTTCAGCTTGGCCAAATATAGTCAAGGCAGTTTTTCTCCGTTCCCACATAAGTGGTATAAGAGAAATGAGGCACTTAAAATTTTTGGTCAATAACTGTTAAGAAGGTTGAGGTTACTTTTAGTCCTTTTTGGGTGATCAATTAAGTTGTCAAATGATTACGCACCCTAAATTGACCTTCGAGTGACCTAAAGACGTACACTTTGCTGCAATGATATTCTCATATGCTCAAGTAAAAAGATACTCCAAGGATGGAACCAAGGGATGCAAGTAGGGCGAACCCTTCCTTTGAGGCGATGCGTTAGCGGTGCATCTTAACTACCCTTGAATTCCTTTAAGGGGTGTCCCCCTCAGAGTATCAAATCACTCGGGCAAACATTAATACCACTGTTTCAAAGAGAGATAGGAGGGTTTGCACCGATAAAGAGATCGATGCCTATAGCCTAAAGGGTCCAAGTCCTAATGCAATGCCTACAGTGTGTGCTCAGTGCAGGAAGTGTGCATCACACTATGAAAAGTGATTTTTCTTTTGAAAACCGCAATCAAGCTATTCAAACACTTCCTGTATATTTTATTTTATTTTCGAGAAGCAATATAACTGCTTGATTAATTTTTTTCAAGTCAGCTTAAGTGGACTTCTTTAATTATATCAAAATGCAATGCGTGTGCAAATAACTAATGCAGTAAGATAAGAAGTACGTACCTAGCTCCAGCACTCTTTGATGCAAATGCACGCAATGCAATAAGAAAATCTAGATGCTGCTCAAACAATCCTAGATGGTCATCCTATGAATATGCAGCTTCTAACAAGCAGTTCGGATTTTTATTTTATTATAATTTTTTTCTGTAAAAATAAATGCACAATCAAAAGATCTAACTACCACAGAATGATCCTAGAATCTAAAGAATCTGGGACACTCCCCCATAAACTGGCCCCAGAGTATGAGGGCGAGAAAGCAAATAACTAGGCTAATCCTAAAGAGTTTATTCTAAAATTCTAAATCAGAAGTCTAAGAGGAAGAATCCTCCTAGATGGTCCTCCGTGCGTCTTCATGTGTGTGGGATTAAGGCCCACAAGCTCCTACAATTATCTCTGAGGTGTGTTGCTCAAGGTCGATGTCATATCTCTGCTACACTTGTCGCTTCGTTAGATTCCTCGCACAGAAAAGATAAAGAATGATCAGATAAATGCGCAATTCAAAGTAATCAGAAATAAAGTCAGGTGAATTTATTGCATCGATTGCCTCCCCGGCAATGGCACCATTTGGTCGGGTTTTTTTCGCTTGCAGAAATACTGTATCAGAATAATATGTCGTCGCAGTGAAATCGCATGGTGGAAAAACCCCGAACAAAACTAATTATCAGTAAAACTAACCACGGTGGATTAGGTCGTATCCACAGGGAGTAACAGATCAATAAATTCACAAAATATTTTTCCTTTGTATTTGTTTAATCAAGTGCGCAATTCGTGCTCAAATCTGATGCGAAACAAGACGAAAAGAAGGAACACGCGATAATTTAAGAATGTGTGGGTATGTATGTAATTTTCCTTCCATGAAATAACTTGCAATGGCATGTAACATAATTATACTTCAAGACATTAGGCTTTCTCATTTAGGTCATGTGAGTGCCTTGATGATATTTTATGCATGTGTCAAACTCAACATATAAGAGTTAAGTGCATGAGAGAAATAATATAAGCACTTAAGGGCATTCATGCAATTTCACTCAAATAGATTAATTAATCAAATATTGCAATAGTGTTTTTGGCAATGGCATATTTGGCAATTAGAAATTGACCCAAAAATAGAGGATTTCGTCCTCTTAATCTCGCGCGAAGAGGAGTCGATGGCGGAGGCCAAAGAGCTTGAGGAAAGTTGACCGTGACGAGAACTTTCCGATGGTGGTGGTGGCGCTACGAACAACGGTCAGAGTTGACACCGGTGACGAAGAGGAGCGGCGGCGGTGCTGGTGGCTCGTCGGCGGGCGTGGCTGCGGTTGGCATTTCTGAGGGTGTGGCCGAGCTTGTGAGGTTGAGGAGAGCTCAACGGAGGTGACGATATGGAGAACAGTGGCATGTAGTGTTGGCTGCATGGAGGGGGATCGGCGTTAATGTTGGATTCCTCCTCCCTGTTGACGGAGAAGAAGAAGAGGAGGTGGCCGGTCAGCTCACGGGTCACGCAGGAACACTGGCTGCTATCCGCGGGAGGGGCGCATGACTGTGGTGGTGAGGAGGAGGTGGCTACACGGTGGTTGCTGATGGGTACCTCTTCTTTTGTTGGAGAAGAAGAAGAAGAGGAAGAAGGGGAGGCCGTGCAAGGAGTTGCTGGAGCTATGGCTGATGGCGTGAACGCTGCGTTGATGGAGGAAAGGCATGCCACTGCTTGTACGCGTGCGTGCACGCTCACACAAGCAGGTGCGAGGGCTGTGGTGGCATGTGCGCACGAGGCCTGCTGTTGCAGTTTGCACGTGAGGAAGTTGATGGGTGCAGGCGCAAGGGGGTGTTGGCGCTGCACGAGGAGGAGTTGGTCGCTTGTGAAGAGGATGAAGCACGGTGGTGGTCGCGGGTGGACTACTGCTGACGTTGAGGATGGGCTCCTTGGGTTGATGGAGAGGATGCGCACGGTCGTAGTGAAGGTGGAGATCTTCTGTTCTTAGAGAACAAGGAGAGGGAAGGTGATCTTCAGATGTCCGGGAAGGTTCTCGGACAACTTAATTGGGGGGCAGGCATCGACGAAGTTGGCTCTAAAACACCGTGTGCTCTCCGGCCATCGTGTTTGCTTTCTCCCCAGTGGTAAAGGATGGAAGAGACGATGTCCCCCCGCGTCCCTCCTCTTTTTAAATGCCTCATAAATTTTGTTTCTTCCCTCGAGATCGTCTCCAACAATCTCACCGGATTGTTGTGAGGTTGCGAGATGCTCGGCTAAACTGCGGGGAGAGAAAAGGTGGTGAGATGGTGGTCGTGCATTCTGCAGGAAAAAGAAAACAAAAGAAAAACAAATTGGGTTATTTATAAAAATAATATAAAATAATACATGAAATGCATGCATGCCCCTATATGCAACATTAATTTATTTACATATCAAAGTATGCTTTATATACGTAGACGCTACCATAATAATTAGGCATTATGTATTAATTAGCCCACAAATGTGATCTCATCAGTGGACATTTCTCTAGGAAAAAGACGACTATGAAGATTCTGCAATCTAGATTTTATTGGTCATCTTTATTCAAGGATGCCAAAGAGTTCTTGAAGTCATGTTCCCGATGCCAGGTACTTGGGAGCATAGCTAAGAGAGACATGATGCCTCTAAACCCGATTCTTCCCATCGAAAACTTCGACGTTTGGGGCATCGATTTCATGGGACCCTTCCTCCCTTCATTTGGACACCAGTACATTCTCGTAGCTGTTGACTACATGTCCATGTAGATTAAGGCTATTCCTGCCCGAACCAATGACCACAAGGTGGTCATTGATTTTGTCAAGAAGAATATCTTCAGTCGGTTTAGGGTGAATCATAGAATTTCCACACCTTACCACCCCTAGACGAACGGACAAGCTGAGGTCTCTAATCTAGAGATCAAGAACATCATGTAGAAAATGGTTAGGCCTGAGATTGGACTCAAAAGCTTGATTATGCTCTTTGGGCCTACCGTAAGGCGTACAAGATGCCTATCGACATGTCATTGTTTCGTCTGGTGTATGAAAAGGCATGCCATTTACCAGTAGAGATTGAACACCGAGCATTCTGGGCAATTAAAAAATGCACTTTTGACCTTGGTTTAGCTGGACAGACCAGGAAACTTCAACTATCTAAGTTGGAAGAGCTTAGAAATGACGCTTATGAGAATGCCAAGATCTATAAAGCTAGGACCAAAGCTCTTCATAACTAGTTGATATCCCGCAAGAGCTTTGAGCTGAACCAAAAGGTTTGGCTCTTTAATTCTCGACTTGAACTCTTTCCCGGCAAACTTAGGTCAAAATGGAAAGACTCGTTCCATTAATCAGATATTCCCAAATGGGGCCATTGAGATTTCTAACCCAAAGACGAGTAACTCTTTCAAGGTCAATGGACAACATCTAAAGCCTTATGTTGACCGCATTATCCTAGAACTCGTCTCAAACAAGGTTGCTTTAACCTTGATCTGACTTCTTTGGCTGGACCCCGCCTAGTTGATGACATTAAACTCAGCATTTGGAATAATCCCGGAGTTCTCATCACAACCTCAAGAGGATGGATCAAATCCATCATACGACCCTGTAAATATATATATATATATATATATATATATTTGAAGTTAATTTTTATATAATTGAAATTAATGTAACAGACTTTTAATTAATTACACGTCTCCTGGTATGTCGGATGTATTCATGCACATGGGCCATCTAGTGTTTCTTTACTATGAGTCTGCTCATAAACTCCCACTCGATCTAATTGAGTACCCTTGTGCGTCTCCGCCTAAAAAGGAACTAATATTTTCATCTTCTTTTAATTTAACTAATTTTTTTTAATTTTATTTGAAATACTGAATTAATAAAGTAGCTTATATATATGTCCTTTATGAGTCAATACTCATTTGACCCAAGCAGTGGGTCTGGGCAGGAACATAGGCTTTGTTGGCCTTGTTCTTCCTGATTTACTCCTGTAAGAAATATAAATTTTATTACTAAAAGATTATGTAATTATTTGTTATAAACTGAAATTAAAAATAAAATTTGAAACTATTTATTTACCTCTATCGCTAGATCCCTCCAGTGCTTGCAACACTCCCTCCAAATGGGAGGCACAATCATAAGAGGCATGTTTCTTGATATCTCTTGATACGGCTTATTATTAAAAAATTGAAATAATTTTACAAATTTTTATTAAAATTTGTTGATTATATATAAATAATTAAATAAATTTAGAATTTGAAAGAATTTCATACCGTACTCTTCATCTCCTCTCTGCATCCATGATGTTTCCTACCTAAATGCTGCACGATAGCCTTAGGTGCATTGGAATTATTGCCCCAATCAAAAGTGCCCTATATTCAATAATATATAAATCGATTATAATTGTTATAAATGTGTACGAATGAATTTTGCATTTATAGCTACAACTCTTAAATAATGGACACCTTCAACTTCTTAGCGACCCCCCTCTAGTCGAAGCAGGAAAGTGGCATGGTTGCCTTAACAATCGTGGCTAACTGACTCATAAAGCTAGGGTAGTTCTTCGCTTCCCCAACTGCAATAATGGTCGCCACAATCTTGGTGCCCTCAGGTACCTTATCAAGGTCCACATTTCGTGTCAAACCTCGCATGTTTTTCCTAGCTAAAAACATGAAACAACATATTTTAAAAGATTAAATAAGAGAAATTAAATATAGTAAGATTTTAAATAAACTATTTTAAATCTTACCAACACTGGTGCCTACCTAAGTAGTAGGCTCTTGCGATGTAACAGCCTGAGTACCTAGCTGGTCAAACGGTTGCTATACCTCCTCATCCTCATCCCCCTCCTGCCCTATGAACTCCTCATCCTCGGCCCCCCTACTGCCCTAGGAACATCAAGATGGGTCTCATGTTGAAGATTCACCTCAACATCATGGGTATCTGGGCCTGGTGATGGGGAAGGAATGAGTGGCGCCTGACCTCTACGAAAAAGGTGATCGTTCTGGGCTATAAAATGTGAAGGTAGGTACTGGAGATAGTGGGAGGGAATCTGGGCATAATGGGTATCGGGAGGAGGCTGGGAAAGAGGAGGCTGGGAAACCAGAGGTTGAGATTATGCCTTCTCCCTAACCTCATGGGTAGGTGGCGGTCTACCCTTGACAGCTAACTTCTCCTGTGGCCTCAACTACACATAAATAAAAATAAAATTAAGTAAACATATATTGGAAAATGTATATGATAAAAGAAAAAAACATAAATAATTGCTTTTAAAAAAGTAACTAAATGATGTTGAGTTCATTAGAAAATAAATATTCTTATACCTTAAACATCAGTATCTATTACATTAAGACTTATTTCTGCTTCCACTGAAAGTTCTTGATATGCTTCAGATGTAACAAAAATTTCATTATCATTTTTTTCATTGAAGAAATCATGAGGCATGATTTTTACTGATATGATCCACTCATTCTTGCTATTTCGGGCATATAAAAAACTTGTGATACTTAGCAAACTAGTGTGAATGGTTCAGCTGTTTAAAGAATTCGACAGTTCTTATTTAAACTGATGAAACCATGTTTATTATTTTCCTTGAAACCAATCTGTTCCTTGAATACATCAAACCAATCACACTTAAATAAAATCACCCTGCGATCGTATTTGAAACTTATCTCCACAATTTCAATGGTTTGCCTATAGTAGCTATCATAATCCGTTCAATATCGCAATTGGCAAGAACTTCAGCCTATTGTGATGCCTTCGTATCATCGATTGACTTTATTTCGAACCTGAATCCGTTAATTATGTACCAGAATGATAATATCCATAACTCAATGGAGTCTCGCATATTACATTGAAGTCATCCACCCAACATGGCTCCTTATTTTCTTTCATATGATACACACGTTGCTTAAACTAATCAAGGAACTATAGTTCTTGAATGGCATGAGGTGAAGGCTATTTAAATCCATTGAGAAAAGGATTGACATCGAGAATCTGTTTCAAGATATACAAGTGAGCTAACTATTGATCCATTAAATCGATCATTCTGTATTCTGTGTGCAGGATCAACTTTCCCTTCGTGTTAAAAATTGTTAGAGAATTATCATTTATTTCGTTGTATCCTCCATCAAAATTCATTTCCAATCGATTAAATCTGTTGTCGACATTGTTCATGTACATAGCACAGAAGTTTATATATTCTTCTAAAAGGTAACCCTCGATGATTAACCCCTCTGGCTTAGCTTTATTTAAAACGTAATCTTTTAGCTTCTTCAGAAATCGTTTAACTAGATACATCCATCTATATTGTACAGGTCCACCAACTCTTGCTTCATTTGTAAGATGTAGCGTTAGATGCACCATGATGTTAAAGAAAGCCAGGGAAAATTTTGTTTCATTTTGTAGAGTGTAATTACAATTTGATCATTCCAATAGTCTGGACTTTCATGATTTGAAGTCTTCGAGTAAATGACTTTAAAAAATCAACTCATTTTCATGAATGAATCGACCATTGGATCTGGCAACACTCAACAATTAGCTAACGAAAACAAAATCTTCATGTAAACATGTAAATGGTGACTTTTCAATCCACTGATCTTCTGAACTTCATTCGCGCAGCACAAGAGTTATGAAGAAAACCCGTTTGAGACCCGAATTCCTTTCAAAAAAGAGAGTATCTGTTGGTGGACACTAGCATCAAATCCAAGTACTCCAATGTCATCTATTGGTGGGCACCAACTAGATCATCAGTCCAAGTACCTCATTCTTAGTAGACAGCCTACAACTTATCACTACAACTAAGAACTGATCTAGTACTGGCTAACTACAAGTAACTACTAGCTACCAACTCAAGTGTCCAACCCAGTATGGTGAACTCTCTAGTTCATAAAGACTAGGTGATTAGTCCTACAAGATCCCCTTAATTCTCATTGCACTTTATTTTTTTATTTAACTTTCATTATTACGAGTTTCAACAAAGAGCACAACTATTCATTAAAGCTTGGCACTATCCATCTTTCAATAAACTTGAAAGGGGTCCTTCGTTACATTGGTAACACCAATTGTCAAGCTTTTAATTCTTTCCAAACCAAATTGGAACATACCAACCCCACCGAGTTTATCCCGTAATTGACATAATAAGATCAATTAGGGGTGATAAATTCTTATTTTTCTATAATTTTCGATATCAATTCTAGTTATTTTCCTTAATTTTATGCATTAAATATCTTTAAATAGAAAATAATTCATTTTATTTAATTTTTCGTAATTAATATAATTTTCTTTTCATTTATGTGGGTGAAAAGCCAAGGAAATCAAGAAATGCCTTACAAGGTCATTGTTGTGAAGAATGGCAAAGGTGTGAGACCTTTATGCAGGGAAAACTTCATAGTTTTATTGCATAGGTCCCTATAAAGGGCTCAAGACACAATGGAAATAGCATCGCACTTGCACACTATGCACCATACACCAACCACATGAGTGGGTGTCGTGGATGAGGGAGCAGTAGTGCAGCACGGAGAGATTTGGAAGGTACAATTCATGTATGCGAACAATCAAGCACAGGCGTGTAGAGCACGCTAGCATGCAGGAGAGTTGTCTTTTGCAAGTAATCAGCTGTGTGCAAGATTTAGTGGGGCAAGATAACTATGTGTAGCATGCAAGGTAACCAACATGTGAGCGACGCGCGAGGAGGGTCTAATATGCACATTTCGCGCCCAGAATGCTTTATTTGGCACAAATTTTCAAATATAATCTCTTATTTGTACCATTTTTGTTATTTCTTCCCTAATTAACAATCTTAAATCTATTTGGAGTGTGATTTTGATGGGGTTATGAATTTGAGGGGTCTCCAACCCCTCAAACTCTATATAAACCCCATGGGAAGGTCTCTCTACTCTCTCTTGTTTAATTCTAATTGTAGTTGTAGTTGCAATTTTCTAACATTGACATTAGTTTGATTTAATACAAGTTTTGTTTACTTATTTACTTTCAATGTTAGTAGTTTAGTGTCTATTAGTTTGTGTTAGTTAGTACGTATTTAGTCTGTATTCCATAGCTCATGGATAGTTCATAAATCAATTCTTTACTTCAAAATTTGTTTCTTGATCTTTTTGTATCCAAATTTTGTGAAACTTTTTCTCTTAGTTCCACATCTTCTATTTAAGTCTTCACCAAATTACGTGCTTAGGCTTCTAATAAAAGAAAAGTATTTTTTTTGTTTCAGTCCCTATGATGTTACAATTTAGCTCTTGTAGTTTATTTAGGATTTTGTTGCATGTCATATAGTGTGTATTTTTGCATAATTTTTTGTAGGTATCTTAATTAGGTTATTGTCCAATATCTACAATTATCTTAGAATTTTTGGGTATCCATGCAATTATTTGTGTGAAAATTTGCATTTTCTACCCCTGCACTGCAAAATAGTCTCTAGGTTTTGGATTAGTGTTTGTTTCTCATTCTAAAATCCTACAAAATTAGAAAAAAATATCCAAAATTCCAAAAAAAATGGTGTAGGTCAATAATTAGTAATTTAGACAATTATGACTCCCTAAGAATGACTTATACCCTTGTTATACCTATTTCTAACTCATTTTTGAGAGTTTGAATTTTCATAAATAATTGTGATTTCGCACACAACACTTTATCACTCTTGCAATTTCCAAAATCAAGGGCACCTAACTCCTATTGATAGATTAGCACTTTGTGTTGATCAATTAACAAATGTTTTGATTGATCAATTTGCGTGTATTCCCACCTTTCCAAAAAGCAATGGGTTGATCAATCATTTTCAAAATTGATCGATCAAAATTCCTTTGTTTTGCATATTCTAAAACGGCAAATGATCTTCTCTTGCATGAAAACCAACTTGTATCAATTTAAAAAGATTCTACACTAATTCCAAGACTTGAAGCACCTTTCAATATCCCTTTTCATCACATTTTACAATTTAAGACATGTGTTTATCTACTCTAAAGCACTAACATGAAAACCAATGAACCATACAATTTACTTTAAATTAATCACCAAAATCCCTTAATAAACTACTCTTTGAGATTATTGGAAAATTCTAATTATAATCCCCCATTCAAAACCCAAATTTCCTCACTTGGTCAACAAGAGGGAGGAAATTAAGAGGTGGTGCATGTCCTTACCTTAATCCCTAGTGAAGATGATGAAGATGATAGTGGAGAAACAATCTCTCTCTCTTTCTCCTTATTCTTCCCAAGCTCCCTTGATTAAAGACTCAATAGAGAGTAGCTCACTTCAGCAATTCCATCCTTCTACTTGTTGAAAAACAATTCATTTAGGGCATCGCCGAAGCAAGAAAACTAATTGGTTGTTTGGAACTTGATACAAAATCGATTTAATGGCTAAAAATCAAATGATCAAGAATCAACAACCTAGACTGGAACCACTTGGAAAGAATTAATTTCTTTCTATCCTGAGGTCCTACGAGTTTCAAGGTTATACCTTTGCAAGTGGCATAGTACAACACCCTACTTGTTATGCCTCTTACAACAAGCACCAACATGGTGAAACTTCATTCTTCTTAACAGGTTGATTAGGCACTTGATGCCAAGAACACCCAATCACGTACGTGTATGACATACTCTTCCCAATCATTGAGCCAACCCTTGCCTCACTCCTTCAAAGATTGGTAAGAAAATGACCAAGAAGCCACAACCAGAGAATAAACTAATGTCCAGTCAATTCATTAGACTTCTGATGAGACTGTTGGACTCCTAATGGAATCATTGGACTTGTGATAAAAGTCTTGGAGTCCAAGGATTGAAGAGAAGGGAGAAGGGATGATGGTGCTCTTCACTCTTCTTCTCTCTCTCACGACCGTGGAAGGATTGTTATTTACAATATGACTTGGTTAGGGATTCATGCCTTGCCTTGGGAGATATATATAGGGAATCAACTTAATCCTAATATGGTGTGGAATGTTGGATTAAATCCAACGATCAGGTTTAATTCCTATTTGATTAATTGGGTCGACCCTTCCACTAAATTACCTAATTGGGTTTTTGTGTTCAAATTACATTTAATTTTTATCCAAATCTTTTTTGGATCAAGACGAAATCATTTTGGCCCAATTACATGCCAAATCAAAATATTATTTAACCCTTTAAATAACATTTGACTTCTCCACAAGTGGAAACCTGTTGAAATCATTATTGGTTTCATTATGCCAATAATGAAGTGTTTAAGATTAGTGATTTATGGAACCATGCCTCCTTTAGATATTCCTAATACTCATGGATCCTTTACACTGGAGGTAAGTACAACCCTGAGGTCTAATCCCATTAAATAGCTTTCATCTCCATCATGGGTTATATTATTTACGGTATCCCTTCGTATCGTTGGGATGAGAGCGAAGATCAACTCATTTCCAAAATGATTATCCTCTTCTCTGGCATGCTTGAGTTTGATGGACTCTTTGACCACATGGGAAATTGACTTGTCTCAATATAATCAGAGTGAGCTCATTCCTCCACATGAAGCAAATTTGTGTGATCCATTTGAGAGATAATATGTCTCCTGTTCCCTCCCACATGTACTAGATTCCTAATATCAATATCATGGTGGGTGCATCTACTATTGGTTTGCCAAATACATATGTTCTTAAATAGAGATACATATATATCTTAGGTCCAAAGATACGCCTTCCATGATAGTATTGAAGATGGGTTTCTACTCATCTCTTGTTTTATCAATTCAACTCCTTGACCATACTTGTGTGACAATTTCAAATCTCTATTTAAGAACATTAATTAGGCAATAGTCTCTAAAGAAGATTGTCTCCAAAGATTGGTGCAAGTGCACCATGATCTTTGATTTTGATGATAACAAAACAAATGTTATTTAACAATTGCATTTGAGTTGCGAGATTTCAGGATTAATGCAATTAGTTGAAGCTAAAGCTCAAGATCCATGGAGGATTGGAGGAGCTTGATGGCAAGGACAAAAGCATCAAAGAGTAATGGTGTTGGAGCTTTGGAGTCAAAGAGCTTAAAGATGATGAAGAAAGAAGAATAGGATATAGATTATTGTGTTGGAATCTATGTATCTTGTTGTTACTCATATTGTTTCTTTAGATATTTGCCAAAGAACCTAAAATAGAGTTAAACACCCTAGATAACCCGTTAGATAGCTTTGGGAACCTAAACCAACACTTAAAGACCCTAAAGTAACAAACCACAGCACATAGGCATTGATCGAAAACCTAATGCATTGACTGGCTCTTTAGTAGCTAGTTGACTGGCAAGCCAACTTGCCGACCGGCACTTATATAGGACACCAATCGGCTGCCGACCTATGACATAGATGTTGGTTGTGCAATGGTCAGAATCCTTAGAACTTGTGCCCACTTAATTCCCTATTCATTTGGCTATTTTCTCAAGACCCTCTCTAGCTCGTCAACCCTAGGTTGCCCTATCCTTATGTAGCAAGTCGCCTAATACTGTACCACTTGTCAACTTGTTGCCTATTCTAGGAACTCAAAACCAAGGAAACCTTAGGAGCTAAACAACCGGGCACCGACATGCTATTATAGCATCAGTTAACTGTCAGTCGTTCGACCAGTAAAGATCACTTATGGTTACCCTCACTTGTTGTGGGGCACCGACTCAAACTTTGGGTTGGTCAATTAACCCTATACAAGACGGTCACTCGAGTGTCGACTTGCTTGTATTGACTATTGGCTTTCCCAAAAATTCCAATAGCTTTGAGTATTGATTGCTCCAATGGGTGTATCTTGTCTCAAAGCCTCTCTAGAGTGCTCTAAACACTTCTATAAATAGGCTAGGACTCTCCTAAGTTAAGTGAGACATATTAGAAGTGAGAATACACTTGAGAGTCAAATTCTTCTACCTATACTTATAAAGTAAGAGATTTAGATTGAAGCATTGTCATCTTGCTCTCCAAGCTTTTCAAGCCACATCTGAGAGCACTGAATCGCAGCACACTCACGCCCATCCACTTCTATCTTAAAGAAGTAATCCTTCACCTATAGGAGCTAAGTTTATACTTATATATTTTTCTACTCTATAGGTTTGTTTTATTTTGTATTTTTTTTGGTATTCGCATTGCAAATCTTCATCTCCATGGAGACAAAATCCTCTTCACGGAGAAGAGTGGTCTTTGAGGTACACTACCCTTGGTATATAGTGTGGTTGGATTGAGGTTGTGATACCAATGTTTAAGTGGTATGCAAGTAGATTTGATTAACTTGGTCGATTAGGAAATCATAAGTCGAAAGGCTTAGGTGATAGTTTTTACTTGGGTTGGATTTTCACTTAAAAATCGATTTGTCTGTTGTGGTGTAACGACCCGGTTCCCGAGTCCCTACGAGACACGAGAACCGGACCGACTCGACTAATCCCAAGACCTAGTCGTCCAACGAGGAAGTAACCAAAAGACGGTAAAATAAACCACAATCAGCATGAATATAACTAACAGTAAGAAAGTACAGCAGTAAGGAAAGAAACTCTACAGTAGGTACCACCACAACAGTAAAACAACATTTATCATATAACAAGAACTGCAGGTAAAGAAGGTACAGCGGAAACAAAAACTACTCACTAGAACAGAAACAAAAAGGGGTACAAAAGGCTGTGGTAACTCTACTGGACCCTACTCGGCCCAGCGTCCTCTGCAGCCGCCGACCCTGGCTGCTCAACACCTGGTCCTGAAAAAGGTAACGAGTGTAACACGTCAGCAAAACGCTGAGTAGAGTGGCAAACTAACTAAAGGCAACAGTAGAGTGTACAGTAGCTGTTATGTTCTATTACTTCCTTTATTCACATCTTTCAATTTTTCTCACTATTTCATTTATTTCTCAGATCCTTTACTTGATCTCGAATGTCCTCGTGGGAACGATCTTGATTGCAGTCTTTTCCAAAAGTAGAAGTAGCACGTGGTGCTCTCCTGGCCGGGAGAGTCCCCCGTGGTGATCCTACCCTCAGTCAACCACCCCAAGGTCACTGACAGACGTAACGGTGACTACGGCACGTGCGATAAACGCACAGGTAGCTAGCCCGCACTGGCACGCGGTCAGTTGTTTCCGTTAACGGGTGCGCCCAAAGCACAACACGGAACCAGGGCAGAGCCCTCTCAGTAACAGGGGTCCAACCCCTCCACAGTAACCAAACCGGGGCCTTGCCCCTCCACAGTCCGCGCACCCTCGCCTGACTACCCTGGTTTGCCCTAGTGGGCCTAACAAGTCGGTGAAGGAGGCTAGCAGAACCCCGGGGCCCGTGGGGTAGCTAGTACTCTCCTAACACTACTAGCTCTCCTCGGTACTACGTACACGAGGGCCAACAAGTCGGTACAGAGCGGCCAATCCTAACCCCGGGTCCCTGGGGCGGCTGGCCCCACTCTGCACTAAACAGGTACAGGTACTTCCCTTGGTACTGCGTACCCAAGAGACAGTACAAACTACATCTCAGTTCCATTCCTTTTTCTTTCCAGGAGTTCCACTCCTAATTCCCCGTAGGGTTCCAGCTCTTTATCTCAGAACATCATATGTTTCACTTTCCAGATTCACGTTCTCAAAATCCATGATCTCAAACATGTTTCTTTATTCATAACAGGCAGCTGTTAATTCAAATTACAGGCAGCTTTATATTCCTTTCCATTTTTCCAAGACTGCAGTATTATACATTCCACTAGTTTTTCCATCCTAAGATTCATGCCACATCCTAGGATCTAGCACACAACTAGTTTTCCAGCCCTAGGATTCATGCATCACCTAGGAGCTATCATTCCATACATTTCTCATTCCTAGGATTCATGCAATGTCCTAGATTCTAGTTATGGTTCCATACTTTAACAGATTTTAAAAATAACTTAAGCCACTCTACCAGGTACAACGGGAGTAATGGGGGCGTGATCGGGAATCCCGCGTGCCTCCGCGACTCTCAAGACTGCAACCGAACGAGGTCCTATCACAAGGATCAAACACAAGGAGTGTCTCAAAATAGTGTATAGCTACTGTAGACGGGTAGAGGAATTAATTCTGCAACGAACGCAACTCGAATCGCGGAAAACGGAGCCCGAACGGACCCTAAACGGGTCGAAAAAGACGATACTGTGCAAAATCAGACGTCTGGAACTCCTTCCAGACGTCTTAAAAAGTGGATCAGAGAATTACCTGTTCAGCGTGGTTTCCCAGACGTCCAGAAGTCTGCGGGGACGTCTGCCTAGATCCCAGACGTCCGATGGTCCCTCCGGACGTCTGGAGGTCACTCCCGCCGTCTGGTACAACTTCCAGACGTCTGATTCGCAAAGGATGGCGAATCAGCGAGCCTGCGCACAGCCAACCCCCCTCCCTCAGTACGGTCAGTCGACAAGAAGGAAGAAGAAAGCGGACACTCACCTTTCAGACGTCTGTATGATCTTACAGACGTCGACCTTGCCGTCTGGCTATCAACCCAGACGTCTGATTCTGGAAATTTTTCCAGAATCAGTACCCTGCTCGGCCTCCGCTCGCGACGCTGCCCGCGTCGCATCTCGCGCGTCTGCTGCTCAGCCCCCTGCGCGTCGCTCCGCGCCCCCTGCGCCCTCCGTCGGCCGGCCAAGCCGCTCCGGCGAGCTCGCCCTCACGGCAGAGCTCCGCCCTCGCACGTCGCACCTCCGCGCTCACTGCGGCCGCCGCTGCCGCCCTCGCGTCCGCTCGCTCTCGCGCACAGGAAGGAGAAGAAGGAGGAGACGGTGGAGACGGGAGGGGAGGCGCGCCCCTTTTAACGCCGCGCGGAGAGGAGAGAGAGAAGGCGGCAGGCCGCCTGCAGCCGCAGAGAAAAGAGGGAATATGCGGTCTGCGCGCTCAGGCGCACAGGCGACTCGCGTGTGTCGAAAATAACGGATTTCCAGACGTCTTGAAACTATCCCAGACGTCTTATCAGACGTCTGGTTGTGATCCCAGACGTCTTGTCCGACGTCTGAGCCACCTCCCAGACGTCTTAAAATACGTCTGGGGCACACATTCGTTACAATATAACAAACTCAAAGGAAGTTTCGTCCCCGAAACTTGCGCCAACTAGGGTGCGGGAAAAAGATGTCCAAATAACCATAACAAACTCAAAGAGGACCGAAGCCGGTCCGAAAAGACGTACCCGCGAAAAGCTCTGGGTACCGCTCCCGCATTGCCGCCTCAGGCTCCCAGGTAGCCTCCTCGTACCACTGGCTCCTCCACAAAACCTTTACCAGGGGTACTTGCTTTCGTCTCAACCTGCGGACGGCTCGGTCTAGGATCTGCACTGGCCGCTCGGGGTAGGTCAGGTCGTCGCTCACCTCGACGCTCTCGTGACTCAGTACGTGGCTGGGATCGGCTACGTACTTCCTGAGGTTGGACACGTGGAACACGTCGTGCACACCAGAAAGCTGCGGGGGAAGGGCAAGTCTGTAAGCAACGGGTCCAACCCGCTCCAGGACCTCGAAGGGCCCCACGAACCTCGGCGCGAGCTTCCCTCTCACCCCAAACCGCTGTAAGCCCTTCATGGGCGAAACACGAAGGAAGACGTGGTCCCCAACCTCGAACTGCACCTCTCTGCGTCTGCGATCTGCGTAGCTCTTTTATCTGCTCCTGACAGTGCGGAGTCGTCTGTGGATCTGCTCAACTACCTCCTGACTCTGCCGGATCAACCTGGGGCCAACCTCCCACTTGGTCCCCACCTCAACCCAACTCAAGGGTGCCGTGCATTTCCGTCCGTACAGAGCCTCGTAGGGAGCCATGCCGATGCTCGAGTGATAACTGTTGTTGTATGCAAACTCCGCCAGGGGCAGGTGCTCCTCCCAAGAGCCCCTCCAGTCTAGTACACAGGCACGCAAAAGGTCCTCAAGTGTCTGTATCGTGCGTTCCGACTGTCCGTCCGTCTGGGGGTGGTAAGCCGTGCTAAACCTCAACCTCGTCCCCAAAGCCTGCTGAAACTCAGCCCAAAACTGGGACGTAAAGCGGGTATCCCGGTCGGATACGATCTCCCGCGGAACTCCGTGTAGTCGCACCACATCACGGATATACCTCTCTGCCAACTGTGCTGGTCCCAAAGTGACTCGGATCGGCAAGAATCGTGCCGTCTTCGTCAATCTATCCACTATTACCCAGACTGCGTCGTGTCCTCGCTGGGTAACAGGTAAGCCCACCACCAAGTCCATGGTGATGCTCTCCCACTTCCACTCTGGCACTGGAAGCGGCTGAAGCGGCCCTGCAGGCCTCTGATGCTCGGCTTTCACCTGCTGGCACACTAAGCACTGCTGCACGAACTCACCCACATCCCGCTTCATCCCTCTCCACCAGAACTCGCGTCTCAAGTCATGGTACATTTTCGTGTTTCCGGGATGTATGGTGAATCTGGAACCGTGTGCCTCAGTCAGGAGCTCTCTCAACAGCTCCTCGTCTCTGGGGACGCACAACCGTCCCCTCAAGCGTAACACCTGGTCTGTGAAAGAGAAGTCCCCTGGGTCCCCTAATAGTACTCTGTCGCGCAAAGACTGCAAGTACGGATCGGCCATCTGTCCCGTGATGATGCGGTCTATCAACTCTGGCCTGGTCTGCCGTGTCACCGTCACTGCCCCACAGTACCCTCGTAACTCTAGAGGTCGCCAACTGCCCACCTCCTCCAAAAGGCTCCAACTCTGTAACTGTAGACTAGCCAAGCGTGCGGGCGCCTTACGGCTCAAGGCGTCAGCCACCACATTGGCCTTTCCCGGGTGGTAGGAGATGCTGCAGTCGTAGTCCTTCAGGAGCTCCAACCAACGTCTCTGTCTCATGTTGAGCTCCTTCTGGTCAAAAAGATATCTGAGGCTCTTGTGATCTATAAAAATCTCGAAGGTCTCACCGTACAAGTAGTGCCTCCATGTCTTCAGCGCGAAGACAACAGCTGCCAACTCTAGATCGTGGGTAGGGTAGGTATGCTCATGGGGCTTCAGTTGCCGCGAAGCGTAAGCGACCACGTGACCCCTCTGCATGATCACACCTCCTAACCCCTGCAAGGAAGCGTCCGTGTACACAACGAACCCGCCACTACTGTCAGGGATGGTGAGCACGGGAGCCGAGGTCAACCTCTCCTTCAGCTCCAGAAAACACGCCTCACAGGCGTCTGTCCAAGCGAAAGGCACATCCTTCCGGGTCAACTGTGTCATAGGACGCGCAATCTGTGAAAATCCTCTGATGAACCGTCTGTAGTAACCTGCCAGTCCCAGGAAACTGCGAATCTCAGTGACTGAACGCGGTCTCTCCCACCTGAGCACTGCCTCGACCTTGGCGGGGTCCACCGCCAGGCCGTCTCCAGAGATCACATGACCCAAAAAGGTCACCTCCCTCAACCAGAACTCGCACTTGCTGTATTTGGCGTACAGCCTGCGTCGTCTCAGAGTGTCCAGAACCATCCGCAAGTGCTGTCCGTGCTGCGTCCGATCTCTAGAATAGATGAGTACATCATCTA
Organism: Thalassia testudinum; assembly: GCA_037157565.1. Lineage (NCBI taxonomy): Eukaryota > Viridiplantae > Streptophyta > Magnoliopsida > Alismatales > Hydrocharitaceae > Thalassia > Thalassia testudinum. The sequence continues at coordinate 181,901,136 of JAZHRO010000024.1, read as the reverse complement.
TGAAAACCACCACAAACTGGTCCAAGTACGGTCTAAACACCCGGTTCATCAGGTCCATGAAAGCAGCGGGGGCATTGGTCAGCCCAAACGGCATGACCAAAAACTCGTAGTGTCCGTACCGGGTGCGGAAAGCTGTCTTGGAGACGTCGGTCTCCCGGATCCTCAACTGGTGGTATCCAGACCTCAAGTCGATCTTGGAAAACACCGTGGCACCCCGCAACTCGTCAAACAAATCGTCGATCCTCGGCAGCGGATATCTGTTCTTGATGGTGACCCTATTCAGCTGTCGGTAGTACACACAAAGGCGTAGGGTCCCATCCTTCTTCTTCACAAACAGTACCGGGGCTCCCCAGGGAGACGCACTGGGCCTCACGAAACCTTTCTCCAAAAGGTCCTGCAACTGGGACTTGAGCTCTCGCAGCTCAAGCGGTGCCATTCTGTATGGCGCAGTGGAGATGGGGCTGGTCCCTGGTACTAGTGAGATCTCAAACTCGATCTCACGCTCGGGCGGTAGTCCTGGTAACTCGTCTGGAAACACGTCGGGGTACTCTCTGACCACCGGGATGCTCTGGAAGTCTGCCACGGGGCTGTGCTCTGCCACCACACAAGCTAGGAAGCCCTCACACCCCTGGCTCAAAAGTCTCGCCGCCCGAAGTGCCGAAATGCACCTGAAACCTCCGTCCACTGGCTGCCCGTGAAACTCGAAAGAAGGCAACTCCGGAATGGAGAAGACAATCTTCCTCTCAAAACAGTCTACCAAGGCGTGGTAAGCGGACAGCCAATCCATCCCCAGAATCACTCCAAAGTCCTCCATCTGTATCATAATCAGGTCAGCTGTCAGGCTATGTCCCCCGATGCTGACCCCGCAACCCGTGTACACCTCCTCAGCTACAAACAGCTGACCACTCGGACCTCTGATTACGAACGAATTCTCTAACAGTGTATAATCCTGGTCCAAACTAACTGCGAAACTGGCTGCGACAAACGAGTGCGTAGCGTCGGAATCGAAAAGCGTGTAAACGAGTCTGCCAGAAACTGAAACCATACCTGCTACCACGGATCCCGATGCTCTGGCGTCCCTGTGTGTTAGGGCGTTGATACGCCCCTCAGCTCTAGGTGCGGACGAAGCAGCCACACTCTGCGTCGGACGGGTAGGTGCTGGCCGGTACCCTCCTCGCGACTGCTGTCCTCCTCCTCGTGCCTGGGAACCGCGGCCTCCTGCACGCCCTCCAGTGCTCTGCACGGGAAGTATCTGCTGACCTCCTGCCCTAGATGGGCAGTCCCTCCTGACGTGGCCCGGCTGGCCACACTGGTAGCAGAGGGGAACCCGACTCCCGCCCTCAGTGAGTCCCTGTTGTCGGCTAGGCGGGGGTCCGGTGCTGGCGACTGGCCCCTGTCGAGGGCCCCCAAAGGCCACTGATGGCCCTGCACAATGTGACGGCTCTCCTGCGGACGTCACGTGTCTCCGTTCTCGCCAGCCCTGTGAGAAGTCTGGCTGAAAGGGCCTCTTCCGCTCGTCGTCGGTCTCTCGCGCGGACGGGTTGGTCTCCTCGTAAGTCATAGCTGCCTCTACCACCCTCGAAAACGTCGGCAGCTTCAGGGGTTTGACATACCCCCGGATCGCAGGCCTGAGCCCCTCGGTGAACCTCCAAAGGCGCTCCTCCTCAGTGGCTACCGTTGTCGCTGCAAAGCGGGACAGCTCCAAGAAACGCGTGCGGTACGCGCTCACGGTCATCGTCCCTTGGCGGAGAGTGTGGAACTCCCGCCTCCTCTGGTCCTGCCACGTCTGGGGAAAGTACTGCTCGTAGAAGAGGGTGACGAACTGGTCCCACGTCGGCTCGTCCCTCTCCTGTCCCCGGACCGCCCTCCACCACCGGTGTGCCGCACTCTCCAGCTGGTACGTGGCAAAGGCCACGCGGCACTCCACCGGGGGGCGAAGGGTGTCGAAGATCTTCTCCAGCTGCTCAAGCCAGTCCTCTGCCTCGGTCGGGTCCTCATCCCCCTTGAACGAGGGGGGCTTCAGCTTCCGGAACTGTCCGAAAAGCTCGAAGTGGCACTGTAGGGGAGGTGCTGGTGCACCTCCAGGCGAAGGTGCCTCGTGTACAGAAGTGTCGGAGGAAGGTGGGGGCGGCAGGGGCCCATCCCCTCCCTCGTGTCCAGCGCCGCGTCTGTCGCGTGGTCCCACAGAGGACTCCCCCTCTGCAACCCCAGGAGGAGGTGCTCGGGGCGGTGGGTGGAGCTCCTCTCGTACAATATCCCGTATCAGTCTGGCGAGGTCCTGGGCTTGGACGCCAGGGAGTGGTGGCTGGTCCACCGAGACGTCAACGACAGCACGTCCACCTCGTCGACCTCGCCCTCGGCCGTGCCCGCGGCCAGTCTCGCCAGTCCCGCGACGAGGCATCTTCTGCAAGGAGACGCGAAACGAAACGGAAACGTCAAAACAGACGGTACCTAACAAAACTTCTAAGAGCTCATGTCAAGAGATATGTTGTGGTGGCTACTCTAGCTATAAACATGTGAATTGGTTATTTTCCAGTCAGTTGATTCACTTCTCGGGACGACCTTGCTCTGATACCATCTTGTAACGACCCGGTTCCCGAGTCCCTACGAGACACGAGAACCGGACCGACTCGACTAATCCCAAGACCTAGTCGTCCAACGAGGAAGTAACCAAAAGACAGTAAAATAAACCACATTCAGCATGAATATAACTAACAGTAAGAAAGTACAGCAGTAAGGAAAGAAACTCTACAGTAGGTACCACCACAACAGTAAAACAACATTTATCATATAACAAGAACTGCAGGTAAAGAAGGTACAGCGGAAACAAAAACTACTCACTAGAACAGAAACAAAAAGGGGTACAAAAGGCTGTGGTAACTCTACTGGACCCTACTCGGCCCAGCGTCCTCTGCAGCCGCCGACCCTGGCTGCTCAACACCTGGTCCTGAAAAAGGTAACGAGTGTAACACGTCAGCAAAACGCTGAGTAGAGTGGCAAACTAACTAAAGGCAACAGTAGAGTGTACAGTAGCTGTTATGTTCTATTACTTCCTTTATTCACATCTTTCAATTTTTCTCACTATTTCATTTATTTCTCAGATCCTTTACTTGATCTCGAATGTCCTCGTGGGAACGATCTTGATTGCAGTCTTTTCCAAAAGTAGAAGTAGCACGTGGTGCTCTCCTGGCCGGGAGAGTCCCCCGTGGTGATCCTACCCTCAGTCAACCACCCCAAGGTCACTGACAGACGTAACGGTGACTACGGCACGTGCGATAAACGCATAGGTAGCTAGCCCGCACTGGCACGCGGTCAGTTGTTTCCGTTAACGGGTGCGCCCAAAGCACAACACGGAACCAGGGCAGAGCCCTCTCAGTAACAGGGGTCCAACCCCTCCACAGTAACCAAACCGGGGCCTTGCCCCTCCACAGTCCGCGCACCCTCGCCTGACTACCCTGGTTTGCCCTAGTGGGCCTAACAAGTCGGTGAAGGAGGCTAGCAGAACCCCGGGGCCCGTGGGGTAGCTAGTACTCTCCTAACACTACTAGCTCTCCTCGGTACTACGTACACGAGGGCCAACAAGTCGGTACAGAGCGGCCAATCCTAACCCCGGGTCCCTGGGGCGGCTGGCCCCACTCTGCACTAAACAGGTACAGGTACTTCCCTTGGTACTGCGTACCCAAGAGACAGTACAAACTACATCTCAGTTCCATTCCTTTTTCTTTCCAGGAGTTCCACTCCTAATTCCCCGTAGGGTTCCAGCTCTTTATCTCAGAACATCATATGTTTCACTTTCCAGATTCACGTTCTCAAAATCCATGATCTCAAACATGTTTCTTTATTCATAACAGGCAGCTGTTAATTCAAATTACAGGCAGCTTTATATTCCTTTCCATTTTTCCAAGACTGCAGTATTATACATTCCACTAGTTTTTCCATCCTAAGATTCATGCCACATCCTAGGATCTAGCACACAACTAGTTTTCCAGCCCTAGGATTCATGCATCACCTAGGAGCTATCATTCCATACATTTCTCATTCCTAGGATTCATGCAATGTCCTAGATTCTAGTTATGGTTCCATACTTTAACAGATTTTAAAAATAACTTAAGCCACTCTACCAGGTACAACGGGAGTAATGGGGGCGTGATCGGGAATCCCGCGTGCCTCCGCGACTCTCAAGACTGCAACCGAACGAGGTCCTATCACAAGGATCAAACACAAGGAGTGTCTCAAAATAGTGTATAGCTACTGTAGACGGGTAGAGGAATTAATTCTGCAACGAACGCAACTCGAATCGCGGAAAACGGAGCCCGAACGGACCCTAAACGGGTCGAAAAAGACGATACTGTGCAAAATCAGACGTCTGGAACTCCTTCCAGACGTCTTAAAAAGTGGATCAGAGAATTACCTGTTCAGCGTGGTTTCCCAGACGTCCAGAAGTCTGCGGGGACGTCTGCCTAGATCCCAGACGTCCGATGGTCCCTCCGGACGTCTGGAGGTCACTCCCGCCGTCTGGTACAACTTCCAGACGTCTGATTCGCAAAGGATGGCGAATCAGCGAGCCTGCGCACAGCCAACCCCCCTCCCTCAGTACGGTCAGTCGACAAGAAGGAAGAAGAAAGCGGACACTCACCTTTCAGACGTCTGTATGATCTTACAGACGTCGACCTTGCCGTCTGGCTATCAACCCAGACGTCTGATTCTGGAAATTTTTCCAGAATCAGTACCCTGCTCGGCCTCCGCTCGCGACGCTGCCCGCGTCGCATCTCGCGCGTCTGCTGCTCAGCCCCCTGCGCGTCGCTCCGCGCCCCCTGCGCCCTCCGTCGGCCGGCCAAGCCGCTCCGGCGAGCTCGCCCTCACGGCAGAGCTCCGCCCTCGCACGTCGCACCTCCGCGCTCACTGCGGCCGCCGCTGCCGCCCTCGCGTCCGCTCGCTCTCGCGCACAGGAAGGAGAAGAAGGAGGAGACGGTGGAGACGGGAGGGGAGGCGCGCCCCTTTTAACGCCGCGCGGAGAGGAGAGAGAGAAGGCGGCAGGCCGCCTGCAGCCGCAGAGAAAAGAGGGAATATGCGGTCTGCGCGCTCAGGTGCGCAGGCGACTCGCGTGTGTCGAAAATAACGGATTTCCAGACGTCTTGAAACTATCCCAGACGTCTTATCAGACATCTGGTTGTGATCCCAGACGTCTTGTCCGACGTCTGAGCCACCTCCCAGACGTCTTAAAATACGTCTGGGGCACACATTCGTTACATGTGGTGAATTTCTTATGCGATTGTTTTATATCTTATTTGATTATCATTTTTATTTTCCCTCACCATTCACTCTCCTTCTAGTGCAACCTACAAACTAGTGGTGTGGTCTAGATTGTGAAATATATATATATATATATATATAGAACTGTTAATGAATAAAACCTAAATGAACCTACCTTGGTTAGGCTGGGTCGTTTATCTAAATTGGCCTAAAATTGAGTTTAGATTTGGTTTGTAATCTAAACTAAACTTTTGACAAATTGACCTAAACGAATATTGAGACAAAATTTTTTGACAGGCCTATTGATTGTCAAGCAGGTTTGAGATTATTACCAACACTAATAATGGTTTTATGTGATAATTATAAATTTGTTTAGTGAAAGTTGTTAATAAGTGGTTGCCCAAGTCATTAACAACATTTCATGTATATATTTAGTTAGTAATCGTCTGTGACTAGGGAGTAGCATGCCTCCTTGTGACTCAAGCTTGTAGCCAAGTCAAATTCGACCTTGAGTTTTTGTTTAGTTTTGGATGTTGAGGTTTTCATCTGTAGGTATCATGGGAAGAAGATCTATCTAGGGTAGACGATCTCTTACCCTAAGATGGAACCACCCTTGAGTTTGTTTTGAGGTCATATACCGATTGCACTCTACGTCAAGGATTCTTGAAGTAGGCAAGATATTATTGGCTCTAGTTGAGTCCAATTTGAGGAACCATACGAGTAGAGATGAGCCCATATATAAAATTAAATATCCTAGATTCTTAATGTCTACAATACATATTAAATGACTTGCTAACCTACATACATTCTCCTTGGATTTTTTCTCATTAGCCCAATTTCAAACGTAGGTGAACCATCTCGAGTTCAGTCAATAATTGGAGATTTCCTTGAGTGAGGAGTAGATTGTGAATTGTGAGAGTACCAATTACTAGTCATTTTTCCGCAGTGGTAGTGTTAGTTTGATTGTTTATTTTCTTTTGTAGTAATTTTAGTGTTGTAATATGATTGTTAAACTCTTCGTAGATTGTTGTCTACTTTTATGCTCGAATATGGACTTGATGTTATTTCTTATTTCTCATCTTACAATATGGTTAGTTATTTCATTTGATTGTAGTTGTGATTTTCATGTTTATGTGTTGGACTACGTGCAATTCAAATTTCAAAATCTACGACCCGTTACCATTAGATATTGGGTCGCTACAATTCTTGTATATTATGATCCTATTATAATAGTGGGAAATAATGGTCAATCATATTCCAAAAAGAAATCCTATACCTCTTTATATAGAGAGAGGTGTGGAAACAATTGCAGAGCAAAACCAATAAGAAATAAAAATGAGAAAGTAACCCTCAAAAGCAAAAATAAGACCAAAGGAGTACTCAACAATAACACTGTTATATTTATCGGTGATGATGTTGTTAGTTGAATGGACATATTTTTTAATGTTATAGCATTTATATTTATGTCCACTTAACTTTTATTGTAACTCCTAGTATATGACTATTTGAATATTAATTGCAATTGGACTACTAATCAACCATAACCATCTTAGTAGCCATGACCTAAGTTAATCACACTTGTTACCTTAGTTCTAGATTTGTTTTTAAGACATGACATGTGGCCCTTCTTTTGAGGCTATTAAAGGGTGATGATATATATGATGGATTCTTTGGTGATGATGCCTTGGGGAGGGCTCATGATTTTGTCAACTAGCAATCAGTGTAGAATACCAATGCTAAGATTACTTTGTTTGTAGATTTGTGTTGCGTCGAGATCTTGAGATTTGCTCGACTTGGTCCATCTTAGTTTAAATATTGAGTAACCTTAATGATGATAGTTGTTTTAAATTATTCGAAGTCTCCTCTTGTTTAGTCAAGAGTGGAGGAACTCTTTTTGTAATATCTTAATGGACTTTAATATCTTAAACATGTCTTCTATATTTAGTTGAGTGTTGTTGAGCCCTTGGGCTATATTAAAAATAGGGGGGAGGGTTTATATATATGCTTCTACTCTTTGAGTATTACGCATGTATGCTTATATTCTTTGTTATTATAGAAGTATCACTTATATCTTCTTTCCATATTAGTTTAAACCATAAGCACCGTTAATTGAAGGATATTTATGCTAACCGAAAGAATATATGAGAAGGATTTCTATAATAATAAAGAATCTGATGAATTGCATAAAGAAAGAACTTCTTCGTTGACATTTACTTTTTTTGACTATTAAAAGAGATCCATTCTCTATTTAAAGAGTTATTTTTCAGTCAACCTATTAATTTCACCCTTTAAAATTTAGATGCACTACATTCATTTCAAGCCAACTATGCATTTCAAGCCACTTGCATATTTCATCAATTAAAAGAGTAACCGTTTACCATGCAACTCTTTTTTATATAATATAGGAGATTATTTGTTATTATAAAAATAACTTCATAGTAGTTATTAACCGAGAGAAGAGAAGATATAAGAGATATTTTTATAATAACGAAAAATAGAGGCATGGTCATAATAATCAAAGATCACGAGAACATACGTATAGAAAAATCCCGCGGAATAGGCGAAAAGATGCAATTCTAGTGTAGCTTTGTTCACGGGTGCGAATGCCTATCCGTGTGTCACTACTTGACTTCCCCTGGTCGGTTGTGACCGTTCGCTGAATAAAGCAGTCATATTTAGCTCACCGAGATCGAGAGATCATCCGGAGAGGGAGAGAGCAGAATGGAGGAGGAGGGGACGGACGAGGCCATTAGGGCACAGTTCCCTCTGTCGTTCGGCAAGCAATCGGGCTCCCTCTCGCATGCCTCGTCCTCCGCCGCCCACGCCGCAACGAGGAGGAGGCCCATCTCTCCTCCTAATGCTGCTACTACTAGTGGTACAACTGGTACGCAAGCCGTCTCTGCTGCTGCTGCTCCGTCACGTGAAGACGGAGGGCCCCTTCAACCCCACAAAGGCCCGGAGGAAGAGGATGATGACTGTGGGGCCTTCATAGGCCCTCCTCGGCCTCCTCCAGTCGGCGACGAAGAAGGCAGCATGATCGGACCCGCTCGTCCCCAACCTGTGCGTTCGGAAGAGGATGATGATGATGATGATGATGAGGCGGATGATGCCGATGACCCATTGTCCTTCAGGATCCCCTTGACCAACGAGATTGTTCTCAAGGGCCATTCGAAGGTTACTTACTGCTTGCCTTTTTCGTTCCCTCTTGCTGTTTGAACTCTTTTTGGTTCATCCTATATATGCCCTTTTCGATTTTGTATTTTGGTTGGGTGACTTCCTTCCTTCCACTGCATAATATAACCATGAAAGAGAATTTGAGGAGTTGATGGTGCTGTGATAACACCTTTAAGTACAAAGAAGCACATCAGATGCATAGGATCTTGTCATCTGAAATTATGCGAACCGTAGGTGGGACATATCATATTCATGAGTAGTAGTTTCAGAACAAGGAGGCAAATCTAGTGTGACGGATGGCGGGTTAATCAGATTGGTTCCCTTTCTTCGATACACCTTTTTGATGAGACCTCTGTGCATACTATTTGTGCGAGAAATTGTGCCTGTCGACGAAGCAATGAATGCAATGATTAGGGTAGAATAAAGGAGGATGCTTCCCTGGGGAAATGTTTGGTCCCCGATAGGAATTTATGGAATTACATTTAAACTAGAGGAATTTAACAAACTACTTTAAAGTTGTGCAGGCTAAAAGGCTTTACTACCCAAGAGAGAATAACATTAAATACTGTTCTTACAAGTAATAAGTTGTTATATGACATTCAGAGTGGTGTTTGTTATTTTGAAATTGTACTCTTGATGAAAATAGCATCACAATCCTCATCATGTAAGATGGAAGAAAACATGCTCATTCCAAGTAACTAGATCATGAAATGAGGATGCTTTCTTCTAGTTAAAGATTTTGTACATGGCATACGTTTGAACCCTATGGCCATGATAATTTGTAACTAAGGTTATACTTTACTATAGACCTCCTTTTTGGCCTTCCTCTTACCTTCACCATCCTATTTTACTGCCTTGTTTTGCATCTTTTGGCCTTCGAATGTGCGTTCTTTATAAAAATTATAACAATAGTTTTAAATTCTAATTTAGGTACTTTTATGTTTAATCCCTATAGATCTCCATATCATCTGACAATCATTCCTTCTTTTTCTTCATCCCGGTTACTCTTAGGTTACGAACCAGTTTGGGGTTTGATTGGTTTAGCAAAAAATTAATGCACCCTTTAAGATTTGGTCAAATTTCAGCAAGCCCTCCTCCAATCTCACTTACTTTGTGGTTTGTTTTCTGAGGATAACCATAGTTCCTCTAGATGACCAACTCTTGTTTGTCTTGCGATTTGTATTCTTAGCAAGCACCATTTTGCATTTTCCTTTTCTATAGAAGTCTAGTCCTCAATGGGTATGGGCCAGATAAGTTCCTCCTTGTTTGGGGGCCTTTTGGAAGTGCTTTAGAGAGGATGAAGCTCTCTAGATGATTAATATATATATCAAAGCACAAGGAGACCTTTTTTTGTCTATTGGTCACCGTTGTTGTATAGGAATTACATTTATTTGTTAATGCTGAGAGAGATGAGGTTTAGTTGTCAGATTCATGGATCATGTGATGACCCAATTATGCGGTGTGCCAATCTGTGTGAGTAGGAGTTTGTGAGATATTTGGTGATAAACAAAAACAGCTCTTGTTCCTGGTAGATCTCTCTGAGTAAATAAAAAATTATTCATCTTCAGGGGCTTTTCTTTCGTATTTTTTCTCTTTTCTCACGTGAGGGGCTTTCCTCGTGAATAAAAGTTTTGGTATTGTCTTGATGCAATTATTCTATTTACCTATTACGATACATCAAACCATGCTCAAATTTTCTTTCTTTTTCGAAGCTCATGCTGCCAGCATGTTTGATGTCTAGAATTTAGGTACTATCTTTTAATGTTTTCCACAGAAATTTGTGATTTCGGGAAATTGATTGGATTAATGACCACTGAGATGACAGTTTTTGAGTATTTCTGGAGTAATTGTGCTATTATAAGATTGAGATTTATTTTTGATAGCCCCTTACCAGAACAAGTTGATTTTGGGAGTGGTATTTGTTGACCTTCGTTTTAAGGAAAAGCTCTTGCCGTAGTCTCCTTTAGACTTTTGCATTTCTCACTTTTTCGATTAACATTTCATGCGTCAAGGCATGCTTCTACATAAAAGAGAACAACAAGTGAATGCCTCCTAAGTGTGGTTGTCTTCTACAATAGTGGCCGCAAAGCAAAGCAACATGTTATTTGAGATTGCAAACATCCTAGGAGGAGTTTTCAAATTTATTTTCAAAGATTTGGTGCTTCTTATAATCCAAACCAGAAAAAAAAAGATATTCCTCATATGTTGCAAGTCCATTTTGAAAGTATTGGAGAGGGCTTACTTGAAGAATGCCTTGTGCATATTTGTGCTATTTAAGATATTTGAAAAGGTATGGGATAAGAATCTCATGGCCAGGTAATTGTCTTCATTATTGGGCTAATAGGACCCTCCAAAAAAATACTGGGCTATTAGATAGTTATTGCTGCTGATCTCACTTGATAATGATCTATTTTGTGAGATTGCAGTGAGTAGTTCATGTTTGATTTTGAGTTCTTTATAAATATGGTCTTCAACTATGGAGTCCATTACAAAAAATAGTCCTAGTAAATATTTTTTAGTAATTTGATACATAATTCATGGATATCAATGGTTTTAGTTTTTTAAACGAAATTGCCTATTGTGCCCTTCTACTTCCCTCCTTTTTTCATCCTCTACTTCACTTTCCCTTCTACCCCCTTCTTCAACCATTACCTTTTCCTCTAGACACCATTTAACCACCAATACACCTTATTCACTCCCTACCTTTGCCATAACTCTGACCCTTGCCAACCCGTTCCCATTGATTAGCAAGATCATTGTGAAAAGTTTGTGTTTGGAAAACCTGAGTCGTAAAATTCGTAAGAAAATCTGCTACTAAATAAAAATAATCGAAACTCTGGTGAGTCACGGGTCGAATATGGGGAGGCAAACGTTTGATTAAAAATCGTGTTTGGAATTATTGTCACAGAGTAGCTGGTTGAAATTAATCTGCGCTAGCTATTCTACTTAAAGAATAAATAATAGAAAAGAGATAGAATAATATAAAGAAAGAGAAAAATAGAACGAGGATGAACAAATATTGTATTTAAATATTCTAGAGTCTATTATAACTAAAAGAAAATCAAACTACGCTAGAAAGTAGTACAAAAATAGGGATGAGAAAATCCTCCTCGGCGGCTACTTGGTGGACGAGTTGCGTTGACGGAGTGCCTATAAGATTATGGTGAGATGCTGAATGAAAAAGAACGGGGCTAGAGGACAGAGGACGAAATAGGGTGGCATCGCAGTAGGTTCCGCTTCCCGAATGGTGGTAAGAGGAAAATCGTGGGCGCTCCACGACGGGGATTAGAAGATGGACAAAATTATTTTACTCTAGCTCTAGTGGATCATCCTGGATATGAGACCAGCTCTTAGAGCTTTGGAGAGGGTAAGAGAAGAGAGAAAGGGATGCTTAAATATATGGGAGGGGTAGGCCTTTTATAGGTGTAGGAATGTGGGTAAAAGTGTGTTTTCTAAGGCCTTAAAATGAATGTAGGGCCTTTAGTGACGTTTATGAGCGTCACTGTAGTTGCACGTTGCTGAAGGCGTGCCTCAACGTGAGCCGCTCATCACCGATCCGACGCCTCTTGTTGCGCCATGTCACTGTCGCTTGTCCTCTAGCCGTTTGCACGCTCAATCGCACCCAATTAATCTTAGCCGTCCGATCGCACGCTTGACGGTTTAGAATCTCGTGCGCTTCGCCTTAGCAACGCATGTTGCGCCCGCTTGCGATTGTGCGTGTTCGCACGTGCGTGAATAGCACTCTCATCTAGCGCACCTAGTGCCGCCATGTGGTCGCGTCCGTAGCCGCTCGATTACCATCCAACGGTTGAATTTCAGTGCTCGTGCCTCTTCGCAGATCAAATTCGCTACTCGCAGTTTGAATGTGCGTCATGCATTGTGCATAGGAGCCTCGATCGCTGCGCTACGTCCTCGACTTTGTCACATTTACGCTTTAACGCTCACGTGTTCACGACTGTTGGATGGCGATCCAACGGTCGAGATTACTTGAGCCTTTGCCTTCATGAGTTGTGAAGTGTGGTTGAGATTGAATCTCAGCCGTTGGATCTTTGATTGATGGTTGGGATTGATCGGGCGAGTGAAGAGGAAGTCTTGCGAGCGGTCTTGGGTGACTAGGATGACACCACATGGCACCATCTAGGACGTCTATCTTCTTTTGCTCGTAGGTGATGTCACAGATGTCGGATTGGATCGATTTTCACGTTGTTGGGCTGCGATCATCGATCTGAACTCATTTGTGCGGTTGGATTTGTCGTCTGGAGTTTGGATTTTCACCACCTTGTCCCTTGGCCTCTAATTTTCCTTGGGCTGCATCTGATGCTACGGAGGTCTGATTGGAGTGATCTCGAAGGCGTTGGACTCTAATCGTCGTCCTAATCAGATCTGTACAGTTGGATCTTCAATTTGAGGCCCAGATAAAAATCACCCTGTCCGCTGATCATAAAAAGAGACGAATTACTATACAATTTGTACAAATTAATCTAAATGCATGATAATACTTGTTATGCAATATTTATAATGCATGATGTTTCTATGACATTAGGAACATATATAAATAGACATTTTAGGCTAATTAGATGTGTGCACATCACCCGTCCTCACTTAAGCCACTATCCTCTATATCTTTTTTTTTTTTGAGAGAACCTATCCTCTATATCTTGCATGCCCTTTCCCTCGTCTAACTCTCTCCGTAGGCTCTCCTCCTTTCTGCGGCCAGGACTACAAGTCTCCTTGAGGCATTCGGGGAGGCACTTTGCTTGAAAGTGAATCTACAAAAGTCAATTTTTTTGTCGTTTGGGATGTTCGTTGAGTTGGTTATACAATGTGGAGATATCTTGGGGGTACAACAATTGCAGACTTCGATCAAGTACTTGGGTTTTCCACTTACGCCAGGTCGCATCACTACTAGAGATTGGACACCTTTTGTTGAAAGGCTGGAGATGCAACTACAAGGCTGGGTGGCTAGGCTTCTCTTTAGAGGTGGTAGATTGGTCTTACTTAACTCTACTGTCTTACTATCTCTTGGTTTTGATTGACATGATATAGAGGGGATTTTTGTGGTCATCCTCTTTGGGCAATAGATATATCCCCCTCATGGCTTGGGAGGAGGCTTGCACACCTACAGAGATGGGTGGCCTGGGGTCTTAGACTTGGATTGATGAATGATGCTCTGCTAGCGAAGTGGATTCTTCATATTATGGGGTTGTAGTAGCCATTTTGGAAGCAAATCGTATGTGAGTCGTATGGAGACACCATTGATTGGGATGAGAAGTTCCAACAGAGAAGCTTTCCTTTTCTGGTAGGGCCCACAGAAGACACTTAGGAGGGTTTGGTCTTACTATAGAGCGATCCTCAATGATGGCTCCAAGTTTAGATTTTGGCGTCATAACTGGTCTCCTGTGGGGATCCTTTTGGAGATCATCCTAGACTTGCAGCACTCTTTATGTCCCCTTTGGCCTCAGTAGCAAATTGTCTCAAATTACTCATGGCCCCCCTGTTATTGAACTCACTTTTGGAGGCAATGCCTTGAGAAGCTCACCATGCCTCTCCAGACACTTCATGGCTTACACCCAGGTCTGGTACATGTTGGTTGGCTATGAAAGTCTTGTTCTTTTTAGTGTGGAAGGCATACTTGTGATTCTTGGAGGAATCACTTGATCATGATGGGAATCTTGCTTCTAACTCCAAGAAGATCTGGAGAATGTGCTTGCCTTTGAAGGTGGAGATCATCATGTAGGTTTTAACGAGGAGATGCCTAGTTATTTAGTCTAGCAAGTGCCATTGGGTAGCAGACTCTGACAACTCATGTATTTTCTATTGTGAAAGATCGGAGGACATTGAGCACCTTTTCTTTACTTGCTCCTTTGTGAAGGAGTGTTGATCCGCCTCAGGCCTTGCACCCATCTGACATGTCTTGGAGTACTTCTTCTGGAAAAGCTTACATTCGCCCCTTGTTGAAGTAGGGTCTATTGGGAGGGCTTTTACTTTCATTTGGTGCATTTGGATGGAGTGCAATGGCACAACTTTTAGAGGGTAGCATTTTTCTATTAAGGGTGTTAGCCATTTATATTCTTATTATTGTAACACTTGAGGCTTTTAGTCTCCCCTCTTATTGAATTTTTGGGGGCTGACATTTCTTGTTAACCACCCTTCTCCTTTATAAAAAAAAATTGTACAAAGGAAGACTATAACAGGAAGAACACAAGAACAGTTTGCCTATGAAGGGAGGCTTCTATCCCCATGGTATTGGTTGCTAAGCTGTTTGCTAGACAAGTGCTAAGTGCCTAGTGATTGGATCATCCTAGTGTCCATTGGCCTCCATGTCCAATAAAGTAGGGGGACAGAGTGCTTGGCACAACTGCACAACTAGAAAAGCAAAGGCTAATGCCCTTGTTAAAGGGCTGTGGAAGAGGTAAATGAAGTGTAGGCTTTAGAGGAGATTAATGTGCACATACAAGGACAACTCTTTATAACCATTCCATATTAGTAAAATGGGAGGAACACTTCTCCCCATGATGTGTCCCTCATAAAGGGTTGAACCTGACTAAATCTCCTACATGCTTGTGTGTGTGTTCTTGGCCTTTATTATTGAAGGACTACAAGACCATGATACTGACTAAATGGACCCCTGCGGGATCCTTTAATTGGGATCTTTGAAACTGGTTAAGTATAAATTAAAATGCAAGCCATTGATTTGTTAATACCAAGTATTCAACTCCTTATATCTTGAATCCTTAAAAATGAAATCCTTGTATCTTAAGTCTATATGTTATCTTCGATCGTGGGGTCTCGCGGATGTGCTCTTTAGGAGACTAAATTAGAAGATTGTGATCAAAGATTGTTGAGGGAAGTGAGAGGTGGCTTTATGAAGGCCTTCCTATCTCTGAGTGTTGGGTGCTTAGGTGGAATAATTGTGGGTTGGAAAGAGAAAATCTTTGTCTTGGAGGATTCACTGGTGGGATCTTATGTACTAATGGTGAAGTTGATGAGTAACAGTTTCAGATTGGTTATTTCTGTGGTCTACTGCCCCTCTGGTGATGTTGTAAGGCCTCAACTATGGGAAGATCTTTTGAAAGTGGTTGACAGGTTCCAGGGGGACCCCTGGTTGATTCGGGGTGATTTTAATGTCACTTTTTTGGCTGTGGACTAACCTGGAGATAGAGGGAGGCAAGATCATGGATTCGAGGCGTTCGTGGAGTTCCTTGCCACTCATGGCCTCCTTGACTTACTACCCTCTTCGTGTGCCTACACGTGGTGTGTTGCTAGGTGGAAGTCTAGGATTGATAGGTTCCTTTGTAGCGTCAAGGTGGTTGAGGCATTCCCGTTGGCAAATATCAGGACTATGGATAGGTCATTCTCAGATCACACACCACTGCTATGGTAGATGAATGAGAATAGACAGTTTGGATCTTATTTCAACTTTTATGAGTCCTGGATGTTGGAGGATGGTTTCAGGCGGTTGGTGAAGTGGCAATCTTTTCTGCCGATAGGATTGGCAGCGGTAAAATTAATGTCGAAGTTGTCTGATCTGCGAACCTTTTTGAAGATGTATAGAAAGGAGATCATGGAGGAGAATGCCAGGAAGAAGTTAGAGGCTCTGGTTGAGATAATGAGATTGGATAGAAGGGAGGACATAGGGACCCTTTCGGCAGAGGAGCAGGTTTCTAAGATTGCACACTTGGTTACTATCTAGATGGAGGATAAGAAGCAGGAGGTGGAGTGGATGGTGAAATATAGGTAGAGATGGTTGAAGGAAGGGGATTTGAACACAATATACTTTCACATGTTAGTCTCTTGTAGAAGAAAAAGGAATTGGATTGACAAGTTGACAGTGAATGGAGTCAAGTACTTTGGGAGAGAAGAGGTGGGCAGAGTAGCTGCAGAGTGTTGTGGAGTCTTTATTGGAAGAAGGATGGGTAGGTGGTGGTGGATTGGGGGCAGGCGTAGAAATTACGCAAGCGCAGGAGGATGTTTGACTATATCGTTTTTCTAGGATAAGTTGAGGTGGGTCATTTGGGAATTAAATGTGGATGGGTACCCAGGTCTAGATGATTTCTCTGTGTATTTCTATAAGGAGTTCTGGCCATTGCTAAAGGTGGATATCCTGCAAGTGATGATAGAATTTGCATAGGGTAATTTCGGGTTCAACAAGATTAATAGGCTCTACATGTTCATGTTATCCAAAAAGGACGGTACAGAGGCAATTGAGGATTTTAGAATAGCTTTTTCTAACGCAATCTACCTTATTGTGGCTAAGGTGCTTTCAAACAGACTCATGGGTGTTTTGCAAGATATTCTCTCCTCGATGCATACTCTTTTGTTTAGGGAGATAGCATTTTGGATGGCTTTGTTGTTGCTTTCGAAATCTTGTCACATTGAAGGAGGTAGAAGAGGAGGGTGTTCCTATGGAAGGTTGATTTTAGTAAGGCGTATGATTCAGTTTAGTGGTCTTTTTGTGGGCGTCCATGATTAGGAGAGGTTTTCCTTTGTTGTGGATTCATTGGATGAAACAATGTGTGACAATTACATCTTTCTCCATTTTGGTGAATGGGAATCTGACAAGTGGTTGGGTGTAGCGGAGAAGACGTGTAAGGCAAGGATGGCTACTAGCATCGATGCTATTTATTTTGGTGAAGAATGCTTTGGTGAGGTCCACTTGTAGAGCGTGTTCTGGAGGCCTTTTCACTGTCTTTTTTGCTTCAGGTTGGGGGGGGGGGGATTCTAGTGCTTCAATATGCAGATGATACATTTTTTTTATTAAGGGCTTGACAGTGGAGGTGAAAAGGTTGCGGATACTCTTGGAATTGTTTGGCGAGGCCTTAGGATTGTAGATTAATTTTACCAAATAAACTTTTGTGTCGGTTCACTTGTCTTTAGTGGAGAAGCAGGAGTGAGGGGCTACCTTGTGCACCTCGATAGGATCTTTGCCAATATCATACCTTGGTCTTCCGTTGTTAGATAAGAGAATTACTGCTTAGGATTGGTCTACTCTCATTGCAAAAATAGAAGATTATCAGGTTGGGCTTCAAAGGTGCTTTCTAGAGGTGACGGGCTTACATTATTGAAGGAGGTCCTTTCCTCCATGCCATCGTATTTCTTATGTGTTCTTAAAATTCACAAGAAAATTAAGAGGATTTATGGATTAATGAGGGATTTCTTTGGACTAATTTTGGCTCCGCAAGGAAGAGTGCTAGATTGGTGGCCTAGAGTGATGTTTGCAAGTCGATAAAGGAGGGTAGGCTGGGAGTTGGAGATGTTAGCACAATGAACGATAATTTCCTTGCTAAGTGGGTCAACAGGTTGGTGCAGTGTCGACAGGATCTTCTTGAATAGGTGTTCGTGACATGCTACAAATCCTCTCTAAGTTGGGAGCAGATGGCCTTGCCTCCATTTGGAGCTTCCCACTTCTATAGGGCCCTGGCGGAGGTAATTCCTAAGATACAAAGATTCTTTTCACCTTATGTTGGCGCTAGTGATATATTCAGATTTTGGAAGGACGACTAGATGGGAGTTGGACCTCTTAGTGAGCGATTTCGAATTTTGGAAGGACGACTAGTTGGGAGATGGACCTCTTAGTGAGAGATTTCCCAGATTGTTTGTTTTGGTCGTAGATAAGGAGGTGAGGGTAGAAGATTGTTGGGATGGTTTGTGGTGCACTATGTTTGTTGGGAACTTATCGGAAGGATGCTTCAGGAGCTTGGTGGGTATTAGCTAGAAGGAGGGGTATACGCTTTCCTTTGGGATGAAGGAGATTTCACCATTCGGGAGGCATATTCTAGGCTAAGGGTCACTAGAAAGGAGTTGGACATCGATCTTTGGAGGGATTGTAGGCTTATCTTGATGGCTAAGTGCTTGCTGAAGATAAAAATCTTTGCTTGGCTAATGTGGAGAGGTAGATTGTTGATTAGAGTTTGGAGGTCTAGATGGGTGCCATATGCGAAGTGCCTGTTGTACTATGCAGGTGAGGACACTGATCACTTATTCTTTCATTTTGCTTTCTTCTCGTAGCTTTGGAGTCACTTTTATTTTGGGTGGATTGACTATGCGAGTTAGAGTCGATTTTGGAGTTCTTTCAAGTATGTTGGAGTATGTAGTTGGTTTAGTCTCACATAATGGAGTGGGACTTTGTGTTGTGTGTGGTGGCCAACAAATAGGCATGCACCCCCTAGTTGTTTCTTGGAAAAGAGTAATTCAAATGCTCGCCTTATCAGGGCTTTCTCTTATGGTTTTCTTTCTGCTCTTTGTGAGTAGGGTTTCCATGTAAAACCAAGTGTTTTTTATTGCTTTGTTTTGATATCTTGTTACATTTCTATTGATTCATATTATCCAACTTGGTATCAGAGCAATTCTGTTCTTGGGTTTGTCTTATTATATTTACCATTATGCTATTGGGGCCACCTGGCAGTGGTGGGTAGTCACAAGGAGTGGTGGCGATGGAGCGATGATGCTACTTGTAGTAATGGCGCTCATCATGTGGATGCGAGTCAAGAGGCAAAGCGACGAGTGATGAGGGGCAAAAACTGCCATCGGATCCAAAACTCCGCACCTGACCCAACAAAGGATCCGGCTACCCAGACCCTGGGTATATAGGCGGAACAGGCACCCCTTCTCGCCTAAGACCTATCGGATCCCAGTCAACGTCAGCCCTGTCTGACAGAAGATCCTGTGTAGCAAGAGAAGATATGATATCATGGGCTTGACTGCCTACACCCTGATAGCTAACATGTAGCCTGACAAATAGGGGTACTAGAGTCTATTAATGAGAGTTATCCCCATGTTATAAATAGAGAGGGAGACCCCCAATAGAGGGGGACTCCTTGAGAGGGAGTGGGATCATGTAATATTGCGAACCACCATGAGTTCTAGTGCATAGTTGGGAGTCCTATCCTCCCCCCCCCGATGTACACCTCTTGCGTTGGAATTAGGTCACCAAACCCCCTATCTCTGTGCACTTGGTCTTCACTCTATTTTCTTATGCAACGGATGATCAATGGCTAGGTAGTGCTTCCTACACTAATAAATCTTTTGGTAGGCTTTCTGAGGCCCATCAAATGTCGCCGTTTGTGGGAAGCGTCAACAAAAGAGTTCACTCTGCAGAGCATCTGATTGCTGCGAGAAAGGGCCTTTTTGGCGCCCTACTACGGCCCCCCTGAGCGAGAGCTTCTGCGGTGGTCGTAACCACTCGCGGCCTTCCTCCCTTTGGTGGGGCTCGGTCTGGACACGGTGTCTACATGCCCTGGTGACCTTGGCTCGTTGCTCGAGGTCCCCCGGCTAGACCCTCCTTCTTGAAGGCGTGCCCTGATCAAGAGGGACTAGGAGCCAAGTCTTGCGGTCCCAGATACACACCCATACGTGTGTCGCTTGCCCACGTGGGAAAGAGAAAATGGAGGTCCCCTGCTGGAAGCACTGGAGGAGCCAACTAAGGCTTAGCGTGAAGGGGCAAGTGGACCCTGGCTTATGCACCACGTCCTCAGAAGCCACACTTGGGTGGGACCAACACTTAGCCGCCTAGAGCGTCGACCCCACCGGGCGTCTCCAGTTGCACTCGCCCAACAAGGGCCCGTGTGCGGATTGCTGCTTGGCCAGCCGGGTAAGTCGCTAGCTCCTCTAAAGATGTGACGGGCAGGTCCTAGGAGTGCTCCGCTAGGCAGCGAAGGACCAGGAACAACCCTAAGAGGTCGGCTGACGGGAAGCTGAGCCCATCCGGTTTTACCCGGATCAACTCAAAGCTTGGCACTTCGAGTAAGGGAAGGACCTAGAGGGAGGCCCCGTAAGGCGATGACCTTTCGGCATCCCGAGTTGGTCCGTTTGGCTCGCAAGTATGGGCGCAATGCCTTTAGATAGGTAGGCTTTGATACTTGATTGAGGCTCCTTCCACCAGCGAAGAGTCGCTCTCCTAGGGATAGCAGCTGGCCCTTCGAGGGCCATAATCAAAGAATGCCTCGTGAGCGAGGTCCCTCGTCTAAAGAAGAACACACTCCCTTGGCCATGTGCTAAGCGGACGTGCTTGAGACGAATCGGTCTGCAAAGGATCGCTCCTACGTAGGGCAATAGGATTCCTCAGCGAATGTACCCCCTTGACCACGAGTTAGGAGGGCACGCTTAAAGGAGACAGACCATGGACTAAGGTTTGCTACCCCTAGGCCCCGTGAGGCGAAAGAACGGAAGGCTCGTAGGGCACGTAGGGGGTCATCTTAAAGAGGGACCCTGGCAGCTGCAGGTAGCCGAGGCCGCCTTCGCCGCAAACTAAGAGCCAGACAAGTCAACACCCTGTCCAAGTGGGCAGGCAGTGTCACCTTGGTCCCCTGTCGGGTGGACATTGCCTCTGAAATCTTGGCAGTAGCGCCTACGCCACTCGAGGTCCTCTCCTTTTATCGCCTGAACTCGTCAGTGCAAAGGTTAAAGCGACCTTGAGTCGACGTCATGCCAGGAAATTTAGCTTCTCCCTCCGGATAGGCTCTTCCTAGGTACCTCTCGATCTTCATCAGGGCGAAGGGGATACGACCAAGCCTCCTCGTGTGTTTCGGCAGAGTGTTTTGGGCTTGCTTTGGCAAAGGCCTCCCCTGTTAGGGTGGCTCCAAGCCCTTTGGAAAGTATGCTTCCTTAGCCATTGACCAGGCGGAAGTCTCCACTGCGACGTCTGTGGGTGATTGAGGACTTCGCCTTCAGCTTCCGGGGTACGTCAGCACAGAGGTCGAGGGAACCCTTGGGAGCGACGTCGTTTGAGATAGGTCAGCGACCCGTGCGGCTTTTAGCGGAGACGCCTGCAGCGCTCTAAGATGTTTAGGCTACCTGGCCTTTCGAGCCACCCCTTCCGGGTCGACGCGCTCAGGGTGCATTCTTCACTCCGGTAAGAATGGCTTCCTCTCCTCCCGTTGGCCATTCCGGTCACGATCCTCCAGCAATCAAGAGAGAGACGAAGGGCGCGACCATCCTCCAACCAACTCGAACGATGATAGGCACCTCAACTGGGTTGCCATACTTAAGGTGGCCTGAATGACGGCAGCATTGGGCGACCAAGCTGGCTGACAACCAGTGCACAGTCACCGCCAGACCCTCCCGATGCGTGCTTGACCCCCTTTAAGGGTGGGAGCAACACGCGAAGGCGTGACGACTTGACACAAACCCCTCAGGGTTAAGTCGAAACGATCCGAGAAGCTCACACAAAGAAGGAAATAACCAGGTCCCAGCAATCTGGCCAGGGACCAACTCGACTGATCTGCCAAGCAACTTTGGGATCGTAGCCGGACTCTTCGGCTATGGCTTTCACCACCTTCTCTTTGCTCACGACGCAACTAAGCTTGTCAAGTTAAGGAAGGATACCACTCCTCTCGGATGTCCAGGGGCGATAACCCTCGGAACCCCTGCAATAGCCAGCTCACCCCTTGAGGGTAGCTAATGCGAGATACCCCATGCGTATACGGTACTCGCCACTCGAGGAGCGATTCAGAAGCCACCGGATTTAGCGTTTGGGGCCCCCACCTTACCATAACGGTGATAAGAGGCTCGACCTGCAGAGGCATACCTCTCGCGATGGTTAGCCACCATCCTCGACGGGCGGTGCTCGCCCCACACCTTCACTAGGCAATTTGCCTCGAAGGTATGATAGGGATCGAATATCGGCTCACCAAGTCACCTCTTAGGGTGGACGAGAATTCGGATGGACGTGCTCAACATTCCATTTTTTGTTGCCTCTTAAGGCCGACAGGCCACCTCTTAAGGTGGACGAGAACATAGACGGATGTGCCTGACATTCCCTTTTTTGCCACCGCTTCAGGCTAGCAGGTCACCTCTTAATGTAGACGAGAACTCGAACGGACGCGCCTGACGTTCCATTTTTTGCTGCCTCCTAAGGTTGGCAGGTCACCTTTTAAGGTGGATGAGAACTTGGACGGACACGTCTGACGTTTCATTTTTTGTTACCTCTTAAGGCCTGCAGGCACCTCTTAAGGTGGACGAGAACTCGGACGGATGCGTCCGATGTTCCTTTTATTGCCGCCTCTTTAGGTTGATAGGCCACCTCTTAACATGGACGAGAACTCGTATGGACGCATCCCACGTTCCTTTTATTGCCACTTCTTAAGATGGACGAGAACTTGGATGGATGCGTCCGACATTCCTTTTATTGTTGCCTCTTTAGGTTGACAGGCCACCTCTTAAGGTGGACGAGAACTCGGATGGACGCGTTTGACGTTCCTTTTATTGCTGCCTCTTTAGGCCTTTAGGCCACCTTTAAAGGTGGATGAGAACTCGGACGGACGCACTCAACATTCCAATTTTTGCCGCCTCTTAAGGTCGGCAAGCCAACCCTTTAGGTCGATGAGGACTCGGATGGACGCGTTCGATGTTCCGCGTATTGCTGCCTCTTCAGGTCGGCAAGCCACCTCTTAAGGTGGACAGAAACTTGGACCAACGCCTCTATATGTTGCCACCTCTTCAGGACAGCAAGCTACCTTTTGAGGTTGGTACGAACTCGGGCGGATGCATCCGACCCCTTTTTGGACCGCATCGGGTTGGCTACGACTCGGACGAATACATCTGACAGGCCAACTTTAGCCACTTCTTACGGTCGGCGAGAACCCGGGCGGACGTGCTTGAGGTTCCTCTCCCTGGCACATCTCAAGGATGGTAGGTCGCTTTTGAAAGTCGGCCTAAGCTCGAGTGGACGCACGACTACCCCTCGAGACTTGCTCAGCCACCTCTTAAGGTCGGCACAAATAGGTTCGCTCAACGCTTGCTTATACCATCGCCTATTCAGGCTGACATGCCATCCTTCCAGGTCGATAGGGGCTCGGACAGACTCGCCCTCGCAGTCCTAACAATTGTCGCCTCCTAAGGCCGGCAAAGCTATTCCTGACGGCTGGCGTGAATTCAAGTAGGGGTACTCATGCCCCACTTGTCGATCGCCAGAATGCCGTCTCTAAAGAATGACTGAACCGAGGCGCTCCTACACCTTACTTTCAACAATTATGGCACCAGCTCGGGCCAGTAAGGACTCGGGCTGGTGCGCCCTGAAGTTCCATACGTCGCCTGCTGGCAAAGTCTTTGCCGCTCCGCCCTCAGGAGCATGTCGCCGCCGAAGCAAATAGTGAGGGTTTGGGCTGCCTCACCCAATGGTCGCCATGCTGGCCACCGGAGGCTGAATCGGGACCTTAGTCTCCTGTGCCCCAGGTGACGCAATGCCATGCAGTGCACATAACATGGGCTTGGACCACTCGCTCCAAGCCTTGCCTGGCGTGTCTCGGCACCTTCACCAGCAAGAGTCCGAGCACCCATTCCTGATTCTCATTGCCACCTTCCCTAGTCGGCACTACTCCATAGTCACCCTCTATGAAGGCCTAGGCGATGGCCACCTTCAAGGGCCAAGCCACCAACCGCCTTCGCGGAATTGGTAGGCCACCTAGCGGCCAACTCCCAGGCCCTCACCTCCGCAGAGAGGTCGAGGTGACGGACCGCGGTCCAATACTCGGGTTCGAGCCAATCCTCACAGGAATTCCGCCAGGCTCTTCAGCCTTGGCCACTTGATTCCATCCTGATGACGCTGTCCAGCTTGTCTAGAAAAACGACCTCCCGAGGGAAACGACGGTCTCGAGCAATGCACGCGCAGAAGCCCCGCTGGCAGTTTCGACCTCAAGTCTCCCTCGTCAAGGACAGGCGTCCTGCCACTCCTGCAAAGGGTGCCTTTGCCCAACTCTTGCAAGAGACACGCAGCGGGTATCACTAAAGATGGGCTAGTCCCAACTAGGGAGCCTCCCAAGAGACCCAACTGGGCATCCCCCAGAGGGAAGGGCCAGACTCAGTAAAAGGAGCCCTAACTCCCCCCTGATCCTTAACGGAAGGGGGCAGCATTACTGGAGCAGCCATAGCCCCTTGGCCCTCGGGCACCAGCAAGAAGGGGTCGGGTGGCACAAGCACGACCGAAGCACTCTCTTAACTCTACCTGGGCAAACTGCGCCAAGCGGCAACTGGTCGCGAGGAATGCATGAAGGATCGGGGTGCTTCGCTCAACAGCCACCAAGGCAAGCAGGAATCCTTCGCCCCCTCCTACTCCCTGAAAGAAGAATCACTCAAGGGCACCGCCAAAGCACCTATTCTGCCTACGGCTAACACGGTTGTCCCATACTCCAGGCGGAGGCGGGTGGGCGAGAAGCCAGGCGAAACAACCTGGCACCGGGGTTCGTAAGGAAACCCCCAAGGGTCACCCGCTTGCGCCATCACAGGTACACAAGCACCCGGCTGGTGCCTTAGCCCTCCTCACGGGCATCTTATTTGGTCACATTAGCAATTAACCGGGAAGGAGCAACAGGACAAATCTCTATGCCAGGTCGTTCGAGCGAACAAGGGAATCAAGTCAAGATTTGTGAAATGCAGTTCATACAACCCGTGCAAATAAAAACCCCCAATTAATAAAATAGTTCCTCACACTTGGCATATGAGCGGTTTTTCATACAAGGAACGAAAAAAATGTCCTTTATAGCCAACATTGACAATGACATCCCCTTGAATATTGTCTTCGGCCATGTTACAACTAAAAAGAGACAAGCTAGTGCGAAAATACTGGCAACACCACTCAGCGGCACCTGCCTATCTACCATAAAGGATGAAGTGACACTGTGAAGTATCACGACCCCCAGAAAAGAGGCGGATACTTCCAGAACCTACGCCTCCTTCAGAAGGAGCATGCAACAGGAGGCAAGCAGTTGGGCAGCTCTAGAAGGACTACGACCCTCGTTGCAAGAACCCTTATCCAGCTCTGCGACTGGTAGCGAGCTTGGCCGAGATAGCCGCTTTGTCCTACGGCTAACCTCGCCCAACTCCTCTGGTAGATGGGACGCTCCACTCGCTTGTTCTTGCTGAGGGTGGAACCCCAGTGTAGCTTCCTTCGCTGCGTTCAGCACCTCCCCCAGCGTTGCCGGAGACTCCCCAAAAGGGTGAGCGAATGTTTGCCTTGAGCACCCTGGCTTAGCTGTCGAGATGCGAGGCGAATGCACCTCCCAATAGTGTGGCTTGGATGCAGTCGAAGCCCGCTCCTCTTGGCGGGAAGGCAAGGTTAGAGCTAGGTGGATCCTAGGAGCTGACAAGCCTGCTGCCCCTAGCTAGGGGCACCATCAAAATCGGCGCCACCTCCTTGGACAACGAGGCTCCCTGCAGACCCCCTTAGAAAGGACCCCTGGACACACTAGACATCTGGGCAATCCCCTGGAGGCTCCTTAACAGGAGGGGTCCGCTCCTACTGATGCCCTTGTCAAGCCCTGTCTTGCATCTGCTTGGGCAAATGCACTCCCACACAAGGAACTCCCAGCAGTAGCAACCCCTTCCCCACCTTCGCGGAGTTGCAGAAGGAATAAGGTGGCATGGGAAGGGACTGGCCCCCAAACGCTAGGGGCAGTCGAAGCCACCCGAATGTGTGGAGTACCTTCCAATATATCAGTGAGGGGCCCCACGTAGTCAATGCCCGCTAGACCTTCAGCTGGTCCTTCCGTAGGAAATCCCTAAATGAGGTCCATCGTCTGGGAAAGCGTCGCGGGCGTCGCCTGGCCGGCAACCTGCCTTTGTCGGGGTAAGTACACTCCTATGAGAGTTCCCAGCGGTAGCAGCCCTGCTTCGCCCTTACGGAGTTACCAAGGGAGTAATGTGGGGGCACAAGAAGGGGCTTACCCCAATTCGAAGAGCCACACATAGCCGCTCTTCGATTGCTTTGCCGGATACACAGAACTTCAACGACAGAACTCTACCCGAGGAGCGAACAAGTCACAGCTGTTCGTCAATCCTCAATTCCTTCAAACGCAATCAAGGACGATGAAAGGCGGTGAAACAAGGCCCACATACGACCAAATTTCTGCTGGCTCTCAAGGTTGGCTTGGGCTTGAGCTTGGGCTTATATGCCTCATGCCCAAATTTTTGCTGCCTCTCAAGGTCAGCATGAGCTCAGGGTCATATGCTCCATGCCCAAATTTCTATTGCCTCTTAAGGTCGGCACGGGCTCGGGCTCATACGCCCTATGCCCAAATTTCTACCGCTTCTCAAGGTTGGTTGGGCTCATAGACCTCATGCCCAAATTTCTACTGCCTCTCAAGGTCGGCTCGGTTTGGGCTCATACGCGTCTAAATTTCTACCGCCTCTTAGAGACGGCATGAGCTCAGGCTCATATGCCCCACGCCCAAATTTCTGCCACTTCTCAATGACGACATGGGTTCAGGCTCATATGCCCCACGCCCAAATTTCTACCACTCTCAAGGATGTCACGGGTTTGGGCTCATATGCCCCATGCCCAAATTTCTGTCGCCTCAAGGATGACATGGGCTCGTGCTTATATGTGCCACGCCCAAATTTCTGTCGCCTTTCAAGGACGGCATGGGCTTAGTCTAACGCGACCCTCGCAAAAGTTACGCCCAAATCTCCCCTGCCTCCTAAGGTCGACACTGGCCCGGGCTCGCACGCCCCATGCTAGCATCGACACTACCTTATGTAGCCAGCTCGAACTAAGGCTTACGTGCCCCATGTTCCGCCTTGGCATATGCCGTTGGTGCAAGCTTGAGCTCATATGCCCCAACAAGGACCCTCTTCCAAGCAAATGGAAGCAGGTGAAGGCCACACAACTCTTCCATCATAGATGTTCTCCCCTCTGCAACACAGCAGGAAAAACATCTGGGGGCATCACCTACAGCGGAGTTTTGGCCACTCTCACTACTGTCTCAGCAGTTCACGCTAATTAGAGAGTGGGGGCATATGATAGGCGAAAAATGTCCTTGGATTCAAAACTCTGCACTTGACCCAACAAAGGATCGGGCTACCTGGACCTTGGGTATACAGGCGGAACAGGTACCCTGTCCTGCCTAAGACCTGTTGGATCCCAGTCAACGTCAATCCAGTCTGACAAAAGATCCTGCATAGCAAGAGCAGAAGATACGATATGATGGGCCTGACCGCCTGTACCCTGACAGCTACCACGTAGCCTGCAGATAGGGGTACTAGAATCCATCAATGAGAGTTATCCCATGTTATAAATAGATAGGGAGACCCCTAATAAAGGGGGACTCCTTCCCGAGAGGGAGCGAGATCATGTAATATTGCGAACCACCATGAGTTTTAGTGCATAGTTAGGAGTCCTATCCTTCCCCTAGACGTACACACCTTGTGGTGGAACTTGGTCACCAAACCTCTGTTTCTCTCTGTGTGCACTTAGTCTTTGCTTTATCTTCTTATGCGATGGATGATCAATGGTTAAGTAGCGTCTCCTACGCTAATAAATCTTTTGGTAAGCCTTTCGAGGCCTATCAACAAGCAAGATTGGAAGAGTGGTGATCTCTGGTGGTGTGTACAGTTGAGAGGTAGATCGCGACTCAAAGAGCTTGAGATCGTCGTCCTCTAGTGCTAGGACTTGCCTAAAGGGGTTGATGGAGATGGTAAGCCATACGAGGATCTTGCGTGAGATCTCGTGCGATCACTGTTGATGCTGGTGCATTCACGCGTGGGTCCCCAATGTCTTAACCCACATTGGGCACGAAGCGCATGAGTGTGGTGTAGACGTGACCGTTGGAGGCGAGGTGCATGGTGAGGGCAAGTGCTTCGTGGTCGTCAGGGTCGCTGGAGAAGTAGACAATGTTGCAGAAGAGCTCCTCAATGAAGGCGGTGATGATTTGGGTGAGGATTGTGATGAGGATCATGGTAGAGGTCTCATGCGAGATCGCTCATACGTGGTGAAGACCTGGATCTGGCAACGCGAGATCAGCCATGACCTTGGTGATGTAGATCGAGTCGATCGCGCAAGATTGGAGGCGGAGAGGATCGCGAGATTCGCGCATGCGAGAGGAGCACTGAGATCGATAGCTGGAGGAAGCCCTCAAATGGGGTCCTAGAGGTTGAAGGTGTGGTGTCGAGTTCTCTTCGTGAGGTTTTGTTTTTTTGGTCTCTCTCTGTTATGTTTAAAACAAATGAAATGAGTTGAGTGAAAAAGAAAAGAGGAAGAGGAAAAAAGGGGGAGAGAAATATCGGAAGAAAAGGGAGAAAAGGAAAAAAAATCAACAACCAAGCCTTTTCCCACACTAAGTTTGGTTGGCTATATGGATTTTTTGCCTCCACACAGATCGATTTTCAGCCATTTTAGGACTTAAATTAAAGTAATTGAGGTCATACTTAATAGTTCCTTCCAACACTTGTTTGGTTTTCCTCGTCCCCTCTTACGGGTTCAGCCTTCAACTTCTCGCATCTCCTAACTGGAGCATCTAGTGGCATCTTTGTAAATGTTCAAACCACCTTAGACGTGCTTCTCTCATTTTATTCTCTATCGGTGTCAACCTAACATTTTTTCTAATAATCTCATTTGAAGTACGGTCCTTTCTTGTATGACCACACATCTATCTTAACATCTTCATTTCTACCACAGACATCTTCTGTACATGCCTATAGTTTATAGCCCAGCATTCAGAATCGTACAATATGGTTGGTCTTACTGTAGCTCGATAGTATTTTCCTTTGACTTTTAAAGGAACCCTTTTATCACAGAGAACACTAGATGCACCCCTCTATTTCAACCACCCTGCATTAACTCTGTGTAACATCTCCATCAATTCCACCATCATGTTGGAAAATGGATCCCAAGTACTCAAAAATATTTTTCATTGGAATGCATTCTTCTCCAATTTTTACATCAATCCCTTCATTGTTCCCTTTACTAGTAAACTTGCATTCCATATACTCAGTCTTCGTCCTACTTATGTGTAATCTTTTATCTTCCAGGGCTTCTCTCTAAAGCTTAAGTTTTCTGTTCATTCCATCTCTTGTCTCATCAACCAACACAATGTCATCAGCAAAAAGCATACACTAAGGCACCTCAACTTGGATATGCTTCGTCAATTCATCCATGATCAAGGCAAAAAGATAAGGTCTTAAAGTTGAACCTTGATGCAGACCAATGGTGATATCAAAGTAGTCCGTCAAATCATCCTTAGTCTTTACACAAGCTGCTGTTCCATAGTACATATCCTTTATGAGGTTGATATATATAACTGGTACTTGTCTCTTCTTCAAAATTCTCCACAAGATATCTCTTGGGACAGAATCATAGGCCTTCTCCAAATTAATAAAAATCATATGTAAATCCTTTTGCTTGACTTTGTATATCTCCATCATACGTTTCAAGAGATGTATTGCTTTAATAGTAGATTGGCCTGGCATAAAGTCAAACTAATTTTCAGTTACCATAGAGACTTGCCTTACCCTTCTTTTAATTATTCTCTCCCAAAGTTTCACCGTATGACTCATCAATTTAATACCTCTATAGTTGGAACAATCTTGTATGTCACCCTTGTTTTTGTATAAGGTACCACAAAACTTTTTCTCTATTCCTCTGATATCTTTTTGCCTCTCCACACATTATTAAATAAATTTGTGAGTCAAGTTATATCCCGTTCTCCCGTCATTCTCCAAACGTCTATAGGAATATCATTAGGCCTAACTCTCCCACTTTTTATCATCTTCAAAGCCTCCTCTACTTCTTTCTTTTGTATCCTTCGATAACTTGCCCAATTCACATAATCTTCTGAGTTGGTTAACTCCTCTAAGATGATATCATTCTTTTGTTTTTCATTAAAAAGCTTATGAAAATATCTTTTCCATCTTGTCTTTATATCTTCACTAGTTATAAGCACCCTTTCTTCTTCATCCTTGATGCATCTTACATGTGTAAGGTCTTTTACTTTCCGCTCTCTTACTTTAGTTAACTTGAAAATATCTTTTTCACCTTCTTTAGAATCAAGTTTCTTATAAAAATGTTCCCAAGTTTTTGCTTTTGCTTCACTAATTATTTTCTTTACTTTTTTCTTTGCTCTTTTGTAGTTTTCTATATTTTCATCGATCTTATCTCGATATAAGACTTTAAAGTAGGTTTTTTTAATTTTAAGCTTCTCCTGCACTTCCTCATTCTACCACCAAGCCTTCTTTTGTCCTGGAATACCTCCTTTAGACATGCCTAACACCTCCTTTGCCACCTTCCTAATACAGTTTGCCATATTTAACCATATTTCATCAGCGTTACCATCAAGATTCCAAGTCTTTTGTTGCATCTTCTCTTTAAATCTTACTTGCTTTCTTAAGATTCTACCATTTAATTCTCAAATTCTTAGACACTAATTTTCTCTTCTTTGCCTTCTTCAAATGAACATCCAACACCAAAAGACGATGTTAAGCAGTTAAACTTTCCCCTAGAATAATTTTGCAATCTTTACAAGATAAACGATCTCTTCTTCTCAAAGTAAAGTAATTAATTTACGTTCTTGTTAAGCCACTTTTATAGGTAATCAAATGCTCTTCTCGTTTTTTGAAGAAGGTATTTGCTATGAAAAGATCATAAGCTATAGCAAAATCAAGGAATGTCTTCCCTTCTTCATTCCTAACACCAAAATCATGATTTCCATGTACTCCTGCATACTCTAAAGCATCTTTTCCCACATGCCCATTTAAATCTCCACCCAAGAAAATTATCTCTATGGGATTCCTTGAATTATCATATCAAGCTCCCCCCAAAATTTATTTTTTATTCTTTTCTCTAGACCAACTTGGGGTGCATAAACTGAAATGACATTCAAGATCTCTTCTTTTAAGGCTAATTTTATCAAAATAATTTGATCACCCAATCTCTTAACCTCAACCACATTCTCCTTCAAATCCTTATGAATTATAATGCTACGTCGTTTCTACCTTTGTCCCTTCCTGAATACCATAGTTTGAAACCTGTTCTCTTGATTTGTTTTGCTTTTTTCTCCAACCCACTTAGTCTTTTGAAAGTAAAGAATTTGAATCCTTCTCCTTACTATTGTATCCACAATTTCCATGAGCTTGCTGGTTAAAGTATCAATATTCCAACTACCGAATCTTAGCATTCTTTGTGACACACTTCGATGGCGAAGTGGTGGAACTAGCTTCTTTACTCGCATGCGAGAACCCTTGCTCATTTTGGACTACATCCAAGTGGCGATGTAGCGGAACTAACTTCTTTACTCACATGCATTCCTCATGCGAGAACCCTTGCTCATTTTGGACTACATCCAGGCGGTGATGTAACGGAACTAACTTCTTTACTCGCATGCATTCCTCATGCGAGAATCCTTGCTCATTTTTCACTACACCCGGACGTCGATGCAGCGTGTTGTAAGTAGGGAACATCCCAACGAAATCTGAGTATTTGTTATAATCCATGTTTAAAGATCCGACAAATTTTACGCTGGTTGTCGGCTACCTAACGCAACCCTCCTTTACTTAGGCTTGGGACCACTGGCAAGGAAAAGGCACACGAACCTCAACATAGGCGTAATTAAAAAAAAATAAAGAGAAAA
The DNA here is from genome assembly GCA_037157565.1 of Thalassia testudinum. NCBI lineage: Eukaryota > Viridiplantae > Streptophyta > Magnoliopsida > Alismatales > Hydrocharitaceae > Thalassia > Thalassia testudinum. The sequence goes on along the minus strand of JAZHRO010000024.1, from coordinate 181,869,376 downwards.
AAAGAGGAAGGAAGATTTTCAGGGAATACAAAAAATGAGAGGAAAAAAAGAGAAAAAAAATGAGAGAAGGATAAAAAAAGAAAATAAAAAATAAATAAAACAAATAAAAAATAAATAATGTCTAAGAGAAGAGGGGAGAAGCTCTTCTCTAGTCTTATTATGTCTTCTCATTGTTATTTTCTTTTCCCATAGAATATGGGAGAAGAGTGAATTCTATTATAGTCTTCCCTTGTTCGGGAGTCCCTTTGTTTGAGGTTACCACATGAGAAACCAAATTCTGAAAGGTCCAAAGTTTCGAGATCTCTAGAGAGGGAGATCCAATTTTGAGGTCCTCAGAGGAAGGGCTCTTGTTAGGTTTCTATTTGGGAGATCTAGTTTCATGGACTCTAGAAAGGGAGATCCAGTTTCAAGGTTTGTAAAGGAGGACCCATGATAGGAATATTGAATGGTGAGCCACCAGCACCCGTTGAGGTCTCTAGAAGAGATGCCCTTGTCAAAGACAATTACAACAGTTCGTCTAGTAGTTTCAGCCCTGTCGTTGTTAGCACACCTGCCTACAAACAAGGACTAAAGAGTTGTGTTATGTTGTGTAGAGTGATTTTTTGTTGTATAAGTTGAGCATTGCATGCTCTAGTTTGAGAGGAAGTGAAGTATGTAGTTGATTTAGTCTCACATAGTGGAGTGAGATTTTGTGTTGTGTGTGGTGGCCTATAAATAGGCATGTACCTAAGAACTGAGAGTTGTGTTATGTTGTGTAGAGAGATTTTTTGTTATACAAGTTGAGCATTACATGCTTTAGCTTGAGAGGGAGTGGAGTATATAATTGGTTTAGTCCCACATAGTGGAGTGAGACTGTGTTGTGTGTGGTGGCATATAAATAGGTATATACCTCCTACTTATTTCTTTGAGAAGAGTAATTCATATGAAGAAGGTCAAGGTACCGGCGGTCCTTTGCGACATTTGAATGAGGAGAAATGCAACAATTTTCAAAGGACAACATTCATACTTTGAAAATTTTGTTGATAACATTTCTTCTTTTGTCTGTGTTTGGGAGAACTTTATGTAGCTCGTTGAAACGTGATTGCTCATTTTTAAATTAATTAATTTTGGGTGATTTTTGTCAGGATAACCACTCTTTGTCCGGATAATCACTCTTTCACTTTTTTTTTTTTTAAAAGAGTCTATGTGACCACAACCCTGAAGGGATAACGTCAAACTTAATGCTCAAATAATAATACCCATAAAAGAATCCTGTTTCATGATTGTCAACCTTTTTTCTGATTCTTGACGATGCTATTGATGAATAGGGTATTGTGTGGAGTTTAATAGAGGAAGAAGGATAGCGTGGATAAAAGTAGGTGATTAAACAGCTATAAAAGCTTGGTTTGTATTGACAAGGTCACGATTTTGGTCATTGTTTGGGTATTTTGAACACTTGGATCACCATTCCGGAATAAGAATACGGACATTTATGTGAAATCAAGGTTGCGTAGAGATCAGTTCAGTATTCATTCAAAGAGGTCACCTATTATGGTGTGTCTGGTACGTGGATGAATGATTGGGGATAATTTGGTTAAATATGTTAAAATTAAAAAATAATTATATATACTACTATGCATGGAAAAATTCACATTTACCATGCAAATGATTGTTAATCATATAAATAATCAACATATCAGCACATTTAACATGGAAAGAGGCATCAAGTAGTCATCATATAATCTTTTAACATGGAGTAAAAAATCCACATTAACATGCAAATGGTCATTGGTCAACTGATCAAAAATGTCAGTGAGAGTTGGATTATGAAGACGGGCAACCAAGATAGGTATCAGGCAGGGAGGAGTATCATGCAGTGCAAATTTGGATTTGTATGCTATTTTTCAATCCTAGGCAACCAATTGATTGACAGTCTTATTGGTCAAGCACTTGAATTGGCCCAACTGACTAGTGGGCTGCTTGTTTATATTTGAGTTGGTCCACAACCAAATATGATTACTCGGCTGACTAATCGGCTAACTAGACCCATTTCTACAACCTTTGTGGAAATTGGGTTGTACTTTATAAAGTCGAAATAACCAATTTTAAAAGTTATATGTTCAACGTAAATGGTCTTGTGCTGAATTTTTGGCTGCAGTGTCACATGACTTTTGAATTTTGGGTAATAAAGTTCAACATTTGAATCATAAGACCCAAGAATTTTAAATTCTTCATAAGCAATTTTACAAAACTTTCTTGTTACTTTTGAGAATGGAAACATATTTGTGATTACTTGCAAATATATCTTAAGGACAGCTTAAGTCCTATAATAAGCAGATTTAGAAATGCAAATGTGGTATCTTGCTGACGAGAGTATTCCTAGGAGCTGCATTTGAATCTTGAGATATAAGTAGCTTTGAGAGGCCTTATTTCACTCTCTTCTTTCAATTTATGACTGCTTGTGGAAGACGTAAAACAAGAAGATGAACAACGGCACATGAGTTAAGTGAGAGCCCTTTATTTATAAACACTTTGTTGCTTGACTTCTTAGTGGTGGGTAAAGTACAGCCATAGCCTCACACTCTCATCATTTGCAAATTTACTATGACTCCTCAAAGCAATTTATAAATCAGTGATCTAATGTAAGATATGATTTTTCCTGGGTCCATCTTGTTATAAATGTCAAACGATTTTTTTTAGTAATATGTTGAAGGAAATAAAAGCTAATGTTGACAGAAAAAGTAACTGACCTGACATGGCCTTGTTACCAGTGGCTGTAAAGCAGGTGATATTGAGAAATCAAGATGACTTCTGATTCAGTTTGCTGTTTCTTACTGAAACTTCCAGCTATTTTTCATCTCTAGCACATTTTCATACTCTCTGGATCTTGTTCTTCATGCATTTCTCTTCTGCTCTCAAATCATGCTTATCTTTGTTTGCCCCTTAATTGGGCAAGATGTGTTATTATATTAGGGATAAGAATCTCGGATAACTTTCTTCTAGGTTGTGTCTGCCCTGGCCATTGACCATTCAGGATCTAGAGTTCTCTCTGGCAGTTATGATTACACAGTTCGCATGTACGATTTCCAAGGAATGAATTCAAAGTTGCAATCATTTCGACAGTTGGAGCCTTTTGAAGGTCATCAAGTACGTGGTTTGAGTTGGAGTCCTACATCAGATCAGTTTTTGTGTGTCACTGGCTCTGCTCAAGCCAAGGTACCTGGAGTATCTATCCACATCTTTGTGGGACTGTATCACTAAGATATATTTTCCTCTTATACCTTTCAAGAAAAAATGTTAACCAGCACTAATAGCATGCTGGCTTGTATTTGCTAGATATTTGATCGAGATGGATTGACTTTAGGAGAGTTTATTAAGGGAGACATGTATATCCGTGATTTAAAGAACACTAAGGGGCACATATCTGGTTTAACTGCTGGTGAGTGGAATCCAAAGGCCAAGGAAACAATATTAACATCTTCTGAGGATGGATCATTGCGTATCTGGGACATATCTGACTTTAAGAGTCAGAAGCAGGTGTTGTTCTCTAAAGACTAAAATAAGTGTGAATTTCCCATTGCTGAATATTTGGAATTGAAATAAAGAAACTGTGAAAGTTTTATTGTCATGGTTATATACTCTCTAAGTGTGCTGTTGTGGTTCTGTTTTTTTGGTTGAGTAGGTAATAAAGCCAAAGCTAGCAAGGCCTGCAAGAGTTCCAGTAACAGCCTGTACTTGGGATCATGAAGGCAAGAAGATTGTCGGCGGAATCGGAGATTTTTCTGTACAGGTAACTATGTGTGTCCATTTCCTAAAGAACAGATGAATGCTAGATCGCTGCACCAGAATCCACTACTATATTTAGATTATTTGTATTTAGCTTAATGTATTTTGTGCTTAAAACAAGGAACGAGAGTCCTCTCCAGGATCTGTCTCTAATCTTAAAAGCTCATTGGGGATGATGCAATGCACTATTGATCCTGATGTGGTGCAGCAGATCCTTCCCACTGAGCTGATTTCAGCTCAGACTTTGAATCAAGAGTGGTAGCTTGTCAAAGTTGAGCAGCCAAATTTTCTAAACATCACCTTTGCAGATATGGAACATTAAGCCTGGGTGGGGAAGCAGACCAGATATACATGTTGCTGGAGCACATGAAGATGATATCACTGGAGTGAAGTTTTCTATAGATGGTAAAATTCTTGTCTCAAGGAGCTGTGACAAAACAATGAAGGCAAGTCCATTCAATTACAGTTTTGTTCTCATGCCTCATTGTACAATTCCAATGCCCATTCTTACCTTCGTATTTAGGTATGGGATCTTCGACAAATGAAAGTTCCTCTCAAAGTCTTTGAAGATCTACCAAACAACTATGCCCAGACAAATGTTGCATTCAGTCCTGATGAGCAGCTCATCCTTACTGGAACTTCGGTTGAGAGAGAAGGCACTACCGGAGGTTTACTATGTCTTTTTGACAGGACGAGACTTGAACTTGTATCAAGGGTGGGAATATCTCAGAAATATAGTGTAATATGTTGTGCCTGGCATCCCAAGATTAATCAGGTAGATAATTTATTTTGCTCATTGCCTTGTCGAATTACTTTATGTTTCTTGTGAATTATTATCCTGTGAATTATTAATTTAAGGCAGTATTGTTATCAATATTAGTATAGAAGATATAATGATCTTAGTGTTGCATCATATTGTTTCTATAGGTGTTTGCCACTGTTGGGGATAAAAAGGGAGGAGGGACCCATGTACTTTATGATCCATCCATTAGCAAGAGAGGAGCTCTTGTTTGCGTTGGGCGGGTCCCTCGAGTAAAATCAGTTGATGACTTTCAGGCACAGCCTGTTATTCACAATCCGCATGCCCTACCATTGTTCAGGGATCAACCAAGCTGCAAGCGCCAACGTGAAAAAATTCTCAAAGATCCAATCAAATCCCACAGACCTGAACAACCAGTTACTGGTCCTGGTTTTGGTGGAAGAATTGGGGCAACGAAAGGCAGCTTACTGACACAGTACCTTCTTAAGGTAAGAGGGAAGAAAAATATCCTTCTGTATTGGTTTGTAATGCTGGAAATGCTAAGAGAAATAAACATTAGTTCTTTCTGTTTTACATAGTAAAATGAAAATTCAATGCTTTGCAGCAAGGTGGTATGCTCAAAGAAACCTGGATGGAAGAGGATCCAAGAGAGGCTATCCTTAAATATGCTGATGTTGCTGCGAAAGATCCTACGTTCATTGCTCCTGCATACGCAGAAACTCAGCCGGCACCTGTATTTGCACGGTCGGATTCTGAGGAGGAAGAGGCATAAAGGTAATGCGGTGACTGTAGTTACCTTCCATCTATTTTCTTTCAGATTTCTATTCTTGTTCTTTAAACATTAGAAAGTCCAACATGTGTAAAAATTTCTAAGCTTCTTTCTTCTGCTTGGATGGTACTTTAAACCCATAAGCCTGACTTGGATGTAATTGTTATCCTAGCTATGTACTTGAACATCTGCAAAGAATTCGGTTGATGCCATTATCTAAATAGAAAAGACGAAGTGAAAGGATGGAGGTTTATTAAACAAAGTTGTGTTCCAATTGTCATCCTACAAATTGTAAATCTTGATGATCTGACCCAACACAAAGTTTGTAGATTTCAATTCCGGCGGAATAAAAACTCTGGCAATGGAAACTCTGACTAATTTTTTTTTCACGGTTTTCTTAGGTTTGTGCAAATGGATGGATTGTGCTGGTTTGTGCTGTGTTGCTCGGGGCGATTGATGTCATTTTCAATAAGCATTCATGCTGGTCAGCTTGCATATATCTGAAAGTTCGGAAATTTCAAAGCCGATTCTACACTTGATGGAGCAAGAAGTCTTTTAGGACTAGACACTGATACTTACGCCAAGTTATTTGACAAGATTGTTGTTTGTTCCCTGTTGAAGGTAGTTAAAAATTGGAATGAGGGAGCTTCAATATCCTTCACAAATAGTTCGCAAATGCATTAAATATCAAGTTTCTGGGTTCAACTGTCAGATCTTCTGAGTTGTCTCTGTTTGTATTATAGGCATGTTTACTTCAGGGTAATCATGTGTAATCCTCAATATCGGGGACTATGATAGTGAGTGAAAGCAAAAACAAAGAAAAAATTTTCACTGTCTTTTTCCTTGTAATCTACTGGCCAGAATTTTCAGACTTTGGAATTTTGATTTACTTGCATTTTTAAACTCATGGCTTAAATTGGAAGTGCATTTGCCAACTACAGCAATAGCAACAAAGCCTTTTCCTATATTAAGTATGGTCGGTTATATGGATTCTTTATCTTCACTTAGATCTGATTTAAATCATTTTTAGACTTAATTTGAAGCAATTGAGATAATATTTAATAGTTTCTTTTTAATATTTCTTTGATTTTTCTTGCACCCTTTTAGGATATTCAACTTACAACTCCTCTCATCTCTTAATTAGGCATTTACCGATTCTCTATAAATGCCCAACTTACTTTAGACGTATCTTTTTCATTTTAAGCTCTATCAATGTTATTTCAACTTTTTCTTGAATAGTCTTATTTAAATTATAGTATTTACATATCTATCGTAACATTTTCATTTCTGATTATGATTGCTTGATTCTACAACAGTCAAGAAGGGAAAATTTAGTGGTTGATGCCTTAAGTCATAAGCCACCAGCATTGGTTAGTTTTCTAGCCTTGGAGTGACACGTCTGATGGGGAATGGAAGCGACTTCTACTGCCTAGATGTGTATGTGTCCTTACAACTTGAAAATTGAGGTTAAAGCTATTGGATCATATTATGACGACATAGATGGAGAACCTGATGTTGCGAGAGATTTAAGATAAAGTGTTGGCTAGAGAGTTAAGGAATTCACATTGAGGATGGAGTCCTCAAGTTGTGAGGTAGGTTGTGTGTTCCACAAGATATTGAGTTACGTAGAGAACTACTGTTTGAAGTTCACGACACCAGGTTGACTATCCATTTAAGGAATGCTGAGTTGTATTGCGATTCAAAGAAGCATTCTGGTAGTGTGGAATGAATAAGAATTTTAGCGAATATGTGAAGGAATGTTTTGTTTTCCAACAGGTTAAGGTCAAAAACTAGAGGCCTGTAGGATGGTTAGAGCCTCTTCTTATCACATAGCGGAAGTAGGAGAATATATTGATGATTTCGTGTCAACTCTCCCTGAAGATTGTTAAAGGACATGATGTATTTTAGGTGATTGTTGATAGACTGATCAAGTTGGCCCACTTACCTATTCAAATGACACACTGTTCTCCAGTTGGTAGCTCTTTATGTCAAAGTGGTAGTATGAATGCACGTGTCAAAGGTGATAATACTAGATAGAGATGCAATACTTACATTGCACTTTTGAGAGAATCTAGAGACTGTGTTGGAGATGTAGTTATGTATGAGTACGGTTGATCACTCATAGATCGATGGTCAGTCTAAACGAACCATTTAGACACTAGAAGACTTACTCAGATCTTGTGTGTTGGAGTGAGGTGATTTTTTTCTTTTTTTGAAGAAAGGTAAGAAATATTACCGGAGATCAGTAATTATTTAGAATAATATATTAATAAAGAAGGAACAGACTTATAGGTTGTGGAACCAAAACTCAAAAAAGTAAAAAGCCTCCCTTACCACTTTATCCACTCAACACCTCTCATCTTTAAGTACTTTCCCATTCCGTTGCAGCCAGATGGACCATACGACACCAAAAGCTCATATCCACCCCCACCACATTAAGATCAAAATGATTTATGAAGGAATTCCAGAAGCTAAACACATCTATGCTCTCCACCATTGATAGATTGAAGTGCTGCTAGACCTCCTTTGAAAAATCACACGTGAAATAGAGATGATTGACATCCTCCTCAGATTGGTGGCATAAACAATAGAGGGTATCACTTTCATCAGTCCACCTTTTCTTAAATGCCTTTGTAACCATCCGTTCTCTTATAAGAAGCCACGGAAAAATCTGAATCTTCATAAGAATTCTGCACTTCCAAAGCATTTTAGAATCCACTGTGATGTCAGTCATTTGATCACCACTACAAGTTATCTTGTTGTACACATTTTTGACCGAAAGTGTTCCATCCTTCCAATGGAATTTGTCATCCTCACCTACAACAGGAATAACATCTGAAATGCCCTGTAAAAGCTGCTGAAATTCAGCAAATGTTTGACTTACACAGACCCATGGGTAGTATGCTGTTCCATGTATTCAACCGATCATCCCACATCTCCATAACAGTAGCATCTTTATCAATTACCAGTTGAACACTCTTTGATACAGGTCTGAAAATTTTCCCATTTCACTCCAATCATGTAGCCAAAATTTAAACGAGGCCCCATTCCCTAGACTAGGCAAAAAGTTGTTTGCATATTCTTGTAGAATCGGATGGATGGAATGCCAAAAGGAAGAAAACCAACCTCTAGACTCTGCTCTTTCAACCAAATCCATGCTCGCACCATAAGAGTCATTCACCATTGTTGTGACCATAGACTTGTCTCCTGAGATCAATCTAACCACCCACTTAAAGAGAAACACCTTGTTAAAGGCATCCACAGAATCCGCCTTCACTAGCTGTGTAAAATTCCCCACAGAATCCGACTCTTTCCAGAAAAATCTTTTCCTAATGACATCTACTTTTTTCGTAATCTTCTTTGGGGATCAAAAGATGGAAAAATAAAAAATTGATATCGAAGATAAAGACCGATTTCAACAACACCAATTGCCCCCCTTTGGAGAGAGCAATCTTTCACTCTAAGAGGAAAGGTTACTTGTAAGCTGCTCCACCATAAAACTCCAATCAGATGCCACCATTCTTTTGCCTTCTAAAGGAAGACCAAGATATTTAATTGGCAAATGAACCACAAAAGTCTCCAGGGAATTAGACATTTCATCAATCTCGGCATAGGGGGTTGCAAAGGGAACAAAGATAACTTTCTCCTATTAATATTCAGGTTGGAAATCGCTACGAAAGTCCTCACCAAAGATGGCACATGAGCTGCTTCTATCCTACTACCTTCCACAAAAAAAATAGTATCATCCGCATACTGCAACAAAGGTGTTACCACGGAACCATCGTCTTGGCATGTGAACCCAGAAAAAATATGACCTTTACAAGCCTTGGAAGCCAAAAAAGTAAGAGTATCAATGGCAATATCAAATAACAAAGGAGCTAAAGGATATCCCTGTCCCACTCCCCACTGTGGCTGGACCCAACTACTGTTAGATCTGCCACCAGGATAAAGAAGGAAGATGTAGTAACAATATCTTTTCATCAACTGTATCCAAAGATCTAGGAAACCTCTTTTTCTTAGAATTTCCCAAAGATAAGTCCACGAGAATGAATCATATACTTTCGAGAAATCCACCTTCCAAAGAAAGAAAGGGACCCCTCTTCTTTTCCACGTAGCCACCATCTCCTCTGCCAAAACAAACGAATCTTGTAGTGATTTGCCTTTTACAAAGGTCGATTGGATGGGGGAGATAATATTAGGCATAACCACTTGCAGTTTATTTGCAAAAATCTTAGTCACCAAGAGATAAATAGAATTGGACAATGCAATTGGCCTGAACTCATCAACTGATTTCGCTCCAAGCTTTTTTGGTAAAAGGAACAGATAAAAATGATTCAGTCTCTCAAAGCCTCATTACCTTTGAAGAATTCCCAGATCATAGCCATGACATCAGGACCAACCACGTCCTACATTTATAGAAAATGATTTGCAACCCATCAGGCCTAGGAGAACCCTCCGCCTTCAAGCCATGTAAAGCCCTAAGAACCTCCTCATTACCCACCTTGCTAAGCAGCTCCCTCTTCACATCCTCCCTCACCTGAACCATATCCAAATCACCTAACCACCAATCACCGACCGGCTACTTCTTCGCAAACTTGTGGAAGTGGGATATGAAGATGTCACATATCTGATTCAACACATCATTACCAACTCTCAATTTGTTTATCATGTTTGAGCGCCTCCTAGAATTGGTTGTCACATGGAAAAATCTAGTATTCGCATCACCCTCCTTGAGCCACAGTGATGCGAAAAAGATGCGTTTTGTAAATGCGAGTTGTTATGTTGTAAATTTCGACCAACTCTTGAATTTATAATACCTAGATTGTGGAGTCATCTATGGTCATCCAAGGAGGCCAAATTCTTAGTCAATTAGTTTATTTTCTCTCTTGCTCTCAAATCCTTTTTTTTTTTTGTTTTTATAATTTTGCAATTTTTAGGGTTTTGAAGAAGTAATTAGGATGAGATATATGGTAAAAACTACGCCTAAGTGACAAAATGAAATCCTTCTTTCTAAGCTCGTGTGCCTAGGGTAATTAAAAAGTTAGAGTGAAGTGCACTAAGAAATCAAAGAAAACACTTGAAACTAAAAACACACAAATTGAAAGGCAAGAATTTTCCATTGAATTGCAAGTAGGTTTACATAAACTACTTGAAGAGCTCACCTACGTGAATCAAGAAATACCACACAAGTAATCCTCAAGTAAAGGAATGCTTGCTACTACAAAATTGAAATACAAGAAGATAAAAGATTCTCTCGAATAAATGAAGTAGAAGAAATCCTTGCTCCAAGTCCAGAGGCTTCTAAACTTGAAAAGGACTTCTCCTTTCCAAAGTTGCTCTTCCTCTCTAGCCTTCTCCAAAGGTGGATGTCCACCACCTTCTCTCCTCTATGCCTAGCTGTCCTCCTTAGGGTTGCTCCTTGGCTTGGAACAAGGAAGAAGGGAAGAAGAAGAAGGCACCAAGGAGGCAAGGGATCCTTCTTAACATTCTTCTCTTCTCTCCTTCTTATGGCTGATTATATGGTGGATAGAGGTAGGAAATTAAGATAGCCCAGGATAAGTTATTGGTGGTGTTTATAGGTAGTCTATATAGGATAGGAGGGGAAGGTTTGGCGCCAACCTAGGGTTGATCTATGGTTGGGTGGCGTGGAGGGTGGTGTAGGGTTAGGATGATGTTTTGGAGTGGTGGTTATGGGATCTATGGTGAAGGGTTGTTGGCGCCAATTGGAGGGATGTGGAGATGGTGGTTAAGGGTTAGGTTAGGTATGGTTGGAGCCAGCTTTAGGTTCTAGAACTTGGCACCAAATTGGAGGGTGGAGATGGGTTCTTAAAAGGGATGAGGGGTGGATATGGTGTTGGTTTTTTGGAGAGAATTTTCGGTGCCAAAAGGAGGGTGGTTATGGTGGTGGAAGGGTGCCATAGTTGGCGCCATTAATGAAGGGGTGAAAAGGGTTGGTGGTGGTTATGGTTTTGGCACCAAAATAGAAAGAAGGAGGTGGTGGTTTTTGGTAGAGCTTAGGTAGTAGGGTAGTTAGCCATGAGGTGGAACTTAGCTAAGCTAGCTTAACTAGTAAAGTAGTGGAGGAGGAGTTAGGGTTTTGCCGAAGAGGAGGGAACTTGAGCTGCATTTAGCTTCATGGAGCTGGTAGTTTGCTAAAGGTCTTCTAGGAGCTCATCTACTCAGCTTAGCTAGCTACTAAGTTGAGTAGATTGAGCTGAATTGAGCTGGTCTCAACTATTCTTGAGCTGAGGGGAGCTGGTTCTGATCTTCTTGAAGACTCCCTAGCTAGCTAAGCTAATTAGCTTTGGCCCAGTAGTCAAGCTCAACTAAGTTGAGCTAGGGTGACTCTTCATGAGCTGGTCTTGAGCTACCTTGAGCTGATTGTGGACTCCTCAGCTGACTTAACTTAGCTAGCTGAGGACTAGTAGCTAAGTTAAGTTGATTGGAGTTGCCATGAGCTGAATAGAGTTGGAATGAGTTGCATTGAGTTGGAATCCAGTTAAGGTGAATTGGATTGAATTGAGATCCAGCTGGAATGGGTTCCATCTTCTTCTTGAAAGTTTGCCTTTCTCATTGCCAGGGTTTAGGTGATCTTCACTATGTAATCATCTCTGATAATGACATGAAGTGTGTGAAAGCCAAAAAATAAGGAAAAACAATGCAATGCATGCCTAAACTATGAAATGCCTAAATGCAATTCCAAATCATATTGTAGTGTGCAAAACCTAAGAGCTAGATGTGTTTTAAGGCATAATAGTGATGATAAATTGGTGTTTATCATACCCCCATGCTTACCTTTTTGCTAGTCTCTTAACAAAATAGAATTTCGCAAAATGATTTTGGGGAAAACTAATTTTTTTACTTTTGAGGAAAACATTATTAAAGGACTTTGGTTGATTGAGAAGGAAGGTATGGGATTTGTTTAAGATAAACATTAGGATTTATCCTTGGATCCAATGGTTAGCATAAATTAGGATCAGTGTATCTTCCTTAGAATTTGAAAAAGTTACCCTATTAGACTCCAATGTCAACTATTTTCATAGTAAAAACCTCCTTGACTTAAGAAATCGATCCAGAATTTGTGTGACGATGAAAATTCAAGTGTCAGTGTTTTGTGAATGGCCAACTTTTTTTTTTTGAAGGTTTTGCTGCCCCATGCTTATCCTTATATCAGTCTTAATGCAGATTGTGTCGGGATCAACATTCCCGTCACTAAATCCTCGAAGGGGCTTTGGCATCGATGCTTCGAGTTAGGACTGTCCAAGACACATCCTAAGAGCTTACAACCCCAGAGCATAAAGCGATGTGAAGGGGCACTTTAAGCGGGCTCAGGCTCTCACTTCGACACTTCGAGATAGTATCGTCCAAGACACCTAAGCTGTAAAATGCGCTTTAATGCTCTGTATAAATATATGGATATAGATATAGAGTAGCATCGAGGTGGCGACATGTTTTATCGTGTTCTCAAAGGAGACACTTTTCTCCTTCTCAGCGGCAGGAACTCACACCAATCAACTACTTCGGATTTTCACCAAGACTAAGGCAGGGGAAATTATTTATTTGATGTTTTTGGGCTTAGGTTTTGTTGGCTATGTGTGTGTAAATAAGTTTGACACTTGAGTTTCAAAAGAAATTTAAATTTCTAGATTGAAGACTAAGTCAATTACTATTTAAACTATTAGACAGAATCGGGGCCAATTAGTTTCTTTAGGGTCAAGGAGAAATTTTTTAGGAGATATACTGATCGAATCTAAGATTTTTAGACCTAAAAGGTCTAACCAAAAGATCCTTGGATTCATCCTTAAGTTTTGTTAAAGATTAAATCCTATGTATACCTTTATTGAAGTAAAGTCTCAACCTTAGTCCTGTGTTTTCAAAAATTCCTCAAAAAGTGTTTTATGATTTTTTTTCTAATTTTTATGTGAAAAATGCATGCAAAAGAAAAGAAATTTTGTATTTATTTTTATTTTTATTTTTTTGATTTTGAAAATCCTGAAATGACTGTCAACATTTAAAACATTCCCCCATGCTTAAGGTATGCAATGTCCATATGCATAAGGGAAAAGATAACACCTGAGTGAAAAGGTTAGAATCAGGATGGCCAAAGTCGGGGAAAGGGAAAAAAGAAAGCAGGAAAACGGTGGGTTACCTCCCACATAGGGCTGTCTTTTATGCCTTTTTAGCTGGGCGTAATGTTTATCAAAGAGTATCGGAAATGTCGTGTAAATTTTAAGAATTAGAATGCAGATTTGAAGAATTATTGAGGTAGGGCTTCAATTGCTGGCCATTGACTATTAATGATGTATTCGTTTTTGGATCTAGAATATCAATAGTGCCATGTGGGTGAGTTTTAAGGATGATGTATGGGTCAGTCCATTTAGATTTCAACTTCCTTGGAAAAATCCGTAATTGAGCATCAAAAAGCTAAACACGCTGATTTGGTTCAAAAGTTTTTCGAACAATATGTTTGTCATGAAAAAATTTTGTTTGGTCTTTGTAAATTCACACGTTTTCATAGGCAAAAAGACGAATTTCTTCTAGTTCTGTTAATTACAATTTTCGATGTTTTCCAGCTTTAGAAAAATCTGAAGTAAATTGTTTGATCGCTTAAAAAGCCTTATCTTCCAATTCTACCAGAAGATGGCATACCTTACCGTAAACGAGGTGAAAAGGTGACATGCTAATTGATGAGTGGCTACTCATCATGGCTAAAAGGCTGAAATTAAGCTAGACACTAAGCAAAACAATATCAAATTAACATATAAAAAGGGTTAAGTGTGGGAATTAAAGAAAATACCTAAAACTTTTAATGTGTGTTAAAACCTCCTAATTAGGTCACAAAAATGAGATATTATGAAAACTAAAGAACAAATGATGATCCATGCATCAATTGAACACATAAACAAGTTTTAAAAGACAAATCAGAAGTAAAATCAATGTCTTAAATGTTCAATTAAGCACATGTAAAAATTTGAAAGCAATTGGACATCATTTAGGCTTAGAAATAAATAGATTACAATTAGGTCCTTCATGCATTACATTTCTACCCTTCAAAACTCCTTCTTGGACCTTTTTACAAACCGCAGGGACCCTTCTGTATGACTGTAAGGCCCTTCCAGTTATAGTTTTTTTCACTTTTGGACCTGCACTCTATTCTTCTACCCTTTCGTTCAAGGGTCTTCCTGCAAGTTTTCCCTCATTTCAGAGAGAAGCCGGTGTTCTTCACGCGCACTGTAGCACGCGAAGAACACAGCCATTCTCGACCGTCCATCGCACTTTTGATCTCGATCTGTGGCTGGAATCAAATGGAACCTTCGCGCGATTCGGTGCGTGCGTTCACCTCTCTTCCCAGATCTCATCTGACGGTCAGATCTCTCTCTTGACTCGCTGCGCGCTCTACCCATCTCATCCTCACCGCCGGCTTAATTTTGATTAACCTCACCCTTGCGGTGATTCCAATCACTGAGCTGCTACTTAAGCACCTCAGTGGTGTCGTGCGCAAGGGATCGCTCCCTCCTACATCTCTTAGCGATCAGTTCGTCCACTCCAGTCTCTCCTCCTCATCTAGACCCTGATTTCACAGCCACCGGCCGTGGAATCATCGCCTGCTCTCGACCCTCCTCGTCGCTAAGGACCTCGTAGCACCTGAGGACGAGCCTGGAGTCTCACTAGCAAACTCTTCCCTCCGCTGGAGTCACCCTCCTCCTTTCTTCCTCCTTAGCCGCCGGCTAAGGACCCATAGGTCCCATTCTTCCTTTTAGTTTAGGTTTTTAATTCTGCACAAGTAGTGTTAGATTTAGTTTGCAGTAGTTTAGAATAGATTTAGTTTTAATTGTTAGTGTTTAATGTTAGCTGTAGTTAGATTAGTCTTAGGAGTAGAATTAGTATTAGATCCCCTCCCTCACCTCCTCTGATCAGTCCAGATCAGAGGGGAAGAATCATCTGTTCATTGTTCAATTTATCTCCCTCTTCATGTTTTGTTTTTCCATCATCCAAATTCTGATTCTTATTTTTCCTTTTAACGACGAATTTTTCATCAATCACCCACACATCCTGACCCAATTTCAGATCTGATGGTGCACTGCCTCAGATTTGAAAGTGGCGTCACAAGCGCCATTTGGGGCTTCTCACTCACTCCATTTGTTTCACAAAAGCCCCTCTGTTTTAAATGGATTGCCTCAGTTTGTCAGAGCACTTTTGATTTGGATTTTAAAGGATTTTTACTCTCTGAAATGTTTTGACAGATCTGACAAATTGAAGGGATTTTTTGGTTTTCATTGTGGGCAAGGACTATGAGAAGTTCTCTGGTGACAGAGAACCAATCAGAAGAGCCTTTCATGAATCTGTTTCTACCTTGATCTGAATGCATTCGCAAGCTTTTATAAATTCCTTTAATGCATTCTTAGTCTGTTTTGCCATTTCAGAACTGTCATACACCACCTGTTTTGATGATTATTTTTGTATGGTGATTTCCTAACCTAAGGAGTTCTCCATACTCCTTAAGGTTGCAAGAAACTGGGATGGTATGTTTTTTGGTTTTAATTGATTGAGTTAAGTTCTCCTTCATGCTGTCTATAGCATTAGGAAAAGAGCTAACTCAATGCCATTTGTTGTTTTGATCAGAAATGATGCTTTTGATAAGGGCTTTTTCTTGTTGGGTATTTGAATTGAATTCTTATGAGATTTTCGTGGGATTTAAACCCCTATCAGATTTGGATTTCAACTCTTTAATGTTTAGTTTGTTTTGAATTTTATCTTACTCCCAGTTACACAGCAACATGCTGCATCTAGCAGCTACATTTCCCTCCATCTATAAATTCTCTTCTTCTCTAAATTTTCCTCTCATCTGTTGAATACATCCCTCTCTTGAAGTGGACTAACTGCAGCAGCAGTTAGCCCATTTGACAGTGGCTTAAGCCACTGCTGATGCTAAACAAAACACCCTGAACAGCACACCTTTTCATCCCTCTCCATCTTCTCTGACAGTATCTTAGCTGCTGTTTAAATTGAAATCAAAACTTAATTAACCCTTCTTCCCTCATTTCCTAACTTCCTACTAAAACCTAATTATACATATTTTAAAACTGTAAATATACCTATCCATAGTATTATAACTATAACATATAGCCTAATTATGTAAGTAAAGGTACATAGTTATACTGTAAATATGTATAAAACCTGTACATAAATCCATATACATATGTAATCTATGTAAATATATGTATATATACTAAACTATTATGTATGTATCTACTTAATAATGTATATATATATATAAACAGATCCTTATTTACATATTTAATAGCTAAATTATAGAGTAACTTAGCTAAATTAATAATTTAGAGCTATAATTAAATTAAATAAATCTATAAACTTAGGATAATATATATAGTAAGTAATTTAAGCTAATTAAAGTGTATTTATACCTAGTATAGCTTACTGATTAGCTTAGTTTTAATTTAACAACCCAGAATAGCTATTTTAACCTAAATAAAACATAAATAAATTCGTAAAAATACAATAAAAATATGTATTAAATACTTAAGTATGTAAATTAAAACTGTTTAAGGTCAATTAGACCATTTACTAATTATTTTATAAGTAATTAACTATTTAATCACCTAAATCAACCTATATAATTAGCCTAGTTTAGCGAATTTAT
This sequence comes from Thalassia testudinum, assembly GCA_037157565.1. Taxonomy (NCBI): domain Eukaryota; kingdom Viridiplantae; phylum Streptophyta; class Magnoliopsida; order Alismatales; family Hydrocharitaceae; genus Thalassia; species Thalassia testudinum. Next base: position 181,852,420 of record JAZHRO010000024.1, on the reverse strand, counting down.
TTGTATAGTAAACATATTTAAAATTCAAAATTAATTAATCAATTATGTAGTATTATGTAAATATTTTAGTTACCATATTTTATTTTATTTTTTTTAATAATTTATGGCCCCCAAATCGAGGGCAAAAAACGTGCCCAGACGCAGCTGCGCCTGATTTCCAGCGCACGATGTGGCGCTGGAATAGCACCACATCGTGTGCTGCAAGTCAAGCGCAGCCACATATAAGTTAATTATGCTATAGTTTCACCAGTCGTCACGGCGCCGGGCGCCCGAAACAGCATCCTATTCCATTCGATCCGATTACCCGTTAACCATGTACTGTCTGATTTGCGATGAATGTGTGATATGTGTGTGGGGGCCGGGGGCCCGAGCGTGCGAGCATGTGGCGTTGGGCTGAGGCCTTGCGCTGATATGAAAACGTAATTAAGCCACCTAATCTGAGATTAGGGCGTGCCTAGTAGAGGTCTGGTCCCACCGTAAGGGTGTTGTGTATCCCTCGGAAAGCGCGCCCGCAAACTAAGCACGTTTTGAACTAATGACATTAGCCTAACCCCCACCCACCGCAGCCTCTGAAGTATCTTAAGACAGAAGAAAAGAACAGATGAGTTAAGTTAACACAAAGAGAAGAAAAAGAGAGAACACAAGAGATAACAAGAACAGAAACACTTACTGTACATACAGTAGTAGAATAAGTAATATACATACGTATAAGTAAATCTATATAATTATTAACAGAATAAAGTGACACTATAAACGTCGCTAAAGACCTCAGTTTTGCCTTTTAGGTTGTATATAGTGTTTTCTGAGATTTAGCGACGCTTATATCTGTCACTGAAACTGCAGTATATGTTACTATACATAATAGACTAATAAGTTAAGTCTCTACACCATTGCATCCTAAGGTATTATATACTATTATGTTAGTACTAATAGGATAACTTGTAAATACATAGTTTAGAGTATAATAATAGATTGTTTGATGCTTGTTCATAGTTAGTATTTTTGCAAGTATTTCTTAGTAATTAGGTAAATAAAACACACATTCATTCATTCTTTAATAAGATGTAAAGTTTCTTTTTGGAATTAGAGGATAATTTTGAGATCAAAGAGTGACCGAATTAAATTCAATAAATTGCCTCCCAGTGAACGACCTGGAACAAAACCAGTAAAAATTAGATAAATAAGCAAATGATAATAATGGTTGTAATGATTGGTACTCACCCATACTCACCACTATACGACATTCTTAATGTTATATTATACACCCTATACTACAACGACATGATCATAACAATAATCATTCATCATCATACAACCAATTCATATCATATCACTAATCAGGGTTTTGAAAGCAATTCGATAGGCCCATAAAGCGTCGTCTAGCTTGCTAGACCAGTCATTGCACTCAGGACGAACTATTTTTTGAAGAATGTTTTTAATTTCTCGATTAGAAACGTTGGCCTGGCGATTAGTTTGGGGGTGGTAAAGAGTATATATTTTATGATTAATCCCATATTTGGAGAGAAGTTGACGGAATTGAGAACGAGTGAAGTGAGATCCTTCATCACTGATTATGGCCTTAGGTACTCTAAATCTTGAGAAGATATTCTTCTTGATAAAATCTATGACAACCCGATGATTGTTGATGCAGGTGGGTGCTGTTTCAGTCCATTCAGATACATAGTCGACAGCGATTAAAATGTATAAGTATCCACAAGAGTTGATGAATTGTCCCATGAAGTTGATGCCCCAAACATCAAAAATTTTGACTTCCAAAATTGGGTTAAGGGGCATCATATCTTTTCGGGTCATGTTGCAAATGCTTTGACAATGCACATAGGAACAAACAAAGTTTTGAGCATATTTGTGTATGCTCGGCCAAAAGAATCCAGAATTTAAAATTTTGGCTGCAGTTTTCTTTCTCGAAAAGTGTCTGCCACCGGCCATCGCATGACAGTGTGTCAGAATATTATGGAATTCTGAGTTAGGAACACACCGTCTGATGACTTGATCAGCGCGGATGCAAACAGATCAAGCTCCTCCCAAAAATAATATTTAATGTCATCAAAGAACTTATTTTGTTTGGATTCTCGTTTGGATAAGACAATCTTCGCTTTTGTTGAAATTTTAAACATAAAGTAATGTGTCGTTATAAATCTTTTGTGGTGGAAAATCAACTATCAAAACCTTTAATATTTCTAATCACAGTGATTAGGTTGTCTCCACAAGGAGGAATTAGCTTATTAAACTAGTGAGTGGTGCCTCGTTTGTTCGAGAATAATAATAGGTGTGCGTACTAATTAGTGCAACTTATTTCCAACATAAATTCTTACTCTAAACACTTAATCAATAATGCAGGTGCTCAGATGTAAATCACCACCATAATATCCTGTCACTAATAGTGATCTTGGCAATAACAAACAATGTCTATATTAATCTCCTACCCAATAGCACCCATTTACTATAACCAATATCCCATGTTTTATGTTATTCATAAGAAGAACTCAACCACATGTAATTCAGATTAAAAAGAAGGATGTCCATGCAAATTCACTTTAATATATTAAAACCTTAAATAAAAGAACAGTGATAGTGGCAATGGCATTCACTGTAATTATTAATTCAAATATAAATAGAGGATTTCTCGTGTGTGCTCGTGCGTGCGCGAGGAAGCTTGGTTGGCGGCGAGGATTGAGGGGAAGGTGCATCATGAGGAGGGCTTCGCATTGACGATCTTGGCACGATCGGAGGTGGCCACCGGTCAAAGGAGGGGTGGTCGGACGTGGACGGTGTTTGGCGTGGGATAAAGGGCTGTTGAGGGTCGGCGTGGCTGGTGTGGGTCATCGACAGAGGTCAAGGCGAGCACTCCGGTCATTATGGCGGAGGAGGTGGCCTAAGGTGGCGTAGTCGGCAAAGGGGATGGCGTGGACTTTGGGTTCCTTGCGTGAAGTTGCAGGTGGTGGTGTTGGCGTGGGAGAGTGGAGGTAGGGTTGGGTTGTTTTTGAGAAGAAGATGAATAGTGAAAGGGGTTGGTGTTGGCAAGGGGGGTTTTCGGTGGATAAAGTGAAGGTGGTGATGGCTATGGGAGATGGCTGGTGGTGGTGGTGTTGATGGGTTCGTCTGGAGGAGTGGTGGCAGGAGGTTGAAGAAGAAGGTGGAGAAGATGTAGGAGGTGTTGATGGTGGTGATGAAGGTGGTGAAGGTGGAGGGGCGGTGCGCTGTCAATGCACGGCCAGTTGAGATGGGTTTGCGATAGCGGAGGGAGGATCACAGTGCACGCATAATCCACAGTGTTCACGGGTTTCATGGTGGAGGAGATGGAGATGATCCCCGCAAGGGGAAAGATGATGAAGAGATGCCGGGCCCTCCTTTAACAATACTCTGTTTGTTTTCCTTCAGCCGAAAGCTTCTCCAACCACTCGGTGAAGATTGTGAGTGGTTGGAATGGCGAGATAAGTCTGGCATTAACTTCATCAGACGTCCAGATTAAGTTCTGGACGTCTTAAAAGTTGTAATCGATGGTGGGTCTTGCCAAGAAAAATAATAAAGAAAATTAATTATTTATATAAAAAATCAATAGAATGTTATATTCTATTTTTGTAACTAATGCAAGCATGCCAATGTCAACTAAATTATACTATCCTTAATTATATTTACATACGCATATAATATATGAAATATGCATGCGAGTAATTTTATAAATTAAACTATTTACATAAAAAAATCTACTATGTATATGTAAACATTAATCTAATAACTAGGCATTTATGATTTAATTAATCCAGAAATGTGGTCTCATCAAATGCCCCTATGCCTAATTTTTTGCTAGCCCATAACAAAAGTGAAAAATGATGAAGTGACCAAAGATTTCTTCTTTTCTTATTCCAAAAATTTAGAGATCGAGATAAATGTGAAAATGAAGTGATAGTAACCTAAGCAACGGATCCAAGTGAAAAATCAACTTACATTTACAGTTTGTACTTAACCCTTGGTAAACAATTTATTAGGATAGGTAACTTCTTCCCTTGGAGATAAAGTAGAAAATAATCTGTAGTTTGACCCTGGCTTTTTGGTTTAGGTAGGAGATACTGAGTTAAATGGATTCGTATTTGGTGGCTCATACTCATTTGGTGCTACATGTAGTTTAGTACTATAGACTCTAAATCTCTAGACTATCAAATGAGTCACCTAGAGAGAGGCTAAACAAAACTGTGCTCTTTTGATGTTCCTTTGCGCTTACTTATTCTCTTTTTCCTTTTTCTTTTGAGATCACACATCTCACCTGATTTTCTAAATCTACTCAGTGTTTGGTGGCCTCACATGACATTCATACTTAAATTAAAGTCCTAATAACCTTACAACTAAGTTAAAAATCCTCAGCCAGTATTCGGGTGATCAAAAATACTGAAAAGTAGGTATGGGTCATATTGGTGAATCGCAATGGGTGTTTTTGTTGTCTCAATGATATAGACACTTGATAAAATTGGCACCTAAGACAGCTATAACTAGATTTTTTTTGTATATATATATATATATTTTTTCTATATATATCTATATATTTATTTTCTTCTTTCTCTCTCTCTCTCTCTCTCTTTTTCTTTTCCTTTTTTTTTATAACTCCAACACAACTCGATGCGGACTTTGATTCATAAGGCATTATTAGGGATGATGATGGTCAAGAGGATATAGTTTTTGGTTATTTAGTGGAAGTGTCTACTCTTGGCACTGGAAAGGAATGGATAGAACAAGCGTATTTCTGACCTTTGGCACTACTACCCTCCTTCAGCCTAGGACTCTATGAAGGACGGTCATAACCATCCACTATAGTCATAGTTTTATTAGACTCGATCTCTGTATATCTGCCTTATTTGGTGACTCTCAGGAATTCACATAATATTTGCACGCAGGAACAGAGAGCGAAAAACTGTCTAACTCTGAGGTATCATCGTGTAATTATCCAGAACTTAAGAGTCCTTGCACTAGACTTAGCGCACCAGTAGTCTCTCTACTTTCTCCTCACAAATATTAGGTAGATCAAATAGAAGATAGTATGCCTGATTCCCTTCAAATTGTCCAAGGATTCAGCAGACTAAAAATTCTTATTGATTTTCTATAAAGATCCATTACCCAATCTATGTGCAAGTGAAGTAACTGTAGTGGATTCTAAACTTAGAAATAATTTAAGAAGAATATTTTCAATGACACCTCCTTGATAAAGAGGTTTTGCTAGCGCTAACCAACTCAGCTCAAGAAAACAAGAGATTTCTTTTTTCTATGTACTTAACCTAAATGTATGAACATTGCCTAAAAATACAAAATGAACCCCCCATGCCTAAATCCTACAATGTCCTCATTGTAAAATTAAAACAGGGGGAGAAAAGAAGGAAATCACCTGATGAAGGTGTTATTTTAGATGTTGGGTTGCCTCCTAACAAGCGTTGCATTTTCTGTCGGCAGCTAGACTTATAGGGAACCTGTATATCTGGTTCCAAACAAAAAGAACTAGGCCCTAAAAATATGTGTAAGAGCGTGGGGCTAGAGAATAAGTAGCAATGGATGTTGGCGAGCTGATGATGCAACGTTATCTCAAATGCTTGACAAAAGACATGAAAACAAGGAGCCTCGTAGGCTACTTGGGGAGGTCTAAGAATAACAAAAGGAACATGAGAAGGGACCTCCCGAAATAGAATAAGTGGAGGATAACAAGGATCCTCCAAAGCAAGAAGGGTTTTAAAAGATATAATCATAATTATGTCAGACCCTTGAATGGTGAAAGTAAAAGTACAAGCATCAGTCCACACTCGCCATTCCACTTGGAGATGTACTGGCCTGATATGCTCCCTAGAAAGAATGTTTGTAAGCAGAAACCTGAGCTAAGGATCGATTAGGGAGTGTAAGGGTTGTTTGTGGTGTTGGGCGGTAATGATTAAGTTCAAAGAGGGCTTAGTTCATGTCAAGTCCAGCTCCAACAACAATTCAGATTATGTATTTTTCTCCCTAACAGTTGCAGAAAAATTTAAGTCACCCTACTTATTATTAATGATTTCCTCAAGAATGGGAGTCATATTTTCACTTTCTAGTATATCCAAATCACATTTATTTGATGGCAGGGTCAAAGCAACTGAATCATTATCACTAATTTCATCCCTGGATTCTTTTGGTTCACTTAAGTTTTTGTCAGGGTGTATGTGTGATTCACCAGTAAAGAGAGGAGTTGCTTCAATATTCTCAATTATTTTTGAAGGAGGTTCAGTCTTAATGTTTTGGAGTAAGCTTATATAACTCAATTCTTTGTACCTCTCAAGGCATAAATCCTCAATTGATGTGTATTGTCCCTGAGAGTCTCTCCTAGGCTTCTCACTATTGTGTTCATCCTCCTCCAACATCAACTCCCTATCTTCCTGATTTTGCGAAGGATGATTGTCAAAATCAAAAGTAGGGAGGAATCTGGATTTCACCAAATCATTAATATCCTCGGGGGCTAAGTCCTCAAATAACACATAATCCCCTCGAGATTCACTCCAAACTCGAAGTCTGGATTCCTCCATTTGGTTATTATCTTCCTCTAAAATAGACTCTTTGTATCCTTGAGACTAAAATTGATCCAATTCATCCTCCATTCCCTTAGGGTCACCTTCATTGGGCACATGTAAATCCTCAAAAGGATGAATGGTAGGTGTTGCCTAAGTGGAGGGTCGGGATTAGGCTCACTAAGGGTAGAATGGGGTTCCACCACATGATTAATAGAGAAAGTGGCATGAATAATATGACATTGATCCAGTTTATCAGGGATAAGAAAAATATTGTCAGCGGGGTCAAGGTACTCAAGTGGTCCCAACTTCCCTTTCTTTTGACTTCAATATAGCTCAGGTGGATAATCATTAAGATAGTTCTCCTCTAGTGGCCGTGTCTCATGGGGAGAGTCTAAGTGATAGCTATTTAAAACGAGATCCCTATTATCCGTTGTTTCCTCAGAATCTTTTTGATGATCACGGTTGTATGGGTAGGGATCAGAATCAATAGTAAGAGAGTAGCTAAGTTGACAAATTTGCTCATTCAATTGTTGATTATTTCTCCCATAGATTCCATCATTTCTTTTTGTTGTTTTGCATTTCTATCATAAAAGAGGAGCTGTCAGATTGGGGAGGATAGTTAGTCTTAGGCTCTGGTTGCCTAGGGGTATCAGTCCAACCTTGATGAGAAAAATTATGAAGGTTGGGAGGGTTGGGTGTTTGCAAATTGGAAAATTCTACTCCTAGACTCTGCTCAAAAGTGGGAGTTATCGGGCCAGTACTCCTAGGATAGGAATATGATTGATCCCATGAATTGTCATTGTACCCATCAAAGGATGAATATGCTCGGGGCATGGGATCCTGATTAAAAGATGGGAAGTATTGACTCTGATAATCTAAATGATAGGAGTAAGGGTGATCCATTTCTTTAAGCCAAACATATTTAACTCTTTTAGGACTTAGAAGAAATTAGAATAAAAGTAGAAACTTTCTAGAGAGTTCTACCATTGTCAAAACAAATGCAAATATAGTGGGATCTATTTTTAGTAGATTCTAGGTCTTAGAATTAAGTGTTCAGTTGGTGGCCAAACAAGTTTTGCATGAGTTATGCTTCCTAGGCCAACCTTCGTTGGTGCCTACAACGTGCTTTCAAGGGATGGAAGTCTCAAATCGAGCCCACGCACGAGGAACCGAAGTAATCTGGTGGATAGGCTTGTTGATTTCTAACCAACTTCCCATGTGGTGCAAAGAGAAGAGGTAGAAATTTATCTAGTGACCTTATGTGTGATGTGCACAGTGTCTCAGGTGTGCAACACACGTACGCATTTTGTGTTTTAAAATCCCATTAACAAGTCCTTTTGCACGCAATTAAAGTCACTGATTTTAAGGTCCAACCTCTTAGCAGTCCCGATTTCTTAAAGTGACCACTGACTTAATTATATTTAAATACTTTAGTGGTCTTAGATTTAAGTCCAATGCAGATGCATGACAGGTAATTGATGCTCAAGAAAAGATGTACCTTACTCCAGCTCTCTTCAATGCAGGGATGTATGCGATGCAATTAGGATAAACTAGATGCTGCTCATTCAATCCTAGATGGTTGCCCTATAAATATGCAGCTTCTAGCAGACAGTTTGGATTTTTCCTTTTCTTCTTTTTTTTAATTTTTTTAATAAGCAAACAAACTAAATTTAATTTAACTAGTTAACTAACTAACATGTAGTTTAAACAATTCAAATAAACCTATAATTTAAGTAAAATGGGAACATGCACCTGGAAAGATGCTCTCGCATAAAAGAGCGATAAGCAATAAAAAGTACTAAGAACACGTTTCCAAAAATGCCCAACATGGGTCCACAAGACAGAAATTAAATGTCTAATGTCTATCTAGCCTGATTTAAATCTAAAGGAAGCAAACAGATCTTCAGTCGCTAATCCTCCTTCCACGCATGTGGGATCAACGCCTACGTGCTCCTGTTACTGCCCTCTAGGTGACGTCAAGGTCCACTAAAAATATCGTCTCCGGCGTGCGCTCCTGTCACGTTTGTTCATTTTTGCATGTAAATAGAAACAAGGTCAGCAATTCAGAAAAGTATCAGAACTAGCATAAAAATAATATAAATTTCCTGAAAAATATTAATAGGCATATTTCCTCTATGGCAACAACGCCATTTGATAAGACGATCTTTGCTTTCGTTGAAATTTTAAACAAAAAATAATGTGTCGTAAATCTTTTGTAGTGAAAAATTGACTATCAAAACCTTTAATATTTCTAACCACAGTAATTAGGTCGCCTCCACAGGGAGGAATTAGTCTATTAAACTAGTGAATAGTGTCTCATTTATTCGAGAATAATAATAGGTGCGTGTACTAATTAGTGCAACTTATTTCCAACATAAATTCTTACTCTAAACACTTAATCAATAATGCAGGTGCTCAGATGCAAATCACCACCATAATATCCTCTTACTAATAGTGATCTTGGCAGTAACAAACAATGTCTCTATTAATCTCCTACCCAATAACACCCATTTACTATAACCAATATCTCATGTTTTATGTTATTCAAAAGAAGAACTTAACCACATGTAATTCAAATTAAAAAGGATGTCCATGGAAATTCACTTTAATATATTAAAACCTTAAATAAAAGAACAGTGATAGTGGCAATGGCATTCACTATAATTATTAATTCAAATATAAATAGAGGATTTCTCGTGCATGCTTGTGCGTACGTGAGGAAGCTTGGTTGGCAGTGAGGATCGAGGGGAAGGTGCGTCTAGAGGAGGGCTTCGCGTTGACGATCTTGGCGCGGCCGGTCAGAGGAGGGGTGGCCGGACCTGGACGGCATTTACTGTGGGAGAAGGGGCTGTCGAGGGTCATTGACAGAGGTCAAGGCGAGCACTCCGATCATTTTGGCAGAGACGGAGGTGGCCCAAGGTGGCGTAGCTGGTGAGGGGGATAGCATGGGCTTTAGGTTCCTTGCGTGAGGTTGCAGGTGGTGGTGTTGGCGTGGGAGAGGGGAGGCGACGTTGGGTTGTTTTTGAGAAGAAGATGAATAGTGAAAGGGGTTGGTGTTGGAAAGGGGGATTTTTGGTGGATAAAGTGAAGGTGGTGATGGCTACGGGAGATGGTTGGTGGTGGTGGTGTTGATGGTTTCGACTGGAGGAGCGGTGGCAGGAGGTTGAAGAAGGTGGAGAAGACGTAGGAGGTGTTGATGGTGGTGATGAAGGTGGTGACGGTGGAGGGGCCATGCGCTGTCACTGCACGGCTAGTTGAGATGGGTTTGGGGTGGCAGAGGGAGGATCATAGTGCATGCATAATCCACAGTGTTTACGGGTTTCATGGTGGAGGGGATGGAGATGATCCCCGCAAGGGGAAAGATGATGAAGAGATGCCGGGCCCTCCTTTAACAATACTCTGTTTGTTTTCCTTTGGTCGAAAACTTCTCCAACCACTCGGCGAAGATCGCAAGCGGTTGGAACAGTGGGATAAGTTTGGCACTAACTTCATTAGACGTGCAGATTAAGTTCTGGATGTCTTAAAAGTTGTAATCGAAGATGGGTCCTGCCAAGAAAAATAATAAAGAAAAATTAGTTATTTATATAAAAACTCAACAGAATGTTACATTTTATTTTTGTAACTAATGTATACATGCCAATGTCAACTAAATTATACTATCCTTAATTATATTTACATATGCATGTAATATATGAAATATGCATGCAAGTAATTTTATAAACTAAACTATTTACATAGAAAAATATACTATGTATATGTAAACATTAATCTAATAACTAGGCATTTATGTATTTAATTAGTCCACAAATGTGGTCTCATTAGCGTACACCTTTGAAAAGTCAGAAGTGCGTTACAAAGATTGAAAGGCATTCTTTGGAAAGTAAAGGTTCTGAAGGGGCAGGTGAAGGTAGTATTTTCTTGGTCCTTAGGGTGGACTGCAACTTAATTATAGCTGGAATATCTGTCAAGGAAACAATAAAATTCTTGTCTAGTTAAGCCCTCCAAGATTTGATCAATAAATGGGAGCCAAAAATGGTCTTTCTTGGTGGCGGTGTTTAATTTGTGGCAATCAATGCACACTTGCCAAGAAGAAGCTGTTCTAGTGGCAATATTTTCCCCTTTCTCATTAGTGATAACAGTTAGTCCTGCTTTTTTGGGAACAACTTGTGTAGGACTAACTTAGTTGTTATCTAAGATCGGGTAGATAATGTTAGTATCAAGCCACCTGATGATCTTCTTTTTTACCACCTCCTACATATTAGGATTCAGTCTCCTTTGTAGCTGGCAAGAGGGCGAGAGTTGTCCTCATGATAGATACAATTAGTACAGTAGGACGGATTGATACCCTCAAGGTCATTTAAAGTCCAACCAATAGCTTTGCGATTTTTTGCTCAATATTTGGATAAGTTTTTCCTCTTGAGCCCTAGTGAGATTGGCATTAATAATTAGGGGCATAGTTTGGTTGAGTCCAAGAAAAACATACTTTAGAGAGTTGGGCAAAGGTTTTAACTCCAATTGTGAGCCTGACTCAGAAATAAATTCAAAATTTAAGTTGAATGGGGAAGAGAGAGAGAGGGAGTGTTATGGGAAGAGTCATTTCTGGAAGGTGAAGTTAGGGTGGGAGGGTGAGGTGATTCAGGAATAGATTCAGGAACGGATTCAACTGCAAAACAAGAGCCCATATGTGAAATCTGCATAGTTTCTTCCACTAAATTATCCATTTCAGAATATGAAACATCAAAGAAATTAGGTTCTTGGAATCTCCTTGAAGCTTGAAAAATATCTATGGTAATAGATTTACCACCGCAAGTGATCTTCATCTTTCCAGAATCACAATCAATGTTTGGCCTTGCGGTGGCTAAAAAGGATCTTTGAAGAATAATTAGGGCATTCTTTAAAGCTTCAGGTACCTCGATATCTAGGACTGGAAAGTCTATAGTGAATAGACAATTCTGGACCTAGATAATAACATCGTCAACAGTCCCCTTTGGTTTGATTGTAGATCGGTCAGCTAATTATAATGTAACTTCAATAGGTTTCAATTCACCGATCTTAAATTTCTCAAAGACGACAGTGGGGATAAGATTTATGGAGGCACCAAGATCCAAAAGGGCGCGATCAAAGGAGATGTCATTAATGAAAACTTGAATTAGAGAAGCACTCGGATCTTTCTTTTTAAGAGGCAGTTTGCTCTGCACAACTGAGTTGCCTATCTCTGAGAGGATCACCTTTCCTAAATTTCTAGACTGCCTTTTGGGAGTGCATAAATCTTTTAGGAATTTAGCATAGACAAGGATGTATTTAATTGCGTTTTGGAGAGGGATGTTTATTTCTACTTGCCCAAGAAGTTACATTAATTCCTTATCAACTCGGATTTATTTTTCTTTTTGTTGGTGGAATGAAAAGCTTGTGGAAAAGGTATGGGGCTTTGTTCCTTTACAGTTGAAGGTTCCTAAATCAGAGTGGAGGGGGAGTTAAATTGCTTTTCTTTGGAATGGGTTTCTTGTGTGGAAGTAGAAGGCCCAGGATCTTGAGTTGTTTTCCCGCTCCTCAAAGTGACTGGAAAAAAATTAGCAGTATGATTATTTCTAGGAGGTCAGGGGGCCTGATTTTGTTGGAAACCTGGGGGGTGCTGAGGGGCTAGGTGGATGGGATGATTGGGATTTGAGCCCTGATACTGGTTCCTTTGGTTGTTTGTATTTGGCATGAGTTGAGAAGGCAAATTTCTTGTAGGTCTTTGGTCCAGAGTGACCCCAATTTGATTTTGTAAAGTAGTCACCATGCTGGTCACTTCAAACATTTGACTTTGCATGCCCAGCAAGGTTTTCATGACCTGGGTATTAATATCATCTTAAGAAGGCCCAGATTGATATTGATTTTTGCCCATAAATTCCATGTTGATTCAATTGAGGGAAAGAAACCTGAGTAGGGGCTTTCTAGGAAATATTTGGGTTATTCATCCAATTAGGATTGTAAGAATTGGAAGAATTTCTAAAGTGTTCTTGGAGAGCTGAGATGTTTTCAGTAGCAAGGCTAAAAGAATTTTGATTAGAAAAATCATATTTCCTTGTCATATCTGGTGTAACCTCAGAAAAATAATTGTGCTCAGCTGGGTCAGCACTAATGTTGTGCAAGTTTTCTCTTTTGAGTATGTTAGGTGGAGTCGGATTTGGAACTTGTTTTTTATTGAATTTTTCCTCCATTTTCTTCTAGTGAATTTGCATTTGATACAATCTCTGTGCTATCATTTGAATATCATCTTGAGTCATAGGAATGGATACAGATCTAGAGTCGATTTCATTTACTCCGAGTCTTGGGGTAGTATTTCTACTGAAAGTGTCAATTGAAGCCAAATTAAATGATTTTTCACTCATGCCTTCAAATAGTTGGTAGGTACTCTCGGCATCCTTATTTAAGAAATTTCCACCACATGAGGCATCCACAAATCATTTCAATTGATCTTCTAATCCATGATAGAAGATTTGCACTAACTGCCATAGTGGAATCTCATGGTGCAGACAACTGCGAAGTAATTCTTTAAACCTCTCCCAAGGTTCATGGAGAGATTTGCCATGTTTTTGTTGAAAGGTCACAATTGATTTTCTTAGTGCATTTGTACGACCAATTGGGAAAAATTTCTTTAGAAAGGCACTCTTGAGTTGCTGCTAGGTGGTTATAGGTCGACCAATTGTCTTGAACCAATAGGTAGCCTTGTCCTTAAGACTCATAGGAAAGAGCCTTATAAGCCATAAGTCTTCCCACACATTGTGGGAACACGTGGTCTGAGTGAGGATAGTTAATTCCTCCAAATGGCTGAAGGGGTCCTCTCTAGGAAGGCAATGGAAATGCTTAACAAGGTTCAGGATAGCTAGCTTGATTTCAAAATCTCCTTCAGATATGACCACCCCTGGTCTTTCCTCATAGTTAGAAGGATCAAAGAAATCCTTCAAAGGAATGACAGGTTCCTCGAGTGGAAAATTCTCTCTTTGGTTGGGTAGGTTCGTGACAGTCCTAATCAATTGCTGTTGATGTGTTTGTAGTTGAGCTAGTTGCTCAACCATCATAAGTAGAGGATTAGGAGAAGGATTCTGATTCTGGTCATGTGGCAACCTGGGATTTTGAGGTAGTTCCAAATTAGGGAAGTTAGGGGTGGGGATGTCAGATTGTGGATTATGAATGGGAGGCTTAGAGGCAAGTTGTGAATGGGAAGAGGAAGTAGAAGAGGACCTATTTTGTATGTTTTCCATTTTATAACAAGAGGAAGAATGCAAATGTGAAAAAAGTGATCGTCTGGTGCGTGGGGTGGAATATAGTGGTTTCTTTAGGTGCAAGTTTTGGGACCTTCGCCCGTGCATACACTTTTTGATGAACGAGAGGAGAGACGGCAAGAGAAGAGAGAAAAGTGTGCAATCCAAGCAACCAAAATTTTAAACCTATCTTAAGGTTGACTCCTTAAGAAAAACCTAAGACTTGGGAATCTGAATATTAAGAAATTAAGAGCTAATCCTACTTCCCAAAACTAATCTGGCTAGACTAGAAGAGGTGGCTTGGGCCTAAGCATGTCCCGGGAAAATCACTGGGGGCTTGTATAAACCTGTACTCGTCGCTTGACTTCCCTCTTAGTCTTGACCAAGTTTGATTAAGGGAATTACGATCAATTAGAGAAACCTTAAAATGTAGATATCAAGCCTAGAATTGAATGAAGTCCTTAATGGTCAAATGACTACAAATTTTTGTTAAGCTTAGGAACTTAGAAGTGTATGGGGAATGACGGGTGTTGATTGGGGTAATGCCTGATTATTTCCTTTTTTTTTCTATGTGTGCAAATTTGGGTGAGAATGTGACACCCAAGCCAAAACAAGGAGTATGCAAACAAAGATTATGGTGAATGATTTTTAAGGTTTGATATAGATGTTGTAGATTTATGATTCTCTCTTTCAATGTATTCAAACAAGTTTGAGAGTGTTTCACGCAATAATTGCAATCAAATTGTAATTGGTGAAACCCAATTCCTTTACTTGATTGTGTGATTAAGAGAGAAAATCAAACCCTAAATTAGAAAACCAAAGTAGGCAACTCCTAAAATGAATCTCTTTTTAAAAATCCTTTTATGTGCTAACCCAAACAAGACAAACAACACCACCACCTAATAGGAAATCAAACAAGAATTCCAAAAATAAATTTTTAAAGATTTTTGAAAGTTGATTAATATTTTTTTGGAATTTTTTCTATATAGGTGTTAAAAATCAGAAAAGATAGATTCAGAAAATTGATTCTGCAGAATCCTCACACAACCTCTGAAATTTTTGAAAATTTTATATATTGTAGAGATTTTATCAAGGTTTCCAGAAATACAAATTTGTCCAAATCTGATGAGTATAAAAATTTATAAAATTCACGGATACTAAGAAAATAGTAAGGAATTGAGGTTTGACCCCTCTTCAGTCCACAAATTTTTTAATTTTTTCTATTTAGCCAAATCTTCTGAAATTTGGAACTTAAGTTCCTGACTCAAAGGGCCTTCTTTTCATAGAATTTGAATATTTGAGAAAGTCTATTTTGCCTGAAATTGATTTTTGAAAATGAAGATAGAAGTTTAGATTTTCAAAAATTCAACACAAATAAGAAGGAGGTAGTGGAGAAATAAAGCAAACAACCACTCAAATCAATTTTAAGGTTCCACCACCCTAAATTTTTCTTGTTTTTATATGTTTTGATATTTTATAAGATTCTTTTAGAGATTTTTGGGATATTTCAAGAGATTCTGGCTTGGGTACTTACCTGGAATCGTGGGAAGATAAATAACTTGAAGCTTATGCTCTAAGCGATTCCAATTCTTGTTTTTGTTCTCGATTCGCACCTAAGTCAAAATCAAAACAAAACTATTGAAGACCTAATGAAGCAAGATAGATACAAATAAAAAATTAACCGTGCCTCCCTGGTAACAACGTCAAAAAGTGATGCAAAAAATACACGTTTTGTAAATGCAGGTTGTTATGTCGTTGTATGCGTAAATTCTGACCAACGCTTGAATTTATAATACCTAGATAGTGGAGTATCTTGGGTTGTCCAAGGAGGACAAATTCTTAATCAATTAGCTTGTTCTCTCAAATTCTTTTTTTTTTTATTTTTATGATTTTGCAATTTTTAGGGTTTTGAAGTAATTGGGACAATGAGATATATGGTAAAAAGTATTCCTAAGTGACAAATTGAAATCCTTCTTTCTAACTCACCCTAGGAAAGTGTGCCTAGGGTAATTAGAAATTTGGAGTGAAGTGCGCTAAGAAATCCAAGCAAACACTTGAAATTAAAAGCACACAAATTTAAAGGCAAGAATTTTCTATTGAATTGCAAGTAAGTTTATAGAAGCTACTTGAAGAGCACACTTGTGTGAATGATACCACACAAGTAATCCTCAACTAGAGGAATGCTTCTACTACAAAAATGAAATAAAAGAAGGTAGAAGATTCTCCTAAATAAATGAAGTAGAAGAAATGTTTGCTCAAAGTCCAGAGGCATTTGAACTTGAAAAGGACTTCTTCCCAAAGTTGCTCTTCCTCTCTAGTTTTGTGCAAAGGTGGACGTCCACCACCTTCTCTACTCTATGCCTAGCCGTCCTCTTTAAGGTTGCTCCTTGGCTTGGACCAAGGAAGAAGGGAAGAAGAAGAAGGCACCAAGGAGGCAAGGGATTCTCCTTTATCTTCTTCTCTTCTCTCCTTCCTATGGCCGATTATATGGTGGATATAGGTAGGAAATTAAGATAGCCCAGGATAAGTTATTGGTGGTGGTTATAGGTAGTATATATAGGATAGGATGGGAAGGCTTGGCACCAATCTAGGGTTGATCTATGGTTAGGTGGCGTGGAGGGTGGTGTAGGGTTAGGATGGTGTTTTGGAGTGGTGGTTATGGGATTTATATGGTGGAGGGTTGTTAGCGCCAATTGGAGGGATGTGGAGATGGTGGTTAAGGGTTAGGTTAGGTATGGTTGGCTGCAACTTTAGGTTCTAGAAGTTGGCACTACATTGAAGGGTGGAGATGGGTTCTTAAAAGGGATGAAGGGTGGATATGGTGTTGGTTTTTTGGAGGGAATTTTTGATGCCAAAGGGAGGGTGGTTAAGGGTGATTGTGGTGGTGGATGAGTGCCGTAGTTGGCACCATTAATGAAGAGGTACAAAGGGTTGGTGGTGGCTATGGTTTCAGTTCCAAAATGGAAGGTTGGTGGCTGTTTTTGGTGGAGCTTAGGTAGTAGGGTAGTTGGTCATGAGGTGGAGCTCAGCTGTAACTATTTAAGCTAGCTTAGCTAAGCTAAGCTAGTAAAGTAGTGGAGGAGGAGTTAGGGTTTAGCTAGAGAGGAGGGAACTTAAGCTGCATGTAGCTTCATGGAGTTGGTAGTTTGTTGAAGAAGGTCTTCTAAGAGCTCATCTACTCAGCTTAGCTAGCTAGTTCTTTGCTAGCTACTTAGTTGAGTAGATTGAGCTGAGTTGAGTTGGTTTCAACTATTCTAGAGCTGAGGGGAGCTGGTTCTGATCTTCTTGAAGACTCTCTAGCTAGCTAAACTAGCTAGCTTAGGTCCAGTAGACAAGCTCAACTAAGTTGAGCTTGGGTGAGTCTTCATGAGTTGGTGTTGAGCTGCCCTGAGCTGATTGTGGATTCCTCAGTTGACTTAGCTTAGCTAGTTGAGGACTAGTAGCTAAGATAAGTTGATTGGAGCTGCCATGAATTGAATAGAGCTGGAATGAGCCAGGTTAAGCTAGAATCCAGTTAAGGTGAGCTAGATTGAGCCGAGATCCAGCTGGAACGGGTTCCAGCTTCTTCTTCCTGAAAGTTTGCCTTTCTCATTGCCAGGGTTTAGATGATCTTCACTTTGTGATCATCCCTGATAATGACATGAAGTGTGTGAAAGGCAAAAAATAAGGAAAAGCAATGCAATGCATGCCTAAACTATGAAATGCCTACATGCAATCCTAAACCATATTGTAGTGTGCAAAACCTAAGAGCTAGATGTGTTTTAAGGCACAATAGAGATGATAAACTGGTGTTTATCACACAATTGCCTTGATTTTTGTCTCCAGTGCACCTCCTTCTTTTGGTCCTCTTCCAATACAATCCCCTGCTACCTTCTCCTCTCCTTACAATCCTCATCAGACAAAGGAGTGACCTCCTCCTTTCTATCAAAAGATGATATCTTAAACAGAACTTCACTCCATCTAGCCTCCCTTCAGGAAGGAAGATTACACTTAAACTCAATCGTCGCCTCCTGAATAGCATGAATCTGACAAGCCAAAGTGCGAGTGGCAAAAGTGGATGCTGGTGTAGATGTCCACCTATCCTGTATCAACTCCTTGAATCCCAGTTCCTTCAACCATGATTTATGGAACTTAAAGTATGTTACAAAGTTTGTATTTTCATTACTACACCACAAGAGAGGCGTATGATTTGAAAAAGGTTTATCACAAACGACCACCTCTGCCCCATGAAAGGATTCAACCATTGCAATGTTGCATAAGAACTTGTAAATGCACGATGCTGCCCTATTTCCATTTCTCCAAGTAAAACAGGCCCCTGCAATGGGTAGATCCATAAGTTCCAAATCCTGAAGGATCTGCTAAAAATCCCATGTAGATTGATCACATCTACCATCTAGTCAGTCATCAGAGTATAAAGTTGCATTGCAATCCCTCCCAATCAGCCACGGCATTCCATCCACCAATTGAGAGGCCTGGCCAACCTCCTATTACCCTGCCCTAGAAGACTTGTCACAAGGAACATAAACACAGGAAATAGAGAAAGATAGGTCATCTGTCCTCCTATTCAAAATTGTTGTCAACACCTTCCTAGCTATTAGAGAAAGGGTCAAATCAAAAGAATCATTATGCCATAATATGATGTGACTGCTTGATCTCCTTTTCGCCTTCACCTCTAGGCAATCAGTATAATGATCACCACACAAACTCTTCTTCATTTGAGGAGATGAACTGTCAAGATGAGTTTCCTGCAACAGTGCAATATCCATACGCCATTCAACTAAGTAGCTTCTCAGAAATGACCTCCTCCCCTTATCTCGGAGACCACGAACATTCCAAGAGAGAACTTTAACCATCAAGGGTTGCCTTCACCCATCCATTGTGAACCTTTTTTACCCCAATCACAGTGGCCACCTGTCCATCAATCTCATGTTTCGCAATACAATCCGTAGCCCTCCTAAGTGATAGCTTCTTTGTGGACTTCTTACGTTTGTAACACACAACAAGAATCAATTTGTGTTTCTGTGAGATCACCTTAGTAGGACCAGACAACCTACTCATAGAGGATTTTTGCAACATACTTCTCCCCTTAATACTATGCTTCTCTATTGCTCGACCATTTCCCCAACATCCAAGGGTGCATCTTCAATATCTTTTGGTTGTAGCTGGTCAATACCCGTCAGCTCTTTCACACTAACCTTTCCCTAACCAAAATCACGGCATTCTCCATGATCTAATCCTTGGAAAATTGCACCAAAAGTGACTGAGGCCAATTCCTCCTGCAAAGTATCACATACAACAGCAGCAGTCACAACACCAAGATAAAAACCACCCACTACCCTTTCACAAGAACATGCTTTGGAGGTAGACTCACAACACCCAGACCCTTAGTTGGGTATGGTAGCCACTTGTGGAGGGCAAAAAGCACATTCTCGACCAGCAGCCATCGCAGCGACCTCCTCAACGGATTGAGCCTACATATGTGCAGAGAACTCAACCCCCTGGTGCACCTCAGGTCCTACGTCATCTATGTGATTGTAACTCTGTCCAGCAGTAGTAGAGACAACACTAGTAGCATCAGGGTCAACGCCAGCAGCAGCAGAGGCAACGCCAACTACTACGATTGGCTCCTACAAATCAATGCCAGCAGCAGCAGATGAACGTCCCCCTTATAAATTCAAAATTTGAAAATGGTTATATTTGGGAAGTTCCAACTCACAATGTCCAGATCCATTAACGGATCTAGAATCCACCTGTTCAACGCCAAAAAAGCTCCTTACCACCTCAGCCACCAATTTGGGATCTGTTTACAGGGAGCGAAATCGGGTTTAAAGTAATGCGTCGTAGTATAGTTGAAATCGCTTTGAAAATAAATAAATTTTATTACTCGAAGTTTAAGTCCAAGGTCGAACACAGGGAACAAATGGAGTTCATGCACTAATCTCAATAATAGAGGCAATTTGAACACATAAAATTACTCAAAATCTAATTCAGAATGTAAAGCAAGAGTATATGGTTAATAAAATGTAGCTAGAAAATATATAAAAGAACTTTGGAAAGAATTGGACGTCTGATTATGGAATCAGATGTCTTAGAAGTGATTGATTTTTCCTTCTTCTTCTGCTTCTTCCTTTGGGTCGTTCTTCTCTTTCTCTTCTTTCTTCTCTGTTCTTCTTTCCTTCCTCTTTAGCTTCTTTGGTTCCTGCCTTCTTTCTTCTCTGACTTCTCCTTCCTTCTTTCTTCTGTTCCTTCATGCCTTGGCTTTTGTCTTCTTGTCTATGCTCTGACCTTCAGCTCTTCTTCTTCCTTCTTTCTTTGGCTTCAACTTCTCTTCAGCTCTGCCTTCTCTATAACCGTGCCTTCTCCTTCCTTAGCTTCCTCTGCGGCTTCTTCTCCTTAGCTTCTTCCTTCCTTAGCTGCTATGGCTGCCACTCTTCTTTCCTTAGCTACACCTTTGGCTTCCTCCTCCTTTCTTCCCTAGCTTCACCCTTCAGCTTCTTCTTCTTCTTCCTTTCCTTGCAAGAGCAAAACCTACCCCTACCCTCTCCCGCGAACTCTCTCTCTTTTCTCTCTTAGGCTCGCTCTCCTAGAGCCATCTTGGGTAAACGGGTCGGGTAAGCACGCCCGGGACTAGGCCCACCGGCGTGGGTGAGGAGTGCACAAGTAATCGAGTCAGGATACCAGGTCCGCGGAGCGTGGGGCATGGACGAGTGGGACCTCACCCCGTGTCAGGAGGCGATAAGCCCTTGGCACTTTTACAATTTATACCGCACTGCTCGCTCGAAAACAACCGAGGTGGGACTAAATGTCCCACTTGCTTTCTCGCGCGCGCCCCTAGGGGTCACGCTCAATTGCTGCGGCTGCAAGGTTCTGGGACTCTAATTGCCGGGCATGAGTGGTTCTCTAAGGGAGCCCGCACGTCTAGGACCCTGATTCCTGAAGCCTGGGGCAATAGGTGAAGCTTGCAAGCTTCATGTCTGCTCCAATGGCAGCTGTGACCTAAACCTGCACTCATGCAATACGGCCTTGAGGCCTCATTAGAACTTGCAGGAAGCTTCGCCATGGCATGGCGAAGATGTCTCGGTGGTCGGTGTGGTGCGAGGTGGCTTGGGCGTGCGTGCCTAGGTCGTTCTGTGGCCATGGAGTTGGGTTTGTTCGGGGGAAGAGTGTGGAGTGTGTGGCGATCAATGGAAAGGGGGGAAATAATCAATGAGTCATGGAGGAGCTTTTGAGGTGTTTGGTGAGGTGGATGGGTGCGTGGAATGATGGGAGCACCTCGTAGGTGGTCTTCCGGAGGTGGAGAAGATGGTGGTGGCCTGTGAGCATCGAGGGGTGAAAATAGAAATAGATGAGGGGAAAATAAAGAGAAGGGGGGAAGTATCTGACCTAGTTTAAAGACGAAGGGGGAAGACATGGCAGTCGGCTTGTGTCTACCGCCGTAGGAGATTGAGATCCCAGTTGGAGGGGGACGGCGATGACGAGAGGGTAGCTGGCGCGTGCGCAGGTATGGCGCGACGCGGATGAGGGAGGCAAGGGCAACTCTGCCACTGGTATTGTGGCAGAGCGATGAGAAGAGGAGATAGAGGTCGCCGAAGCTCGCTGGGTGTTTGGCCAGAGGAGAAGAGAAGAAATTGAGGGGTTATCTCCAGCCAAACCAAGCTGGGGATGAATGGGAGGACCTGGGGTGTCTTTTATAGTCGCAGGCAGAGGGCCTTGTGCTTGGAAGGCAAGCTTCCAAGCACGGAAACCTCACCGAACTTGGAAGGTTGAGAGATACCCAAATCTCTCATGCGTTCGCATGAGAGATTGGGTGGAAATCAGAGCTTGAGATTGGGTTCACATGATCGGGAATTCCTCAGAGAATCTCCCTTTCAAATTTGAGAGGGATTCTCTGAGGAATCAAGGAGATATCCCCCTTGAATCCTCGCCGGAGTAGGATTCCTCCGCTGTAATGGTGGAGGGACCTAATAGCAAAGAACGAAGTGGAAGCTAGGGGGTGTCTGCAAGGGTTGTCAAAAGCTAGGGGCATAAATGTAATTAGCTTGGACTATTTTGCAAAGTAGGTCAAGGTGAACTCCCCTTAGGTCCAAATTTTGGTATAAACCTAATTTGGACTTAAGGAATCCAATGGTGAAGTTGGATTTTAGGTTTGTCCACGTTTGACTGGGAATTTTACACAAAAACCTAATTTAGGGTAAATATTTGACTAGGACCCCTATTTAGGTCAAAATAGGTTCCAAAGGCCAAATTGAAGGTTATAAACCCTAGAGGATATTTTTACATGAATTTTAGAGGATTTAGGTGAATTTTATCTTGACTATAACCTTGTTAAATTAAGTGGATTTATTTTAGGGTTACAAGAAGTCATTTAATTCCCAGATTTCACATTAACCCTTTTCTGATTGAACTAACCCACTTTTTATCTTGTTAAGACCATTTGACCTATGTTTAGCCCCTGAGAAATTTCGTTGTTGTACTACAATGGTAAAATTACAGTTTTATCCTTTGTTTCTTGCTTTTCTTTCAGGCTGATTATCCCTTGAGTTAGGCCCTTCATTTGGTTATGTAGGAGCTTTTGTTCTCTTTTCTAACTCAAAATGAGCTAGTTAGGGCTCATGATGGTGTTCCCATCAGGATCGTTTGCCAAATTTGGAAAATCGTCAGCCTCAATATCAGGGAGGCTAGCTGCATGTTGATTTGAAACTCGAAAATTAAAAGGCTGGCATACTGGTTTGAAAATCGACCTCCAAACCTTGTGCTCCATGCCAAGAGTAAGGTGGTTCTTAAGAAGAACACTTGTCGCCTATAGAGTTTTCCTACAATAGCTATCATGTGAGTATTAATATGACACCATTAGAAGCTTTCTATGGAGAAAAGGATGTGCAGTTTGAGGTTGGGGCACTCGTTTTCTTCAAGGTATCCCTGATAAAAGGCATTCAAAGGTTTGGAGCTAAGGGTAAGCATGCAGACACCTAGATATGTTGATCCCTTTGAGATATCGAAGTGTATGGGACCATTCACATACAAGCTTTCCTTACCCTCTCACTTGGCATGAATCCATAATGTTTTCTACATATCCAATTTGCGGAAGTATGTTTCAGGAAAATGTCATGTCATCAGTTATGAGCACTTATCATTGGAGGAGTTGACATTCCAAGAGAAGTAAGTGGAGATACTTAGTTGTGCTATTCAAAGATTACAGTGTAAGAAGTGCCTTAGTCAAGGTACGATAGATGAAGTCGGACTATAAGGAGTTAACATGGGAGACTAAGGTAACAATGAGGGAGAAATGCCCTCATCTCTTCCCAAACTCAAGTATAAATTTTGAGGATGAAATTTTCTTTTGGTTAGTTATCTTTTAATACCCTACTTTTGCTACCATTCATTTATTATACTTTTAATTTCTCAAAGTGTTGGGATTAGATCCTTTTTTAATGGGTTATGGATGAGGTGATTAGACACCCGATTGCCTTATTGAATCCTAGTTTACTCAAGTTTCAAGGACAAAACCTTCTTTTAGTGGGCTATGATTTAATGACTCAAATTGAAGATCTGAATATTTAATCAGATGGTACACGTTGAAACAAACCTGATGACACTAGCCATGTGAGAATTAGAGCCTGTTTGTATAACAATGTGTAATGGAAGTGGAAACCCACATGATTTTCATTTTTGTGATCTGGACCTCAGATTAATGATCCAAAAATATAACTAGTTTCTTAGTGTTACGAGCAACTCAAGGCATAATTCACTTGGCGATCAGATCTTGGGTATGCAAAAAAACGTAGAAACTTGTGTGCGATCCGTTTGAGGAATTACACTACATAAAGACCTTAGATTTGAAATGCGTATTTTTTTTTTGATTTATCATCTTGTAATGATTCCAATGGTATGTGTTTCGTGGAAATTAGAGATCATTTGACCCAATTACAAGAAACACTCGTTATGGAAAAGGGAAAACATCATAATCCTAACTACACTGTATCCCTCTCTCACGGCTCCCCTCTCCACCCTTGATAAGAGCACACACATGTTACCCCCCACCCCCACCTCTCTCTTAAGTGCTACCTTCCAACTTTGTTTCTTCCCTTCACCTGCACTAAAGCTAAAGAGAGAGAGAGAGATATGGAAAGAGAAGAAAAATTGAGAGAGATGGGGAGGGAGGATGTGTAGAGGGAGAGATCGAGAAGAGAAAGAAAGAGAGGGAGGAAGAGGTTGCAATAACGGTAGCCACCACAAATTGGCTTGTGGAAGTAGTAATGCACAACAAGATGGCAACTGATGATACTAGATAGTCCTCAAGGCTACATATAGGCCACTTGCAACAACGATGCAACAGATGTTGGCGGAGGAATCCATCTCACGTTAGGTTCACCTTTGCACCTTGAAAGCATAAAGGATGGAGAAAGGGGTTGTTGGAGAGCACAAGCAGTTGATAGGAGTTTGCTATCAATGACCATGGAAGTTGGGGTCGTCGGAGATGGTGGCTCTCCTCCATACCTTTGGGTAATTCTTGAACAAAGAAGAGGAGGAGAAGAGATGAGATGATGGTAGCACCATCATTGGTGCTAATAAGACTAATTTAGCCTAACTATAGCAATAAATGCTCCTAAATATTCATCAGAAGATCAAAACTCTGTTCTAAATTGCATTTGAGAAGAGGACAAGAAAATGGGTTAATTATGCCATTTTAACATTTAATCACTAATGCATATTAACTAAAGGGTTAATTAGGGTTTAATTCAAGTTCAAATGGGATTAATTTCCTAAGAATTGAGTCTAAGCTAACTGAATCAGAGTTTTATGAAGATCTAAGAATTAATTTATTAAGAAAAATCCTAATTTCAACCTCACTTAAATTGAAATGATTCTGGTGGAAATAAATGTAATATAAATATTATAAAAATCATTGAAAAATATTCAAAGAGGTTTAGAACCTTCGCTTCGACCATCGGAACCCGTCTTGACAAAAAATAGAGACAGGTGGGAATTTGCCTTGTTGTGGGATTTTGTGTAAATTACCCATTTAAATGTGGTCAAAACAAAAATTTTATGTCACCATTAGATTTCTTGGGTCCAAATTAGGTTAACCCCAAAATTTGAGCCCAATTGGAGTTCATTTTGACCTAGTTTTCATTTTTGCCCTGTTCTCTCTGAATACTGCACAAACACCCGTAGGTTTTGATTTGCATTGCAAATAGGTCCTTTTCCTTCTTTTCCAAAAGGGGCAACACAATAGTAAAACTAACCCATATGCATGGATCTTTGATTGAACATTCAACCCATCAAATATACTCCAAATCCCTCCAAATTTGGAGGGATTACTCTTAAGATCAAGAGTTTTTGATTAACCAAGATCTTGGGTCTTGATTTGGAGCAAGGAGCTCCAATGAACTCACGGAAAATCTAGCCCTTACTTGCCAAAACTCGCGAGGAATCTTGCGAATTCCTTGTAATTGAAGGCTAATTCCTACTCTATATAAGTTTAGCATCCTCCAACGTGTTCCTTAGTTGTGAATTGGCCACGAAAACCACTTCTCCCTCATCTTCGGCAACCTTCTCACGCACTCCGGCGAGCTTCTCCGATCCCACTCCTCTGCATGTGTTCACGGCCACTTGACACGGCCACTATCTCCCCCTCTTCCTAGCAATCCTTGCCGGCCAAAGCAAGAGTGTCGCCGACCTCTTCATCCTCGCCGTTGCCTCACTGTCGACCTCTTCTTCCCCAAGTCCAGTCGGTCAACACCGGACGTGGTCTTGCCTCCTCTCACTTTGATATGACCCCCAATCACTTCCTCTTCCTTCCTAGCTTCATTTTAGACCCTTAGACTTAGGTTTTGCCTTCTCTCCTAGCCGTTCTCCTCCCTTCTCCACAGCCAGCGAAGCTCTGGAGAACTCGCATGGTTGCCACCCACCATGAAACCAGACACCACCTACACCATAACCTCCACCTCACCTCCGCGACCAAAAGCTCTCAATTTATTGAGAGTTTTGGTCAACGAGATGCTCGGTAGGACAAACCCATTCAAAACCACCTTTGCTGTCACTATCCAGCCACCTCGAGCCACAAAACACCAAATCACGATGACCACCACGTTCTCCGTGCTCCAACAACTCTCCTGAATGCTTTAATTGGGCCCTAGGGCTGTGTTTTCTTTGCAGGAAGTTTGCTGCCTCCGATCATCTTCTACATCTCCGACAGACGTTGATCGAGGAGCCCCTGCCTTGCTACTACCATCCTTGAATGCGAAATAGTACCAAGGCCCTTCTTGGGTCTTCAACTTGGAGGACCAAAGTCCCCTCGAGCTCTAATTGAAAGCAGCAACCTCTTGCAAGCACGCAAAGAAAGAAAGTGGGATTTTAGTCCCACATTGTGAAGGGAAAAATCATAAATTCCTTCATAACCTCCAGCACTCACTAGCTACTCGCTCAGAACATGGGGGGTCGGGCCCCCCATGTACGCCCATTGCATGCCCTCGCCCATGCTCATGCCATGTGGGTCTAGGTCGGATTTGATTAAGGTTCGATTAGGAATAGAGAGAGGAAGGTTTAGGTCGAGAAAGGGGGGCTAGCTCTGACAAATCTAGGCACAAATGTCTGGATTGAGATCCAAATTTGACATTTAAGATGTCTGTGGTCCTCTTTGGACGTATGGTTGTGGCCTTATGTTCACACAGGCCTTTGGCTTGAGAAATTGATTAAGTGTTGGTTAAGGCTTTGTGTACTGAACTAAAATCAAAATTTTTTATCATTGTATTTATTTATTTTTGACTCTCTAAAAACTCACATTTTTATCTATTTTGAGAGTATAATTCATTGCATATTATTTCTATTGCTATCAGATTCTTGTGCTTAATTTGTATACTTGATTAGTGGTTGAATTGCATAATTTTCTCCCTGAGACAACCTCAAAATTTTTTTTCGAGCATATAAATTTAAGTGTTGACTCATTTTTGTTGTTATACTACGACGCATTTCTAAAACCCGACGAGAACGTGTTAGCATTTTGGTGCCGTTGCCGGGGAGCAACATGTATTTTGACTACTAGTCATGTTTATTCTGAGTTGATTCTAACTTGCTTTATCAGTTTTGTTGTGTTGTTGCGAGGTGCATCACCATGAAGACCAACTACTCGAGCAACCACATCAAGGGTAGGTAGCCACTATTCCCTCTTCCATAATCCCCTCCTCTCCTGGAAAGAGCAAAAAGGAAACAACGGTATTAGGAATCGAATTTGCCTTATTTTCCTACTAATTATAATTCAAGGCAAAAGTTTGTTTCCTGATTTAGCTTGATTTGATTGTAATCGGATTTGATTAATTTGATTAAGAGAACCCCAATCCTGATACTTGCACCTATTAGGGACGTTAAGCATCTTGGGCTATTCACCTTCTTCATTGAGCCCAAGGTGCCATATTTGGAAGTAATTGGACTTGGAAAGAGAGGCAAATTAGGGTTCCTACATTAAGGATTAAAAAACTAGTACACATTTGCCTACTAAAAAGGAATCATATATTCCCGCATTGTGTGCTACCCAAGCCCTTGGTTGAATTGATCTTAATAAGTAAACCCTACAATCAAGTCTTTATAATCACTTGAATCATTAAAAGTTGTGACCTAATAACCTATTTAAGATCTAAATCAGGTTGGTTTGGGTGCTTTGATACAAATTTCATCCTCAACTTTAGGTAGGTCAAGTGAAGTTGATTCACTTTGTGAATCAATCAACCTCTAAATTAGGTCACAATTCAAATCAACTCTAAATTCAAGTGAAATTCAAGGCACAAACATGATTAAAATTGGTAGACCTATGTCTCAATTCACACATTCTGGTCTACTTGGAATCGCAGTGACAAGGAAGGTCAGGTGGGGGAAACCCTGTAACCCATGGGGACACTCTACCATGTAAGGGTCATTGTGGGACTCTCCCTTTCTGGCTGCCTGATAAACACACATGAATTCATGATAAAATGCTTACTTATGATAGTTCATAGGCTTAGCATTGCATATCATGTTATAAATACTGCATAACATCCATTGCATGACATTTAGGATAGTTGTATATTATGTATATTAATTCTTCCATTTTCTATGGCCAAGATGTAGTGCGGCATCTTTACGGATTTCATGTGAAGAATCCGACTGTACGGATGAATCCAGAGCAACGATTGCAGTTCGTCAATACGAAAATCACCCTGATCAGAGCTCTGTAGCACTTTCTACAAGAAAAGAAGACGGACGGCCCAGATGGCGCCACGTGACACCATCCAGGCCTCCCCATCTGAGCCATCAAGCCCCAAGCTCACCGAAAGAAGAGATCCCAGCCGTTGGATCTCAATCCAATGGCTGAGATGCACGCTCCATCGGCTGGCTCTTCCCTCCAAAGCGCATCAGCAAAGGCCTCATCTCGACTGTTGGATCTTCATCCAACAGTCAAGACACGCAACCGCATCATCCTCCATGCGACAATCCATCTTCTTGGCCAAACGGTGAGGCGGCCACTTCGTAAAGAGATGGCACGGGTTCGAACTGCAATCCATTTACGCCCACTACAGTACTGGATGCAATAGGACTGCTCGATCTTGATCGAGTGGTCGAGAGTCCTCACGCCCCATCTGACATTGCCCTTTGACTCGAGGATGCATGCCAGATCACATGTGCGCCATCTGGAATGTGCATTTAAGATGACTAGGAGTCGTGCTCGCCGTCTGATCCTCACAATTGCTTGAGGCGTGTGCGATTCAAATCAATGAGGTACGATCTGCAGGTGAGTCTCGATCGTATAATCCTTCATCCAACAATTGCCAATGCATGCACCAGCAGTGCGGAGTTCAAACGCGAGCAAGCGCACACTTCCTCCTCACGATCTCAGCCATCCATGTCCGATCCAACGGTTGACGATCGCCGTGCCCTATGCCAGCTACAGCCGAGCTTCCAGGTGCCAGCCAAGGCGCGTGAATGCTACAGCAACACCTCCGACAGGTCTTTAGCTACGTCTTAAATGTTGCTAAAGACCCATGCACTCAAACCACCTCCATTCCACCACTATATAAACACCCTTACACCCCTCATTCCTCTTCATCTCTGCCTACTCTACTCCCACCTACTCCTAGGCTCTAGTAGCCTACCAAAGCTCCATTAAAGCTTACTCTCAAGCTCCAAAGGCTTCTTATTAGTGTAATGATCCTAAGCCCCACCAAACATTCGTCCTTCATCCCACCACTTTCATAAGAAGCCTTAGAGCTGTCCTCCCATCTCCATTCCAGTAGAAGATCGCCTTCATCTCCTCACCTCCATTCCAGAGCCTCGGCGAAGCATTCCTCTACCCAGCATCCTCCTGCATCTCACCTCCTTCATCCGAGCTTCCGCCAGGAGCTGTCGTCTCGCTGAACAGCCGATTAAGGATATTTCCTCTCACCCCTATCTCTTTTATGCTTTCATAGATTATTGTAATAAACATTTGTGTAATATATCATATTTGTGTTCTATGTCATTTTGTGAACTTGTATTGCTTGTCTTTTTATTTGAAAAAAACACAAAAATAACAAAACCTCAAAATACCAAAAAGAAACAAAACAGAGCACGATTTTCAAACAAAATAAATGTCGCCTCCCTGTGTTCGACCCAGGACTACCCTAGAGTTTTGGTTATAAATTATATTTGATAGATGCATTTTGCGAGCTACGACGATGGGTTCTCCAAACTCTAATTTTAATTTGCAAAACACGCCTCATCATTTTGATGTCGTTGCCAGGGGCAACGGAATTTACTTTCTTATTTTCTGTGCTTCTTTGAATTTACATATGATTAACCTAGCCTGTCACTGATCTGCTGTCTTGCAGGTACCCTAGCATGGAGATCCAAGTGCGGTAGACCGGAGTAAAGTGCGGGTAGAGTAATCTATAAGTGCCCCCACATTCCCCCCCACTAGTTTCATTTTGCCACATTCATAACCAAGACCTAATCTACTTAGGTGTTTGCATAAACCTTAGGATAGAAATTGTTTGTCTTATTTGTCACCTCCACTCATCTCGCCTTCGCATATATAGAAAAAAACAAAAAGATACTTTTTGTGGGACGAATCAACATACACACTTTATACACCAACATTTGAGGCACGTAACCTAACTTGATTTTTATCTACTCAACCAAGATTCCAACCTGTGGAACTGGTACACACAAATCAACAAATAAAGGAGTAGAAATTAGTCTAGGTTAATCATCTCTGCGTGCCTAATTGGTGGTGCATCTGGGTCACTTGATTTAATTATTTGGACTGCACCACCTAATTTAAAATTGATTCATTTTGTAGCTACCCCATAGGATTCAATATTTAGGTCAAGCTAGGCACTCCATATTTCTTCTTGATTTATAAAGGAAAAACACTTGAACTCATGATTTTAAATTTGGTTTGACTCTTGAAAACTTGGTTGAATACACCTAATATTTGAATCCTAAAAGCTAAGTAAGATCTGAATCTTAAAACTCACTGCATTCTTAATAATCTTGCTTAAAAACTTCTTGGTTGTGCACATACACACGCTCTCAAACAAATCATTAAGGGCACAACCCATTAAGGGCCCATCACATTCTAGAAGCACCAATATCCCAAGCCTAACTAAAATTGATTAGACGTTGGCCCTAAGCACTGGTTCACTTGTCGGGATCTTGATTGAGATTGTTCATGATTAACTTGCTTATACCAATCAATTGAATGTCTAGCTAGGGGAGTAGCGTCAAACGACCACGGATGGGGGGTACACTAGTAATCGGAGGTGCAAGCTAAAGGAAGAACCTTCTCCCCAGTCCCTCCTCCTAACTGGTTGGATTGCCTGGATACAGGTAGAGTAAATCGTCCATAATCTTAGGATGGATTCTGAGAGTTTGTAGACCTTTAGGCTACCCAACCTAAGGACAGGCTTGTATTTTTTGTGCTGCAGGGTTCCTTCTCTTCCCCGTCCTTTCGACTTCCTTCCAGCATATGCTTGGAAGGAGGTCATTGAACCCTAGATTCGAAGGACCTTTAGACCATTCCTGGATGCGGAGGTTGAGCTATAGCCAAGCAGATCCCGTGGCTGATCAACAACCACCTCCCCCACCCCCGAACCAGTAGGAGATGATTCAAAGGCAGTTGGAAGAATTGCAATAGATGCAGCAATGGTTCCAACGAATGAATGGTCAGGGAGCTCACCTCTTAAAGGATTTCTATGATCCCTCAAACTATGGGGAACGTCCTGGTGTCATGATTACCATCGGAGACATAGAAATCAAGCCCTAAGTCTTAAGCTTGATTAAGAATTTCCATGTGCTTGGCTCGGAGGACCCATTCCAGCATTTGGAGGATCTGACCACTTTGGTTTAGACCACCCGAGCAATGAATGTGAACGAAGAGTAAATGATCATGAGGCCCATTCCCTACTCTCTCAGGGATAAGGCCGCACATTGGTACCGAACCATCGGAAGGCTGATAGAAACATGGGCTACTCTTAAGTCGGCCTTCCTGAAGAAATTCTTCCTAATCAGATGGGCCAATGCCTTACGACGGGCGATTACCACTTTTGCCTAGTGGCCAGGGGAACCATTTCATGGTACTTGGGAGTGATTCCAGGAACTTTTGAGGAAGTGTCCACATCACGAGGTGTCGAAATGGCAACTTGTGAAGATTTTCTATCATGGGTTGGTTGAACAGCTCCGTAATCACGTGGATGCCTCCTGTGGAGGTAATTTCCTCAACAAGGATGCATATAGCACATACGACCTGTTTGAGTAAATGAGAGAGAACTCAATTAATCATGCCTCCATGGATGCATTTGACCGGTCCCAACAACCTAGGTCAAATGCTAATGAGATCCAGGATTCTCATTCATTTGACATGGAATTGATTTGTAATAAGCTTGATAAGATGGACTTGGTTGCTAAAATAATGGAAGAATGAATGTCTAGGAATTTGGGAAACACATCTACATCGACTCAATCCTAGAATTTGGGATTTCATTCCTCATGAGCTCCCACGGGGCGGGAGTTTGTGAAACAACTTGAATTGGCTCAACCTATGAGCCAGGATTTCTCGGAACCTTATGGGTTCTAAACTGGGGCCTTTGATCTCAGTTTTTCTAATCCTTCTTTCTCTCCATCCTCTCCCTATGAGGATGCATATGCAGTGGAGGAGAATGCTAGGTCCAACCCGTATTCCAATACTTATAACTCGGGTTGGAGGAACCACCCTAACTTCTCCTAGAAAAGTCAGGGGCAACAGACCCAAACACGACCCAGTAACCATACATCTCAAAGACCTATGGGTCTGGGTCAAATATACACCAAGTTGCCCCCGATACTGGTTACTCAACCATCTTGGAATGCCCAACAATCTACAGGGTAGGATGATTTAAACCGTTAGATGGTGGAAATGCAAGGGTCCATGCTTTAGCTTATGTAGCAAATGAAGAATCATTGGATAACTTGTAATCCGGGTTAATTGCTAACACTCGACAACCCAGATCTCTACCATCCCAACCTGTACCCAACCCACGCAATGTGCAAAATCAGGGTAATAGAGCCCAAGGGTACGGGAATCAAAGGGACCCACACGCACATGCTCAGGTGGTTGAGCAGGGTCCCTCCTCTTCTTCTTCTGGTTACATGACCAATCAAGGTCCTCCAATCTTTACTAACCCACCTTAACACCCGAACCCATATGCCTCTGCAAACTTCGTCACCTTGAGAAGTGGAAAGTAGACCCAGGACCTTGAATTACCTTCTAAAAGTCAAAACCCTGGGGAGATTGAGAGAGAGAAGGAGGAGATTGAAGAAGACAATAAGGCCCAGGGATCGAAAATTGAAAATACCACCCACATCCTGTTCCCTGAAGCCCTATTGAAAACCAAGAAGAAGAAACCTTAGATAGCAACAAGGAGCTCCTAAATTTATTCAAGAGCGCAGAGATCAATATTCTGCTCCTCAATGCTATTAAGCACATCCCGGCTTACGCTAAATTTCTGAAAGAACTATGTACCCAAAAGCGTAAGTCGAGACAACCCACTCCAAGGAAGTTGATTCTCTCTGAGCAAGCAAGTTCTGTCATCCTGCATCACCTTCCTCAAAAGAAGAAAGATCTTGGTGCCCCCTTGATTTCATGCATTATTGGGGAATACACTTTTGATAGGGCACTATTGGATCTAGGTGCATCCATCAACCTAATCCTGACTTCTCTTTATGAGAGGTTTGGGTTAGGCAAAATTAGGCCAACCTCAGTAACGCTACAGTTAGTAGACTGCTTAGTCACCACACCGAAGGGCATTATTGAGGATGTAATCATCAAGGTCAAGGATTTCTATTTTCCCGTAGATTTTCTAGTCCTTGACATTGATGTACCTAACGATTTGATGAACATGCCAGCATAAACTGTGAGAGCGGTAGTATGAAGATCGCCTTTGAGGATAGGAAGCTAACTCTTGATATTTTTAAGGTGATAAGAGGATTTGAGGATTTTGGATTCATTGAGGAGCTCGAGGATCATGATTTTGAGACTTGTATGATGATTAGTGCACTCGAGGACTCCACCAGCTTTAGCGAGCCCAACCCATAACCCTCCATGGCAGACGTGCCACATCCCGTAGAGGCAGTTGATTTTGTTCATTCCCAGCCTCTTCCACTGGATTGTCCTGATGAATCTTCATTAGCATCCTCCCTACCTTCTATACTGAACCCACCTCAGCTTGAATTGAAACCATTGCCTAAAAATTTAAAATACAAATTCTTAGGACCTAAGAATACGCTCCCTGTGATTATTAGTGCTTATTTAACTAAGGAGCAAGAATTGAGGTTGCTTAAGATCCTTAAGAACAATAAGGAGGCAATTGGTTGGACCATCCATGACCTTAGGGCGATCGAGCCATCTTATTGTAATCACCGTATTTTTATGGAAGATGGATCCCGCTCTTCTTGCGAAATGCAAAGGAGACTAAACCCGAATATGCGAGAAGTGGCCAAGAAGGAGATAATCAAGTGGATCGATGCTAGAATTATATACCAAATCTCGGATAGTCCGTGGGTTAGCCCCTTTCAGATTGTACCCAAGAAGGTGGGAATAACCATTACGACTAATGAGAAAGGGGAAACTTTCATCACTCGTTCAGCTTCTGCTTGGACAGTCTGTATTGACTATAGGAAGTTGAACATAACCATCGAAAAGGATCACTTTCCCTTGCCATTCATCGATTAAATCCTAGAAAGGTTAGCTGGGCAAAAATACTTTTGCTTCCTGGATGGTTATTCGGGATATAACCAAGTCCCTATCCATCCTGAAGACTAGGAAAAGACAAATTTCATTTGTCCCTATAGAACCTTTGCATTCTGTAGAAGGCCGTTTGGGCTTTGCAATGCACCCATGACTTTTCAAAGGTGCATGATGGCCATCTTTTCTGACATGGTGGGAGATTGTCTTGAGGTGTTCATGGATGATTTCTCCATTTTCGGAGATTCTTTTAAGTCCTACCTAGCTAACTTGGAATTGATCCTCCAGAGATGCATCAAGGCACGGCTGGTTCTTAGCTGGGAAAAGAGCCATTTTATGACTCGGGAAGGCATTGTCCTGGGTCATGTGGTTTCTAATCGGGGTATTGAGGTTGATAAGGCTGAGGTGGATGCTATCTCTAGACTTCCTCCACCCACATCCGTGAAACAGATCTGCTCTTTCCTTAGGCATGTGGGTTTTTATAGAAGATTCATCAAGGACTTCTCGAAGGTTGGTCGACCCTTGAGTAACCTTCTGGCCAAGGACATGCTATTCGAGTTTGATGAATCATGCCGTAACGCATTTGATTTATTAAAAATGGTAGTCACTTGTGCCCCGATGTTGCAACCATCGGTCTGGATAGCCCCATTTGAGATTATGGCTGACGCATCTGATTATGCCGTCGGGGCTGTCTTGGGTCAGAAGATTGAGAAAATGCCCTTTGTGATCTACTATGCTAGCAAGACTCTGGATGAGGCCTAGAGGAACTACACCGTTATTGAAAAAGAATTGCTAGCTGTAGTTTTCACTTTATAAAAATTCAGGGCTTATCTTTTAGCTTCTCATGTAATCATTTATACCGACCACTCGGCCTTGAAACATCTCTTGGCCAAAACGGATGCCAAGCTTCGGCTTGTTCGCTGGATTCTGTTACTTCAAGAATTTGATCTTGAAATCAGGGATAAAGCCAGGACAAAAAATGTAGTGGTGGATCACCTCTCGAGAATCCTAATTGATTCTCCTCATCTGGATATCCCTATTTTAGACTCTTTTGGATAAGACTATCCTTACAATCTCAGGTATCCAAACCCCCTGGTTTATGGATATCGTCAATTATTTGGCCGTTGGTCAAATCCCCTAGGATTGGACCAAACAACAATGGGATAGACTTGTGTCTGAAGCCAAATATTATTTTTTGGATGATCTTGAGGTGTACCGCATCGCCGCAGACCAGATTATTCGTCGATGCATCCTGGAAATTGAGTTCCATAGTATGCTTGAGTTCTGCCATACATCTGCGTGTGGTGGACACTTTTCCAAGAAAAAGATGGCAGCAAAAATTTTGCGATCCGGATTCTATTCACCATCATTATTTAAGGATGCCCAGGAATTCTCAAAGTTGTAAACCCGATGCTAGACATTCGGGAACATAGCTAAGAGAGACATGATGCTCCTAAATCTAATACTTTCCGTTGAAATTTTTGACATAAATCCAATACTTTTTGTCGAAATTTTTGACATTTGGGGCATCGACTTCATGGGACCTTTTCCTCCTTCATTTGGACACCAGTATTTTTTGGTCGCTATTGATTACGTGTCCAAATGGATTGAGGCATTCCCAACCCGAACCAATGACCACAAGGTGGTCATAGATTTTGTGAAGAACAATGTCTTCAGTCGGTTTGGGATTTCTCGGGCGATTATCAGTGATGGTGGAACACATTTCAATCATGTCTAGTTTTGGAATTTACTGGGGAAATATGGGGTGAATCATCAGATTTCCACACCCTACCACCCTCAAACAAATGGACAAGCCGAAGTCTTCAATCGGGAGATCAAAAACATTTTGCAGAAAACCGTAAGGCTTGATAGGAAGGACTGACCCAAAAGCTAGATGATGCTCTTTGGGCCTACCATAAGGCGTGCAAAATGCCTATCGGTATGTCTCCGTTCCGTCTGGTGTTTGGTAAGGCGTGTCACTTACCTGTAGAGCTAGAACACCAAGCATTTTGGGCCATCAGGAAATGTAATTTTGACCTAGAGTTGGTCGAGAAGACCAGGAAACTCCAACTATCTGAGTTGGAGGAGCTTAGAAATGATGCCTATGAAAATGCCAGAATCTATAAGGCAAGGACCAAGGCTCTCCAAGACTAGATGATTTCATGTAAGAGCTTTGAGCTAAATTAGAAGGACTGGCTTTTCGATTCTCGACTAAAGCTCTTCCCTGGTAAGCTTCAATCTAAGTGGGATATCCCGTTTGTTATTGAGTGGATTTTCCCTAACGGGGCCGTCGAAATCTCTGACCCAAAGATGGGTAATTCCTTCAAGGTCAACGGACAGTGTCTCAAACCCTTTGTTGACCATGTGCTCCCTAAACCCATCTCGGACAAGGTTGCTCTTACCTTTCCCTAACCACCGTTGGCCAATCATCGCCTAGCTGAAGGCACTAAACTCAGCACGTGTAAAGACTATTTCGAGCTGACCAGAATCTCATGGAAACCAGGTGCTATTTTTCCACTTCTACTCTTCTGTATGCTTTCATTTTTAACAATGAGGACATTGCATTAGCTAAGCATGGGGGTGGATATATCTTTTGAAATAATCTTTTTGTTAGTCGTAACATTAATTTCCTATTATTCTTTAAAAAAAAAAGAGAATTAGGAGACGAGAACTTAGGCATTAGGAGTTGCAAACTTTAGGAATTGATACTTTGGGACCTGAATACTTAGACTGTTTAGGTCTTTTGACTTAATTAGCTCGGGTGTCCACTCGAATGTGGACTTAGTCTCGAGTCCCTACCAATTCAATTTCATCTTTAATCTAGTAAATAAATTGGGATGATAAGTACACGACTTATCAACTCGCCCTCTGATTTGAGGGGATTTTAAGTCTAAGCATCTACACACTATTTGCACTGACTCACTTTTTAGCGATTTTTATGGAAATTAGGTAGCTAATGAACTATCTAGGGTGGTATGGTTGGCAAGTTGTCGTGGGTAACAACCCATTAGCCGGTTGTCCAGAGCCCAGCCATAAGACCATTTTCTTCATACTGCCTTTAGGTAAATCTTAAATTAGGGAAGCCACCTACTAAAAAAGAAAAAGAAAAATGAGAAAATAAAAAAACAAACAAAACCACACTCCACCGCACGAGTATGGCTGGCAAGTTACCGTGGGTAACAACCCATTGGCTGGTTGTCCAAAGCCCAGCTCATAAAAATGCACAATAATTCCCAAAGCACTTAGGGAAGAAGCGGGGAAGTAGAATAAACCGGGGAGATATACACTGGCTTCACCCTTGTGTTGACCCCATAAATAAAAGAAGAGGGAGAAAGCTACCATTCGAAAAGATAAATCTCTAGGCAAGGTCACCTAGGGTCGTAGAAACCCGAAGTTCGTTTTAACGGCTGCTTAGTGAGTCTTTCACTCATTAGGCGGATCGCAGTCCATACTAGGGAATGAAGAATCCGACCATACGGATGAATCCAGAGTGACGATTGCAGTCCGTCAACACGAAAATCACCTTGATCAGAGCTCTGTAGCACTTTCTACAAGAAAAAGAAGATGGACAGCCCAGATGGCGCCACGTGGTGACATCCAGGCCACCCCATCTGAGCCATCAAGCCCCAAGCTCACTAGAAGAGGAGATCTTAGCCATTAGATCTCAATCCAATGGTTGAGATGCGTGCTCCATTGGCTAGCTCTTCCCTTCAAATCACATCAACAAAGGCCTCATCTCGACCATTGGATCTTCATCCAACAGTCAAGACGCTCGACTGCATCATCTTCCACGTGACAATTCATCTTCTTGGCCAAACGGTGAGGTGGCTACTTCACAAAGCGATGGCGGGGGTTCGAATCGCAGCCCATCCGCTCCTGCTACGGTACTGGATGTAATAAGACCGCTCGATCTTGATCGAGCGGTCGAGAGTCCTTACGCCCCATTTGATGTCGCCCTCTGACACGAGGACGCATGCCAGATCGCACGTGTGCCATCTGATGCGTGCATTTAGGACGACCAGGAGCTGTGCCCACCGTCTGATCCTCACAATCGCACGAGGCGCGTGTGATTCAAATCAATGAGGCGTGATCTGCTGGCGAGTTTCGGCTGTATGATCCTTCATCCAACGGCTGCCAACACATGCCCTAGCGGTGCAGAGTTCAAACGCGAGTGAGTGTGCGCTTCCTCCTCGCGATCTCAGCCATCCATGCCCAATCCAACGGCTGACGATCGCCGCGCCCTATGCCAGCTGCAGTCGAGCTTCCAAGTGCTAGCCAAGGCACGTGAGTGCTACAGCAACACCTCTGGTGGGTCTTTAGCGATGTCTTAAATGTCGCTAAAGACCTGTGTGCACAAACCACCTCCATTCCACCACTATATAAACACCCTTACACCCCCATTCCTTTTCATCTCTACCTACTTTACTCCCACCTACTCCTAAGCTCTAGTAGCCTACCAAAGCTCCATTAGAGCTTACTCTCAAGCTCCAAAGGCCTCTTATTAGTGTAATGATCCTTTGAACCACCAAACATTTGTCCTTCATGCCACCACCTTCATAAGAAGCCTTGGAGCCGTCTTCCCACCTCCATTTCTGTAGAAGATTGCCTGCATCTCCTCACCTCCATTCCAGAGCCTCGACAAAGCATTCCTCTACCCGACGTCCTCTTGCATCTCACCTCCATCATCCTGCATCTCACCTCCTTCATCTGAGCTTCCACCAGGCGCCGTCGTCTCGCTGAACAGTCGATTCGGGAGATTTCCTCTCACCCCTATCTATTTTATGCTTTCATAGATTATTGTAATAAACATTTGTGTGATATATCATAGTTGTGTTCTATCTCATTTTGTGAACTTGTTTTGCTTGTCTTTTTATTTCAGAAAAACACAAAAATAGCAAAACCTCAAAATACTAAAAAGAAACAAAACGAAGCGCGATTTTCAAACAAAGTAAATGTCACCTCCTTATGTTCGATCCGGGACTCCCCTGGAGTTTCGGTTATAAATTATATTTGATAGATGCATTTTGCGAGCTACTACGACGGGCTCTCCAAACCCTAATTTTGATTCACGAAACATGCCTCATCACTGCCCATGTAATTCTCGAGTGGGTGAGTTTCTGATCTAGAGGTCCATTTGCCTCAAACTACCTTAGTCATCCAATCTTTTTGGGTGCCATGATTGGGTCCAAGACACATTTAGTCCCTCACCTGACTCTGTAGTGCATGTATGGGAGGAGGTCCTTAAGACCAGTCTTTTGACCTCCATTAGTGGTTCACTCTCATCGGGGTCAAACCCCAGCTCAATTGTTTGGGTCCCCTTACAATTAGATCGACATCTCTTTTGATCATTCCACATCTGAACCTAGTTCTCCATCCTCTGCTTCCATGGAGAATTAAGATCCTGAAGGAGGTGGTGAGGTTCTAGACCTGCAGAACTAGTTGTAGAATCTCATTGATCTACTTCATGTATACATCAATCCTCGACTGCGTTCGTAAATGCGAGATCACTATAATCCCACGGGAGTGGCTATCGAACCCAGGGTGCAGATTTTGGCTAGGAGACTTGATACAGAGTTGAAACTGAATCTTGTCAATTTGATCCCCCAATTTCATGGATTGGGCTTCGAAGTCCCTTTCGAGCACATCTAACAACTGAAACTTTTGGGCCACCTGTTCAAAATCGAAACACCCTACTCATGAAGAAGTTCTTCTCTTTGAAGGACAATGCTGTCCATTGGTATCAATCTTTGATTCGACCAATTGACACCTGGGAGGAATTACAAGCTAAATTCCTCAAGAAATTCTTCTCGATTGGTCACACTAATGCTTTGAGGCACTAAATCACGCAGTTTACGCAAAATGTGGGAGAACCACATCATGAGGCATGGGATCGCTTTCTGGATCTCATGCGGAAATGCTCTCATCATGGAGTTCCTAAATGGGAATAAGTCCAGTATTTTTACTAGGGACTCCGTAAGGACATCAGATTATTTGTCAATGCAGCCTGTGGAGGCAACTTCATGGGCAAGGATGAAGACACCGTTTGTGAGATTCTCTAGAACATGTGCGATAACTCTATAAACAATGAGTCTATGGGAATGTTCGATCGGATGACTACCCTTACGTTTAAAAACATGCAATGGGCACACAAAACACGAGACCTATCCGCATTTGTCGATCTGGAGATGGTGGCCAGTCGATTGGATAAGGTCTCTATTATCAAGAAGAAGGTGGACGAATTGACTCGCCAACTATAGAGAGCCACTTCTTCTCAGCAGAGCATGTATGCATATTCGCCTTCAGGTAGGGAGGCCATGCATAACATTCACCACCACACATACCTGGGGATGGAAGCGTATTTGACCCCACCTGATCCTGATTTTGGAGAAAACTCCGAATCATCATACTCTAGTTGGGGGATCTCTGAATGCTCATACTCTGATTACTCTAGAGCTCCTCAGACCTGAGAGGATCTCCACACCATCTAGAATGGTTCATTCTCCAACTCATATAACCCTGGATGGTGCAATCATCCGAATTTCGTGTGTTCAGGAAATAATTAGAAGTCTAGACCTCAATTCCAACCCCGACCATATCAACCTGCTCAGCCTAGGCCTAACTTGAACTTTCAAGCCGAGCTTAGCAAGGAGGACTGGATGAGCCTGATTTTGCAGACATTGGCTGCTATGCAGAAGACCAACATGACCATACAAAAACAGTATAAGGCGAAAATCACAGACGTTCACAGCCAACTTGCACAGATGGCTGGGACTCACCAACCTAGTGCACTTCCTTCCCAAACTCTGCCGAATCCAAACAATGTGCCGAACCAGAGGCACGTTATCAACCCAAATTAGGGCCAAGCTCATTATGTCTACCAGGCTGCTTCTACACCTTCGCTTGATGGGTTGGAGGCTTCGACTTCATACACAGGATATTAGCAGCAACCTCCTCTCTTGCCAACTCCAACTCCCAATCCAACTCAGGCAGGCCTAAATTCTGTCACCACTCGTAGTGGCAAAAGTACTCGGGACCCACCTTATCCTAATCAACCTGGTACAAATCGTTCAAGGCCTAAACTAAGGGTGGATACCAAGGACAATCCCACCCAAGACCCAAAGCCTGAACCAACCTTGGAGAAACCTACAGACATTCCATTTCCAGAGGCTTTAGCCAAAGGAAACAGGAAATCCAAACTTGTGCCACTTGTGGAGGATTTGGTCAAGCTCTTTGAGCAAATCCAAATAAGCATTCCCTTGATGGATGCGATCCATCACGTACATGCTTGCGCACGATTTCTGAAGGATTTTGTACACCAAAGCGCAAGCCACAAAACAAAGACGGGAATTCGATTATACTGTCAGAGCAAGTAAGTTCTATAATTTTGAGTAAAGTCCCACAAAAGGCAAAGGATCATGGTACCCCTTTGATCTCCTGCAAGATAGGGAGTTTAGAGTTCGATGGAGCTTTATTGGATCTAGGAGCTTCCATAAACCTGATTCCTACCTCCATACTAGACCATTTTGAGGAGACTGAGCTCATACCGACTGAGGTGACTCTACAGTTAGCCGACAGAGCAATCAAGTCACCATGAGGAGTTCTCGAGGATGTTCTGGTTAGGGTACGAGATTTTTATTTACCGGTGGATTTCATAGTCCTAGATATGGATACTGTTGAAAATCTAAGACATACACCGATCATCCTGGGGAGACTGTTCTTAGAGACTGCTAAGGCGAATATCAACTGCAAAGAGGGCCAGATTGAGTTAAAATTCGAGGACGAAACAATGAGGATAGATATTTTTAAGGCCCAGAAAGGAATAAACTGTGGGGCAATCGAAGAATTTTGTGACATAAGTTCTTTGGTTGAGGATCCAATTCCCAAGGTGAACTTGATTCTCCAAAATCCTCAACCACAAGATATTGACCCACAGATTAAGGAGCTTGAATCTGATTTGGACCTATCTCCAGCTTCCACCTTAGCTTCTGAGGCTAACCCTGAGCCTCAACATGCTGTTGATAATCTAGTATTGGAGTTTAAACCTCTCATATATCATCTGAAATATGTATTTTTGGGTTTGAATCAAACGTTTCTTGTGATTATCAACTCTCGACTCACCTTTGATTAGGAAACAAATTGATTTCTATTCTTTAGCAACATCACAGAGCCATTAGATAGACTTTGGATGACTTGATTGAAATAAGTCCCTCATACTGTATTCGTCGTATTTATATCGAAGAGGGCTCATGACCATCTGGTGAAATGTAGAGAAGACTGAACCCGAATCTCCAAGATGTCATGAAAAAGGAGATCATCAAATGGCTTGATGCGGGAATCATATACCCCATCTCTGACAGCTGTTGGGTGAGTCCCATCTAAGTTGTGCCTAAAAAGGTAGGGCTCACCGTGATTACGACTGAATCCAGAGAAACCATTCTGACACGAATTGCAAACTCTTGGAGCATCTGTATTGACTATCGAAAACTAAATTCCTCTACGAAGAAAGGCCATTTCCCTCTCCCGTTCATTGATCAGATCCTCGAGAAACTAGTGGGAAATCTATTTTTCTATTTTATGGATGGCTAATCCGGATATAACCAAGTGGCAATTCATCCTGAAGATTAGGAAAGGACCACTTTTACCTGCCCCTATGGGATGTACGTGTTCTGTAGGATGCCATTCGGACTATGCAATGTGCCTGCCACCTTTCAATGGTGCATGCTAGCCATATTCTCTAATATGGTGGTAAATACCTTGAAGTCTTCATGGATGACTTCTTGATTTTCAGCCAAGCCTTTGATGATTACCTTCTGTACTTCGTTCAGATCCTCAATGGTGCATCGATGTGAATCTGGTTCTCTCCTAGGGAAAGAGCCATTTCATGGTTCCAAAGGGCATCATGCTTGGACACCTTGTATCTAAGAAAGGTATCCAAGTTAATCGAGCTAAGGTGAATTTGGTTTCCAAATTACCCGTACCTTCCTCTATCAAAGAGATCTAATCATTTTTGGGGCACGTTGGTTTCTATCGATGATTTATATCGGATTTCTTGAAAATCCACGTCCCTTGACGAATCTTCTCTCAAAGGACACTCCTTTCGAGATGATGAGTGCATTCATGCATTTGAGATTCTACGCGTCAAGTATCCTAAGCTCCAATCCTATAATCTCATGACTGGTCTCAACCTTTCGAGATCATGTGCGATGTGTCTGACTACACAGTAGGAGCAGTGCTTGGGCAGAAATCAATGGGAAACTAGTGGTAATATACTATGCTAGGAAGACCTTGGACGAGGCTCAGCATAATTACATGTTTTGTGATCGCTGAATCGGGTTTTAAGAATATTGCGTTGTAAGATAGCCGAAAAAGCGTTCAAAACAAATACAATTTTATAACTCAAATTTAAAGTCCAAGGTCGAACACAGGAAGCAAATTGGTATTTAGAAATCAATATCATAATTCAAAATTTAGAAGAATATGCAATAATATTAATATTACAGTGCAAAAATATAGGAGTAATTAGCAATGTAGGTCACAGAATACTCAAGAACTCAATGTATATGAATATGAATAAAAAAATTGGATTTCTTCTTTCTCTTCTTCCTTCTCTTTGCCTTTGGCTTTCTCTGCCTTCTCCCTTGACTTCTGCCTTTAGCCTTCCTTCAGCTTCTTCCTTCTTCTACCTCTACTCCTTTCTTTCTCTTTCTTTCTCTGGTAGCTGCCTTCTCTCTTCCTTTGCCTTTCTGCCTTGACCCTTAGCCTTAAGCCTTTGCAATCCTTCTTCTTTAGTTTCTTCCTTCTTCTCTTTGTCTTTTCTTTCCTTTTCCTTGCTTTGCTGGCTGCCTCTTCTCTTTCTTTCTCTGCCTTAGCTTCTCTACGTCCTTGTCCTCTCCTTCTTCTTTAGCTTCGCTTCTCCTCTTTAGCCTGCAGGAAAACCTACCCCCTACCCGCACCCACTCTCCTATCTTTTCTCTCTTAGGTTCTGCTCTGCCAGAGCCATGCGTTATCGGGTAATCGGGTCGGGTACGTACCTGGGACCAGGCCCACCGGTGTGCGGTGGTGGGCGAGGAGTGCAAGTTGGGTTGGGTCAACCAGGTCCGCGGGGCTTGGTCGTGGACGAGGACGATTCGGTTCAGGTGAGAGGGACCTCACCTCATGATTTGGAGGTGAACAGCTACTAGCAAGAATTCAACTTATGCAGGTGCTGCGCCTCAGAACTTTCCGAGGTGGGACTAAATGCGCCACCTTCCTCTCGTGCGCTAGCAGCAGAGGTGTTCTCTAATTGCCTCAACTGCCACAGCCTTCAACTGGAATTGAATGCCTGGAGTCATGCGCGAGGGTGTTCCACGTAATCTGGGACACGAGCCTGGAGCTGGCGAAGCCTGGAGCGACTGCAAGCAAGCTTAAAGCTTTGCTCCAATGGCGGATGACGCCTGCTACTTGAAATCACCAAGACAGCCTC
This sequence comes from Thalassia testudinum, assembly GCA_037157565.1. NCBI lineage: Eukaryota > Viridiplantae > Streptophyta > Magnoliopsida > Alismatales > Hydrocharitaceae > Thalassia > Thalassia testudinum. The sequence continues at coordinate 181,807,948 of JAZHRO010000024.1, read as the reverse complement.
ACGGCCACGTTAATTGCTCAGGAAGCTTCGCTGAGGCACGATGAATGTGCAGCAGTGGTCGGTGTGTCATGGGGACACCTGTGCGAGCGTGCCTAGGGCACACTGTGTGCGTATGTGTGGGTGTGTTCGGGGGTGCTTTTGGGTGGTCAAAGGAGTGAATGGAGTGAGGGGTTGTGATCAGGGAGTCGAGTCAGAGTTCATAAGGTGGTTGGGGTGGTGGATGGAGGTGCGGAGTGACGGGAGCACCTTGCTAGAGGTATTGCCGGAGGTGGAGAAGGTGATGGTGGTCAGTGGCGTCGAAGGTTGGTTTAGGGAAATAAAGAGAGGGAAAGGAAGTAGAGGGTGAAGGGGACTTATATAGGGTGATAGTGGATGAAGGGAAGGCGAGGATGGCGTCGGGCACGTACTGTCGACACCAGAGATGAAGGCGCTCAGGGAGGGATGGTCGGAGAGGATGAAGGGGAGACAAGGGCGTCGGCGGGTGCTGCGCGACACGGACAAATGCAAGAAAGAAGAACCTGCCACTAGTATTGTGGTCAGGTGACGAGGGAGAGCAGGGAAGGTCACCGGAGCTTGGTGAGAAAATCGGCCGGAGGAGGAGAGAAGAATTTGAAGGGGTTTCCTGGTCGATTTCAAGCTTAGAGGAGTCAGTTGGATCTGGGGCTCCTTAAATAGACCTCTGGAGGGGGATTTGTGCTTGGAAGCCAAGCTTCCAAGCAAGGTATGCTTGCTGGAGATGGAAACTTCAAAAGAGACCCAAATCTCTCATGCATTCGCATGATAGATTGGGTAACAATTAGGGCATCAAACTGGGTTCACATTGGAGGGATTTTCTCAGAGAATCTCCCTTCCAATTTTGAAGGGGATTCTCTGAGAAATCATGGAGAAACTACCTTCTAAAGCTCATCGGAGTAGGATTCCTCCACTATAATGGCGAAGGGACCTAATTGTAAGAACAATGAACAAGTTAGGGGGCTTTTGCAAGGGTTTTTGAAAGATAGGGGCACAAATGTAATCAGGCTGGACCTATTTGCAAAGTAGGTCAACATGAGTTCCCCTTAGGTCCAAATTTTGGTACAAACCTAATTTGAACCTAAGAAATCCAATGGTGAAGTTGAATTTTGGGTTTGACCACGTTTGATTGGAAAATTTATGCAAAAACCTAATTTATGGTAAATATCTATCTAAGACCTCATTCTAGGTCAAAATGGGTTCCAATGGCCAAATTGAACATTCTAAATCCTAGAGAATATTTTTATATGATTTTTAGAATGTTTAGGTGAATTTTATCCTGACTAGAACCTTGGTTAATCAAGTGGGTCTGTTTTAGGATTTTAAGAAGTCATTTAATTCACAGGGTACACACAAACCCTTTTCTATCAAATCCAATCCACTTTTTATCTTGTTAAGACCTTTTGACCTGTGTTTAGCCCTTGAGAAAATATGTTGTTGTATTGCAATGGTAAAATTACAGTTTTACCCCTTGTTTCTTACTTTTCTCTCATAAAGGTTATTCAATGAATTATGACCTCTAGTTGGTTATATAGGAGCTTTTATTCTCTTCATTGGGCCAAAATAAGCTAGTTAAGGCTCATAATGGTGTTCCCATCATTGCACGATTACAAAGAAGGAGCTGCTGGCAGTAGTGTTTGATCTAGAGAAATTTAGATCGTACCTCCTAGGTTCCCATGTCATCATTTACACAGATCACATGGTGGTGAGGCACTTACTCGTGAAGGATGCGAAATTGAGGTTGATTCGATGGATCTTGCTCCTACAAGAATTTGACCTCAAGATACGCGATAAGGCAGGAAAGAAAAACATGGTACTGACCATTTGTCCTACCTCCCTTCTTCGATCATTGACTCATCCAGACTTATTACCGAGCATTTTTTGGATCAACATCTCTTGTTCGTTAATGGACTTCCCTAGCTTGTGAATATTGTGAACTACTTATTACTGGGAAAGTCCTGTCAGATTGGGTAAAAACCCGACAAGATAAGTTGATTTTTGACACCAAGTACTATGTCTGGGAAGATCCGTATCTGTTCCACATCGGTAATGACCAAGTAATTTGAAGATGCATTCCTGACGATGAGGTTAATGATGTCATATCTTTTTGTCATGACCAGGCCTGCAGTGGCCATTTCTCGGGGTGTAAAACTGTAGCGAAGATCCTTGAGGGGTTCTTTTGGCCCACTCTATTCAAAGATGCAGAATCCTATTGCTGGGCATGTGCCCGTTGCCAGACCCTCGGCAACATGGGCCCACGTGATATGATGCTTTTGAATCCGATCATTGTGTGCAAAATCTTTGACATTTGGGGGATTGATTTTATGGGACCATTCCCGTATCTAACGGCTTCGAGTGCATCTTACTTGCTGTTGATTATGTCTTGAAATGGATGAAAACCGTCCCCATGAGAATGAATGATCATAAAGTTGTTTTCCACTTTATCTAGGAGAACATCTTTTCCAAATTTCAGGTTCTTAAAGCCATCACCAGTGGGTGTCATTTCGTGAATGTCTACTTCCAGTCCCTGATGAAAAGGTATGGGGTGTTGCATCGTATTTCGACTCCGTATCACCCCCAGACTAATGGACTGGCTGAGCTCTCCAATCGGAAGATCAAGAAAATTCTATAGGTTACTATTCGACCTGATAGAAAGGACTGGTCTACCCAGCTTCCGAAAGCATTATGGGCCTATAGGATCCCCTATAAAACCCAGCTAGGAATGTCTCCATTCAGACTTGTATATGGGAAGGCATGTCACCTTCCTGTATAGATGGGGCATAAAGCCTACTGGGCAGTACGGAAGTACAATCTGGATCTCAGGGATGTTGGAATCCACTTCTGATTGAAAATGAGCAAGATCGATGAGTTACACAATGATGCGTACGAGAACTCACGTATCTACAAAGATCATATTAAGGCCTTTCATGATAAGCACATATCACGAAAATCTTTCTATCCTGGTCAGAGAGTACTTCTCTTCGATGCCTGACTCAAACTCTTCCCAGGGAAACTAAGATTGAATGGACTGAACTTTTTCTAGTTTGGAGGATCTTTGGAAATGGAGCTATGGAAATCAATGAACTCAGCTAAGACTTTGACCCTTTTGTAGTGAATGGTCAAAGACTAAAACCATTCCTCGAACTCATTGATTCGAATCTGGCTGCTAAATCTTTTGACCCCCATTCACCATGAGCTATATTGCACCCAGCTGATGGTGTTAAACTTAGCACTTAACGGGAGAAAACCTGTTATTAGGAAACCTCGAGACCCTTCTTACCCATTTCTGAGTTGAATTCATGTTACACTTTAGGGTTTGTTCCTTAAAACAATGAACTCCACATCTGATATTTGTATTAGAGCTTGAAATCATACACAACAGTTATCCCGATCCATCCACTCACCCATCTGAACTTGTTTTAACGTGTGAACTAAGCTGAATTCAAACTCACCTAATTTATAATGAGGCCATTACAAATCGTAGGCATGGGGGGTATTAAAGTGCAAAATGATGTAAAATTTGATTATATTAAGGAGGTTTTGTACAAAAAAAGAGAGGAAAAACATGTGAGCTAAATTACAAATCTGGTTTGAAGAAGAAAAATAAGGGAAAAATAGAGAAAAAGGAGCATAAAAAGAAAAATTGTGTTAGTCCTAGCAATTGAGTATGGAGCCTACCTAAGTTCTAGGTTAGATTGGATGATGAATTAAGTCTTGAAGTGCTAAGGAAAAGGAGATTAGTGAGGGATACCGACTTTAGGCCTCTTGGGTCTATTTTAGGCTTAAACATTCACGTATTTGTTAAGATCTAGACTATTCCTCAAGAGGTTGAGCGAGTTGCGAGGCTGATGTATTAAGTCTAAGGCACAGGGAGTATTGACCTCGTTGTCTGCCCTTTGGCTTGTGGGACTTGGTAACTTAGGCACCCAAAATTCACACACCGGTCTGGTTTGGTGCGCTTAATGGAAATAATGCCATAAAGTGTTTTGCTCTGAAAAATGTCTTCTCGAAAATCTGACTTAGGAGTGGCTCGAAGACACAAGTTGATTTGGATGAGTTCCCTCCACGGAGAGGAGTAAAATACTCCCCTTAAAGATGCGTTATAACATATCATCTCCTCGGCGCTTGTCTCTTAGGATATCTACATATCCTATCGGGGGCACGTAAGCACCTTGTGCTGGTTCAGATGCCATGGGTGGCATTATCTCAAAATGACGATTTCCAAGATCTGGATTTAGCTACAGAACGTCATGGGCGGCACTATCATGAAGTGTCAAAAGCCAGGGTTTTGGGGGTTGCCATGGGTGGTGCTATCACGAAGCATCGAAATCCAAGAACCCTTCAGAAATTGATAATGGGGATGAGGAATCCGATACAGATCGTGTTTAGGGCTAATCTGATGTTGGGTTTAGGGGAATTTTAAAACAAAAGAGAGAAAACTCTTAAAATACATATCTCTCTCTCTTCTCAAAAATACATTGGCAAATTGAACTTGGACCTTGCTGCACGTATGCACGGGTGTTTTAATCACTGGGGTCAACAAACCTCTGGGTAGATTCTGGGGGCCTTAGAAACCTTCGTTGCGGACCCAAGGCTGAGGCTGGTCAAGTCTGGATCTTGGCTAGTACTTGAGTACCTCTAGGCCTAGAGTTGGTATTTCAATCTGATTTCTATTGAGGTGGCACATGCAGGCATCCTAACGGTAAAATATGGTCTAGAGACTTGGTCTGTTCCATAGAATTTTGTTAGGGACTAGTAAAATTTAGGCATGGGGGTATGATGGTAGCACCATCATTGGTGTTAATAAGCCTAATTTAATCTAACTACAGAAATAAATGCTCCTAAATATTCATAAGAAGATCATAACTCTATTCTGAATTGCGTTTGAAAAGAGGATAAGAAAATGGGTTAATTCTAGCATTTTAACATCTAATCACTGATGGAGATTACCTAGGGGGTTAATCATGGTTTAATTCAAGGTCAAATGGGCTTAATTTCTCAAGAAGTGGGTTTGAGTTGACTAAATCATGATTTTATGAAGATCTAAGAATTAATTTAAGAAAAACCCTAATTTTAGCTTCACTTAAATTGAAAGGATTTTTGTGGAAATAAATGTAATCTAAACCTCCTAAAAATCATTGAAAAATATTTTAAGAGGTTTGGAACCTTTACTTCGATCATCGGAACTCGTCTTGACAAAAAATAGTGTTTTAGGTGAGAATTTACCTTGTTGTGGGCCTCTAAGTAAATTATTCAGTCAAACGTGCTCAAAACCAAAATTTGATGTCACCATTAGATTCCTTGGGTCCAAGTTAGATTAACCCCAACATTTGAGCCCAATTGGTGTTCATCTTGACATAGTTTGCATTTTAGCCCTGGTCTCTCTGAATACTGCAGAAACACCCTTAGGTTTCGATTTGCATTGAAAATAGGTCCTTCGCCTTCTTCGTTTCCAAAAGGGGCAACATATAAGCAAAAATTAACCCATATGCATGGATCTTTGATTGAACATTCAACCCATCAAATATACTCCAAATCCCTCCAAATTTGGAGGGATTGCTCTTAAGATCAAGAGTTTTTGATTGATCAAGATCTCGGATTCTGATTTGGAGTAAGGAGCTCCAACAAACTTGTGAAAAATCTGGCCCTTAGTTGCTAAAAATCGTAAGGAATCTCGCGAATTCCTCAAAATTGAAGGCCAATTTCAACTCTATATAAGCTCTAGCGTCCTCCAACGTGTTCCTTAGTCGTGAATTGGCCAAGAAAACCACTTGATGTGCATACATTTAATTGACCTAAAATTCCTATTTATGCATGTTTCTAGTGTCATAGAAGCATTCATACATTATAAATATTGTATAACATGTATCATCATGCATTTAGGTTAGATTGTATAAATTTTAGGTTAATTCTCCCTTTTTGTGGTCAGGGAACAGGGCAACATTTATTGGGGCCTTGGATTGAAGATCCAACCGTACGGATTTGATCAGGGTGACGATCAGAGTTTAACGACTCTGAGATCGCCCCGATCAGACCTTCGTAGCATTAGATGCAGTCTGAGAAAGATAAGAGGTCAAGAGGCAGGGTGGTGTAAAGTCCAAACTTCAGATAACAAATCCAACCGCATGGATGGGTTCGGATCGACGATTGCAGCCTAATGGTGTGGAAATCGATCCAATCCGACATCTGTGGCACCATCTACAACTCAAAGAAGATGGACGGCCATGATGGCACCACATGGCACTATCACAGTTGCCCAATCCCGACTATAGCATATCCTCTTCGCCGCACAACGACTGAGATGCGTCCTAGCCAAGAGAAAATCTCGATCGTTGGATTGAGATCCAACGACCGAGAGAGCACATGGAGGAAATCAAGAACTTGCCTCAAATGTCCGCGTAGCATAGTGGTGAAGTGCCTTTCGCGAAGAGCACGACGAGCGCTCGAATCCGCTGAAGAAGAGGCGCAACACAATTCCGTCGCATGATCTGTGATGAGTGGCTCAGATGAAGCAATGTGGTGCGCTGGATGAAGGTGCATACTTCACACGTGATCTAACACACGAACACATGCCCAATCTGACGCGGACGCGTGTTACATTGAAGATCAAGAGGTGTGCGCATGTTTAAGCCGTTCGATCTCTCCATCGGACGGCTGAGGATGCTTGTGTGCGATGAGGAGTCTCAACGGCTGAAGGCAGAGGGGCGGGGATGCATGCATGCTTTAGCGAGGTGGGCTTTAGTGACATTTATATCCGTCACTAAAGACTCCAGCAATTAATGTGTTAAACTTGTAAAAGGACCTTTTTACCCCTATGACTACACCTATAAAAGGGGACCCCTACCACACATTTTATTCATCACTTCTCTTCCTCTCTCACTCCCTCCAAAGCTCTATGAGCGGGTCCCATACTCGGGATGATCCATTAGAGCTAGAGTAAAATAATTTTCTATCTTCTCAGCCTCTTCGTGGAGCATCCTGCGGTTATCCTTTCACTGCCGTTCGAGAAGCGGATCTCGCTACGACATCGCCCTACTTCATTCTCCGTCCTCCAACTTCGTCCTCTCTTGTCCGGCATCTCACCACCCTCGTCTGGGCGCTTCATCAACGCGGCTCGCCCTCCAAGCAGCCGTCGAGGAGGACAGCTTCTCACCCCCTTCTCTTTTTATCGCTTTCCAGTGTAGATTTCTAGCTTTCTAGTGTAACAATTAGATGTAATGAACATGATTTTGTAGTTATGAAATATTGGTTCTCTTTCTCTCTCCTTTTCTCTATATTATTCTCTCTCTTTTCTATTATTTTTTCTTTAAGTAGCATAGCTAGTAGATTAATTTCAACCAGCTAATCTGCTTTCGTGACAATAATTCCAACGTGATTTTTGATCAAACATTCACCTTCCCGTGTTCTACCTAGGACTCACTTTGAGTTTCGGTAAACTATCTGTTTAACAGATTTTTACGCAACTACAATGACGAGTTTTCAAACTCAAATTTTAGCGTAGAAATCACATTCAACATTTTGGCGTAGTTGTCAGGAAGGCAATGCTCTTTGATTTCCCGCGTTTCTCGCCTTACTTATCTTTTGTTTCACTTGTCTCCATTGTTATTGTGATTGCAGGTACCCTCTTGAGGCGTGCAAAAGCAGTAGATTGGAGTAAAGTACAGTGGAAGGTTCTGTAATTATACCCCACCTCCCACTCACTAGTTTTCATTCCATCACCTAATAACACAAACCCTAATTAACCTAGGAGCTCTCATAAACCCTACGTTTAGTTTGGTTGTTTGTTTGTCACCTTCACCCACCTCACCCTCCGCTTATAAAAAAAATCTTAAAAAAAATTACATAGAGGTACACAACCTCTTTTGATTTTTCATACTCAACCGGTAACCTGATCTTTGGAACTGGTACACTCATCAACATATAATTGAGTAGAAATCAGATTAGGTAACCACTTGTGTGCCTAATTTAGTGGTGCATCAGGCTAATTGATTGAGTTATTTGGGCCGCACCATTTCATCTAAAAATAACTCATTAGGTAGCTACCTCTTAGAGTTCAACTTTTAGGAATTAATCAGGCACTCCACATTTTTTTAAGTTTTAAAGGAAGACATCTTCACCTGTGCTTTCAAAACCTGGTGTGCCAATTGAACTTGATGGAATACACATAAAGTTGAATCCTAAAAGCTACTAAGCAAGATTTAAACCCTAAAAGTCACCGCATCCAAAAATAATTTTGCTTGAAAACCATTCGTTGTGCACACACGCACATTGAAACTGATATTTAAGGGCACAACCCAGATAAAGGGCCCATCACATTCCAGAGTACATTCAAACTTAACCCTAATTAAAACAAAGAAGTCATTGGCCTTAAGGAACTCTCTCTTTGGGACCTAGATCGAGATTATTTTTGATTAATCTATTTTTACCGTTCAATCTGATGTCTAGCTAGGGGAGTAGAGTCAAACAGCCGCAGTTGGGGGGTATCAAAGGAACTTGAGGAGCCTTCTCCCCCGCCCCTCCCTCTTACTAGTTGGATTGACCGGAAAGAACTAGATCAAATCGTTCTTTTCATCTTAAGATGGGTTCTTGGAGTCTGTAGATCTTTGGGCTACCCTACCTAAGGAGAAGTTTGATTGTTTGTACTGCAGGGCACCTTTCTTCCTCCCGCTTTGCCATGGATGTTTCCACATCCTACTCGCATTTCCACTGTTATCGTCCTACCATTACTTATTTCCAAGATGATTATTATCCCAACTAGACTTATTATCACCCATCTACTAATTGGGATAATCCTGATTGGGGATACAGTTTCTGACTTCTGTGTTCAGGGCCTAACCTTGAATACCATGATTGTGATTTCTATCCTTCTTTGAGCTATAATAATTATAGATCTCTACCCATTGACGATCAATTTAACCCGATCTACAATTAAGAAGGACATCCTGATTATAACTCTTACCCTCCCTTACACTGCATATGGGCCACCATCCCTCAATGAACAATTCGAAATGACCTATTATCAAGGAGGGTATCAAGAACCTCAATTTGTTGACTCCCCTAGATTGAACCTAAACCTACCCAACCTTGAACCAAACCATTTGGTTCAGGTGAACCAGGTCTAAGATAGGGTGTTGGCTAACTTAAGGATACCATTCAACTTTTAGAAGCTTAGCCAACACCCTACATTGAAGAATTGGAGCCTCTGATTCAAATGATTGAAGATCTTAACAAGTATTTGTTGGATTGGCTCCATGATGTTAAGGATAAAGATTTGGGTGAGTTTTTACTTGGGAAGTTATAGAAATTGAGGATGAAATTTGTGATTGCTCTAGTCTAATCTTGGGATGATTCCCAGGATGAACCCCCTTCAGGAAAGCCAATGTCAGAATTCACTCAGGCACCTATAGGGGGACACATTTTACGAGATCGGGGTTGACCAGGTTGGTCTAGAGCAACAAGTTGAGAATGAATTGATTACTTCACCTGAGATTCCTAAGCCAGGGTACGAGGAAAAGTATGTCTCCATGCATCAGGAAATGATAGATGATTTTGAGACATACATAAATGTAGATCCAGAATTCTTTGATTCTGAAGGTGAAGAATCATTATGTGAAGTCTCATTTGAGTTTAAGGAAATTGATTTTAGTGAGACATACGGGCTTGAGGAGTATGATGAATCATTTCATGGCCCAATAATTGAGGATTGTGATCTTATTGGGGCGGATGTGGAGTATTATGATCCTGACTTAATGGATGATTTAATTAGTAGCCCCATTTTGAACTCACACCTTGTTGAGCATAAAGATGATTTGATTTTTGAGATCACTAGACCCAAGTCAATTCGGATTCAGCCATAAATCTTGGACTTGAAAATTTTAGATGGGGTGATTAACAAGCAGGAGGTCTCAGAATTTGAAATCCTGATTGTGGAGGATAGAAATTTGGAAATGAAGATATGGGAAGCCAATTACAGGGGAAGCAAAAGTCTGCATCTAAGGGTTCCTATATACCTAAAACCACCAACCTTTTACCAGGACCCTTATGACATTTTCTACTCTGAGGATGTCCAACCCATGTAAAAATTCATTGATTATCTTTTTGATTTTCCTATTATCCGACTTTTTGGACTTGGGTTGCATCCTCACAAACCACAGGCCTGACCTCGCTTGCATACTGATCTTAGGTTCCAGGTAATTTTTATCTAGAACCTTAGATACACTTGACCCTGGGGCATGGGTCTGCATCACAACCTTGTCCGCATTTGTGGACATCTTCTCCTGGTAGGTCTAAAAATAGATTTTCTTATTTTAGTCCTAACTTGCACCTGTGAATTCTTTATTTCTTCTTTTCTTGTATAGTGTGCCTAACTGAAGGCACTAAATTTAGCATGTATACAGTCTCTTTTTCATGTTGGAGCCGACTTGTTAATCATGAAATTCAGGTGTTTTCTACTTTACTCCACTCTGTTTCATGACTTTTTAATACGATGAGGACATTGCATTAGATAGACATGGGGGGTTGGATATCATTATCTGAATCATCTTGTTAGCTCCGTAGATTCCTTTTATTTTCTTTTTATTTTTTAAAAAAAATTGAATTAGGAAAGGAAAACTTAGGCTTTAGAAATTTTCAACCTTAGGAAATAATATAGTAGGACCTGAACACTTAGACCCTTCAGGTCTTCTGGCTTAATTAGCCTGGGTATCCACTAAAATGTGGACTTGTTTCTCAAGTCCTCGCCATTTTTAATTGGTTAAATAAGTTAAGATAATAAGTACACGACTTATCAACCTGCTCTTTGATTTAAGGGGATTGTAAGTTTAAGCATCTACACACTCTTTACACTGACTCACTTTTTGGCGATTTTAATAGAAATTGGGTAGCTATTGAACCTTCTAGGGTGGTATGGCTAGTAAGTTGTCAGGGGTAACAGTTCATCGGCTGGTTGTCCAGAGTCCAACCACATGACCATTCTCTTCCTGCTGCCTTTAAGTAAATCTTAGATTAGGGAAGCCCCCTGCTTAGAAAAAAAATAAAAAAATAGAAAAATATCCAAAAAGAAAAGAAAAGAAATAGAAGAGAAGAAAAGAAGAAAAATAAATAAACCACACTTCATCACATGAGTATGCTGGCAGGTTATCGGTGGTAATAGCTCATCGACCGGTTGTCCAGAACCTAGCTCACAAAAATGCACATTTAATTCCAAACACTTAGGAAGAAGCAGATAAGTAGAATAAGCTGGAGAGATATACACTGGGTTCGCCTTTGTGTTGACCCCATAAAATTAAAAAGTAGGGAGAGCTACCAGTTGGATAGAGACACCTTTAGGTAGAATTTGTTTTTCAAGGTCACTTAGGGGTGTAGAAACCTGAAGTCCATTTTGATTACTAATTGTGAGTCCATCACATTTACATAAAAAGATGCTTAGTACTTAGAGTTCTCTTCGAGTCTTGGGTCGGTTGGGTAGATGTAGAAAGCTGCCTCGAAACCTTAAACTCAAAAATCCAAAAAAATGGAAAAGAATAAAAAGAAAAAGCTCCTTTTGCTTTTGAATAAGGTGAGGGCTTGGGCAGTCTGCATTTTGGTAGACACCTGGACACTGTTGTGTCTCTATAGTTCAAGTCTTAGTAGAAATTTTCTAGTATTGAAAAATAACTATTGCCCAAGAAATCTGATCCTAATTCTTTTATAAATAGCACGTAGTTTTGCTAGGAACTAGCAAAAGATAGGCATGGGGGTGTGATGTGCATACATTTAATTGACCTAAAATGCCTATTTATGCATGTTTCTAGTGTCATAGAAGCATTCGTGCATTATAAATATTGCATAACGTGTATCGTCATGCATTTAGGTTAGATGGTATAAATTTTAGGTTAATTCTCTCTTTTTGTTAAACAGGGCAACATTTATTGGGGTCTCAGATTGAAGATCCAACTATACGGATTTGATCAGAGTGACGATCGAGGTTTAACGACTCTGTGATCGCCCCGATCGGACCTCCATAGCATCAGATGCAGTCCGAGAAAGATAAGAGGTCAAGAGGTAGATTGATTTAAAATTCAGGCTTCAAATGACAAATCCAACTACACGGATGGGTTCGGATCGATGATCGTAGCCCAACGACACGAAAATTGATCTAATCCAACATCTGTGGTACCATCTACAAGTCAAAGAAGATGGACGGCCATGATAGCGCCACGTGACGCTATCATAGTTGCCCAATCCTGCCTATAGCATCTCTTCTTTGCTGCACGATCAATCCCAGCTGTTGGATCTGAATCCAACGACTGAGATGCGTCGCAGCCGCGCCCCCTCACTTTTAAAGAGCAAGGACATGAGAAGATCTTGACCGTTGGATTGAGATCCAATGGTCGAGAGAGCGCATGGAGGAAATCAAGAACTTCCTTCAAACATCCGCGTAGCGTAGCGGTGAAGCGCCTTTCATGAAGAGCGCGATTCACGCTTGAATCTACACGAGAGGATTTAATCCGCTGAAGAAGAGGCACGGCGTAATTCCGCTGCACGATCTGTGATGAGCGACTCAGATGAAGAGACGTGGCGTGCTAGATGAAGGTGGATGCTTCACGCGCGATCTGACATGCGAATGCATGGCCAATCTGACATGGGCACGCATTACGTTGAAGATCAAGAGGCGTATGCATGTTTAAGCCATTCGATCTCTCGATTGGACATCTGAGGATGCGTGCGTGCGATGAGGCATCTCAATGGTTGAAGGCAAAGGGGCGGGGGTGCGTGCGTGCTTCAGCGATGTAGGTCTTTAGTGACGTTTATATTCGTCACTAAAGACTCCAGCAATTAATGTGTTAAGCTTGTAAAAGGACCTTTTTGTCCCTATGACTACACCTATGAAAGGAGACCCTTACCACTCATTTTCTTCATCCCTTCTCTTCTTCTCTCACCCCCTCCGAAGCTCTACGAGTTGGTCCCATACCCAGGATGTTACGCTAGAGCTAAAGTAAAATAATTTTCCATCTTCTCAGCCTCTTCGTGGAGCATCCTGCGGTTATCCTCTCATCGTCGTTCAGGAAGCGGATCCCGTTGTGACGTCACCCTGCTTCATTCTCCGTCATCCAACTTTGTCATCTCTCATCCAGCATCTCACCACCCTCGTTCAGGCGCTCCGTCAACACGGCTCGCCCTCCAAGCAGCTATTGAGGAGGATAACTTCTCACCCCCTTCTCTTGTTATCGCTTTCTAGTGTAGCTTTCCAACTTTTTAGTGTAGTGATTAGATGTATTGAACATGATTCTATAGTTATGAAATATTGTTTCTCTTTCTCTCTTTTCTATTATTTATTCTTTAAGTAGGATAGCTAGTATATTAATTTCAACTAGCTAATCTGCTTTTGTAACAATAATTCCAACGTGCTTTTTGATCAAACGTTCACCTCCCTGTGTTCAACCCGGGACTCACTTTGAGTTTCGGTAAATTATATGTTTGATGGATTTTTACGCAACTACAACCACTTCTCCCTTATCTCTGGCCACCTTCTCAAGCACTCTGGCGAGCATCTCTGACTCCACTCCTCCGCACGTGTTCATGGCCACCTGACACCACTAGTATCTCCCCCTCTTCCTTGCGATCCTTGCCGACCAAAGCAAGAGCGCTGCCGACCTCTTCATCCTCGGTGTTCCCTCTCTGTCGACCTCTTCTTCCCTACGTCCGGCCTGTCAACGTCGGACGTGGTCGCACCTCCTCTCACTTTGATAAGAGTCTACATGGGTTGGTTTCAACCCGAACCCAACTTGAACCCAACTTGATTGGGTTGGGTTGTGACTTAGATTGGGTTGGGTTAGGTTGAGATTTTCTCAACCTAATAAAAAATGGGTTGGGTTGGGTTTGAGGTCTAATAAACCCAACCCAACTAGCAACTCGTCTCAACCCGATACACATACACACACACACGAGAGTATCTATTAAAATTTTCAAGAAAAAAAGCCACCTTGTTTAAACTTGAAAGGTGACAAAAAAAATCCCATGCAAATAACGCATGCCACTCCCTCAATTTCACTTTTCCCTCCTTGTGTGCTCTCCATCGTGCGCTTTTCTTCTGTTTGCCTCCCGCTCGTAAGCTCTAAACGGAGCTTCTTCTCTCGTTGTCGCCACCAACCTCTCTCGCAGCTCCCTTCTCATTGTCGCCATTGTTCTCGTCATTACCACTTGAGATTAGCATCTTCCTGACTCCTCTCTTCCTCATCTACATTAGTGATAGCCACCACCTCCCTTCACTAGAACCACTGCCACTGCCACCACCACCATCACCACATAGCCCACTACCCCCTCACCGGCCATCTATCGTCATCTCTACTTTCCCTCTGCCCAGTCTGAGCCTACCACCAGAGTCGCTGGCCCACTACCACCGATCCACCATCACTACACAGCCCCCACCCCTCATCAGCCATCCACCATCCTCTCTACCTTCCCCTCCACCTAGCCTATCACTAGAGTCGCTACCACCACCACCACCATCACACAACCTACCACCCCCTCATCGGCTATCCTACTTCACTATAGCTAATAGCCACCACCCCCTCTCTTAGCCATCCTCCTCCCCCTTTACCTTCCTTTAATTTAGCCTAAACTATTTGAAACTTCAACTAGGCATTCAAACTTTGATACTTAAATTAGATATCATTATTTAGGTTCTCATCTAATTCTTTATTTAGAAAGAATTAAAAGATATCCACATGTACATCTTGAATTTTTCCTTACTAGTAAAAAATTATTTTGATTCTCATCTAATTCTTTGTTTTGAATGCCTACATCTATGAAAAAAATTACATGGATAAGTAATCATCTTATAATATGTGTTTACTTTTCTATAGGAAAGATGCAATTACTATTATACAACTATCAAGTTTTTTTTGTTTTTACCTATTTTATTTGCTTTTTTAGAAGATATAAGTTGTTTATAAGTTTAAAATATTTTGTTATTAAGTATGAAAGACATAGAAAATATGCAAGAGATAAACATAAGTTTTGAGTCCTTTGACTAGTCAACAACCCACTCAACCCAACCCAACCCGACTTGATTTGTATGGGTTGGGTTGGGTTGGGTTAGAAAAATCCCAACCCAAAAACTATGGATTGGGTTTGGGTTGAGTCCCAACCCGACCCAACTCAACCCATGTACACCCCTAGATAAGACCCACAATCTCTTCCTCTTCCTTCCTAGCTTCATTCTAGACCCTTAGACATAGGTTTTGACTTCTCTCCTAGCCATTCTCCTCCCTTTTTCTCCATGGCCAACAAAGCTTCGGCGAGCTTGCATGGTTGCCACCCACCACGAAACCACACACCACCTACACCATAACCTCCACCTCACCTCTATGATCAAAAGCCCTCAACTTATTAAGTGTTTTGGTCTACGAGACACTCGGCTGGACAAACCCATTCAAAACCACCTCTACCGTCACCGTTCGGCCACCTCGATCCACAAAACACCAAATCATGACCACCACCACATTTATCGTGCTTCGGTGAGTTTCCTGAACACTTTTATTAGGCCCTAGGGCCGTGCTTTCTTTACAGGAGTTTGCCGCCTCCGATCGACTTCTACATCTTCGAAAATGGAATAATACCAAGGCCCTTTCTAGGTCTTCAACTTGGAGGACCAAAGTCCCCTTGAGCTCCAATTGAAAGTAACAACCTCTCAGAGGTACATGAAGAAAGAAAGTGGGATTTTAGTCCCACATCGTGAAGAGAAAAATTGAAAATCCCTTCATAACATCTAGCAGTCACTACCTACTTGCTCAGAACATGGGGGGTTGAGTCCCCCATGCACGCCCATTGCACGCCCTCACCCGCGTTCACGGCACACAGATCTGGGATGGATCTGATTAGGGTCTAATTAGGAAGAGAGAAAGGAAGGTTTGGGCCGAGAAAAGGGGGGTTGCTTTGACAGATCTAGGCACAGACGTCCAAATTGAGATTCAAATTTGGCATTTAAGACGTTTGTGGTCCTCTTTGGACGTCTGATTATGGCCTTATGTTCACACAGGCTTTGGCTTTAGAAATTGATTAAATGCTGGTTAAGACTTTGTGTGCTGAACAAAAACCAAATTTTTTTAGACTTATATTTATTTGTTTTTGACTTTCTGAAAACTCACATTTTTATCTATTTTGAGAGTAGAATTCATTGCATATTATTTCTATTGCTATCAGATTCTTGTGCTCAATTTTATATACTTGATTAGTGGTTGAATTACACAATTTGCTCCCTGAGAGGACCTTGGAACTTTTTTTTCAAGCATATAAATTTAAGTGTTGGCTTGTTTTCATTGCTATACTACGACGCATTTCTAAAACTCGATGAGAATGCATTGGCATGAGGACCACTAGAGGGTTCGTCGAGGGGCCACACGGTCAGTGGGAGGTTGCTAGAGGTCGGGCAAGGTGGCGGTGGGCGACCAACCGTTGGCATGAGGCTACTGATGGATGGGTCTATGGGGATGTGTTCCCTATTTACGTAGGAGGGAAGTGAATGTAAGGCTGTTATTTACTTTTCTTCTTGGAGATGGACCTACTATTTATTACTTCGCATTTTATATTTTGGTTAGTTATGTTATTTGATTATAGTTGTATTCCTCATGTTTGTATTTGACAATGTATGATTTAGGTTATCATTGGTGATCTGATACTGCTAGATATCAAGTTGTAACAACATGCCTATAACTGATGATCCAACATTTGGAATCATACAACAAGATAGGTCTTATGACTACTTTGTAATACCTTTAACTTTTAAGAGGATCCTCTTATTACATAGAACATTAGATGCTTCCCTCCATTTCAACCACCCCACATTAATTCTATGTGTAAGGTCTCCATCAATTTCACTATCTTGTTGAAAAATGATTCCAAATATTAAAAACATCTTTCTTAAGAATGTATTTTGTTTCAATTTTTACATCCATCCCTTCGTGTTTCCTCTACCATTGAACTTACATTCCACATACTCGATTTTGTCATGCTTAAACAAAAGCCTTTAGCTTTTAGGACTTTTCTCCAAAGCTCAGCTTTTCTCTTTACTCTATTTCTTGTCTCATCAACCAACACAATGTCGTAAGAAAAAAGCATACACCATGGCACCTTAGCTTGAATCTGTTTCGTTAATTCATCTATAACCAAGGTAAAGAGATAAGTGCTTAAAATTGATCCTTGATGCAGATTGATAGTGATTTCAAAGTAATCTCTCAATTAGTCCTCAATCCTTGCACAAATTGAAGGTTCGTAGTACATATCCTTTATGAGGTCGATATATAAAATCAGTACATATATTTTCTCCAAAATTCTCCACAAGATATCTCTTGGAATAGCCATATGTTTTCTCCAAATTAATAACAATGATAGGTAAATCCTTCTTCTTGGCTCTGTAGATTTCCATCATACATCTTAGAAGATGTATTACCTTAATAGTAGACCAATCCAACATAAAATCAAACTAGTTTTCAATTGCTATGTAGACTTTGCTAAAAGAATAGAGAAGGTAGAAGAACCCTTGATCACACCCTTTGATGTGTGTAATTCTCATATTTTTATAATAATGTTTACAAATGTTTGTTACAATCTTTTCCTAAGATTTACTCAATTTGTTTACATGGAACGTCGACTTTGATCCAGATAATGATGAAATGATCAGGAGATTTTTAGCTTACACAATATTTCAGAGAGAGATTTGGTCTTATCCTAATATGCCCCCTCATTTGAAGGAACTACATGATGCCTGATTGTTGAATATTGAGATGTCTTTGAAGACCTTTGAAAGCATTCTTTGCTAGTGGTTTCATCAGTATGTCAGCCAATTGATCCTTTGTAGAGATAAATTTTACTTGGAGAGCTTTACGTGTAACTTGCTCACGGACAAAGTGAAAATAAATTTCAATATGCTTCATGTGTGCATGAAAGATTGGATTAGCAAAGAGATAGGTGGTGCTAATATTGTTACACCAGAGAATTGGTATGCTTGAAGTTAGAATGTGTAATTCCCTTAGTAGTGATTGAAGCCACATATGATTTATTGGTGGCATTAGCTATTTCCTTGTATTCGGCTTCAGTGGAGGATTGGGAAACACTTTGTTACTTCTTCGAAGATCAGGAGATGAGATTACTGCCTAGAAAAATATGATATCCATTGTAGGACCTATAATCTTCTATACAGCCCACCTAATCGGCATCAAAGTAAGCTTGAAGAGTGAGTTGGGAGAGGATTGAAAGAGAAATCCAGAAGAGAACATCCCTTTGAGGTATCACAAAATACATTTTACATGTTCCTAGTGTAGAGCTGTTGGATTATGCATGAATGGACAGGCTTTGTTGACTGCGAAAGCAATATCAGGCCTAGTAAGAAGTAAATATTGAAGTGTTCCCACAATCTGATGATATAAGGTAGGCTTTGTAGGATCTAAATACTACATACATAAACACACTAGATGCGAGATACAAGTATTGTGGAATAAAATAATATTTGCAAAAAAATCAAACCACGAGAAGGAACACAAAATATATAGTGGTTCCCCATTCACTTGGGTACTCTACTAGCTAAGCCTCCCAATTTAGGATTTTTAACCCGATTCCCTCAACCTCAAAGGAATCAATTTACTAACTAAGGTAATTAATAGGTTACCTCAACCCAAGTACAACAAAATGATTATTATAACCCAAATAATAAGCAACAAGCTCAATACAAAGTAAGCATTGATGTAAGACAGAAAGAAATCTTACAACAAATCACCTGAGACTCTTAACAACAATTAAAATGGAGATTGCCAGTTTGAGAGCCTAGGAAAAGTGTGAATGAATTTGTAATTGCGAGAAATCAACTATTAGCACACACCTTTGAGCTTGTAAGAATATTGAAAGACTAAGGATGACAAGCTTCCTTTTCCTCTCTTGAAGAAATATTGTGGAGATGTGAAAATTTAGCTCTAGGATTTTTTATTGTATTTGTTATTGTATTTATAGAGTTAGGATCATAGTAATTCGAATACTAGATGTTTGAAATTAAATCCCAATGTTCATACCTTCAAATTCAATTTTTCAGTAGTTTAGGCGGAGTTAAACATGGATTCTAGCTGACAGCCCGGGTAAAGGAGGAGGGCTGCGTTAGGTAGCCGACAACCAGCGTAAAATTTGTCGGATCTTTAAACATGGATTCTAGCAAACACTCTGATTTCGTTGGGGCGTTCCCTACTTGCGACGTGCTGCATCGACGCCCGGGTGTAGTGATAAATGAGCAAGGGTTCTCGCATGAGGAACACATGCGAGTAAAGAAGTTAGTTCTGCTACATCGCCGCCTGGATGTAGTCCAAAATGAGCAAGGGTTCTTGCATGAGGAACGCATGCGAGTAAAGAAGTTAGTTCCGCTACATCGCCGCCCGGATGTAGTCCAAAATGAGCAAGGGTTCTCGCATGAGGAACGCATGCGAGTAAAGAAGCTAGTTCCACCACTTCGTCATCGAAGTGTGTCACAAAGAATGCTAAGATTCGGTAGTTGGAATATTGGTACCTTGACCAGCAAGCTCATGGAGATTGTGGATACAATGGTAAGGAGAAGGATTCAAATTCTTTACCTTCAAGAGACTAAGTGGGTTGGTGAAAAAGCAAAGGAAATCGAGAAAATAGGTTTCAAACTTTGGTATTCAGGAAGGGACAAAGGTAGAAACGGCGTGGGTATTATAATTCATAAGGATTTGAGGGAGAGCGTGGTTGAGGTTAAGAGATTGGGTGATCGAATTATTTTGATAAAATTAATCTTAGAAGAAGAGATCTTGAATGTCATTTCAGTTTATGCACCTCAAGTTGGTCTAGAGGAAAGAATAAAGAACAAATTTTGGGGAGAGCTTGATATGATAATTCAAGGAATTCCACAAACAGAAATGTTTTGCTTAGGTGGAGATTTAATTGGGCATGTGGGAAAAGATGCATTAGAGTATGCAGGAGTGCATGGAAATCATGGTTTTGGTGTTAGGAATGAAGAAGGGAAGACGTTCCTTGATTTTGCTATGGCTTATGATCTTTTCATAGCAAATAGTTTCTTCAAAAAATGGGAAGAGCATTTGATTACCTATAAAAGTGGCTTAATAAGAACGCAGATCGATTACTTTGCTTTGAGAAGAAGGGATCGTTTATCTTGTAAAGATTGCAAGATTATTCTAGGGGAGAGTTTAACTGCTCAACATCGTCTTTTGGTGTTGGATGTTCATTTGAAGAAGGCAAAGAAGAGAAAATTAATGTCTAAGAATTTGAGAATTAAATGGTGGAATCTTAAGAAAGAGCAAGTGAGATTTAAAGAGAAGATGCAACAAAAGGCTTTGGATCTTGATGGTAGTGCTGATGAAATGTGGTTAAATATGGCAAATTGTATTAGGAAGGTGGCAAAGGAGGTGTTAGGCGTGTCTAAAGGAGGTGTTCCAGTACAAAAGGAGGCTTGGTGGTGGAGTGAGAAAGTGTAGGAGAAGCTTAAAATTAAAAGAGCCTGTTTTAAAGCCTTATATCGAGATAAGACCGATGAAAATATGAAAAATTACAAAAGAGCAAAGAAAGAAGCAAAGAAAATAGTTAGTGAAGCAAAAGCAAAAGCTTGGGAGCATTTTTATAAGAAACTTGATTCTAAAGAAGGTGAGAAAGATATTTTTAAGTTAGCTAAAGCAAGAGAGCGGAAAGCAAAGGACCTTACGCATGTAAGATGCATCAAGGATGAAGAAGGAAGTGTGCTTATAGCTAGTGAGGATATAAAGACAAAATGGAAAAGATATTTTCATAAGCTATTTAATGAAAAGCAAAAGAATGATATCATCTTAGGGGAGTTAGTTAACTCAGAAGAGTATGTGAATCGATCAAGTTATCGAAGGATACAAAAGAAAGAAGTAGAGGAGTCTTTGAAAATGATTAAAAGTGGGAGGGTTGTTGGGCCTGATGATATTCCTATAGACGTCTAGAGAGTGATGGGAGAACGCGGTATAACTTGGCTCACAAATTTATTTAATACTGTGTAGAGAGGTAAGAAGATGCTAGAGGAATGGAGGAAAAGTTTTGTGGTACCTTTGTACAAGAACAAGGGTGATATACAAGATTGTTCCAACTATAGAGGTATTAAGTTGATGAGTCATACGATGAAACTTTGGGAAAGAATAATTGAAAGAAGGGTGAGGCAAGTCTCTATGGTAACTGAAAATCAATTTGGCTTTATGCCAGGCAGGTCTACTATTGAGGCAATACATCTCTTGAGACGTATGATGGAGACATACAAAGTGAAGAAAAAGGATTTACATATGGTTTTTATTGATTTGGAGAAAGCCTATGATTCTGTCCCAAGAGATATCTTGTGGAGAATTTTGGAGAAGAGACAAGTGCCAATTATATATATCAACCTCATAAAGGATATGTACTATGGAGCTGCAGCTTGTGTAAAGACTAAGGATGATTTGACAGACTACTTTGATATCACCATTGGTCTGCATCAAAGTTCGACTTTAAGCCCTTATCTTTTTGCCTTGGTTATGGATGAGTTGACGAAGCATATCCAAGTTGAGGTGCCTTGGTGTATGCTTTTTGCTGATGACATTGTGTTGGTTGATGAGACAAGAGATGGAGTGAACAGAAAACTTGAGCTTTGGAGAGAAGCCCTGGAAGAGAAAGGTTTACGCATAAGTAGGACGAAGACTGAGTATATGGAATGTAAGTTTAGTAGTAGAGGGAACAACGAAGGGATTGATGTAAAAATTGGAGAAGAGTGCATTCCAATGAAAGATATTTTTAAGTGCTTGGGATCCATTTTCCAACATGATGGTGGAATTGATGGAGATGTTACACATAGAATTAATGCAGGGTGGTTGAAATGGAGGGGTGCTTCTGGTGTTCTTTGTGATAAGAGGGTTCGTTTAAAAGCTAAAGGAAAATACTATCGAGTTGTGGTAAGACCAGCCATGTTGTACGGTTCTGAATGCTGGGCTGTAAACTATAGGCATGTACAGAAGATGTCTGTGGCAGAAATGAAGATGTTAAGATGGATGTGTGGTTATACAAGAAAGGACCGTATTTCAAATGAATTTATTAGAAATAGGGTTAGGGTGGCACCGATAGAGGATAAAATGAGAGAGGCCCGTCTATGATGGTTTGGACATTTACAAAGAAGGCCACTAGATGCTCCAGTTAGGAGATGCGAGAAATTGGAGGCTGAACCCGCTAAGAGGGGGCGAGGAAGACCAAACAAGTGTTGGAAGGAAACTATTAAGTATGACCTCAATTACTTTAATTTAAGTCCTAAAATGGCTGAAAATTGATCTGTGTGGAGGCAAAGAATCCATATAGCTGACCCCACTTAGTGTGGGAAAAGGCTTGGTTGTTGTTGTTAGATTTCACCCAGCAGATAATTGGTACCGGTACTACTGTATAGGTATTGATTAGTCGAAAAATTCACAATAAAAGTTGGAGTTTGAAAAATTCGTCATCGTAGTTGCGAAAATCCGGCTATCGGACAATATTTATAATTGAAACTCAGTTGAGTCGTGGGTCAAACACGGGGACGTGAATGCTTGATTTTCTAGATAAATTTGCACTTGCTTTTATTTGTTTTTGGTATTTTTGTGCTTTTGTAATTTTTTTGGTGTTTTCATAGCAAGCGATCAAGTCAAGAAGTTATATTTAACTATAATCTACTTGTAGAAAACTAAAAAGAAAGAGAGAGAGAGATAGAGATATATTATCTAGATAATTCAAATGTTAATTATAACTATATGCAGAAATTAAACTCTATTCTAAAAAGCAGTAAAAAAAAGGAAGAGGTAGAAGAATCTCCCTCGACGATTGCTTGGAGGACGAGCCGTATTGACATGATGCCCGGAAGAAGGTGATGAGGAGAAGGATGAAGGAGGACGAAGCCAGATGGATTGAGGACAAAGCGGGATGGCATCACAGCGGGATTTGCTTCCCAAAGGGGGGTGAGAAGACGGCCACAGGTGCTCCATGAATGGGGATAAGAGAGGATAATTATGTTCTAAACTCTAATTGAGCATCCTGGGCCTGGGACAAGCTCGTAGAGCCTTGGATAGGGTGTGGAGAGAGTAGGAAGAGATGAAGGTGGGATGGTGTAGGCCTATTTACAGGGCTTTGGGTGAATATTTTGCACATAAGGCATCAAAATGTTGCGTAAATCATGCTCTGCGCAGGGTGTGCGTGTGCACAGCTGCGCACAGTGCAGCACCATACACGTAGTGAGTTGGCATCGTGCTGGATCACGCGAGGGAGCATCTTCATTGTCAGATCTGAAATGAATGCTCAATATTTTGCCTCTCGCACTTATGAGATCGTGCACTGGGACACGTTCATCTACGCGTATCGTGCAATTGCAATCTGTGGCACCACGTAGACACTACTACACCTGTCTGATCCTCAATCGATGCCTCAAATCGCATGCTTCCCACGTGTAGATGCATAGCGGACCTGCTTGGCTTAATCACGATCGCTCGATTGCAATCGAGTGGTCTAATTTTGAAGGGGTTTCAACTGAAGGGAGGGTAGATGGAAGCTCGAACTCGTGCCTCTTGTTTAAGAGGTGTGCACTGTTGGGAGTTCGTAAATCGTGTTTTTGATAGAAAAAAAAGCATCGTAGTATAGTTGCGAAGTACGATCCAACAAAGATATTATTTTGCAAAAATTACGAGACTTGAGTCTCGGTCATTCGTCTCTGGGAGGCATTGCTTTCACTTTTGAAATTGATCTTTTTGCTGCTCTACTTCATCTAAAAATGCACGCCGGTTTCCAATCTCCTAACTAAAACTTCACCACTTCTGTTATTAACTCGGATTACGTGCGCATGCATCAAATAAATTACAAAGGTGAACGTGTGAGTTTCTGTGCACATGATTCTGGTGAGATGGTGACTATTTATGGAGAAAGCATCTATCGTTAGATTTTCAATATCCTCGGGAAATGACATGCTTGTGCGTAATGGATAGACAGTTAAAGAGTAGGCAACTTAAATCATGCGAATATGATAATTATTAAGCTCATGGTGACTTCAACATATAAAGATATATATATATATATATATATATATTTATAAAATTGCATTTTCATTCATTCCATTGGAGAGTTGTTGGCACAAGAAGTTTAGAGGAAAGCTTATACATAGTGCTTGAAACGAAAATCTTCCTAGCAGAAAATGACTGCATACAAGAATCAATGGGGGGATTTCGCATGCATCATTGGGGGAGAAGTTAAGACTACGCTACTAAGTAGTAATAAAAGCAGTAAAAATTATGGAGAGCGTAAACTAAATCTAGCAGAATAAAGGGCATTTAGGGGTGGTCCCCGATGGCCTTGGAGTGGTCGAAAGGAGAATGAAGGGCGGCCAATGTAGCTTAGGCTGACCCTTGGAGAGAGGGAGGAGTGATTCAACATCCTGGCATGATGTCCTCCATGGTGGTGGTAGTGAGCTCGTGGAGGTGGAGTGGCTAGCTAAGTGGAAGTGGGCGTGAATGGCACCAATGGAGTGAATTTGCCAAGGAAGTGAATGGGGTCACTTGGCCACCCATGGGGTCTTTTTATAGACCCAATGGCTTCTCTCTAGAGAGGTGTGGAACTCTCTAGAGAGACTCCAAGAGTGTCCGGCCAAGAGGTTATGAGATCCAAAAATTATGGATCTCATTTTGAATGCCTCTTGGTTGCTAATTTTGGCAACCAAGAGGTGGCGCCACTTCAAAGAGAGTTCTAGAGAACTCTAGAGAAGTGTGTGTGCGTGAATGGATGTGTGTGTGTGTGTGTGGTCGTGCTCTATGTGGCTAGGTGGCTTAGGTTAGGTCCTAAGGGGTTTGGGTAGGTGTAGGTCTTGAATTAGGGTTACAAACCCTAATTGCTAAGGGGAAAATGCAATTAAACTTAACCTAAGTTTAATTGAATGAGTGTGAACCTAATTGAGAGTGAAATAACTCAATTAGGTTGGGTTTAGGTCAATTGGACTTGTGTGGGTTGAGATCTAAGCTCAATTGGACTCAATGCATCCAATTGACTTAGGTGAAGGTAATTAAATTTGATCTAAGTCAATTGGGTTTGGTGAGGACCTAATTAGGTCCTTAGGTAGGTCTAGAGGTGATGTATTAGGGTTAGGATACCTTAATTTAGGTTCCTATGGGGTTGGGATTAGGTCTAAGGAGCTAGAGATCCAAGATCAGGACTTGAATCTCAAAACAGGGACTGGAGACTAGTATCAGACATCCAATAATGTGATCAGATGACTTATACTAAAAAATCAGAAGTCCAGACTTCAGTTCTGGACGTCCAATCTGAGTCAGGGGGAAATCAAGGTTCTGTTTTGGGTATTCTGCAGAAATTGGACATCTGACAAAGTGTCTGGACATCCAATAACACTGTAGAAGTGGGTTTGAGGCGTGCGAGAGGTGGCTAAGGGTCCTGGACATCCTATAACTTATCTGGACGTCCAGATAAGGGTTGGAACTAGGGTTTTAGGGCTTCCTAGGGTGTTGTGACCTAATCTAAGGGTGGCTAAGGGTTGGGGAAGTCTCTAGGCTATCCTAGGGCTAGGATGGACCTAAGCTCTTCACATTTTACTGCTTTATTCCTACTTAATAGAATAGCAAACCTTTAACTCCCTTACATTATTATTTCTATATATAAAGTAAGCCTTCTGCTCTAGCTCTGCTGCAACTCTCGTTATTCCTGATCCAGCTTCAGATCCTGCCCCAGATCCAGCTCTTGATCAGCTTATTGCCTGCAATCAACCTAATGCACTTAATCAGCACATTATAACATTATTTTATGCATAGCTAACAAAAGCAGTAAAGATGAAAATAATGCTTATGCGTGCATGAATTTCCCTAACTTATGCTAAGTTCTAGCCTAATCTAGGTCAACTAAAACCTATGATTGCTACGCAATCATGCACTGGTCCATTATGCTAAGGGCGTGGATGTGTCGAGAAGAACGAGCACCTGCAGCCAGTGACCACGTGATTGTGGCCGTTGGATTTTCAACCAACGATCGTGATTTAACGTGAGCTTCCTTTTGGATTGTGGAGGCATGGTGTAAATCCATCTTAGCTGTTGGATGGCAACCCAACAATTGAGATCAAATGCTAGGAGTGCCTTCAGAGATGTTAAGGGCATGCTAGTGTAGCTACAGGCAGCCTTAATGGTACCACATAGAGCCATCTGGACCATTCAGATTCCATTACTTGGAGGGGAAGCCAAAGATGTCATATTGGGTCGATCTTCGTACTGTTGGGTTGTAATCATCAACTCGAACCTATCTATGCGGTTGGATTTGTCGTTTGAGGCTCCGAATCGTGTCACCTTGCCCCTTGGCCTTTGATCTTCCTCAGACTGCATATGATGTTACAGAGGTCCGATCAGGGCGATTTCAGAGGTGTTGGACTCTGATCGTCGCCCTGATCAGATACGTATGATTGGATTTTCAATTTGAGGCCCATAAATGTTTCACCCTCTCCCCTTGCCATTAAAAGGAGTAAATTAATATACAATTTATGCAATCTATTCTAAATGCGTGATGATGCATGCTATACAATATTTACAATGCTAAATGCAATTATAAGCCTAAGAATACGCATAAATAGGCAATTTAAGCTAAATAGATGTGTCTACATCAGGTACCGATACTACTGCTATTTTGCATTTTAAACTAAGTTGTCACAAATAGCACCTACAAGGTACCGGTACTAATCACGAATACCGGTACTCATTGCTTCCAGATTTGGGTTTTAAACACTTAATACAAATCTATAACTCATTGGTACCGATATTAATCTTGAGTATTGGTACTTCAGTATTGGTACTAATCATGAGTACTTGTACTCATTGGAACCAAAACCTGTAACTTACATGTATCGGTACTAATCATTGAGGGAATTGGGTTAAAAATTCTAAGCTAGGAGGCTTAGGTAGTGGAGTATCCAAGTGAGTGGGAAACCACTATATATTTTGTATTCATTCTTGTGGTTTGATTTTATGCAAATATTATTTTATTCCACATTTCTTATATCTTGCATGTAATGTGTTTGTGCGCGTAGTATTTAGATCCTACAGGTCTCACATGTACCTGTATTAATTTTTAGTACCGGTACTTGTGGGTTAATAAATATCTTTTTAAACATGAATTCAATTTGATTATTAGTCTACTTTTACAAATACTTTAAACATTAAAAAATGACCTTTTGAACAAAACACACTTTGACATAAATTGAATGATCATAATGTTTTATCATAATTTATCTATATATGATTTTTATGATCTAATTCTTATTTATGAGTTGAGAGGCATACATTCTAAGATAGAAGGAAAGCTATTCTATTTGACTCAATTAACTTGAAAACTTGAATAAGTCTTGAAAATGATCTCCTCGTCATTGTCTTTCTTACCAACCTTCCTTTTTCTTGACAGTTGCAATCTCCATCAAAGTTTAAAATTTGAAATAACACTCAATTGCAAATGTTAATCTAAAATAATTTTGTTAACACTAAAGCAAGATATGGAACATGGTTCTAACATGATGCAGAATATATATTTTGTGTTCATGTTTCCAAGTGAGTGGAACCACTATATATTTTATGTTCATTCTTGTTATTTGATTTTTATGTAAATTTTATTTTATTCCACATTGCTTATATCTTGCATCTAGTGTGTTTGTGCGCGTAGCATTTAGATCCTACAACGATAAGATGATGGCCTGGTGTTCGATCTCCTCTTCAAGTTGCGCATGAAGGTTGATGAGGAGCCTGACGAAGGAGAGGGTGGGTAGCCTGGTGTCCAATCTGATCCTCTCCAAGTCATGGCGATGGAGATGGTGGTGGTAAGAATTTAGAGACATAGTGGTGGTGGTTGATGATGAAGGTGTTGGCTAGCCTTGGGACTGATGAGAGGTGGTGGTGATCAGTCTGAGGAAGGAGGAGGGAGGAGAGGTGAGGTAGAGGATTGAGGAGAGGGAGGAGGTGTTGTGCCTTGGTGTGTGCGAGCAACCCTCCTCCCTCTCACGATGGTTGAAGAAGGTGTGCGTTGTGTAATCCTTTTTCTCTCGTGAAATGAAGAATGTGTCGTAATTTGAGAGTGCTCCCTTAGGCCTAGTTTACGGAGGGGGTTAGCCCCTTTTATTGGGGGTTAACCATCGTTTACCTTTGGAGGTTACTCAACCCCTCTTTGGGTTGCTAACCCTTGTTATACCAACATCAGTTTGAAGAGGGGTTCCCCTAACCCCCCACTTAACCCTTGATCTCTCTCTCCTCTGCGCTACCCCTCTCACATCGCGTTTCTTGAATCTGCCCTTGTCCTCATTCCCACCCTGTTGCTCACTCTTGCGATCCCCCTCTGTCCTTCTTGCGATGGCTATTGGTGTGGAAAATTGTCGCAAATAGATTTGAGTTTTGAAAATCCATCGTTGTAGTGCGATTTGCCAAAAAAATCGTCAATAGATAAATTTTAATGAAACTCAAAAGGAATTTCAGGTCGAACACAGGGAGGCGGACGTTTGATTAAAAACTGTGTTTGTTTTATTATCACGAAGTAGATTAATTGGTTGGATTGAATCTAAACTATCTATTTAGTTAAATAATAATGAATAGAAGAGAGAGAGAATATTACAAATAAAAGCAAAATAGAGATAGAATAAACATGGATTTCGTAATCAAAGAATGATGTCTATTACAACTAACCACTACAGTAGAAAGTGGGAAATCTTATAACTAGAAAGCGGTAAATCTACTCTAGAAAGCAGTAAAAAAGAAGGTGGAGAGAAGTTATCCTCCTCGACGGCTGCTTGGAGGACGAGCCGCGTTGACGGAGAGCTCGGACGAAGGTGGTGAGATGTAGGATGAAGGAGAACGACAACGGATGATGGAGGATGGGGTAGGGCGACGTCATAGCAGGATCCACTTCCTGAACGGTGTGAGAGGACCACCGCAGAATGCTCCACGAAGGGAATGGGAAGGTGGAAAAATTATATTTTTAACTCTTGAGGAGCATCCCAGGTTTGGGACAAGCTCTTAGAGCTTTGGAGGGGGTGAAAGAAGAGAGGAAGGGATGAAGAATACGAGTGCTAGGGGTCTCCTTTTATAGTTGCAGGGATTGAGGGTAATTAGGTCATTTCATGCTTTAAAACATTAATTTAAGGTCTTTAGTGATGGATTTAAGCGTCACTAAAGACCCCAAACGTGGGCTTAGATCCATGTACATGCTGCCTTCTTCTCTCCCTGCACTGTCAATGTGCGCCCACGTCTAAGAAATCCCACCCGTCCGATCCTTGCATATGACGGCTTAAGATCGCGCGCGCTTTATTGACTTCATGCGTTAAGAGGTGACGCGACCTCTTTCATTGCCGTTAGTTCAAGGATGAATGACCTAGAACCACGCTCGCATGCCTTCACTAATCGTGCCTCCCGTGCATCTGATCTCGTGTGAGATCGGGAGTCATCTAGTGTGTCTGGCCGATCGATTGATCTGTGCCATTGGCGCTTGATCGAATGGCTTGATTTCACGCTTGCACTTGAGGAGGAAGGGTGCCGCGCTTGATTTGAACGCGTGCCTCTTGTGTGAACAACACCCTGACCACTGTGTTGAGGTGCGTTTTTAGTTACGCTTATGTTTTGAGGGCCGGGTGTTTGCAACTGTTGGATGGTGATCCAACGGTTGAGATCATTTGGTCCCTTACCTTTAGATGAGGAAGAGGCGCAGCTCGAGTTGATCTTGACCATTGGATCTTGATCCAACGAGTGAGATGCGCTCAACGGTTGAGGAGAGAAAGTCAGCGGCAGGTCTTGGGCTGGTATGGACGGCTGAGATGGCACTACGTGGCGCCATCTTGGCCATCCATCTTTTGTTACTTGTAGATGGTGCCACGGATGTTGGATTGGATCGATTTTCACGTCGTTGGACTGCGATCGTTGATCCGAACCCATCCGTGTGGTTGGATTTGTCATCTGATGTATGGATTTATACCATCTTGGCCCCTTGACCTTTGATCTTTCTCGGACTTCATCTGATGCTACGGAAGTTCGATCGGAGCGATTTTGGAGTCGTTGAACTCCAATCATTGCCTTGATCAGATCCGTATGGTTGGATCTTCAATCCGATGCCCCGATTAAATGTCGCCCTATCACCTGACCATAAAAGGAGACAACCTAAATTTTATACAATCTAACCTAAAAGCAAGATGATGCATGTTATGCAATATTTATAATGTATGATGCAATTATATGTTTAAGAACATGCGAAAATAGACGGTTTATGTGATATAAACATATTTACATCACACCCCCATGCTTATCTTTTGCTAGTCCCTAGCAAAACTACATGCTATTCATAAGAAAATTAGGTTAGATTTCTTGGGCAATATTTATTTTTCAACTCTTATGAATTTCAATTAAGTCCTAAACCATAGAGACACCACAGCGCCCGAGTGTCTGCCAACATGCAGACCACCTCAAGCCCTCACCTTATTCAAAGAAGGATCTTTTTCTTCTTTTCTAATTTTTTTGGATTTTTGAGTTTAGGGTTTCGGAGTTGGTTTCTACGACCACTCAACCCACCCAAGACTCGAAGTGAATCCGAAGTTGTAAGCATCTTTATGTCTGAAATGTGATAGACTCACTGATTGGCGATTGGAACGAACATTAGGTTTCTACGCCCCTAGGTGACCTTGAAAAGAAATTCTACCTAAAGGTGTATCTATTCGACCAGTAGCTTTCTCCCTATTTTTTTTTTATGGGGTCAACACAAGGGTGAACCCAATATATATCTCCCCGGCTTATTCTACTTTTCCACTTCTTCCTATGTGTTTTGGAATTATACATGCATTTCTTGAGCTGGGTTCTGGATAACCTACCACTGGGTTGTTACCCATGATAACTTGTCAGTCATACTTGTGCGATGAAGTGTGGCTTATTTATTTTTTTCTTTTCTTTTCTCCTTTTCTATTTTTTTCTTTTTGGATATTTTTCTTTTTTTCTTAGTAGGTGGCTTTCCTAATCTAAGATTTACCTAAAGGCAGTAGGAAAAGAATGGTTGTGTGATTGGGCTATGGAAAACCTACGAATGGGCCATTACCCACGATAACTTGCTAGCAATATCACCCTAGAAGGTTCATTAGCTACCCAATTTCCGTTAAAATCGTCGAAAAGCAAGTTAGTGTAAATAGTATGTAGATGTTTAAACTTAAAATTTCCTTAAATCAGAGGGTGGGTTGATAAGTCGTGTTCTTATCAACCCAACTTATTTAATCAAATTAGAAGTATATTTAGACTAATGAGGACTCAAGAAACAAATTCACATTTTAGTGGACACCCGGGCTAATTAAGCCTGAAGACCTGAAGGGTCTTAGTGTTCAAATCATATAATTTTATTCTCTAAGATTGAAAATTTTCTAAAGCCTAAGTTCTCTTTCCTAATTCCATAATTTTTTTTCTTCATAAATAAAAAGAAAATAAGAATAATCTACGAAGCTAACGGAATAATTCAGAGATGAATATCCACCCCCCCATGCCTATCTAATGCAATGTCCTCATTGTATTAAAAAGACATGAAATTGAGTGGAGTATAGTAGAAAGCACTTGAATTGTGTGAACAATAGGTTGGCTCCGAGATGAAAAGAAACTATATACGTGCTGAATTTAGTGCCTTCAGCTAAGCATACTATACAAAGAAGAAATAAAGAATTCACAGGTGTAGGTCAGAATCAGAATAAAAAGATTCACCTCAGGACCTGCCAGTAGATGTCCACAAATGTGGACCAGATTGTGGTGCAGACCCATACCTCATGGTCGAGTATATTTAAGGTTCTGGATAAAATTATCTAAAACCAAAGATCAGTATGCAAGAGGGGTCGGGCCTGCTATTTGTGAGGATGCAACCCAAGACCAAAAATCGGATAACAGAGAGATTAAGCTCAAAAGGATAATCAATGAATTTGTGCTTGGGTTGCACATCCTCAGAACAAATGTCGTAAGGGTCCTGTTAGAAGGTTGGTAGTTTCAGACAAATAGGCACCCTTAGACTCAGTCTTTTGCTTCCTCCGGAATTAGCTTTCCAAATCTTCATTTCCCAACTCCTATCTTCCATAATCAGAATTTTGAATTCCGGGACCTTCTGCATATTAATCACCTCATCTAAAATGTCCGAGTCCAAGATTTGTTGCAGAATCTGAATTGACTTGGGTCTAGTGATCTCAAAATCAAACTCGTCAGTAAACTCAATGGGGTGTGATTGAGGAATGGGGCTTTGAAATGAATCCTCCATGCAATGAGGATCTGAATCCACCTTGCGAGCCCCAACAGGACCAAATTCCTCAATTTTAGGGCCATCAAATGACTTATCAAATTTCTCAGGTCTAGTCGTCTCACTAAAATCATGTTCTGTAGGCTCATGTGAGACTTTGCATAATGATTCTTCACCTTCAGAATCAAACAATTATAAATCCGCATTAATGTATGTCTCAAAATCATCAGTTGCTTTTTGTTCCATGGAGACATACGTTTCCTTGTACCCCGGCTCAGGGATCTCAGGTGAAGAAATCAGTTCATCCTTATTTGATTACTCTAGAACAACCTGGTCAACCCTGGTGTCGTAAAATGTGTCCCTCCTTACAGGTGCTTGAGCGGATTCTGACATCGGCTTTCTTGTCTGGGGTTCATCTTATGAATCCTCCCAAGATTGGACTAGAGCAATCACAAATCTCATCCTCAATTTTGATAACTTCCCAAGTAAAAACTTACCCGGGCCTTTATCCTTAACATCTTGGAGCCAATCCAACAAATACTTGTTAAGATTGTCAATTATTTTAATCAGGGGCTCCAATTCTTTAGTGCAAGGTGTTGGCTGAGCTTCCAAAGATTGTATGGTATTCCTTAAGTTAGCCAACACCTTATCTTGGACCTAGTTAACCTAAACCAAATGGTTTGGTTCAGGGTTGGGCGAGTTTGGGTTCAGTGTAGGGGAGTCAATGAATTGAGGTTCTTGGTACCCTCCCTGATAATAGGTCATTTCAGGTTGTCCATAAGGAGGTGATGACATATAAGCAGTGTAATTTGAGGAAGGGTAAGGATCAGCATATCCTTCTTGATTGTAGATCATGTTAGGTTGTCCAAATGAGGGCGGTGATCTATAATCGATGTAGCTCGGAGAAGGATAAGAATCAAGATTATGGTGTCCAGGGTTAGACCTTGAACATGAAGGTCTGAAACTGTATCCCCAATAAGGATTATCCCAACTAGAAGATGGATGAGAATAAGTCTGGTTGGAATAATAATCATTTTGGGAATAAGTAGTGGTAGGAGGGTAGGAGTGGAAGTGCGAATAGGATGTGGAAGGATCCATTACAGATGGGAGGAAGAAAGGTGCCCTACAATGCAAACAATCAAACCTATCCTTTAGTGGGCTAGCCTAAAGACCTATAGACTTCTAGAACCTATCTTGAGATGAAGAAACGATTTGATGTACTTCTTTCTGGTCAATCCAACCAGTTAGAGAGAGGGGCTGGGGAGAAGGTTCTTCCTTTGGCTTGCGCCTCTGGTTCTTAATGTACCCCCCAGCTACGATCGTTTGATTCTGCTCCCCTAGCTAGACATCAGATTGAACGGTAGAATAGACTAACCGAAAATAAACTCGATCTGGGCTCCGAAGAGCAAGTCCAATCCTTAAGGCAAACGTCTACTCTGTTTTAATTAGGGTTTGGTTTGAATGTGCTTTGGAATGTGATGGGCCCTTTATCTAGGTTGTGCCCTTAATGATTGATTGATATGTGTGCGTGCACAACCAATGGTTTTCAAGCAAGATTATTTTTTTGGATGTGGTGAATTTTAGGGTTTAAATCTTGCTTAGTAGCTTTTAGGATTCAACTTTAGGTATATTCAATCAAGTTTAGTTGACACACCAGGTTTTGAAAGTGTAGGTGAAGATGTTTTCCTTTAAAGCTTAAAAGAATGTGGAGTGCTTGGTAAGTCCCTAAAAGTTGAACCTATGTGGCAGCTACTTGATGAGTTATTTTTAGTTGAAGTGGTGCAGCCCAAAGAACTCAAACAATTGGCCTAATTCACCACTTAATTAGGAACACAAGTGATTACCTAATCTGATTTCTACTCAATTATGTGTTGATGAGTGTGCCGGTCCCAAATATCGGGTTACCGGTTGAGTATGAAGAATCAGAAGAGGTTGTGTACTTCTATGAGATTTTTTTTAAATTTTTCTTTATATGCGGAGGGTGAGGTGGGTGGAGGTGACAAACAAACAATCAAAACTACCCTTAGAGTTTATGCAAGCTCCTAGGTTAATTAGGGTTTGTGTTATTAGGTGATAAAATGAAATCTAGTGGGTGGAGAGGTGGGGGTAAACTTACAGACCCTTCAACAACACTTTAATCTACCACTTTTGTCTGTTTAGAGAGAGTACCTACATCAGAATAAGAAAGGAGAAAAGTGAGATAAAAGATAAGTAAGGTAGGAAAATGTGAAAAATCAAAGAGCGTCGCCTCCCAGGAAATGATGTCAAAATGTTGATGCGGAAAATCATCGCAAATAGATTTGAGTTTTGAAAACCCGTCGTTGTAGTGTGATTTGCGAGAAAAACTGTCAATATATAATTTTACCGAAACTCAAAAGGAATTCCGAGTCGAACATAGGGAGGCTGATGTTTAATTAAAAACTGCATTTGTTTTATTGTCACAAAGAAAATTAACTGGTCGAACTAAATCTAAACTAGCTATCTAGTTAAATAATAATGAAAGAAGAGAGAGAGAATATTACAAATAATGATAAAATAGAGATAGAATAAACATGGATTTCATAATCACAGAATGATGTCTATTACAACTAACCACTACAGTAGAAAGTGGGAAATCTTACAACTAGAAAGCGGTAAATCTACTCTAGAAAGCAGTAAAAAAGGTGGAGAGAAGTTATCCTCCTCGATGGCTGCTTTGAGGACGAGCCACGTTGATGGGGCACCTAGACGAAGGTGGTGAGATGTGGGATGAAGGAGAACGATGATGGATGATGGGGCGGGGCGACATCATAGCGGGATCCGCTTCTCAAACGGCGGTGAGAGGACTACCACGGAATGCTCCACGAAGGGGATGAGAAGGTGGAAAAATTATATTTTTAACTCTAGAGAAGCATCCTAGGTTTGGGACAAGCTCTTAGAGCTTTGGAGGGGGTGAGAGAAGAGAGGAAGGGATGAAGAATTCGAGTGGTAGGGGTCTCCTTTTATAGTTGTAGGGATTGAGGGCAATTAGGTCATTTCATGCTTTAAAACATTAATTTAGGGTCTTTAGTGACGGATTTAAGCGTCACTAAAGACCCCAAACGTGGGCTTAGATCCATGTACACGCCGCCTTCTCTCCCCATGCTCTTAACGCACGCCCACGTCTAAGAAATCCTAGTTGTCCGATCCTCACATCCGACAGTTTAAGATCGCGTGCGCCTCATCGCCTTCGTTCGTTAAGAGGCGACGCGGCCTCTTTCATCATCGTTAGATCAAGGATCAACGACCCAAAACCACACTTGCATGCCTTCACTGATCGCGCCTCCCACAAGTCTGATCGCGCCTCCCACGAGTCTGATCTCGCATGAGATCGAGCATCATCTAGCATGTCTGGCCGATCGGTTGATCTGTGCAGTTGGCGCTCGATCGAATGGCTTGATTTCACGCTTGTGCATGAGGAGGAGGGGTGCTGCGATCAATTCGAATGCGTGCCTCTTGCATGAACAATGCCTTAATCGCTGTGTTGAGGCATGTTTTTGGTTGCGCTTATGTTTTAAGGGCCGGGTGCTCACAACAGTTGGATGGTGATCCAATGGTTGAGATCATCCGGTCCTTTGACTTCAGATGAGGAAGAGGTGCGGCTCGAGTTGATCTCGGTCGTTGGATCTTGATCCAACGGTTGAGAAAAGCAGTAGTGGGTCTTGGGCTGGTATGGGTGGTTGTGATGGCGCCACGCGACGCCATCTTGGCCATCCATCTTTTGTTACTTGTAGATGGTGCCACGGATATCGGATTGGATAGATTTGCATGCCGTTGGACTGCGATCGTCGATTCGAATCCATCCGTGTGGTTGGATTTGTCATCTGATGTGTGGATTTACACCATCTTGGCCCATTGACCTCTGATCTTTCTCGGACTTCATTTGATGCTATGGAAGTTCGATTGGGGCGATCTTGGAGTTGTTGAACTCCAATCATCGCTCTAATCAGATTCATATGGTTGGATCTTCAATCCGAGACCCCAATTAAATGTCGCCCTATCACCTGACCATAAAAGGAGACAATTAACCTAAATTTTATACAATCTAACCTAAATGCAAGATGATGCATGTTATGCAATATTTATAATGTATGATGCAACTATATGTCTGAAAACATGCAAAAATAGACGGTTTATGTGATATAAACATGTTTACATCAATGGCATGAATGAAAACCTACCCCTCGTGTTGATCAATTCTTGTCGGCATAGTGGGAGCAAGGCATTCACGTTGTTCTTTGCCTTTGGCGTCGTTCGATGTTGGTTGCAGTTGCTTTGTTTCTTTGGATTGCAGATCTACGATCACTTTCCTACAAGAAAGGTTAGTAGCTAGGCATTAATCTCTTGTCCTTACCTTCGTTCTTCCTCCATTTGTGATATGGCCAGTTCCGAGGTGCTGATGGTTTGTGCTCCCATGAATCCAGCTAGGCTATCTCATGGAAGCACAATCTGACCTCACCTTTATTGATTCCAGTTGATTGTGGGTCATTAGATGCATTCATGGCCTTGGGTTGATGCATCGAACACGTATAAAAGGAACCTCAATATCGTTCCTCCTCTTCACGCGAACTTGAAACACTAATTAGGTTTGTTTCCCCCCTTTTCTTTAATGTTTTTCAGTGGGTTTGTTTATATTTGCTCTGAGTTAATTATTTTCAATCTTCAATTTGAAGGTGACCTTTGCACAATCGATCTTGGGTTCTTGTTTGGTGGAAAAGGGGTTCGGTCCAGTATTCCTTTGATTAGGTACTTATCTATTTGCATGCATTTATTTGGGGTTTTTTTGTGTTCTTGAAGGGGTTGTTTGCTTGTTGATTGTTGTTTGGAGGTCTCTGCTTGAAGTCGTGCGTGATGGGGTTTTTTGTGTTGTCGAAGTTGTGTTTCTATTTTGTTGAAGTTGTGCTTGATGGTGTTGTACAATTTTTGGTTCATGATTTGCTGCATTTGTTGTTTCTTCTTGTCTCCTTTGTTCTTGAATCACCAAAAATCAAGTACTTATCTGAGGCAATGTTGTTTCTTAGGTTATAAGGTAATTGGGATTAAGTTCCAGACCTTTTATACATGGTCTGCAACAACTGAAATGGGTCATAAATTGATTACAGTTTAATGTGGGATTTTTTTGGGCACAAAATGTTAGGTTCTAAGTTGATATGAAAGTTTATTGACTTATTTGATTTTTACTTTGTTATTTGATTCTTGATGTGTAGACAGAAAGTTTTCCAATGATTTCTGATGCTTTTGTAGGAAAATGGAACTGATTTTAAGGAGATCCGAGTGTTATATTGGATCTGACAGTAATTTTGTTTCACGTTTGAATCTGATCATTAATGATGTTGGAATGTTTATAGTGTTAAATCTTTCAATTCCAACTTGTTTGCATGATTTTTATGGTTTGAATCCAGTGTTAGATCATTTTATAGCCATTATCCCGCTCTTGTAAAGACATGAAAAATACAGAAATAAATTTAAATAACTAAATTTACAAGAAGACATTGAATCTAGAAGATATGTTGTTTGTTTACTAATAGTTTATTGCCAATTTCTTATTGTGAGTTTCCGTATAATATTCAAGTTGTACTTCAATTTTAATCTGCTTGCTTTTTTTGTTCTTGTGGTGCCCTATAACTTATTTGAAGTTGTTCTTCTCCTGCTTTTTTGTTTTTTTGCTTGAATTGTTGTGCTCCTATATGTACCGTTTTTGAAATGTTCTTTGTTCTTGTCCTCTACTTTGGTATACATAACAAAGCTTCCTTGCCTTGGTTCCTTCCACAAAAAAGACTTGCTTATGATTTTTGCTTCCTCATAGGATGGATAGAATACTTTTTACCTCATTGGTTTTTGATGTGGTGGTATTCATCTTGGTGTTCATTGATTTTTACTGGGTTATTTGATTGTTGATGTTCACACAGAAAGTTTTGAAATGATTTATGATGCTTTTGTAGCAAAATGGATCCGATTTTAAGGAGATTTGAGTGTTATATTGGATCTGACAGTAATTTGGGCCATTTTGTGATGCTTAATTGAGATTTGAACCATAGAACTATTGCTTTAAAGAAATCATGCCATTGCTTTTTTGTCTTTGCCAAAGAGAGAGGGAGAGGGAGAGAGTTCCATATCCAAAAATACTATTGAATGAGAATGTTTGCAATTTTTTCCCCTTCCTTCAGCATTCTATTTTCATACTGTATTCATCCCATGTTGGCCTTCTTGCCCTTGTGCATTTCGTTTCACCTTCTAACTGGTTGCACCTAATAACCTCACTGAATAATAAATGATACTTGCTCGTAGTTTTCACTGAACAAAAGGTCACAAGAATAATGAGGTTCCATTGCATCGAAACCCTTCCACTCCAATAATTTGAAACTTTGACCTCCTGTTTAGCATCTTGCTTTTTACTTATTTGAATGGTCTCTTGGAAGCCAAGAGTTAATGAAATCATCATCCTTTGAATTTACATTTCTTTTCATCACTTGAGATTTCCTTTTAATCCTTCATCCAAGTGATTGCCCAAAACATGAACTTCTTCAGATCCCTCTACACTTTTCAAGTTCCTATCTCAATGCCATTCCCCATGAATAGATTCATTCAAATACCTGTTTGCCCATGTTTTGTTTCATCTAAAGTAGTTGAATTGCACATATCTATTTCTACATCTCCATTTCAGTTTCATTGATGCCAAACCTCTTTTGTTTTCTTCAAAATCATCAATAAAACAATGTGCATGCAGTAAGTGAGGTCCCAGAACTTCTATACAAATATTCTTCTTCATTTTTGTCTTATTCAATCTCTTTATGAAAGTTCATTCTTCAGAATTAGAACTCCAAAAATCTTCAGTCATCTTTTTTACCAAATTTGAACATTTATTTCCTTCAGGAATAAATTTTTTAGTTCCTTCTTTGTATTATTTTCTTGCTTTTACCTTTAGTCAGCCTTCTTTGTAGTTTGTAATTATCTTCTTTGCTTCTATTCTTGTTCAGTACAAGAACTTAATGGAGCTATAACCAAATGAGATGTACTTTCCTTGGCATTTTTATGATTATAAATATAAAGCTATTATCAAATCTAACAATTTGGCGGATATTTTTGGTATTCTTGCCTTCTCTGTATGAGATTAGATTTGAGTTTCCACCTGTAAATGCAACCCAGTAGCACTTTTTTTAATAGATAATATATGTGGCTTTACAATTTACTGGTATTCCTAATTCCTACAGAAGATGCAATTTGGTTTTCGAATTAAATCGATTTCCAACTTAAATAGTAGTTGTTTGGGATTTCTGCCTCCTATTTGCCTGCTATGCCTACTATGTCATACTCAATACCTGAAATCATTTTTGAATGATGAGTTCATATTTTGGTCTAGGAAGATGAAATCATAACCGCTATAGTACCCAAAACCAACATGGATTACTGTTATACATGCCTGAAAATCACCTTTTTTTGCACCAAAGAAAGATGACTGCCACTTAAAAAAAATATAATGGTTTAACAGTAGTTGAAATAGACTTCAAAAAACAAAACCTGATTTTTGTATGAGATTAGATTTGAGTTTCCACCTGTAAATGCAACCCAGTAGCAATTTTTTTAATAGATAATATATGTGGCTTGGCAATTTACTGGTATTCTAATTCTTACAGAAGATGCAATTTGATCTTTGAATTAAATCAATTTCTAACTCAAATGGTATTTGTTTGGGATTTTTGATGTGGTCAATTGCCTCTTATTTTCCTACTATGCCTGCAATGCCATACTCAATACTTGAAATCGTTGTTTAACTGAAATGGTTGACAACTAACTTAGCAAAAAACAAAAAATTAGGAGGGCAAGTTCATCCTTGATGTAGTAAATACCATTTACTGTGGGTGACACTCTTATATGCTTGTGTTTGATGTGATCTCTTGATCATTTATTGTGGGTTGTGAATGGTGTTATATTGATTGAATGATAAATAGGGATCTTTACCTTTCATATAATTTATGATCTTTTACAATTAAACACAATTATGGATGCAATACCATTTGGATTACAATAGTTAGGATTACAATACCATTCGGATTACAATTCCTTAGGATGCAGTAAATACCATTTCGGTTACAATAGCTCCAGTTCTCAAGTGGTCTACTACTTACACATTAATGTACTGTCTTTAACGACCATAAACTATGCATAGGTGGAGTCTTTCTAGATTTTCGAGTCGATTATTTGTCAATGGAAATGACTGATGCAAGTAGTCGTGTCAGCCATTGTATTTATCCTGAAAGGGAGAGGACTTTTGAGGATTACCATAATCTCGTTGTGAAATTGATTGTTGCAATTGTGCTAAGGAAAAACTTACCAAGAGTAAGCTATAGACTTAAACATTTGTTGGGGTCTTGCCACATATTTCACATCTAAGAATTTGCCATCTTTCCTCACTTCGTTCAGTTACCTACTTTTTTTTCCACGTGTAGGATGAATGGAGATGGTTCTAGTCATGGCAAGGGTGTCCAGCATTCTTGCAAAGGTGGAGGCCCACGAATTGTCAATTGGACAGCTGATCAGGATAGGTTTCTCATAAGGCTTTTGAATGACCATTACGATAATGATTTCGTAAATGGTTCATTCACTAGAACCGGGTGGGTTGAGATCATTAACGAGTTCAACTCAGAGAGTAGGTTATCCTATGTGAAGGATCAATTGCAGAACCGGTTCAAGAATCTAATGGAGTTGAATGCTTTTGTTGCCTTGTCCAACGGAAGCGGTTGGGGTTGGGATGATCATAGAAAATGTGCCATCCCATATGATGACAGTGCATGGGATGGGGTTAGTAAACTTTCTGTTAATCGCGCTAAGTTAGGTTTTAAAAAATGTGTTGCATTGTAGTACATCCGAAATAGCATTCAAAATAAATATAATTTTATTACTTGAAAAGATTTCCGAGGTCAAACACAGGGAGCAAATTGGTAGTTAGAAATCAAGATCACAATTCAGAATTAAAAGAGTATGCAATAATATCAGTATCAAA
Source organism: Thalassia testudinum (assembly GCA_037157565.1). Lineage (NCBI taxonomy): Eukaryota > Viridiplantae > Streptophyta > Magnoliopsida > Alismatales > Hydrocharitaceae > Thalassia > Thalassia testudinum. Next base: position 181,766,661 of record JAZHRO010000024.1, on the reverse strand, counting down.
GTGAAAAACTATAGGAGTAAAATGGTGATGTAGATCACCAAATACTCCTACAATATCACCAGATAATTCAATGTATGAATATGCAATGTAAGTTATGGTCTGTCGTCTAATGAAGGAATTAGATGACTTAAAGTGTCTGATCCTTCCTTCTCTTTCTCTGCCTTTGCTTCTTCTCTTTCTTCTTCTTCTTCTTCTTCTTCTTCTTCTGCTTTGGCTTCTGCTCTTCTTCTTCCTCTGCCTTTGCCTTTTTCTTTTTTGACTTCGGCTTTCTCTGTCTTCTCCTTGGCTTTCTCTTGTCTTTCTCTTCGGCTACTGCTCTGGACTTCTTCTTCCTTCTTCCTTTTCTTCAGCCATTGCCTTCAACTCTTGCCTCGTCTTCTACTTTAGAATGTGGCTAAGTGTCAGTCAGAGATCGCCATAGCAAAACCCTTCCCCTACCTGCACGACTCTCCTCTCTTTCTCTCTTAGGATCCGCTCTCCCAGAGCCACATAGATAGTTGGGTTATCGGGTCGGGTGCGTACCTGGGACTAGGCCCACTGATGTGTGGTAGTGGGAGAGGAGTGCAGGTCGGGTCGGGTCAAGCCAGGTCCACGGAGGCAAGGTCACGGACGAGGGCGGTGAAGGGTGAGTGGGACCTCACCCCGTGGTAACTGAGGTGATAAGGCTATGGCAACTTTTCAATTAATTTGGGTGCGAGTGTCCCTTCATTTCTGAGGTGGGACTATCCGTGCCCCCTTCTTCTCGTGAGTCTGCAGTAAGGATTGGGCTTCCAATTGCAGCTGCTACAAAGGCCTTCGACTGGAATTGAGAGCCTGGATGCGTGCATGAGGGAGTTTTGTGCAGCCTGGGATAGCAACACCTGGAGAAGCAAGGCCTGGAGCGGTTGCAAGCAAGCTTCAAGCTTGCGCCAATGGCAGATGGGGCCTACTACTTGAAAACACAAGAACAGCCTTGCGGCCATGTCAAATCATTCAGAAAGCGTCACCGGACCACGGCGGATGTGATGGGGATGTTGGCGTGGCTCGGGGGTGCCTGTGAGTGCATGCCTAGGGTACACTGTGTTTGAGTAAGTTTGTGTATTTAGGGAGTGGTTTGGGTGAGTGGCGCGGTGAGTGGAGTGAGGGGAAGTGATCAGTGAAGTGAGGCGGAGCTCGTGGGCTTGTCGGCGAGGGTTTTGCTGGCTTGTGGAGGTGGGATGGCCTCGTCGGAGTTGGTGGTTAGAGATGAAGGTGCGAGGGGCGGCAGTGGTCAATTTTGGAAAATAGAAGGCGGAGAAGAAAGTAGAAGTGAGAGGGAGCTTATTTGGGAGGTTAAGGGACGAAGGGGGTGAGTGAAGGTGTTGGGCTTGGTGTGGCTGATGCCGGAGACGAAGGTGGCTCCGGTGAGGTGGGATCGGCGAGGACGAAGAGAGAGAAGCGCATGCTGGTACGACGAGACACGGATGAAGTCAAGGAAGATGGATCTGCCACAGGTATGGCGGTCGGACGAGGAGGAGGAGCAGGGAGGTCGCCGGACATTGAGGTGCCTACGGTCGTGAGGGGAAGAGAGAAATTTGAGGTATTCGTAGTTGAAATTGGGCGTGGAGTTGGAGGGGTTTGGGCTCCTTTAAAAAGAGCTCTAAAGGTCGGTTAGGGCTTGGGAAGTAAGCTTCTCAAGCTTGGAAAGTCGCCGGTGATGGAAGCTTGTTAGGGTACCCACATCTCTCATGCGTTCACATGAGAGATTTGGAGGGAATCATATCTCAAATATAGGTTCATATTGACGGGAATTTCTCAGAGGATCTTCCTTCAAATTTTGGAAGAGATCCTCCAAGCAATCAAGGAGAACTTCCAAGTTGAAGGTCGTGGAGTAGGTTTCCTCCGCGATAATGGTGGAGGGGCCTATTTGTGAAGATGATGAGAAAGCTAGGGGGCTGTTAGCAAGGATTTTTGAAAGTTAGGGGTAGAAATGTAATTAGGATGGACCTTTGTGCATACTAGGTCAAGGCAAACTCATATTTTGTCCAAATTTTGGTATAAACCTAATTTGAACCTAAGGAATTCAATGATGAAGTTGGATTTTGGGTTTCACCATGTTTTACTATGAAATTTATGTAAAAACCTAATTTAGGGTAAATATCTGTTTGAGACCCCATTCTAGGTCAAGATGGGTTCTAATGGTCAAATTGAAGGTTCTAAACACTAGAGAATATTTTTCTATGATTTTTACAGGGTTTAAGTGAATTTGATCCTGACCAGAACCTTGGTTAATCAAGTGGGTCTATTTATAGGGTTTCAAGAAGTCATTTAATTCATAGAACACACACAAACCCTTTTCTGTCAAATCCAACTCACTTGTTATCTTATTAAGATCATTTGACCTTTGTTTTGCCCTTGAGAAAACCCATGGTTGTACTGCATTGGTAAAATTACAATTTTACCCCTATTTTCTTGTGTTTCTCTCGGAAAGGTTATACAGTGAATTATGACCTTCAGTTGATTTTGTAGGAGCATTTATTCTCTTCATTAGGTCAAAATGAGCTAGTTAGGGCTCATGATGGTGTTCCCATCATACCCCCATGCCTAGCTTTTGCTAGTCCCTTAGCAAAATTTTAAGGTTTTAAGTTTAATTCTAGACTAAAAAATCTTTTGATGCTAAAAAATTTTGATGTGTGCTTTCTTCTATAGATTAGGTTAGAATGCTGATAGTAGGCCTAGAGGTACTCAAGTACCAACCAAGATTCGGACCTGACCAACTCTAGCCTCAGTCTGCCACGAAGGTTTTTAAGGTCCACAGGAACTATCCTAAGGTTCGTTGAACTCCGTGGTTAAAGCACCCGTGCTTGTAACATATTTTAGCATCGGTTCAGTTTACAGTGCATTTTTGTAAGAGAGAGAGGAATTTTCTTTATTTTTGGAGAGTTTTCTCTCTCTTTTCTTTTTATTTCTAGCTTCGGATTGACTTCACAACACGGTCTATATTAGATTCCTAGTCTCCATCATCAATCCTCTAAGGGTCCTTGGCAATCGATGCTTCGAGATAGCACCACCCATGGCAATGCCTAGAACCCTGGCTTTCAAGATTTCAAGATAATCCTGCCCATGGCATTCTATTGCTAAATCCAGACCCTGGTAATCGACATTTCGGGATAATGCTGCCCATGGCATTTGAACCAGCATAGGGTGCTTACATGCCCCCGGTAGGATATGTAGATATCCTAGGAGACAAGCACCGAGGAGACGATATGTTATTACGCATCTTCGAGGGGAATTTCCCGCCTCTCCGCACCGGGAACTCGTCTAAATCAACTTGTGTTGATTAGCCGCTCCTAATCTAGGCGACTTTTTCAGAACAACTTAAATGCATTCGCATGATTTTGATACTTATGCACACTGAACAAGACTGTGTGTTAAGACCCTGGCATCAAACGTCTTTTAAGATGTCTGGGAGTTGGTCCAGACGTCTGGTTAGACATCTGGAAGCCTTCCCAGATGTTTGGAAATTAATTTTTGCGGCGTACGATTTCGCGTTTGCGCGCATGCGCGCAAATTGACCCGCCTCCCTTTTTTCTTCTCTCTCTTTCCTCCCTGTCCTGCAGACGCATCTTTTCTTCCTCTCTCTCTCCCCACGGTGCCTTCAAATATCTCCCCCTCTCCTCTCCCTCACCACCACTCCACCATCCCCTCCTTCTTCCTGTTAGCGTGAGAGTACGAGAGCGAGGGCAGCAGCTGCTGCCGGGTGCACGCTGGGAGGAGGAGGTGTAGCGGGAGGGAGAAGAGGTGGAGCACGTGAGGAAGAGAGGGTGAACTCGTCGGAGCTGCCAGAGCCGGTCGGCAGGGGCACGTAGCAGGAGCTTAGCGCTGGGGGGGTGCTGCTGCAGCTCAGGCAGCAGGCGAGCGCGGCGCGGAGCGGTCGTGCGCAGCAGCCGGAGGGCGAGGAGGTCTTGATTCTGGGAAAATTTCCCAGAATCAAATGTTTGGACCTACGTCCAGATGACGCGGGAGATGTCTGGAGGAAGATCCAGACGTATGAAAGGTATAATATTTCTTTTTTTTCTTCCTTTCGCGTGTACGGCCATGCAGGCATTTCTACCGAAGGAGTCTACCTCTTTACCGTGTTGAGGTTGGTTGCGTACGCATGCAGGTTCGTTCGGGAAGGCACAAGGGCACACCCTCCCACACAGATCGGACGTCTGGGACTGCACCAGACGACGGAGAGTCTCCAAACATTCGGAGTGACAGTTGGACACCTGGAACTAGGTCCAGACGGTTCAACGGGATTCTGGACGTCTGAAGAACCGTGCAGAAACAAGGTATGACCTGAACCATCGTTTAAGACGTCTGGAAGATGGTCCAGACGTCTGATTTGGGGTAGACTTGTCGTCTTTGACCCGTTTAGGGTCCGTTCGAAGTCTATTTTCTGCGTTTCAAATTTCATTCGTCTCAGAATTAGTTCCTCTACTTGTTTACAGTACTGTATCCTGTTCTGAGTAGTTCCTTGTGTTTGATCCTTGTGATAGGACCCCATTCCGTTGCGGCTTTAGGGGTTGCGGAGGCGCGTAGACCTGCCGATCACGCCCCCGGTACTCCCGATTTTGTGGGTAGAGTGGCTCCCCTTGATTATTTATCAACATTTATGCACTTGTGAGATGAATAATAGATCCTAGGGTATGGCATGAATCCTAGGACTGGAAAACTAGATTGAATGATAGATCCTAGGGTATGGCATGAATCCTAGGACTGGAAAACTAGATTGAATGATAGATCCTAGGATGTGGCATGAATCCTAGGAACAGAAACACTGAAATGAATGTCGTGAATACATGAATTGCAGTCTTGGAAAAGTAGAAAGAAAAATGATAATTTCCTGTAATTGGATAACAGCTGCTTGTAAATGAATGTATATTAAGTATTGGAAACACGGGCTATATGGAAAATAAAGCTGAAATGAGGAAACCTAAATTGGCTTAGTTAAAGAAATATGAGCATGAACCCAACGGGGAATTAGGAGTAGTGCTCCTGAGAGGTGAATGGAATGGAATTAGGGAAGTGAGTTGACCCTTGGGTACGGAGTACCAAGGAGAGTGACTGTTCCCCCCTATTTAGTGCAGAGCGGAGCTAGCCACCCCAGGGACTTGGGGTTAGGTCTGGCCACTTTGTACCGACTTTTGGCCCTCGCGTACACAGTACCGGGGAGAGCTACTAGTGTAGGGAGAGCACTAGCCACCCCACCAGCCCCGGGGTTCTGCTAGCCTTCCTACATTGACTTATTAGGCCCACTAGGTAAACTAGGGTAGTCAAGTGAGGGTGCGCGGACTGTGGAAGGGCAAGACCCCTGGTTGGTTATTGTGGAGGGGCTAGACCCCTGTTACTGAGAGGGCTCTGCCCTATACTGGTTCCGTGCTGTGCTTTGGGGTGCACCCGTTAACGGAAACGACTAACTGCGTGCCAGTGCGGGGTAGCTACCCGTGCGTTTATCGTGCGTGACGTAGTCACCGTTACCTCTGTCAGTGACCTTGGGGTGGTTGACTGAGGGTAGGACCACTACGGGGGACTCTCCCGACCAGGAGAGCACCACGTGCTACTTCTACTTTTCGAAAAAGACTGCAATCAAGATCGTTCCCATGAGGAACATTCGAGATCAAGAGAAAGATCTGAGAAATAATTCAAGAATGAATAAATAGAAAATAAAGAAAGAAATTAAAAGTAACAACTACTTGTCCACCTTACTATTTTCTTAGCTAGTTGGTTGCCACTCTACTCAGCGTTTCGTTGATGTGTCACCTTTGTCACCTTTTCAGGACCAGGTGTTGAGTAGCCAGAGCCTGCGGCTGCAGAGGGTACTGGGCCTAGTAGAGCCCAGTAATTTTACTTGTGTTGTACCTACTGTACCGTTTCTTCTATTTTAGTGAGTATTTTCTATTACAACTGTACTCTTTTATTGTAAGCATCATGTTTATATACCTGTTTAAAATTTCTACTGTTATGGTGATGTGTACTGTAGTAGCTCTTTTCTTTATTGCTGTACTTTTGTTACTGCTAGTTATATGCATGGTGAATGTGGCTTATTTTACTGCTCTTTTGGTTACTTTCTCTTTGGACGACTTGGTCTTGGGATTAGTCGAGTCGGTCAGATTCTCGTGTCTCGTAGGGATTCGGGAATCGGGTCGTAACACTGTGTGTGGATTGGGGTGCTTAGGTTACTGAGTCCCGCAAACCAGAGGTCAGTTAACGAGGCCGAATACTCCCTAAGCCTTAGACCTAATACTTAAGCTTCGCATTTTCCTCAACCTCTTGAGGACTATCCAGATCTTAGTGAATACTTGAATTTTTAAGCCTTTGATCATAGCCCAAAAGGCCTAAAATCAGCATTCTTACTAATGTCTTCTCTGTTTTGTTAACACTTTTTACCTTTTCATTTTCTTTTGATATGGTCTAGAACTAAGTTAATTCCTTAATTTCTTACTAATAACTATCTCTTTTTTTTTCTTTTCAACTTGTGCTCCTTTTTGGCATTTTTAACTTCTCCCCTTTTTCTCCTTAAAACTGACATGCTATCAAAATTTCCTCCTCTCATTTTTTTGTTCTTTTTCATAATTTTTTATTTTTTTGGTATTTTTGGGATATGTGATTTTTTGATGAAACCTTTTCTTGTGAGATGATTTTCACAGCATTTTGCACTTTCATATCCCCCCATGCCTACGATTTGCAATATCCCGATTGTAAATTAGGTAGGTTTGAGTTCAGCTTAGATCATTCATTAGAACAGGTTTTGGGTGGGTAAATGGGTTGGGATGACTGTTGTGGATGATTTCAAGCTCAGGTACGTATACCAGAGGTGGGGTCGGCTGTTCTAATGGATGAATCCTAAAGTGCAATATGAGTTCAGCATAGGATGTCAAGAAAGGTTTTGAGTTTTTCAAAATGACGGGTTGCCTCCTGTTAACCGCTGAGTTTAACGCCATCGGCTGGGTGCAATGAGTTCAGGGAGAATGGAGGGAAAAAGATGTCTCAGCCAAATTTGTATCGGTAAGTTCAATGAACGGTTTGAGTCTCTGACCGTTCACGATGAAAAGTTCTGAATCGTGGCTGAGTTGACTGATTTCAACAGCTCTATTTCCAAAGATTCGTCGAACAAGGTAAGGTCCGATCCATTTTGATCTGAGTTTTCCCAAGAACAATTTAAGCTTGGCATCAAAGAGTAGGACTTTTTGACCAAGGTAAAAGATCTTTCTGGATATGTGTATGTCATGAAAGGCTTTAACTTGCTCTTTGTAAATTTGTGAGTTCTCATATATGTCATGGCGTAATTCATCGATCTTGCTCATTTGAAGCTTTCTGTGGGTTCCTGCCTTAGAAAGATCTAGATTGCAGTCCTGTGCTGCCCAATAGTCTTTGTGCTCCAATTCGATGGGGAGCTGACATGCCTTCCCGTACACTAATCTGAAGGGAGACATACCTAATTGGATTTTTTGGGCGGTCCTATAAGCCCACAAAGCTTCCGAAAGTCAGGTTGATCAGTCTTTCCTGTCAGGTCGAACAGTGACCTGGAGGATTTTCTTGATCTCTCGATTTGATAGCTCAGCTAGACCATTAGTTTGGGGGTGATAAGGAGTAGAGATTTGGTGTGACACCCCGTATTTGGTCATTAGTGACCTGAACTGAGCATTAGTGAAATGAGTCCCTCCATCAGAGATTATAGCATGTGGAATCCCAAACCGAGAAAAGATGTTTTGATGAATGAATTTGATAACCACTTTATGATCATTGGCTCGGGTCGGAACGGCTTCGATCCATTTGGACATGTAGTCAATAGCAAGTAGAATGTACTCGAAGTCGTTCGAAATAGGAAAGGGTCCCATAAAATCAATCCCCCAGACATCTAAGATTTCACATATGAGAATCGGCTGTAAGGACATCATATCACGATGACTCATGTTGCCTAAGGTCTGATAACGAGTGCATGCCTTACAATGATTGTATGCATCTTTGAAAATCGTGGGCCTATAGAAGCCACACTGGAGGACTTTAGTTGCGATTTTATGACCAGAGAAATTCCACCGCATGCCTGGTCATGGCAGAAGGACGAGATGCTCTGAATTTTCACTTCCAGGACACATTGTCGAATGATTTGATCAGCGTCGATGTGGAAAAGATACGAGTCTTCCCAGAAGTAATACTTGGCATCGGAAAGCAATTTGTCCTTCTTGGCCTTTAGCCATCGAACGAAATCTGATGTGATGCCAGGAAGTTTACTAGATCAGCAAACCATGGAAGCCCTGTACTGATAGTCAGGAGGTGCTCATCCAGAAAATGTTCCGTAATGGGTTCGGAAAGGTTGATAATGTCAGAAGGAAGGCGGGACAAGTGATCAGCTACCACGTTCTATTTTCTCTCCTTGTCGGAAATCTCGAGGTCAAACTCTTGCAACAGCAAGATCCAGCAGATTAGTCGAGGTTTCACATCCTTCTTCACAAGGAGATGCCTCACAGCTGTGTGATCAGAGTAAATGATAACGCAGGAACCCAAAAGATACTATCTGAATTTTCTAGGGCAAATACTACAGCTAGCAGCTCTTTCTCAGTAACTGTGTAGTTACGCTGAGCCTCGTTAAGTGTCTTGCTAGCGTAGTAGATGACCATGGGTTTCCTGTCAATTTTTTGCCCAAGTATCGCTCCTACCGCAAAATCAGATGCATCACACATGATCTGAGACCAATCAGGAGACTGTATGATTGGAGCTTGAGTAACTCGATCACGTAGGATCTCAAATGCTTGACTGCTTTCCTTGGATATTTCAAAAGGAACATCCTTAGATAGTAGAGTAGTCGGGGGGCACGTGATCTTTGAGAAATCAGGAATGAATCGACAGTAAAAACTGACATGCCTCAGGAAAGATCGGATGTCCTTGATCACAGATTCACCTTGGCTCGATCAACCTGGATTCCTTTTTCTGAGATGAGATGTCCGAGGACAATTCCTTCAGGCACCATGAAATGGCTCTTTTCCCAGGAAAGAACTAGATTTACGTCAATGCACCGCCTGAGGATCTGGACCAAGTGTAGGAGGCAATCGTCAAATGATTCGCCAAACATTGAGAAGTCATCCATGAAGACTTCCAAATAATCACCTACCATATCTAAGAATATGACAAGCATGCATTGCTGAAAAGTAGCGGGTGCATTGCAGGGACTGAACGACATCCTTCGAAACGCGTACGTCTCCAAGGGGCAGGTGAAAGTGGTCTTCTCTTGGTCCTCAGGATGGATTGCCACCTGGTTATAACCGGAGTACTAATGGGAGGCTCATCATGATCTCTAATTACCCCTAATTAACTAGTCTTTCTAGTTAATTAGCTAAGGATATGTGAATATATGGGTTAGTTATAAAATAAGGGATAGAAAGTAAAGGACCTTAAAATAAGTTAAAAATGCTATTTTAACATCTAATTAATATTATTAATAATCTAATCAATAATTGGACTTGAGATATTAATGATCATTCCTCTAATTAATAAGTTAATTAACTTAAGCATAATGTATACATAAGTATGTAATAACTTAAGTAACATTAGTTAATTAAATAAATTGATCTAAAAAGGTCAAAAATGTAAATTCAAGGTCTAAATATAATAATTACCTTATTTACTAACATATAAAATGTTGAAAAAGATCTAAATTAAAATAAATCTTGAAAACCTGAGTTTACATTTAGGTCCTTATAATTCATTTCAATCGGCTCCTTACTTTTCATATAGGTCCTTAGGTTTCATCACGTATAGGTCCCTAACTTCTTCTTTTCTTCGTCTCTTCAGCCAGTTGAACGGCTGACAATTGAGGGTGTCTCCACCACTCGATCACCACCCATCCGACGACACTTCACCTTCTCCAAGCTCCTGGAGCTTGCGCTCACCATCCTATCTTCATCCATCGATCTGGATGACACTTTTATCCTAATTTAGGGTAGGAGTTAACCTCACCGTCGTTGGAGAAGATGCCGGTGGTTAACCTCCTCCTAGCCCCTTACACGTCTAGATTCCACCACCTCTTTGTCGCCGTCAACTATAAATACCCCCTGACCCCCTTTATTTTCCTTAAGTTGGCTCCCTTCCCTCTTCTTCACTATAGCCAACCTGATAGGCTATTCTCTTTACAACTCCAGCGACCTTCCACCTCATATTCTGACTTCCTCCGTCCACCTCAATTGGCTCAGGGACTTCGTCGAGGTCAGCCACGTCTCTGGACACAGGAACTGACCAAGGAGTGCCTCTGCTTCATCTCGCATTCGACCACCGGAGATCTTCCAAATTCCCCTCTGATTTCGCTCCTCCGTCATGAGCCTTCAATGGAGTTCCTCTGTCCCCTTCGTCCAGGTAACAGTAGGATAGGAGGAGTAGGAGTAGTTTAGCTAGGTAGTTAGTTAGGTAGTTTAGCGTAATTCCAGATTTACATGTTCATCTTCTTCGACTCCAGCGAGCTCCTTGAGTTCGCCAGAGCCCTAGTTTTGTCTTTTGAATCCACTGTCCACCTTCTTTAATCATTCACGATCATTTCTAACTCATTTAATCACTAATTTGATCATTGAATTGCCTAATCCAAATCCGCCTCCATCAGCTACTTCTACTATCCATGGCGGCAGTAGCTGACTTAGAATTCACATCCATCAGATCCTCCATCATCAATTCATCATCAAAGGATCCTATTTATCATCTTAATTTGACTAATTATCGTCTGTAACATAAATACCTAATTTGATCTAAGCTCCTGAGCTCGCTGTCAATGGTAGCTCAGGAGTTGTTAAAACTAGAAATTATTTGTATATTTATGATCGTAGTCCTTTTCTGACTTGTCTCAACCCACTCAAACTCTATTCAAATTGATTTTATTATTTAATCTTTCATTTAATGAATTAAAGAGGAATTTAATGTGATCCTGAGGTTCTTTGCAACCTCAGGACCCTTTTCAAAACAAAAATGGCATGATTTACCTTTCTATATACAAATTTGAATTTTTACTGGACTCATCGGAGCTCTGGAGAGCTCCGACGAGTGAAACTCGATCTTCAGTCTACAGAAGATGATAAGAAACTCCAGAATGATTTAATGTTGATTATTGATTAATTTGAGGTCGCTTGTTTGAAGATTTAATGACTGGAGCTTAGATTAAGGTTTCATCTTCTCCAACTCCGACGGAATTGGAGGAGTCTGTTTAGAAGCTTAAGAGCCACATTTTAGAGGTCTAGAAGCTTCAGTGTAGAAAGGAAGGAGAAAGAAGAAAGGAAAAAAAAGGACTCGTAAAGAGGTTAAGGAAATAAAAGAAAGAGAAGGAACGGAAGCTTTAGGAGAAGACTAAGGGAGAAGAAGAAGGCAGGAACAGAAGAGGAGAAGAAAGAAGAGAAGCTCGAGAGAGAATAAGAAAGAAATAAAAAAAATAAAGGATAAATAGAATAAAAGGAAATAGAGCAAGAGAGAGAGAGAAGGAAGAGAAGAAAAGAGAGAGAGAGGTTGAAGAATAAAAGGAGTTTAATTTCTTTTTGTTTTTAATTGTTGTAATAAGAATGATTTTTAATTGTTGTAATAAGGCATATTATGAATAGATAAACTCTCATTTGCCTTAAATCTTTTCAAATAAATGTTGTAAATGAGATTTCATATGGGATTTTGCATATTTTCTCAATTTAAATCATTTTGCAAAATTCATGTTATTAAAATTAACTTAATTATACCTCCTATACCTATAAGATATATAGAATTAATTGGTGAATTCAAAATAATGTCCTCCCAACGAACGACCTGGACTCAACCAGTTAAAAAATCCTAAAATGTTAGGTTAATTTGACCCTACACTACTAAACCAACACAATTTCGAGTTAACCTAAGTTACTTTCTTCTACTCTTAATTAAGTAAAATTAACTTAATTAACTGAGTTGAGAGGTAGCACGATCAAGTACCCATCCAAAAAATAGAAGAATCTATTTCCCACTAGTTTTTTGAGGATCTGATCAATAAATGGTAGTTGGAAATGGTCCTTCTTTGTGGAGGTATTGAGTCTTCTGTAATCAATGCAGACTCTCCACAAATTTGTAACACGAGTTGGTATGATTTCTCCAGTTTCAGTTGTGATCACGGTGAGTCCTTCCTTCTTAGGTACAACCTGGATTGAACTCAACCATCGACTGTTGGAGATTGGGTAGATGATCCCAGCATCTAACCACTTGATGATCTCCTTTTTCACGACCTCCTACAGATTAGGATTCAGATGTCTCTACATTTCATAGGAAGGTCGTGTGCCCTCTTAGTGTAGATACGGTGTGTGCAGTAAGAGGGCTGATGCCAGTCAAATCATCGAGAGTTCATCCAATGGCTCTTCGATGTTGCTGGGGAACAGTAATCAGACGGGATTCTTGATCAGGTGTGAGTATGGAATTGATAATCACAGGAAACGTCTGATTGGAACCCAAAAAGATGTACTTTAGATGATTGGGAAGAGGCTTAAGTTCCAAAATAGGGTTATCAGCAGCAGCGGGTGGTTCAGGGTGTGTGTCAGGAGCAAGGGAATGAGTTATGGGTGTGTCAAGGTTAAGTTTGGACTCCTCTGATTGCAGGTTTTGATCCTCTTGTGTTTGATAAGTAGTCAGGTTTTCCTTAATATACAGATCGTCAACCACCACCTTAATACCATATATTTGTTCTATAACTCCGCAATTAATCCCTTGTTGGACCTTAAAGATGTCAACCTTTAATGTTTGGTTCCCAAATTTCAGTTCAATTTGGCCCTCCTCACAATTTATGTTGGCCCTAGCAGTGGCCAGAAAGGGTCTCCTTAGTATGATTGGTGTGTTCCTCGGATTTTCTAGAGCTTTCATATCCATGACTACAAAGTCCACCGGGAAGTAGAAATCCCGAACCCTAACAATGACATCCTTAAGAACTCCTTTAGGTGACTTAATAGATCGATTTTCCAACTGTAGTGTCACCTTTGTCGGTTTGAGCTCAGATTCCTCAAGATGGTCAGGTAGGGATGTAGGTATTAGGTTTATGGAGGCTCCTAGATCCAATAATGCTCTATCAAATTGGATATCACCAATTGTACAGGAAATTAGGGGAGTACCTAGGTCTTTTGCCCTAGGTAGGAGTTTGCTCAAAATTACAGAGCTGGCTTACTCTGACAATACGATTAGGCTCCCACTTTTGGTTCGCGGCTTATGCTTAGGTGTACGCATGCCTTTCAAAAATCGTGCGTAAGCCGGTGCGTGGTGAATTGCATCCATCAAGGGGATGTTTATATGGACCTATTCAAAGAGCTTGACCAGGTCCTCCTCAGGTGCCACTGGTTTGGTTGTCCTCTTTCCCTTAGTCAAGGCCTCGGGAAATGGAACCTTGGATGGTTCCTCTAGAATAGGTCCAGGTTCTTGATCTGGGATAGGGGTATCCTGGATGACTATCCTAGGGCTTGGGTTAGCACTACCAGGATGAAAGTGGCTTGGGTAAGGTGGATCTTGTGTTGTTTTGCCACTATGGGTTGTTATCGAATTCAGTCCTGCCTGTTTCAGGTTTGGTGTAGGTAAAATAGGTGGCTGCTACTGAAATCTTGAGTATGATGTTGAAGCTTCCATTCTGTCGGGTGATGGAGCAGAAGGGGCCTGATAAATCATGTGGGCTTGGCCCGAATTTGGGTTCATAACGCGCCTCTGGTTTGACACGTTATTTGGATTCGGTAAAGGTTGCGAAGGGAGTGTGCCAGGTTGGTGGGAATTTGCCATCTGGGCGAGTTGATTGCGAACCTCTGTGATCTCATCTTTGTGCTATTTTTGCATAGCCACATTCGTCTTTTGAATGCCAGCCAGAGTCTAAAGGATAAGAGTCATTTGATCTATCTGAGTTGGCCCAGATTGATAGGTGGGGTTGGGCCGAGGCTGAGGTGGCTAATATGGACGAGGAGCTTGTGGATGGGGTTGATATGGTGGTTTCTGATTCTGATTGTTTCCCATCCATAAGAAATTGGGATGATTCTGCCATCCAGGGTTATAGGTATTAGAGAATGGGTCATTCTAGATGGTATTGAGGTCCTCGCAGGTCTGAGGAACCTCAGAAAAGTTAGAGTACGAGGGTTCAGAGTTCTCCCAACTAGAGTAGGCAGGGTCGGAGTTTCTTCCGGCCCTAGAGTTAGATGGGGGTGGATACGGGTCCATCTTCTGAGAAGATTGGTGATAGATGTTATGCACAGCTTCCCTCCCAGAGGGAGGTTGTGCGAATGGGTTTTGCGCAGCGGTGGCTCGCAGCAAATGTCGAGTTAGCTCATCCACCTTCTTCTCAATGATAGAGACCATGTCCAAATGACTAGCCATCAATTCCAAGTCGACAGATAAGGACAGGCCCTATGTCTCATGTGCTCCCCTTAGATTCATCAATACGCTAGCATTCGTCCGGTTGAATAAGCCCATGGAGTCATTATTGATGAAGTTCTCGTACATATTCTCGAGAATCTCCCACACAGTTTCTTCGTGTTGACCCATGATATTTCCTCCGCAAGTTGCATTGACGAATAAACGGATATCTTCACAGAGTCTCTGGTAAAAATACTGGACTTGTTCTCATTTAGGAACTTCGTGATGGGGTCACTTTCGAATGAGATCTAAGAAACAATCCCATGCTTCATGAAGTGGTTCTCCAAGTTGCTGTGTGAAGTGCGTGATCTGGTGTCATAAAGCATTCGTCTGACCAACTGGGAAGAACTTTTTCAGAAACTCGGATTGTATTTCAACCCATGTGTTGATTGGACGTGTTTGAGTCTGATACCAGTGAGTTGCTTTGTCCATGAGAGAGAAGGTGAACATCTTCATGAGAAAGATATCCCGATTTTGAACATCTGACCCGAAGGTCCGGGCCAGATGCTTGAGTTGTTTGATGTATTGAAAAGGATCCTCGGAATTGAGCCCATGAAACTTTGGAATAACATGAATCATGTTGGGCTTAAGTTCAGAATCGGGACCTCCAGCCGGGATTTGGACTCGAGGTTCGATTGCCAAAACAGCGGGATTGTAATGATCTCGCATCATAGGATGCTGCGGTGGATTCACAAAGGCTTGGAATAAATCATTAAGGCGCTGAAGTTGGTTCTTAAGGTTATTCTCTTCTACGAGTTGTGCCATGATGATGGATGAAGGAGAATTAGGCTCAGATGAATCATAAGAGATGTCTATGTGATGGGGTTGCTGCACAAACACGGAAGTCGAGGCCTGTCCTCGACGGGAGTGAATGACTAAAGGAGGCCTCAAGGATGGTCTTAAGGACCTCCTATCGAACATGCACCGATGGTCAAGATGAGAATAGAATGTGATGGACCCAATCAAGACACTCAGAAATTTGGATGACTATAGAGGTTTGGAGCAGATGATACCCTTTAGTCAGAAAGCCGTCCACCTGAGAAATACCTGGGCAGCCAGAGAGGGAGAGTCCCACAAACACCCCTACACGGTAGAGTACCCCCGCGGGTTACAGGGTTTCCCCCACCTGACCTCTCTTGTCACTGATGTTCCAGGTAGACTAGAATGGGGACTTGACCTCTTAAGTCTACCAATTCTAATTAAGAACAAGGCTACTTAGGATTTCACTTGAACTTTAGATGTATTAAGTGCAAAAATTGACCTAATTTCAAGGTTGGTTGACCCAACAAAGTGGGTCAACTTCACCTATTTGTCCTTTGAGAAGTTTTAGGTTCATCTTTTAGGATTCAAGTGAGATTAAGAGCCTAATTTTAGGGTTTTGTTGGAATAGATCAATTCAACCATGGCTTAGGCACACATCATTTTGGAAAGTTGATTCTTGTTTATGTAAGTGTGTCTCTAAAACCCTAACATGAAATCCTTAATTGGCTCTAATTTTGGTCTAATTTAGTTTGCCAAATATAGTATCTAGGGCTCAAACAAGAAAGTGATAGCTTAGTTACCTTAAATGGGTGCACAATTCGAGTTTTTGTTGTTGAAATCAAATCAGGCAACTTGATGAATTAGCTAAGAATGCAAAGCAAGTAGCCCTAATTGATTTTATCCTTTTTTTCCTTTTCAGAATGAGGGGCTTAAGAGAGAGAGTAATCAGAATTTACCTGCCCCTGGTGTGTTTGTTGTGCGACTGTATTTTCTTTGAATCTTCTCCCTAAAACAACCACAACAAAAGAGATATAGCAAGTTAGTACCAAATTATGAATTGTAATCAAGAATTCTAAATTGTCCATTGCTCTCCGACAATGGCACCAAAATGTTAATCATGCTAAGTCAAGTTTTAAAAAATGTGTTGTGTTGTAGTATAGCCAAAATAGTGTTCAAAACAAATATAATTTTATTATTCGAAAAGATTTCCGAGGTCAAACACAGGGAGCAAATTGGTATTTAGAAATCAAGATCACAATTCAGAATTAAAAGAGTATGCAATAATATCAGTATCAAAGTGCATAAATATGGGAGTAAAATGGTGATGTAGATCACAAATACTCCTACAATATCACCAAATAATTCAATGTATGAATATGCAATGTAGGCTATGGTCTATCGTCTGATGAAGGAATTAGACGACTTAAACTGTCTGATCCTTCCTTCTCTTTCTCTACCTTTGCTTCTTCTCTTTCTTCTTCTTCTTCTACTTTGGCTTCTGCTCTTCTTCTTTCTCTGCCTTTGCCTTTTTCTTTTCTGACTACGGCTTTCTCTGTCTTCTCCTTGGCTTTCCCTTCTTCTCTTTCTCTTCGACTGATGCTCTGGCCTTCTTCTTCCTTCTTCCTTTTCTTCAGTCTCTGCCTTCAACCCTTGCCTCGTCTTCTTCTTCAGAATGTGGCTAAGTGTCAGCCAGAGATCCCCATAGCAAAACCCTCCCCCTACCCGCGTGACTCTCCTCTCTTTCTCTCTTAGGATCCGCTCTCCCAGAGCCACACAGGTAGTCGGGTTATTGGGTTGGGTGCGTACCTGGGACCAGGCCTACCGACGTACGATAGTGGGCGAGGAGTGCAGGTCGGGTCGGGTCAAGCCAGGTCCGCAGAGCCAAGGTCACGGACGAGGTTGGTGAAGGGTGAGTGGGACCTCACCCAGTGGTAACAAAGGCGATAAGACTATGGTAACTTTTCAATTTATTTGGGTGAAGGTGTCCCTTCGTTTCTGAGGTGGAACTATCCCGCCCCCTTCTTCTCGTGTGTTTGCAACAAGGATTAGGCTTCCAATTGCAGCTGCTACAAAGGCCTTCAGCTGGAATTGAGAGGTTGGATGCATTCACGAGGGTGTTCCACGCAGCCTGGGACAGCAACACCTAGAGCAACAAGGCCTGGAGTGGTTGCAAGCAAGCTTCAAGCTTGCACCAATGGCAGATGGGGACTACTACCTGAAAACACAAGAACAGCCTTGCGGCCATGTTAAATCATTCAGAAAGCGTCGCCGGACCACGGCGGATGTGATGGGGATGTTGGCGTGGCTCTGGGGTGCCTGTGAGTGCGTGCCTAGGGCACACTGTGTGCGAGTGGGTGTGTTTGAGGAGTGGTTTGGGTGAGTGGTGCGGTGAGTGGAGTGAGGGGAAGTGATCAGTGAAGTGAGGTGGAGCTCGTGGGCTTGTCGGCGAGGGTTTTGGTGGCTTGTGGAGGTGGGATGGCCTCGTCGGAGTTGGTGGTTGGAGATGAAGGAGATGAAGGTGCGAGGGGAGGCAGTGGTTAGTTTTGGAAAATAGAAGGCAGAGAAGAAAGTAGAGGTGAGAGGGAGCTTATCTGGGAGGTCAAGGGACGAAGAGGGCGAGCGAAGGCGTCGGGTCTGGTGTGGCTGATGCCGGAGACGAAGGTGGCTCTGGTGAGGTTGGTTAAGCGAGGACGAAGAGAGAGAAGCGCCTACTGGTACGGCGAGACATGGATGAAGTCAGGGAAGATGGATCTACTGCAGGTATGGCGGTCGGATGACAAGGAGGAGCAAGGAAGGTCGCCAGACGTCGAGGAGCCTACGGTTGTGAGGGGAAGAGAGGAATTTAAGGTATTCACGGTCGAAATCGAGCGTGGAGGAGTCGGAGAGGTCTAGGCTCCTTTAAATTGAGCTCTGAAGGTCGGTTAGGGCTTGGGAAGCAAGCTTGCCAAGCTTGGAAAGTCGCCGGAGATGGAAGCTTGTTAGGGTACTCACATCTCTCATGCATTCGCATGAGAGATTGGGGGGGAATCAGATCTCAAATATGGGTTCATATTGACAGGAATTTCTCAGAGGATCTTCCTTCCAATTTTGGAAGAGATCCTCTAAGCAATCAAGGAGAACTTCCAAGTTGAAGGTTGCCGAAGTAGGTTTCCTCTGCGATAATGGCAGAGGGACCTACTTGTTAAGACCACGAGAAAGCTAGGGGGCTGTTAGCAAGGGTTTTTGAAAGTTAGGGGTAGAAATGTAATCAGGCTAGACTTTTTTGCAAACTAGGTCAAGGTAAACTCATCTTGGGTCCAAATTTTGGTACAAATCTAATTTGGACATAAGGAATCCAATGGTGAAGTTGGATTTTGGGTTTGACCACGTTTGACTAGGAAATTTATGTAAAAACCTAATTTAGGGCAAATATTTATCTGAGACCCCATTCTAGGTCAAGATGGGTTCTAATGGTCAAATTGAAGGTTCTAAGCCATAGAGAATATTTTTATATGATTTTTAGAGGGTTTAAGTGAATTTTATCCTGATCAAAACCTTGGTTAATCAAGTGGGCCTATTTTTAGGGTTTCGAGAAGTCATTTAATTCACAGAACACACACAAACCCTTTTCTGTCAAATCCAACCGACTTGTTATCTTATTAAGTCCATTTGACCTTTGTTTAGCCCTTGAGAAAACCCATGGTTGTACTGCATTGATAAAATTACAGTTTTACCCTTATTTTCTTGTGTTTCTCGCATAAAGGTTATGCAGTGAATTATGACCTTTAGTTGGTTATGTAGGAGCATTTATTCTCTTCATTGGGTCAAAATGAGCTAGTTAGAGCTCATGATGGTGTTTCCATCACTTTCCATTACAATCGTACTTTATAGCAAAGACTTTGTGTTGTGTGTAATACATCGAAAATTCATACAGCTTCCAGAGCATTTGAAGAAATTACGAGGGAAGACGTTTCTATACTATAAGGAGTTGAAAGTCATTGGTGGTAAAGAGTCTGCAAAGGGAGTCCATGCAACATCCAGTCTTAGGCATGGTGACGTTGGCGAATTCAGAGAATACGAAGGTCAAGGTGATGTGAACCTCTCACAAATGGATGTCTCCATCAACGAGAACACGACAATGTCCTTGCAAGTGCCCATCTTAAGAAACTATACTACTCCATGATGGTAACACCATCATTAGCCATAAATAGCTTTAATTAGTTGGAATCAAGCGATAAATGCTCCTGAATAAACGCCTAAGGATAGTAATTCCACTCAGATCCATTTTGAGAAGAAAATAATAAAAGGGCTAATTCTACAGTTTTAACATCACATTTGAAAGTTCCCTACTCGGAGGGGGTGACGTAATAATTGTGGAAATGAAATATAAATAATCTCACAAATAAGCAATCCCACAAGTACACAAGTAATTTTAGGTGGAAACCCAAACCGGGTGAAAACCACCACCTAACCCTCTCGAGTTAGGATTTTTCGATCAACCAAGTTGATCAAAATCCACTAAATCGAATCACTTTAAACGAGGGTGATTCAACCTCAATACAACCACGCTACTTAAACGAGGGTAGCGTACCTCAACCCCTTCTCTCCACGAGAAGGATTTTGTCTCGCGAAGGAGACGGGAATTCGCAAAGCGAATACCCAACCAAATAACAAAGATAAAATAAACAAGTAATCCTATAGAGCCAACAAAGTAATTATGAACCTAGCTTCTATAGGAATTAGGAAACTCCCCTTTGCAAGGAGTGCGTCGAGTTGATGACGCGGTGCGTGAACCACGCGACGGCGCAACTTCGCTCTCGTGAACTACGGCGGGAGAGCGGGTGCGCGAAGCTTGATGCTCTCAAGATGAATGGAACTAGAGCTTGGAGAGCAAGGGCTTCTCTTGGACACAAAAGAGTGGAACAAAGTTGCTTAGGTGTGTCTTGTGTTTCTCTTGGTGTTTCTTAGTGTGTCTAGGTGTGTGTTTGTGTTGCAAAGGTTCCCCTCTATTTATAGAGGCCTTAGGAAGGCTTTGGAAGGCTTAGGAAAGGTTTTATTGCCGTTGGGAACAAAGCCCAAGAGAATCAGCCCGAAATCAGGAACAATCATTGTTCTGACAGGCTTATCAGACGTCTAATTCTAGCATCAGACGTCTGGAAGTTCACTTTAAGACGTCTGATTCCAAGGTCAGACGTCTGATTTTGGGCGGGTCTCTTCCTGACTTGGATCAGATCTAAACAGGGTTCTAGTGCAAGTCCATCAGACGACATATAGGACGTCTGGCACTATGTCTGGACGTCTGGAAACCTACTTTTATTGTGGGAATGGATTTTCCAAACGTTGCAACGGCTAGAAAATATCTGAGAAGAGATTTTGGGTCAGCCGAGGAAAAATGGTCATTTATCAGACGTCTGGAAAGGCCTAAGGACGTCTGATAAGGCTCTAACGGTCATAACCTAGAGTGTTTGCTAAGCCAGCCAAGGGTCCACTAATTGGACGTCTGGCAAAGTCATCAGACGTTTAGTAAGACGTCTGTTCTAAGGTCTGGACGTCTGATTTCATCAGACAGAACTAGCTATGTCCAGCCTAACAGTTATCAGACGTCTGAAACAACAGTCAGACATCTTAAAATACTTTATCAGACGTCTGATTTTGGAATTAGACGTCTGGAAACTCTGTTTGAACCCTATATTGGTTTTCTAAGTGTTCTACAGAAAACCTAAGTATCCTAGGGTTGTGTAGGTGTTCCTAGGACTACTGTTAGGGTACTTTGAGGCTCTTTAACATGAATTATCTAAGGAAATAAAGAGAAACAAAAGAAACAAAAAATACAACAAGTACAAGAGAAGGAAATCTATCCTATTCTTCATTTCCTTCCTTCTTCAATATATCGCTTCTCGCGAATCTCTTCTGTTCTCCATCAAGCTGGTCCAATCCGTCCTGGATGCGAGCTCGAACTCCGTCTAATCACGTATCCATTTGCGATTGACCTGAAATCTAGGACTCAAAGTGCAAATGTTAAATGACACGTGTTTTGTTATCATCAAAACAAATGATCGTGGTGCTCTAGCACCAACAACATCATAAATGCATAGTAACCACAGGGTCACCCAGGGGCTAATTAGAGGTCAATTGAGTATTAAAGACCAAAAAGTGGGTCAACATTGACAGAAACGAGGTTTTACGCATATCTAGAATCGAAACAGCACATAAAACCTTAATTATCAACCTGCTTAAATTAAAGAGGTTCTGGTCAAGATAAAAATTATATAAACATTTTAAAATTCATATAAAAATATTCTAAGAGGTTTGGTACCCTTGGTTTGACCATCTGAACCTATTTAGACCTAGAATAGAGTTTCAGATGGAATTATACGCTAATTTGGGTTTTTGTGCAAATTTCCCAATCAAATGTGGTCAAAACTCAAATCTAAGTTTACCATTATATTTCTTGGGTTAAAATTAGGTTACAGCCAAAATTTGGGCCCAATCAGAGTCCATCTTGACCTAGTTTGTAATTTAGCCCTTTAAAACTCTATTTCTTACATTTAACCCCTTAGGTTTCGAATTAATTACAAATGGGTCACTAACTTCTTGTCATTTTCTTCATTTCGGTCCCTACCACCATTGGTGTGAAACTAAGTTCTGCAACGAGATTCAAGGGAGGATTTCTCCCTCAAATCGAAGCCAATCTCCTCCAAATTTGGAGGGAAGATTCTAGAGGAGATTCCCAATCTCTCGAACTGCCTCATGGACTTCAAATCAGCCCATCAAACTCGGACAAGCTTGAGAGAATCAGAGGATCCTCCCTAATTTCATGGCCAAATCAAGCCCTTTTCGCATGGTTGAGGTCGTTCTGAAGCCCTATAAAGAACCCCCAACTCTTGATTATTCTCCTCTGCTCAGAACAAGGCCGAAGCACCCTCTTCTTCTCTTCTTCGATCGACGCTTCCTTGAGCTCTGGCAAGCCTCTCCACCCCCTTCGTTGAGTCGATCAATGGTCAAATTGATCGTCTCATCATCTCCTCCTCATCACGCACCTCTCCAGCCAAAGAAAGGGTGCCCTTGACCTTCTCTGTCTTGTCTCTCCCTCGCCATCATCTTCACCTTCTCCAGTGTCAACCCATCACAGCTGG
This sequence comes from Thalassia testudinum, assembly GCA_037157565.1. Taxonomy (NCBI): domain Eukaryota; kingdom Viridiplantae; phylum Streptophyta; class Magnoliopsida; order Alismatales; family Hydrocharitaceae; genus Thalassia; species Thalassia testudinum. The sequence goes on along the minus strand of JAZHRO010000024.1, from coordinate 181,744,420 downwards.
CCTCGATCCCTCTCCGTCTCTCACTCTAAGCCTCTCTTTTCTCTTCCTCCAACCCTCCACTTCAATTTTATCCACTCAAACTTCACTTTCCACTGCCGATTGTATCGAACCATCTTCGACTTCCCTGGCGTCTGCGAAACTCCGACAAAGCCGCGCGACCACTGCACTGCACAAAACCACACTCCACTGAGTCGACGAGCTCCACCTCACCTCCCCGCACAAAAGCCCTCTACCTATTTTCACTTTCACTCACTCCACAACTCCCCCGAACACCTCCTCCGTTCACCTTCCCCGTCACTGTCTGAGCACCACACATCACCATACACCTCAAGACCACCACCTTAGAATACAGCAAACCTCCTGAGCATACTGATTGGGGTGTTTAGCTTGTGTTTTGTATTTTAGATACATCATCGGAGTCTCGCCCTCGCCGCTATCTTCTTTGACTCCATCCACAGTTCTTTGACCATCTCCATCCATGCTGTGACTTCTAGGACCTGCGAATACATCTAGGAATCCTTCCAGGTCTTTAATTGAGCCAAGCCACAATAGTTGTAGCTCCAATTGTCACAGGTTCTTCGGCTACAGCACGTGAGCTTTACGCGAAGGAAAAGAAGGGACTTTGTCCCACCTCGGAAAGTTAGCAGCATGTGAATGCAAATAAAGGCAATTCATGCCTACAGCTATTTGCCTCCAAACGCACGGGGTTGAGGTCCCTACGCATGCTCGAATGCATGCGCACCCTCACCATGCAGGTTTGGGCTTAGGTCTGGTTACCCAGCTTTGATTTGGTTCTGAAGAAAGGATAGCTAGAAGAGGGGGATTTTGCACTATTCATACCCTTAGGATTTGTGCCCCCTCTCCCGTGGTTACAGTTAGCCTTCTGAGGTGTCGCAAGGCCCTTGTGCCTTGTGTTGGTTTTGCTGGTGCTGTAGTTCCCTTGAGGTTAAGGCGTCTGAAGCCTTGTCTTGACTTCTTGTGGCTGCTTGAGCTGGTTTTGATTGCTGATAGTATTCATTTATTTGAGATTGAATTAGAGCTTAACATTAGGGTTAAATTGGTGGTTCAAACCACCATTTTAACCCTATCTTTTTGCACTCTAATTCCTAATTTTATTGAGATATTCTTCTAATTTACATTGAGCATTATTTTGATTTTATTTGCATATCTTTTTTGCTACTGTGATTAGTGGATTGAATTGTTCTAATTGCACCCTACAAACGACGTCGGACTCACATTTCCTGTTTTCAAGATTATAAATTTAAGTGTCATTGCAATTTTCATCCTATATTATGACACAAAACTTTAAAAGGATGATTTTCACAAACAACACTCCACAACAAGCACATATAGAATTTTTGATTCCTTAGGATGAGGATGTTAGTGAAAATGTTAGGGTAGTACACCACCATCAAGGGTCACACCGAGACCATCAAAGCACCCCTCAGGGAGTAGCGGGAAGTGTCGTTGTAGCGGGGCCTCCTCTTCGGAAGGTGTGGATAAGGTTGCGATAATGCTGGAGGAGTTCCTCGCATTTAGCAAGAGCAAGTGCCTTCGGGACTTTGAGAGGGAAGAGATAGATAACTATGTCTTAGGGTTGACGGTGATGCTACCTAACTTGCCTACCGCTTCGAGATCACGAATGGTTGCTCACCTGTTGGATCCAGCATTTAGAGATATAATGAGGGTGTTCCTCCTAGGTAATGCAGAGGATATGGCTAAGTTGGTGATGAACAGTGATATTTGACGTTCATCGCTATTGGTTGTTATATTTAGGTCATGGTTTCGTTTAGGTCAAACTTACGAGGGACTTTGAAATTTATGGTGTCTAGTTAGTATGATGTTTTCTCATTCTCAATGTAATCTCTTTTGTTTGCAACCTTTCATGATGTACTATCTTCCCTTCATAGTTATGTTGTCTTCGAATCATTGAAATGGTTGCATTGAATGTTTCTCTAATGAAGGACTTCCTCTGTCATTTTTTATTTCCACAACTTTCTAGTACATGGAACCTACTAGACATTTTGTTGTTAATGACAAGTTGGGAGATTCGATTGTAGAAGTCATGTTTGAGAAAACTATACAGTACGTCGCAGATCAAATTCAACGTTCCACACGTGTCCCACGCACACCAAAGCACATCGGCGATTTAAAGGGGTTGGTATGGTTAATAGAGTTTTGGAAGGACATTATGACCATTCACTAGATATGTTTTGAATGGATAGGTCCCAATTATCAAGCTACGGGATATGCTGCTTGAGAGTGAATACTTGAAACCCATGAAGGAGATGCATCCAAACAAGTCCCTTGCAATCTTCTTATATGGTGCTAGATAGGGTACTACAAATCGGAATATGCAAGGCCAGTTTGAGAGATTATCGTGCACTATTAGTAACTACTACAAGGAAGTTGGTAGAGCAATAAAGAAGCTTCAGTTTGAGTATATTGGCATGCCTGACAAATCTGCACCTATTCCAAACAAGATAAGGAGAAATAGGGACCTTTATCCATATTTCAAGGTTAGGTTCACATCCATAACTGTAGCTTTCTTGCTTATAAATAAAATTCAATTCTAGGACCCAATCTTTGTAGGATGTGATTGGAGCTATAGATGACACTCACATTGAACTTTGTGTGAACCTAACAGATGCTGGGAAGTATCAAAACAGACATGGTTGGTGTTCAGTAAACGTAATGTGTGTTGCATCAATGGATCTCTCCATTCAATACGTTGCTAGTGGATGGGAAGGATCCACCACTGATATGAGGTACTTCATTGGGTAGTGCAAGATGACAATATTCCATTGCCAAGGGGTCGAGTTTATCTTGTGGATTGTGGGTATGCTAATACCCATCAATTCCTCACCCCATACAGAAATGTAAGTTATCATATCACTGAGTACAATGCTAGGGCAACATGCAACAAGTATCGCAATAAGGAGCTATTCTACCACCATCACGTTAAGATTTGGAACTGCATTGAAAGATGTTTTGGTGTCTTAAAGAAGAGGTTTCTTTGCTTGAACTACCCCTCTTTTACTTCATTGAAGTCCATCGAGATGTAGTTGTTGCTTGTTGCGTGGTTCACAACTTTTTACTGAGAGATGGGGGGCGGGATGAATTTTACAACAAGAACTTCAAAGCATTATAGGTCGAAGATCCGATTGGAGAGACATGACCACCTCCTAGGACGGATAACCCTGGTGACACTATCCCTGAGCCATCAATTTCTTTAAGTCAAACAGATATTCGAAGAGGCAGTCAGATTAAAGAGTCAATTGCAGATTCACTGTGGGAGGAATGGCAAAGGAAAAATGCACGATCATGAAGTTCGTGCATCGGTCATTGTCTCGCACATTATGTACCTATTTTGATGTTTTCGCTTCGTACTTCATGATATATGATGTTGTCAATGTCTTTCATGATTGAATGACCTAGACTCAATTTACACTTCAATGGGTGCCCTTCTTAATTTACTTTTAAATAAATGGATATGCGAATATTAAAGTTCCATTATTCCCTGTGGACAGATAAAATTTCACGGATGGAGATATCTCATTACTATGAGTCCATAGCTGGTTAACGTGGGGAGACCTCCAGATGAGAAATGCACAAGGATAATGTAATGTGGTGTGTCTCGCATTTTTCTAGTCCTTGTATCCTGTTATAGTGCTTTAATTACCAATGTAGTAGGTTGTCTGTTATATGCAAAGCTAGATATATTTTTGAACTTGTGTGCACTTTATCAACTTCCAATATTGGATGTGTTAGGATACAATTTTAGGTATGGAGACTGTTCCTTACTATGCTGGAGGAGCTGGTATCACAAACATCAGTGCTTATTATATGAACCATCCAAGCTAGTTTTTGTATTGGATAACGTTCGAAGTACAGATCCCTAAAAAATTTATTTTATATGTGTCCTTGGGTGGATGGAGTAAGTTGATCGAATAACCACTTCATCTTTATAATACGGGTTGAATTAACCTTATGGATTGTTATTTATTTCAATGCAGGGTTGCAACTATAGATAACTTGCGAGAGCGAACTTTCCCAACTTCCATACACTGAAGGCCGAGTGTAACTTCATGGCCTGCTTGTATGCAAAGTTGGAGGCCAGAACTAGCTTAAGGTAGCATGCGGAACTGCAGAGTGCATACGTGGAAGTTCAATGTCGAAAGTCTGAGTTGCAGGAATTGAGAGCGAAGGTAGACACTGTGGTCGATGATCTCGTGAGTTCCATAGCCGCATTAACTGTGATTAGTTAATGCATCCTCCTATTGCATAATGTTGTTCTGCAACAAACCTTTTAAGCATTTTGGAGGTGTTAGTTTTCATCATGACCAGTATCTTCTTAAGGACTTGTTGTCACGATCTATTCAGGAAAATCCTCTTTGCAATTATGTTTCATTCCGTATTTTCAAGTTAGTTTTCTTAACTTTTTAGCTCACATGAATGTCTACGTCATGAGGATTAATAACAATTAAAAGGAGATGCAATTGTGGATGCGTGGCGAAACTTGTCTTTGAGGAAGAAACAAGTATAGATAATATCTTAGACGGGCTGAATTACAAGTGTCGTTACGGGAATAGCGTAAGATGCTTCTTCAAAATTACTATCATTCGATTGAAGTTCTTCGTCAAATCCCATGTTAACTTTTTGGTTTTAGGGATGCGGATTTCGAAAATCCCCTCTCAAGTTCTAGCCAACGTTGAAATCCCAAAAGGTGGAGTTAACGTTGATGGTCTACATGTATTACAAAGTTTGTTGTGAGCACCAAGAGGATAAAAGGAAGAGACTTGAATTGAAGCAGCAATTAGATTTGTTAAGAGAAAAATTAGAAAGAATTAACTATGAAGGTTAATTGTACCATCGAATAATTATGGGTAAATAGTTTCTTATAAATTAGCAGATGCAAATCTTAATGTACCCGATAATGTCACATATTGTATGATGAAGATGTTATGTAAAAGACCTAATCGTTGTTTGGGAGGACGATTTTTATTCGATTGAAATTTTTTCTTCATGGATAATTCTCAACTATTATCTAAGTTGAATGCCATTTTCAAAACTTTTCACCGTAGGAATGACATCTTTCAGGGGTTGAACCATTCAGAAGGATACATGCCTCATTAAAGCATTACGAAATTTGAAACAGGATGGAGACTATGTTAATGATACTTTCACAAGAAGTGCTTGACATTGTTTGAGGGATCACATGGAATACCATTTCAATGAGGAGATCACACTTAGTAAAATTATGAACCGCTGGAAGTTCTTGAAGAAGTGCTATTAGTTAGTGATGGAATTGTTAGCTGAGGAGACGTGGACATGGGATATCGAATAACATGTCATCGTCCCAGATGATCCAACCCAGTGGCAAATTGTAAGATTCTTCCGTCTAGCATTTTTCTCTTTATTTACCTTCTTGCAAAGATATGTTCTTATTTTTTTTTTCACTTTGTAGGTTAATGCCAAGTACAGAAGGTTACGAGGTCTTCAATTTCCATTTCTGGAATTATGGTTGAGCTCGTCAATTAGTTTTCATGTCCATTTGATCATTTCTGGGATCTATTCATCTTTCTACAGTTCGAATGATAGAAATCTGTCTTAATTTAGTGGTTATTATGTAATAAGCATCGTGACTGATAATTTCTTATCAGCAACTTTAGATTTTGTTTTTTATTTTTTGTTTATTTTGCTTATTGAATGCTTCTGAATATTATGTGCTTTCTTTGGATATTGTTTTCTCTTAAGATCTCATATGGTATGTGGTTTTCTTTGTATATATATATATATTTTATTTATGTTCTCATATAGATTAATAATATATTATCTTCCCAAGATTTTTAATACGACTGCAGGATGCATTACAAAAAACTTTATGATGGTTATATAGGTAATGATGAAAGCTTCCAACACTTGAGGGCAAACCTATTAACCAATGGGATGGTGTTGGTTTGGTTGCCTGGTGAAAATTAAACCAGGTAAGCTCAGTGAATGTGTTTGCATATTTAGGATGGTTGCATTGCAGTAACCTTATGCAACATAGAAGGTGACAGTAATTGTGTTTGCATGTCATGGATGGATATAACGCAGCAACCCTATGCAACACAAAATTCGAGGGCTAAATTTTTTAGACCATCCATAGTTGATAGAATTTGCTTGATGATTAGCATTAAAAATTTCTAAAATGAAGCAATCTAAGCCTACTGTAAATTTAACAATTTATTTTGATTGCCTACCCAGATGTGCCATTGCAGGTTAGTAATTTTACACCTATAATTTCTCTTACTTATACATCCATGAATGAAGGTTTCCATTGATTTACACATAATGCATTTAACTTGTTTCTATGGGTTTGATTTTCTTATTAATTACAAATAACCATCACTTCTTCAAGACGATACGAAAACTTCTCATGGTTTCCTAGATAACAAGAATATCCACTATAATAATTTAGCTTTCCATTTATTAAGGATTTTGAGAGGAAATTTGATAATATATTTCTTTTTGTTTAAGGTCGTGGATTGCAACACTTACCTAATTGGAAGAATTTTCCATATTTGCTATGCCAAAGATGAAGACCTCAGATGTAGATCAGAGTTGCTCATAACATAGATTGTTGAAGGGAAATCCAAATAAGTTTTTGTAAAGGAATAATATCATTTTCTCAATGTAATATGTTATGCAGTAATGTTACTTCTAACAAACTTTATGATTCACATGAATTGAGTACATAGTGCGTAATTGTAAAGATTTCATTCAAATGGTTCATTATCTTTTTCTTATATCTGTTATTTATATTTGGCAATGTAATATGTGATGCTATAATGTTTCTTGTAACAAATTTGATTAATCACATAACAATAGAATAAAAATTTTCTCCAATACAAGTAAATTCTCTTTTGTATTTGCTATTCAACATTTCTAATTAAAATATTTTTATTTAAAAAAAAATCAACTAACTTACTATCCTAAGGGCAAACATGTCTTTTATTACTTTAACCTACATTCTAACCTCCATTCCCAAGTAAACATCCTCCTATCACATCACATTATAATCCCCATTCAGTAAATATAAATAAAGATTAACCTTTATTTACAAGTAAATACAAACATAAATTAACTCCTGTCTACAAGTTTACTAACTTAGATTAATTAACTCACGTGGTAAATTAGACCTAAGAGCATGCGCTGGGGGAGAACGCTCACGAGAGGGCGCTGAGAGGTAGTCGGGTTTTAGACATTCATGCGAGTTTTGAGGGAGAGAGTCCGAGCGTCATTTTTTTTCTCTTTGCATGCTACCGTGTACGTGAGTCGGGTAGCGGGTGGGTCCAACGGTGTGTGTTTTACGTGAGCGTAAGACAAAGGGGAAATGTATGGCGCACCATTTAGGGTACTAGCTTTCCCACCATTGTCCGATGTGGCAGTCTGGCTGGTTGAGGTCACGTGAACGTTTGCCAGCACGGTGTTCTTGGGAGTGCATTTTGGCGCCCAAGCACTGATGGGACGCTGGACGTGAGACATGTTGCAGATTGTCATGTCGACATGGAGAGTTAGTGGAGACCTTTGGTAGGTTGAGTTTGAGTCGTGAGAACCGTGGAGGGTGTTTTCCTCGTGAGTGTGTTGTGACTAAAGCTTCTACTCTTGTTGGTTGCCACCCTCCTTCTCTTGTTCATCTCTGGGTCGCTCAGCCCACCACCCTGCTTCATAGTCCTTTGCTTATCCTTCTGCTTGTGCTGTCGCCGCCTTGTCTGAGGCTCCTCAGGAGGCCCGAAGGTATGAACACCGGGTGGTTGGCGCCGTAGACCTTCCCGCTTATGATCTCCAGCCCCACGTCCCATGACCGGAACTGCTTCCGGTACCTCCATTTGTATCGGGGAGGAGGGAGAGGCCTAGTGGCCAACGTCTTAGTCAAGAAGAATGAAGCCTCTGGTGGTTTGGTTGTCGGAGAGAGATAATATTTTGAATGTATTAAATTAAAAGTTAAAATTTTCTCCCTTTTCCGTTAGAATACTCTTATCATCGTGATTCTGCTATGTATTAGTGCATGCTTTTCATCATGTGAAATTGTAGTTCTTGATTAGAGATCGGACGTGTTAAATAGGCTTACCTAGACTAATGCCTTTGCAAGCATTAAGTATGTCAACAACAAAGTCTTTTTTCACGTTAACTAGAGTTGATTTCACAAAAAAAACGTTGTATTCTTTTTAGCAATGTTTTGCTTTCCATTGTTCTAATTACCAGGTTTGTGTTTTTAAACTTGAGGAGAAAGTGCTTCTATTGTTGTTGGAGTAGAGGAAGAGCCACATCAAACTATTCAAAATGTGTAGCACATGCTACAAAAGAAATGATAGTCACAATTGTCAATTTAAAAGTAGTGGTTAGGAATATCCATAACATGTTGCCATCTATTTGTTCACAAGTGTTTTTTGAGATAAAATAAAATAATTTACAATCCTTTTGTGACTGACATCCCGAAGTTTTTTTCAATTATAAAGGAGGGAAATATAATATACAATATAAGTATCTTGTGATGAAGAATAACATATGAAATTATTTAAAACATGTAACATATGATAGAAAAAGATTTAATTACAATTGTAGATGTGAAAATAGTAGAAAACTTGGTGACAAATGGTAAAATGGATTGTGTAGGGAATTTCTTGATTGTATATGTTAACAATATTATTATTGAAGGGAATGAAATTTTGGCACATGCAAATATAAGTGTTGATTTGTGCATTGGTAGTTCTTTGTGTGATATGGAAATTTAAAGAATTCTTACATCCCATTTGGGGATAATAGAGGAATGTTGTTGTGGATAAACTGACCATGAGCTATTATCATGCAGGAAGTCCACTTGACAAACCTTTCACTCGTTCTTATAACAAGAAGCTAACATCAAAGACGTTATCTTACAATATTGATAACACTTGAAACTATTCAAAACATATAGCACTTGCTACAAAAGAAATGTAGTCACATTGCCACTTTAAAAGTAGCATCTATGACGGTTAGGATTGTCCCCTAATAATATTTATCCTTTAACAAAATTTTTATTTTACGTTTGTTAGTGGGAACTCATCGAGGAGATACTTAGATACCAAGGCATCAGGATCTTTGAAAGGCCAAAGCCTATAACCTCACGTATTCTTTTGATGTAGTTTCGCATGCTCTTGTTTGTGTTTAAATTTTAGAAAGGAGATGAATAAATATGCATGATCGGTGGGCATGGATGCTAGTTTATCTTAGACGATCTTTCTGTCGACCGCTCCGTCTTTCAATGATGGGTGATAATTCTTACTTCCATCCCTTCTAGTTGTTGGAGTTTCTTTTGGTATTTCCTTGGAAGCATTTTCCTAATGTTGACTAATGTTGTTGGAAAAGAGGAATGTATAGTTGCAATTGTAGAGTCCAAAGGTGTTATTCTAATTTTTTAGATAAAATCTATAACGATGGTTCGTAAGTTATAAGTACTTCTTGAGATATAATTCACAAGTTATATTTAAGTTATGAAATAGGAATATATAATGTATAACATATGAGCACCTTGAGATAAGAAATAACACCTAAAGTATTCAAAGTGTATAACATACACTACAAAAGAAATGTAATCATAATTATCAATTTTAAAATAATACCTATACCTTTTAGCTAGGAATGTCTAATAATAATATTTATCTTTCAATCAATTTAAAATTTTCACTTCTTGGGAATATTTTTTTTAAACTTTTATTACATTGGAATTTAGATATATAATAATAAATAAAGTATGGAATATACTTGTTGAGTAATAATATTTATCCTGGAATCAATCTTTATTTCACATTTGTTGGGGTTGTTGTTTTATAATTTATAAGGTGTTGAGATATATAACACAGTGTAGGATTGTCCACTAATAATATTTATCCTTTAACAAAATTTTTATTTTGCATTTGTTGGGAATGTTGTTTATGCAAATTTTCATTACACAAGTACTGAGATATGTTAATAGACATGTAAAAGAAAATAATTTGCAGAGCTTTTGTTACCAATATGCACAAGTTATTTATGAGTTATGAAATAGAGACTACAATGTATAGCGTATGAGCACTCTACGATGAAAAATACCTCCTATATTTTTGCAGTCATTTTGTATATGCTTTGAAAAGGACATAACCACAACTACCAATTTCAAAGTATCAAATATAATTGCCAAAATGTGTATCATATGACACGAAAGAGATTTTACCACAATTGTCAATTTCAAAGGATGATATTTACTTGTTACGAATGTTGAGGAATAATATTTATCATGGAACAAACTTTTATTCAACACTTGCTGAAAATGTTGTTTTTATTTAGGTGTTGAGATATATAATACGTATGTATACCATTAGAGATGCCAAACACCATTGATATCTGTTCCGTTCACAAATGCTTCTTAAGATAAAAAAAATTGCAATGCTTTTGCACCTGATATCCACAAGATAGTTCTGAGTTACTAAGCAAGGATATATAATGTGTAGCATGTAGGTAGCTTCTGATGAAGAATAACAGTTGAAATTATTCAAAACATGTATCATACGATACGAAAGTGATTAATCTCAACTACAATTTCAAAGAATTAGATTTAACTCTTACAAATGTTGACTAATAGCATTTATCCTGGAATAATTTTTTATTTTGCACTTGTTGGAAATGTTTTTATACAGGTGTTGAGATAGATAAACGTATGTAAAATGACCATTAGAGATGACAAATAAGGTTGATATATGTTCCGTTCACAATGCTTCTTAACATAAAATAAAATAATTTGCAATGCTTTTTTAGCTAACATCCACAAGTTAGTTTTGAGTTTTGAAGGTGGGACATATAATGTATAGCATATTTGTATCTTGTGATGAAGAATAACAGTTGGACTTATTTGAAATGTGTAGCATATGCTATGAAAGGGATTTAATCACAACTGTAATTTTGAATTATAAGATTTACCTGTTAGGAATGTTGAGTGATAGTATTATCCTAGAACAAATTTTTATTTTACACTTTTTGGAAATGTTGTTTTTATACAAGTGTTGAGATACCTGACATGTATGTAATTTGACCATCAAAGATACCAAACACTGTTGATGTTTGTTATATTCATAAATGCGTCTTAAGGTAATAATTTGCAATGCTTTTATAACTGACATCAACAAGTTAGTTATGAGTTATGAAAGGGGACATATAACGTATAACACTTGGAATTATTCATAATGTGTAGCATATGCTACAAAAGAGATGTAATCACAACTGCTAATTGCAAAGTACCCTTAAGGGTTTTCGAGAAGGCCAGGATAACTAGCAAGAACCAACTCCTACTTGCTACCATTGCTGTCACTTTTGTATTTCAATGTAGCAACAAAAGTTCGTTAACCTTGACAAAAAAAATAGAGCTAACTAGGTTAATCAAAGATCAAGAATCCTATATCCTCATCACTTTCTTCCTCCTCTTCCTCCTTTTTCTACTCTTTGGCAAGTGGTGCCTCGATAGTAGCTGCATTGCCACCAACACTTGCAGAAGATGTGTCACCAGCAGCACCTACAAAAGGTGCACCACCAATAGCACCTGTAGAAGTTGCATTGCCACTAGCACCTACAGAAGAAGCACTACCACCAGCATTGCTACCAACACTTGCAGAAGTTACACCATCGCTAGCACTCACAGGAGCACCACCACTAGCACTGCCAGCAGCACCTGCAGAAGGTCCATCACCACCAACACTTGCAGAAGTTGAACCACCACTAGCACTTGTAGGAGCACCACCACTAGCACCACCAGCAACACTTGCAGAAGCTCCATCACCATTAACACCTACAGAAGAAGCACTGCCACCAGCATCGCCACCAACACCTGCAGAAGTTGCACCGCCACTAGCACTTGCAGAAGCACCACCATTAGCACCTCCAGTAGCACTTGTAGAATCTCCATTACCACCAGCACTTGCAGAAGAAGCACCACCACCAGCATCACCACCAACACTTGCAGAAGATGAACCACCACAAGCACTTGTAGGAGCACCACCACCAACACCTACAAAAGAAGCACCACCACCAGCACTGCCACCAACACCTGCAGAAGTGCACCACCACCAGCACTTGTAGGAGCACCACCACTGATAAATACCAGTTTATCATCATTCCTATGCCCTAAAACAGGTCTAGCTCTTAGGATTTTAATTCTGCAAACAGGTTTCTGGGCTGCATTTAGGAATCAATTAGGTTAGGTATGCATTACATGATTTTTAGTATTTTGGACACATTTATTTAAGTGTTAGGGATGAACAGATAGCCAGATTCTTAAAATCCTAACATTCAAGAAGGCAACAGGTGAAGAGGAAGCTCACTTCAACTGGGACTTAGCTAGATCCAGCTCATCATAGCTGGATACCAGCTCACCTTGGTTAAGTTTAGCTCTCTTAAGCTCCATTCAGCTTATCTTAGCTGGATGGTAGCTTAGGATAGCTCAACCTAGCTCAAGCCAGCTTAGATCCAGCTCAACTTAGTTGAGTCTAGCTCATCTTAACTCCAATCAGTTCACTGGGAGCTCTAGCTAGCTCAACAAAGTTGACAGGAGTCCACCTCAGCTCAGGTCTAGCTCTTTCTAACTCCACTCAACTCTAGTAAGCTAAAGATGACCTTAACCAGCTCAGGCCAGCTCAAGTCCAGCTCCCGAAGACTCAACTTAGCTCAACTTAGTTGAGTCTAGCTCATCTTAGCTCCAATCAGTTCACTGGGAGCTCTAGCTAGCTCAGCAAAGTTGACAAGAGTCCACCTCAGCTCAGGTCTATCTCTTTCTACCTCCACTCAACTCCAATCAGCTAAAGATGACCTCAACCAACTCAAGCCAGCTCAAGTCCAGCTCCTGGAGACCTAACTCAGCTCAACTTAGTTGAGCTAAGCCACTTAACTTAAGGTAGCTACTCTAGCTAGCTAGGTAGCCTCCGGGAAGACTAGACCTAGCTCACCTTACCTCAATTCAGCAAAAGCTAGCTTAATTTAGCTTGGCTTAACTGCTAGCAAAGAACTAGCAAGTTAAGCCAGCTAAGGTAGCTTCTTGCTGTTCTCTTCAGCAGCCATCAGCTCTAGTGCAGCTCCAAACAATTGATTCCAGCTCCTTATGTCCAAAATCCTAGCTCCCTCCTACCTTCTCCTCTACTCACCTACTAGCTAAGATAGCTTAGCTAGCTCAGCTAAAATATCCACCCTATGGCCGTCTACCACCAACCTAAACCCTAACCTAACTCGACCTTAACTCTACTCCAAGTCCACCACCTAAGCTAGCTATCTACCTCCACCTATAGTTGGCGCCACCATCCATGCACCCCTTCACACCACCACCTCCAAGAGCCACCAAAAAAGTGTCGCCAACTTTTCCTCCAAAACCCCTTCACATCACCACCATCCATCTCCTTTTAAACGCATCTCTATCATCCACCTAACCCTATTCTAGAAACCCCCCTTGGTGCCAACTTTAACCCTCCCTTTCACCACCTTAACCATCCTATAACCACCACATAAGGTGGCGCCAAAAATGCCCATACACCTCTTCACCCTTGGCGCCAACCTATAACTCCATCTCCACCTTACACCTATCCATAAAACCCATCTCTACCCTTCATCAATTGGCGCCAACATGTCTACCTCTTAACTCCCGCACAAACCCATGCCAACCCTCCTTAACTAAGCCTCTCCACATCCCTTCAATTGGTGCCAAATCTCCTTTAATCCTAGCCCTCCATGCCACCACTAATCCCATCTAAACCCTCCACATTTAACCCTTTCTAGAAGCACCAAAGTTGGTTCCAACATGGTGATCTCCAACCACCATGGACGTCCACCAAAATGGTGCTTCCAACCCTTAACTACCCCCCTTCATACCCCTTGAGTTGGCACCAATTCACCTCAACCCGAGGATCATCTAACCACCCCCATAACAACATCCTTACCATCCACCTATGCACGCCTACCTACCCCTCCTACGCACTCTATAAAAGGCCATTAACTACCACTAATAAAGTCACCTTTGGCTTCATACAATAACCACTCTTCCACCATACTCCACCACCCAAAGACAGCCAAGAGAAGAAGGAGAAGAAGAAGATTAAGGGGACACTCTATCCCCTTGGTGCCTTCCCTTCTTCCCTTCTCTCTTGTGCCCACGCCAGCCAGAGGTCCACCCAGGCAAGGAGGATGTCTAGAGGAGGTTCTTGAGGGTGGTTCACACCCACCCTAGGAGATTTTGGAGTGGAATTCTTCCACTCTTGGAGGAGCTAGGCATGCCCTATCCAGGGCTTGCTAAGGAGGACACACCTTTGGAGGAGCACTTCAAGAAAAGGATTAGGAGAAATCCTTTTCAAGCTCAGGAGTAGTTGAGCTTGGAGCAAGGATCTTCTCCTCTTCACCAACATTACCAAGTGAATTTGTGTTTTCATTTTTTGTATTTTAATTCCTATAGTAGAAACATTCCTCTACTAGTAATTTTGTAAAATAATTTTCCTTTTAATCAAAGTTTCCTTTCTATAATCTTTTGTTGCATTTTCTTGCTTTTACCATAGTGCACCAACACCCTCTCTCTAATTACCCTAGGTCTTCACGCACTTAGGGTGAGCTTAGGTAGAGGATTTTCTTATCACTTAGGTTTTAGCTTTAGCAATTTTGGTGGTCTTCTTTAGTATTTTATCATTCAATTGCCCATATTTCAAAATTTCAAAAAAAAATATAATATTCAAAAATCACAAAAAGAAAGTTGATTTCCTATTTTCATGAAAGAGTGTTTAAAAGTGCAAACTTGCCTCCTTGGATGACTCTATATATTCCACTATCTGGGTTTTATAAATTTAAAAGCGATTACAAATTTGCATGCTACGACTCAAAACCCTAATTTTATCAAATCATGCTGATCTTCTTTGAACTACATATGGTGTTACGAGACTCCGATCAAGGCGATTTCGGAGGCGTTGAACTCCAATCATCGTCCTGATTAGATTCGTACAGTTAGATCATTAATTCGAGGCTCCGAATTAAATCTCCTTCTCTCTTGGCCGTAAAAGGATGCAATAAATCTAAAATATACACAAACTATTATAAATGCAGAATGATGCATGCGATGAAATGTTTATAATATGGAATGCATATCTAAGCCTAGGAACATGCATAAATAGGTAGTTTATCCTATTTAAATGTGTCTACATCATACTCCCATGCCTATCTTTTGCTAGTCCCTAGCAAAATCAAACTAAATGTTATGTATAAAAATAGAATTAAGGCTCGATCGCTTAAGGCACTAGTTGTATATTAAGAAAAGGAAATTTCAACTAAGGGTCTAAACTACAAAGACTCGACAATGCGTGGGTGCTTGCCAAAATGCAGACCGACCAAGCCCTTGCCTTATTTGAAAAGGGAAGATACATTTCTTTTGCTTTTTCTTCTTTTCAAATTTCTTTTGGACATTTGGAGTTTGAGAGTTTCGGGATAACTTTTTACGGCTACCTGACCTGCCCAAGACTCTAAAAAGACTCTAAGTGCTAAGCATCTTGTGAAAGGGTGATAGACTCACTAAGCGGTCGTTAAAATGGACTTTAGGTTTCTACGACGTTAGGTGACCTTAAAGATTTCTACCTAGAGGTTTATCTTTTTGATCGGTAGCTTTCTCCCTACTTTTTTAATTTTTTTATGGGGTCAACACAAGGGCGAACCTAATATATATCTCCCCGATTTATTCTACTTCTTCGCTTCTTCCCTAAGTGTTTTGGAAATTATTTATGCATTTTTGTGAGTTAGGCTCTGGACAACTGGCCAATGGGCTGTTACCCACGGTAACTTGCCAACCATACTCGTGTGGTGAAGTGTGATTTTACTTTTTTTTTGTCCTTTTTCTATTTTTTTTCTTTTTGGGTACTTCTTTTTTTTTTTCTAAATAGGTGACTTCCTTGATCGAAGATTTACCTAAAGGTAGTATGAAGAGAATGGTTGTATGGCTAGGCTCTGGACAACCAGCCAATGAGCTGTTACCACAGACAACTTGCCAGCCATACCACTCTAGATGGTTCATCAACTACCCAATTTCCATAGAAATCATCGGAAAGTGAGTTAGTGCGAATAGTGTGTAGATTCTTAGACTTAAAATCCCCTCAAATTAAAGGGCGGGTTGATAGGTCGTGTACTTATCACCTCAATTTATTTACCAAATTAAAATGAAATTGCTTGGTGAAGACTTGAGACTAAGTCTACATTCGAGTGGACACCCAAGATAATTAAGCCCGAAGACCTGAAGAGTCTAAGTGTTCAGGTCATAAAGTATCATTTCCTAAAGTTAATAACTTCCAAAAGCTTAAGTTCTCTTCTCCTAATTCTATTTTTTTCTTTTTTTTGTCTTTTTGAGTTTCCAATTTTTTTTAAAGAAAATGAAAGAAATTCTATAGAGCTAATGAAATAATTTCAGGATTAAGTATCCATCCCCCCATGCCTAAATGATGCAATATCCTCATTGTAGAAATAAAGATATGAAAAGGGCAGTGTAAACATAATATCACCTGAGTTTCATGAAAATCCGATCAGCTCCGTAGAGAATGTGGAATATACACACGTGCTAAATTTATTACCTTCAGTTAGTCATGATTCACAAGTAAAGAAGACATTAAAAGTTCAGAAGTGTTGCTCAAAATTAGAATAAGAAGATTGATTTTGGAACTTGCAAAATGATGTCCACAGATGTGGATCGGATTGTGATATAGACCCATGCCCCAAGGTTGACTGGTTCTAAGGTTTTGGATGAAAATCACCCAAAATCAAAGATTATCATGCTTGCTGGGCTGGGCCTGCGGTTTTGTGGTGTGCAGTCCAAGACTAAAGTGGTGGACAGTGGGAAGATCTGATTCACTAAATTTAGGTGTCCACTTAGAGTTCAGCTTAAAAAGACAGTCAATTATTCCAAGCTTGGGTTGCACATCAAAGATATCATAAGGGTCCTAATAGAAGGTAGGTGATTTCGGGTCAATAGGAGCCCTTAGATCCAAAATTATATTTCCCTTAGAAGTAGCTTCCCAGATTTTAACCTCCAAATTCCTATCTTCTAAAATCAATGTTTCTAGGACCTCCAAATCATTGTACACCCCATTTAAGATATCCAAGTCAAACAACCATGGCTGAATCAAGATTGACTTGGGTACAATGATTTCCAAATCAAAATCATAATCAATCCCTTCGGCGTGTGGTTGAGGGATGGGGCTATTGATTGAATCTTTGAGTAAATCAGGATTCAGATCCTCCAAGTTATCCCCAATAAGATCACATTCTTCAATGATCGGGCTATCAAATGGTTCATCATACTCCTCGAGCCCATTTGTCTTACTAACTTCAAGTGAGACGTCACTCAGAGATTCCTCACCCTTAGAATTAAAGAATTCTTGATCCTCATTTATATATGTCTCAAAATCATATGTCATTTCATGGTCCATGGAGACATTTTTTGTCATTCCCTGGCTCAAGGATCTCGGGTGAAGCAATCGATTCATCCTCAATGGGTTGCTCTAGATCGACTTGGTCATCTCGAGTCTCAGAAAATGCATCCCCCCCGACAAGCACCTGAGTGGGTTCAGACATTGGCTCTCCTGAAGGGGGTTCATCTTGAGAATCATCCTAAGATTTAACTAAGGTAACCACAAATTTCATCTTCAATATTGACAATTTTCGAAGTAAAAACTCACCCGGGCCCCTATCTCCAACATCTTGGAGCAAATCCAATAAAGAGCTATTAAACTCATCAATCATTTTGATCATAGGCTCTAATGCTTTAGTGTATGGTGTTGGCTGAGCTTCTAAAGATTGTATGATGTTCCTTAAGTTAGCCAACACCCTATCTTGGACTTGATTCACCTAAATCGAATGGTTCGGTTCAAGGTTGGGTGGGTTCAGGTTAAATCTAGGGGAGTCAAGATGTTGAGGTTCTCAAGGTCCTCCCTGATAGTAGGTTGTTTCAGGTTGTTCAAAGAATGGTGGTGACCTATATTAAGTGGAATACTGGGGAGGGTAGATGTTATAATCATCATATCCTTCCTGATTGTAGATCGGGTTGGTTTGGTCATCAAAGGGTGGAGATCTACAATCATTGTAGCATAGGGAAGGATAGTAATCATAGTCTTGTTGTTTAGGGTTAGGCCTTGGACATTGAGGTTCGGATTCATATCCCCAATCAAAATTGTCCCGATTAGGGGATGGGTAGTCATAAGTCGTATCAAAATAGAAATCATCTTGAGGATAGGTAGTGATAGGAGGGTAGGATGGGAAATGTGTGTAAGATGTGGAAGGATACATAGTAAAGTAGGAGGGAAAACATAACAGAGAAAGGTGCTTGATAATACAATCAATCAATCCTATCCTTAAATTGGGTAGCTTAAGGACCTACAGACTCCCAAGAATCGTCTTGAGATGAGAAATGATTTGGTCTACTTCTATCTAGCCAATCCAACCAGTTAGTGGGAGGGGTTAGGGAGAAGGTTCTTCCCTTGGTTTTTGCCTCAGGTTCCTTTGATACCCCCTAACCATGGTTGTTTGACTCTACTCCCCTAGCTAAACATCAGATTGGCCAGTAGAAGCTGATTAATCGAAAAAAATCTCAATCTGAGCCCCAAAGAGTGAATCAATCCTTAAGGCCAACATCTACTCAGTTTTAATTAGGCTTGGGATGATTGTGTTCTTGGAATGTGATGGGCCCTTGAGATGGGTTGTTCCCTTAATGATCGGTTAATATGTGTGTGCGTGCACAACCAGGGTTTGCAAACAAGGTTATTTGATGATGTGTCTTTTAGGGTTTAACCTTTTTTAGTAGCTTTTAGGGTTTAATCTTAGGTGTATTTAATCAAATTCAAGAGAACACTCCAACTTTTTCAAGCACCGATGATGATATGTTGCTTTAAAAATTAGAAATAATGTGGAGTGCTTGGTTCAGCCCTAAAAATCAACCCTAAGTAGCAAGCTACATGATGGATTAGTTTTAGATTGAGTGGTGCGGCCCAAACAGTTCAAATAATTGGCCTGTTGCACCACTTGGTTAAGGAACACAAAAATGTTTAACCTAATCAAATTTCTACTATTTTATCTGTTGATTTGTGCGTGTACCGGTTCCACAGGTCAGAATCCCGGTTGAGTAAAAATCAAAAGAGGTTAAGTGCCTCAAGTGTGGGTGTGTATAGTATGTGTGTTACTTTTGTCCCACAATCAAATCAGATATTTTTTAAATTTTCTTTTTATACAAGGGTGAGATGAGTGGAGGTGGAAAACAAGACAAACAACTTCTATCCTAGGGTTTGTGAAAACTCTTGAGTAGATTAGGTCTTGATTATTAAGGTGGCGAAATGAAATCTATGGTGGAGGTGATGGGGGTACACTGACAAAACCTTCATCCGCACTTTTATTTGATCTAACTGCTCTGACCTGCCTTGGAAGAGTACCTGCAATCACAGTAAGATCAGAGAAAAAGTAAGATAAAAGTTAGGTAAGGTGGAAAAATGTGAGAAAAACCAAATAGCATTGCCTCCTTAGCAATGGTGCCAAGATGATGAGGCGGAGATTCATCGCGAAAAGGTTTGGAGTTTGGAAACTCATCCTCGTAGTTCGACTCGCGAGAAAATCCATTGATCAGATAATATTTATAATCGAAACTCGAGGTGAGTCCTAGGTCGTACATGAGGAAGCGAACATTTGGTTTGAAAAATCCGCGTTTCGCTTTTTATTTATTTTTGTCATTTTTATCTTTTCTAATTTTTTTTTGGTATTTTTATCAAGCAAGAGATAAGATCAATGCAAACTTGTCTAACTAATCTACTTGCAAAAATAATATATATATATAGAGAGAGAACAATCATATATTGCTTGATCAAATGTTTCTACAACTATGAAAGCAGGAAAAACTACACTAGAAAGCAATAAAAATAGATATAGGTGAGAGAATCCCCCTCGACGGTCGCTCGGAGGGTGACTCGCTCTAACGCCGCCTGGAGAAGGTGGTGAGGGGAGGGATGAAGGAGGACGGAGCTGGAGGATGGAGGGCGGGGCATGACGGCGTCGCGGCAAGGATCTACTTCCAAAGTAGTTGAGAAGACCACGGGATACTCCATGAATGCGGGTGAGGGGAGGGAAAAATATTTGATTCTACTCTAGAGGAGCATCTCGGGCTTGGGACAAGCTCTCTCTAGAGCCTTGGAGGTGGTGAGGAGAAGAAAGGAAGAGATAAAGGAAAATGGGAGGGGTAGGGGTCCTTTTATAGTGGAGGAAAAGATCACTTTCGAATATAAGACATTTAGTGATGGTCATAAACGTCGCTGAAGGTTCACTGCAAACGTCACTGAAGGTAGCCCACGCTCCCCCCAATCGCTACGCTTGCATGTGCTCCACGTGCCCACGCGTGCTACGCCCCCGCTCTAGCGCCTGCTGCCTTACGCACCTCCATGTGCACCTGTGCTGTTGTGAATGTGCGGTGACGAGTGCATGGGCGTAGGCGGCCTAGGTTGTGCCACGTGGCACAACCTAGGCTGTCCATCTTCTTTCCTTTGTAGGGGCTGCTATAGAGGTCGGATTGAGTTGACTTTCACGCCATTAGACTGCGATCGTCGACTCGAATCCATTCGTGTGGTTGGATTTATTGTTTGAAGCTTTGGATTGTGTCACATAGTCCCTCGGCCGTTGATCTTCTTCGAACTGCATATGGTGCTATGGGACTCCGATCAAGGTGATTTCAGAGGCATTGAACTCCGATCATCGTCCTGATCAGATCCATATGGTTGGATCATTAATCCGAGGCTCCAAATTAAATCTCCTTCTCTCCTGGCCATAAAAGGATGCAATAAACCTAAAATATACACACGCTACTCTAAATGCAGAATGATGCATGCTATACAATATTTATAATATGGAATGCATATTTAAGCCTAAGAACATGCATAAATAGGCAGTTTATCCTAATTAAATGTGTCTACATCACATGCATTTTCGCTATCAACCACTAGCACCACCGCCAACACCTGTAGAAGTTGCACATCCACTAGCACCTGCAGAAGGGGCATTGTGTCGGCAGGATGGTCGCACCCCTCGTCGGGCTTGCCTCTGCGCTCAGGTGATTGATCGCTTGATCAACGAGAGTGTGCTGGAGTGAGCTAGTTGAGAGAGCTTGAGTGATTGGGTGGAAAGTGGAGGGAAGAGGTGTCCTGTGCTTTTTATTAAATGAACTTCAAAATTGAAACTTGATTTGATAGGAACTTGTGTCAGTTTGTAGTTGTTTGTTAGTTACTTAGTTGGCATTTTATTTTGTTTAATCTCGATGCTGGCACATGCCAAGTTGTCTGCCATGTCATTTTGGTAGGAAAGTTGGTAAACATATATGTATATATACCATAACTCGAGAAAAAGTGGGTCTAGTTGTGCATTGATAGTTGGATGCGTATCGAATGCGTCAGTGTGGGACTTGGGTTTACATGTGCATGGCGTTGGGTAGTAAGAGTGAGGGAGAGTGTAAGTGTTGTGTCATTTGCGGTGTGTGTGTGTGCGTTGGGTGAGGGAGGGATGTGGAGTTGGATTATCAGTGGTGTGTTGGATAAGGGGGTTGGGTTCATGGGTTTAAGTGGGATGGAGAGAGTTGGGTATTAAATGGGATGTAAAGGTTATTGGGAATCATCCTAGGTGTAGAGGCTATTGGATGTAGGAATGTACTCATCACACCTAAGTACTTGCAAAGAAATACAAGAGATTATTTATGTACACAACATATTATGAAATGCAATAAAATATGTGCAATCATGAATTATAATGCATGAAGCTAATTTATCATTAAATGAATATATTAATGCATCTTGAATGCATGGACTAGTAAACTTAAACCTATAATTAGTTCACTGAAGTGGACTCATCATATACCCTAGACCAAACTTTGTGGTGCTTTGAGTATGTGTTCCTTGTAGCTTTTCAAGATTATGCCTTCCTTTGCTAAACTTAATTTGCTAGATCATTAGCAAGAGTAGCTTACTTGTCTTTGAGCTTATCAAGATCTAACTTTAAGGAATCTATATGTGCTTTTAGTGCAATGATTTCAAGGGATAGCTCATGGTTTTGTGAGGCATATCTCTGTTTAAGAGCATTTTGATCTTCTAAGGCTTTTGCTAGCCTTTTGTTTTCAGCCTTAAGAGATTTAGCAAGAACAAGCATTTCTTAAAAAGCTTCTAACAATTCATCGGGTGTAAAGGAAGTTACCTCATTTTCTAGAGCTGTGAGTCCGAGAAGAGCTTCTTCGCCTGAAGTTTCTTCTTCTTCCTTTGAACTTGATTCAGAATCATCCCAAGTGGTGAGGAATGCTTTCTTTTTCCCTTCCCTTATCAAGGGTTTCTTTGTCTTCTTTCTTTCTGACTCTTTCTTAAGAAGTGGACAATTATTTTGAATGTGTCCCTTCTTTTTGCAGTAGTAGCACATGCTAACTTCTTCCTTGGTTTACTCCTCCTTTCTTGAGTTCCTTTTGTTTTTCAAGAATTTTGTGAATTTTCGGGAAAGAAGTGCAATGTCATCATCGTCTTCACTACTTGATTATTTTGAGCAGTTATTTGCTTCTAATGCTATATCCTTCTTTATCCCTTCATTCTCATTTTCCTTCATATGCTAGAACTGAACTTCGTAGGCCATCAAGCTACTAATTAGATCATCCAATTGTAGTATAGATAAATCCTTATATTCCTATATTGCAGTGGTCTTTGTTTCCTAATCGTTGGTGAGGGATCGAAGGATTTTTCATACAAGAGCTTCATTCTTAATTTCCTAATCGAGATTTCTCAAAGAATTTACAATATCTGTAAATCTTGTGTACATTTCTTTTATCGTCTCTCCCTTCTTCATTATGAAGAGCTCATACTTTTGAGTCATCAAGTTGATTTGTCTCTTCTGAAATTACACTAGAGGGGGGTGAATAGTGAAATTGAATAAAATATGCAAAGAAGAATTCAATCACACAAAGAACACAAGGATTTTTTAGGTGAAAACTCAAATTAGGAGAAAATCACCACCTAAGTCAACCTTCACATAGGATTTATGATCATTGCATGATCAATCCACAAACCACATCACTTAAAATGAGGGTGGTGTACCTCAATATAATTCCCATATCCAATCCCTAACTAGAGGTTTCTCCTTTCACAAGGAAGAGACGAGGATCCGACAGGCCGAACACCCAAGTACAAGAAGCAAGAAAATGATTGAAAATAAATAACACCCTATAGAGCAGCCGAAAATAGATATAAAGATCATTTAGCTACTATGGGTGAATGAGAGACTCCCTGTAGGTAATCGTAGCAACAAAGTGGTAAGGAAGACGGAGTGTATGCCCAAAGTTCAAAGTGCACAGCAGTAGGGCAATGGAGTATAGTAGAGCTAGTATATGGCTTGAATTTTGTCTATGATTGTTGCATCTTTCCTAAGGAGGGTTAAGGGATATATATAGGCCTCAAAGGACCCTTCAAGAAGGCTTAGGAGGTTCCCCCTAGACATTGGGGACATATCCCGATTAATTTGGTCGAAATCCAAATCAAATCAGGCAATAAATTTATCTGACAGCAGAATTGGATGTTTAAAATATGGGTTAAATGTCTGATTAGAGGTCTAATGAAAGTTTGGGATGTCTGAACTAAAGGGTCAGAGTTACTAAACTTAATTAGATCTAAAGAGTGTTCTTGTCACTAAGGGTCATATGTCTAATAACCTATTTTAGGACGTCTGATGGAATTTTTGGACGTTTAAAAAATTGCTGATTTGTTCCTAGATCAGATCAGATCCAAACAAGGTTCCAGTGTATAGTGGTCAGACATCTTATTGGATGTCTAGCCATCTTGTTGGATGTCTAATAGTCAAAATGATCTTGGATTTTGGATTTCATGGGAAACCAGGAATCATTATTATCTTTGACAAATCTTTTGTTAAGTTAAATTAAGCCTGACGTTCCAATCATGGACGTTTGGAAGCATGTCCAGATGTCTGAGAATAATATTAAAATGTTTCTAAGTGTGTCAGCAAAGATTTTGTTCTATCCAAGGTGGAATGGGCTTAACGGTCAGTTAATTAGATCACTTTTATTTCCTTTCTGTTATTTTGTAAAATCATCAAAACATATATTAGGAGAGGTTAAACTAACAATCTCCCTCTTTTTAATGATTTTCAAAATCTATTCTTAGGATTCATTTCCTCCCCTTTATTATTGTACTTGAAGCATTATTTCTTAAGTTTTGAGATTCAATTGAGCGTTCATGAGAAATCGATTTTTATAGGAGGAGATTGAAATTCGCGTAATAAACGCTAGTTTATTATCATTCTTATGCCTTAAAACAGATCTAGCACTTACGGTTTTAACTCTGCAAATAGATTTTTGGGTTGCATTTAGGCATTTACATAGGCTAGGCATGCATTGCATTTTAGTTGTATTTTTTTGATGTGTTTACTTGAGTGTGAAGGATAGATAGAAAGTTAGATCCCGCATACCTTGGCACTCACGAAGGCAGAAGATGAAGAAGAAGCTCATATCAGCGGGATCCTAGCTAGATCCAGCTCATCTCAGCTGGTTCCTAGCTCATTCTAGCTGGATCAACTCATCCCTAGCTCAATTCAACTCATCTTAGCTGAATGGTAGCTCTAGCTAGTTCACCTTAGCTCCATTCATCTAACCTTAGCTGGATAATAGCTCAAACTAGCTCAAGTCAATTGATCCCAGCTCCATTCCAGCTCCTATACCTCAAAAGAGTTCACTAGGAGATCAACCTGACTATGAATAGCTACTGCCATCAACTAGCTAGACCTAGTCAGCTGAAGAAGTCATCAACCAGCTCAGGCCAGCTCAAGTCCAACTCCTTGAGGCTTAACTCAGCTCAACTTAGTTGAGCTGAGCTACTTGACCTAAGCTAGCTACTCCAACTAGCTAGGTATACTCCGGGAAGACCAGACCTAGCTCACCTCAACTCATTTCAGTAGAAGCCAGCTCATTTTAGGTTGGCTTAGCAGCTAGCAAAGAACTAGCAAGCTAAGCCAGCTAAGGTAGCTCCTTGCAGTTCTCTTCAGCAGCCACCAGCTCCAGTGCAGCTCAAGACTACTTCCTCCAACTCTTCTCCCTCAAAATCCTAGCTCCCTCCACCTTTTACCCTACTCCCTGTTAGCTACGCTAGCTTAGCTAAGACAACCTCCATGGTACCAAAAGCCTAACCCTAACTCACCCAACTTAACTCCACCTCACAACCCTACTAAGCTCCACCAACTAGTCCACCTAAGCTTCCCTACTCTTAACCTATTTTTGGCACCAACAATAGACACCCCTTGGCCCCTCAATCACCACCAAAAGACACCATTTTTTGGTGCCAAAAATCACCTATACCCACCCCACAATTTCCCTCCAAAAACCTCTCCATCTCAACCATACACATACCCTTCAACCCAATCTCCACCATCCAAATTTCCCTCCAAAAGATACCCTTCTAGAAACCCTACTTTTGGCACCAAAATGGAATCACCCTTACACCCATGAACGTCCACCAAAGGGTGGATCCCACCCATAACCACCACCTCCTACATCCCTTGAGATGGTGGCAATTCTTGGTGGCCATAGGATCACCTAACTACCTCCACTATTCAATCATAACCCTACATCCAAAGGTCACGCCAACCCCCTCCTCCATTCCTATATCTACCCCCCTTAACCACCAACATAATCTCATCTTCACCCTTAGTTAGGTCCACCATTAATCCACCCATTCTCCATGCCAAGGAAGAAGGAGAGAAGAAGATCCAGGGGGCAACCTATCTGCCTCCTTGGTGCCTTCTTCCTCTCTTTCTTCTCGCTTAGCCACGCCAAGGAGGAGGTCATCTTTACACCTAGAAGGGATGGCCAGGCAAGAGGAGACTTGAGGCGGTTGACGCCCACCTTGAGGAGAGACTGCCTAGAGTAGGACAACTACAAGAAGAAGCTAAGGAGAATTCTTTGCAAGTGCGGGGTGACTACACTTGGAGCAAGGGCTCTCCAAAACTTCTCCAGAGGATTCCCCTTCTTCTTTATCTTTATATTTTTCTTGTATTAGCTAGTGTTTCCTTACCTTTCATGTAACAAGCATTCAGCTACATTGCATCTACTTTGCTAGTAAATACAAGTTTTCTTTACCTTCCAAGTTCATGTCTTTATTTTAGTGTGTCTTTCATATTATTCTAGTATAGTGTACACCACACTCTCCTCTTCTAATTACCCTAGGCGCACTTGTCTATGGCAACATTAGAAGAGAGGATTTCATTCTTGTCACCTAGGCATAGTTTTAGTGTAAGTAATCTTCGCATCACAAAACTTGATTGTTTTTTAAAACCCTAAAAACAATATAAATCAAAATACAAAAAGAGATGTGTTGATTTGAGAGGCGAGAGAGAGAACCACTTCATGTGATTAACAATTTGGCCTCCTTGGACGACCTTAAATACTCCACTATCTAGGTGTTATGAATTGTAAAAGTTGATTGCAATGATATGCATTACAATGACATCAAAACCTGCTTTTAACAAAACGTGTGTTTCCCGCATCATCGCACAACAATGATTTTTAATGGAAATCAACCTAAGATTGTTTTGATCATCCTAAGATTTTCTCCCCTTTTTGAATATCATCAAAACTATGTGGAATTTGTTCAACTAAGCAATGCTACATTAATTGTGACAGTAGGTAGCATGTAGGGAATGTAAGGCTATCATTATTTAGAAGGAATAAGCTAAGCATTGAAATGTCCATAAAAGCTAGAAGGAACTAAGAAGCATGTCATATAAGACAAGTTTCTAGAATGGACAACTTATATATATATATATATATATATATATATATATATATATATATATATATATATATATATATATATATATATAAGTGCTGATAACACTAAGATGAAAATGTATGTGGCCTAATCAACTACTAGCATTGTTCCCCACTAAATATCTAATTCAAGGATGAAGCCCCTTAATACAAAACATAAATAAAGGAGAAGGAAAACAACTCTTCATCCAACCATTCTAAAAAAAAGAAAACACAAACAAAGAGAAAATCGAGTAGGTGTTCCACTAGTCCTGGTGAGCCTGGTGGGGATAGTGAGGAGGACCCTGGCCCATCTACAAGTTGCAGATGTCCTCCCTCATTTCATTCATATCAGAGTGCATGTGGCCCAAATATAAATAAATGTCATTGGTGCGGCACATGAGGAAGATACCATTGGTGATGGTGTCGGTATCGGGGTCCCATGTCTCATCGAAGCTAGTGCATGGAGCCTCAATCTAAAGTGGTCGTTGGGCATAGAGATCCGATTGAGGCAGAAGTTCTTCTTCATCTTCAGCTTCTGGGTTGACATGTTTAGCGAGAATTTTCATTTTGGCGGCGGTAACCCGATTACAGGGCTTCACCTTCTTGTCAATGGCTTGGTCATGTATGGGAATCTTGTAATTACCGAAGATTTTGGATAGGAAGGAGCCAAAACAGAGTGAGGCCGAATGGTCCTTATTCATTACTCAGATAAAAGGCGACAATAATTGAATGGGATGCGGTGGATGGTTGTAAACAAGATCGCCTTGTGTTGGCGGGATATATAATCGAAATCTCTCGATTTATTAAGGAGGTCCCATCCAAAAATGTGAGATAGGAGATGGGGTTGAGGCTTAAGGTGTTTGCAAGGTATAGTGCCAAGGTGTGGTTCGTATTTGTCGGGGAGGATGAGCTCTTGGTTAATGACCTCCAAGTTATATTCTCGAAGGATGTCATCAAATCATTCCCTATGTTGGGAATGCCATGAAGTTTGGAGATATAATCATAGGTGATGGTGATACATTTGCCAAAGATAGTGGAAAATAGCTCAAGTTGGTCATTGCTATAGTCCTTGACCATGTTGGTGTAGAAGAGATGGATGAGATTAGGAAATACACCATATATGACATCTGAACCCGGAATGAAATTGGCAGTCAAAGTATCGGAAGGGATGGAGGGTTTCAAAGTGCTTGCATAAAGGTGGGAAAAGTCGGTCCAAACGATATAGCGAGGAGGTTTCACTCAAGCATTTGCGAACCTATGGAAGTGAGCCCTAGTGGTGTCACTCCTAAGTTGATCCACTAAATAGGCAGCTTGGGATTGCGAGGAGGAAGACCCCTCGGTTGTTTTTCTACAAGGAGGAATATTGGGTTGGGTGGGTGGGATCTGGGGAAAATGGGCTAATAGGCTACCTACAAAATAAATGGACAAGACATTCAATATATTTTACAACAAACATATCTACCTTAATGAGAGTACACCTACCATCATTCAACCACACATTCTTACAACCAGGAAACATATAGTGGGCAAAACATCATCAAATCAAGATGTTATGTGGCAGTATGACGTGCTCTTGTGCGTGTGTGTTAAGAGGTGTCTTTATAGTCGCACTTGATACGTCGGTTTTAAAAGAAGTAAACGGAGGTGAGTCCGAGTGTCGGTCTCAGGGAGGCATGGAAATTGGATTTTGTTTATCACTTGTCACGAAAAAGGTGGAGTTTTGCTTGCGAAAGAGACGATTTTGAAAAGCGAGAGCGAGAGATAGAGAGAGAGAGTTTAGGGTTAGAAAGCTCTTGGTTTTGATCATGCACTTTGAACAGGAATTAAAATGACGATTGAACGGAAAGTAGTTTCATTAAACATGCATTCATAGTTCATAGTTTACAACATTAAACACATGCTTCAACAAAAGTAAATGAAAGCTTAAAAGAGAGAGAGAGATAGAGAGAGAGTGGAGAGCGACGAGGCATCCACGGCGGTGGAGGAGGCTCCGTCGGCAGCTCATCGTCTCCGGCGATTACAAAAGTGCCTAAAGCTAGCTAAGAGAGGAGTGGAGTAGTTGCAAGTGGGAGAGTATGCATTGAATGGTGGTAGAAGGGGGTTTAAATAGAGTTAAGGGCTTCCTAAAAGAAGAATGGGCTTTAGCGACATCCGGAGCATCGCTAAAACCGCTTCCACAGACATCGGTGAAGCCCTCCTGCTGCCGGTCAACTGCCCGCCCCAGTCTTCCTCTTCGCGCGATCTGCGGCCGCTGAATGAGAGTCGTTCGATCGAAGATCGGACGGCTGAGAGCCTTCTTTGCCCGCGGTGAGATCACGCCTTGGGCGCGCATGTGCGTGCTCGTTTCCGCCCGGCGCGCGCGTGGGCGCCGGTGGGCTATCGTCGCGCCGCGTGGCGAGATCCTGGTCGCCCGCTGCTGATCGGGTGGCCCAATTTTTCCGCGCCTTCCAGTCGCCTTCAAAATCCGCTCTGCGTGGCTCGAACACGCGTCGTGGCGATGCGGGCGTGCGCGCTAACCGTTGAGCCATGCCTGCGCTTTGTTGCGGCGACCGCGGGCGAGCGAGCGGATCTCGACCATTCGATCGAAGATCGACGGCCGAGATTTATCCTTGGCCGGCTGAGGGTGTGCGTGCGGTGGGGGCGGGCTAACGTGGCGCTCTCTGGAATTTCTTGGGCCCATTGTGGGAGCTCCGGATGTCGGATTTGGCCGATCTTGAGTCCGTTGGACTCCGTTCGTCGTTTTGAATCCATCCGTGCAGTCTGATTGCTCATCTGAGGCCTGCTTTGACAAATTCTTTACACAAATGGCCATTAATGCAGTTTATAAGCAATCTTGGTACTTGATGCATGTAATGCTCCTATTCTACTTATGTTGCGCTTTTTATTCTAAAGATGGGCCATATTCAACCTAATTATTACCCCCTTGTGTGGTGTTATCATACCCCCATGCTTACTCCTTGCTAGTCCCTAGCAAGGTTTATTCTAGCCTTTATTTCCTTGGGGAATTCAAGAAGTAATTGCTTAGGCACTTCGTTACTTGTCAATAAGAGGAAATATACGAAGATCTTTATCTACAAAGACTAAGCAGTGCCCGGGTGTCTGCCAAAATACGAATCGCTTGAATCCTTGCTTTGTATATATAACTATACATATGTATACGTATATATATATGTTTTTTTAGAATTTTCGGAATTCAGTGTGGGTTGGTAACTTTTTACGGCTACCCAACCCACCCAAAACTCGGTCAAAACCCTAAGTGCTAAGCATCTTGGTGTGAATGTTGTGATAGACTCACTTAACGGTATTTGAGACAGACTTCGAGTTTCTACGCCTCTAGGTGATCGAAAAAGAAAATAAATTTTTGCCTGAAAGTGTATTTGTTCGATTGGTAGCTTTCTCCCTACGTTCGTTTTACTTGGGGTCAACACAAGGATTTTCCAGTGTATATCTCCCCGGCTTGTACTACTTCCCCGCTTCTTCCTTAGGTGTTTTGGTCTTTTTTGTGCAATTATTAAGCTGGGCTCTGGACAACCGACCAATGGGCTGTTACCCACGATCACTTGCCAGCCATACTTGTGCGGTGAAGTATGGTTTATTTTCTTTTCTTCTTCTTCCCCCTTTTTTTTTTCGTAGGTGGCTTCCCTGATCTCAAATGTACCTAGAGGCAGCGAAAAAGAAATGGCCTGTGGCTGGGTTCTGGACAACCTGCCAATGGGCTGTTACCCACGACAACTTGCCAGCCATACTACCCTAGAGAGTTCATTAGCTACCCAATTTCTGTCAAAGTCTTCGAGAAGTGAGTCTGTGCAAAAATGTGTGCAGATGCTTAGACTGAAAGTTTTCCTGAGTTAGAAGGTGAGTTGATAAGTCGTATACTTATTACCTTATTTAGTAGGTGGATTAGAATAGCTTAAAGATGCAAGGATTCGCCGCTAAATCCATATTTTAACGGACACCAAGGCTGATTAAGCCTGAAGGCCTGAAAAGTTTAAGTGTTTAAGTTCTTTTTGTATTATTTTCCACTATTGACAAGTTTCTAATGCCTAAGTTTTCTTCCTAAATTCATTTTTTTTAAAATTAATTAATTAATTTAGACTGATTAATTAAGCTCAGGATTATGCAATTTACCACCCCCCCATGCTTAAGTTGGACAATGTCCTGATTGGCAGATTCATGGATGCAGAAGGGTTCAAAAAGATTGTACCTGAGTGACGTAAACTACCAGATCAGTCGGAATTGAAGTTCCCTACTAGGAGGGGGTGACGTAATAATTGCGGAAATAAAATATATAAAGCAATCTCACAAAATAAGCAATCACTAATGTGCACAAGTAATTTTTAGGTGGAAACCCAAACTGGGTGAAAACCACCACCTAACCCTCTCGAGTTAAGATTTTCCGATCAACCTAGTTGATCAAATCCACTAACCGAATCACTTTGAAACGAGGGTGATTCAACCTCAGTACAACCACGCTACAAGTACGAGGGTAGCGTTCCTCAACCCCTTCTCTCCACGAGAAGGATTTTGTCCCACGAAGGAGACGGGAATTCGCAAAGCGAATACCCAACCAAATAACAAAGATAAAATAAACAATAGTCCTATAGAGCCAACAAAATAATTAAACCTAGCTTCTATAGGAAATAGGAAACTCCCCTTTGCAAGGAGTGCGTCGACGATGACGCGGTGCGTGTGCCACGCGATGGCGCTACGTAGCTCTCGTGAACAACAGCGGGAGAGCGGGCGCGCAAAGGGAATGATGCTCTCAAGATGATGGAGCTTGAGCTTGGAGAGCAAGAACTTCTTGGACACAAGAGTGTGAAAGTGTGTAGCTAAGTGTATCCAAGTGTATTTCTAAGTGTCTCTCATGTGTTTTTGTGTTGCAAAGGCTCCCCTCTATTTATAGAGGCCTTAGGAAGGCTTTGGAAGGCTTAGAAAGGGTTCTATAGCCGTTGGGAACAAAGCCCAAGAGAATCAGGCCGAAATCAGGACAATGATTACATTTGACAGGGTTATCAGACGTCTAACTCTGGCATCAGACGTCTGGAAGGCCACTTTAAGACGTCTGATTTCAAGGTCAGACGTCTGATTCTATGCGGGTTTCTCCCTGACTTGAATCATATCTAAACAGGGTTTTTGTGCAAGTCCATCAGACGACATACAGGACGTCTGGAAACCTACTTTTACTGTGGGAATTGATTTCCAAACGTTGCAACGGCTAGAAAATCTCTGAGAAGAGATTTTGGGTCAGCCGAGGCAAAACGGTCATTTATCAGACGTCTGGAAAGGCCTAAGGACGTCTGATAAGGCTCTAACGGTCATAATCTTGAGTGTTTTCTAAGCCAGCCAACGGTCCACTAATTGGACGTCTGGCAAATCCATCAGACGTCTTCTAAGACGTCTGGTCTAAGGTCTGGACGTCTGATTTCATCAGACAGAACTAACTATGTCCAGCCTAACAGTTATCAGACGTCTGAAACAACAGTCAGACGTCTTAAAATACATTATCAGACGTCTGATTTGGGAATTAGACGTCTGTAAAGTCTGTTTGAACCCTATATTGGTTTTCTAGGTATTCTACAGAAAACATAAGTATCCTAGGGTTGTGCCGGTGTTCCTAGGACTACTGTTAGGGTTCTTTGAGGCTCTTTAACATAATTTTCTAAGAAAAATAAAGAGCAAGAAAAATAAAGATAAAAGTACATGAAAGGATTAAAAAGAATCTATCATATTCTTCTTGTCTTCTATCTTCAATCTGTCGCTCCACGCGAACCTCCTCTGTTTTCCGTCAAGCTTCTCCAATCCGTCCTGGATGCGAGCTCGAACTCCGTCTAAACACGTCTTCATTTGCAATTGACCTGAAATCTAGGACTCAAATTGCAAATGTTAAATAACACGTGTTTTGTTATCATCAAAACAAATGATCGTGGTGCTCTAGCACCAACAGGAATCTGTTGGGTAGCCTCCCAAGAAGCGCTGAGTTTAACGCCTCCAGCTGGGCGGTGCACAAATAGGAATGGTTTGGGTCAAGGAGATTGTTCAAAATTAAGCAGACCCAAAGTCAGAAGTCCACAGATGCGAATAAGGTTGTGGTGGAGTCCCGTTCCTAAGGGGCAGGAATTCTATATCATGCATGCCCGTGTCAGAACCTCTCTTAGTTTGTGGGCATGCAAACAAGTTGTTGTGGATGAACGCACCCCAAATATGACACGCTAGACACTAAAGATGTAGGTTTTATATTCAGCTTGTGTCCCCATAAAATTGTAATCCATCGAAAGTGTATCAATTCCAGTGCATTCGGGTTGCGAGATTCTTATTCTGGTAGGGCAGGTAACAAAGTCCAGAGTTTCATACTGAGCCCTACAACCAAGCATGAGGCCTCTCTCCAAAGACGGATCCATCTCTCTCGCAACTATGGTTTCATTGCTCATTCCCTCCAAGCCCTTGATCTCAAGAATATTTTCTTCAACCTCCTCTGTATCAGATTCACTGTTTGGGATTACATTAGAGGTAGGGTCAATTTCATCCTCAAGATCATATTCCTTCTCTCGGCCCTCCTCCAAATTTGTGACGGGGATTCTAACCGATTCATAATCAATTTCTTTGAAATTGTAACTCCATTCCCCATCTCCGACGTTGGCTGCTACTCCCACCGGATTACTTCTCTTGGGCTGATTAGATTCAGATTCCAAGGCCTCTCCCCTCACCTTCTCGGTTTCCTCCTGATGTTTGTTCTCAATGCTCCCCAAATTGTGTTCCAAGGAATCCTTACTGTCCTTATCCACTGAGCTGTCCAACTCCTGAGGGGTATCAATGGTGGACTGAACCAAATTAGGATGACTGGGTGTACTCCAATTGAACATGGTAGGTCCTTGTTTTATGAGTGGCGTTGTGTGCAACATCTTTCTCTGGCCTTCTTTCCCCAATTGTTGGAACAAATCCATCATGGCCTGTTGTCCTTTAACCATTTCTTGATTCTGTCTGTGTAGTTCTAATTGGAGGTTATCAAGAATTGACATGGTGTCATTTGGTGTCCTTTGGATTTCCTCCTTGAAATCCTGGTTAAGAGAGTATGGTTAAGGTTGTGGATCAGAACCCACACTGGTGTTTAGGTTCTTGGGGGGGTCCTCTATTCTATCATGTTCAGGGTCCAGTTCTTCAAGAGGAACCATTCTTTGTTTGGTCCTACTCCAGAATAGTTGGGGTTCTAATTTCTCCTCCCAATCAGATTCTTCATCAGGGGACCAAATCAAAGGTTGATGATCCTGGGCTTGCCTAGATTTCTGATCATTTTCTGATTTCCATTTGTCTAGAACTCCTTCCAATCCAAAGGTCAAGTAGGAAAGGTTGTTGAATTCATATGACCTTTCTTGGTTATTATCCTGAGAAGGGTAGGGTTCTTGGTGTTCTCCTAAAGTGTAGGTCCTATCACAGTAGAGCGGGTCGGACCTAAATGAGGAGACATCGTGAGGAGAATCGAGATATGGAGCCCCACGATTTAAATCGTACCCTTGGGTGGCTATGTTGGGTGTATTCCAATAAGAGGTTGGTGCGGTTTGGTCATAGTTGGGCCAAGAGGGATATTCAAGGTTGTATCCCCAGCTTGGTGGTTGGTTAGCCCAAGTAGGCTGCGGGTATGGTCCACTTGAATTAGCATACAAATCCTGTTGAGGGTAGTTTGGGTAAGATGGATAGGCATTGAAATCCATGGTTTGGAAGAAATGGAGGGATGCGGGAAGAACAGATGAGAGAGAGTTGTGTACTGATGAGAACCTCATCATGAGCCATAACTAGCTCATTTTGACCCAATACAAAGGATAAAAGCTCCTATATATCTCAAGGAAAGGCTTAACTCAGAGAATTCTGAGTTTGAGAAGAAAACCAGTCACAAGGGGTAAAAGTGCAATTTTACCAGTATAATCTGCATACAGGGTAATTCTGGGCCCAAACACAGGTCAAAACAGCTTAATAAGAATAAAAGTGGGATGAGATGATCTAGCAAGGGCTACAGCACTTCCAAGGAACCAAATGATAATCTGTAACCCTAAAACAACCCACTTCAATTCACAAGGTTCGAGGCAAAGTAAAAATAGAATAAACCCTCTAAAATTCATAGAAAAATAATCTCTAGGGTTTAGAACCTTCAATTTGGCCTTTAGAACCCATTTTGACCTACATTGAGAACCATGCCCAATTAATAACTTAATTTGGGTTTTTGCGCAAATTGACCGGTCAAACAAGGTTTAATATGAAAATAAAATTCACCATCAGATTCCTTAGGTCCTAATTAGTCATGTATAAAAACTTGAGCCTAAGAAGAAACCTCCTTGACCGAATTTACACTTTGGTCCTCATATATTTACTCTTTGGCCCTCAACTTTTGAACCCTCGCATTTAGGCCCCTAACTCTCCTTCGTTCTTTGCAAACAGGTCCCTCCTGCAAAACCCTGCCAGCACCATGCTCCGGCGACCTTGCGCGGAGCATGGCGCCGCGCAGGGTGAGGTGGAGGACCTGGCAAGTGTACCGGGGGTGCCCTGCGTCGTCAGCCGTCGCAGGAGCACCCCCATGGTCACTGTAGCCCCCCATACCGGCCGTGCGAACGCACGGACGGTATGGGTTCGAATTCCGACCATGCTCCGGCGAGGGAGACACGTCGTCTCCCTCCGCCTTCCTCCCTGCTACAACCCTATAAATACCCCCCGCCGCTCCACCGACCAAGGCAGCCTGGATCTGACGGAGAAAACCCCCAGCTTTCGTCTCTTCTTTCTCCGGCAGACGCTCACCAGCTCCGGCGACTTCCTCTCCCTCCACCTCTTCGCTCTGCCGCACTACCAGCAGCAGAGACCTCCTCCCCTGCTCTTCCCGCGCCACGCCGCACCCAGCTGGCGCCTCTCCAGCCTTCTGCTCGCCGCCGCCCCTCTCCCTGAGCATCATCTTCTCCGGCGACAGTCGATACGACTGTCGCCCTGTTCCTCCCCCTTCGTCCCTGCAGTTAAGTTAGACTTACTCCCCTTCTCCTCCTCTTTCTTTCCCCGCTTTCGATTTAGTCAATTAAGCCCTCTACCGACCCTGTTCACCCTCATCCTCTCCGCCTCCGACCACCCTCCGGCGAGCCGCTCCCATCACCTCAGCGACCCACACGGCTCGCCGACCACCGCAGAACTTCCGCCTCCTCACCCTGATCCTCTTCCGCCCCTCCACTTCCCACCAAACACCCTCTGCAGACCCACCGAACACACCCACTCCCTCGCTCACAGTCTGACCTAGGACGACCTAACAGCTCCATCACACCCCCTGCAGACCCCCTGACCACCTTCGCCGTGCCACGGCGAAGGTCCTCCGCCTGTCTGATTTGGCCGAGAGGCCGTGCCATTGGTTTCAGGTTCCAGGCCTTGGCCGCCATTGGCGAGGAAGCTCGAAGCCTGCTCGAGGTTGCTCCAAGCCGAGATATCCCAGATTGAATAGCCACGGCCAGCGCGGAAGAGTCTCACGCACACACCCTGGCCCTCGATTGGAGCTGTACGCCTCAACAGCCGATGCAATTGGGAGCACCATCCCTGCTGCAGGCGTAAGAAAATTGGGGTGGGACATTTAGTCCCACCTCGGAATCTCTCAAAGGCGCGCGGACACATAAATTGAAAAACTGCCGTATGCTGTTTGCCTCAGTTACCACGGGGTGAGGTCCCTCTCACCCGACCCGACCCGACTCGGCCTCGTCCGTGACCACGCTCCGCGGACCTGGCCCGACCCGATTAGACTGACCTGCACTCCTCGCCCACCACGCACGCCGGTGGGCCTGGACCCGGGCCTGATCCGAACCCGATTACCCGATAGCGCTCTGGGAGAGCTTCCGAAGAGTGATTTCAGAGAGAGAGAGATACGCGGGGGAAGGGGGTAGAGTAGGTTTTTGCCTTCTGATGAACTCTTGAGCGTGCAGGCACAGGTGAAGGACTGCGGAAGAAGAAGCAGCTGCACTGTAGCAACTGCTCAGTTAAGTCGTCGAAGCACCGGGCCAGACGACGGACAGCCAGCAGCCAGAGCAACACAGAAGGCAGGCTGAAGAAGAAGGAAGGGAGACTTAGTAGCCGAAGGCAGAAGCACCACGATTGCAGAAGAAGAAATGAAAAGAAGCAAGAAGCAAGAAAAGAAGAAGACGATCTGAAGAAAAAGAAAGAAAGGAAACAAGGAAGAACAGAAGAAGAAGAGCACGAGGGGAAAATCTGAAGAAAGCAGAAGAAAAAGAAGAAGAAGAAGAAGAACAGGAAGAACCAAAAAGAAAGAGGAAGATCTGAAGAAAGCAGAAGAAAAAGAAGAAGAAGAAGAAGAACAGGAAGAACCAAAGACAAAGAGGAAGAAAGAAGAAAAGAAGCAGAAGCCAATTTTTCATCTCTCTCTCTCTCTCTTTATTTTTGTAATAGAATTTGTATATCTCTAGAATACAACTTGCTCCCTGAGTTCGACCTCGGGAACTCTTTTATTTTTCCGAGTAAAAAATTTTTATATGAAACGTTGGTAACAACCGGCTTTACTACAACGAATTAACAACGAAAACCGACGTTCCATCATTTTGGCGCCGCTGCCGGGGAGTGACGGCTATTCTAGAGGTAAACATTCCTGTATCTTTTAATTTCTGATAATCTCCTCTCTTTTATGCAGCTACAGGAACTCAAGAAGACAAGCAACCACACGACAACCACTCCGAAGACAGGTAAATCTTTTCTCTCACTATTAACCCCTACACTCTAAAGAGAAAGAAAAGAAAAGAACAAGCAATATAGGGCTAACCTGTCTTCCATATTTAGTAACCATAAAAGTTGCATGTTTTCAACTCATTATTTCTGCACACTATCAAGGGTATTTAAGGGCTAACACATTCTTGCTTGAGCCCTAATTACCCAACAAAGAATTAACTGGACCAAGTAGAGCCAACCTAGGATCCAACACTAGGGATTTAGAGACACACTACTTAACTCAAGAATTGAGAAAACCAAATGAAGTGTGCCCAAGCCCTTGTCTGAAAATACCTATACAAGAAAAATCCTAAACAATTGGCTCTCTCTAAACACTTGAACCCTAAAAGACAGGACCTAAAAGCTCTTAAAGAAAACAATAGGTAAAGTTGACCCCTTGGGTTAACCAACCTTAAATTAGGTCACTCTTTGCACCTAAAAAGACTAAAGTTCAAGTGAAACCTTAAACACCCTGATCTTAAAATTGGTAGACTTAAGAGGTCAAGATCCCCATTCTGGTCTACCTGGAACCGCAGTGACAAGAGAGGTCGGGTGGGGGAAACCCTGTAACCCGTGGGGACGCTCTACCGTGTAGGGGTCTTCGCGGGACTCTCCCTCTCTGGCTGCCCAGGTAATTCTCAGGTGGACGATCTTTCTGATCAAGGGGTCCATCTGCCCCGCACCTCTATAGTCACCCAACACATTTTTGGGTGTCTTGATTGGGTCCATCACCTTCTAAACTTACCTCTCCCAACTGTGCATGTACGGAAGGAGGTCTCTAAGACCACCCTTAAGACCTCCTTTAGAAATTCACTCTCGTCAAGGCCAAGCCTCGACGCCCGTGTTTGTGCAGCAACACCCTCACATTATTCTCTCTTCTGATTCAGAACCAAGTTCTTCTTCTTCCCCCATCATGGCTCAGCCAGTTGAGGAAGAAAATAATCTGGAACACCAGCTCCAGCGACTCAATGACCTCTTCCAAAACTTCGTGCACCCACCACAGCGTCCTATGATGCGGGACCACTACAATCCTGCTGCGGTGGCAATTGAGCCTCGAGTTAGAATCCCGATTGGAGGACCTGATTCCGAACTAAAGCCCAACATGATTCACGCTATACCTAAATTCCATGGGCTTAATTCTGAAGATCCCTTCCAACACATCAAACAGCTTAAGCATCTGGCCCACACTTTTGGATCAGATGCGCAAAATCGGGATATTCTTCTCATGAAGATGTTCTCCTTTTCTCTTATGGACAAGGCCGCCCATTGGTATCAAACTCAGACCCGGCCGATCAACACTTGGGAAGAACTTCAATCCGAGTTTTTGAAAAAGTTCTTTCCCGTTGGTCGGACCAACGCCTTGCGCCATCAGATTACACACTTCACTCAACAATCAGGAGAACCTCTCCATGAGGCATGGGATCGTTTTCAGGATCTCATGAGGAAGTGCCCCCATCACGGAGTTCCTAAATGGGAACAAGTCCAATCTTTTTACCAGGGACTCCGTGAGGACATCCGCCTTTTCGTCAATGCAACCTGCGGAGGAAACATCATGGGTCAACATGAAGACACCGTATGGGAGATTCTCGAGAACATGTGCGAGAACTCCATCAACAATGACTCCATGGGATTATTCGACAGGACGAATACCCGCGCAGCGACGAATCTTAAGGGAGCACATGAGACGCAGGGCCTGTCCGCATCAGTCGACCTGGAATTAATGGCCAGTCGATTGGACAAGGTCTCAATTATTGAAAAGAAGGTGGATGAGCTGACTCAGCACTTGCAGCGAGCCACCTCTGCGCGTAACTCCTTTGCACAACCTCCTTCCACACAGGAGACTGTGCAAAACATCCTACACCGATCCTCCCCTGGGATGGATCCATATCCGTCCCCATCTGATTCTTGGACTGGAAGATCATCCGATCCTTTCTTCACCAGCCGGGGGAACTCCATTCCCCCTTTCCCTGATTCTCAGGAGGTTCCTCAGACCTGCGAGAACCTCAACGCCATCCAGAACGACCCATTCTCCAACACTTACAACCCTGGATGGCGAAACCATCCAAATTTTCAGTGGGCGGGAAATTCTCAAACCCAAAGACCACCTTTTCAGTCCCGCCCACAGCCCTCTCATCACTACCAGCCACCTCAGCCTCGGCCCAACCCTACTTATCCATCAGGGCCAAATCAAGATCAAATGTCCTTAATCCTTCAGACTCTGGCTGACATTCAAAAATCGAATGCGGCCATTCAAAAACAGCACAAGGACGAGCTTACTGAAGTTAAAACTCAGCTGGCCCAGTTGGCAAATTCTCGCCAGCCAGGCACACTCCCTTCCCAACCCCTTCCTAACCCAAATAACGTGCCAACCCAGAAGCGCGTTATGAATCCAAATTTAGGCCACGCTCAATGGATTTAGCAGGCCCCTACTGCCCCATCTCCAGACGAGATGGAAGCCTCTACTTCTCGTACGGGATTTCAGCAGCAGCCACCCCTCCTCCCAAATCCAAACCAAAATCAGGCCGGATTAAATTCTGTAACAACACGTAGTGGTAAGACAACTCAGGACCCGCGTTATCCAAACCACTCCCAGCCTGATAATCATGACCCTAGGATAGTTATCCAAGGTACCGCTGTTCCAGACCCACAACCAGGACCTATCCTAGAGGAACCAACCAAGATCCCGTTTCCCGAGGCCCTGACCAAGGGAAAGAAGACCACCAAACCCGTGGCCCCTGAGGAGGACCTGGTCAAGCTCTTTGAGCAGGTCCACATAAACATCCCCTTGATGGATGCAATCCACCACGTACCAGCTTACGCACGATTTCTAAAGAATATATGTACACCCCAGCGTAAGCCGCGAACCAAGGGAGGGAGCCCAATTGTTCTGTCAGAGCAAGCCAGCTCTGTAATCCTTAGTAGACTCCCACCCAAGGCAAAAGATCCTGGAACTCCCCTGATCTCCTGTAAGATAGGTGGTACCCAATTTGACAGAGCATTGTTAGACTTAGGTGCATCTATAAATCTGATACCCACATCCTTACTTGACCATCTGGAAGAATCTGAGCTGAAACCAACTGAGGTGACATTACAGTTAGCAGATCGATCTATAAAGTCACCAAAAGGGATTCTCGAGGATGTTATCGTAAGAGTGCGGGATTTCTATTTTCCAGTGGACTTTATAGTCTTAGACATGGATGCACCTGAGAACCCTAGGGATACACCAATCATTCTAGGGAGACCTTTCTTGGCTACTGCTAGAGCCAACATCAGCTGTGAGGAGGGCCAAATAGAGCTTAAGTTTGGAGATCAAACACTGAAAATTGATATATTTAAGGCCCAACAAGGAATTAATTGCGGCGTCATCAAGCAAATTTGTGACATCAAGACTTTGGTTGATGAACCACACCTCCAGAATGACTTGAGTATTCCTCATCAACCACAGAAGGATCTTGACCCGCAAATAGAGGAGTCAAATCCAGATGTGAACAACCCAATAACTCCCACCCTTGAACCTCACATCTATACTGAACCACCCGCTGCTGCTGAAAACCCCATCCTCGAACTGAAACCCCTTCCTGCTCATTTGAAATACATCTTTTTGGGTTCTAATCAGACCCTTCCTGTGATCATCAATTCCAACCTTAGTCCTGAACAGGAATCCCGTCTGATTGTTGTCCTCCAGCAACATCGCAGAGCCATCGGATGGACCCTCGATGATTTGACTGGAATAAGTCCCTCTTATTGTACTCATCATATCTATTCAGAAGAGGGCACACGACCTTCTCGTGAAATGCAGAGACGCTTAAATCCCAATCTGCAGGAGGTCGTGAAAAAGGAGATCATCAAGTGGTTAGATGCCGGGATCATCTACCCGATCTCCGATAGTCGTTGGGTGAGCCCAATTCAGGTCGTGCCTAAGAAGGCAGGACTCACCACTATAACGACTGAGACCGGAGAAATCATTCCTACCCGATTAGCCAACTCGTGGAGAGTCTGTATAGATTACCGTCGACTCAATTCCTCCACGAAGAAGGATCATTTCCCACTACCCTTCATTGATCAAATTCTCGAAAAACTAGCGGGAAATAGGTTCTTCTGCTTTCTTGACGGGTACTCCGGTTATAACCAGGTGGCAATCCATCCTGAGGACCAAGAAAAGACCACATTCACCTGCCCCTTCGGAACATACGCTTTCCGAAGGATGCCTTTCGGTCTTTGCAATGCACCCGCTACTTTTCAGCGATGCATGCTTGCCATATTCTCAGATATGGTAGGTGATTATCTGGAAGTCTTCATGGATGACTTTTCAGTTTTCGGAGCATCATT
Source organism: Thalassia testudinum (assembly GCA_037157565.1). Lineage (NCBI taxonomy): Eukaryota > Viridiplantae > Streptophyta > Magnoliopsida > Alismatales > Hydrocharitaceae > Thalassia > Thalassia testudinum. Next base: position 181,702,494 of record JAZHRO010000024.1, on the reverse strand, counting down.
CGACGATTGCCTCCAGCACTTGGTCCAGATACTCAGGCGGTGCATCGACGTGAATTTGGTTCTTTCCTGGGAAAAGAGCCATTTCATGGTGCCTGAGGGAATTGTCCTGGGACACTCAATTTCGGAGAAAGGTATCCAAGTGGATCGAGCTAAGGTTAATCTGATTTCTCGCCTTCCTATGCCTAGCTCGATCAGGGACATCCGATCCTTTTTAGGGCATGTCGGTTTTTATCGACGATTTATCCCTGATTTTTCAAAAATCGCACGCCCCCTGACCACTCTTCTCTCCAAGGATGTTCCCTTCGAAATCTCCAGGGAATGCACTCAAGCATTTGAAATCCTGCGTGACCGAGTCACCCAAGCCCCGATCCTACAGTCCCCTGATTGGTCTCAACCCTTTGAGATCATGTGTGATGCATCCGACTTCGCTGTAGGAGCGGTTTTGGGGCAGAAAAATGACAAGAAACCTGTGGTCATTTACTACGCCAGCAAAACACTCGATGAGGCTCAGCGTAACTATACAGTTACTGAGAAAGAGCTGCTAGCTGTAGTATTTGCCCTAGAGAAATTCAGATCATACCTTCTGGGTTCCCATGTCATCATATACTCGGATCACACGGCTGTGAGGCATCTCCTTGCAAAGAAGGACGCGAAACCTCGATTGATCCGATGGATCTTGCTGTTGCAAGAATTTGACCTCGAGATTCGCGATAAAGCGGGAAAACAAAACGTGGTAGCTGATCACTTGTCCCGTCTTCCTTCTGAAATGATAGACCCTTCCGGACCCATCACTGAGCATTTTCCCGATGAGCACCTGCTGACTATTGGTACTAGCCTTCCATGGTTTGCTAATATTGTAAATTACTTGGCATCTCATCAGACCCCGTCCGATTGGCCGAAGGCCAAGAAAGACAAATTACGCTCCGATGCCAAGTATTACATTTGGGAAGACCCGTACCTCTTCCGCATAGGTGCCGATCAGATCATCCGGAGATGTATCCCGGAAGGGGAAGTCAACAATATCCTCTCTTTCTGCCATGACCAGGCATGCGGTGGCCATTTTGCCGGGCATAAAACCGCATCAAAAGTCCTCCAGTGCGGCTTTTACTGGCCCACACTGTTCAAAGACGCATACAGTCATTACAAGGCATGCAGTCGTTGCCAGACTTTGGGCAACATGAGCCATCGCGACATGATGCCTATGCAACCGATTCTAGTATGCGAAATCTTTGATGTTTGGGGGATTGATTTTATGGGCCCCTTTCCTGTTTCGGATGGTTTCGAATACATTCTGTTGGCTGTGGACTACGTGTCCAAATGGATCGAAGCCATACCGACCCGAACCTGTGATCACAAAATCGTTCTCAAATTCATTCATCAACACATTTTCTCAAGGTTCGGGATTCCTCGTGCAATAATCTCTGATGGGGGGACCCATTTCACAAATGCTCAGTTTAGGTCACTGATGACCAAATACGGGGTGTCTCACCGAATCTCTACTCCTTACCACCCCCAAACTAATGGTCTAGCTGAGCTGTCGAATCGGGAGATCAAGAAAATCCTACAGGTCACTGTTCGACCTGACAGGAAGGACTGGTCGTCCCGACTTCCGGAAGCATTGTGGGCCTATAGGACCGCCCACAAGACCCAATTGGGCATGTCTCCCTTTAGATTGGTGTACGGAAAGGCATGCCACCTTCCCGTCGAACTGGAGCATAAAGCCTATTGGGCAGTACGGAACTGTAATCTAGATCTTTCTAAGGCTGGGACCCACAGAAAACTCCAAATCAGCGAGATCGATGAATTACGCACAGACGCGTACGAGAACTCGCAAATCTACAAGGAGCGGGTTAAAGCCTTCCACGACAAACACATCTCAAGAAAGATCTTCCATCCTGGTCAAAAGGTCCTACTCTTTGATGCCCGACTCAAACTCTTCCCAGGAAAACTGAGATCTAAGTGGGTCGGACCATATTTGGTCCGACAGGTTTTTGGAAATGGAGCAATCGAAATCAGTCCACTCAGCCACGATTCTGAACCTTTCATCGTGAATGGTCAAAGACTCAAGCCGTTCATTGATGTAACTTCTACTGATTTGGCTGAGGCATCTCATATCCTCCTTTCCCCTTGAGCTTATTGCGCCCAGCCGATGGCATAAAACTCAGCGCTTAACGGGAGGCAGCCCGTCATTCTCTTTGAAAACCTGAAACTTGTTCTGACACCTTTCAGCACTCGAAGTTCACCCTGAACTAACACCCCCTAGGTTACAATGAGGACATTGCAAATCTTAGGCATGGGGGGGTAGGAAAGTGCAAAAACTTGTAAGAAAAGGTTTCAAGCAAAAAAATTCACATATGCCAAAAATACCATAAAAATTAAAAAAAAAAAAAAAAAAAAAAAAAAAAAATTTTCAAAAAAGAATAAGAGGAAAAGAGGAAAAGGAAAATTTTGTGAAGGAGAAAAGAAACAAAATGAAAAAGGAGCACAAAATTATAAGAAAAGTTGATAGTCATTAGTAAGGAACTAAGGAATTAACCTAAGTTCTAGACCTCATTCAAGAAAATAACTGAAAAGTGCACAATGAGATTAGTAAGAATGCAAACCTTAGGCATTCTTGAATAGACTCTTAGTACTCATTAAGATCTGGACACTCCTCAAGAGGTTGAGGAAAATGAAAAGCTGAAGTATTAGGTCTAAGGCTTAGGGAGTATTCGGCCTCGTTAACTAATTTTTGGTTTACGGGACTCAGTAACCTAAGCACCCTAATCTCACACACAGCCTGGTTCAGTAAGCGTAAAAATCAGAATCACGCAGAAGCGTCGCAAAAATCTGAAAAGAACACCTAGAATAGGAGCGGCCGATCAACACAAGTTGATTTGGACGAGTTCCCAGCGCGGAGAGGCGGGAAATCCCCTCGAAGATGCGTAACAAAATATCATCTCCTCGGTGCTTGTCTCTTAGGATATTTACATATCCTACGGGGGGCATGTAAGCACTCTGCTGGTTCAGATTCCATGGATGGCATTATCTCGAAATGTCAATTGCCAGGGTCTGGATTCGGCCACGGAATACCATGGATGGGATTATCTCGAAATCTCAATAGCCAGGGTTCCGGGGGTTGCCATGGGCGGTGCTATCTCGAAGCATCGATCGCCAGGAACCCTTGAGGATTGATGATGGGAGCAAGGAATCTGATACAGACCGTGTTGAAAAGCCAATCCTAGACTAGAACTAAAAAGAAAAAGAGAGAGAAAACTCTCCAAACAGAAAAAAAACTTTCTATCTCTCTCTCTTACAAAACGCACTGCGAACTGAGCCAGGGCTAAAATCATTTCAAGCACGGGTGCTTTAACCACGAAGTCCAATAAACCTTAGGTTAGTTCTTGTGGGCCTTAAAAACCTTTGCTAAAAGACTGAGGCTAAGGCTAGACAGATTTGGATCTTGATTGGTACTAGAGTATCTTTTAGGCCTATGGTCAGCATTCTAACCTAATCTATGCTCAAATAAAAAAGCACTTATCTAAAACCATTGAAAACTTCATGGTCTAGAACAAGGGTTGAAACCTTAAGTTTTTTTTGCTAAGGGACTAGCAAAAGCTAGGCATGGGGGTATGATGAGAACCTCATCATGAGCCATAACTAGCTCATTTTGACCCAATACAAAGGATAAAAGCTCCTATATATCTCAAGGAAAGGCTTAACTCAGAGAATTCTGAGTTTGAGAAGAAAACCAGTCACAAGGGGTAAAAGTGCAATTTTACCAGTATAATCTGCATACAGGGTAATTCTGGGCCCAAACACAGGTCAAAACAGCTTAATAAGAATAAAAGTGGGATGAGATGATCTAGCAAGGGCTACAGCACTTCCAAGGAACCAAATGATAATCTGTAACCCTAAAACAACCCACTTCAATTCACAAGGTTCGAGGCAAAGTAAAAATAGAATAAACCCTCTAAAATTCATAGAAAAATAATCTCTAGGGTTTAGAACCTTCAATTTGGCCTTTAGAACCCATTTTGACCTACATTGAGAACCATGCCCAATTAATAACTTAATTTGGGTTTTTGCGCAAATTGACCGGTCAAACAAGGTTTAATATGAAAATAAAATTCACCATCAGATTCCTTAGGTCCTAATTAGTCATGTATAAAAACTTGAGCCTAAGAAGAAACCTCCTTGACCGAATTTACACTTTGGTCCTCATATATTTACTCTTTGGCCCTCAACTTTTGAACCCTCGCATTTAGGCCCCTAACTCTCCTTCGTTCTTTGCAAACAGGTCCCTCCTGCAAAACCCTGCCAGCACCATGCTCCGGCGACCTTGCGCGGAGCATGGCGCCGCGCAGGGTGAGGTGGAGGACCTGGCAAGTGTACCGGGGGTGCCCTGCGTCGTCAGCCGTCGCAGGAGCACCCCCATGGTCACTGTAGCCCCCCATACCGGCCGTGCGAACGCACGGACGGTATGGGTTCGAATTCCGACCATGCTCCGGCGAGGGAGACACGTCGTCTCCCTCCGCCTTCCTCCCTGCTACAACCCTATAAATACCCCCCGCCGCTCCACCGACCAAGGCAGCCTGGATCTGACGGAGAAAACCCCCAGCTTTCGTCTCTTCTTTCTCCGGCAGACGCTCACCAGCTCCGGCGACTTCCTCTCCCTCCACCTCTTCGCTCTGCCGCACTACCAGCAGCAGAGACCTCCTCCCCTGCTCTTCCCGCGCCACGCCGCACCCAGCTGGCGCCTCTCCAGCCTTCTGCTCGCCGCCGCCCCTCTCCCTGAGCATCATCTTCTCCGGCGACAGTCGATACGACTGTCGCCCTGTTCCTCCCCCTTCGTCCCTGCAGTTAAGTTAGACTTACTCCCCTTCTCCTCCTCTTTCTTTCCCCGCTTTCGATTTAGTCAATTAAGCCCTCTACCGACCCTGTTCACCCTCATCCTCTCCGCCTCCGACCACCCTCCGGCGAGCCGCTCCCATCACCTCAGCGACCCACACGGCTCGCCGACCACCGCAGAACTTCCGCCTCCTCACCCTGATCCTCTTCCGCCCCTCCACTTCCCACCAAACACCCTCTGCAGACCCACCGAACACACCCACTCCCTCGCTCACAGTCTGACCTAGGACGACCTAACAGCTCCATCACACCCCCTGCAGACCCCCTGACCACCTTCGCCGTGCCACGGCGAAGGTCCTCCGCCTGTCTGATTTGGCCGAGAGGCCGTGCCATTGGTTTCAGGTTCCAGGCCTTGGCCGCCATTGGCGAGGAAGCTCGAAGCCTGCTCGAGGTTGCTCCAAGCCGAGATATCCCAGATTGAATAGCCACGGCCAGCGCGGAAGAGTCTCACGCACACACCCTGGCCCTCGATTGGAGCTGTACGCCTCAACAGCCGATGCAATTGGGAGCACCATCCCTGCTGCAGGCGTAAGAAAATTGGGGTGGGACATTTAGTCCCACCTCGGAATCTCTCAAAGGCGCGCGGACACATAAATTGAAAAACTGCCGTATGCTGTTTGCCTCAGTTACCACGGGGTGAGGTCCCTCTCACCCGACCCGACCCGACTCGGCCTCGTCCGTGACCACGCTCCGCGGACCTGGCCCGACCCGATTAGACTGACCTGCACTCCTCGCCCACCACGCACGCCGGTGGGCCTGGACCCGGGCCTGATCCGAACCCGATTACCCGATAGCGCTCTGGGAGAGCTTCCGAAGAGTGATTTCAGAGAGAGAGAGATACGCGGGGGAAGGGGGTAGAGTAGGTTTTTGCCTTCTGATGAACTCTTGAGCGTGCAGGCACAGGTGAAGGACTGCGGAAGAAGAAGCAGCTGCACTGTAGCAACTGCTCAGTTAAGTCGTCGAAGCACCGGGCCAGACGACGGACAGCCAGCAGCCAGAGCAACACAGAAGGCAGGCTGAAGAAGAAGGAAGGGAGACTTAGTAGCCGAAGGCAGAAGCACCACGATTGCAGAAGAAGAAATGAAAAGAAGCAAGAAGCAAGAAAAGAAGAAGACGATCTGAAGAAAAAGAAAGAAAGGAAACAAGGAAGAACAGAAGAAGAAGAGCACGAGGGGAAAATCTGAAGAAAGCAGAAGAAAAAGAAGAAGAAGAAGAAGAACAGGAAGAACCAAAAAGAAAGAGGAAGATCTGAAGAAAGCAGAAGAAAAAGAAGAAGAAGAAGAAGAACAGGAAGAACCAAAGACAAAGAGGAAGAAAGAAGAAAAGAAGCAGAAGCCAATTTTTCATCTCTCTCTCTCTCTCTTTATTTTTGTAATAGAATTTGTATATCTCTAGAATACAACTTGCTCCCTGAGTTCGACCTCGGGAACTCTTTTATTTTTCCGAGTAAAAAATTTTTATATGAAACGTTGGTAACAACCGGCTTTACTACAACGAATTAACAACGAAAACCGACGTTCCATCATGTACTCAACCAAGCAAACAAGCCTAGCCCTTATGGTGTATTCCTTAGGAGACCTAGAAATCTCACAAAGGTTGATTAAGTCCGTAAGCACTGGACTCCCCTTCCCAAGGTTAATCTGGCCAGGTTGATTACGAGGGGATTGCAGGGAAGGTTCTTCCTTTGGCTTGCACCTCCGGTTCCATAGACCCCACAACTGCGGTCGTTTGACACTGCCCCGCAGCCTAGTCACCAGATTCTACCAAGGGAATGAAAGCCAAGTGCCTAGCAAACAAAACCTCGCCTTTTGAGACATAACTCAATCCTACCTAGGGCACGTCTACTCAGTTTTAAAGGGTTAGGATAGTGCTTGTGCTTAGGGTGATGTGATGAGGCATTGATTGGGGTGGTGCCTCTTAATTTTCCACTTTCAAAGTGTGTGCTTCTAGCCAAACATGGTGTTCAAGCAAGGATTTGTTAAGATGTGGTGTATTTTAGTGTTTCATCCTTACTTTAGTACATTTTTAGGGTTGACGTGTCATAATGTTTTCAAATAAGTTTCAGTGGGCACGTCAAGTTCTGCACACAACTTGGTGAAAGTAGATTTCCTTTTCTTTTGTAGAGGCTCTAAAACCCTAGTGTACTCATCCTGATGATCATGCAGCTTCTATTAGATGAGTCAGTTTTAGGGTTGAGTGGTGCGGCCCAGGTCAATTCACGGTGGCTTTGCAAACACCACTCGAGAAAAAGAAAAGAACATTCCAAGAATTTGTTCAGAATGTTAGAGTGTACATTTCTTTGTGCGGTGATGCGTTATGGATATGGGTCAAGCAATCATACACCACGCCAATTTTTTTCAGTTTTTACAATTTTTTTAGCTTTTTCACGCAAGCAAACAATGAGAGACAGGTTACTCACTATCGGTCCTCGAGGTGCCTACTCCCTTGCTACCGTCGTGGAATGCGTCGCTTCGCCGTCCATGCGCCGAATTCCTGCAACCGTCAAGTAAACAGGAAAATAGGGCATTAGACGATGTGAGAATGAGTGTGGAATGGAGGTGATAAAACAAATCCGTTGCCTCCCCGGCAACGGCGCCAAAAACTGACTTGCTCTTGTGCGTGTGTGTTAAGAGGTGTCGTTATAGTCGCACTTGATATGTCAGTTTTAAAAGAAGTAAACGGAGGTGAGTCCGAGTGTCGATCTCAGGGAGGTGTGGAAATTGGATTTTGTTTATCACTTGTTGTCACGAAAAAGGCAGAGTTTTGCTTGCGAAAGAGACGGTTTTGAAAAGCGAGAGCGAGAGATAGAGAGAGAGTTTAGGGTTAGAAAGCTCTTGGTTTTGATCATGCACTTTGAACAGGAATTTAAATGACGATTGAACGGAAAGTAGTTTCATTAAACATGCATTCATAGTTCATAGTTTACAACATTAAATACATGCTTCAACAAAAGTAAATGAAAGCTTAAAAGAGAGAGAGAGAGATAGAGAGAGAGTGGAGAGCGACGAGGCAGCCACGGCGGTGGAGGAGGCTCTGTCGGCAGCTCGTTGTCTCCGACGATTACAAAAGTGCCTAAAGCTAGCTAAGAGAGGAGTGGAGTAGTTGCAAGTGGGAGAGTATGCATTGAATGGTGGTAGAAGGGGGTTTAAATAGAGTTAAGGGCTTCCTAAAACAAGAATGGGCTTTAGCGACATCCGGAGCGTCGCTAAAACCACTTCCACAAACGTCGGTGAAGCCCTCCTGCCGCTGGTCAGCTGCCTGCCCTGGTCTTCCTCTTCGCGTGATCCGTGGCCACTTAACGAGAGCTGTCCGATCGAAGATCGGATGGCTGAGAGCCTTCTTCGCCCGCACTGAGATCGTGCCTTGGGCGCGCGTGCGCGCGCGCGTTTCCGCCCGACGTACCCGCGTGTGTGGGCGCTCGTGGGCTATCGTCGCGCCGCGTGGGGAGATCCTGGCCGCTCGCTGCTGATCGGGCGGCCCAATTTTTCCGCACCTTCCGCTCGCCTTCAAAATCCGCTCCGCGCAGCTCGAACGGGCGTCGCGGCGATGCGGGCGTGCGCGCTAACCGTTGTGCCACGCCCGCGCTTTGTCGTGGCGACCGCGGGTGAGCATGCGGATCTCGGCCGTTCGATCGAAGATCAATGGTCGAGATTTGCCCTTGGCCGGCTGAGGGTGTGCGTGCGGTGGGGGCGGGTTGACGTGGCGCTCTCTGGGCCGTTGATGTCTAGATCAATGGTCAGAATTTCTTGGGCCCATTGTGGGAGCTCCGGATGTCGGATTTGGCCGATCTTGAGTCCGTTGGACTCCGTTCGTCGTTCTGAATGCATCCGTGCGGTCCGATTGCTCATCTGAGGCCTGCTTTGACAAATGCTTTACACAAATGGCCATTAATACAGTTTATAAGCAATCTTGGTACTTGATGCATGTAATGCTCCTATTCTACTTATGTTGTGCTTTTTATTCTAAAGATGGGCCATATTCAACCTAATTATTACCCCCTTGTGTGGTGTTATCATGGTGTGCCAATGATTCAAGACATTATGTCAAGGCATGAACATAATTGGCTAGTACCCCTACCTTGCAACTATGAGAAATCATATTTGGTTAAAACGTGATGAGAGATCGAAAGATAAGAGTGAGCACAGATTAATATCTTTAGTATAAGTGCCAAACAAAATCAAGGAATGAATAAGGGTAGGACCAAGAGTTCTTGATGGTCAATGGCTAAAACACTTGAACTAGGTCACATTAAGAATATCTTAGCAAGAGAGAAATCATTTTGAGAAATCAAATCAATAGGATCTATGTCAAAAAACTCAAAAACCCACCAAGGGTTTGCTAAAAAATGACTCAAACCACCAAGGAAAAGGTGGAAGAGGGAGGGAGAAAGAGGAGTATACTAAGGTGGTGATGCTTCCCCCAACACAAGGAGGGATTGGTCGATGGCCGTTGGACGTTAGGAGGCAATGACGGTTGACTGATCGAGCTAGGGGCAATGGGGGTTGAGGTCGTCGACTGAGAGAGTTGGAGGGATTTGGGGGTTTTGGGTTTGGGGATTTTGGAGAGAAGAGAAGAGGGGTTTAAATACCCTATGGGGTTAGGCAAAAGTCCTCCTAAAGTTGGGGAATATTACATTGAAAAACCACCCCAAATTAGGAGTACAAGTTTGTATTCTACAGAAATTAGACATCTGGACGGGTCATCAGACGTTTGGGATCAAAGTTAGTGATTTTAATCCTTTCCAGGTTGTTCTCTAATTTTTGGATTAGACGTTAGATAAGATGTTTGAGGGAAAAGTTAGATGTTCGATCTTTGATTCCAAGGACTCCTAGATTTGGACCCAAGTTACAGGTTGTCATCTGATTTTTGGATCAGACGACGGACTAGATGCCTGATGTACAAATCAAACGTCAGATCTCTGATTCCAGGAACTCCTAGATTTACACTCAAGTTATAGGTTGTCACCTGATTATTGCATCAAACGACATAATAAACATATGACGTACAAGTCAAACGTCCAATGTCTGAGAGTCTAGGGGGTACTGAGATCAAACCATAAGTCTAATTAGTTGTCTGACAAATTGGATCAGACGATAGGTACAGATGTCTAGACAAGGGTCCGAACGTCTAACAAGCAATATTTAATTGATTTTGGATTTAAACTCAATTAGTCAATTTGACGTCTATAGATAATATCAGACGTCTGAGTTTGAAACTTAAGACATTTGGGAGTTTGATCAAATGTTTGATTTTGCACATATTGTTCATTTTTATGTTTGAACTATTTTGAAGGAGTCCTGACTTGTTAAAATCAAGATTCCTTCAATGTTCATTGACAATCAAGATTAACACCTAACTCAGTAAATTCTTCAAATTTCAGCAAGCTTACATATGCCCAATTTTCTATGATAAAATTAAATCGATCATAGTTCAAAGGTTTAGTAAAAATATTAGCAAGTTACAACTCTGTACAAATGAATTCAACCTCGATTTCCCCTTTGAGTACATTGTCCCTCAAAAAATTGATGTTGAACATCAATATGCTTTGTACGGGAGTAATCTACAAGGTTCTTTGAGAGGTTGATAGAACTAGTATTATCACATAATATCTTTATCTTACTAGATTTCAAATCAAAATCTCTTAAGGTATTTGTCATCCATAAAACCTAGGAACATGTTAGAGCGGTGGCTATATATTTAGCTCCGTGGTTGATAGGGACACACTAATTTGTTTCTTTGAAAACCAAGAGATTAGTGATTCACCCAAAAATTGGTATGTCCTACTAGTGCTCTTTCAATTAGTGCGACTACCTGTGTAGTCCGCATCACTATATATAACTAAGTTGAAATTGCTACACCTAGGGTAGAACATGCCATAATCTGATGTGTCAAAGTAAATATTTGAATATTCTTTTAATAGCACTTAAGTGTGATTGTTTAGGGTTTGATTGAAATCTAGCACACAAGCATGTACTAAATAAGATATCTGACCTACTAGTAGTTAAATATAATAGAGAGCCAATCATGCCATGGTAAAGCTTTTGATCAATAGGTGTACCTGATTCATCCATATCTAGAGAAGTTGTAACACTCATAGGAGTGTTTTTACCTTTACTTTTTTCCATTTCAAATCTTTTGAGCATTTCCTTTGTATACTTGGATTGGTTTACAAATGTCCTGCATTCGAGTTGAGTGATTTGTAAATCGAAGAAGAACTTGAGTTCACCCATCAAACTCATCTCAAATTCTTCCTGCATTAACTTAGAAAATTCTCTACAAAGAGATTCATTAGTAGCACCAAACAATATATCATCTACATATATTTGAACAAGTAGAATTTCTTTTCCTTTTCTTTTAAGAAACAATGTAGAATTGGCTTCTCTTATAGAGAAGTTTTCTCCTAACAAGCATTCTATAGTCTTTCATACCAAACTCTAAGAGCTTGTTTCAACCCATAAAGTGACTTATTTGATTTGTAGATAATGCCCAGTTTATCATGAGACTCAAAACTGAGAGGTTGTTATACAAAGACTTCCCCCTTAATGAAACTTTAAGAAAAGCACTCTTAACATGCATTTGAAAGAGCTTAAAGCCAAGGAAGACAACATAAGCAAGAAGCATGTGAATTGATTTGAGTCGAGCCATGGGAGCATAGGTCTCATCGAAGTCAATCCCCTCTTCTTGGTTATAACCTTGTGCTACCAACCTAGCCTTTTTGCAAATAACTACACCGGATTCATTCAACTTATTCTAGAATACCCATTTGGTTCCTATTATCATTTGCCCTTTGGGCTTGGGCATTAGGTCCCAAACATCATTCCTTTGGAATTGGTTGAGTTCCTCCTACATAGCCATCAACCAAGGCTCATTGGAACATGTTTCCTCAATGCTCTTCAGTTCAACTTCATATACAAAGGTGGAAAGACCAAGAGAGCAATTAAATCTAAATCAGGTTTTAATGCCATTGAAAATACTCCTAATGACTTAACTTTCAGGATGATCCCTTTTGAATGTCCAATCTTTTAGGAGATTATGAATATTGGAGACTTGAATGTTAGACACATCGACATGAGAATCATCCTCATCTTCCACATTGACACGATCAATTGAAGAAGAGTTGGGTAATTCATTGAAAGAGACATGAAGGGTCTCCTCGACTACTAATGTGGTCTTATTAAAGACCCGATATGCCTTACTTTGTGAAGAATAACCAATGAAAATAGCTTCACCTTTGCCATCAAAATTTTCTAAATTAGAGCGATTATTCAAAACAAAACATCAACATCCAAAAACTTTAAAGTAACTAATTTTGGGTACTTGCCCATGATATAGTTTAAAATAATTTTTTCGCAAATCGGATTGAATTAAGATGCGATTCAACATGTAACAAGTCGTGTTAACCGCCTCGGCCCAAAGGTACTTCGATAACCAGGAGTTTATGAACAATGTACAAGCACACTCTTGAAGAGTGTGGTTCTTTCTCTTGACTACCTCATTTTGTTGAGGTGCTCGGGGGAAAGAGAGCTCATGAGTAATATCATGCTCTTGAAAAAAATCATCAAACAAAGAATTTTCAAACTTGCCCCCATGATCACTATGAATCCAGGTGATATGGTAGCTTTTTCAGTTTGATCCTTCTTACAAAAAATGAAAAATATGGAAAATGCTCCATCTTTGGATCTCAAGAAGGAGACCCATGAAAATCGAGAAAAATCATTTACAATAATAAGGCAATATTTGCATCCACTAAGACTCTCATACTTTGTTGGTCCAAACAAATCTAAGTGAAGCAATTCTAAAGGTCTAGATGTGAATATGACTTCTTTGTTTTTAAAACTAGATTTCATGAATTCTTCCTAATTGTCATGAATCACAAGTAAAATTTTCTACAAGTTTCTTTTTAGGAAGATGTTGAACTAGTTCATGTTTGGCTAGTTTATGGACTAACCTCATATGAACATGTCCTAGTCGGCCATGCTAGATGTTCGCTTCATCATTTGCAAGAAGACAGTCATTTGTTCCATTTTTATCAAATTCTATAATATAAATGTCTTTATACCTAGTTCCCTTTAGAAGGGTTTCATTGGTTAAGGCATGCACAATTTCAAATATCTTGGAATTAAAAACTACCTTATATCTCTTATCACATAGTTAACTAACACTTAACAAGTTATGTTTTAACCCTTTAACTAAAGAAACATTAGAAATAGGGGAACAAGGGTTACCTATCTTACCAAGGGCGATAATATGAACCTTGTAGTTGCTGCCAAAGGTGATCGTTCCCCCATCCATAGGTTAGAGGTCCAAGAATAGGTGCTGGCTCCAGTCATATGCTTGGAGCACCTTGAATCCATCACCCATCGACCTCCTTGATGGTGGTTTCTTTGTTGTCTTCCTTGTAGGTCTTCTTGTTCCTACAAAAGACCTCCTTTGGTGACTTTGAGGGTTCTTAGGTCTTTCTAATTTGAGTTGACCTTCCTTCATCTTAGAGACCCAATTTCACGTTATAATCTCCTTTGAATCCTACAAAACAAAGTTCGAGTTCTCTTTGGTATCCACTTAAGCATGGATGCAGATTTGTTAGAAGTCCTTTTTGTGGGAGGCACCTTTGCCAGCACATTTTGCCTACTACTAGCTTCATAATAGCCTAATCCATATTTACTAGAGGATGGCTTTTGGTGAGTAATGAGTTTGTCCAAGTTTGTCTTTCCTTTAGTAAATTTGGCTAGGTCTTCAAGCAATTGGTTAGATTTTTCTCTAAGGTAAGTTATTTCCATTTTCATTTTATCCATTTTATCTTCCAAACCTCTAATCTCAAATTTTAGTAAGCCATTTTCATCTCTTTTAAAGGAGTTTGTTTTTTCAAGAACATGTATTTTGTCAAGTAACTCCTCCCTATCAAGAAATTTTTATTCATTCATGGCCGTATATAAGTCTTTAGTTAGTGACTCAATTTCAATAATGAGATTTCCTACTTTTAAAGATAGTCCGGTTACCTCATTAGTTAGAGCTAAGTTCTTTTCCTTATGACTTTTAGTCATTTCCTTAGCTTCTAGATTTTCTACTTTTAAACATTTGTTTCTAGTCTTTAGTTCTTTAAATTTTAAGAACAAAGAATCAAAAGCTTCTTGCAATTCATCGAAAGTGAAAGAATTTCCTCGGAGTCAAATCCGGAGTCAGGATCGTCATTTGTCACTATTAGACCCAAACATGCGATTTCTTCATTTGACGAATCCTCTTCTTCTTCCTTGAAGCTTGTGTCATCTCAAGTTGCTTGGAATGACTTCTTCTTGAAGGGTTTTGGCTTCAAAAATTTCTTGTGCTCCACTATCTTATTCCCTTTCTTCTCTTCATTCATTCTCAAAAAGAGACATTCCTTTCTCACGTGACCTCTTTTCTTGCAATTATAGCACACAAGAGGCTCTTCTTCCTCTTTCTCTTACTATTCTTTCTATTCCTGAGAAACTTCTTAAACTTTTTAGCTAACAAAATAGAATCCTCATCGTTTGTGCTTACCTCATCATCCAAAGCTACCTTGAAAGCCAAAGTCTTCTTCTTTGGCTCGGAAGTGATGGATTTTCGCCTCTGGTCCATCTTCATCTCGTAAGCCATCAAATTTCCAAGTAGGTCATCCATATTTAGGTCCTCCACTTGGTTGACTTCTTCTATCGCCATAACCTTTTTCTCCCATTTCAGTCCAAGGGAGTAAAGGAGCTTAGCTTGAAGCTTCCCTTGTATGAATGTCTTTCTGAGAGACTTAAGGTTATTCACGATCAATGTGAATCGAGTATACATATCCCCAAGTCTCTCATAGTGAAGGCTTCAAACTCCTAAGATAAAAGGTTAATCTTAGAAGTTTTGACTTTCGTGCCCTCGCTTTATTCAAAGAAGTATCTCTTTTTCTCCTTTTTCTTCTTTTCTAATTTTTTTGGATTTTTAAGTTTAGGGTTACAGAGCAGCTTTCTACGGCCACTCAACCCATCCAAGAATTGATGAGAACCCTAAGTTCTAAGCATCTTTTTGTGAATGTGATAGACTCATTGATCGGCAATCAGAATGGACTTCGGGTTTCTATGCCCTAAGTGACCTTAAAAAAAAAAAAATTCTGCCTAAAGGTGTATCTATATGACCAGTAGCTTTCTCCCTACTTTTCTTTTTATGGAGTCAACACAAGGGTAAATCTAGTGTATATCTCCCCAGCTTATTCTACTTCTCCGCTTCTTCCTAAGTGTTTTAGGAATTCAACATGCATTTCTTGAGCTGGGTTCTGGACAACCTATCAATGGGCTGTTACTCACGATAACTTGGCAGCCATACTCGTGCGGTTAAGTCTGGCTTATTTCTTTTGTTTTCATTTTTTCTTTTTCTCCTTTTTCTTTTTTTTTCTTTTTGGACTTTCTTTTTCTTTTTTTAAGTAGGTGGCTTCCCTGGTCTAAGGTTTACCTAAAGGCAGCAAGAGAGGAATGGTCCAATGGCTGGGCTCTGGATAACCTACCTATGGGCTATTACCCATGATAACTTGCCAGCCATACTACCTTAGAAGGTTCATTAGCTACCCAATTTCCATTAAAATCACCGAACGAGTTAGTGCAAATAGTGTGTAGATGCTTTGTTAATTATCCCAGTTGTTACCACACTGCCTTGTTGAAACTCATGTAGATTTTATTCTTTTTACAACTTGAGTCCCAATCGTTTATCTCTGGGAGTAATGAAAATGAATCGAGATTTGGATCCACTTTTCTAACCTAGATCTAACCTAACCTAATATTTTTGTCTTTTTTATGTTTTTTGAATTTTATTTTGAGACAGAAAATGAAACCTAGATCTAGACGTGCTAGCTAAAACCTAAGTGACTATGTGCATCTAAGTGGGGCCATGGTGGCTGTGCATGGTGTGAACAAACCTAATTGGGATGCTCCTAAGTACGCTAATAAGCATGCATCAAAGTTGTAAGCCGTGAAGATAATAGCATGCATAGACAAGAGTATCATGCATCAAAAATTAAGTCACTATAAAATCCGGATACACGGAAATAAAGCTAAACTAAAGAGCAGGATCAATCAAGAGAGGCTAAGGAGAAGCCTTCTTGGCCATCCACTAAAGAGAGGAGGATGAGTGTGTGCACCCAAGTGGAGAGAGGAGAATGTTGCACCCTTTCTCTACCAATGGCCACCCTTGAGAAGACCTTGAGGGGGGGTCTTCTCTATGGCTGTCTAAGTAGAAGAAAAAAGAGAGGGGGCATCCTCTCTATGGAGAAGAGAGGACACGCCCAAGTGAAGAGAGGAGAAGAGGGTGTTGCACCCTAGTTCTCTCCTTCTTCTTGTCGCCCACATGAAGATGCCTTGGAGGAGCTTCTTCTTTAGCCGTCCATGGAGGGGGCCTTGGAGGAGGAGGATGGCCTTGAGAGGGAGAGGAGGAGGTGTGGTCGCAAGTTGAGAGTGGAGAGAATGGATGGAGATGGTGCAATTTCGTGGCTCTCTCTTTGTCCTTATGGGAAGGCTCCATTTGGTTGCCACTTTTGGTGGCTCCAAAAATAGCTAATGCCACCTTTTTAGGATCTAGGTTTGACACAAGTTTTTAGGGTTTCCAAGAGAGTGTGCATGGGTTTGGTAGGGGTAGAATGGGAAGGTGTGGGCGTGTGTGGGTGTGCATTTTTCGTAGGACTAGGTTGTGGGTTTTGGTAGGATTAGGTGCTAACTAGGTTGGGTTAATCTAGATTAGGTGGGTATGGACCTAACTAGGCTTAGGAAAGTCTAATTGGATAGGAGTGAACCTAATTAGGTCTAGGTCAAGTAATTGGATGTGCATGTGATTAGGCTAGGGTAACCCTAATAGGTATGAGTCAATTAGATCTTGGGTGGATCTAATTGGGCTCGGGTGCACCCAATCAACTGTAGATGCACCCAATTAGGTTTGGAATGGTTCAATTGGGTTATGGATAGGATAAGTAGGTCTATGGATAGTGGACTAGGCTTAGGAGGTCTCTAATTAGGTTTCTTAGGGTGTCTGGTGGGGTTCCTAGGTCAAAATAGGCAAGCTAGGGCTTCCAACACCAAAATTAGGAACCAGAGAGCAATATCAGACTTCTAGAATAGTGGTCAGACATCTTATACTACAAAATTGGACATCTGGACATTAATTAGATGTCCAATTCTATGTCAGTATGAGTTTTGGCTTCCTGAATTGATATTCTGCAGAAGTCAAACGTCCAGCCAGATGTCTGAACGTCCTAAAAGGTGCTGGAGAGTGGGTTTTAGGTTTTCTAAGGTGGGTTTTGGTTCCTAAGTGTTTGGGAGAGGGATAGGGTGGATAAGAACATGGATAGTGCTATCCATGTTTGGGTTTTGAGGCTAAGGTGTCCTAATGGAGGTGGTTTTGGGTTTGGGAAGGCTATCCTAGGGTTTCTAAGGGTAGGGATAAGGCTATCTTCCTCACTCCTCTTATTTGGATCAGTCTTCTTCTTCCTTTATTGCTTTATTCCACTATCTCCTTCATCTTGGATCACTTTATTACCTGTAAATAGTAATGAAAACCATTAAATAGCTGGATATCTCATCTTATTCTAAATAGATTGATGCAATGCATGATATGTAAGATATGAGTGCAATATCCACAATTTAAGCTAGGTTTAGACATTATTTAGGTTGATTAGGACCCATGATTGTTGTGCAATCATACCCCCATGCCTAAACTTTGCTAGTCCCTAGCAAATGTAAGACTAAGTGCTTGGCTAAAGTTATTTACAAATTCGATTCCTAAAGGATTGCTTATTCTTTTTGTCAAAGAGTTTGACTAAAGATTTTTCTCCTTTTATTTCATCCAGAAATCTTGAAATCCAAGTATGTGAAAGTGCAGCTATGTAACTTTCACAAGGGATTCGAGTGAAAGACTCGATTCACCTCTAAAGTATGTACTTAACCCCTAGTAAAATTCTAGCGGGATAGGCTAGCTTCTTCCCTTAGAGTATCCAAGATATATTTTTGAGTTCCACCTCAGCTTTAAGCTCATGTAGAGAATGTCAGAGGGAAATGGATGTGTTTATTTGGTGGCTTACTCTCACTTGGTGCTACATAGAAATTAGTTCTATAGAATCTAGATTCCCAAATTATTAAGTAACTCAACTCAAAGAAAGATGAGAAAAACTATGCTCTCTTTTGGTTCCTTTGTATTCATTCTCTCTTTTTCTTTTTTTCTTTTTTTTTTCTTTTCTTTCTTTTTCTTAGAGCTCATAATCTCACTAGATTCACATATATGACCCATATTTGGTGGTCTCACTTAGCATTAATACTTTAATTGAGTTCCCATAACCCTAACACTAAGTCAGAATTCCTTGGCCAGTATTCTGGTGGTCAGAAACACAGAAAAGGTGGTTTAAGGCCTTATTTGGTGGTATTGCCTTAATGCAATTGAAAACACTACATACTCATAAACTCTTTTTCTGCTTTTCTTTTTTTTTTCTAATTTTTTTTCCTTTTTCAAATTTTCTTTTTTTTCTTTTTTTTTCATTTTTTTTCTTTTTCTCATTTTTTTTCTATGTATAATTTTTTTTTCAACACAACACAAGCTAGCATACATTTATGAACTTTATTGAGGAGGCATTATTAGGGATTGGTAGTACTCAAGAGACATTGGGTGGCTTATTTGGTGGAAGTGGCTACTCATGACACCGGGAAAGATAGATAGGACGGTGTATTTTTGACCTTGACATCAATACCCTCCTTTAGCTGAGGATTCCGTAAAGAATGATCGTGACCATTCACCTTAGTCCTAGTTTTATGAAAACTCGCTCTCTGCGTATTTGCCTTATTTGGTGGCTCTCAAAATTTCACGCAAAAATGTATACGTAGGATCCGAGAGCGAAAGCTATGCCTAATCTCTGAGTATCATTACCTAATTGTCTAGAATTCCAGATTCCTTGCACTAATCTTAGAGCACCAGTACACTCTACTCTCATCTCACACTATTTAGTGGATTTTTGGAAGAAAATCTACCTGACTCCCAAAACATTATCCAGGGGTTCAGGAGAAGAAGCACTGCTTCTTTTCGACAAACTAAAGATGTTGATTAGTCTTCACTGTGAATCTATTGCAAAATCTACATGTGAGTGAAAATTGTACTGGATTCTAGATTACAGGAATCAACTAGAGGATGAAATCCTTAATACATTCTCTTGATAAAAATCTTATTCATGAATGCAATATATATAAATGCTATTTGTAACCTTTCAAAGTTGCACTTCAAAAATTTCCCTAATTCAGGTTATATATAGTTTGACCCTAAATTTAGAACAAAAAGGTGAATGGATGAGTCAAAAGTGGCTGTTGCGAATGATTTTTAGCTCCAATGCGAACATTGGAGGTGGAGTCGGTTGTTCTTAATTTAAGGACCCTAAAATGCAATTAGCATGATGTACGAAAGGTTTTTCCTAGGTGTTGGTAGAAAAAAAAAATTCAATTTACAATTACTACCCCCCATGCCTACTTTCTTGCATTTGCTCATGCATGAATATAATGAAAAATTACTTAAGACAGGGGTAAATGGGTAGAAATCACTTGGAATAGCTCCTGAATTTTGACATTCTGCTTATTCCAGCACCTAAAATTGAATATGCAGGAAAATATGCCAAATAAAATATGCTATATATAAGTGTTGAGATTAACGCCTCCAGTTGGGCGTACACTGAAAAGGGATATATGAATATAGTATTGAGAATGGCAGGTAAAATGATAAGAATTTTAGTCTCATTCGCCAACAGCTGACCACAAATGCGGACCAGCTGTCCATGAATTCCAAGCCCAAATAATCGAAAAAATATGTAGATGGGGCTTGGGATTTTCTGTAACTAGATGCTACAGAAGAAAGACAGATAAATACGGGTGCCTGGAAGAAATGAAGGTGAAGGCATCCCTAAGAGGTGATGGAGAATGTGGGTGGTAGGGGTATGGGTGGAGTCAGGTGGGGTGAAATCATATGGGTCTTGATAATGGTGATGAATGGAAGGCATGACCCAAGTAGTGTAGTCAGATCTAGAAATCAATGTCCAGTGATCAGTCTCTGTCTCTACCAAAGATGTTTGGGTATCATCTTCTTTTATCTCTTCAAAAATTTTCAATTCTAATTCCCAATTATCACATGATTCCCTAAAATTTTTAGCTTCCTCTGATAACTCATCATATGAAATCCCCAATAATCTTTCAATCTCTTGAATATCCTTTTCATAAAGGGATATTTCCTTCTCACTTAGATGAAATTGGTCATTAAACTCGGTAGTGAGTCCCTCTATGAAAGTGGAATGGGCTGAATCATTGATTGAGGAGTTGTTCCAGTCTTTTTGATTTTGTTGCTCCGTGTATGTGATCATTTGAATTAATTCATCAATGTCTCCATGGTATTCTCAAATACAACAAAATCGTATTCAGGTCCCTTAATACTTGGTTCCTCAAAATGAAATGATTGGTACTTAGGCCCTAAATCAAGATTGAGATCCTCAAATGAATCTCCATTCTCAACTTCAATAGGAACATCAATATCATCCACCTTTGGTGTTTGATCAACAGAATCCTTCATGACCATGACCAAATCATAAATCGGTTGTGACACACCTGACCCAAATTCAAATATTTCTGATTTTTGTTGCTTGTCCCAAATTCTATGAAGCTATTTTCTTATATCATCATATTCTCTTGCACTGGCTTCTTTTATTTCGTGAACCATTTTGATCAATTGAGGAATCTGGGATTCATTGCAAGGGGCAGGGGTTTGAATTGGGCTAGGTCGATCAATATAGTCAACAATGCTATCAAAGATTTGATCCTGCATTGATGGTGACTTATGTGATTTAGTAGATTGTTGATTCCGGTTGTGTGGTCCTACCTAGGTGTCAATTGACATGGTTTCTTCCGAATTATCCTCTGAATCACTTTCCATGTCATCCAGAAAATACCCTGACTTTGTTTTCTTAGCAGCTACATAAATATCAAAGTGAATCTTCTCATTGCTGCTACTCATCTCCATCATCCTGAGTAACAGTCAATCCGTGCATTGGCCATAGCTAAGAAAGGTCGACCTAGAGTGATGGGTGAATTACTTAGCTTCTTCAGTATATTCATGTCCAAGAAAATCAACTGGAAAGCTAGGACCTTGCACTTTGATGATCACACCTTGAACTACCCCCTTAGGTGTTTTGATGGAGCCATCCGCCATTTTAATGGTGACAGGTGTGTGGTGCAGATCTCCAAGTCTGGTGCAGTCAAAAAGGGTGGTAGGAATCAAGCTAATGGAAGACCCTAGATCTACAAGGGCTCTATTGAAGGTGAATCCCTTGATAGCACAAGATATGAAAGGTTTTCCAGGGTTGGTCTTTTTGGGTGGTAGAGTGCTAGAAACAAATGCACTTATGTTAGTTGATAAAACCACCTCTTTAGGTGTGTAAGTCCTTTTCTTCTTTTGTGGCTCTTTCATTAAGGCCTTAGGAAAGCGTAAATAGGTCAAATCAAATTCAGAAGTCTTTTTCTTCTTTTTGTCCCTAGAGTCTTAGTTAGAGCTGGATGTGGGTTTGGTTTTATGATTTTTAGTTGAGCCCGAATCAAATCGTTTGGGTGGGCTCTTAGCTTTTCTCTTCCTTTTAGAGGCCAAAGAGTTGGCCCCTGCACAATGGCATGTATGATAGATTGGAGGAGGGGTCGGAAGAATAGGTGGAGAATAGGAGTGAAAAAGCATTTGCATTCCCAAGAAAAAAATTCAAGTTGTGGATTTTTTAAAAAATTCGTGGAGTGCATAGGGGTTAGATAGACTGAAATTTGAATTTTTCTGAACTTCAAAATAGATTTCGACCAACACACGAATCTGATTGACCCAAAAATGGTGGGGTTTGAAAGATAATCAAGTTAGCTTTCATTCCCATATTTTTCTCAAATATTTGGATCGCATTTGGTATTGTTTCAAAAAGAAAAACCAACATGGGGTCAAAATCTCATATTTGAACCCCTGTTAGTTAAAAATTCATATATATTTATTTAAGATAGGAAAAATTCTGAAAAATTACTCTCTGAAAAGATTATTGAAAAAGGAATCTTCCTGTCAATTTTTAAATCATTTGAATTCCAATTTTATCTGAGAAGAGCATTTCTTTGATTTGTGGTTTACTGTTTGAAAAAAAAACTTAGAAGGGCATGAACTCTAGGACCACATTGGATTAGCCTGGACTTAATCGAGTCTAGTGATTAGTCGGTGAGTCTAGTCACCTTATGGATCACTCACCACACACACATTGAAGAAAAAGGATAAAAAAAATGGTAAAGATATCTTAATAACCTGCATTTATCTTGTAACTATTGGATGGTTTCATCCTCTTTTGCCAAACCTGGTGTTCAAGCCTGCGGGGTAGTGTCAAATGACTGCGTCTAAGGGGTGCAAAGGAACCAGAGGTGAAAGCCAAAGGAAGAACCCTCCTCTTAGACCCCTCGTAAATGGACTGGCCAGATTAACTTAAGAGGCGGGATCATTTTTAGTGGGTTTATAGACAAATTTTCTTGAACAATTTAAACTTGAACGAAAAATCTGGTCATATGATTATAAGGACCAATTTGATTGCAAGGCCTTTGCCTTGTTCTACCACCAGCCCCTTGTAACTGGTGTAAGGTCACCAAGACCCGCTTGGTGTCTTTTGACCATCCTGATCATGGACCCAAATTCTTTTCTCATCTTATCATCATTAGGGTTCTCCTCCCAACCCAACTATGATCCCAGCTTCTTATGGGTGGGAGACTGCTCCTCATTACATTGATTGTGATTCCTATACTCGTGCTCCTCAGGCTTGAGATATACCCACCCCACCCTCTTGGAGATCCACACGAATGTCTCAATATCAAGGAACATCACAACCCTTAGAGACACTCTCCATGTGAGATTGGGATTTCATCATGATGACTGATTATCTTGATTGGTCCCACTAAAGGCAAGTCCTACCCCTCATAGGAACTCCTAGATCGCTGAACTAATCCAAATAGTCTAGGAAGCAAATGAGGTCAGAAAAAGGGAATCTAAGGACTCGAGAAAAGCAATTCAGGATGAGAGACAAAGAACCCAAGACATCACCTCTAGTAGCCTTGAATTCAGTAGGAATGTGCCATAGGTTGACAGTGAGCCACTCAAGGTTGAGGATTCAACCACAACCTATGACTACACTGCACCTACCCACCACCCTTATGATTTTCCAGACCAAAGCTATTCCACTCAAGGTGAGGATTCACAAGATGATTTAGATGTATTAAACAATCTAGGGGAATTTAAGAAAAGACAAGTTAGATTCAATGAAAATAAGGAGATTACTGCCTTGAACACCACGTGTCAGGTGCACCTAGTTAATTCAGAGATGATTTTGCCTAGGAATTTTGGTAATCACATGTGCCTTGATGAATTTGGAGTTGACACGACTACTCAGAGAAATGAATCTGTTTTCACTCCGACATCTTGTGATTCGAATTTTTCTCCTCCCACTTACCAAGGTGATGAAGGAAATCCAAAGTTTGCATTTTCTAATCTTGATTCTGATTTCCAATTATCAGGGGGGTACTCTTGATGATTTATCAAGGGAAACTGGAAGGCTATCGAAAATAGAAAATGTTGAGCAACCTAACATTTATGAAGGTGAAATACTGAGTATAATGAATTGGAGACTTATAATCCTACTCAATCTAATGGATGGCTCGACGCAGAGACTGAGAGATTCCAAGGAATTTGAGATTAGTACCGCTAGGATGAGATGATTTTTTACGAGGATTTTAGCAATCTCTATATAGAACTTCCAATTGTGCATACGCCTTCATACAACCTAGGGTCTGGAGAGAACTTGATTTTCAATGTTAATCACCATTATGAAGATCCATATGATCCAGCCTCTGACGCTAACTGGCATTTCAACTTTCATATCAATCCACTCCCTTAGCAATTGTTCATAGACTTTTGGAACGGAATCAATGAGTGGGATTAGCATCGTGACCTTCATCCCAATCTTCCTCCTTTCTTTGTCCCTGTTCCACACTTTACTATTGAGAGACTCTTTGGAATATGGTTGCACCATCAACTGGTCCGCATGTGTGGACCACTGATTCTTGGAGCGTACGAACACATTTTCCTTTTGATCTTGATTGGCTCTTCTACAATCATTGACCCATCTAATGGAGTTTTGCCCAACTGGAGACATTAAACTCAGCATTTAGGCATAGCATTTAAACTCAGCACTTATACATAAATAGATATCCTCTATACATAGCATATTTCATTTTTGCATACTGTTATGCATATTGTGATCATCATTGTAGTGTTGGCATGAGTTGAATGACAAATCAGGAGCAATTTCAGGTGATTTCTACCCACTTATGCCTTGCCTTACTTTATTTTTCTCTTATTCATGCATGAGGACATGCAAGAACCTAGGCATGGGGGGTAGTACATATAAACTGAAAAATTTTCTATCAACACCTTAGGAAATAGAGCTTTTTATCAAGAGGTTTTATTAGGGATTCATTCTTTAGTTAATTCCTGAACTTAGAATCCAGTACAATTTTACACTTACACATAGAATTTATAATGGATCCACTGTGAAGACTGATAGACATTTTTAATTTGTTGAGAAGAAGCATAGTACATATAAACTAAAAAATTTTCTACCAACACCTTAGGAAATAGAGCTTTTTTATCAAGAGGTTTTATTTGGGATTTATTCTTTAGTTAATTCATGAACTTAGAATCCAATACAATTTCACACTAACAAGTAGAATTTGTAGTGGATCCATTGTGAAGACCGATAGACATCTTTAGTTTGTTGAGAAGAAGCATTACTTCTTTTCCTGAACCTTTGGACAGTAATTAAGGAGTCAGGCAAACCATCTTCTAGTAGATCCACCAAATAATTATGAGGTGAGAATAGAGAGTCTACTGGTGCTTTAAGTCTAGTGTGAGGAATCTTATTTTTTGGGTAATTGGATAATGATACTTGGAGTTAGCTTAGTTTCACTCTTAGTTCCTGCATACAAATTCTTTGTGTGAATCTTTGTAAGAGCCACCAAAAAAGGCAAATACGCAGAAAGCAGGTTCTAATAAAATTAGGACTAAGGTGGATGGTCACGACTGTCCTTTATGGAGTCCTCAGTTGAAGGAGTGTGTTAATGTCAAGGTCAGAAATACATTGTTCCATCCATTCCTTTCCCAATGCCAAGAATAGGCACTTCCACCAAATAAGCCACCCCATATCCTCTTAACATCACCAATCTCGAATAATATCTCATGAATAAAAGTACGTATGTTATGTTGCATTACGTTGTGTTGGTAGATATATATGCAAAAAAAAAAAAGAGAAGAAAAGAAAAAAAAGAAAAAGAAGAAAAAGTATATATAAAAAAAGAGTTTGAAAAAAAAAGCATTGAGTTGCATTTATTTCATTTTATGACAAGCATATTGAGGCAACAATACTTGCTACCTTTATGATCCACCAAACATAGCCTTGACTTACTTTTCCTTTATTTCTGACTGCCCAAATATTGGCTGAGGATTTCTGACTTAGTTAAAGGATTATCATAACTTAATTGAAGTGTAATGTAATGGGAGACCACCAAACATATTTACAAATCTTGTGAGATGTGAGCTCAAAAAGAAAAAGAAAAGAAAAAGAAAAGAAAGGAAAAAAATGAGAAGAAAAGAGAGAGACAATGAGTACAAGGAACTTAAGAGAGCATAGTTTTTCCGCCTCTCTAAGTTGATTTATTTGGTAATCTGGAAATCTAGATTCTGAAGTACTAGTCTCTATGTAGCACCAGAGGAGTGTGAGACACTAAATACAAATCTACTTCACTCAGACATCTTCTACCTAAGCTAAAAGCCGGGGCTAAATTGGAGATTATTTTATTCCCGAGGGAAGAAGTTTACCTATCCTAATAGAGTTTTACTAATGGTCAAGTATGAGCTTTAGATGTGGATCAACTTTTCGCCTGGATTCGTTGCATAGGTTATAATACTACACTTTTACGATTATCTGGATTTGTAAATTTTTGATGAAAACAAAAGAAATAGATCTCTCATTAAACTCTTGATAGAATACATTTAATCTTACATTTGCTAAGGACTAGCAAGATTTGGGCATGAGGGTATGATTGTGCAGCAATCATGGGTCATAATCTACATGAATTAAGTTAGATCTTCGCTTAACTTAGCAATAATGCATGCATAAGTATCATATTTTGTATCATAGTTGATTTGTTAGCTTTATGAATAATAATGCTATATTATGTCCTAATTGAGAGATAATAATAATTGCAGGTAATTCAAGGTCATGGATGATAAATTCGACTGTATGGATCTATTTAGGATGACGACGGAAGTCTAATGCTTCCGTGATCGTCTTGATCGAACTTCTGTAGCATCTTATGAAGTCCGTAGAAGAGCAAAGGCCAAGAAGCAAGGTGACAAAAATTTGAACCTCAAATGCCAAATCCAACCACACGGATGGATACGGATAAAGGATCGCAGTCCAACGACCCAAAAATCAACTCGATCGGATCCCTACAACACCGTCTACAAAGCAAAGAAGATGGACAGCCACGATGGTGCCACGTGGCGCCATCACAGCCACCCAAGATTGCTGCCCTCATCTACAGAAGGAGTCCCACATGCCTTGTGGGCCATTGGATCATCATCCAATGGCCACAAGAACACCACGTCGTCCACGCCTTCATCAATGAGGACTCACAGCTATTGGATCTCCATCCAATGGCTGAGGGCAGCTAAGCGGAAAACCAAGCGTGCGACCATCTGCGCATGTAGCGCGGTGGTTAGATCACTTGAAATTGAAGAGGTGGTGACCATTTGACTTGTGTGGAGCATGAAATCGATGAAGCGACGAGGCACGATGTAATTGGACTGCACGATGGCGATCAAGCGGTGGGGAAGTGGTTGTGTGGCGCCTGGAGGAGTGCTAGATGAGGTAGTGCGGCGTACGCGCAGATGCACGCACATTCAAAGGCGGTAGTGAGCATGTGTTTAAGCTGTCCGATCTCACGATTGGGCGACTAAAATTAAAAGCACGTGTGCATGAGGGATCTCAGCAAAGGCGGCAACAAGGCACGGGTGCACGACCTTGCGATCGGTATTTGAGGCCCAGAGCATGCCATGTGGTGCAACCAAAGGAGTTCTGTGTGTACAAGATGTTATGGAGGCTATTTTGAGGCGAATCAGAGTCGATCTCCCGATCGACAAATCTGATCAATCCGAAGTTGTTGCATGAGTTAGAGGCCCAAATACTAGATTTGCCCCTCATCTTTTCTATAAAAAGGACCTCAGAGCTCCCATCCGAAGGATCTCCTCCATCTCTCCCTCTAGACACCTCTAAGCTTCTTCGGCTCCCTCTTCCTTTGAGGCATCCACTAAGACCACCTTGGTGCACCACTACTACTCTTCCCAACCTCTCCAAAGGCTACCAAGGACCACCCTTGGTGCCCTTATTCTAGTAGCTTAGATAGTTATTTTCAATTCTAGTTTTAGTAATTTCCTTTAGTTCTAGTTCTAGTTATTCTTATATTTGAACAATCTGATCTAAATAAACTTTATATATATATATCTGATTATTCTAGCACTAGTTAGTTCTAAATCAGTTTTAAAATCAAGTCATTTTCTACCTCCCTGAGTTTGACCGTGATTCACATCTATTATATTTATTTGTTTTGATGTATTTTCGTGCTATGCTACGACTTAATCACCTTTAAATGCGATTTTACGATCGAACATGGGGTTGGATAACTTCTTGTACCATAGATGGTGGGCTTTTGATATGGCAATTTGGATGCATGAACAACGGCCTAAGAATGTTCTTCTTAATTGGATCTGCCCTTCTCAGGCTTTAAAATCAACATAGTTGCTAAGTTTGATCATCATTCCTTTGCTTTGGGTTGGGTCATTCGAGACCAGTTTGGGAATTTTATAATTGCAGCCTTTGTCAAAATCCCATTTGTTCCTATCGAGGTGGGGCTTCTGAAATCCCTTTATCATGCCCTTTGCCTCCCTTTGGTCAATTTTCCTTTGCAGGTAGAAGTGGATTCCACCCTTTTGTATTACTCGTGGAATGGGAAAATCTAGGTTGCATGGTAAGGCCGCAAAGACTTCAACCTTGTACAAGCGCCAAAGTCCCAAAATCTATCATTATCTTATGTGCACCCTATAGTGATATCCTTCCTTCACAATTTACAGAAATTGCAGAGGAAGATTGGCGTATATACAACACCATTTCAGACCTTCCTTGAAGACTCAGAGGCATATTTCAGCTAGACAAAATTCAACTCCCCTATATTATATTTTAAGAAATTTTACTGTTGGTTTTGTTGCTTTATTTCTTTAGTGTTTCTGATGTAGTAAGCCATGAGTCACGTGGTTCATCTCATTTTGTATTGACAAGTTTTGGTCTAGCTCCCTGTCACTTTTAGCGGGGAGTGGGGATGAATAAAATTAACTTCCAATTTCTCTAAAAAAAAGAAATGATGGGTACTTGTCCACTGTTTGACGTGAGACCCAATTAGATTTTCTACACACCGCGATCTATTTGTGGGTTCATGATTGCTGACAATAACTTGTTCCACCATGCAGAGGGAGGTGGCTCCACATAGGGCTAGGTAGTTGAGTACGACTAGCCATACTGACAGGAATTGGTAGACCAATCGCCCTTGATAGGCTCCAGACCTGGCCACTCAGTTCTAGGTCTTCACAGAGACCTTTTTTGAGATGCTGGAGCAGAGGCTACATCCTGCGCTGCAAGTAGGAGGAGAGGGTGGTAGCAATCAGGAACAACACTCAGTTTGGAGTGTACGCGTACCTCCTCATGAGGAAAGTAGGGAGAACTATGAGCCTCCCCCACTAAAGGATGAGGCAATGGATCCTCTGCACAAGTATTGATAGATTTTCACTAAGTTCAAGAAGATGAAGCTCCAGACCTTCAAGGGGGATCAGGATCCGACAGGGGCAGAGGATTGGATACAGCAGATCGAGAAGGCCTTCGGCACAATTCGCTCACCGAAGGACTGCAGGGTGCCCTTCGTGACCTTTTAGTTGACTAGTGTAGTGCACTGTTGGTGGGTGTCTGTACATGAGAAGGAGGGCACTCAGGTATTGCCTTGGGGTCACTTCCTTGAGTTGTTCAGCGACCAGTATTACTCGAGGACCTAGCAAGACTAGAGTAAGCTCAAGTTCCACAATCCGTGGTAGGGCTTGATGAGTATCAGTGAGCACCAGACTTGTTTCATTGAGCTCTCGCATTTCGATCTAGCTGACAATAGCAACCTCTGAGGCTAACAAGCGATGGACGTTCATCTAAGGACTTCAACCAGAGATACAAAAGTATGTGAACTTTCTTCCGTTGGACACATTTGCCTAGGTTGTTGACACAACCATGAAGTATGAGCAACGTGACACTAAGTCCTGCAAGAGCTTTGGCGGGGATCGAGTAGAGGGTGGATTTCTAGAATCGATTCCAGAAGAGGAGTGACCAGAGGTACCAAATATATAGAGCACCACCTCCTGTTAATGAAACATTAGATCCCCCCCAAATTTGTGAATGTCCTCATGATAGATCCATCTAAAATCATGAGCCACTGCATACAATATTACAAATCACATAAGAAAAAAATAGTTAATCATCAAAGCCTAACTTGAACCCTAAATCGAATCATAAGATCAACAAAAATAACAAAAGTGATCAATGCCAAAGTTCTGTTCTAGATACAAAACATGGATGGCATCTTTTGGGATCCTAATGAGACCACATTTAATAGCTATAAAAGACCTATTTTATGTTTAGTGCCTACCTTGCATAACATTGTAAATATATACATCATACATAATTAAATCATGCATGTAATTAAGGACTAATAAGTAATAATTGTATTAATACATATGTCTCAAAGGAACTAAGGAGTGATAGGTGAATATTTTGTGCGACAAATGTTTTGAAGTTGTTGCGTTGCAGAAAATTCACTATCAAATAATTTACCGAAACTCTAATGAGTCTTGAGTCGAACATGGGGAGGCTACGTCGATTTTTGAAAATCTGTGTTTATTATTTTTTGTATTTTCGATAAGAGTTTGGAACACAATATTTCCAACTACGCTATTTTAGTTACAAAATAAAGAGAGAATGGAGAGAGAGAAAATTTACTTTTATAACTAAGCAAATGTTTATTACAAACTACTTTCTACAAAACTAATACTGGAAATTGAAATTTACACTAGAAAGTACACTACTACAAGTTCCACTTTTGTCGTCGATTAAAAATCGACGACAAATCCCCTATAATTGTTGCCAAAAAGCGACAGCGTAAGTAGTGTCGCTGTTTCTTTTTCCCGTTGGTTATAAGCAACATCCTACGTCGAAATATCATTCAGCCAACAGTCGAATTTGTTCTTTTATCGTCGGTTCTAAACCAACGAAACCGACGACAATTTAATTTACTGTCTCTTATAAAAGAAGCGACGATGTATTTACGTCACTTTTTCCTACATTAATGCGCTAATTTTTGAGGTTTGCTGTCGATTAAACAAAAATGCCGTCACTTGTATAAGTGACGATAAAAATATTTATAGCATCGCTTTCTCAAATAAGCGATGGCATATAAGTTTTAGGGAGAGCAACGTTTCTCTTCTTTGCCGTTGCTTTTTAAAATAAGCAACGGCAAATATCCTTTCTCTGCTGTTGCTTTTTCAAATATGCGATTTAAAACTTAATGCCGTCGCTCTTTTACAAAATCGACGATGAAGGTAAGGGTTTTTTTTTCTAAATTTGAAAATTATGGGAAATGCATACTAAACCTAGTTAAAAGATCTGCTTTTATACAAAAATAAGTAATGAAAATGAAAAGAAGTTTATATTTCATAAATATAAAGTCTAGTACAAAGAAAGTTTGAAAATAAAATATTTACATGAAAATGTAACATGAAAACATAACAAAAGAAAATGGATAAACATCAAAATGTTGCTGTCCCGATGCCACCAGCTCCACCTGCATTGGCCATGTCATCGTCGTTGTCTCATCTGTAGATGCTGAGATCTAATGAAGATGGATGCTCTGATTGTCCCTTCTTCAGAAGAATGGATAGAAGCATATGAAGCTTATCATTCATGGCATTCATCTGATTCTTCATCTCTACCTCTCTCTTCTCCCTCTCCTCTTCTCATCTCTATAGTGTGTCGATCTTTTGATGCAGTTGATCGATGACACTTGATGAGACGACACCTTTCCTTCCATACCAGCTTGACAAGGTGTGTGACCTCCTTGCACTACAAATAAAACCACCATGATCCGGTGGCATCACTCTCCTAAATGCCTCCTCTAGATCCAAAGGCTGGTCGATGTTGTCGGAGGTCTTGTGACTAGGGGGATGCACCAATTGTACCATTTGCTCCTAAATGTAATAAAAATATTATTATAATATATATATATATAAAGTTATAATTTTTTTTAGTTTAAGAAACTTACATGTTTCTCCTAGTATGTCTCATGAATCCATTTATGAGCACCCTCAGCTATAGCCTTAGTGTGGGTGACCTCATAGATATCCATCCTAGTCATCTCCTTCCCATAATGTGTAGCGGATTGAAAATATGAAAATGATATAATTATATTAAGATAACTTATAAATTAAGAAATATTCAAGTACGAAATGGTTACAATACTTACATAATGGTTCTTGATCGTCTCGATGCTCTTTTGACCCAAACAATGGATCTGTGATGGAGCTTTAACCCTACTGGCCTTATTTTTCCTTGCTTGCTCCTGTAATAAAAGCATATATGTGTATGAATTAATATACACAATAATATTTTTTAATGAATTTAAGATATATGAAATTAATAGAATAATTTTTAATTGATTACTAACATCCGCCTTGAGATCCAGCCAATGCTGACATGTCTTCTTCCAATGTTCAAGCATGACATCAGAACAACTCTCCATTGCCTCCTTGGGTGAACTGTAGTTCGAGAAAAACTAAATACCAAATATAAATTGTTAGAAATAATATATGAAATTATATACATAATAAAAATGTAAATGTTTAAAAATTATTACCTTTCTCTTGCTCTTCGTCGTTTAATCTCTATGGATTTTGATGGTATGCTTAAGTATATATCGGGAGGCATTGGGGTCGTCACCCCAATTGTAATTTGCCTACATTTATTTTAAAAAAATATATATCAATCCCACTTGATAATAATTTTAAGATAAAGTTATAAAAGAAATAATTAAGATAAATGGAATTACCTCCAACTATCGGAGGAACTACCTCTTTAGCCCTGCGGGCACCTTCCTCTAGTCGAAGTAGTAAATGGGCACAATAGACTTAACCATTGTACCCACTCGACTGATGAAGCCCAGGTAATTCTCCACCTCCCCTTTGAATCTAAGTCTGACTGTTATTCTCAAGCCCTCGAGGATACTCTGGAGGTCTAAATTCTTTATATTCCCTCATCCTTGTTTTACTTTACATGCGTAAACATTAATCCTATTCATTATATATTTCTAAAGTTATAATAAAATTTAAAATATAGAATTAATTGACTTCTTAAAAGTTGAGGAGTTCTTACCAGCACTTGTTCCCGCCGCATGAACTGGGGATGTACTCCCCTCCATCTCATCCTCCGCCTCCTTCCCCTCATCCTCCTCCTCTCCCTCCATGTTACCGTTCTCATCTTCATCCTCCTCATCTCGTGCTCCATAATCTGGATCATTAAGGAGAACCTCATCATGAACTCTAACTAGCTTACTTTGATTTAATAAAATGAACAAAAGCTCCTACATAACCTAAAGGAAGGCCTAATTTAGGGGATTACTAATATGAAAAGAGAACATGAAACAAGGGATAAAATTACAATTTTACCATTGCAGTGCATCAACGGGATTTCTAAGGGTCTAGACATAGGTCAATTCGACTTAATAAGAGGAAAAGTGGGATGGTTCAGTTAGAAAAGGGTTATGGTGAAATTTAGGAATTAAATGACATTCTATAACTCTAAAACAGACCCACTTAAATTCACAAGGTTCTAGGAAAGATAAAAATCAACTAAACCCTCTAAAATTCATGAAAAAATATCCTCTAGGGTTTAGAACCTTCAATTTGACCTTTGGAACTTGTTTTGACCTAGATTGGAGTCCATGCCTAATATTTGATCTAATTTAGGTTTTTATGCAAAATGTCCATTCAAACGTGGTCAAACCTAAAATCCAACTTCACCATTGGATTCCTTAGGTTCAAATTAGGTTTATACCAAAATTTATACCTAAGGGAAGGTCGTCTTGACCCACTTTGGAAATTGGTCCACCAAATTACATTTAGACCCTCAACTTTTTGAAACCCTTGCAAATCCCCCCCAACTTCTTTGTCTCTTCATTTTGGTCCCTCTACCATCGCAGCAAGGATCCATACCTCCGGTGACTTTGCGCGGAGGTTCTCTCCTTGGATTCATGGGGAGCTGCTCCCAGATTTGAAAGGAGAGCTCCCTGCGAAGCCCCCTACTGCATGGGTAGCTCCCCATGCCCTGAAACGCCCCATACCTCTTGTGAGAACGCTCGAGAGGTATGGGTCTCCCTCCGGCCTTACCTCCGGCGTGTTTTTCCCACCGTCTCCTCGTGACTCCTCCCTCTGCCCTTGCCTATTTAAGGAAGCCCAAACCCCTCCGCTTCCTTCAAGCTTGATTTGGCCGAAGATTAACCCCCAATTTTGTCTCCTCCTCACTCTGGCCTACTGCCCACAGCTTCTAGCGACTCTCCGTCCCTCTTCTCGTTGCTCTGCCACCGTACCAGTGGTAGAGCCATCTCCGCCGTGCTCCTCCATTCCGCGTTGTACCAGCACGCGCCCTCCACCTCTCTTCCTCGTCATTGCATCTTCCCCATAAGGCCTTCATCTCCAACGATAGTAGACACCTGCCTCTCGCCCTTCGCCTCCCCCCTTCGCTCTAAACACCTCAGTTAAGTCCTCTTCCTTCCCTCTTCATTTTTCCCTAATTAATTTCACAAATCCCGCATCCACCACCACAGACCACCATCACCTTCACCTCCGACCAGACCACCGGTGAGGTGTCCCCACCGCTCCATGCCTCCATCCACCTCGCCAAACCCCTCAGAAGCTCCACCACCTTCCACTGATCATTTCCCCCTTCTACATCGACCACCACATGTCCCACAATCTTCCCCCGAACACACCCACCTGCACATCCATAGTGTGCCCTAGGCACGCTCCCATAGGCATTCCTACACCTCTCCGACCACCTCTGCACATTCGCCACACCTTGGCGAAGATCCCAAGGCATTTGACAGGGTCGCGAGGTCGTGTTCGTGTGCTTCAGGTGTAAGCCTCCACTGCTATTAGCGACGACTGACGTGTCGTTGTGTGTATGTTAAGAAGTGTCGTTATAGTTGCACTTGCAATGTCGGTTTTAAAATAAGTAAACGGAGGTGAGTTCGAGTGTCGATCTCAGGGAGGCGTGAAAATCAGATTTTTGCTTATCACTTGTTGTCACGGAAAGTGTGGAGTTTTGCTTGTGAAAGATGCGATTTTGAAAAGCGAGAGAGAGATAGAGAGAGAGAGAGGGTTTATTATTAGAAAGTTCCTTGTTTGATCATGCAACTTGAACGGAAATTAAAGTGACAATTGAATGGAAAATAACTTCATTAATCATGCACTTGTAGTTCATAGCTTACAACATTAAATACATGCTTCAAACAAAAGTAATGGAAAGCTTAAAAGAGAGAGAGAGAGAGAGAGAGAGAGAGTGGAGAGCGACGAGGCAGCCACGGCGGTGGAGGAGGCTCCGTCGGTAGCTCGTCGTCTCCGGCGATTACAAGAGGTCCTAAAGCTAGATAAGAGGGGTGGAGTAGTTGCAAGGGGAGTGAATGCCTTGAATGAGTGGTTGGAGGGGGTTTAAATAGGGTTACGTGCTTCCTAAAAGAAGAAGGGGCTTTAGCGACATCCAGAGCGTCGCTAAAACCACTCCCAAAAGCGTCGATGAAGACCTCCAACCGCTGGTCAGCCACTTGCCTCGTTTCTTCTCCTCGTGCGATCTGCGGCTGTTTAACAAGAGCCGTTCGATCGAAGATCAGACGGCTGAGAATCCTCCTTGGTTGCGTTGGGATCGCGCCTAGGGCACACGTGTGCGCAGGCGTCATCGCCCGGCGTGCGCGGGCGCGTGGACGCCCGTGAGCTGCGGTTGCGCCGCGTGGCAAGATCTCAGCCACCCGTTGCTGATTGGGCGGCCCAATTTCACCACGCGCGTTCCCCATCTTCAATTTCGACTCCGCGCGGCTCGAACCCACGTCGAGTGCGTGTGGGCGTGCGCGCTAACAGTTACACCACGCCCGCGCTTTGTCGTGGCGACCTCGGGCGGGCGCGCGAGTCTCGGCCGTTCGATCGAAGATCGACGGTCGAGATCTGATCTTGGCTGGATGAAGGTGCGACGCGCGGTGGAGCGGGGCTGACGTGGCACAATATGGGTCGTTGATCTCCAGATCAATGGTCAGAACTTCTTGGGCCCATTGTAGGAGTTTCGGATGTCGGATTTGGCCGATCTTGAGTCCGTTGGACTCCGTTCGTCGTTTTGAATCTATCCGTGCGGTCCGATTTCTCATCTGAGGCCTGCTTTGAGAAATGCTTACACAAATGGCCATTAATACAATTTATAAGCAATCTTGGTACATGATGCATGCAATGCTCCCATTCTACTTATGTTGTGTCTTTTATTCTAAAGATAGTCCATATTCAGCATAATTATCACCCCCTTGTGTAGTGTTATCATACCCCCATGCTTACTCCTTGCTAGTCCCTAGCAAGGTTTATTCTAGCCTTTATTTCCTTTCAGAATTTAAGAAGTAATTGCTTAGACACTTCGTTACTTGTCAATAAGAGGAAATATATGAAGATCTTAATCTACAAAGACTAAGTAGCGCCCGGGTGTCTGCCAAAATACGAATCGCCCGAATCCTTGCTTTAATGTATATAATTATACATATGTATATATATATTTTTTTAGAATTTTTTCGGAATTCGGTGTGGGTTGGTAACTTTTTACGGCTACCCAGCCTACCTAAAACTCGGTCAAAACCCTAAGTGCTAAGCATCTTGGTGTGAATGTTGTGATAGACTCACTTAACGGTAATTGAGACAGACTTCGAGTTTCTATGCCTCTAGGTGACCGGAAAAGGAAACAAATTTGCCTGAAGGTGTATTTGTTTGATTGGTAGCTTTCTCCCTATGTTTGTTTTAATTGGGGTCAACACAAGGATTTTTCCAGTGTATATCTCCCCGGTTTGTACTACTTCCCCGCTTCTTCCTTAGGTGTTTTGGTCTTTTTTGTGCAATTATTGAGCTGGCCTCTGGACAACCGACCAATGGGCTGTTACCCACGATCACTTGCCAGCCATACTTTTGCAGTGAAGTGTGGTTTATTTTCTTTTCTTCTTCTTCCCTTTTCTTTTTTTCTTTTTTCGTAGGTGACTTCCCTGATCTCAAATGTACCTAGAGGCAATGAAGAAGAAATGGCCTGTGGTTGGGTTCTGGACAACCTGCCAATGGGCTGTTACCCACGACAACTTGCCGACCATACCATCCTAGAGAGTTCATTAGCTACCCAATTTCTGTCAAAATCTTCGAGAAGTGAGTCTGTGCAAAAATGTGTGCAGATACTTAGACTCAAAGTTTTCCTGAGTTAGAGGGTGAGTTGATAAGTCGTATACTTATTACCTTATTTAGTAGGCGGATTAGAATAGCTTAAGGTTGCAAGGATTCACCGCTAAATCCATATTTTAACGGACACCAGGGCTGATTAAGCCTGAAGGCCTGAAAAGTCTGTGTTTAAGTTCTTTTTGTATTATTTCCCACTATTGACAAGTTTCTAGTTCCTAAGTTTTCTTCCTAAATTCAATTTTTTTTTAAAATTTATTTATTCATTCAGACTGATTAATTGAGCTCAGGATTATACAATTTACCACCCCTCCATGCTTAAGTTGGATAATGTCCTCATTGGCAGATACATGGATGCAAAAGGGTTCAAAAAGATAGTACCTGAGTGATGTAAACTACCAGATCAGTCTGAACCCTTTGGGTTGCCTCCCAGGAAGCACTGAGTTTAACGCCTCTAGCTGGGCGGTGCACAAACAGGAATGGCTTGGGTTAAGGAGGTATATGCAAAATCAACTAGACCCAAAATCAGAAGTCCACGGATGCGAACAAGGTTGTGGTGGAGTCCCATTCTTAAGGGGTGGGAATTCTGTATCATGCATGCCTGTGTCAGATCCTCTCTTAGTCTACTGGCATTTAAACAAGTTGATGTGGGCGAACGCACCCTAAATACGACATGCCAGACACTAAAGATGCTGGTTTTATTCTCAGCCTGTATCCCCATAAAATTGTAATCTATCAAAAGTGTATCAATTCCAGTGCATTCGGGTTGCGGGATCTTTATTCCGGTAGGGCAGGTAACAAAGTCAAGAGTTTCATAATGAGCCCTACAATCAAGCATGAGGCCTCTCTCCAAAGACGAATCTATCTCTTCCGCAACTATGGTTTCATTGTTCATTCCCTCCAAGCCCTCGATCTCAAGAATATTTTCTTCAACCTCCTTTGTATTAGATTCACTGTTTGGGGTTGCATTAGAGGTAGGGTCAATTTCATCCTTTAGATCATATTCTTTCTCTAGGCCCGCCTCCAAATTTGTGATGGAGTTTCCAACCGATTCATAATCGATTTCTTGGAAATTGTAACTCCATTCCCCATTTCCGATGTTGGTTGCTGTTCCCACCGGATTGCTTCTCTTGGGCCGATTAGATTCGGATTCCAAGGCATCTCCCCTCACATTCTTAATTTCCTCCTGATGTTTGTCCTCAATGCTCCCCAAATTGTGTTCCGAGGAATCCTTATTGTCCTTATCCATTGAGTTGTCCAATTCCTGAGGGGTATCAATGGTGGACTGAACCAAATTAGGGTGACTGGGTGTAGTCCAATTGATCATGGTAGGTCCTTGCTTTATGAATTCCATGAATGGCATTGTGTGCAACAGCTTTCTCTGGCCTTCTTCCCCTAATTGTTGGAACAAATCCAACATGGCCTGTTGCCCTTTAACCAATTCTTGATTGTCTGTGTAGTTCTAACTAGAGGTTATCAAGAATTGACATGGTGTCATTTGGTGTCCTTTGGATTTCCTCCTTGAAATCCAGGTTAAGAGAGTATGGTTGATGTTGTAGATCAGAATCCATACTGGTGTTTTGGTTTTTGGGTGGGTCCTGTATTCTAGCATGTTCAGGGTCCAGTTCTTCAAGAGGAACCATTCTCTGTTTGGTCCTACTCCAGAATAGTTGAGGTTCCAAGTTCTCCTCCCAGTCAGATTCTTCTTCAGGGGACCAAATCAAAGGTTGATGATCCTGGGTTTGCCTAGATTTCTGATCATTTTCTGATTTCCATTTGTCTAGAACTCCTAATCCAAAGGTCAAGTAGGAAAGGTTGTTAAATTTAGATGACCTTTCTTGGTTATTATCCTAAGAAGGGTAGGGTTCTTGGTGTTCTCTTAAAGTGTAGGTCCTATCGCAGTAGAGCGGATAGGACCTAAATGAGGAGGCGTCGTGAGGAGAATCGAGATATGGAGCCCCACGATTTAAATCATACCCTTGGGTGGATATGTTGGGTGTATTCCAATAAGAGGTTGGTGCAGTTTGGTCATAATTGGGATAGTTGGGCCAAGAGGGATATTCAAGGTCGTATCCCCAACTTGGTGATTGGTTAGCCCAAGTAGGCTGTGGGTATGGTCTACTTGGGTTAGCATACAAATCCTGTTGGGGGTAGTTTGGGTAAGATGGATAGGCATTGAAATCCATGGTTTGGAAGAAATGGAGGGATGCGGGAAGAACAGATCAGAGAGAGTTGTGTACTCAACCAAGCAAACAAGCCTAGTCCTTATGGTGTGTTTCTTAGGGGGCCTAGAAATCTCCAAAAGGGTGATTAAGCTCGTAAGCACTGGACTACCCTTCCCAAAGCTAATCTGGCTAGGTTGATTACGAGGGGATTGCAGGGAAGGTTCTTCCTTTGGCTTGCGCCTCCGGTTCCGTAGACCCCACAACTGCGGTCGTTTGACACTGCCCCGCAGCCTAGTCACCAGATTCTACCAAGGGAATGAAAGCCAAGTGCCTAGCGAACAAAACCTCACCTTTTGAGACTTAACTCAGTCCTGCCTAGGGCACGTTTACTCAGTTTGAAAGGGCTAGGATATTGCTTGTGCTTAGGGTTATGTGATGAGGCGTTGATTGGGGTGGTGCCTCTTAATTTTCCACTTTAAAGGTGTGTGCTTCTAGGAAAGCATGGTGTTCAAGCAAGGATTTGTTAAGATGTGGTGTCTTTTAGTGTTTCATCCTTACTTTAGTACTTTTTAGGGTTGACGTGTATTAATGTTTTCAAACAAGTTTCAGTGGACACGTCAAGTTCTGCACACAACTTAGTGAAAGTAGATTTCCTTTTTATTATGTAGAGGCTCTAAAACCCTAATATACTCATCCTCATGATCATGTAGCTTCTATTAGATGAGTCGGTTTTAGGGTTGAGTGGTGCAGCCCAGGTCAACTCATGGTGGCTTCGCAAACACCACTCAAGAAAAAGAAAAGAACACTCCAAGAATTTATTTAGAATGTTAGAGTGTACATTTTTTGTGGGGTGATGTGTTAAGGATGTGGGTCAAGCAATCATGCACCACGCCAATTTTTTTTCAGTTTTTACAATTTTTTTAGTTTTTTCACTCAAGCAAACAATCATGAGAGAAAGATTACTCACTATCGGTCCTCGTAGCGCCTACTCCCTTGCTACCGCCATGGGATGCATCGCTTCGCCGTCCACGCACCGAATTCCTGCAACCAACAAGTAAAAAGGAAAATAGGGCATTAGACGATGTGAGGATGAATGTGGAATGGAGGTGATAAAACAAATCTGTTGCCTCACCGCAACGGCGCCAAAAACTGATGTGTCGTTGTGCGTGTATGTTAAGAAGTGTCATTATAGTTGCACTTGCAACGTTGATTTTAAAATAAGTAAACGGAGGTGAGTCCGAGTGTCGATCTGATTGCGCAGCAATCATAGGTCTTAATTGGCTAAGATTAAGCTAGGACTTAGCATAAGTTAGGGTTATTCACGCATACATATGCATTGTCTGCATCTTTACTGCTTTCCTTTAACTATGCATGAAATAATGTTATAATGTGCTGATTAAGTGCATTATGTCAATTGCAGGCAATAAGCTAATCAGGAGCTGGATCTGAAGCTGGATCAGGAATAACAGGAGTTGTAGCAGAGCTGGAGTAGAAGGCCTAGTTTAGATGTAGGAATAATAATGTAAGGGGGTTAAAAGTTTGCTATTCTATTAAGTAGAAATAAAGTAGTAAAATGTGAAGAACTTAGGTCCATCCTAGCCATAGGATAGCCTAGAGACTTCCCCAAGCCTTAGCCACCCTTAGATTAGGTTACAACACCCTAGGAAGCCCTAAAACCTTAGTTCCAACCCTTCTCTGGACGTCCAGATAAGTTTTAAGACGTCCAGGACCCTTAGCCAACTCCTGCACACTTCAAACCCACTTCTGCAGTGTTATTGGATGTCCAGACACTTTGTCAGACGTCTAATTTCTGCAGAATACCCAAAACAGAGCCCGAAATCCTTCCTGACTCTGATTGGACGTCTAGAAAAGAAGTCCGGACTTCTGATTTTTGAGTATAAGACGTCTGATTATATTATTAGACGTCTGATACTGCTCTCCAATTCCTGTTTTGAGATTTAAGCCTTGATCTTGGATCTCTAGGTCCCTAAACCCAATTCCAACCCCATAGGAACCTAAATTAAGGTGCCATAACCCTAGTACATCACCTCTAGACCTCCCTAAGGACCTAATTAGGTCCTCACTAAACCTAATTGACTTGGATCTTAGTCAATTCCATCAGCCTATTCAATTGGACTCATTAAGTCCAATTGAGCCTTGATCTTAGCACACACTATCCAATTAGACTCAGTGAGAGTCCAATTGACCTAGACCTGACTTAATTGAGTTGTTTTACTCTCAATTAAGTTTCCACACACCCAATTAAACTTGTATTAAGTTTAATTGCAGTTTACCTTAGTGAATTAGGGTTTATAACCCTAATTTGAGACCTACCTTGACCTAAACCCACTAGAACCCAACCTAATCAACCTAGCCACCTAAGTTTCGACCCACACACACCCACACACACCCACACACACCATCCACACGAAAATATCTAGCCTAGAGTTCTCTAAAACTCTCTACCATGTGTGGTTGCCTTGGTTGCCAAAAATAGCAACCAAGAGCCATTCAATTTTTAGATCCACATTTGGTGGATCTAAAAACCACCATCCACCCTCTCTCTCTCACTCTCCCACAAGCTCCCACCATAGGCCTCTCTAGAGAATTCCATAATTCTCTAGAGAGCTTCCCTTAGGTCTATAAAAAGACCCCTTGGGTGGCCATTTGCAACCATTCACTTCCTTGGCATCCATTCCACTTAGGCTAGGCACGTCCATCTCCACTCCACCTCCACGAGTTGAGCACCACCATGGAGGCCACCATCTCCACGCTAGGAAGCTGGATCAGCTCCCCAACCTCTCTCCAAGGGCCGACCTAAGTTCCATTGGCCGCTCCTCCTTCTTCTCTCAACCACTCAAAGGCCATCGGGGACCACCCCTGAATGCCCTTCCATTCTGTTAGATTTAGATTATGCTCTTCGTATATTTACTTTCTGCAATCACTTTTTTTTGTAAAAAAGAGGATTTTTCTCATTTTCGTGAAAAAGAAAAAAAATCAAAAAGGAAAATTTTGAAAAAAAAAATCTAGGTTAGATTTCTTTTGGAGCTTAGGTTAGCTTGAAAAAAAAAAGAGAAAAAAAAATATTTTCTGTCAATCTTTTGAAAAATTCTTTTTGAAAAAAAAAACGTGCAAAAGTTTTGAAAAAAAAAGAACATCCTTTTTGGTGGAAAGCCTAGATTTCAATTCAAACCTCTTTAAAAAGCTTTTCCACCATCTCCTAATTTTCTGTCAGATTTCAAGCTTAACTTAAAAATTCGATTGTCGAAAAGATAGTAAGTAAAAAATTCTAAAATTTGGGCTAAACCTTCATTTTCAAACCATCCTCCAAACTCCACCATTATTTTAAAAAAATTCTAAGCAGAAAATTTTTAAAAATTCGTGAAGTGTACAGGGTCCAAATTGACCCAGATTCAAAATTTTTCAAATTTCAAAAAGTAATTTCGAGCAATTTGCAAATCTGTTTTGACTAAAAATGGTGGGGTTTGAAAGATGATCTCATTGGATTTATTTTCCATATTTTTTCTGAATTTTTGAAGATCATTTGATACTGTTTCAAAGCGAAAAATCGACCAAGGGTCAAAATCCCAGATCTAACCCCCTGATATTCAAAATTCCCTAAAAATTCGGTTGAAATAGTAAAAATTCCAAAAAAATATTCTCTAAAAAACTGATTGAAAAAGGAATCTACTCGCAAAATTTTAAATTAATTTTATTCCAATTATTAGTAGAAAATCAACATTAATTTTGTGGTCTGCTGAAACAGAGAAAAACCCTAGAAGTGCATGCAACCTAGGTCAAACCCTTAGGGTCACAAATAGAGACAACACTTTTGGCTAACCTAGACTTAATCAAGTCTAGTTAGCCGGTGAGCTTGGTCACCTTGTGGGCCACTCACCACAAACTCCACTGAAGAAAACATGTTAAAAACTAATTTTAAAACACGAAATCAACTCGAGTTCGTTGTTGTACTACTGGATGAGTTTAATCTCTCTTGCCAAACCTGGTGACTAAGTCTGCGGGGTAGTGTCAAACGACCGTGGCTCGAGGGTCAACGGAACTGGAGGCGTAAGCCAAAGGAAGAACCTTCCCCTTAGTCCTCTCGTAACCAGACTGGCTGGGTTAGCTTGAGAGGTGGGATTCACTTTCAGTCGATTGTACGACGAACTTATCTTCAGGAATTCAAATCCCTAACGAAAAATCTGGTCACCTGATCTATAAGGGCCATTTGATTGACAGGGCCTTAGCGTTGTCCTGCGTGGCTACACCAACCCCAGTGTTGGGCGGTGTATGCACGGAAGGAGGTCACTTCGACCTCACTTGGTTGGACCTTGGGAGCCGCTCCTAAGGAGGCGAGTCACTTCTTCTATCTGCTGAGCCGCGATGG
Organism: Thalassia testudinum; assembly: GCA_037157565.1. Lineage (NCBI taxonomy): Eukaryota > Viridiplantae > Streptophyta > Magnoliopsida > Alismatales > Hydrocharitaceae > Thalassia > Thalassia testudinum. The sequence continues at coordinate 181,659,345 of JAZHRO010000024.1, read as the reverse complement.
CTAACATTGGATCTGGACCTAATCGGGATCCAGAAGAGCTGGACCCACGAGCTTATCTGAGAGCTCGGCTCACTGAATCAGCTCAAACTTGGGATCAGAACCCAAGGTGGCGAAGACGACTTTTCGCTTCTCCTGATCCTTCTCCTCAGGTTACCAAAATGGTTAACCCATATCCTGACCTTGGATATTATGACCCATACCAGTCGGCCCCTCAAAGGATCACATCTTATAACCCAGGATATGGATTTCATACTCTTGCTTCTCACCCATGGAACATGGGTAGACCTGATTCACCCCTTGGAACCCCTAAAGAGCTACCGGTGCATATGCGGCCGCATTATAGAATATAGAGAGCTATAGCGAGCGCTAAGGAAAAGGCTGCATCCTATCTATGCGAAATCCAGGCTATCATTGAGCCGAACCAAAGACAAAGTCGGATTCCGCATCAACAAGTTGTGATGGAGCTCCTTCAGGAAACAATAGAGATAACAAGGCAAATGGGACAAAATCGGGAAACTCAAGAACTATTGCTTTTGAGATATCAAGTGGAAAATAGCATTGAAGACCTCGAAGAATTTGAAACAACTACGCCGGAAGAACACACAGAAGATTCTCGGGAGCAGATGCCCAAAGATCACTCAGGGGAAAAAGAATCTAGCATGGATATGAGACAGGAGCAGGAAGTATGCCGAATGGGTTCATCTGAAATTGAGGAGGAAAGGACTGATATCTTCAGGGTTGAGCCACAATCAGATTATCTTGAATCCTGGGAGACACCTATCGGGTTAGATGACCCAATCAAGACAAGGGAAGTAGATCCAATTGAGGATATGGATCTTGTCACGGAAAGTGCGGAGTTTTGCTTGCGAAAGATGCGATTTTGAAAAGCGAGAGAGAGATAGAGAGAGAGAGGGTTTAGGATTAGAAAGTTCCTTGTTTGATCATGCAACTTGAACGGAAATTAAAGTGACAATTGAACGGAAAATAACTTCATTAATCATGCACTTGTAGTTCATAGCTTACAACATTAAATACATGCTTCAAACAAAAGTAATGGAAAGCTTGAGAGAGAGAGAGAGAGAGAGAGAGAGAGTGGAGAGCGACGAGGCAGCCACGGCGGTGGAGGAGGCTCCGTCGGTGGCTCGTCGTCTCCGGCGATTACAAGAGGTCCTAAAGCTAGCTAAGAGAGGGGTGGAGTAGTTGCAAGGGGAGTGAATGCCTTGAATGAGTGGTTGGAGGGGGTTTAAATAGGGTTAAGGGCTTCCTAAAAGAAGAAGGGGCTTTAGCGATGTCCAGAGCGTCGCTAAAACCACTCCCAAAAGCATCGGTGAAGCCCTCCAGCCGCTGGTCAACCGCCCGCCTCGTTTCTTCTCCTCATGCGATCTGTGGCTGTTGAACGAGAGCCGTTCGATCGAAGATCGAACGGCTGAGAATCCTCCTTGGCTCCCCTGGGATCGCTCCTCGGGCGCACATGTGCGCGGGCATCATCGCCCGGCGTGCGTGCGCGTGTGGACGCCCGCATGCTGCGGTTGCATCGCGTGGCAAGATCTCAACCACCCACTGCTGATCGGGCGGCCCAATTTCACCGCGCGCGTCCCCCGTCTTCAATTTCAACTCCGCGCGGCTCGACCCACGTCACGTGCGTGCGGGCGTGCGCGCTAACCGTTACGCCACGCCTGCGCTTTATCGCGGCGACCACGGGCGGGCGCGCGAGTCTCGGCCATTCGATCGAAGATCGACGGCCGAGATCTGATCTTGGCTGGATGAAGGTGCGGTGCGCGGTGGAGCGGGGCTGACGTGGCGCAATATGGGCCGTTGATCTCCAGATCAACGGTCAGAACTTCTTGGTCCCCTTGTAGGAGCTCTAGATGTCGGATTTGGCCGATCTTGAGTCCGTTAGACTCCGTTCGTTGTTCTGAATCCATCCGTACGGTCCGATTGCTCTTCTGAGGCCTGCTTTGAAAAAATTGCTTACACAAATGGCCATTAATACAGTTTATAAGCAATCTTGGTACATGATGCATGCAATGCTCCCATTCTACTTATGTTGTGCCTTTTATTCTAAAGATAGGCCATATTCATCATAATTATCACCCCCTTGTGTAGCATTATCAATGACCCGAAGCTTCCTTGCAAGCTTCTCCAGGCCTCAGCGCTCTAGGCCCCCAGGTCCAGAAGGTGTGGCTTGGTCTCGTGCACGCACACAGCCAGGCAATTGGCCTAGTGAAGCACTCAGCTGCAGCAATCGAAGGAAAGCCTCCTGCAGGCGCGCAAGCAGAAGCAAGTGGGACTTTAGTCCCACCTCAGAAGTTTGCAACGTAGGTGAGTTACTTATATTGATTTTGTGCTTTTATCTCATTGCCTCAAGTAACACGGGGTGAGGTCCCTCGCCCACTCCACCTGCCTCGTCCGCGACCACACCTACGTGGACCTGGTTTACCCGTTTACCCTGCACTCCTCGCACACCACCCACGCCGGTGCACTTGGACCTGGGAGTGTGTAGCCTGACCCGTTTACCTGGCTGGCTCTGAGAGAGCGAAGAGAGAAATAGAGAGAGAGATGCGGGGAGGGTAGGGGGTAGCTTTTGCTTCTCTATGCTGTGCAGGGAAGAAGGAGGAAGAGGAAGCAACTGCGGGGAAGAGGAAGAGAAGAAGAAGGTGCAGCAGCTGAAGAAGAAGAAGTTGAAGACTTAGCCACGAAAAGTTGCAGCAGAGAAGAGGAGAAGGAGGAGCCAAAGAAGAAGGCAAAGGAAGGAGCTAAAGAAGAAGAAGAGGTTTGTAGAGGCCAAGGAAGGAGAAGCTGAAGATGCCTAAGGAAAGGAAGAAGGAGGCATAGCAGCTCAAGAGAGAAGAAGAAGAAGCCAAAGCGGAAAAGAAGAAAAGAGAAGGAAGGAGCTGCTGCAGAAGGAAGGAGCTGCAACAGAGAAGAAAGAAGAAGAAGCCAAAGAAGGCTGAAGAAGCACTGTAGCAGATCACCACTTAAGGCGTCTGATTCACAAAATCATACGTCTGAAGACAAAAAAAATAGAGAAAGAAGAGAAGAGAGAAAGCAAAGGAAAAGAAAGAGAGAAGAGAAGAAGGAAGAAAAGAAAAATCTATTTTTTTTACTCCCTAGCCTTTATATACAATGCATTATTGAACATTATCTTTCAAGTAACTTTTGAGAATTGTGATTTTTTTAGCTTCTAAATACCAATTTGCTCCCTCATTTGACCTCAGAAGTTTTTCAATTTCGAGTGATAAAAAAAATTTTTTGATAATCGTTTTTCGCGATATACAACACATATCTTTTTAAACTGCGAAAATTCATCGATTATCAATCATCCTCTACTCGCACTGGGAAGGTAGGAGCAATCTCCTTCTCCTTTCCCTTCCCCCCAGCATGTAGTAAACATGCCAGGTACCCAGGCCATACGAAATGTGACTGGGGGGGAGCCTGGTACTGAAGGGGTGGCTGAGTCTGCTGCCAGGGGGGTGGTTGAGCCTCGAGATATGGCTTGGGCTGGGTAGATGGTTGTGTCTGAGGGGGACCCTTTTTATTAGGTTTTTTCTTAAACACCTTCATCTGTAAGAAGAAATAAATATAATAATTAGTACAGTTGAAAATAATATATAAATCATTAATGAAAAACTTTGGCAAATATTAGAAAAATTTGAAAAAATTTTGATAGAGTTCCCCCTTAAATTTAGAGGTTTTTCTATAAACTTGTATATTAAAATGAAATCTACATATAGAAATTGCTATTATAAAGAAACCTACATATTAAAATGAAAGCTGCATATAGTCATTTAAGATCTGTTTTCCATAACAATAATGGAATCATGAGAAAGTGATGAAAAAAAAGGTAGAACTGTGAGAAAGGTAGGGTGCAATGTCAGATATGTGAGAAATTGCCCAAATAGATATTGCTTGCTGCTTTAAGGAGCTTCTTTTAAATGTTTATTTCTTTGAACTAAATAGCATGCTTCTTCCTCTTTAAGTTACAACATGGTACTGCTAGTGCAAGCTCTAATGCATTTATAGCATTTCTTTATGCTCTTCGGGAGATAGTCAACCAAATATAGAGATGTCAATGGCATAGGGATTTCACTATTTGGTTGTTGCATGTTGTGTTCTTCCTGAAAGATGCTTGTGCGAGTTTTGTGGAAAAGCATGCCAAATATAGTTATCTCTTATGTGTATTTGTAGTTAGATTTATGATGAATTAGTTATGTGCTTATATTAATCCAAATGATGCTGAGGTTTAGGGTTAGAAAATTCGACAGAGTTTCCCCATGAAATTTGAAGTTCTTCTATAAACCTGCATAACAAAATAATACAACAAATACAAGTGGGCACACCCCACATTAAAAAGAATCACATATAATTAAAGTGGGCACATCCCACATTAAAAAGAATCACATACAATTAAAGTAGGCACACGCTACATTAAAAACAATCATATACAATTAAGTAGGCACACCCTACATCTAGCAAAAGCTTCTAATATAATTCAATTAAATTAAAAATATTAAAATTATACCTTTAACAACAACAGCCTCCGAGTATACCCATCACTGATAATTTGTAATTTCAAAAATAAAAGTAATTTAATGACATATTACAATCTTATTATTATTATATTATTATTATTATTTTTGAAAAGCAAAAGGGTAGTTATCTAAAAGATAACCACTCAAATTCATTCCATCAAAACATCAACAGCCACCAATTACATAGAAGACTCCCAGAAGACCCTGGGAAGAAATGAATGAGATAAAATTCTCCACATAAGGCCTCTCCCCCCTAAACACCACACCATTTCTCCCCAACCACACACCCCACAATAAAGCCAACACCTTGGCTTTATCTATTTTGGATCGAAAAGTAGACACTCCGATGTTGGTGCTACCTCTCCGAAAAGACGACCAAAAGCTAAACATGTCCCGGTGATCAATCCAGGTTATATCCAATCTTGGTTAGATTTGTGACACAAAAGGGCATTGGAAGAAAAGATGTTGTACATCCTCATCCGCTTCTTCGCAAAGGGAGCACCTCACATCGTCCATCTGCACCCATCTCGCCCTCCATACGTTCATCACAATCCTTTGTCTCTGAAGAAGCCAGGCGAAGATCTTAACTTTCAAAGGATAATCTGCCATCCAAAGCAACCTGTAGTCTTTGGAGAGGTCTAAATCCGAGATTTGTGTGGTTCCCCCAAGTTCTCTAAACACCTTTGCAACATCAAATTCCCCGTCGGTCTAAGAAAAGGCATCTCTCCCCTCCTCAGGTGCCCAACCCTCCAGCTCCTAGAGCAGCTGCTGGAACACTACAGCTCTCTCGTCCATGAGACCCCCCCAAAAGGTGGGGCACCATGCTCCATCCCAGCAGTCACCAACCGTGGACATTGGAGCCTTGGCCCTCCCAAAGAGACGAGGAAACCTGTCACTTAGGCTGCTCCCAAGCCCCTGCTAGTCATTAAGCCAGAGCTTGAATGTATCACCTGAACGGAGCTCTAGCAAGAAGAAATACTATACCTTAGGCACCACTGCCGCCAAGCCTCTGAGGAAGTAGGAGGCCCCTGGAAGAGGGGTCTCCAGCGATCCCCAGGAAAGAAAAAAACCATAGCAGTGCCGCAAGACATCACCAAAAAGATCTCGCTCCTGGCCCACCAATCTTATGATCCACTTCGTAAGGAGACTCAAATTGACCCTCCCCACATCTCTAACACCCATCCCTCCCTCTTGTAACAGGCGACACACCTCCTCCCAAGCCACTAACCTTGCCCCTTTTCCCCTCATCCCTAAGTTGGACCAAAATAAGTCTCTCATCAGCCCTGTGAGCTTCTTCTCCACCTGATGCGGCACCCTAAAGATAGAAAGGAAGTATGTCAGAATCGAGGACAACACTGCCTTCACCAATGTCAACCTTCCTCCCCTCGATAAAAGCTTAGAGGACCAACCTGCAACCTCCTCTCCATCCTCTCCAGAAGTGGAATCTAGTCTTGCATCTTGAGATGACGATCAGAAAGTGGTAGCCCTAGGTACAACAAGGGTAGCGCATCCACGCTTGTCTGAAGAGCATCAGCAACCTCCACCACTTCCTGCCCATCATGTTCATCGAAATGAAGCTGGATTTCAGGTAGTTAATCCGTAGCCCTGAGGCCTCCCCAAAGAGCTCTAAAAGTATCCTCAATCTCCTCAACTCCAAGATTGACCCCTCAACTAGAATAGGGTATCATGTACATACTGCAACAGAGGGACCTCCCTGCCAACACCACCCCCAAAGCCACTGATCAGTTCCCTTGCACAAGACTTGTGGGTTGCTCTCGCGAGAGCATCTGCTGCTAACACAAAAAGCATTGGGGCGAGTGGACAGCCCTACCTAACCCCACTCCTAGGCAGCACCCACCCTCTCACAGGATTCCAGTTAACCAAAATGGAGAAGGATGTCGTAGTCACACATCGCTTTATCCAGTCAATCTAGACTTGGGGGAAGCCCCTTCACATGAGAGATGTCCAGAGGAAATCCCACTGCATGGAGTCATATGCCTTGCTGAAGTCAACCTTCCAAAGGAAGGCCTTCCTCCCTTCCCTCCTCCATGGCAACCACAAAATCGTCTAGAATTCCCTTCCTTGGGAGAAAAGGGAAGAAAGAGAATTTGAGAGAGAGGGGCGTGGGTTTTACTGCCTCAGGATTTGAGCCTTCCCTTCTCTTGACACTTAGCAAGATTTCTGCCCTTGAGCCTCTGTTGGTGCTGCTACTGTGCTCTTCTGAGATTTGAAGGAGAGAAGCCTTGTGCTTCTTCTGTGGTGTTGAGCCTCTTCTATTAAGGCATCTTGAAGCCTTTGGTTTGTCGTCTGAGGCCTTCTGCTGATTACTATTAGAATATTTGCATACTTGGCTGACGTGGATTATTAATTGTGGTTTACTATTGAAATATTTAAGTGGTTGTGAGTTTAAACTAAAAGGGTTAATTTGGTGATTTAAATCATTATTTTAATCTAATCTTTTTGCAATATTCTTCTGGTTTTTATTGAAATATCATTCTGAGTATTATTGATTTCAATTACATATATATTTCTTGTGATTGGTGAATTAAATTGCATACTTGCTCCCTGTGAACGATCTCGAATTCATTTCTGAATCTGAGTTTATAAATTTAAATGCTCTGGTGTGCGATTTAGGAGTATACTACAATGAATGCATATTAAATCTCCTAATTTGCCCTACAACATTTTGGCACCGTTGTCGGGGAGCAACGTGCAGTTTGATTTCACTAATTACAATTTCTGATTTGATTCTAACTTGTTCTAGCTGATTTGTTATGGTTGTGCGAGATACTCGTCAAGAAGATCAGTTGCACGACAGCTACTCCAGGGGCAGGTAATCTCGTTTCCTTCTTCTTAAGCCCCTATTTCTGGAAAGAATTGAGAAAAGGAATCAATTAGGATCAACTCGCATTCTTTATTAGACTTAATCACTTCAGTTGCCTGATTTGATTTATTGTAGACATCCCCATCCAGATTTCTGCACCTACTAGGGACTTAAGGTGCCTAGGGCTAACCACCTTCTTGATCGAGCCCTAGGTGCCCAATTTAGAAAGAATTGGACTTGAGAAAAAAAGAGAGCCAAATTAGGGTTTCTATTTTTAGGGTTTGAGGAAAACACACTTTCCTGAATTAAAAAAGAATTGATTTCCTGCATTGTGTGTCACCCAAGCCTTGATTGAATTGATATAATCAAGAAGACCATAAAAGAAGTTTCTAACATTCACTTGAATCCTTAAAACTTGGGACTTAATAATCTTCTTGAAAACCATTTAGGGTGATTTTTGGGTTCATTACCCAACTTATCCTAAATTTTAGGGCAGGTTAGGTGAAGTTGACCCATTTTATGGGTTAAGTAACCTTCAAATTAGGTCACAAATCACAAATCAATTCTAAAGTTCAAGTGAAATTCAAAGTACCATAATTCAGGATTAAAATTGGTAGACTTAAGGGGTCAAGTTGCTCATTCTGATCTACTTGGATTCTCAGTGACAAGGAAGGTCGGGTGGGGAAAACCCTGTAACTCGTAGGGACACTTTACCATGTAGGGGTCTTTGTGGGGCTGTCTCTTCCTGGCTACCCAAGTATTTCTCAGGTGAGTGATTTTCCAATCAAGAGGTATCATCCGCCTCAAACCTCCTTGTCATCCAAAGATTTTTGGGTGCCTCGATTGGGTCCATTAAACATTTTGTTCCTCATCTGGCTTACAAGTGCATGCTCTGGAGGAGGTCCTTAAAATCACCTTTGAGACCTCCATTAGCAGTTCATTTTCGTCGAGACCAAGCCTCGACTCACTTGTTTGTGCTACCTTCCGACTAGATTAATATCTCTTCCAACTCTTCTACTTTTGAGCCTAGATCTCCTTTATCTATATCCATGGAGAATCAAGAAGAACCCAATGTCCAGAATTAGCTGCAGTGTCTCAATGATCTACTCCATGCACACATCAATCCACCGTCGCATCCTCAGATGCAAGATCACTACAATCTCACTGCGGTGGAGATTGAGCCTAGGGTACAAATCCTAGCTGGAGGGCTTGATGTTGAACTCAAGCCAAACATGATCCATGCTACTCCTAAATTCCATGGCTCGAATTCTGAAAATCCATTCCAGCACATCAAGCAGCTAAAACATCTGACCCAGACCTTCGGGCCTGTCGAACAAAATCAAGACATCCTACTCATGAAGATGTTCTCCTTCTTGCCCATGGATAAAGCTGCTGATTATTTTCACACTCTGACCCGTCCAATCAACACATGGGGGGAACTCCAAAATGAATTCTTACAGAAATTCTTCCCCGTTGGTCAGACAAATGCTTTTAGGCGCCAAATCACGCACTTCTTACAAAATGCGGGAGAACCACTTCATGAGGCATGGGACCATTTTTTGGATCTCATGTGGAGATGCCCCCATCACGGAGTTCCAAAGTGGGAATAAGTCCAGTCTTTTTACCATGGGCTCCATGACGACATCAAGCTCTTTGTCAATGCAACCTGTGGTGGAAGTATCATAGGTCAACATGAAGATGCCATTTGGGAGATTCTCGAGAATATGTGCGAGAACTCCATAAACAATGAATCTTTGAGTATGTTCGATCGGACAACTACCTGTGCATTGACAAGCACACGAGGGACACATGAGACTCAAGGCCTATCCACATCCGTCGATCTGGAATTGATGGCCAGTCGCTTGGACAAGGTCTCTATTATCGAGAAGACTGCAGATGAATTGAATCGACATCTACAGAGAGCCACCTCAGCACAGCAGAGCACATATGTGCAGTTGCCCTCCGGTAGGGAAGCTGTGCATAACATTCATCACCACTCTCACCAAGGATGGACTCGTATCCACCCCCGTCTGATCTTGGTTTTGGAGGAAACTCCGAAACTACCTGCTCTAGTTTGGGGAACTCTGAACCCTCATACTTTGACTTCTCTGGAGTTCCTCGGATCTGTGAGGATCTATATGCCATCCAGAATGATCCATTCTCAAATACTTATAACCATGGATGGTGTAATCATCCCAACTTCGCATGGTCAGGGAATAATCAAAATCCGAGATCCCAATTCCAGCCCCGACCACAAGTTCCACACCCACACCAACACGATCAGCCTAGGCCCAATTTCAATTACCAATCTGGGCCTAGCAAGGAAGAGCAAATGAGCATGATTCTACAAGCCCTGGTTGACATCTAGAAGACTAATGCAGCTATGCAGAAACAGCACAAAGGCGAGATCACAAAGGTTCGAAATTAGCTTGCACAAATGGCATGGACTCGCCAGCCTGGTGCACTTCCCTCCCAACCTCTGCCAAATCCAAATAACATTTTGACTCAAAAACATGTAGTGAATCAAATCTAAGGGCAAGCAAGCTACACTCAGCCAGGCCCATCCACTCATACCTGCGTGTCTACATCATCCACCTCAGTTGATCCGAATCACACCACGACCTATCCTATTGTTCAGCAACAAGGTCCAATTCTCTCTCCTTCACCTTCTCATCATGATTGTGCTATGATCAATGTTGTGGGCATGAGAAAAGATCGCAAACCGAAGCCCCGAGGCCCATCTCCCAAATCTTACCCAACCTATGATCAACATAACAAGGTCGAGGACAAAACCAAGAGGTGGAAATCGAAACCCATCCCCCAAGATAGCCAATCCCCCTATCCCAGATCTTATCCCACCTCCACACTAGAGTATTGTCAAAATTTGACGTAATGGGACCATTGAGGAATGCACAAGTCACTATCCTGTTACTTGATATCCTCACTCTCAATCCCACCTCACTTGACTTATTCAAAAAAGAGGTGGAAGAACCATCACAGGGAAGGTGGTACTGTCTGAAAGTGTGAGTGCCATAATCCAAAATAGTCTACCTCCTAAGAAATCCGATCCAGGCACCTCACTGATCCCCTGCAAGATCGGTGGTATAAATTTCAAACGGGCTATACTGGATCTTAGTGCTTCAGTCAACTTAATCCCAACCGCCCTATTTGAAAAACTATGTATTAGACAACTAAAACCCATTTGATGTTACTCTACAATTGGCTGACCGAACCGTAATCACCCCGATTGGGCTGGTAGAGGATGTGGTAGTTAGAGTCAAAGATTTTAGCTACTTAGCTGATTTCCTAGTTCTTGACATGGATGCACCACAACAAATACAAGATATGCCCTTGATTTTAGGAAGACCTTTCTTGACTACTGTAGGAGCCATAATTAATTACGAATTAGGGCACATGGTAATTTCCACTGGAGAGAAGCGAACTGAGATCAATATTTTTGAGGTATTATCTAAAGGAAAAGGAAAATGCTTGGCAAAACAACTAGGTTTGATTCAAGATCTCATGACCATTTTGGCAATAGAAAACCTAGAGCCAGAACTAGAAGTTTTCCACATGATGGAGGTCTCGATTTAGTCGAGCATGATTCCAGTAAATTGAGAGTATTGGAGGCTTTCACCTTTGATCTTGAGAGAACATACATGGATTTCGGGGAATAGGATAACAATTGATGGGATTCTGATTTTTATTCATTAGATCTGGAAACATTTCATTATTGTTTTGAGGATCTCCAAAAATTGGGCATGGTAGATATCGAGAGTGACCACAATCCAGAGTATGAATCCTTTACAGATTTGGAATTGGATGATCAAAAAGGCACTCTCTAGACATTCACTTTTGATTGTAATGAAAACTACAGAGAAGAATCATTAGACAACCCAATCTTCGAGTCATTTTTTGAGGAATTGATATTACACCCATTAGAGAAAAATCAAGATGACTCATTAGAAAAGGATCCACTGGGTCACATTGCACAAGAGGAACCACACATCTGGGATATGCTGACTAGATTCACCTTTGTTGGGTCTTGGACCCACAACAATCTTACTTCAAAACCCCATGATCACTACATCTTCCGAGTGATTCCTCCGTGGAAACTCCATAAGAGCCACCCAGAAATGAATCAACTTGACACATATCATAGACCTTCTGGAATGACTCTTCATCATAATTTAATACTCATTTGTGGCCATCTGATTCTTGTCGGGACTCGAATAGGTTGTGTTAATATGGTGAAATTATTATTGAAGTGAGTATAGTGGTTAACCTAAATCGAGCCTAACCATCTTTTTACAAAATTTTTAACCTAGCCTACTTAATTTTATCTTGGTCACTTTTAGGTCCAGGGTCAAACTCATGGAGGCGGGGATTAAGGGTGAATAAGTTTCTACGTCTCTTCCGTGCATTTATTATATTTTTGGTTTCTTTCTTTCTAAGATTTTTTTTTGCCGATAATTTTGTCCTTGAGGTA